>CM070530.1:30628736-31924716 GCA_036346145.1 Olyra latifolia | reverse complement strand
TGTTCAATTTTACAGGCAGTGAGAAAAACATGAACACCTTGACTCTTGATGGTGTTGATGTTATGGGGGACCGCTTAGTAGATGAGGTAAGTGTCATAGGCAAAGAGGCTAATATTTAGAGGTTATTTGGTGCATAGTGATTTCTATTCCAAAAATATATATAAATGTTGTACCTCAAAACATTTTTTTCACACAATCTTAAAACATAAACATAAATAGTAATAGTATTGAACTCTCACTTTTTTTCTCCTCTTACTTAGGTGCTTGATGTTATCAGTCGAAAACCAGAACTCACCAAAATTTCCTTTCTTGCACACTCCGTTGGAGGATTAGTAGCAAGATATGCAATTGCAAAACTTTATATACATCCTAGTGACATCGTTGATGGCAAAACCAAAGGGACCATCTGCGGGTTGGAAGCAATAAACTTTATAACGGTAGCAACGCCACACCTTGGTTCTCGAGGGAACAAGCAGGTATTGTGGATTCCAATTCTTTTAATCAGCACCATGGAAATGATAATAAAATGTTTTGAAACTAACACATAACCATTTGTTCATTTCTTTTATTAATCTAGTTTTCTGTTATGTCAACTCTGATGAAGCATTTAGAGTTCAAGAACTGTATTAAGAAACCTATAAAAATTGTGTCATGCTTCTTGGCTGTTGCCCCTGAGAGGTCTCAAAACTTCCCTCCCACTTTTTTTTTTTAAAAAAAAATCCTTCATTTTGCCTAATTTGTTCTGGATAGTCATTTTACTGGCTTACGTATATCTAGTGATCTTGTGAAATTTTGCTAAATAAACAAACCTCTTTTTTTCCTTTAATTTTCTTATCCAGATTATCTGCCTCATTCCATGAACTCTTTGCATAACAGTCGTATGCACCCTTTGTTTGATGTGAACACTCTTTACTGTTACAAATTAGGTCCCGTTCCTCTTTGGGTCCAGTACAATGGAAAAGGTTGCGTGCTCTGTCATTCATTGGATTTTTAGGAGAACTGGGAGACATCTTTTTCTTACTGATGATGATGAGGGAGAACCACCACTTTTGCAGCGTATGGTTGAAGATTATGGTGATCTTTACTTCATGTAAGGTTTATCTTGCCTTTGGCTTCTTTTTCCCTTTATTGTCTATTTCTATTGCAAATAATATTTTGCTTCTTCTGCATTGCATAATCTGTGATAACCATACTAATTCTAGTTAACTAAACTTTTAGTTCTTCTTTGCGAGCATTTAAACGACGAGTGGCATATGCAAATGCTGACTGTGATCGTATCCTTATTATTTGAAATATCTTGGTTTTTTATGTAGTGTTCAAATTGTTCTTTATTTAATCGAAACCTTGTACTCGTCAATTCTTTTAACTCATGGCATTCAGACATTGTTGGCTGGAGAACATCGTCTATTAGAAGAAATGCTGAGCTGCCTAAGGTATTTTTGTTGATATCTGATTGTTCTGGCTTCTGGGGCCATTATCAAGGAATGACTTCATGATTTGCTCATACCACCATTCTCATATAAAAAGGTTCCTTTTGTTTCTTCATGATGTGCAGTGGGAGGAATCCTTGTGTGAGAAGTACCCCCACATTGTACATGAGGAACATTCAGAGGAAATTGATGATGAAAATTTTCAAGATTCTGGAGAAGATTGTGATTTGGACATATTGGAAGGTTTGTATGGAGAGCTGCATGCAAAATGCTATTTTTGTCTCTACTTGTAAGGAATTATATTGTTATTTTTTTTGGTCTTCTTCATGTTGCTTTACGAGCTACTACTAGCTTCTGATGATGTTTCAGTGCTATATGCAGCAGATGATCTTGCTTGCTCCTTCTTTCCATCGTACAAAATTATTTGCCATGTTGCGTAACTGAGTAAACCAATCCAACACTTCTGAAATCAATTATGCAAGTTTGGTGTTTAATGTGCCATTTCAGTCTTACATTTCGGCGTTCATTATTTTTTTTTGGAACAACTATGTTGACAGTGTGTAACTTCCTCAATTTTGAAATAAATGTTTTATCTGGATTTATTGCATAAGCATGTAAATTCTGAAATTTAATGGAAATTAATATAGTTACTTTTTCTGACCAATTAAATTCCCAGCAAACTTTAAAAGTCCAAAAAATCCATTTAAATCCTAATTTTCCTCTCTGAAAACCTCCTCCAGCCCATTCTTTTTTATTTTCCTTCTAGCCCATTTAAATCAGGCCCAGCCGCAACCTATCCTCTCTCTCTCTCTCTGCTATGCCAATTAGCTTCTTGTTCTCTGTCACAATCATTCATATTGTATTCCTGAGCCCCAGGGCTGCCTCTGCCTTGCGAAGTTGCTCCTTGTCTCAGGAGCAAGAAGGAATGGACTGGAGTAAGAGAAAGCCGAGGGGAAAATTTTGATATGAATCGAGTTTTTTGGACTTCTAAAGTTTGCTGAGAATTCAATTGGGTAGGAAAAGTAACAGGTTAATTTTAAAAATTTCAAGAATTTTTATTAAATATATTGGACCACATAAAGCTTAAGAAAATATTTGAAAGTTAAACTCGAAATTTCCGAATTTACATGTTTTGCAATAACTCCAAATAAAGCATTTACTTGAATTATTTCCTTTACAATCAAGTTTTTTAAAAAAGTTGAGGATAGGGCGCAATGTCATCAAATTTTGCTGATTCAACCCCTATTAGATGAACTGGGATATGCCACATGGTGTGTTGAACAGCAAAATCAAATGATTTTCATAAACCAGTGAAATTTAACCTCCAAAGGTATCACAATCGACAATAGGATTAGGTGGCTAATTAAAATTTCTGGGTCAGCTGGTCTGTTTGTTGAAGTTTCAGACTGAAGTGGCACCTAACCTAATTTGACAACTCTCCGTTACAAGTCCATCTATTCACATAGGTCAGTTTGACAATAATCTGTTTTTTCTCACTACATCATGATTTTCATCTGATATTGTGATTTGTTGAGGAGTCGAAATGCTAGTCATAACTATAAGAGGTTTAGTGGAACCAATGGCCTATAAGAGGCATCATTTTGTTTGGCATGGAATGAGGAGAGCATGTTACTAAAATAGCAAGATGCATGGAAAACTGCAGGCTCATGACTGTCTTGTTTCATGACTGTATTGTTTCTTATGACTAGGGAGGTTCCATGAAGTTGATATATGAATGCTGAAGTCCACTTAATTTGTCTCTAAGTTATTTCTGAAAGAGCTTGAAAACTTCCTCTTAAAATGACATCATTTCATTTTCTGACCGAGCTATTATGCAGAAAAAATGGTGACAGGACTTGGACGAGTTTCATGGGAGAAGGTAGATGTTAGCTTCCATAGTAGCATGCAGAGATTCGCGGCACATAGCATTATTCAGGTTTATGATGTTCCATCTTTTTGTCGTCAAGACATGTGCTCATGAATTTCACGACGAATTGAGCTCTTAGTTTTTTTTTTTTCTGGTTCTTACTGCAGGTGAAGTACGCGTTTATGAATGAAGGTGCCGATGTCATACAACACATAATAGATCATTTTGAAGTCTGAGCTCTCCACTGTACAGCCTTTTTCCCCCCGAAACACGCAATCCTTGGCATACTAATCCGGTATGCATTTTCATGGCAACATGAACCTGCAAAGTGCATTTGCAGAGGATGTAGTGCTTACAGAAAAAAAAAAAAAACTAGATTCAGGTGATCTCTCGCGTTGTTTGTTTAATGTTGTATAACAATGTCTTAAAACTATGTATATAAACAGTGCCACGGACAAGCAATATAGTTTTTTTTTTCTTTGAGCGATACAAGCAATAGAGTGAAGTGTAAATTAGTACAGAGAATCGGCCCATTTTTTTCCATCCTGGAGCTCGATGCGTGCAGCACTCGGAGAAGTGAAAATGTGCCAAATCCGGATGAGATTGTGACGAAACTGACAATGCAATGCAATGCATCTCGATCTAACTTTGTGGGGGCGACTGCGAGGCGTCCGAGGCAGGGAGATTCTCTGACATTACATTCTCTAACTTTGTGCTATTGACATATGGGTCCTACCGGGCTCACATAGATAGGGCTCACACGGCACCAACGGCGGAAACATAACGGCTCTGTTTCTTTTGGCGGTTTACTGTAGCAAATTTATAAGTTTTTTTAAAAAAATTTAAATAATTCAAAAAAATATATAAAAACAAATTTTATCAGTAGAACATGGCCACGATCACGGCGGTTTGCAAAAAGAAACGGGGCCAACGTTATGCGTCCGTCCGTACCCATGAAGCAGCTTCATTCAGTCCGCAGTCGCCTGTTTGGTACCGACACAAGTTCAAGAATAGTCGCCTCACGACACGCAGCGTGTGTATATTCGACCGCGGATGCAGAGGCCCCACCCACTCTTTCTCCCCGATGCTCCCTCGTCCTGGTAACCTGGTTGCCACCGCTGGTTTGGCATCCACGACTCATATTAAGAGCATTCCACGAGGCTCTCTATTTTACTATTCATTTAATTTTTTTTAGGGACTGCGATCCTGCTGCAAGAGCGAATGTTTTAAAGAATATAGTATCAAAGTGTAAAGAAATTTTAGAAGATAGTAAAGAGAATCTTTTAGGGAAAACTGATGCGGGAACAACAAATGTTTTCAAAAATATAGTGTCAAAGTGTAAAGAAATTTTAAAGAATAAAAAATCTTTTACGAATGTGATGGATAATGTTATAGATAATAGGATTACGGAGAATCTGTGTTGGAGATGCTCTAAGTAAATTGTTCGTTTTTTTCCCACCAGTTTAGACCTTTTAATAAATTGGTCGGTACATACAACTCAACTCAATACGAATGATGTGCGTCACCTTATAACCATGCAAACATGCACGCAGATACTAATTTAGTTGCCAGGTCAGCACCTAGCTGGTGTCCAGCTTGACCGGCAGTGAGGTGGTCGGTCGGTCTTTGCCTGTTTGGTGGGGAACTAAAAATGCGGTTGTGTTGCCGCACAGTGACGCACCCCTACAGGGACGTGAATCCGGCAAGTGGAAACAAAAAAAAATCAAATCAAGCAATGCAATGCATTCGCCGTTCCGTCCTTCCTCTGCAACATTCTTTGGCCTCAAAATCTCTCCAAAAAATTCTCTCTCTCGCTCTCATGCATCGTTGTACAGAGAATCATTCTTCGTGCTCGGATTGGTCGATACCTTCCCGCGGCGTCGCTCGCAGGCAACGCCTCCGAGCCCTGAAGATCACCCCAATATGTGAGGAGCCTTTTTTTAGGTGTATTTTCAAGACTCGGTTCAAAGTGTTTTTTTTTTGCCCATCCATTGTAGAGTATCGGTTGTCTTCTCCTTTTCTTTTTTTTTTTTTGGCCAAATAGGAGAAAAAAAATAGGAGGAGATTTGTACGCCTAGCGAGAACGAAGTATTTGTGTTTTGAATGATCCACGTCTGCGCCTCGTATTTATAGAATTGTAATGTGGGCGCGTCTTGAAAAATCCTATCCAAGAATTGAAAAGAACATAAGTATCATTACGGTCAGAACAACACGCATACTCTCTTCGGTCACAAATATTTGACAATTTTTACTCTGCATGTCTCAAATGCAACTTTGATCACTTATTACTATTATAATTTATTTTACAGACCCACTAAAATTATAATATTATTGAAATATTTTTTGAGATTAATCTTCACATCTATTTTTTATGAACATAATCTAATTGTTTAAAAAAAATACTCGTGACTCAAGTTTCAAAATTTTAACTAGCATATATCTCAAACGTCAATTATTTGTGATCGAGGAAGTAATAAAGGGATAACAAGGCCCTAGTTCCACATTACCAGAGATGCTATCAATAAGAAAAGAAAATTTTCCCCTTTTGTCATGTGAGACAATAGGACCTCATTATATATATGTATGTATTTTTGTACCAATCAATCAACAGAAATAATCTTCAACTATACAAGTTTTCTTCATGACCCTATCAACTCCATGCATTTTTGGTGTGAAGTTAGAAAACAAAACATGTTTGGTGTATCTACCAACCTCGTTAAACAACACCTCAACTTTTGTACTTGGTAAAACTTGAGACCAAATACTAAAGAAAAAAGTTTAAAATTGAAAGAATCAAAGTCAACTCCTACATCATCCCTTGACCAAACAAATGAACGAACTCCCGCCGCCGACATTCCATTTCCCTCCGTCCGTCAGTGCACGCACTCCAGCAGGGTGCTCGCCGCGCCGGCGGCCATCTCGACGCGGCGGCCGAGCGGCGAGGCGGGCACGTCGGCGCCGCCGCCGTCGAGCCGGACGCGCATGTCCATGGCCTTGCTGATGTAGAGCTGCTTGACGTTGCCGCCCTGGTTCTCGAGCAGCCGCAGGATGCTGCGCTTGGCGTTGGCGCGGAAGGGGCAATGCGAGCCGAGGAAGCCATCGACGAGGTGGATGTACGCCTCCAGGTCGTGGCAGCACGCCGCGTCGGCGTCCGGCCGGAGGTACGGCGACGCGCGGCTGTCGAGGCGCAGCTCGCGGCCCACGTCGGCGTACCGGCCCGGCAGCGGCGGCGGGAACCGCGGCACCACGTCGTGCGCGTTCACCACGCGGAGCACCCGCGCGCCCCGGGCCTCGACGCGAGCCGCGAACGCGCGGTCCCCCACCCGCGGCCCGCCGAACGAGAACACCGCCACCGGCGCCGGAGCGCCGTCGCACCCCGCGAGCTCGTCGGCGATCAGCACCGCCAGCGCCGCCCCCAGGCTGTGCCCCGTCACCGTGATGCTCACCTCTTCCCCCTTATATCTGCACGCACCAACACATTCGTCTTAATCAATCGCTAATTTCTTAATTAGCAGTTCAAACTATACTTATTGAGACCAATGTGTAGTTAATAATGTGGATTAGTGCTTAGTGAGATGTGTCATGAGAGGCTACGTACTTGTTGAGTAGCCTGCGCACTTCGGACACGACCATCTCCGACAAGCTCGGGGAGCCGTCGCCGGCGGTCTTGTAGAGGTTCCAGAACCCGCATTCCACCTTGGGGGCGGAGGAGGCCGGCGAGGCGGCACCGTCGGTGGCTGGGACGAGGCTGGCGCGGACGTTCTCGGCCCACTCAAGGACGGTGCAGGTGCCACGGAGAGCGATGACGATGTCGCGGCGGCCCATGCGGCGGACCTCGGCGGGGCTGTCGCATACGGCGACGTAGCCGACGAGGCTCGTGCGCTGCGCGGCGCAGGGAGCAGCGGCGGCGAGCCAGGTCGGGAGGCCCACGGAGGAGGTCGCGAAGAGCGGCGCCGTGACGCGGTAGGCCGCGTCCTGGAGCGGGACGCGCACGGCGGAGCGGTCCCCCGGCGCGGCGTCGGGGCGGGCGAGGAACGCGCCGTACGCGGCGTCGACGAACTCCCCATAGCGGACGATCTCGCGGCGGAGGTCAGGGTGCAGCGGATCGAGCAGGCCGCGCCAGTCGTCCTCCCCGTGCAGGCGCCGCCACGTCGCAGCGATGTTCCCCCGCGGGGACGGCCCGTCGGGCGGCACCGGCTGGAACAGCCGAGGCGAGAGGTTCACCTGCTCCTCCTTGACGGCCTCGGCCCTGTCCCGCTTAAGGAACGACGGCAGCCGCAGCAGCGGCGCCTGCTGCCTCTTGCGCGCCGTCACTGGCCGCACGGCCGCCGCGCCACTCCCACTCTCGACGGCGCCGCGGTTCTTGAAGAGATGCTCGAGGTTGGCGAGGTGTGCCTTGTTGCTGGGCGCCGCGACGGTGACTCTGTTACCGGCCGGCCGCAGCAGCGATGGTGGCGGCGCCGCGGCGGTGGACATGCAAGGCAGTGGTGGTCAGGCGAGTGGAGCGGCATACAAGTCGTCGTCTTGGCAGGAAGCGGCGAGGAGGAGGAGGAGGAGGAAGTGATCGGAGGCGATTAGCTCACGGGCTTTTATAGGCGACCTGCGCTGTAAGCTCGATTGCGTCAACGCCGAAACTTCCTGGACCAATGGTTTTTTGCTCTTAGAATTTTTTTTTTGTAATTTTTTCGTCAAACTTATTACTTTTTTTTTAGGTGGTTGTTTGGTGTGGAGACCGAGGTTGGGATTGCGGTACGGATGGGAAGGTGATGGCTACTTGAGAAAATTCATCTCGTTTAGTTGTTACATGTTAATGTTGCAATCACACGATATACAAATTGAGGTTGCTAATATGCATTATCATGGTTTTTTATGCGTTATGCAATATCATGGTTTTTTATACGTAGATTTGATTTGAGTCCATAAGTTACCAACTAACCGTACTAGTCTTGTCCTCCTCAGCTTAAATTAAAATTACAGCATACAGGTGTAAAATTGTTATTTTTTATATAAGCCAACCATTTTGGCACTTTGTTGTCACTTTTTCAAGATCTTGGTGGTCTTCTCAAATCTCTCAGGACTAATTTTTAATATTTTTTGGCCACTCTAAATAGCCTTATGAACGGCTACAACATTTCATATTATAGTTCACGACAACTTTTCTATTAAAAAGAATAAGACAAGTGTATTAAAAAATTAAAGTAATATTAACTATTGGATAAAAGTGAAGAGATGGTTTATATTCATTTTAACCGTAAAAATGCTCTATTTTAGTTGGTGCCTAAATTATTAATAATGATGGTGCCAAGATGCCATCTTTGTTTACATAATGGATCTGCCCGAAATAATCCTAATCATCTGAAGAAGTATAATATATTAATATAATCCTATACATTTGGAACCATATATAATCCGCAACATGTCCTTGTTTTTTGTCTTCAATTCGAGGCTGCTAGGAAGTGATTAATTATTTGCTCCTCTGCATTAAACTTTTCGGGTACGATATCTGACCAAGTTTGATCATTTCCTTGATGGAAAGAAAATGGATGCGAATTGTTTAGAATTTGCTACTCATGGTGAATCTGCCATGCTGCCTTTACCGTGATCTTGAGTAGATTCAGTAAACGACAGTAGTTGTTACTTGTTGGACAAAACTGACACTCTGTCTGCGATTAATCTGCTAGCTTAAAGTTAAAGCAGAGTGAGTGAATCCATTCTCTAATCTCTAGTCAAATTCTACTACGACTCAATAAATACTTTCCAAAAGATCTCTCTTAGACGCCGAGGTCAGAGAGAACATGTATAGCTGCTTGGCTTACAAGTCTCTTGTTCTTACTAGATTTTCAACGTTTTTCCCTCTTTATTTTTCAGTCTTTGTCTCACAATTCTTTGCTTGCACGTACATATGTACATCCATGACAAACCTTTACTTTCCAGCTACTGAGAGATACGTATCATCCTTGTTTGTTTTACTTTTCTACATCCAAATGGAGGAGTGTCTAAGTCAAATTATAATACAATGCACGTACCAACCACCATGCACAATTAAACATCTTGTGTTTAACTTTCCATTTTTATTTGAAGTCTAATGTTAAATGCTTTAAATTTCTATTGCAAGAGAACATCAGCAAATAGAAAGATAACCATATAGCTGGCCTTGGAGCCTAGTTGTGGGAGCGAGGTTGTTCATTTCCACCCGGATGGGTTCAATCTCTAGGATTGACATAGCGTGTTCCACGTTTAAGGTTGTGTACGTCTCACGACATATATGCCAGAACTTTGTTCCATTTATAAAATAAAAAATAGAAAGACAATACCATGTTATATAATGGAATTAAATTAATGATTTTCTCATTGACTTAATTTGAAGCTAGCAAGCTAACCTTTAAGCATGTCACCTTTACACATGACAAGAGGATTCCTTCTCAAGGAGTAAATCTTTTGGTACTTATATAGGACTTCAATTCACACTGGTCCTAGGGACTGTTCATATGGATAGGTCCAAGAAAAAACACAACTAGTAGTAATCTTGACGACGGGGAGAGTCAGGAGGCTAATGTACGTGGTACAGCGCAGTCCACTTGGCTTGGTCAAGCAATTAACAAAGGGATTGTCATTCTAAACAAGATTCAACACCTAACTTGATCTGCATATCCAATATTTCTCCATCGCAAGAGTTCAACGACCAAACCTAGCCGCCATTTTTTAATGGCAGTATGTACTCTTTCTTGGCAACGTCCAAGTACCCTGATACGTATCTGATGTCGCAAAAATAAATTTCCTAGTTTGTTTTTCCAAAGAAAATAAATTTTGGTATGAATTTTCAGGCCTGTACTTGACTAAGACGACCCTACCTTAGCAGCTGGATTCTGATTTTCCGCCCATGGGAGACCAGACTCCAAATTGCTCCAAGATTTTACTACCGCTTTGCGTCATGCATGCCGTCAGTCATGAATGTTCAGTTTCGACTCAGGACCACTGGTGCTCTTGACTTGATCTAGTATGAAATTAACATTCTGTGATTAGGTGTAAATTAGTTTACTAATATTGTAGCTTGTTCCGGTGCACGTTGTTGCGTGTATGACGTAACTGATTCGGAATGCGTGTCTTGGCAAGTGATTAAATTTGATGGCATAGCTATTAGCAAACTTGACAGGGCACTGCCTGCTGCAACTGCGGCCAATTTCTGTAATGGGAATAAGCTGAGGTGTGGTTTTTTTTTCAGCTTATCTCTTTTTCTTATCTCGTTTGATTATTTGCTTTCCGAGGTTGTATCGAGAGTTGGATCCGCTTCGTTCGACTTGCGTTGGAAAGCTTTTATATACGTCTTCGAGATAGAGAAAAAAATCAAATTTTTTTTAAAAAAAATCCCGATAAATCAAATAAGCAAACGAGATAAGGAGATAAGTGTGGTAGACAAAAACGACATTAACTGGTAGACTTGTCTTCCAACACACTACACATCCTTCCACAAAAAACACATAACCAGTAAGAGAATATTTTGTTATATTAAATCTTGAGGAACATACCAAGAAGCCATCTCTAGATTCCCCAATTGTAAACAAGCATCAAAAGTGCCCGTGGTAGGTATATATGTTCAGTTTTAACTCAAAGACAATGTCAAAAAAAAAAGCTCAAAGACCTCTTGTAGAATGAAACATTATGTGCTTAGGTATGAAGTTAGTGATTTGGAATGCCTGTCTTGGTCAGTGATCAAATTTGACAGCCTAGCTATTAACAAACTTGGCAGGTAACTAGGTATATATATGTACGTATAACTGTGTGGCCGGCGTTCTTTGAGCGCTGCAATTGCGGTCAAGTTGTGAAATGGGAATAAGCTGTGCTGAGCTTGCCTAGTCGTACTTAGAATTTGACAGGCTTAACTTCTTGCAGTCTTTGTCTGGTTAATTTCAAGAGCCTGGCCTTGCCACGAAATGTAGGGAGCTAGCATCAATTATCAATTAATTAATGACAGAAATTAAGAAAATGGAGTGCTCTTTAGAATGGTTAGTGAGCAACGAGTCAATGGCTGCATGCACGGGTGAACAGAATTTTGCCGAAAGTTGTATGCCCCTAGAAAGTAATGAATAATTCGTTCTCATTGTACCACTAATCCGACAAGGACAATATATTACACGACACTTTGGTAATAATATATACTATTGTAAGTAAGTACGATGAGCGTCATGCATCTCTGTGCCGTCTTGTGCTTTTGACAAAAAAATGTGTATGAATATGTCATGGAACAAAGCTGATGAACAAAGCTAATCAACTACCCATCCAGCTAGTCAATTGACAGTCCATCTTATGACGAGAGAAGGGATCAATTCCCTTGGGAGAAAACTTAATTTGCAAAGAATCCTCCATCCGGGGCATATATAATATATATATATTCTCTCTGCATCCTCTTGGAAAATCAGAGCCTGGACGGATGGTGTGTATGGATGAAACATTAGTCTGGATGCCGAATTTGTGGCCGGAGACTAACTTGCCTTGGAAAATGTGCTAGTCCTTTGCATGTATTAAGGGCCTGTTTGGTTTGCGTTTTCTTGCGGCCAGGCCCCGCGCATGCATTGATCACGCGCGCTCCGCATGTTTGGTTTGCTGCATGTCACACGCTGGGCTAGCCCCGCGCATGCAACTGGGGCAAAAAAACGCACGTCACGCCTGCACGGGTGAAGACGCCGGACACGACCGTTTCCCGTGAGCCAGGCTCGCGCGGGCCGCGCTCCACACGTGCATGCAGCCAATCGCGCCCTAAAATGTGAAAGGCAGACGTGCATGGTACTAGGAGTTTAGGAGCCGACCTGACCTCCTGGTAAACAGTTTTCCGGTTGGTTCTGCATATATCCGCAGTGCCTGCATGGTTAGGAGAGTTTGACTCAGGCCTCTTAAGCGAATTTACGTGTTTTTTTTTCTTGTTTGTAGATTACTTATCAGATGTCTCTTTCAGTGATTTGATTATTGGTTAATTTGTATATTTTGCCAGAGTTCATCGAAAGGACTGAAATTATCGATTATCGTAAAATTTTGCTGATCTTTGGCCAGTAATTTGAAATAAATTCCTCGATGCAAAACGAAAAAGATAAAAAAAAAAATGCAGTCTCGAATTCTCGATCTAAGGCCGGAACTGAAAAACTTCCATATTCAAGGTTGCGAACTTACCACTAGGCCACATGTGTATAGACGCAATTTAAGTGTCGTGGTTATGAATTTATTTTCATATATGACCAAAAAAATGCAAATCCATTATTTATTCCCCGAATCAAAAAAATTGAGGTGCCCAGCGTACAACCTCCACAATCCATGTTCTTTACTAAAAGAACAAAGAGGAAAAAGCAACTTAATTTTGAGGCTAGCTAGTTCCTCCCTGGCCACCTGTGTGGACAAAAAAAAAAGGGGGAAAAACATTTCCTGGCTGCTATATACACATATCCCTAATTGATTTGCCCCAATGCACCATGCACAAATAGGCCGCCAGCTTTGCTCATATATACCACTGGTCCACTTCCTGATCGTTGTTAGCTAGCTAGATTGGACCATTTGATGTTGAGTAATACTGTCATCACGCTCGCATTGATATGATTCAGCCGATCAGCTTAGACCGAGAATTAAACACCACTGAATTGAATTAGTTGCTTCTTTTCAGATGAAGCTAGCTAGGGAAGGCTCATGGAAGCTGCGAGCCGGCGATGACGCCTGGCTTCCAGAAGAGAGAGGAACGCTACAGCCGTACGTGCAGCTGCCGTACGACGTCCTGTGTCAAACAGCAGTGCGTACAATGGTCAACTATGGGCTGTTTGGTTATCTTTTAACTCACCTAGATTGTATGAGCTCGGTGAGCTTGATGGAAGCCAGCCTAAGGTAATGTAAAGGGATGTTGTTTGCTTGATTGTGTAAGATTGGACAGGCTATGCAGAGATGTTGTTTGGGTGGCTGCACTTGGAAGGGAATGGGATGGACAAATTCAAGAGAGGGAAATCAAAAACAAATACTACAACGAAAATAAATTCAAAAACAAAAAATAAAAATTCAAAAAATACTAGAAGATCAATAAATTTAAAAACAAAAATAAAAATTTAAAAATCTGAATTTTTTTAAGACTTTGTACTTGAACCTACGGTTCTATTTTTTTGTCTCATTAAATTTGGATGTCGTGAATTTTAAAACATTTTTTGAAAGTTTTGAAAGGAAGTGCACATGCATGGCTTATTGGTCTAGCTGTCCACCAGTGGGCCCCCGCTGCAGCGCCTGCATGCCGGGAAACAGTCAGAATCAGCGTTTCTCCAGGGCCAGGCTACGGGGAGTCTGTTGCATCTATAGGACTAGGCCAGATAGATGAGAAGGCAACTAAACACATCTCTTTTATATCTACAGAGCTAAATCTCCTTAGATGCAGCCAAGCAAACAGCCCCTTAATTTCTCCTTAGATGCAACCAATCAAACAGCCCCTTAATTTCAAGAATCCGACGGTCCCGATCGCACACTGCATGCCGCTCGCGCCGTGCAGCCGATGATCTATCCATGGCATGATGGCAAAAGGCCGGTAAGCGCGCTGCGTACTGTGCCCCCAGACATTTTCTTTTCTTTTTAATTTTAATTACTTCAATCCGTCCCCTGAATGCTAGTGTTCTGGTAATAAGGAATCACGAAGCTTCAGCTTAATTAACTGTATATGAATGTACAGCACCTGTGTTTATATATACGTGGCCAATAGACCCAGTATATATATAAACGGAAGGGACTAGCTAGGGACAGTACGTATATAGCTACAAGACAGAACGGTGCGCCCCTGGATCATCCGCTCCCCTGCGTGTCCCGCGCTCGCATCCCACGTGTTCCCGTGCTCCCATCCGTTCTGCGCTAGCACTAAGCTGCGCATTCCCATGTCCAGCGTGGGTATGCATACCAAGTTGCATGGCTAGTTTGATGCTGCATGCCACGTGTAGCACGTTGCTTGGTAGTGACGTGTGTCTTTTTTCTCGGAAACGTGAGCCCCAAGCGTGTCCCATGAGCATATGTATCCCATGCATGCAGGTTGTTTTGGGTGACGAGTATCGCACGGTCATCATCGAGTATCGGGTGGGTATCACGAGTATCGTTCAAATGTTGGGTTGGTATCTCAAGCATCGTGGTATCACTGAGTATCAGATAAGTATCATCGAGTATCACAGGTATCGTCGAGTATCACGTATCATCAACTATTGAGTATCATAAAGTATCGTATAGCATAAAAACATTGGGTATCGTTAAAGTATCACGATATCGTCAAGTATCATGGTATCATTACGTTGAGTATCAGGTGGGTATAATTGAATATCGGTTTAGTATCGGGGATACCGTTGAGTATCATGGGCTATCGTGGGGTATTGTCGATACAATATTGGAATGAGTGTTGGGGGTGTAGTTGTGTATCGGTTTGAGTATCGTCGAGTATTGGGGATATTGAGTCGAGGTATCAGGTCGAGTATTGGGAGTATTGTCGAGAATCGGTGGTATCATCGAGTATCGAAGGTTTCGGGTCGGGGTGATCAAGTCAAGTATTGGGGGTATCATCGATTATTGGGGTATCGTCGTGTATCGGGTTAAGTATCGAGAGTATCAAGTACCCTCGGGTTAGGTATTGGGGTATCGTCATGTCTCGGGTTAGATATTGAGAGTATCGAGTCAAGGGTATCCGGTTGAGCATCAAGGGTGTTGAGTCGAGTATTGGGGGTATCATTGATTATCGGGATATTGGCATGTATCAGGTTAAGTATTGATGGTATCAAGTACCCTCGGGTTAGGTATTAGGGTATCATTATGTATCGGGTTGGGTATTGAGGGTATCGAGTCAGGGGTATCGGGTTGAGTTTCGGGGGTGTCGAATCAATTATTGGGGGTATCATCGATTATCAGGGTATCGCCGTGTATCGGGTTAAGTATCGAGGGTATCAAGTACCCTCGGGTTAGGTATTGGGGTATCGTCATGTATCAAGTAACCTTGGGTTAGGTATTGGGCTATCGTTGTGTATCAAGTGTATAGTCGAGTATTAAGGTATCGAGTCGGATGTATCAGGTTGAGTATCGAGATATCGTTGTGTATCGGGTTTATTGAGTCAGGAGTTTCCGGGGGGTATCGTCGAGTTTTTAGGTATCAGGTCGAATACTGGAGTATCGTCGAGTATAGGAGCATCGGGGATATTGTTGAGTATTGGATTGAGTACAAAAAAATCAACATGAATAAAAATGGAAAAATAAAAAAAACATAAAATAATGAAAAATTTATTAGAAGCTGGATCTTGATTTTAGATAATTACGAATTTTGTTTGGCATGAAATGGAGTTCTTATGAAATTGATATGTAATTGTGAAATAAAAAAAGTCAAGGGATAAGTTTTGTGCCAAGCACTACAATCAGGCTCAAAATCAAGTGGCTACTCGTCAGTATTATGCCATATGTGCACTAGAATTACTACTACTATATAACGCGTAGCTACTATATAGCGCGTAGCACTTTGTGGTTTTCTCGGCCCCGCCGATGGCCACGTCACCCGGAAAACGCGGACCGTCCGATCGCCTGTCCAAAGAAGATCCTGCCGTCCGTTCGCTTATTATATATAAAATAATTTCTTCCTGTCATTTCCAACGAGGTGGAAAGGATGGCCGCTTGGTCATCTGCGCTCTCACTCAGTGAGGCAGCCAGTGTTCGAATCCTGGTACTCCCACATTTTCCCAACGCTTGCTTTTTCTTTTCTTTTTTTCCCCCTTTCTATTTCCTTTTTTCTATGCCATAAAAAAAATCCAAAAAATAGAAAATTTGCAAAAATGGAACCATGGCTGCAAAAAGAGGGTCAATAAAAGTTTGAATATTTTCCGAAATTTGTTGGAGTTATAACAATTTTTAATCTAAAAAAAAGCTTTCGCTCTTTTTCCCTTCTATTTTATTTTTGCAAGCTGTTTAAATTTTTTTAAAAAAAATTACAAATAAGGAACCATAGTTCTACAAAGAAAGTCTATAAAATTTTAATTTTTTTAAATTTTTAAAATGAGAAAAAAAAATTCTAAACTTTATTCTCTTCTATTTTTTAATTCTAGGACGTTTTAAAATTCACGGAATTTTTTTTTCAAAAATGGAGCCCTAGTTGATGAAGGAAGTCCCAATAAACCTTGATTTTTTGGAAAATTTTCCAAATTAGAAAACTTTTCCATTTGAAAAACTTTTTGCTCTTTCTTTTTCTCTCTTTTATTTCCTTTTTTGTAGGTCGTTTACAAAATACAGAAAAAGAAAATTTAAAAAATGGAGCCATGGCTCCACAAAGAAGATCCATAAAAACTTAATTTTTTGAAAAAATTTTAAATTAGAACAACATTGGGTTTTAAAAAATGTTTTCGCGCCTATTATCATGCACATTATATATTATGCTATGCATATTAAACAAAGCATGACGGAAAACACACCAATGGATCAACATCGCATTTAACACCATTCGTTTAGTATCACTCACTGGAAGAACAAAAAATTGTTACATTATACCTATAACAGCAACTTAACAGATTAACAAGACTACCAAAACCAGAGATACACACCTGCAGAATCCAAACAGACCAACGTTACTGATAAGGCAAAAGAACTCCGCCACATGGCCAATCTACACCAACGACTCAATTAATTTAGGGAAACCGCTTCCCACAGGGTCTATGTTTATCTCATAACTACGCAACAAATAGAGTCACAGTTCATAGAGGAAAAAAATTTGGCGAAAATACATCGGCCCAATAGATCCAGCAATTACACAGCCAAAGCACACCACATATTATCACAGCCTTGCCTAACCCGCCACCGCGCGTAGTCCCTCCTCTAGTCATATTCAAATCGCGTGGCTACTCGGCAGGGGACACGCAGCATCCCTGTGGGGGCGCTGATCGCTTGCTAGGAGAGTGCAGTGCATGCGCGCGGAGTGGCTCCCTTGTCGTTTTCCTATACCGTTATTTTGGGTTGGGACGGCGCCAAACCGTCCCCAGTATTTCGCTTAATTAATTAATCAATACCCGAGCTTACGTACTGTGGAGATTACTTCTCTATCTTTAATCTCCGGATGATCGAGCTGATATGTAGTGGAAAGTGGTTTCCAAGCATAATCCTCTCGGCTCATGTTCTCACCTGCTAGCTAATCCCAAACTACCATTCAGATGTCCCGCTCGTTTAATGTAGAGTCCTTGTTCTAACCTAGTGTTAGGAATTTCTCTTAAGAGTTTCAATGCAACTTCTCTCTTCCTCTCTATGTTCTCTATTTTAACGGATTTATGTTTATTCCCAAGATTCTCAGGTCTTTTTTTTCTAAGACGTGATCAAACAATCTCCGCTTTTGTTTCTGGCGAGATTCATTCGCTTAAAGTCACCCAATTTAGAAGCAACATGCACATATGTCTCGTGGGCTTTCATCCTTGTTTCGCCCAAAAATGTTAACCAACAAAAGTGACTACATCAAAACATGTTATATATATTTTTCAAAAAAACATGTCATATATATGTACATCATACCGGTTCAGTTAGAACCGATACAAATAAGGTTACTAATGTTGGTTCTTCCGTGGACACATGCGAAAAGCTTTTATATGCCGATACTAATTACCAACCGGCATAGATTATAGATTATATGTGCCAGTTCTGATTAGCAACTGGCATAGATATAGAAGTGTCAGTTCGTATAACGATCCGAAACATATAATATGTATATATGTGGAGGTTGGAAATTAGAATCGACACATATAAAACTTTTCCTGTGTGTCAACTAAAGAGATGTGTCGCTTCGTAGTCATACTTGCCGGTTGATAATAACAACGAGCACACATAATGTTTTGTCTCCCAAGGCGTTTCGTGGGCAAAATTTTCTTCATACACATCTATATAATCTATCTGATCGATTGTCTCCCCTATTTCGATCGATCTCTGCCTCTTCTCACTCCTCGATCTCCAACGCCATGGTCCAATCGCCTTCTTTTCCCTTATCACCGATGCCCTCTCCACCCGCCTCACCATCACGGCTAGCCTCGCCATGGTCACCATGGCTTGCTGTCGATCAGGCACCCACGAAGAGGAGCTTGCTGGCGAGGAGGTCCACGAGAAGCCCCGCGATGAGGAGCTAGCGCCCAAGTGGCAGCGGGCCACATCGTCGAATCCGTCTTCAGATCCTTCGATGTGTGGCCCCGCCAGCGAGGTGTCGTAGGAGAAGGAGGAGGAGGACCACAACGAGCCCACCCTGTCGTGTTGGAGGAGAAGGCATTCAGATGGACCCAAGGGTCCGACGCCAGGGATAGCTCTTTTGATCCTTGAATAGCCCCATCCCGCTCGGTGTGTACAATGAGTTCGGTGGCTCCTTCGACCTGGAGGTGGTGAACAGCGGCGACAACGACGACGATGACTTTTGGATGTAGATAGCTAGGGCATGTAGTGTAGGCGTAGCTAGCCTAGCACCACCGGTGCTAGCTAGGCTAACTAATTTAAAAATATTTTAAAATATATATGTGCCTGTTCTAACCATAAACCAGCATAGAGAATTGATCATCTATGCCGGTTCCAAACCGCACAGACCAGACACATCAGTGCCTGTTGTATTGTGCTGATTCAAAAACAAACACTGATGATAGTTTGGAACCGGCACTGATGATGTGTTCTATAGTAGTGAGTGCTACGTTTTATGTCCGCAGTGGTTATAATTAAGCTGGTAAAACTTGATGTCAACTATCAACAAAACGATGTTTTGACCTATGCCATGTACATATAGGGCCCCTTCTCTTCAGCTTATCTTATCCACTTATTTACTTATTTCGTAACTTGGAGAGCTTCCCGAGGTGGCCTCGAGAGCCCAGTGCCCTTTGTGCGACTTGTTTTAGAGAGCTTTTAGACACGTCTTAGAGATAAAAAAACAGATTCAAAAATTAATAAAAAAAAGTCAAATAAGTTGCATAAATCTGACTTATTTGACATTTCTATGACTTATTTGACTTATTTAACTTTTTTCTTATTTTTAAATCAGTTTTTTCTATCTCGAAGGTGTGTCTAAAAACTCACTAAAACAAGTCAAACAAAGGAGACCCAACTCTTAAGACTATCTCGAAAAATTCTCGAATTTACGAGATAAGTCAAATAAGTGGATAAGAAAAACTGAAGAGAAGGGGCCCATAGGATATATAGCCCTAAGCCAGTTTTGTATATAGCTACTGGTAGAAAAATTTTGCTAGAAGAAACCAAAAGAAAATTGAGGTGCCAAATACAAATGTATTCAACACTTGAAATTGTGAACTCCACAATTTAATATTTTAATTGAGAAAAATCAAACAATTTCAAAAAGGTCAAGACAATTAAAAACAAATAAGTAGAAATGTTAAGGTGCTAAATACACTTGTATTCAACCCATCAAATTATAAAACAAACGAATTGAAATTCTAAATATAAAATTCTGTGAAACCATGTGGAGGTGGCCCCATGTTGATGATGAGTATATTGACAAGTGTTTTGAGCGTAACGCAAAGGTTTTTGAGGCGATCGAGGCTTCGCCGGTTTTCCTGTGGTTTTGGTCTTGGCGCGGGTTGCACCGCTTGTGCACGGTTTTTCGATGGGTTTTCCGGAAAACTTGTGCATGTCTTGGATGTGATTGATTATGGACTAACCTTGCGGTGAGAAAGGTAAGTATGGTGTTTTTGGCTAATCTTTGTGGTACTGTGTCTTGGTAGACCGTGGTCACGACGTGTCGGGACGCGAATCGGCGGTTCGTGGGTCCAGAACGACAAGGAGGTTGCGTGGGACGGTTGGACTCGGACTTGAGGACCACAAAGATGATGAAGATGACGGACTTAGCGGCGTGAGGATCCGAGGCTCGGCAGCGGTCGAGCGCGATGGAAACTTAGCGGCTAGGTCAGACCCGTCGTCCGGTGTGTGGGCCCATGTGGGGCATGTATCGAATGTGCGTGGCATATTCCAAGGATTTGTGGAGTATATTCCAAGGGTTATATGCTGTAAAGAGTGAACAAATCTCAGCCATCCATGTGACATCCAAGGTGGGGAGTAGTTGGCTTGAGAGCTACTCCACCTTTGGGCTATAAAAGGAGGGAGGGGTGCCTCCCATTCAGATTTGTTAGAGGGAGTGGGCTGAGGTTTGGGTGTGTTTAGAGTGCACTTCTGAAGTGCTTTGCCCACCTTGGTGTGGCTTTGTATTACCCTCAAACCGATGCAATAGAAATCAGCCATGTTCATCCAAGTTCTTCTCTAGTTCTTGTGTTTGATCTTATTTCTTTTGTGTTCTTGTTTGCAACTAGTTTATTTCCTCATCTTCTTCTATTTTCTACTGATCCATGATGCCTTGAGATTGCAAATATGATTTGATAATCTTCTTGCAATCTAGGAAAGGATAGAGATCAAGTTCATCTTCTAGTTGCAGTGCTGTCCAGAAAGTTTTCTTCGCGCAGCAGTTACTGTTTGATTTTTAGACAAATATAGAAAAATCCTTTTGCGTGATTCTTGTGGGAAAAGGTGCAGGACTTATATATCTAACTGTGATAAAAACCTGAAGTCCATTTGACGCACCATCTGGGAGCCATGAGGTGAATACCGAGCCCCAATTTTTCTGGTCGAAGTTTTTGGCAGAACCTCTTGTTCTTTTCGGTTGATTTTTATGTATTTGATCTTGAGGTGAAATTTGGAGACGAGATCTGTAACTCATATATCTCTATTGAGAAAAATCTATAAAAACATTGGGATCTCAGAATGAGAGAAAACACCTCTTGATTACAGTACTTTTGTTTTGGAATCTGCTTTTACTTTCCAGAAAGTAGTCTAGTTTGTTTGAATTGTTTCTCTTTATCTAAAGTAGCTTTAGATCTAATTCTTTTTGTTGAGTTCTTAACAACCAGTAGCACCATAGAAAAAATCCCCAAGACCATATGATCCACGGATTTTTATTCGTGAGTTTTTACTAGGGTATGTGCTACTGTCCAGAATGTTTTCCGCTGCATGTTTGAGTTGTTTGGGGTGCGTTGTTGAAGAAAACGTCGATTTCCATTTGGCGCCTATTCAACCCCCTTCTAGCCGCCTAGCCTGGTCTTTCAACTGGTATCGAGCTAGGTTGCGCTTTTTTGATCTTCACCGATCTTTGAGCCTTTCCTTGTTTCCGTTTTGAGCTATTGCGGATGACAAGTACTCCACTAAGCCTCCTGTGTTTTTGGGTTTGATTTTCCTTTTTGGAAGGCGAGGATGGAATCCTACATCATGGCACAGGATACAAGTGTTTGGCTGAAAGTCAAAAATTCCTATGTGTTGCCAAATGATGAGGAAATCACCCTCCAAAATCGACAGATGTAGAGTTGAATGCTAAAGCCCGCAACATGATCATTCAGTGGGTGAGTAGAAATGAATATGAGCGAGTTGCTCATATCAAGACAACTCACGAGATTTGGACTACCCTCGTTGCCTACCATGAGGGACAGTCCAGATCAAGACCGTGAGGCAAGACCAAGACAAGAGGGAATACAATCGCTTTGTGCAAAAGGTTGGTGAATCATCGGCGCTGTTTTAGTCGGTTCACCAAGATTCTTAGCAACCTCAGGTCGGTCGGCACCACCTACACCGACTCGAGAATGCTCGCCATTTCTTGTCCGCTGGATTTGAAGATTTGGGGTGTGAAGGTGACCACGATCCGGCAGTCATGGATCTTACCACCTTGACCTTGGATGGACTATATTCGAATCTCAAGACGCACGAGCTTGAGCATCTCTTCTGTGAGCCCATCCGGTTTCTCTGACTTTGGTCACCGATCCTTCTTTGCGGTGTTCCTCGAGTTCATTGGAGTTTGGCACTGGTTTCTCTCTTTCCGCTTTGTGTGAGATGCCTAATGAGAGGTTAGATGGAGTGCCTGAGGATCAGTTAGCCCTACTTGCTAGAAAATTTAGCCAAGCCTACAAGAGAGTGAGTGAGAGGAGAAGAGGGACGATCAAGTGCTTTGAGTGTGGTGGCCCCAACCACATTCGGGCCAACTGTCCCAGGCTGGAGAAAAGCAAGAACGACTACACGGCACCGGATAAGAACCACTACATCAACAAGAACCGCAACAAGAAGCCGGTGCCTGGAGGTGACAAGAAGCCCAAGTTCTCCAAGGGACGGAGACTCTTCCAGAAGGTGTTGGCTGCCTTGGATGAGGCCAACATCTCGGACTCAGAGGAGACTTGGAGCGATGATGGAGGTGATGACCAGAAGCCTAAGAACGACGACGACGACGGCTACGCCGGCATGTGCTTCATGGCCGACGAGGATGGTGCGAGCGACTCCGACCTCTACACCGACTCTGACAATGAGGTACCAACCTATGAAGAACTCAATGATGCTTTTTTAAAGCTAGGTAGATTCCATGCCAAGTCTAGAGCAAGATGTAGGAACCTGGAGGAGGAAGTAGCTTGTTTGACCCAGAGGTTAGAAAATTCCAAATGTTTTGTGCCTCCTCACCTGAGATTCGATGGTTGGAAAGAATGTGATAAGCTTGTACAAGAATTAAATGAACTAAGGACTTTGCATGATAGTGTGTTTATTGAGCTTGAGTCACTTAGGGGGAGACATGCTAGTGTGATGCTTGAACTAGATCAGGCTAGAGATGCTCTTGTTGTTGCTACTTCTGCTCCTAGCCTTATGACAGCCTAGTATGATTGATCCTCTCAGACTGTCATTTGCTTGTCCGATCTCGCTGCACACCTTTCACATGACACACCTAAGGATCCAGTTAGCTCAGATGAGAGCTATAGAGATCTTGGAGCACCTAAGGACCTGTCGATTCGGATGAGGACTGTAGTTTTCACTCAGCTTCTTCTTGTGAGGACTGTCTCACTTTTAAATTGGAAAATTTAAACATGAAAAATAAAATTGCTGAGTTAAATAACACCTTGCTTGCTAATTCTACCTGTACTTGTTGTGATGAATTGGAGGAGGAAATGGGTAGAGTCTATGAGGATCTTAACAAGAGGTTTGAGGGTCAGCTAGCTCAAGTCAAGAATGCTGAGTGCCTTTCCTGTGTTGCTCTTAGAAAAGAGGTGGATATGTTGAGTGAGAGATGTCGCAGGCTTTGGGTAAGGACAAGATAGATGATCAAGATTCTTCTAGTGTCTTACCTCCTGTTGATTGTGACTTGTGCCCCCACTTCATCAAGAGTGTGAGTACCTTGTGAGCACTCTTGAGAAGTTTGTTGGTGGGAAGAAGAAGTTCAATCTCGATCTTGGATAAGTCAAAATTTCCAAGGGTAGAGGTCTAGGTTTTGGTGGCTTGAGCACATCAAGCGCCACCCGCCAAGATTATCACCGCGATAAGGATGGCAGATGTTTGAGGTTTCTTCAGAGTCCCCGAGAGGACTGTGTTTCGATCTCACGACTTTGTCCAAGAGACTTCGCCGAAGGGTGTTTCTCCTGTGACTTCTACTCCCTGGTAGAGCGAAGTTTACATGCACCTTCCGTCGAAGGATGGACACTTGGTTGAGTTTTGCTTCAGAGAGCTAGAGTCTCTAGGCGTGAGCGTGCTTCGCTCTTAGGGGTTTTCAGAGTCATACTCAGACTTTGAGAGTTCCTAAGACACCCACAGCTCCTAGACAGCATACCTAGGCAATTGGCTCCTCAGAAGTTGCGCCAGAGGCAGTCTAGGTGCACAGCCGTTGGTCCTGCTTTGGATCTAGTGCTTTTCGTTGTTTTGATTCCCGTCGTCCTCGTGGTGTGCCTTCTTTGCCTCGTGGAGGTAGACACCACGACGTGGTTTTGATCCTACTTTGGGTGGTAGGAGACTGAGCGGCACACTTGGGGAGGACCGGCCTTTGCACCATGGCGCCCAACCCAAATGTGATGCCTAGACGCCTGTAGGGGTTCCTTCAGGTTTGTGAGAGTTGAGAGGCGCCAGGTGCTAGCTCAAGGGAGTTTCATTGTTTGTGGTGTGACTCAAGATTGGGTTCCTAAATCGCCTTGATTCGTCCCAATCTTGAGTCACTCACCTCTTTGTTTCGTTGAGCAAAAGGCCAAGGAAAGGAGAGGTTTGGATTGTTGACTCGGGTGTTGCCGACACATGACCGGAGATTCTCGTTGGTTCTCTTCCCTTGTCCGTGTCCCGAATGGTGAATCCATCACCTTTGGGGATGCTTCTTCGAGTAGGGTGCCGCCAAAGGGTCAATTCAGTTAGTGATGACTTTGTGCTTAAGGATGTTGCCTTAGTCAAGAAGTCGAGATACAATTTGCTTTTCGTGTCTCACTTACCGATGATGGCTTTGAGGCACGCTTCAAAAATAATTGTTCATGATTCTTGGTTCTTCCGGAGAGTTTGTTTCATGGATTTCTCGTGTTGGGAGAGTCTTTCGTGCTGATTTTAATGCTTCTTCGCTTGGCTCACCACATTGTTTAATTGCTTCGAATCCCGTGATCTCTCCTTTTGGCATAGGAGACTTGGTCACATTGGTTTTGATCACTTGACTAGAGTTAGCAGTCGTGACCTTATTCGCGGTTTGCCCAAACTCAAAATGGTCAATGATTTGGTTTGTGCTCCTTGTCGACATGGGAAGATGGTTGCTGCTGTTCACCCACCTGTCACCCTTGTGATGACAGATGCACCAGGACAGCTCTTGCACATGGACACTGTTGGTCCTGCTCGAGTGCAATCTGTGGGTGGCAAATGGTACGTGCTAGTTGTGGTTGATGACTTCTCGAGGTACTCTTGGGTTTTCTTCATGGTTACCAAGGAAGAAACTTTTGGTCATTTTCGAAGTCTTCAACGCAAGCTTTCTGTTGAGTTTCCAGGTGCCCTTAGAGCTATCCGCACTGATAATGGCACTGAATTCAAAAATTCTCAGTTTGTGGATTTCTGTGAGATGACAGGTGTTGAGCACCAGTTCTCTTCTCCGCACGTCGCTCAGTAAAATGGCGTTGTGGAGAGGAAGAACAGGACCCTTGTTGAGATGGCTAGGACTATGCTTGATGAATATTCTACTCCTAGGCATTTCTGGGCTGAGGCAATTTCTACTGCTTGCCATGTGGCAAATAGGGTGTTTTTGAGGTCCAAGTTGCATCGCACCTCTTTTGAGTTGAGATATGGCAGGAAACCAAGTGTTTCTCATTTTAGAGTGTTTGGATGCAAATGCTTTATCTTGAAATCTGGAAACTTGGACAAGTTTGAATCTCGCTCCTCGATGGCATTCTTCTTGGTTATTCCACTTCGCCGAAATTACGTGGTTTGGAGTTTAGAGGGTAGGAGAGTGATAGAGACTTGTGAGGTGACTTTTGATGAGGCTAGTCCAGAGCTAGGCAGATATTTCATCTCGAACTTAACTCGAGACTATCTTTGTTGATGAGTCATTTGGAGGAGATGATGACTCTTGAGCCCGACTTGTGTGGTTCATCCAGAGGAGTCTCCTGCTTCCACTCTTCCTCAGATGCACCCTTACCTCTGCCTCTTCCCAGCTTTCACCGATTCTTCTCACGCTCGGGGCTTACTCAGAGTCTTCTGCTTGGTGGCTCTGCTCCTACCTCTTCTGCTCTCGAGGTAGAGGCCACTTCTTCACTAGGTGCACCTAGACACATTCAGAGAATGCACCCACCTAGTCGATCATAGGTGACCTAGGAGAGCGAGTCACTCGCTCAAAGTCCTGGACTGCCCCACTACGCTCTCACCGCCTTTGTTGCTCCTTTGAGCTGCAGACATTACCCATGCTCTTTCCAATGAGTCTTGGGTTAATGCCATGCATGAGGAGTTAGAAAATTTTGAGAGGAACAAGGTTTGAAGGTAGAGAGACCCCAGACACAATGTTATAGGCACTAAGTGGGTCTTCAAGAATAAGTGTAGTGAGGATGGAGTAGTAGTGAGAAATAAAGCCAGATTGGTAGCACAAGGTTTCTCTCAAGTCGAGGGTTTGACTTTGAGGAAACTTTTGCCCTGCTGCCTGACTTGAGGCGATCAGATTCTTCTTGCTTTTGTCTGCATCCAAGGGTTTCAAGCTTTTTCAAATGGATGTCAAAAGTGCTTTCTTGAATGGATTTATTGAAGAGGAGGTCTATGTCAAACAGCCTCCTGGATTTGAAAATTCAAGTTTCCGATCATGTATTCAAATTGTCAAAAGCTTTGTATGGATCAAGCAAGCTCCTAGAGCTTGGTATGAGCGGTCAAGTCCTATTTGCTTGGGAATGGTTTTACCATGGGTAGTGTAGATAAGACCCTTTTCATCAAGAGAGTTGGCTCAGATTTCCTCCTTGTGCAAATGTATGTCGATGACATAATCTTTGAGGCTCTTCCCATCGCCTTGTCTCGATTTCTCCATTGTGATGAGTTCAGAGTTTGAGATGAGCATGATGGGGAGTTGGCTTTCTTTCTTGGCTTCCAGATCAAGCAGACCTCGAGGATCTTTCTCCACTGAGCAAGTACACTAGAGATCTTCTCAAGCGGTTTGCTATGTCCGAGGGCAAACCTGTTCGACTCCTATGGCAACCACCACAGCTCTTGAGCTCGATGAAAATGGTGAACCCGTTGACCGAAGGAGTATAGAAGCATGATAGGCTCTCTTGTACCTTACCTCTTCTAGACCGGACATACACTTTGCAAGTGTGTCTTTGTGCTCGCTTCAGCCTCTCCTCGCGTCTCTCACCTTCAGCGGTGAAGCGATCTTCCGATACCTTAGAGCTACCCCGGACTTTGGGATTTGGTACTCTTCCTCTTCTTGTCCGTCCCTTAGAGCCTTTTCAGATGCGACTTTGTCGGGTCAGAGGATAGATAGGAAGAGCACTTCGCACTTGCCAATTTCTTGGCACTTCCCTTGTCTCTTGGTCCTCTAGGAAGCGGTCAGTGTTGCATACCCCATCGCCGAGGCCGAGCACGTTGTCATGCTAGTTGTGTAGTCAAGTACTTTGGATGTGTTCTACCTTGAGGATTTTGGGTTGACCTTAGAGAGTGTTCCACTTTTTCGTGACAACACTTCCGCCATAAACATTGCCAAAACCCATTGCAACACTCTAGGACAAAGCACATAGATATCGTGTACCACTTTCTTAGAGACCATGTAGAAAAGGGAGATATAGTGCTTCGGTTCAGGAGAGTGACCACCACTTGTTGATATTTTCACCAAGCCCTTGGATAGCTCTAGGTTTGTGGCTCTCGGGGAGAGCTTGGGGTAGTGAGCCCTTTAGGCATTAGTTGAGGGAGGTAGTCTTTGTATTATATGTCTATATGTATATATGCTTTTAAATTTCTGCATTTGCATATTTGCATTCGGGCTTAGTCTTGGGCAGGATTAGAGAGTCGGTTTCACTTCTTTAGCCACTGCGCTTACCCCATAGGTTGCTATCATGCGTGATTAGCAATGTCCTCTGCTCTAGCTAGTTGAGTTTCACACGTGCTTTTGGGTCTAGCAGTGTTGGGCCCCGGTAGACAGGGTTTGTGTCTAGACTCTCTAGTAGTCGAGTCATAGGCTTGCTTCCCTAGTCTGTGGCTTGGGGTAGATGAGTGTGTTTCGAGCCTTAGAGTTATCTGTCTCTCATCTTTTCTCTTGGACCGCCTGAGAGTTTCTCCACTCCTTATCTATTCTGTTTTTATTTGGTGGAATGATTCTTGGTTTGAGGGGGAGTTTGGAGATTTTATTGCATTTTTCATGGCATTTAGACTTATTTTCATTTCCGAGCTTTGTCTACTATGCTTTTGAATTTAAGTGAGAGGTTTACATCTTGCTAACTTAGTGATGACCTTTGCTAACTTGTTCATGCTTATTTTGCCAATATTTACACTTGCTAGGCTAGCTGAAAATTAAATGATTTTCAGGCTTTAAACTTGATGAGACTTGTGGCTTTTATTTGCTAGTCTCTCTACTAAATGCTCATGCTAGGGTTAATGATCTTTTGTTCATCATTTGAGCATTTCTTGCAACTTGAGTAAGCTTTTGATTATGTGACCTTGCTCATGTACAAAAAAAAAAAAACAACAAAAAAAATGATGAAATGTTAAAAAAAAAATGCAAACAAACATGAGGAGGAGAGGGACCTAGGAGGCCTTTGTCGATGGCTCCTAGTCGGGGATGTGCTTTGCTAGGAATCTCTCTCCAAAATCTGAGTTTGCTAAAGGAAAACAAAAAAAAAGAGAGAAAAAGTTAGGAAGTAATCGAGCAAAAGGTCTTTGCATAAAATATAACTTTCTCATTTGTTGCTTGAGTTGCTCATTTGATGCTCCTTTGATCTTTGCATTAGCATTAGTATTTAGTTTTGAGATTGGCCTTGTAATGCTCTAGTTTCATCCCCGACAAAATTGGCATTTTGCTTTTGCTAGATAGCTTGGATAAAATGTGAGCAATTTTGTATGAACTTGTAAGCTTTTGGTTTAACTTGTTTAGTTTGGTGTAAATGATCTATGCTTCATGTTCATTCGCATATTCTACAAAGCTCCCTAGGGTGCATTTGCATTTGCCCACATGCTTTTTCTTCCCTTTGATTTTCTTGATGCCTATATTGCCAAAGGGGGAGAAATTTCTAGAAAAAGGGCATAATTTGTTCCATGTTCAAAAGAGGGAGAAAGGGCAACATTTAAAAAAAAGGGGGGAGAAATTTCAAAATTGGGATATTTAAAAATTTTTTGTTATACTTGGACATGTTGACCAATTGCTCTTTCCTTGGTCCAAGTATGATCTTTGGCAATCAATTTGCTTTGTTAGTCCGATATTTTTTTTTTTCGCCTTTCAAAACCTTTTTCAGTGTTTGTCAATATATTCATCAAGGGGGAGATTGTGAAACCATGTGGAGGTGGCCCCATGTTGATGATGAGTATATTGACAAGTGTTTTGAGCGTAACGCAAAGGTTTTGAGGCGATCGAGGCTTCGCCGGTTTTCCTGTGGTTTTCGGTCTTGGCGCTGGTTGCACCGTTTGTGCACGGTTTTTCGATGGGTTTTCCGGAAAACTTGTGCATGTCTTGGATGTGATTGATTATGGACTAACCTTGCGGTGAGAAAGGTAAGTATGGTGTTTTTGGCTAATCTTTGTGGTACAGTGTCTTGGTAGACCGTGGTCACGACGTGTCGGGACGCGAATCGGCGGTTCGTGGGTCCAGAACGACAAGGAGGTTGCGAGACGGTTGGACTCGGACTTGAGGACCACAAAGATGATGAAGATGACGGACTTAGCCGGCGTGAGGATCCGAGGCTCTCAGAAAGGTCGAGCGCGATGGAAACTTAGCGGTTAGGTCGGGACCGGTTGCGTCGGTGTGTGGGCCCATGTGGGGCATGTATCGGGAATGTGCGTGGCATATTCCAAGGATTTGTGGAGTATATTCCAAGGGTTATATGCTGTAAAGAGTGAACAAATCTCAGCCATCCATGTGACATCCAAAGGTGGGAGTAGTTGGCTTGAGAGCTACTCCACCTTTGGGCTATAAAAGGAGGGAGGGTGCCTCCCATTCAGATTTGTTAGAGGGAGTGGGCTGAGGTTTGGGTGTGTTTAGAGTGCACTTCTGAAGTGCTTTGCCCACCTTGGTGTGGCTTTGTATTACCTCAAACCGATGCAATAGAAATCAGCCATGTTCATCCAAGTTCTTCTCTAGTTCTTGTGTTTGATCTTATTTCTTTTGTGTTCTTGTTTGCAACTAGTTTATTTCCCTCATCTTCTTCTATTTTCTACTGATCCATGATGCCTTGAGATTGCAAATATGATTTGATAATCTTCTTGCAATCTAGGAAAGGATAGAGATCAAGTTCATCTTCTAGTTGCAGTGCTGTCCAGAAAGTTTTCTTCGCGCAGCAGTTACTGTTTGATTTTTAGACAAATATAGAAAAATCCTTTTTGCGTGATTCTTGTGGGAAAAGGTGCAGGACTTATATATCTAACTGTGATAAAAACCTGAAGTCCATTTGACGCACCATCTGGGAGCCATGAGGTGAATACCGAGCCCCAATTTTTCTGGTCGAAGTTTTTGGCAGAACCTCTTGTTCTTTTCGGTTGATTTTTTATGTATTTGATCTTGAGGTGAAATTTGGAGACGAGATCTGTAACTCATATATCTCTATTGAGAAAAATCTATAAAAACATTGGGATCTCAGAATGAGAGAAAACACCTCTTGATTACAGTACTTTTGTTTTGGAATCTGCTTTTACTTTCCAGAAAGTAGTCTAGTTTGTTTGAATTGTTTCTCTTTATCTAAAGTAGTTTTAGATCTAATTCTTTTTTTGTTGAGTTCTTAACAACCAGTAGCACCATAGAAAAAAATCCCCAAGACCATATGATCCACGGATTTTTATTCGTGAGTTTTTTACTAGGGGTATGTCTTCTGTCCGAATGTTTCATTGCGTGTTTGAGTTGTTTGGGGTGCGTTGTTGAAGAAAACGTCGATTTCCATTTGGCGTCTATTCAACCCCCCCTTCTAGCCGCCTAGCCTGGTCTTTCAAATTCCTAAGATAATTTTAAAATCATGATCAATCGATTTGAAGTGTGGTCCTAATAACTGCCGTCAACTCATCCAAGCACTGATATTTTTAGCTGTCAGCTGCTGTACTCGTCGCTGTCGCACTGCATCCAAAAGTGAGACACGGAGTTGAAGAAGACGACGACGACGAAGGCGGGTAGAGCAAGACCATGGAAAAAAACGAAATCCCAAGAACAGTATCGAAAAGTCAGAGGCGAGAGAGATGGATTGTAAGAGTCCAGAGTTGTCAGGTATAAAGCCGGGTGGTGAGGTGGACGAGCCTAGCAGGTTGGCAAGTAGTAAAATTTTAATAAAATAGAAATATTAAAATCAAATTACAAGAGAGAGACGGTCGTCAAGTTGGCAGTTCCAGCCGCAGGTTGTACGAACTTTCCGACACAGATTTTCTTTTTCCTATGTGTAATCGTAGGAGAATTCTTGCCCAAGTTTTGAAGAAAGAAAAAAAACGTCAACAATGTGATCTTAGATGACAGACTGACAGGCGAGCTTTTCAGCTTTCTTGTCGAATGTCGATACCAAAACGTGCTGGAATATATTTACCAACCAGCTAGCAGAGAAAAAAAATGACTAGTATATGTACCGGCCGAGATCTCTACATCTGTTATTACTTTAATTCTCCGCTTTTTTTCCGTTCGTGATTTTTGGAAAACGACGTGTACCGTTGCCAACACAAGTCATCGCCGTTTCTGACTACATATTACAGGTATTCGTATATATTTTTTCACGTGACGAATTTAAATACTTGTTTAATTAATGGCAAATAAGAGCGGACGGAACACTATTCACTCCTTCAGGCAACACGATAGGCACGCCTCGCACTGCACAGACTAGCGGCCAGACGATGGGCCCACGATGGGTAGCAGAAGCGAGCATGGGATATGTCAGGTTGTGATTGTGGACGTGCAGAGAGCAGTGCGGTGGGCCTGTGAGCTGATCAAGCGAGGTTAATTTTGTTTCCGGAATTGCTAAGGAACGGTATACCGTCCACTCTTGTTTTAATGAATAGTATCTAACCATCAGATCTCGCTGCCTCTCCTTCCTCTATTTATCTTTCTCCCACATGCATCTTTTTTCTCTTCTACAGCGACTCATGTCGCGACTAGATAGCATCGTGTTCTCCGTTATGTGTGCGAATGTATCCGTGATGCTAGTTAATCTTCAAGACACTTACTTGTGATTTTTAACCATTGCCAATGAACTGTATATGTAAGCCAATGACCCGACACTACAGGAGAAACAACTATCACTACCGGTTCCACTACCGGTTTTAGAACCTCTAGAACCGGTAGCACCTAACCGGGAGTGATACTCCAAGGTATCACTACCGGTTCATGCAACCGGTAGTGATAGTATTAGAATTGTTTAAAAATATGTTAGGAATACATTGGGAGAAACGGGACTAGAACCCAATACCTTGTGACTCCAGGCTCACCCTTCTAGCCAACCCACCAACCGTCGCATACTAATATAGAGAGAATATGCATTCCTTTTAAACTTTCCAGAAACGAGGCATCACTACCGGTTCGTGGTTCAAACCGGTAGTAATGGATAGGTATCACTACCGGTTTGTGGCTCAAACCGGTAGTGATAGTGCCCGAGGCACCACTACCGGTTCGTGCCTCAAGTTCATGGCTCACGCAACTATCACTATCGATTCGTGGCTCAAACCGGTAGTGATGCCTACTTCTCTAGTAGTGCGATACGCTTGATCTGATGCCTTGGATACTCAACGATACCCCTGATACTCAACGTGATACCCTATAATCCTCCAAACGATACCCTCGACTCTCGATGATACCCTCCATACTCATACTAATACATGACGACATACACCTCAATGCAATACCCCCAATACTCAATGATGCCTTGACCGGATATCCCTAATACTCAATTTGATACCCTCGACTCGATGCCCTCGATACTCGACTATACCCCTCATACTCAACTCTATACCCTGACTTGATACCTCATGATGCTCAATGATGCCCTCAATACTCCACCTGAAATACACGGCGATACTCATTTCGATACACTTTGGTGAAACACCTAGTACACTCCAAAACACCCATCGCTCTGGTAAAACACTATGAAACACTTTGGTACACTTTGAAATACCATGACACGTAATAAGTGATATACTTGGCACACCATGGCACACTCTGAAACTCCATGACACACTCTGTCACACTATGATTTTGTTCTAGTGAAACACCATAAAACATCGGTACACTCTGAAACACCATGAACACTATGATACATAATGAGCGGGTATACTTGGCATACCATGATATACTCTTAAAACTCCATGACACACCATAGTAAAATCCGAAACTCCATTACACACTCTGGTACACCACGACACACTCTGGTACACCTTGCCCCGTTTTGGTGAAGCAATGGGTCCAACTTTCAATCAAGCTACACCTAGAAATTAGGGCCAAGAGATAACACGAATCATATCGTGCGGAACTCCCAGCAAAGTCACTATTGTATTGCTCAAATTGGTCTAGATCAGGAGCGATTTTTTGGCCCATCACACAGGAGGAGAAGAAATTTCAGATCTACGTAGCCAGAAACAAGCATTTCACCAAGCTTTCACCGTGTAAGAATTTCAACAAACACGTTATCAGCAAGAGAAGAAGCAGTTTCTATTGGTTTCAAACTTACAAGTGCCAGCGTGGTACATAATGATGTGTTGCCACGTGCAACAAGGAAGAAACGGAAGGGCTTTGGCATTGTAGATGGCGGTGTGCCATCGTGCGAAAGGGGGGTCTTTCCAGCGTGGTTTCATGGTGACGTGCTACCCCGCGCCAAGAAAAAAGAAAGGGGGTCTTTCCGACGTAGTTCACGACAACGCACCGCTGCGCGCCAGGAGGACAATGAGCGCGCTCCCGTGCGCTAGGAGGGTGGCGAAGAAGCGGGGCTTCCATCGCCATTCACGGCAACACGCGGCTACGCGCCAGGAGGACGACGAGTGCACTCCCGCGCGCCAGATGAATGCGCTCCCGCGGGCCAGGAGATCAGCGAAGAACCAGGGCTTTCGGCGCCAGGCGAATGAGCGGAATAATTAGCTGTACGACACTTAATTCGTCTGTCAACTTGTCTGTGTCTATGACATGTGGGACCGTCTGTATCTATGACAGTGGGCCAGGATGGCATACACCAAATCGCGAATTTTAAAGAGTGTCAATGGTGTGAATGCCCCGGTGACGAGCACGCTCCCATGCAAGAGCATGAAGAAGCGAAGCTGTTGCTGGGGCAGAGCTGTCGGATGCACAAAAAAAAAAAAAGTCCAATGGCACTAGGCCCTATACCGTGTGGATGGAAATGAACGGTATACCGTCCTGTATTTGTTCCCTTGATTAATTACCTGTCAACAGTTAGCCGTTATCTAAAATGGACATGCAAACTGAACAATGCATATGATCTGGTTGTCTGCATATCCCCGACTCCTAGCTTCCGTGCGCATGCAGTCATACGCTGTTTGGTTCCTTGCACGGTACCCTGCCTCAGCCTATCCCTGCTTATTATGTGAGAATACTCGAGAGCATCCTCAACAGGTCTTACAAAGCACGGTTAATTTGACTTTTTAGAAATAGATCGAGCACCTGCTGAAGGAACGAATGTTTTGGAGATTATAGTTTAAAATGTGAATGAATTTTAGATGATGTAGAGAATCTTTTATAGTATGCGATGAATAGTGTTATAGAGGATGAGATTATAGAGAAATTGCTGAGGATGCTCTCACAAGCTAGACTATGGCGATTGAAATACAAATAGAGCTCATTTCTTGTGCGTGCTGGCTCCTATGCTTGGTTTTGAACATGCAACACCTTCATAGTGGCAACCAAACATGTTATAAGGCTGTTATAAATGGATGGAACGGGACAATGCTATCTTAAAACAATGGTGGAGTTCATTCGGTAGAATCCAAACTGGACACCCGAATCACAACTAGGGTTCACAATATCAATTATCACGTAATAATCACACTTATCAGTGTGACTCGATAGGGAAAATCACATGAAGAAATCGGTCCAAAACAAAAAAAAATGAATTTAAAATGAAAATAAAATTTTGAATATTCAATTATCGATCGATTATTACGTAATATTAGTCGATTAAATTGTGAAATAATCGAATTCAAAGAAGGTCTACATCTAGCAATATTGTTGATTATCGATCGGTCAATATCAAGCGATTTTGATCATTTTCGAGCTCAGATTCAAAATTTCACAAACAAAATTTGCACTTTACCGATAACCGCACTATTTTTGAGTTTTGTTTTTGAGAAAATCGTGATTTTGATTATCACGTGATTTTTGCGATAATACTGTGAAGCCTGGTCACAGCATCCGTGTGTGAAAGAACCAAAAAAATTTCTTAATTTGTTGCCGCAAAGGAACAAAAAATCTCGTTAGAATTGCAGCATGTTTTGGGTTTTTGACTGAGAATAATAGGCTATCTCTATCTTCTCTCACAAAAGTAGGTTCTTGGTGGCTCATCAACAACACAAAGCAGCCTAAATTAATTTACTAATCTGCACGAATCAGTGATTCAAAGAACTCGATCACTTTAAAAAAAAAGGAGAAAAAGAACCCGTTGTTAATTCCAAGAGTCAACGCCGAAACGTGGTTCATTGGCATTGCTTTATTTTTCGTGCAATGGTGCTAAAGCTTGCGACGCGTCGCCATCGGCATACCTCGTCACATTTGCTCTTGGGATTGAGTGGCTGAGAGAACTTTTTTTATGTCCAGTAGGATATGGATTTAAGATTTTCTGCCCATGCATGGTGCATCACTTGCCTACTTTACTCTCTTTTACATAGATTTTTTCCAAGGAGAATATCTACCGTAGCTAGGCTCATGGCTGTTTTAAGTCAAATCGGCTAGCACGTCCTGAACCCTAAAACTTGGGCTGACGAAATTCTAAAACCCTAAGCCCACGGTGTGCTTAGCCGATTCAACAGCAAGATAAAGAAATTAATTAGCTTTGTTTAGCTGATTAAATCCAAAATACTTAGAATAACCTATCAAACTTAAAAGACAAAGTCAAAACTTCGACATATCCAAAGGTAGCTAGAACTATTGGCTTACATAGATATTCAAATCAACAGATCCAGAAGGCGGCAGAAACTATTGATCTAAACATTCAAACCAATAGATTCAAAGTGTAGACAATCTACTATTGAGTCGACGTAATCAACCACGTAGTAGAGCGAGGAGTATACAGACTACTACTAAGCCGATAAAATCAACAAAGTAGCAAAAAGAGGGTAAATCGATTATCAGCTAATCAATTAGATCATCTAGCTGACCAAACGAAGGGTAAACAGATTATCAGCCAGATTAATAAGTTAATCAAACCAATAGAACGAGGGTAAACAGACTATCGATTGATCTGTAAAGCCAAATAAGTCGATAGAACGATGATAGAATCCAATCTTTACAGGAAACAGCGATACACAACAATATCGAATAAAGATAGTATTCTGATATATAAACCAAGCGAGAAGATCAGACTTAACTGAGATAGTACTCACATGGGGTTATACCTTAAAGTCGATCGAGAAGGCGATACGCAACAAGTCGATCGAAAGTAAAATACGGCAAAACTAAGTTCTACGATTGCATTGAAATAGTAGATTGATTGGTAGGGGACCCTTTTTCCAATACATAGATTGGATATTTATACCTAATCATGGACTCGATGCAATAGGACTCGAGCATTTAACTTACTATATCTAATCGACTTAATATATAACTAGGACTCTAAATAGATACTTATCTAAAACTTTCTTAAAATATACTGTTGAGGAAAGTACGTGGCCCATGGAAATACAGCCCACTGACTTGCCCTCGGCCCCATAGGAAGTAAGCCCGGGCTTGGCAAGCTCGCGCTCGAGCTTAGCAGGCTCGCGCCCGAGCTTCCCGTCTCGAAAGATCGAGCCTCTCACTCCTCCCGGGCTTCCGAAGCTCAGGGCTCAGGACCCGAGGCAGATCGTGCCGCGCCGCGGACAGGATACGCTTCGGGTCCCTAAGGTCATCAAGAATTAAATACACGCACTGTACCGAGAGCGCCTGGCGAAGGCTACTGGCGGGTTGGCGGCAGGTCCCGTCAACCGCCCGCATGGGCAAAGACAAGTGTTGACCGGTAGCGGTCCGGCGCGGCGATCGGGAGATACACTCGATTACCCGGTAGATTTTGTGCGCCCCGGCATGGCAAAAAGGGAACGACTATTCAACGGACCTGCGGCAAGCTACAGTGGCTGGGCGTCGCCTATAAAAGGAGCGCATAGGCCACAACAAAGGGATCCGGACTCTCATCGCCATCAGCCACACAACACACACTCGGGAGGTAGCCACTGCAAACAGGAGCACTTGTACTCACGTAGGAGCTCTAGTTTCCGGTGGTAGTTCTCCGCATACAGGTAACTGTAGAAACACACAGTGCCTTGAACACTTATTGTACTCGAGCCCAGGATTCCCAAAGCCCGGCCTCACCCCTTCTGTACTCGTTTAAACTTGGCATTAAACGAAGACTAGACGTAGGGCTGTTATCCGACAGTGGAGGCCTGAACCAGGATAAAAACACTCGTGTCATCACACCCTCCAGTCTCAACGAGTCCGACCGCATCGGGACCAAAGTCCTTTCCCTCGGCGACGTCCGGCCAGGCGGCCGGGCTTCGGTCTAGGGGGCAGGGCCGTCTTCGGGCCTCGCACCCACCTTCTCCTTGCTCATCGGCCCGCGGAGGTTCACCTCCCGGTCGCCGACATATACTATGTAGCTAATCCGAACAACATTGTCTTTCATAACTTTTCTAAGTCGGCTTCTTGGACAAGATTTCTTATTTTAAGCCAATTAGGAATCTTCCTCCTTATTAGGACTCTTAGCTAATCATGTCTGATCCAAACTCTCATAGAATCTTCATTTGATAACGGCTTCTTGACCAAATATCCTAACAGTTTCTATAAACTTCGGCTATGTCCAAAATTAGATATCAACAGTAATGCTATCAGCAAACCATATATCCTACGCGTGCCTGTCAGCAGCCGTTGGAGCAGTCGGATCAGTTCAAGAAATTCTAAGCACCGCAAGGGGCGATCGACCTATAATCACATCATTTTCGACCAGCTACTGTATATAGCTCAAGGCCCTGTTTGAAATTCATGAGTTTTCTAGGAATTTTACATGAAACATATTAAGAAAATTTCTCGTGTTCCAGATGGTCACTAATTGGTGCCACACAATGATTTCACGACGATGGCAAGAGTACACGATTTGCACTTACTTTTCATTATGATTCTGGCATGTTTGATTTACAACCCAAGGTAGCCAAGTTTGACCGTAGTTGCGCCACAGTCTAGTTATCAACATGTTTGATTTGCACAAATTAGTGTTTGGTTCGTATCATGCATAGTTGTGAATTGATGCACTTTTTTCTTTACTTTTTCTTTTTTAACCAAATTTGCGACACTTGTTGCACTCAATTTTCTTGAAAAAGAAACGTGGCCACACTTAGTTTAGTCGTGGCAAAGGGAAAAAAATCTTGTTAGGATGGCAATATGTTTTTGACTCGGGATCCTGGGTTCTCTCTTCTCCTGCAAAAGTAGCTTCTTGGTGGCTCATGAAGAACACAAAGCTGCCTAATCTGATCTGCATGCCGATTAGTGCTTGAACTGAAAGAGCTCGCTTTCCTGCCGAAACAAATTAAAGAAAAGAAAAGAACCCGTTTTTAACTCCAAGAGTCAACGCCGAAACGTTGTGCATTGGCATTGGCATTGCTTTGTTAGTGCAGTGGTTGATCTAAAGCTTCTGGTTGTGTCGCCATCGGCATAATTTATTAGTGGCTGAGAAAATTTTGCTTGTTAATTAGTGCATAGGATTGGGGTTTATGGTTTTTTTTTCTTATAGTCATACATCACTTGCCTACTTTTCTCTCTTTTATATAGATTTTTTCAGGCAAAAATCTATCGTAGGCTCGTGAACCTATGAGATAACCATCACGCAAGTGCCTGTCAGCGACCATGGAACAAATCAGATAAAAATCAAGAAATTCTGAGCACTGCACGGGAAGATCTAATAACCACATCATTTTCTCCCAACCGTTGCATAGCTAGCTTCCCGGTTTGAAACTGTTTAATTCTAGCCGCTTTTGGTTGATGTGTGCTAAACAAAAGTAAAGTAGAATCAAACGGCTCGGCTTCTTCAAGCTCTCGATACCCAGTCGAACCAAATTATCCCAACGGTTGCAAACATGGCATGATCATGAATAGAATTTGATTCCTTGCTTATGACTATATCGAGTTTAACTTGCACTAGTAACAAGTTGCATGGATTATCTCTGTGGGCTTTTCGCTATGTTCCAGATTATTTATATGGTTTTCTAAGATTAAATCTATGACATGTAACGCCTTTAGCAACATTGTCACTTGTCAATACCTAAAAAGGAGCACACACACGACACAAGCTAGTCTGACACTGCGTCTGCGTGGAAAAGCCAGATGGATTTGCTTTTCAATTAGCATGAGGAGACAAAAAGAACGAATGAACAATAGTACTTACTACTAATTAATGCTGATTTATTTTCCTTTAAAAACGTAAAGGAGCCAAAGTAGGTGTTGATTTTTCGTTACAAGTACACCAAGTTGCTGACAAAAGCGACATTCAGCATTGCCTCGTGCGGCAGATTTGTCAACAGGAATGAACAGGTTTTTGTAGTCAAGGCCGTCATGTCCGATCCAAATCCACCGCGATGGTAACTTAATTTATTGTTTAAATTGTTCTATTGTCAAGTCTAAATACCGTCGATCTACCGTTGTTACGTAATGCGTACGCTCTGTAGTGCCGTGTCATTCCTATGTTATAACCTGATAAAGCGAGAGATCGATGCTTTGGGTGAGCATATATAGGAGTTTGAGCACTTAACAATCGATAATATATATTGAAATTCAGTCGGTTAGCATATTGCTGACCTTAGCTTTTGAGAGCTAGCACCCACAGTGGGGCCGACAACACTATAATGTCACACAGTGTTTAAGCTTTTTGATGAGACCTCACAATTGTGATTAAAGAAAGTAAAGATTATACTTTATTTCAACTTGCAAACAGAGACATACATCCCCTTTGTGCTTAGTGGTTGCCTATCAGGGGAGGCAACAGCAAGGAGCCAATGGCTAGCTAGAAGTTGCATCCAAGCATATAGGTTGTAATGTGGATGCTATAGTCCATCTCCAATAGTGGAAATAGCAGCTAGTTATAAGAGTCATCCATGTCAACTATAGATTGCATTATAGATAAGGACTCCAATAGAAAGACTACAAGATTGTCTATAGATGTATTTAATGCTTGTATGGGCATTGGAATGACAATGACCAATGCTAAAGATCAACTTTGCGGTAGTATTTGTGACTCTAAACTTTGCAACCAAAACACAAAACACTATTTAGGAAAATGGTGACATGAAAAATTTCAGCGCTGTTGAAGTTGCATTGTTCATGGAATCATAGACACATGTAGTTTTGTAACATCTCCAATAGAAATACATGAAGTACATATTACTACTAATAATAAATGCTCATGCAAATTTCATCTAGACACCAACAAAGATAGAAAGCTGCATTTGTTGAGCAAGAATCACCAAAATCCCAAAAGCATATGACAACAACCCTGAAAATTAGGGTGTCAAGAGTTCAAAGAGTTCATAGTTCGAAGTCTAGGACAGGTTAGGGATAGTGAAAATTAGGAGCGTCAAGTTGTGTATTTGATGATTTTTTTTCTCTCTAATTCCTCTCACAACCCTAAAAAAAAGTATATGCCAAAATGTAGATCGAGCCTTTATACTCATGAACAAAAAGAATCAAAATGAAGTGAAACATTGGTCCGATTATACTATTCAAGAACTACACAAGCTATTGGTTAATAGTTAGTGTTGGTTAGCCGATCGAAATGCAAAACTACCTAGTAACCAAGAAGTCACCTAGGTACAAGGTCTTGGAGTACTCGGTGTATACCTTGCCATAGCTGTCGTAGACGTCACCGAGGAAGTGAAACATTGGTTCGATTATACTATTCAAGAACTGCACAAAATATTGGTTACTAGTTTGGGCATTTAGCAATCGATAATATATGTTGAAATTCAGTCGGCTAGCACCCACAGTGGGGCCAACATCACTATAATGTCACACAGTGCGCCAACATCACTATAATGTCACACAGTGCTTAGAGCATTTTGATGAGATCTCACAATTGTGATTAAAGAAAGTGTTGGGGAAAGTACGTGGCCCATGGAGATACGGCCCACTAACTTACCCCCGGCCCCACAGGGAGGACGCCCGGGCTTGGCAAGCTTGGGCTCGAGCTTGACAAGCTCACGTCCGAGCTTTCCCGCCTCATAAGCTCGGGTCACTCACCTCGCCCGGGCTTCCGAAGCCCAGGGCTCGGGACCCAAGGCAGATTGCGCCGCGCCGCGTACAGGATACACTTCGGGTCCCGAAGGTCACCGAGAATTAAATGCGAGCACAGTATCGAGGAGCGCCTGACAAAGGCTACTAGTAAGTTGGCGGCAGGTCTCGTCAGACCGCCCGCATAGGGAAAGACACGTGTTGACCGGTAGCGGTCCGGCACGGCAATCAGGAGATACACTCGATTACCTAGTGGATTTTGTGCTCCCCGACACAGCAGAACAGAAGGAAATGACTATTCAACGGACCAAAAGCAAGCTACAGTAGCCGGGCAACGCCTATAAAAGGGGGCGCACAGGATACAACAAAGGACCATGCATGAGGAGAGGAACAACAAGGGATAGACTTAGACAGAAGCATTCAACCACCATAGAACAGGAGCACTTGCACCCACATAGGAGCTCTAGTTTCGGACGGTAGTTCTTCGCCTCCAGGTACGGTAGGAACACGCACATAGTGCCTTGAGCACTTATTGTACTTGAGCCCGGGCTTTCCGAAGCCCAGCCTCCCCCCTGTACTCGTTTAAGCTTGGCATTAAACGAAAACTGGACGTAGGGCTGTTATCCGACAGTGGAGGCCTGAACCAGGATAAAAATCCCATGTCACACCAGGGCCCGGCGCGCCTAACTGCGTCGGACCAAATCCGTCCTTTCCCTCAGCGGCGTCCGGCCAGCGGCCGGGCTTCGGTCCAGGGGACAGGGCCGCCTTCGGGCCTCGCACCCCCTTCTTGCTCATCGGCCTACGGAGGTTCGCCTCCCAGTCGCCGACAGAAAGTAAAGATTATAATCTATTTCAACTTGCAAACAGAGATATACATCCCCTTTATACTTAGTGGTTGCCTATTAGAAGAGCGCATGTCAGGACCTGGTTTTACTAAACCGAACCCTCTGTGTTAACGGTATGAGTCCCAAGGATCTGTGCTCATACCCACAGTAAACAAAGATGAATTATCAATACCACACTGCATAACTAAATAAAATAATCAGAGTGCAACAGCTCCACTTATTACAATAGTTTATAATGACCATAAATCTTTACGAAATGCATCTAAGAAGCAAATAAAAATTAATAAAGGTGTCCTATCACGGCCACGGGCACGCACTAAACAGGAGCCGCTAGTAGTCCTATGCACCCCTCCGGATACTTCGCAACGTACTCCCGACCTGCTCGTGGAATAAACAGCCCCGAATAAAAGCCGGAGTTAGTACGCGAATGCTAACAAGTCTTTCCTAGGAAGAGCCAGGCTAGGCCCATTCTAGGAAAGATAAGGGTTCATTTGCATAAAAGTATTTAACTTAGAAATACAAAAGCATTTAACAAAATTTAAATAAATAAATAGCAGTCCTCATGATTAATCTCAACAATAAGATAAACATGGCATAATCCTCAAACTCAGTGTCTCATATCTCAAATTCTTATTGTTTCAAGTCATCATCTCAATATAGCTCCCATCCTCGTTCTTGTTCATCATGAATCATCTAGCAACACCACACTGCCAAAAAAACCTTACCCAAGTCCAATTAATTAAGGTGTAGCCATGTTGTGAAAAACCACCAAGATGCTCATAACCGGGAGCACGGCCATTCGAATAGGTTTACACTCTACAGAGGTTGTACGTTTTTTCCGCAAAATATGATACTCTTCCGTCGGAAAGCATCATAACAAAATCTATCAAAAGATCAACCCTGAGTTTATCATGATCATACATGATATTACACACAAGTACCCCGGGGGCTTCGACCATACCTGATATTACACACAAGTACCCCGAAGTTCAATCCCCCAGGCTATACACCGGCGATGACGCATCCCTTGGGACCTCACCTGCAGTGCAAGGACGGTGGCAATCCCAATGTTACTCTCCCTCTAGATCAGGCCCGTCCCATATTGGGCTTGCGGTCGCACGATAAATTCTCAGTTAAATCCATCATGATCATCGGTCCTTAGGGACCGGAGCGTCGACTCAAGTCACCCGCTTTGTGTCAAATTATTAGTTGGTCAAATTTTATGTAATGAGTGAATAATCCCACCATAAACCTAGTTTCTCATGTCTCATACTCAGATACTCCACAATCTCATATTAAATTGTTTAATGATGATCATATAAGTGGGAATCACTCCCCCGGCGACTATGCAAGCAATGCTATAATAACTAATAATTAAAAACAGTAGCAAATTACATAATATTCTCATCCTAGGGTTTATCATGATAATGGGTGCATACCATGCAAATAAACAATATGCACTAGGAATTGCTATGGCAAATACGTATAATTTAATTAAATAGCAATTTTGGCAAAATCTAGAAAATTAGGATTCTAAGGAAAAGACTTGCCTTCTTACTCTTCTTAAACTTGCGAAACCTCGGCGGCGTTGACAAACTCTCCTTCATCCCCCACGTGTTCTATTACACGCAAAACAAGAAAAACAACAATAAATGACAGAAATAGTAAATAGATTGAAAAATTATACAAAAAATACAGTAAGTAGATATGAATTTTTCTGGATTTTTAGAAACTGGAATTGCCGGATTTGGAGCTAGGATGGATTCATAGTGAAATAGTGAAGGAACGCTATTCACTAAAATTCCAGAAATTACAAAATGCACTGTAGCAGTGCTGGTTACTATAGCAGGTCGGCCCACACAAGAAAGATAAGGTGTGGCTGCTGGTGGCTAGAGAGAGAGAGAGAGCACAGAGAGATGGAGAGAGGGAGATAGAGAGAAGGGAGAGGAGAGAGAGAAAAAAGGGGAAGGAGGAGGAGGACCAGCGGTGGGCCGACCGGCCATGGCGGCGCGATGGTGTCGGCAAGGAGCAGCAGAGGCCCGACGGCGCCGGCAGTCGACGACGGTGGCGGCGAGGCACGGATCGCGTAAGGCGTTGCGGTTGGTGGCGCAACGCTGCGGCAGCTTGGCGGCGACAAGCGGCGACGGCGGCAGTGGCAGCGGCGCTATGGCAACAAGGCAAAGATGCGGCGGCGGCCGCCAACGGTCGGCGTGGCGGCAACGGCGGCGGCAACGCCAGATCTTGTGTGCGGCGGCACAAGCACATAGGCGGCGGCGGCGGCGAAGCGCAGCGGCCTGCCGCAAGCAGCGGCGACTAGGGTTGGGTGCACGCGGGATGGAAGACAGGGAGGCAGCGGCAGCTACCTCGACAACGTCAACGACAGCGACTCCGGCAGGCGTGGCAACGATGACGATGATGGCAAGGCAACGGCAGCGCGACAGTAGATTGGTTTAGGAGGGGATTAGGATTAGGTTTAGGGTTTATATAGGGAGGGTTAGGGATGAGCTCGGGTTGGGCTGGCCCAAATCCGCGATGGATTTGAGGTTAGTTTCTAATTGCTTTAGGATTCGAAAAATTTTAGAAAAAAGTTTTTAGGGTGTCACAGCGTAATCTACCATTCTTTAGGGCTTAATGCCACAACTTGTAAGTCTGGCCTGTTTTTAAAGCCAAACATATTGGTTTCTTGTGCTTTCCTAATCTTGAATGTGCTTCTCATAGCTCTCAACAAGAAGTCGAATAAAATAGGGTAGCTTCTCAAAGCTGCTTGGAGAAATTCTCGATATCCAGCATTTCAACAAATCAACAAGTTCAGCAATTCAACCCAACACACAACAACATGGAATTGTCAATTGGATGACAGGTTTACTTTTTTAAATCATAGTTGTGGGCCTCATCTTAAATACAATAAAGGCCTATATACACCACAGCAAATTACGCTAAGCCTTAACTGTCCATATCAGCTGTAAGCATGCATTAGGATATGAAATAACGTGGAGAGAAGGGAACATATGTGAGAACCAAAAAAAAAAAACGAGAGAATAAAAAGCTCTCACCAACAGCTATATATGCTAGGCTCCTACTGAATCCCAAGATACTCTGGCCTTGCCTGAATCAATCGGTAGCTAGTCAATAGTCAGGTAGGTCGGCCAGGAGCCAATGGCCATCGAGATCCTGAAAGCTTTGACGCCTCCACTCACAAACTCCCGGAAAGCCACGGCCAGCCAAAGCAATAGCAATATAGCATGCATGCTTCCTGCGTCCAGACGCTCGATGCGCCGCGTATGCAGCATCGATCCTTCGTCGTCGTCGTCTTCTTCCTCCTCGTTTTTTTCCTTCACACGTTGTTCTTGTGCCAGGTGTGATCAAAGGTGAAAAAGGCAACAGCCGTATAATGGAATGAAACAATTCGCTGAAAACTTGTGCTTGTCGCTCGACAAAGATATTGTCGAGTCAGTCGTTAGTGTTAGGTCATGGGGGCGAATCGGAGAGATTTCCCAGTGACAAAGATCGCATGCAGCTCGTCAGCTCGTGTGATGCAGCTTTGCCGACAAATATGGAGGGGTTCATGTCTTTGCCGACAAGGGGTTTTTTCTATTGGCGGGTTATTATTCGGCCAATGAAATCCAATATTATTCGGCAATTATCACCGACAAGTTTTTTGAATTCAAATTTTTGTTTGAAATTATCAATTGATCATTGCCGAATCGGCCAATGAAATCTAATATTACTCGGCAATTATCGCGGATAAGTTTTTTGAATTCAAACTTTTGTTTGACATTATCAAATGATTATTGCCGATAAAACCGATTATCGACCTTATCGGGACTCCTTTTTATTCGAGACGATCACCAGACACTTGTTGTACACCAGCCATATATGGTTCGTTAAGCTACCAAACTTGCCAGAATTTGAGCAGGGGATAATTCCGTTGAAGATTTCATGCGTGATGGATATTGACAAACAGATCAATTTTTCATTTGTTGAGCATTTCAGGTTATGTGCACGTGTGGTACTACAATGCTATGAATAGTGAACGATGCTGTCAATGCTACGAATTGTAAATTATGCTGTCAACCATACGAACAGAATTTTCTCCAGAAAAAAAGCTGTTTATTCTGAATTACTATGATTCAGTCTCTGGAAGGAAAAATTCCAGGCTGACTTTCTATTTGCATATTTCAGTTCCAGTCCAAATTTGGATATATTCCTATTTGGTGGTGAGCAATGTTAAGAAAACACATCAAAGGGTCTAGCTTTTGACCACAGAAAGAACACAAGCGAGACGAATTCCGTTCTGGTTTGGCCGAGCAAGGTTGCACAACAGAAAATATAGACTTTCACAAAATTTAATTTCCATGAGATGACCGTTTTTATCACAGATGGCATACTGGTCTGTCAGAATATATCAGTAGTTCATCATTTTTCTTGGTCAGAAAGTTGCATTCAACAGCAGCGTTAGTTTCAATGGAAGGGGGTCAAGTCTGCATTTACAAGAAAACATAGCTGACACCAAAATTATCCTTTACTTTTAGGAACATACCAATCTCTTTTTGTCTGGTCATAGGCAAGTGATGAACAGCTCCCGTTGCGGTAATCCCATGAGAGCACCTTTTTCAGCAGGCCTCGCAGCCTCTCGGCACCTGGACCAGGCTCAAAAACAGAGTCTTCACCCCTGGACACACAGGGATCAGCCCCTCCTTCAGAGCTCCCATCACACCATGCTCCAGGAGTGAACCAGCCTTCAGAGCGGTGCAAAAGTTCACGGTCTATCTTGTCTAGGACCTTGTCATCCTTGGGAAATTTCCGTGCAAAGGGTGCGCCACTCTTGACCATCTTGTTGAAGTCCTTCATGGAGAGCATCAGCGGATGCTGCTTTGGAGGGTAGTCCCAAGCAATGTAGTGCAGATCATGGCCAACTGCAGTGCCCCGAAACTCATCGGAGTTGCAGATCACAGTATGGAAATAACCTTCTGGTGAGGAGATGAAGTTGACGTAGTACATCAGGAGGGTTCGCGGAAGGTTGTCCCAACCCCATATGCAGTACTCAAGGAAGGTTTTCGTGAGCATTATCCAAGCAGAACCTGAAAGTCAAACAGACAAGTAACATGATATTGAGATGCATTAAAAGTGGTGTATTGTGCACTAGAAAACACACCTACAATAAGGCATAATTATATATCCTTACACCTTATAGAAAAACTTTTATTTTTGCATATTACTGTTGATTCATTTTGAACATGTTCAGCAGAGTATATTTTGTGAATGGTCCCACTGCACGCACTGGTAGCAAGCTAGGAGCAAATGATAAATCATATGCATATTCAGCCAGGAAAAGTTGATCATCTCAAAACAATATGGGACCATAACTAAATTATAAGGGCTTGGTTCAAATATTTGACCACAAAACACCAGACTGATACTGGAATACATTATACAACAGCTGCTTTGTTTTGCAGAATTGGAAATGAGAGGTTACCGCTAATATACAAACTTAGGTGACATGGATACACAATGGAAGGAAGAATCAAGTAGCTGAATTGTTCGATACAAACTTAGTGAGATGGATTACATATTATTGCTATCATCAATTAATGCTAGTGTAAGTTCACACAAAGAGTACTTGAAACAAAAGATTTTCAACAATTCAGCTGAAAAGAATGTGCTAATCTTTTGTGTCAACTTACACTAGCATTAACCGATGACAGCAACAATATAAAGGAAATCTGATGAGTACACAGATGGAAAATATGGATAAGATGCAAACCGTTAAATCAATTAAAACATCAGACTAGTATTTTGCTCAAGTTGAATTAACAATCTGCAATCATTCAGTAGTCAGTCAGCAATATGGTGCTTGCTAAAAGGTTCTGGCGATTTGCTAAAAAATATTAATGTGCTCAAACCTTTTTTGTGGTTTAACTGGTCATAAGTCAGTAGATCTTACATATCAAACTATTGCTGGAAAGTAATATGTCAAATATTTGGTGGCCACATGAATGTGGAATGGTGGGCCAACACAAGAGTGTATGATGTATCACTGCCTTATGGATAAAATACCTTCTGGATATACGAAGTACCAAATAAAATCAGGAACCAGGCGTACCAGTATATAACTTGAAAGATGTTGGAAGTTCTCGTCGTTCAGTAGTCACAGTAAGGTCAAATTTTTTTGACAGATAGAGCCCTGGGTCTAGGACAATTGGTTTTCCCCTTTGAATTCTGTGTGGAAATAACATAAACTTCAGAAGAAAAAAAAAAGAGATAGGGGATAATAAAAAAGAGAACAAAAGCTCAAAATGTACCAACAGGCACATTTTAAGCCATCAAAGAGACTTACACTTTCCATCCAGATATTTGCATATGCTCTATAAAATTAAGATTCCTTGGCAAAGATGAGAACACATGTAGAATATCTGTACACAGAAATAATAGCAGTTAACTATAGGGTGTAAAGTGTATGATTCCTTATATGTAGAATGTAAGAGTATTGTGGTGGGCTTATTGCAAAAACAGGGTGTGGTGTTTTTTTTTTGCTATCAGTAGATTGGTGGCCTTTTTGTTGAGTGGTGATGTTGAATAGTTGTTTGTTAGAAAAGGCAGGTGTTGGCGTTGTAACCAGAACTCTGTTGTGTCTGTTCAATGTAATGGAAATAGGGGTTAATCTCCTTGTCAAAAAACTACACAAGCATACAACACATAAAGTGTAATAATAAGTTAATAACAGTTAACCAAACAAGTTTAATGCCTTCCCTGGTCATGTTGCCGATTTAGGTAATGAAAATTGAAGCTTCTCTATAAATGCTTCACTATAGGGGGACTATCTTCCAGATAATTGAAATCCTTTTAGAAATAGGGTGTCTTCTGGGATTAGTGCCAACCACTCATGCACTCTGGCACTCAACTAGCTGGAGCCTATCCTGGCCCCTATTATCGACCTGTACATAAGTGATGCTTACTGATACTAGCAATCTTCAGTTCTTCGTAATACAGGAAGCGACAATAAATTGATAATGCAATAGAAATATCAGATAATCCAGAGACGGTGCAAGTTTTTACCTACGTGTCCTAGATGCCCCATAATACGATTTTAATCTTATGAAACACAATAATTTGACTACCCATAATGCTCTCCATCACACAACAAAACAAGAGAATGTGAGTGCAAAGTAAGAGGGGGGAACACTATAGTCTGTAGTCTCTACTCTCTAAAGAGGAAAGCTAATCACTACACAAAATACAAAAGGAACCATAGTTTAAGAACACTGACCATCTTGCGTCATGAGAGGATAATCCGACGCGCTCAGATTGATGAACCAGTCCCACTCCAGCCCCTCCTTGAGGAGAATCGCGACAGCGTGCAGCGTGCACGCAACCATGGTCGGCCCCTTGTAGGTCACCAGGTTGCCCTTGGCAATCACCCGCACATTCCCAACCTGGCTGAACATAGGGTCACCCTTGACATACATCGCCAGGTCAATCCTCTCCCGTGGCGGCGCCTCCAGGTCCAAATGCAGGATGTACTGGTTGCGCGGGTGGTATATCGCCTGCAGGGTCCTCCTCATCCGGAGGCCGTCACCCTTTGTGCCTTCCAGGAGATACGCAATTCGCGGTGGCTCAGCGTCGGAGTCGTCCGAGTTCACAGCGGCATTGTCAGGGTTGTCATTGTCGTCATCCAACAGCCGGTTCTTGATCTCCGACTCCGCGAAACGGGCACCTTTGTCCGACGATGATGGGTCGTCCTCCCAGTCGGTGAAGGAGACCACATCGAAGAGGAAGGACTCGCCGCCGGCCAAGTAGGGCGGCGAGAAGAGGCCGCAGGCGGCGGCGAGGAAGAGCGTGACCGAGACGAGCAGGCTCGAGAGGAAGGGGAGCAGCCACCGGCGGTCACTGAACGGCCGCCCTGGACCCGAGCTGAGCCCCCAATTCTTCCTCATTTCGTCGCACCAGATGCTTAAATCCGCGAAATTTCAGCTAAATTCTCCCCCCATTTCGCTGAAACCAAGACTACACATATCAGCAAAATCCCAGCTCAGTGGGCAAGTGGACAGACTGATCCTCAGCTGTACGAAAACGCGAAAAAGATGCCATTTTTTTCAGAAGATAGCAGAGTCTGTTGCTACAAATCACGAACTGGAACACAGACAAAATCGGATCTAAAGCTCGGATACAGCAACAAGAGCAGAATCCAACGTGGGTTCGAGGGCTCAAAGAGGGATGGATCACTGTGCTCACCAAACCAGCAGCCAGGCAGGCAGCCACACGGCGGAACGGAATCCGACGTCGAGCTAAAGCCCTCGCGCGCCCAGGCCCGGGAACCGCGGGGTCCTGCGGAATCTTTGCGAGAAGGGTGGGTTCGGACTTGGGTGGAGGGCGAGATGAGATCCGAGCGGAAGCAGCGGGAGCTGGGAGGTCGCTGGCTACCAAGCCAAAAGCAGCAGAGGCAGAGCTTCAGGAGAAAGAAGGGAGAGATTCATCTCAGTGACACTCTTTAAAATTCGTGCTTCGTCATATGCCATCCTGACCCACTGTCATAGACACAGATAGTTCCACGTGTCATAGATAGAAACAAATTGGCATACGAATTGGGTGTCATACAGCTAATTATTCCGGAAGGAGCAGCAGAGCTTGAGGAAAGAATTCTACAGTTTTGGGCCACCCCGATTTGGTATTTTGGCCCAGCCCAAATGGAAATATGTTTTGGGCTACGCGGCCCGGAGATTGTAGTTCCACGCTCACACTGATGAATATGACGAGGATCGCGGTTTAGCTCGAGCTGCCGCTTACGTTCTAAAGTGCCAGCTGGCCACTTGTATAGCACAGGGGGTTTATGCATGGTTTACCAGGGGTGTAGCAAAAGATCAGGTTCGATGAGCTACCTACATATGAGCTTGATTGATAAATGAGTTGATCTCGTGTTTGAACCCAAAATCAAGTTAAATTTGACCTAATCCAAAAAAAACCTTCGATTAGAGCTCGAATAAAAGGGCACATGTATCCAAGAAATATGTCAAAGCAAAGTCCACGCCCAACTACCCAAGCCTACTACTACCCAAGCCTACTACTGTATATGGTCTCTATTATGTAACCCTAGTGTCTATACCACTTTATTCAAGCGCCGCCACCGCAATTGTCCCAGCTGGTCAATTGTTGAGTGTAGCCGCCATAGTTAAGCTCTCAAGTATTGTTGCCCGTACTCTCGGGTGTTGTTCCTACCCTAACTCCAAAACTTTTTGTTTGGCACCCCCCCTATCCCTTGCCCCAAGATATTTTGAGCTTTTCTCAAGCCGATCTCAAGCTTTTGAACATGGATACTCCATCCTCAAAGGACCCTCCCTTGTCATTGCCACACTTGCTTCGCTGACATGTGGGCCAAGAAATATCAGAGCCCAGCTCCATCCCCCTCATGGTATACAAATGATTTACTCAAAGGATAACCGTTGGCTCGAGGAGCAAGCGTATCCCGACTGATAAGCATTGCAATATGTGTGCTATCTATCCGGGTTCGATCCTTAAGATCATGTCCGATTGTCTCTTTTCCCGAAATTCAATTCTAGAGTTATAATTGGATACAACACGTGCGTGTTCAGTAGGATACTGTTTGTCCACATTAAAGAAAACCCTTAGCCTCTTATAAGATCCTAGTGTGTGCAGTGTGAGGGCGAAGCCAAATCGTTGAGGCCCAAAACCATTCGCCGGGCACTTCTCCGCATTGCAAGTCTTCACCACCAATGGTGTATACATATGGTATGTGTGTATACATATTATTATTGGTACCTTGTAAAAACACAGCCCTCTCCTTGAAAAAAAACAGCCTTAGCTCACCTGGTGGGAGCAGTAACAGACTTAGGCCCTGTTTGGCACAGCTCCAGCTCCACCAAATTGGTGGAGTTGGTGGAGCACCCTATTCCTAGCTCCAGAAATTCATGGAGCTGGAGTTGTGGATAAATTAAGAATGCTTAGGTGAGTCATCTTATTTACATTTTAAACTAAAAATATAAACTTAAGTCACTTTATTTTAACCTACAAACTCCAGCTCCGAAGTGGAGCTGGGAGGTAGAGCCGTACCAAACGGGTCCTTAACAGCACCACGTAATAACCACTGATCCACAAGCTGGTACGTGGGCCACTGATTGGCAGATCCCACGTCACCAAGTTAGCCCACGTGCGCTGCTGCGCAGTTCGGCCCAGCCGCTGCCATCCCGACCCCACCTGTCATTCACACACCGTCCAAGTCTTCCTCCCGGTTCGGCTCCCACGGGCCACGGCTACCCCCGAACGACTTCCCCCCCAACCCCCACTCCCCACTCCCAACCAGAAAGCCAAACCCCAGACTCTCCCCTACCGAGATGTCGCCGTCGCCGTCGTCGCGCCGCCCGCCGCGGCGCGCGGCGTCGGCCCGGGCGTACTCGTACGACGAGTCGCTCGTCGACGCCACTCTGGAGGCCTATCTGGGCAACTCCCAGTCGCGCCGCATCCGGCGGCTGCGGCGCCTCTCCGCCGACGAGCGCCAGCGTGAGACGGAGACGGAGGCGCTCATAGCGCTCTCACTCGGATTTCCCATCGATGATCTCCATCCCGAGGAGCGGCCGCTCCTCCCGGTCCCCGTCGCCGCCGCCCCCAACGACTACGTCGTGGTCCGCAACCACATCCTCGCCTCCTGGCGCGCCGACCCGCGCCAGCTGCTCCCCCGCGCGCGCGTCCTCGAGACCGTCGCCTCCAGCTACGACCACCTCGTCGCCGCCGCCCACGGCTTCCTCTCCCGCGAGGGCCACATCAACTTCGGCGTCTCCACCGCGTTCCCCCCGTCGCCTTCCCCTGACGCTCCCCAGGTCCCCGCCGCCTCCGTTCTCGTCATCGGCGCGGGGCTCGCCGGACTCGCCGCCGCGCGCCAGCTCCTCCGCTTCGGCCTCCGCGTACTTGTCCTCGAGGGCCGCGCCCGCCCCGGCGGCCGCGTCTTCACCTCCCGACTCGGCGGGGGCCAGGCCGCTGTCGAGCTCGGCGGCAGCGTCATCACCGGCATCCACGCCAACCCGCTAGGCGTGCTCGCGCGCCAGCTCGGGATCCCTCTTCACAAGGTGCGGGACAGCTGCCCGCTCTACCACCCTGACGGCCGGACGGTGGGGACTAAGCTGGACAGGAGTATTGATCTGGTGTTCAACACGCTTCTCGACCACGCCAACAGGCTGCGGGAGTTTCTCAAGGAGGCAGCTGAGGGGATCTCGCTTGGGGAAGGTATCGAGAGGCTTAGAAGGCTGTACCATGTGGCGAGAAGCAAGGAGGAGAGGGAGGTTTTAGACTGGCATTTGGCCAACCTGGAATTCTCCAATGCCGGTTGTCTATCAGAGCTCTCGCTCGCGCACTGGGACCAGGATGACCAGTATGAGATGGGGGGAGACCATTGCTTCTTGGCTGGTGGGAATTCGAGGCTCGTACAAGCATTGTGCGAGGGTGTACCTGTGTTATATGAGAAGACAGTTAAGCGGATTGAGCATGGAGACGATGGGGTGAGCATCACGCTGGAAGGAGGTCAGGTTTTCCAGGCCGATATGGCACTCTGCACTGTCCCACTTGGGGTGCTCAAGAGGGGGAGCATCGTTTTTGACCCGGAGTTGCCTGAGAGGAAGCTTGGGGCCATTCAGAGGCTGGGGTTTGGGTTGCTGAACAAAGTGGCCATGGTGTTTCCCCATGTATTTTGGGATGAGGAAATTGACACATTTGGATGTTTGAATAAGGAGAGCAGCAAGCGTGGGGAGTTCTTTCTCTTCTACAGCTACCATACTGTCTCTGGTGGCGCAGTACTCATCGCACTTGTGGCAGGAGAGGCTGCTTTGGAGTTTGAAAAGGTTGATCCTGTTGTAGTGCTTCACCGGTTACTTGGTATTCTTAGAGGTAATCACTAGTAAAACAAAGAATCCCATGTATCTTTAAGCTTGACTAGAATCTTCCATCAGGGCTGGTACATTGATTTGAAGCTATATAGCAGGAACTCGAAGCTTTGCTTTTTATAAAAAAAATGCTTGCTTACTCTCTTAGTAATTGGGCAGGCAAAAACATAATTGGCCTATCCAAATCAAATGTGGCATGCTTTATTTTGGACTTTTATACAAGTGCATACTTGGTGTTTGAGTGGAAAACATAATGGTAAGTAGATGAGTCTAAGGGTGGGTTCTTTTCAGCTTATCTTATCCAGCTTATTTTACGTATCTCGTAACTTTGAGAATTTCCCGAGATATCCTCGAGAGCCGGTTGGCCTTTGTGTTTAGGGTTTAGGGAGTTTTTAGACATGTCTACGACATAAAAAAAAGGGACTCAAAAATTAATAAAAAAAAGTGAGATAAGTCAAATAAGATATGAGATAAGTCAAATAAGTCAGCTTATCTCATGTCTTATTAACTTATCTCACTTTTTTATTAATTTTTTAGTCCTTTTTTTTTTATGTCGTAGGCGTGTCTAAAAGCTCCTTAAACCGTAAACACAAAGGCCATTCGGCTCTCGAGGCTATCTCAGGAAATTCTTGAAGTTACGAAATACGTTAAATAAGCTGGATAAGATAAGCTGAAAAGAACCCACCCTTAGTTCATATGTTTTTATTTAATGCTTGTTGGATTAGTGGCACATGAAAAGTTACACATGGAACATGTACTACAATAGACTTTTTTTCTCACTTTGTAATTCATTGATTGCTCAAGAATAATTCATTGACCATAAATTGGTGATTTGTGGTTAGCTTTAAAAATAATACAACTACTAGATGTGCTTTTCTAACACAAGCATATTATTTTGACCTGTTGGTCAGATATAGCGTGAAATGTCAAATTTGAACTTACTAGATTCATGGTCATGCTATTTCTACCATTGTTTACTTAATTATTATTGAGTTAATGCAAATGGTTTTTTTCCATTTGGTAGGAGCAATTTACCTTTTTTAATGTTAATATTTTCTCCACGAACCATACCTAAATAATGCATGTTTTTATTTGTACAGACATTATGATGTACACTTATCAACCTACTGGTATGCATTATGGTGGGGTATTAGTCCAGAGCAAATTAGCAAAATGGGTTCAGTAGAGCTTTGAGCATGGACATAGTTACTTTTTGGGCGAAAAATCAATATGAATTTCTAAGTGTTCATAGTTGAGACAATTGAAAATCAGCAGAATTATTGATTACTTAGTTTTTGTTGTGGATTCAGTCCAACATTAAGATTCCTGTTTTGCATGTGAATTATTATTTACCCTTTTTGAGGTACTGCCTAAATGCTACAACAATGCATTATGAATTGGATTCTAGTTTGTGCAAAAACAATACTCCCTCCGTCCAAGAATATAAGGCATATTTTTGTTTTGCATATAGATGAAGAAGGCATTGAAAATGACTATACTACCCCTAGTTATTATCTCTAAGCATTCTATTCAATACATGCACATAGGGAATACAAACTAAAACAAGGTATTTATTAGGGATATTGAGGGAACAACACATTTTTTTTTGCATTGTAATATGTAATACGCCCTATATTGATGGACAAGATGATTCAAAAAATACGCCTTATATTCTTGGATGGAGAAAGTACATGGCTTTTCTTTAGTTAAGATATTTAATTAGGAAGAAAGATGATGGCAATAATTTTTAGATATTCATTGGGTAACCACTTTTTACGCTGACTGAGATAAAGGGTACAACATAAATATTTCTTGTAGATTGTGCAATTACACAAATGGAATGGATGAATAAGGGAAAAACAGAGGATAGTGATATCCCCTGATCCCCTTCATCTGTCTATATCGATATATCTATATATATAATTAAAAAGTGTCTTATGGTGAGTACTGAGTGATGAATGATGAGACCTTCTACCAATCCAAGCCATCATTCCTTCATTCCATGGTCCATACATCATAAGGATATTTTCTATTTATTTACACTGCTTTCTTATTTTGGTGTGTTTGTATTTCTAGAAGCTTTCGATTAGCAAGAATATTTTCTATTGATTTGATTTGCTTTCCTATTTTACTGTGTTTGTATTATAGGAAGGTTTTGAATGGCAATCATGAGAAAAATAGTTGGAATCGAGGGTGTACAGGCAGATGAGCTTCAGAAGCATAGCTGAATTCTTGATTGACAAAAATAGTCGAACCTAAGGGTACATAAGCACGACGCAGTCTAGTATGTAAGCGTAGATGAATGCATGAGCCAAACACGTCGATCACAACACGGTAGGACATCAATCACAATGACATCGTTTGATGTTCTTTTAATTTGTAGCAGAGCATGGTCGCTCGGCTAGTAATGACCTAACCCAATTTTTGGGGAAAAATTCTGTCTGAAATTGTATTCTTGGGTTATAAATCACAAATTAAACAATCTTTTATTTTTGCTTGACTTATGGGCTGTTTGGTTGGCTGCATCCAAAGAGATTTGGCTCTGCAGATGCAAAACTTGTTTGTTTAGTTGCCTGGAGGAGCAATTCAGCCAGGCCCGGCCGATGCAACCGACGCCCCGCAGCCTGCCCTGCGGGAAACGTCGATTTTGGCTGTTTCCGCGTGTGCAGCCCCACGCCACACTACACTCGCACGGGAGACCCACGCTCCAGTGGCAGTAACGAAGCAGACTACTAACAACAATATTTGCAGTTCCTTTTAAACTTTCAAAAAATTTTAAAAATTCAAACGACATCCAAATTCAATGAAACAAAAAAAAGGGAACCATAGGTTCAAGTACATGGTCTTAAAAAATTTCAGATTTTTTTGATTTTTGATTTTTGAATTTATTGATTTTCTAATATTTGTTTTTTAAAATTTTTATTTTAGTTTTTAAATTTATGTAGTATTTCTTTTTGATTTCCCTCTTTTGAATTTATTCATCCCATTCCCCCCCTAGTGCAGCCAACCAAACAACATCTCTACACAGTCGTCCAATCTCATATAACCAACCAAACAATATCTCCTTGCATCACCTCAGCCTAGCTCTCACTATCCTGGCTGAGCTCATACAGCTTGGTTGAGCTGAGAAGGCAACCAAACAGCCCCTTATGTATCAACCAAAGGGATTTCACAGTTGGATCAATACCATCTGTGCTTTGGAAGTGCACCGGCATAAGGGATCATAATAAATATATTATGATGAATATGGTGTGGAAAATTAAAGAGCGTGAATATAACAAGCATATAGCTAGGGGAAGGATGCATAATTTTGTCTATCGCGAAGTATTAATTTGTTTCCTATTATGATAAGCACTTACGATGTTATTCATGATTTTGTCCAGGAATCTATGGTCCAAAAGGTGTTATTGTGCCTGATCCCATCCAATCGGCTTGCACAAGATGGGGCAGTGATCCTCTTTGCTGGGGTTCGTACTCTCACATCAGAGTTGGGTCTTCTGGTGCTGACTATGATATTCTTTCCGAGAGTGTCAATGACAGACTCTTCTTTGCCGGAGAAGCCACGAACCGTGCATACCCTGCAACGATGCATGGAGCCTTATTAAGCGGACTAAGAGAAGCTTCCAAAATTCTCCGTGCTTCACAAAATAGGGGGAATTCGGATCATAAGAAGTATGCGCTGCAGAAAAGCGTGAGACCATCCAACGGTGTCCTGGAAGAACTTTTCACAGAGCCAGATCTAGAGTTTGGGAGGTTCTCCTTCGTGTTCTCCTCTTTGGCACCTAATGATCCTCAGGCTGAGGGGTTAGTTAGGATCACACTGGAGAAATATTTGCTTCTGAATTCCAATAACGATGATTTAGAGGGCAGTGATCAAAAGGATCAAGGCCTAGCTGCCGAGAAGACAGATCAGGAGGCGCTCCATTTGTATGCTTCCATCTCTCGAGAGCAAGCTGATCAGCTACAACTTGCAGGCGACGACGATAAAAATAGGCTCGCATTGTTATGCAAAGATTTCAGTGTGAAGCTAATGGGTTATGACGTTACATGCGATGCCGGTAAGTCGCTTATTGTCAGCATCTTGACCGCTCGGAAAGCCAGGAAAAGGCTGCAGCGCCCGAAGAACATCAAAATATCACATTGATATGTACTTCCATTTTTAGACCCTCTCCTTGTAGAACAGAAGTTTTTTTCCCTTATTTTTTTGTTGGGTCACAACCACCATTGGTGTAGCTAAGATTGTTCTGCCGTGTTGTTGTGCTCCTAGCTGTGTGTGCCTGCACCGGCACGCAGTGTCCCTGAAGCCTGAAGGCCGTGCGGCTGGCCATTGCTGTCCATGCCACCGCCGTCGTTCTCAATCTCTCGTACGTCCGGCAGCCGGTTGCCGAGCTCCAGCGACATGGCGTCTGGGCTCATCGCCTCATCCTACCTAACCTTTGGAATAGTTTTGCACAGAAAAGGAAAATAAAAGCAGGTGATTTATAGTAACTTATTAGCCGTACTTAGTGCTGACGAACTTAGCAGTTGGCCACCCCCGTGACATACTGACATGGGCCTAGATGTACAGATGTATTTGCATGTGCGGATGTGGCTGGGATACTCATGATTGGATGGTAGTGCTCTGGTACAATGTTGGGACGCAGTCGAGAACTGAGAATCGAAAGATAAAGGCAGATGTTTTCAAGAAAAAAAAGCTATTTGGTGAAGAAAAATAGGAAGATCTAATACTGTGTGTGTCTACAAATAATGAGAGACACAAGGGCATCTTGACCAATGTGTTCAAACCTTATATTTTATCACTGTAGTAAACACTGATAGGGCATGGAATAGAAAAAACAGAGTGTAGGAATAGTGATGGGACAGTTGTTGTGTAGGTGAATAGAGATAAGATAGCCCTATTTGATAAGGTGGTACGTAAATAGTGGTAGAGCAAAAGAGAAATGGGGCAAATTGCAGGAGATGCCCTAAGCGGAAAAAAAAAAAAGCAACTTGTAGCATCAGAGGTCAGGCTGAGGCTGAGGCTGAGGCTGAGGCTCAGCCCATCCAGCCATGACAATGCACTTGCTCCTCATCCTCTTGTTCCCCTTGACGCTCGTAGTCGTCGGCTGGCTCCGGCATGCACCGCGGAGCAAGACGGTGTACGGCCTCGTAGCCGGCGTCAAGTCGGCGCTGGTCGGGAAGCTCTCCGGTTCCCGGCCACCGGACGTCTTTGTCACCGACCGCGGGGCAGCGCATCGCCTCCTCGTCCGCGGCTGCGCCGGGGGCGCGTTCTCGAGCCGCCCGCCGTCGAGCGTGCCCAGCGCCGTCCTCTCGCGCCATCGCCACTACAACCTCAACTCGGTGCCCTATGGCCGGCTCTGGCGCGCCCTCCGCCGCAACCTCACTTCTGAGGTGTTCCACCCGGCGGGCCTCCGCCGCTACGCCCCCGCCCGAAGCCGCGCGCTCTGCGGCCTCGTCGCCGACCTCCGCGAACAGTGCGCGTCCAACAGCGTGGTCCTCGCCGCCGAGAGCATGCGCGCCGCCATGTTTGGCCTGCTCGCCGCCATGTGCTTCGGCGACGGCGTCGATGCGGGGCTCGTCCGCGCCATGGCCGATGCGCAGGACGACCTCGTCCAGTGCTTCTTTGGGCTGAAAGTCTTCAGCACACTCCCGGCGGTGACTCGGCTAGTCTACCGCAAACGGTGGAACAAGCTGGTCGCGCTCCGGCGGCAGCAGGAGGAAATGTACCTTCCGCTCATCGACGCCCGGCGCGGCCGGAGCCGGCGGTCCGGTGAGCCTGAGCCCCCGGCTTACGTGGACACGCTCATCGACCTCCGGGTTCCAGCGGACCAGGCCTCTTCCGGCAGCAGAGCTCGCAAGCGGAGGCTCACCAACGGCGAGCTCGTGGGGCTCTGCTCGGAGTTTCTTGGCGCCGGCACGGAGCCGGGGGCGGCGGTGCTGCAATGGATCATGGCGAACCTGGTGAAGCGGCAGGACGTGCAGGAGGCCGTCCGGAGGGAGATCGACACCGCCGTTGGCGCGGACGCCGAGGAGGTCGGCGAGGAGGTTCTTGGGAGGCTGGAGTACCTCAACGCCGTCGTCATGGAGGGGCTCAGGCTGTACCCCACCGTACCCATGGTGCTCAGGCAGGTGATGGCCGAGGACCACGTCGTTCTGGACGGCGGGCGTGTTCCGGCAGGGACGGCGGTGCACTTCCCGCTGTCGAGGCTGGCACGGGACAAGACGGCGTGGGCCGACCCGCGTGAGTTCCGGCCAGAGCGGTTCCTGGCAGGCGGCGAGGGCGAGGGCGTCAGCCTCGTGGCGGCGGCGGGCAGCGCCGGGGAGATCAAGATGATGCCGTTCGGCGCCGGGAGGAGAATGTGCCCTGGGATGGGAGTGGCGGTACTCCATCTCGGCTACTTGGTGGCCAACCTCGTGAGGGAGTTCAGGTGGACGGAGGCGGAGGGCGACCTCGCCGTCGACCTCCGGCCGCACCTCGGGTTGTTCACCGTCATGAAGCGGCCGCTGCGTGCTCGGCTCTCGCGGCGGCGAGGAGAGACCAAACAGAGGATGTAGAACTGAGGTGGCACGCTCGATCGTGCTTTGCGTGCATGGAGCTTGATGAGACTCGGATGTATGACATCTATAATGGCAACGACCACTGCTTCAGTACTTCGTGCTGAAACGAAAATCTAAATAAGATACGAGCCGAGCTCCATTTGCTTGCATTCTATGTCAGTCTCTGTGATGTTGCAAAGCATCCTACTCAATTCTTCTAATAGGGACCGTCAGTCGACCGAAATCGACCTGTTGGTCAAATACCATCTTTTCCCCATTTTCAGCATGGATTTCATGCTAATATACAAGACAGGACGAGAAAATCCTTGTACGGATGCAGAGTATTTTTCCCTTTTTCTATATATACACCTCTCCAACTCCAAGTCTATCTTCAACCCGTTGTTCTATTTGTTTTAGCTCCACTGTTCAACAACCTATCACTATTCTCACTCTTTCTATTTATCTGTCCAGTCCTAAATTTAAATTTCGCTACAACAGTTATAACGCATCCCAAACAGAGCAACCGCTGGAGATGACCTAATCTGCTCTCCGCTCTGTCTTCGTCTCCAACCCTAACATGCTCTCCACCCCGTAAGAGGCGGAGGAGCTGGGTGCAAAACCCCCTTATCTACTAGTAGTAATTAACTCTCCTAACTCCTAACAGAATAGACAACTAATGGCCACTGATTAGCCAATCCGCTAAACACTAATGCATAGCTACTAGTAGTAATTAGTTTACATCAACATGCTCAGAACGGAACGCTGCCCATTCGCCCATAGGTACAGCTGCACACGCCATAGAGACCCTCAGCTCTGTCTCTCTATCTCTCATCTCGGCCGATTACAAAGATTTGAAATTTGGTACGTCTCTCGTCTACAATGTTTGTAAATTATAATAATGACTTGATCAACAATTTGATATTCGTTCAATAATTAACATTGATTATAAATTATAGTGACGAATTGATCGACAATTTGATATTGGTTCAGTAATTATTCTTATTAGGTACTCTTTAGCTCTTCGATTTGTTATATTGATACGTTAAGGGCATTATTAATTAGGTGAGCGTTGAATAGCGGTAGATATTTATCTTCACCATATATCACTCATATAATGATCAAGACATCATAAGACGCTTTCTATTTGATTGAGTTTTCTTTATTTTAATATGTTGTATTTTAGAAAGTTTTTTATTCAATCAATATATACCAAATCATAATATGTGTTGGGAAAATTGCGGTTTTCACACGAATATCTTATTTATCCTAGAAATAATAATCATAGAAAAACCATAATACCACCTGAAAAGAAATTGCAGCAGCATAACAATAGTGTTAAAAGATGTAACTCTACTGCTACCGCAAATAATCATTATCAACATGGAAAATTACCAAATAACTCCCACTTGCACACTGCACAAAATGAAAGTTTTGATTAAACATTTGCTCTCATGTGGCCGGTTCAACACGCAATATTGCGCAGCCTTCATGCTAAGGATTATTTCTATCACCAACTATATGTGACAAAATCTCAATAATAGTTATTGATTCTAGTCTGCACACTTGCCCAGCAAAGTTTCATAACAAAATCAGAATCATTGCAATATAGCTTTCGTGCAGAACGATGGATTATGCAAATAGAGATTATCCAAATTGAAGAACCAGTACTGATTGATAGAACAATAGTAAAGGGTACTAACAAAAACAATAATCAATTTAAACACATGTTGGACTGTCAGGCAAAAGCCATACAAGTATAAACCTCTTCTGAACCTGACAAGTGAACGAGTCTAAACTGAGACTTAGCAAGTGCTACTTTAAGACAAAATATAACTGCAGTTCTAGAATCAATCTATATATAGAGATTTCACATATGTCTCATAAAATCCATTTATCATCAAGCAATTTCTGAAGCCCACAAGATTGCAAGGTCCCCAAGACAGTAAGCTACTGCCGGCCCCCTTTGCAATCACTAACAACCCACAAACGAATCATAGCTCTTTAATTCTAGTTCCAAACCAGGTACAAGAAACCAATAACTAGAATTGCAGGCTGAGAAAGATATTCAATAACTAGAAACCAATAGGGATCAGAAAATCTTACTGTTGTGGTGATATTCAAAATCACCGAGAAGAAGAACGAGCTAGGCACGAACAAGTCGGTATCCCAGAGAAACTATCGCTACCAAATCACCGATCTGACAATGTGTTTCTCAGAGATACAAAGCCCTCCACCGCAGAAACCAATCAACAAAGATTGGAAGATGCAGAGTCGAGAAGTAGCAGATTGAATCGACCAGTCAACCTTACTTTGACTCGACAAGAATCGGGGCCCAACCGTTCCACCTGCCCCCTATTTTTTTAAAAAAAATGTCCCAGCCCAACCGGGTTGGGTTGAAATTAATCTAAAACTCTACCCGTGGGATCCAGAGGGACGACGGTAAAAGCGATAAAGGCAGAGAGATACAAATTCACCCTGATTCGACCCTCCAACGATGGATAATAGCCCTACTACAACCTTTCTCCACTTTATGACTAAGAGAACAAAAATTAAAAGATGTCTTGTCTAGAACTAACCTATGCCTAGCTCGAAACTCGTGCACAACCGATCTCTTTGGACTTTTGCGAGTCGTCTCCGGCTTATGGCTCCCCCTGCCCTACCCCTTGTGGTCGAGGCCTTCATATAATTTTCAGCTGCATCCTATTCCTATCCTTGGAAATTATTGATCTTTTGTAAGGGATATGAGATCATATAACTACATATACTTAGGTCATGTCGGATTGGGGCAGGCTTTGACATGACCCACCGTGAACTATGTTGGTGGCCCGACTAGAGCAAAATAAGTGACTACATAAAAAAGATTGGATGTGTTGAACGCTTGCATGTTTAATGCATCCCTATAGATATACACATATCCATCAATTGGAGAAACAATTAATATATATGAATAAAATCATATTGTGTGATTTCATGTCAACATTAATTTTACCCATCGAGGACCCAAGAAATTAGACATTACTTACAACTTTTATTCTCAGAAATTAATGTGCCAAGCAAGATACATGAAAATTTGATGCATTTAATGATTGCATCTTTATTGCATCCCAACAAAGATACATATATGTTATATCAATACGAGAAAATAATATAAATGAACACCTTCTATGTCATGTCACCTTAATTAACACATTCTACCCATCCAACGCCAAGGAATCAAGCATCCTTCACAAACTAAGAACAAACATGGAGAAAGCCACTGCCTCCGTGGTCCTTTCTCTGTCTCTGGCCGCCGCCTTGGTCATCACCGGCGGCGACGCATGCGAGAACATCCCGTCCATAGACATCGCCGCCGCCTGCCGGAAGGCGAGCACCAGCCAGCACATGTATGATCTTTGCATGGAAATGCTGCGAGGCTCGCCGGACAACGGCGAGGTCATAGCCTACGCGGTTGCCGCCGCGAACGGGGTCAGGCAGTCGTACGCGTCCACCATGGAGGCCGGCGGCAAGCTGATTCTGGACCCGTCGATTCCCATGCAGATGAGGAAGGCGTGCGCAGCCTGCAAGGAGCTGTATTATGACAAGGCGTATACGCTCTTTGGCCGTCTCGTGGACGATCTGAGCGCCTGCTCCTTCAAGGATATCAAGCAAGAATACATGGACGCCATTGTTGCCGTCGACAGTTGCGCATCCATGGTTCTGCCCATCGGCGCATCCACTCCGTTGTACGGCATGATTGTCGCCGATCGTGATAGGAGCATGCTCGCTTTCGGGCTAGGAGGCTTGCTTACACACAAGTGGGCAAACTAGTTTTTTTTTAAAAAAATTGTTCCTATTGACGTTGCATGGATCAAGGTTTCAACTCTTTCTTGCGATGAAGTCTGAGAATATATAGCCACAACCAGCAAATTTCCATTTGAAAAATCACCGAAAGTGTGACAATCTTGAATGTAGAGTAAAACCTAGACCAGGGGCAAAATAGTGACAGCACATAGGCAGAGTATTGGTCCTTGGTTAATAATGTCAGGGAAACAGTACTTATACAATTAATAAAGACATGAATCTACAATTCCTTGTTTTGTGTACTTACAGATAAAAGGTCCAATTTGCCCTTCGAGTTGGGCAGTGTGATGTCCAATTTAGAGTGTCATATAGCGAAGAAATGAATTTGTAATGGTACCTAGCAAATCCATCCATTTTACGGTTTCAGCAAATTTTCCCTCGGATGTATTAACCTATTTCCTAGTGACTAGATGAATGGTGGTTTTTTACTTGGTTAATCCATTAGTATCAAGGCCACACCGTTGTCTCTACACTCTACTCCCTTCCACATCATCTTTCAACTATTTTCTCCCTCCTATGTTGGGCTTATATTCCTTTATGGGCTGCCTAATCCGGTCCAACCTTTTGAGCCCAGGCCGGGCAAAGACCATCATTTGGGCCAGGCTTGGGCCCACAATTTTGGTCCGTGGCTCACATCGAAGCACCAAACAAAATTATGAATGAACTTCTCGATCATTTTCAGCCTTCATGCTAAGCCCGTTGTCGGGCTTAGACTTTCGAGGTTTTTGTTTACTATATATAGGCCCAGCCAGGCCTGAATATGCTGATCAAAATAAATATGAATCAAATGTCATCTAATATGAATTCAAATAAAATATTACTCCCTCCTTTTATTTTTATGGAGCGTAATTCGATTTGAGGAAGTCTTTGAAAGTGTACTTGGACCATTAAATTTATCTTATTATTTAATGTCAATTTCTACAAAATAATATTGTATCAAAATCAATTTAAAATATAAATCTATTAATACGTCTTCTATATATTAAAGATGCATATAATTTGACTCACTGTTATTCAAAGTTTATGAAGTTTGACCTTTTTATATCAAAACACGCGTTATAAAAATAAACGGAGGGAGTAACTCAATTCAGCCGTGGTAGCTTTTCCCCATAGCTTGTCACTTTATCATCACAAACTAGGTCATTATAATTTATTTATCACACAGGATGGAATATGAATTCACATGATATCTACGAATACAGTCACCTATAGTTTTCTGATACGAATACTAATTCACCTATAGTTCTTCTCCGGAGTTCCATCTTTGAATTAATTTCAGCTTAAGCATCCTTTAAACCGTGAAACTGGCTTCACTACCAATTTCTATGGACATGCCCTGTCCCTCTATGCCACTGCTCAGGATTGTCGTGGCCAAGCTTACGCGAGCCATCTACCGCTGTGGACGCCTACACCATTAAGAGATGAGGGTGTTCTTTTGGGCTTATGAGCTCTGACTTATCTGTCTTATCTGACTAATATTGACTCATCTGACTTTTTTATTACTTTTGAATCCGTTTTATTTTTATCTCGTAGGCGAGTCTACAAGCTTCCTAAATCCTAAATTTTAAGACCATCCGACTCTCGAGGCCACTTCGAAAAATTCTCGAAGTTCGAGATAAGACAGATAAATCAGATTAGATAAGCCCAAAAGAACATGATCTTATCTTTTTAGAGACGTTGATAACTGCGCCACTACGGTTCTGCCCATCGACACCGTTCTACGGCATGATCAGGATCGGAGCATGCCTGCTTTCAGGCTGAGAGGCCACTAGTTTTTTCTTCTATTCTTTCCATTTTGCTGTTTGCATGTCTAGATCAAGCTAGGTTTCAACTCTATCTCGCGATGAGCTTTGAGAAATGCTGCAACCAGCGAATTATATCCTCTTCGAAAATCACTGCAAGTGTGACAAACGAAATGCTACGATAATGGAGTATCTCTATGATAGTATCGCCTCGAATGGAGAGCGGAGTAAAAAATCTAGAGCATGGACAAAATTGAAACGGCACGCTGTCAGAGTAATTGGTCATGGGCTTATGGCCTATATGATTTATTTAAGCAAGTCCAATAGACAGTGCAGTATTAATTTCGCATCTTATTTACACTCTTTCAGCCAAATATAATTTCTATGTGTACTAGAAAAAAAAAATGGCACAACAAAAAGTAACAAAAAATGACATAACAAATATTTTGATCTCAGATCAGGTTAGGACCAGTACCGGGCTATGTTTGGGCCCAGAATTCTGGTCCATAGGCTCGGCGAAGCATGTCAAATATACTAAGAAAATATCTTTTTAGTGGGACTAAGAAAATAAATTAGGAACTAGCTTTTCAGGCCTTTTCAGCAATCCTTCTCAGCCCAGTCATGGGCTTGGATTTTCAGGGTTAGAATTTAATTACTAGGACCAGCCTTGCTGAATATGGTTGAAGATAAATATGAATGAAATGACATACGGAATATTCTGGACATGAAAGTTTCTTCTCATCCATGCTCCTTGCGAATGAAATGAGAAAGCGTGCAAATTTCTCTAATTCCATAATATTCAAAAAAATTAAGGATAGATGGACATTAATAAAACGTTCAACTCATAATTGGTAAATTTGCGGGAATCAAAGTAGAGTAATTCAATCGGATTGGATATCCATGTAACTAATAACTTATCACTTGATCATCGCCACTAAAATGACATACAGAATATTCGATTCAAAGTAGAGTAATTCAATCGGATTGGGTATCCACAGAACCTATCACTTTATCATCAACAATCGAAGTGATCCTTATTTATTTATAGGGAAACGCTCCTGACCGGGGCTCTGACCGCCTCGGACGCCATGAACCATCACCATTTTTTAGCGTTGTTTGCTCATTACCCTCGTTCTCCACCACTCAAGCCTTATCCTCTCCCACACATACGATTGCATCCTCCTCCTCTCTCATGTTCCTCCTTCTCTACTACTTCTCCCTCATCCCTTCCTGCTGCTCTCCGCTGCTCCAGCCGGCGGGGCTCACCGACGCTGCCACTGGCGCTCCACCCTATCTAGTGTACTCTATTTTTTGTCTATCTCTCTTCCTCTCTCTATTTCTCATTTCTTCTCTCTCCATCCCTCTCTCCACACGGTGAGTGAGCTTGGTGTGCTTTGATTGCCGGATCCGATGAGCACGGTATGGGGCTTGCCGGATCTGGAGAAGAAGAAGGCCAGGAGGAGGTGCACCCCCATTTTCGCCACGAACTTTGAACCATGTACGTATGAAACTTGGGTTTTGCCTACTGAAACTTGGATCTTGTTCTCGTGAAACTTTTTGTTTTTGTATCGGTGTGGGGGCGTGCCGGATCTAGAGAAGAAGAAGACTAGCAGGAGGTGTACCCCCTATTTTTGCCATGAAATATGAGACATGTACGTATGAAACTTGGGGGTTTGCCTGGTGAAACTTTGCTTTTGTTCTCGTGAAACTTTTTTATTTTGCATCGGGTGATTTTGAACATCAGTGAAATATGAGGTTTCATCAGTACTTTTTCAAGTTTCATCAGTATATAAGCCAAGTTTTATTGTTATTTCTTTAAGTTTCATATGAACGTCTTCAAGTTTTAACAGTATTTAGCCAAGTTTCATTGTATTTCTTTAAGTTCCATCAGTAATTTCTTCAAGTTTCATTGGTTTTCTTGAAGTTCTGTAGCCAAGTTTTATTACTACATTTATCAAGTTTTAGTAGTTATTTTCGCAAGTTCATCAGTATTGTAGCCATGTTTTATTAGTATTTCTCTAAGTTTCATCGGTATTTGTAGCCAAGTTTCATTAGTACATGTTTCAAGTTTCAATACTTATTTTCCCAAATTCCCGTGATGACATCACGCCCGCCTTATTTATAACACATGGAGGATTAGGTAATGACATTTAATTAAAAACTTGTGCCGAATAATTAGGCATGTTGCCAGATAAGACATATATTACGTGATCAAATTCGGATATGAAATAGTTTCCATATATAGAAAGGCCCATAAGATATTTGTGTCCATATTTTCTACGCATATGAGGAGTATTATTAATTGTATGATCTTTACTACTTAAAAATGGCTTGTGGTGAGTGATGATGAGTGGTGGTCCATTTTTACTGGACCATTCTATCCTTTATCTTTGCATTAACTACACATATATCCAGCCCCACTACCTCCCTCGTCTATTCAAAATTTGAAATCACCGTCGGTGGAGAGGCAATATTTTGAAATTATTCTCGAAATAGGTATTTACTTCGTTTTGATCCAATATTTAAAAAATATAAAAATATAACAAAAACTATGTAAGCCAAGAAAATTGCCTAAAACAAGAAGATAATATTTAATTACTTGAAAAAACATAGTACTTCATAACTAGCAAAATTACTAGGTAGGTGACATTGTATATGATATATTCTAATTTTTTTATATTTATGTTTTCGTAGCAACTCACGGACATTCAGCTAGTATCTACACTATATTTGTATTCTATGGAACTTTCATATTTATTTTCCATCCAATGAACAATAGTACGTAACAATATTCGCGTCGTCCGGCGAGAATTTGTTCTATTGGGGACCATCGAGGGATGGAAGAAGGCCGAATGGTTAACTTGGAAACAATCTTATAACTACATGCATGCACTCGGGTCATGTCAGGTGGGGCAAGCTCTGACCTAAACTCGCTGTGGACTACCTTTCGTGTGACCCGACTCGAGCAAAATAAATTACTACATAAAAAGATTTTATGCATTTAATGCTGGCATATTTAGTGCATCCCAATAGATATACACATATCCATCAATAGAAGAAACAGTTAATTATACGTTTTTGCTAGCCATCAGTTGACTGTTTTATCATTTGATTTGAGTCAACGCTGATATCCATTCATCGGTTGATTTGAGATCCACGTGGTGCATGAGATGGTTTGTTCTATACTGGCGGAATGTGCAAGCCCTGCTGCCCGCGCGCTCTGCATATTTTTATGTCACCACAAGGACCCGCATCGCATGCATGGCGTGTAGCTCCCTAGCTCTTGCACGAGACCATGCATATCTGAGTTCTTAGTCCTGCCACATGCAGAGTGGTAAAGTGGCATTGCTAATTGAGGAGCCGGTGAGGAGCCAACCGGCTGATGATTGAAGCTTTTGTCGGATCAAGTACCACTGGAATGGATAATGGTGGTAAAAGTGCACATTACATTCTTGTTTGGTTGTACGTGAAAGATAGATCTCTCTGCATCATTAATTGTGGGCTAAATTGCACACTAGTAAACCTAAAATTACACTTCTTACTAATGTATAATTTTAGTATACTTATACTATAATTTTTAGCTCGTCTGTTATTTGTTTTGTTTTTATTTTATAGGGGTTCACTAAAATTAAATTTTTTTTGTCTAAGTTATAATTTTTTAGTCTTTGTATTATTTTTGTATTTTGGATGAGCACGGTACAAATCAACAGTTTTGTCTAAGTTATAATTAAGTACTTATTTTTTGATTTTGTACATATTGTTAACACAATTTTTACAAGGTCCATGAAGGTGTAAAATCTGCATATCATGATTTGTAAAAAACTAAAGGATCAAAAGACTAGGATTATTTTCTCATAAGGATTTTTTTAATCACAACTATTTTTTTTTGGGTGGGGGTAGCACGAGGATCTTCCGCAAATTTTGTTTACGCACCTAGATCGCCATCCTTTTATTTTACGTGATTTGAGGGCCATGTGTTTTTTCACTTCTATGGCCCTCTTCTTTTTGCAGTAAAAGGCAACTGAAAGCTAACATGTTAAAATTTGTTATTTTTTAACAAGACACATGAAGTAACATTTTGTAGTAATTTCTACAGGGCTTCGTGTGGTTGTTCTCAAAGATTTTAAAAATATTTTTAATATATTTTTTAGATTTTCCAAGGCTTTTTTAAGGACCCTCAACTTTTCAGCTAATAACCCATGTGTGCCCGCCATTTTTCATCAGAGGAAGTGCGAGCACGAAGTAAGGCAATAGAAGGCTCGCGAGTGTGAGAAAACGGTGTTTCATGACGGCGTTAGAATATTGATGATGGTTGGGGAAAAGAACAACGCTTCGTGGGAAAGAAAAAAAATCCAGCGGTAAATCACAAATTGGATGGATGAGGAACGTCGACTAAAACTTCTGGTTTTCTCAGTCAACTGACACCAAGTCGTGCCCTTAATTATATATATAAATAAAACCCTGTTTTGTCATTTTACCCATTGACAACCCAAGAAATTAAACATTGCTTACAATTCTTATTCACAGGAATTAATGTGCCAAGAAAGATACACGATTGCACCACGAGAAATTAAGAAATGTGACCGCATCAGAAGATTTGATGCATGTAATGTTTGTGTCGTTGATGCATCCCAGCAAAGATACACACATATGTTTATCAACATGACACTACTACAGAAACGCGCAAAAATACCGACAGAACAGTACCGGGTAGATTTAAACCGGTACTAGAGTGAGCAGCAGTACCGGTTCGTAATTTTTTAGATGTAGTACCAGTTCATGGCTCTCTCTAGTATCGGTTTGTAACACGAACCGGTACTAGAGAGCCCTCTGGTAGGCCAGCTGGCATGGGACTCATTAGTACGGGTTTATTTTACGAACCGGTACTGGAAGGGGCTCTCTAGTACCGGTTCGTGTTACAAACCCGTACTGGAGCCCCTCCAGTACCGGTTCGTTTTAGAACAGGTCAAAAGGAATGCATATTCTATTAATATTAGAACGCGTGAGTGGGTGGGTTGGTTAGAAGGCTAAGGTGAGAGTCATGAGGTGCTAGGTTTGAATCCCACATACCACATATTTTGTTTTTCTAGGGACTAGCAGTACCGGTTCCTCAACCGGTACTGGAGGCCTTGACCTCTAGTACCGATTGCGTTGTACTACCGGTACAGCAGGGGGTTTGGAACCGGTACTGCGTTCTCTCGTATTGTGAGAAAATAGTATAAATGAATGCCTTCCGTGTCATTTCACCTTAACATATATTCCGCCCATCCAACACCAACGATCAAGCATCCTTCACAAACTAAGGACAAACATGGAGAAAGCCACTATCTTTGCCATCCTTTCTCTGTCTGTGGCCACCACCTTGGTCATCACCGGCAGCAATGCATGCCAGAACACCCCGTCCATGTCCATGGACATCGCCGCCGCGTGCCAGAAGGAGGGAGCACCAGTCATATATCGCATGTATGAACTTTGCATGTAAATGCTACGAGGCTCGCCGGACAACAGCGAGGTCTTAACCTACGCCCTCGCCGCCGCCGACGGGCTCACCAAGTCGTACGCATCCACCATGCATGGAGGCCAACAACAAGCTGCGGCAAGACCCATCGATTTCCCGGCCGCGAGATGATGGCCGCGTGCATTGCCTGCATGCAGAGCTATTCCAACGCGCAATTGCACTTCGACGATGTGTCGTGCTCGAGCTCAATGGCTGCTCCTTCATGTATCTCCAGCAAGAGTATGTGGACGCCATTGCTAACGTCAGTGACTGCTCCTCTAAGGTTCTTCCCGTCGGCGCGTCGACGCCGTTTTACGGCATGATCATTGCTGATGGGGATAGGAGCATGCTCGCTTTCCGGCTGGCTGGCTGGCTTGATTACAAACGAATGGCAAACAAGCTAGATAGCTCTGCCCTTCTTTTTTCCATTTTGCTGTTGCATGTATCAAGGTTTCAACCCTATCTTGCAATGAGCTTGGAGAATAATTGCTACCAGCAAAGACAAAACCCCGAAAGTTTAACCATCAAAAGTTATATGGTAATGACATGCTTGCTTGCACTTGTGAATTACTCCTCGGCGGTAATATCCCTGTGGTTAGTCAAGTTATATGTGGTTTGCAACGGATTTTAAGGGCGTGTTTGGATGGTGACCCTCACTGACCTTACCAATTTTTTGGCATGCTCTGAAATTTTGGCCATCGTTTAGATTGTGACCTTTGTTTGGCTAACCCTGCCAATCCACGGCTCGCCAATACAATTTACGCGTGCGGAGACGTTGGCGAGGGAGCCAGAATCGGCCGCCCTCGCCTTCTGCAGGCGCGCCAACACCAGCGGCCCCGCATGCAGCGACTAGCAGCCAACGACTAACAAGCAAATGCACTTTTCTTTTTATTCGATTTGATCTTCTCATTTTTGTATAAATTTCACACGTTGTCCAAATCGCATGAAATAAATTTTATAATTCATTTAAAATTCTAAGCAACCCATTTTAAATACTTTTCAAATTGTTTGATTTTTATTTTTTTGTTGGCAACTTTTTAAGGATTATAAACCAAACGACTTAAAATTTAACCTCAAAAGATCATGCCCTGAATTAGCCATGACCTTTCATTACCATGGCCAACCAGGGCTATGATCCCAACATGCCCTAAATAAATATACTCAAGTGCCAGTGTGTTGATATGGATTCAAATAACTATAATATACAAGTCTCAAATTAAGCCAGTTAATCTGAACCATCAATCCATTTTGTTCTTCCTATTGAAATTTCATCGCGTGAACCAAATGCATTTTCAATTTTTAAATATAAATAGAAATATATCAATGTCTACTATACACAAAAGTCCATGCTAACTGATGTTTACCTAATGCGGCCATTTAGCCAGCTGCCTATTGGAATGGGCCCAAAACACCTAACCCTACTCTCCAAAGTCAGCTCTCACGGCAACCCTTCTCTTCTCCTCTCTTTCCATCCCAAGAGCTGTACCACCCCTTGATCTGGGTTGCCTCCTCCTCAGCTACCATAATAAACTGCACTTCATAGAAGCGAGCCTGCGGCTATTAAAAATATTCAATGTATCTTCCACAACAAATCTATTTCGGACCTTTTCTTTTTAAAAATAACACGAGATATATAAGCACCCTGCTAGAATATATTTCTAAGAATTCATGTTGCATGATTTCCTATTCAATAGAATTTTAAGGACAGACAAACTTGATATTAAAAGATTAATCTAGAGATGCACGCATGATTATGTTGGATGAGGATTTTTTGACACAAATTAATTTTCTATTTTCTTATTGACAATTTTTTGTTACTTCAAATTCTAACTCTATACATCTTTGAACCGACGCACGCACACTACATAAAGGGCCTCTAGTCCTCAGAAAAGCTATGATCTTGCTGATGTGCCGCTAGAGATGAGCTATCTCGTTATTCCATAGAGATTGCATCAGATCAAAATTCCTGAGAAACCATGTGTATCGTGTAGAAATGACGTGTAGATTAGAATATCCAGATAGGCGTGGATCACAACGCTTGCATGTTTAATGCATCCCAATAGATATACACATATCCATCAATAGGAGAAACAATTAATATATATCCATAAAATCTTCTTGTGCCATTTTACCCATTGGCAACCCCTTGACATCACAAAGAATTAAACATTGCTTACAAATCTTTTTTCTCAAAAATTAATGTGCCAAGCAAGACACATGATTGCACAATAAGGAAATATGACTAAATCAAAAGATTTGATGCATTTAATGATTTGTGTATTTAATGCATCCTAGCAAAGATACACATATATGTTTACAATAGGAGAAAATAGTACAAATGAATATCTTCTGTGTCATTTCACCTTATAACATTCTACAGTTCCAACACCGCGGATATCAAGAATCCTTCACAAGCTAAGGAGAGATGGAGGAAGCCACTATCTTTGCCATCCTTTCTGTGTCTCTGGCCGCCACCTTGGTCATCATCGGTAACAACGCCTGCGAGAACATCCCGTCCATGGACATCGCCGCCGCGTGCCACAAGGCGAGCACCAGCCAGCACACGTATGATCTTTGCTTGCAACTGCTGCAAGGCTCGCCGGACAACAGCGAGGTCATAGCCTACGCCCTCGCCGCCGCCGACGGGGTCACCAAGTCGTACGCGTCCACCATGGATGCCAGCAACAAGCTGCTGCAGGACTCGTCGATTTCAGGCGAGATGAAGGCGGCGTGCATCGCCTGCACGCAGAACTACTTCAATGCGCGATTGCTCTTCGACAACGTCGAGGTCATACTCCATGGCTGCTCCTTCAAGGATCTAAAGCAAGATTTCATGGATGCCATTGTTAACGTCGATGACTGCTCCTCTAAGGTTCTGCTCGTCAGTGCGTCGACGCAGTTGTACGGCATGATCATAACTGATCGGGATAGGAGCATGCTCGCTTTTCGGCTGGCTGGCTTGATTACAAACGAGTGGCAAACCAACTAGATATTTTTTTTTTTTCATTTTGCTGTACGTTGCATGTATCAAGCAGGTTTCAGCTCTATCTTGCAATGAGCTTCGAGAATGATTGCTGACAGCAAATTTCACTTTGAAAAAAAAAACCCAAAAGTTTTACCATCAAAAGGTGCCATGGTAATGACATGCTTGCATGCACTTCTGAATTGCTCCTCGATGACGGTAATATCCCTGTGATAGTATCGTCTCGAATAGAGTAGAATATTTTCTTTTTTTTTATACTTATAGCTAAAATCACAAGTAATTGGAGTGGAGAGGGAATTTTATTTCATTATCTAAAAAGAAAACAGGAGTAATTTGGAATGTACTCCCTCCATTTTCAAAATATAGGGCGTATTTTGACTTAAAAAAAGTCTTTCAAGACAAACGTTGACCATTAATTTCTTTTATTATATATTGGCGATTTCTATAATATCACATTGTATTCAAAGCAATTTGAAAGGCCAACATGTTGATATAACTTTTATCCACTAAAGATGCATATAATTTGATTAAATGTTGGTCAAAATTTATAAAGTTTAACTTTTCTTAAGTCAAAATATGCCTTATAAAATGGAATGGAGGGAGTGTAAGTCTTTCTTTCCATGTGATTGGACGGCCAGCGGTTTCTTACATGGTTAATACAAAAAAATCCAGCTCATTATTGTCGTCTACTGGACCGGGCCCAAAGGGCGGCGCCAGGCGTCTTGGCACTGTGCTTGTTCACAGCACGATACAACTAAACGGGCCTTGCTGGCACGAGGCCGCAAAGCCTACGGCCCATGAGAACATGACACGGAATGATCAACCATTTTCCCTATTCATGGCAGTCTGGCCCAGCCCAAAACTTTTGAGCTTAGACTGAGTTTTTTCAAGGAGCTGTGAGAGCATGTACAATGATTGAGATAGCAGCTGGCTCTAACTATTGACATGTTATCTAAAAACAGTGCTAGAGACAACATATACAATGGTAGAGATGGTTGCACACTTTTATAGACAATTTTCTCACACACAATGTTTCTTAATTCTCGTATAGAGTCGACTCTTGTAATAGATACGGCTCAAATATCTATGCATACTCTCACTCCTCCATGTCATCATATGCTTTACATGGCAACCCTTAGAGACGGCTTATAGATAGCTGACGTGGACCATTATACATACTCTAAGACGTTGATGCTTAACAGAGGGTTATGCTACAAATCCTTTGGTTGATGTCCTAAGATTACCATAATTTGCTATAATGATTTGCCAAAGTTACGTAAGCTTAGTTTATAAAATTGTTAATGACACTTTGACTAGTTTTGAAAACTTTATCATACTTTTTTTAATGCAAAACTTAGTTAAGTGTGATAAGTCACTTTTTTTTATAGATATGAATTAAAAAGATGTCTAACTCGATCAAACCTGACTAATTTTAGTTGTGAAAAAGTGTGGCATTGTTGGACTATAAACCAAACATCCCCATAGCCTTTTCTTTCAGTTATACGCTCACACCGAGTTGGCATAACATTGGGACAGACTTTTTTTAAGATAATAAAAATAAGGTTCTAAGCCCTACATTATTAGATGTACATGGTCAAAGTATAGTTACACTATACTGCATGAAGCGGAGACACACCTCACCGCGTCGGGTAAGACCCCGTTTGGTACAGCTCTAGCTCCACCAAAATTGGTGGAGTTGATGGAGCACCCTATTTCTAACTCCAAAAATTTATGAAGCTAGAGTTGTACGTACATTGAAGATATTTAAGTGAGTCATCTTATTTATATTTTAAACTAAAAATATAAACTTAAATCACTTTATTTTAACCTACAAACTCTATATCTAAGGTGGAGCTGAAAGTTGAAACTGTACCAAACAAGGCTTAAGACTCAGAATTTTGGTCCGTAGGCTCGAGTCACAGCCTGATAAAAATAATTAAATAGAAAATGACCCCCAAAAAATAGAAAAATGAACTTCTCATGATTTTTCAGCCACGTGGCGGCCCATTCACGGGCTTGAACTTTGGAGGTCAGGATTTACTGGACCCAGCTTGGCTGAGTATGCTCGAAGACAAACATGAATCAAGTGACATTAATATCAATTTAATTAGAATATTAGCTAAATTCAATTGGATTCGATATTCCATATTCTCATAGCTCATCAATTCATCGTCGCAAAGTCACACTTAGTCATTGCAATTTATTTCACACTGAACTAAGAAAAGGTATCCAACTAATGAGGCATATTGCAAAAAAAAAATAATACAATACTTGATCAAATTCAGATACGAAATAGTTCTGTTGCAAGGACATCGATAACAGCCAATTTTGGGGCACCCGGTTGGGAGGTTATACCCCCAATGGAGGGTGATTGGCTAGAGAAGTACTAACTAGAACAACAAGAAAAACTTTTGAACCGGAAAAATGGCACGGTTGTATTAGAATTTCGCATGGCCTACAGTGTACATACAAGGCCCATTATATAGAGTTCGTTACATGAGCTACAAAAATATCCTCCTTGCCCCTTCGGTCGTACACTTGGGTTGTTGATGTTTCTAGTTTCAAGGAGTCGTTTACAGGGAAATCTCCTCCTCGTCCTTGGTCGGGCTCGCGTATGAGCTAGAGGGTCTTTTGCCAGGCAAGGACCTTGTTGCCCCCATCCCATCTAGGTAGTGTTTCTTTAAGCGTCTGCGTTTGCGCTTGTTTATAACCTGGAAATTTATTATTTTTATACAAGTTAAACACTTTGACGTTTGGTAGCCCATTTTTACAGGTCTTACTATTTCTTTTCAAAGCTCTCAAAACTATTTTTCCTATAATTTTTTATCCCTCGGATGCCCTTATCGAGGAGCTACAAATTTTTAGCTTATAAGCAAACGCAAACACAACCGCCTAAAGAAACACTACCCTAATCCATAAAGCTGGGGCGAAGGGCATCTCCAGCAGTCCGCCCTATTTCCCTTTTGCTCCATCTCTATTCACATGCCACCTCATCAAATGGAGCTGCCCCATCCCTATTCACCTCCCCAACAACTACCCCATGACTATTTCAGCACTCTACTTTTCCTATTCTATGCCTCATCACTATCTGCTACAGTGATAGAACATGAGGCTTAGACACATTGGTGAAGATGCCCTAAGGAATCTTTCGTCAGCTTTGTCCCTCGATAGTGTTAGGTTTGTCTTTTTTTTTTTTGCATGCCGCACGTTTGTCTTTTTCTCTACATGACGTAGGCCTTTGTTGGAGCTGCCTGCCTTTGATGCTAGCACCTCCTTTGTTTTTTTTTTTGAGAAAGGGATATCTATTCATTAGAAGGTGAAAGTCCCTTTTGCACTTCGACCCTTACACAACAAAGAAATTATAATTTCATCTTCACTGGGTCTTAGTGCTAATATGTCAAAGCATCCGTCAGTGGTCTCGGAACCATCGACTCGGTCAACTCCGGTAGACAACAGCGCCGCCCACAGCACTGTCTTCTCCAGCCTCGTCCACCAAGGATCGCTGAAATGAAAGATCAATATCAAAATATAATCGTGGCGGCTCAAACATCCGACTGGAGGCAAACCATCGGCGCACCACCGACGACGAAGAAGAAAGAAGCAATGAAGCGACACCGATTTCCACCACAAACTGGCCCAGCTCGCCGGAGCGAGAATCACGCCGGACAACCTTGAAACTAATATCCAAACAAGGGAGATCCAACCCCCCCTTTCCCAACTCAAAAGCCCAACTAAAACCTCCTCAGATCCAAAAAAGAAGGTCTGCCTCTAACCTGAAGCTCGACGCCGGCCAGCGTCGCCGTCGAGCCGACCAATGCCCATGCCGAAGCACTGCTTCCTCCAAGCCACAGCCCTGTAAGAAGCTGTCGCCGAGGTCTTAGCTGGCCACCTCCAGCTCGGAGTAGAAGGAGACAGCCGCCGTCGCGCCGCCATGCCCGGACGCCCCAACACCGGAGTGCCCCTCTTGGCTAATCTTAATCTAGATCTACCAAACCTATACACTAACCCGACGCACTCAGTAGGCAAGCCCCCTACCATCGTCGAAGAAGCCGACCGAAGAAGCTTTGCCGACCGAATCCGTCTCCCCGCCGCATCTCCCGCACAGCCGCACCGAACCGCCGGCGAACACACAACAGAGACCAAAATCCTAGGCCTAATACTACTTCTATGCACCCCTCCACCGGGACCAGCTTCCCCCCAACGCCGACGACAGCCAAAAGGCCATCGACGGCGAGGAGGATCGGCAGATCCCGACGGAAGGAGCTCTCTTCTTTTTTTCGCCGGCTCTCTACTGTAGCTGAACCTTATCCGTGAAGCTTATCCTGATACATGCAGTCCTAACACATCATGGCTTGGTCAGGTTCTGGACCGGCCAGCACCTCCTTTGTTGGTTGTTACTTTTTCTACCCGGGTGGGACCGACGGTTTTGTTTGGCTTCTGCGAAGAGCTCCTATGGCTTTGTGGGGAGTTTCTCGCTTGTAACCTTTTCTAGGCCTCCGTGTAATCTTTGCCCCGTCTTGCAGGGGACCCTATGCCCAAGGCTTGCTCCGAACCTTACAAGGCCTCAAGGAACCTCCACATGATCTTGAGCTCGCCTTGTGGGGAACTCATGCCCGAGGTTTACTCTAGGACATGCAGGGCTTCGGGGGACCCACACATGACCTTGGCTCTGTCTTGAGGGGACTCTATACCCGAGGCTTGCTCCGGGCCATATTAGGTTTCGAGGGACCTTCGCATGAGCTTGGCCCTACCTTGTGGGGGACTCAATGCTCGAGGCTTGCTCTAGGCCATGTAGGGCCTCGTGGGACCTCTGCATGGTCTTGACATTGTCTTGTGAGGCACCCTATGTCCGATGCTTGCTCTGGGCCATGAGGGGCCTCAAGGGACCTCGGCATGATATTGATCCCATCTTGTGGGGGACTCAATGCTCGAGGCTTGCTCTAGGCCATGTGGGGCCTCGTGGGAACTCCGCCTGATCTTGGCAAGACGTGAACCCACATGTTGCAGGGCGTGGGCATGCCCTCCACAACAAGTTAGGAGGGGAAAAGTCTAGTGAATACCCATAATACATGTTCTCTATGCAAATTTTAATATGAATATGAGGGAAAATATATATCAGATGATATCTAAACACTAACGGTATAATCCCATCCAATGCTTTAATCAAACTCAAACAACACGGGTAATTCATATCTATTTTCCATTCCATGTATAACATGCCCAAATATGCCGTCAGCTGGAGAGAATTTGCTCCATCTGAGTGGGAGTTTCTCCATTCGCGATTAAACGCAGGAGCAGGGGATAAATGGATGATAAGCAAGATGGGTTCATCACAAAGCACTAGAAAATTTGCTCACTGATATATCATTACAATTTACATCAGACTACTCAAGACGACAAGAGTGTGAAGAACGCTGATCAACTGAAAACTTGCCTACCACTGATTTACATTATACCATATCTCTACTATTATTTACTATTTAAAGGAGGCTAGTTGTGGTGGTTGCAACTGTGGTACACCTAACACACCATCCGTCTCGACCATCCAGCAGCCCAGATTTCTCCTTCCTCTCCAATAAAATCTAGGACAAAAATTCAAAAAAGAATCTAAAAATATATAAATCATACTTTTCTGAAATTTATGCAACAATAAAAGAGTAACTGGAGCGATGCATTGCGATGGCCTTTGCATACGGCAGTGCATCCGCGCTAATCGATCAGTATTCGCCTAATGATGAGTGCTAACTGGTGATTGGCTTAATTTCGTTGCTAAAAAATGGCTCTTACTTTCAAAATTTTTCAAACTTTATATTAGCCCTATGGCAGTATTTTCTCGGATGGAGTAAAGCTGGGGGTTAATAGGATGGCAAGCAAAATCCATGTGTCGTTCCTAACGTGCCGCGTAGAAAATGAACTGAAAATTTGCATACCACTAATTTCTATGGTAGTGTATCTATAGAATCCAATAAAACTATTATCCAAGTATTATTTTATAGAAATTAAATTAATTGTATTATTTTCACGTGTTCAATCTAAATTACAAATATATTAAGCGGAGAAAGCAATGTTAGATAATTGGATACACATTTAATAATTGCGAACTATAGGAAAAGTATAGGAAAAGCAAAAGAAATAGTTAATTTGTTCTTTTTCGTAATACAGCTAAAATGATAAGTAACTTGAATATAGCTGTTAATTTTCTTCCTTATTTTCCCATGGGTTTGTGCGAAGAGAAATTTTACTATCTTTGGTATTTCTTATGAGAGTCGTCGATTACATCAAATCCAATGACTATAGTGAGATAGGACCTTTTGATACCTCTTTTTTTGGTACCTCACAATACCACCACTATATAGGGGCAAATAAGAGATTTCTTCTTCTTCTTCTTCTTCTTCTCCTTTCCTCTCTCCTCTCTCTCTCATCTCACTAGCTAGCCCCGACACCACCACAAGTGTACACCGCCACCGGCCCATCCACGTGTCGCTCTGTGCCGCGCGCCATCTGGCCGCCACGGCCGCCCACGTCGCCTGCCTGTGCACCGCCGTCTGGCTTCTGTGCAGCCCATGCCACCTACCTGCATCTTTGTGCACCGTAGAAAGCAGACAGGATAAGGAAGAGAGAGGAGAGAGGATAAAGAAGATAAGTTTATTTCCAATTCTACCCTAACATATGGATGTCTAGATTTAATTGGTACCTCTTGGCATCTTATACCTCTCTAAGAATCGTAAAAATCCTCTTATGCAAAATTTGAAGAAAGGTGTAATTCACCTGTCATGGCTGTGCTTTAGAAATGTCCAAAAATATATTTTTTTTTACAAACTTGACTTATTTGTTACACTACAACAAATACATTCTTAATCTATGAGATTGGAAGACTCATCTTGTTTATAAAAGGCATTCACCTTACACTAAAATCCAATAGCAAAAAGAAATAAAAAAGGAGTTGTGATCCTGTTACAAGCACAAGCTATCACGATAAAGAAAGCAGCGATTTGGTTGTTGTCTAACTTTGTCATAAGTTGTCACAACTAAAATTAGACAAATTTGATCATGGTAGTCAGGTGTTTGGTTTAAAGTCACAAGTGTAGTAAGATTCCTTTTCTACAAAGTGGATCCCATTTGTCAATGGTAGCAAAAAGTATGACAAGATTCTATTTTATTGCCAAAGTGTAGTTAGCAAATTCATGAACTAACTTTAGACATATTTGGTAAATTAGTTGTGGCAACTTGTGACAAGGTTAGACAGCAACCAAAGAGACCGCGCCGCAAGGGGTGCACGCGGCCGCAGTACCAGCTCTGCCGCGCCACGCTGCTGCACGCACCGCCCGCCGGCGAGGTCACCACCTACGCCGTCGCCGCCGCCAAGGCCGCCAAGCAGTCGTATGAGACCGCCATGGGCGTCGCGGACCAGCTGCTGGGGAACCCGTCGCTCCCCGGCGGCGAGAGGATGACGTACGCCGCCTGAATGGAGAAGTACGCCCAGGCACGCCTCCTCATGGTGGATTGGTGGGCGTCGACGTGAACGAGCTCGCCGTCTGCTCGTTCTCGTTCTCCAGGCAGGAGTACGTCGACGCGTCCGTCGCCGTCATCTCCTGCGGGAGCGGGCTGTGGGCGTTCAGATCCTCGCCGCTGTACGAGTACGACATGAACGCCGCCGATCAGAACAGGACCATGCTTGCGGCCGATCTGGGAGCCTTGATCGTTGGCAAGTAGTGGGATTTAGTACGTGCTTAATTCAGTTCTGAATGATACGCTATATATTATGCTAGCTGCTGCTTCTAAAATAAGTGCTGCAATCTGCAGAGGTTGCACAGGACAATTTTTTTTTTTGGTGTGTGTTGTTTTGTTTGGTAATACGGCGTTCAGTGATGAATCAATGTTTATCTTCCAATTCCAGCTGTTTGGAGTTTTGCTCATTTGGGTCTGGCCAAATACAGTCTAAAAAATAATTGTATAAATGACACGAAGACTTAGAAACCACGTATGAGTGAATAACCACATATCAATGAAATATAAGTAACAAATAGTTAATTTTGCATATTTTGCCCATGATAAATACCGAAAAGAAAACTTTCCACCAAAGAGTCTATCTTTGCACATGGTAGAAGGTATTACACTTTACATGTTTCCATTCAAATCTAGAGGACAACTATTTACAAGCAGCTACCGGCTTGGTGCCAGGTGACTGTTTTTGAGATTTGTGGTAGTTAGGCGCGTAATCGGAACGGATTTAGATCGGATATCACCTAAATCATATCCAGATTTGTTTAACTTTTTTTCAGATTTAGAGTTAGATCAGATAATTTTCTGATTCGAAGGCAGATTGGATAATCATTTAATCGAAGCAGATATGGATAATAATCAAATTCTCTCTCCTCTACCTTATATTACAATAGTTTTTACCCAATTTAAAAGCTACAAATTAAAACATCACATATTCTTGAACTAACAACACAAGTTAAAAAGGAATACAACACGATTCGCACATGGATACAATAGTCCAGCAACCATCGACCCCTCAAAATGAGTATAGTGCACAATAATGTTTTTTGGGTATTTCGGATTATTCGAATCTGAAATATCCGACTAAATCTCAAACTATATCTGAATCCAAATCCAAAATTCCAATTTCGGATAATATCTGAATCCGAATACAAATCTAAACGGTCGCCAATATCAAACTTGCTAGTTTTCGGATTTAGTAAATGGATATCCGAAGATATCTGAAATCGATTACAACCCTAGTGGCAATCACCTGTCCAATACTACTTAACCCTAGAGAACAATAAAAAAAATACATACCAAAATTCTATAGAAGTTAAACAAAATATTTGAATGTGGTTAACCGTAAAATCAAAATATCTGAATGTGGTTAACCGTAAAATCCCAAAAAACATACAAACCAAATTTCTAGCCATAAACAACAACAAACCAGTCGATCGATAAAATTTTTAAAAATTGATGCCAGCCTCTATGTGTAAATATTTTTTCCAATAGGAAATACCTAAATTTCCACTATCAAACTATGTGAAAAAATAATGTAGACCAACTGGAAAAAGCAGTTGCCTGCTAAAAACAATAAAAAAAGCAGGTGACTGCTATTTTAGCAAACTCGTGAGTAGGCCTTGTATAGTTCTTTTTTTCCCTTTTTTTAAGGAAAAAGTATCATTTGGGACTCTGAACTATGGCTCTCAGCCCATTTTGGTCTATAAACTCTAAAATAAGCTAAACATGGTCCTTAAAGTGTTAAAATCAAATATAAATGGTTTTGACCATAAAAGATGGTCTGACAGAAGTGTTATATGAATTTTTACTATTGTAATTTATTTATAGAGAGCGACCCAAGTGACTAGGACTGTGCAAGAAAAGACCGAACCGAAAAAACCATACCAAAAAACCCGAACCGAACCGGTCAACTCGGTTTTGACCGGTTTTCGGTATCAGTTCGGTTTCTAAAAAAACCCACTGTGGTATTTCGGTTTTTTTCGGTATAAACCAAATTAGAACCGAAAAAACTGAATTACCGAACTCTAGCCATACATACAGGCCGAGAAACGGAGAAAGGCATGACCTTCAACGTAGGCCACCCTCTCCCTCTAATAGCCTCCCACGCCCCGCCTCGTTGCTTCGTTACACGAGGTGGTACTAAACAGCAATACAACCAGAATTTTTTTTAAAAAATATTTATTTTTATTCAATATTGCAAAATTACTCGTGGAAATAGGAAAATTACAAAAATACCCGCCCGTCGCCCCGGATTGGGGCGATCGCCCGTCATTGGGGCGATAGCTGCCCCCAACGGTAGCCAGTAACGGCTATGTCGGGACGATAGATTCCCCGCCCGTTACTACAGGCCGCTATCGTCCCATTATGGGGCGATCGCCCCAATACCGGGCGATAGGTCCCCTTTAAAGCCCGGTAAAATTCTTCTCTTCCCATACGCCCATTTTCATTTCCATCGCCGAGAGAGCAACCGAGAGCAGGGAGGAAGAGGAGAGGAGAGAAAAGAAAAGAGAGGACAAGAGAGGAGAGGAAAAAAAGAGAAGGAAAAAGGAGAAGAAAAAAGGGAGGAAAATAGAAGATAGGTGAGGCGTCATTTTCGCGGAGGTAAGTTTTAATTTTTTTTGCAAATTATTTAATAGACAATATTTAGAAATATAGTGTGGTAGTATTGTATAGTTGTAAAATGTAAATATTACGATGAAAACCTGGTAGGATAGCCATATGCTGTGCGGTTTAAGTTTTGGAAAAATGTGACGTAGAAATTAAATGTAGTAGATATGCATTTTGTAGGATTAGGAGAAAATAATGATATATATATATATATAGTAGTAATGCTGTAAGAAAAAACCGAGTAGTTTAATTATTTATTTATATCAGTAATTTCTAGTACGATCGTCATACGGTTTATATATTGTATTTTCCCTTTTGTGAATTATTCCTTTTAGAATAATATGTTAAAAATATGGTAGGCTAGCCACATATGTCAGGCACGCTTAGAAATTAGTAGAGTGAGCAAATTTGAAAACAGATAGCAGAAATAACGAGGAGTAAATGAATGACATAGGATGATGTAACAATTATATGGTAATATATGATGTTGTTAGATAGAGAACTGATAAATTTCTCGGTCGGACGTTGTAGGCAGCATGTCGGGGAAATTGTATTTTCAAATATTTTACGGAGATGGGGAGATAGCACAGGGGGCGGATGGAGTGGATTTGTTAGCATTTTCAAGAGTTGTACGGGGCATATCTAGACCGAGGGATAGGACATACAGAGCTTTGTTGGAGTAGATGTTTCGGATGTTCAATTTGGATGCCCAGACTGTTCGGCTGCGGGTTAGAGCAGTAGTAAGCCGTGCACAACACTGTTTTTATGGAGAGTTAATTCCTATTAATGCAACATCATCATGGAGGAGCTATGTTAGGTTTTAGAAGCGGGGTGGCCGCCGATGTTCTTTGTCTGATGCTACCCGGTAGCTCCATCAGTGTCGGAAGTTCGTGATGTTGGGGAAGATCATACGGAAGAGGTGGAGAGAAATATGTCAGAATGCGATGATGAAGAGGACGAGGAGCCCGGAGACAGGGGACACGAGATTGGCGGTGGCGAGGGATCGGGGTGCCGAGGAGACGATTCTGAGGCGCAGGGTGGCCGACGAGGGAGGAGGTGGAGGACATAGTTGACTGATGGAGGAGGACGACGGAGTCGATGAGGAAGTTCGATGCAAGACTCGGACGAGGAAGACAATCTTGGTGAAGTGCTGTCCCTAGGGCGTGGTCTGATTATAATTTCGAAGACCTAACAGTGGGAGCAGTGATGCATGGGAGTATCATGAGAACGAGGTCACGCAGGGGGCCATATATAAGGACAAGGAGGCTGTGATGGACGCGGTGAAGTATTGGGCAATGTCTTTGCGACGGCAATTCAGGGTAGTGAAGTCTAGCCAAAAGGAGTACGATGTGAAGTGCGTAGTTGATTCGTACCCATGGCGGGTGCATGTATACAAGGGGAAGTGGAAGGACTACTGGAAATGCTCCATTGTGATGGGGCATGAATGTGAACTGGAGGAAGCGTGCGGTTCCATGAACTCGGCACTCGGGAGGGATGCGTGCGGTTTCATGAACTCGGTGCATGGACAGAACAAACTTCCCTATTTATTTTCCTCCTGCCTCCGAGTCCTCTGCACTGCAACTTTCCTCTCAAACTCACATATTACTCCGGCCCATACACTCCATAAATCTCATTGTAACGAGCAATGGCAGCCTCCGGCTCTGAGCCCCGTCCGCGAAGCAAGTTTAACACCACCGTGTCAGCTGAAGGGGTGAATGTTCCAATGTGCTTCTGCGGTGACGTTTGCAAGTTTGTTCAATCCGACGAAGGTTTCTCATATACTTACGGAAGGAGGTTCTTCATGTGTGCAAACTACGAGTACGATCCACCCAAGGTTATCTTTGGCGAGCGTCCAAAGGTACTTACTCACCCTAGCCTGCATGATTATATCTACCTACATGGCACATGTGATCTGTACTGACTTATGTTGAACAAATAGTCTCCCCCACCTCTATGCGATTTCTGGCCGTGGCTAGACACGGAGCAATCAGAGGCAGACAAGAAACACATCGAGCGTGAGGTCCGTTGGAAGAAGCGATGGTTCGAACGGCGCCGATATGAGGAGGAGCAAGAGGAGAAGCATAGCGTTCGCAGGAGGAGAATCTTTATGGCGACAAGAGGACGCTGAACGTCAGTTCTTGAGGCCCGAGAGGTGAAAAGAGAAAGCGCGAGAGGCACGTCGCGCAAAAGGATTTGGACTGATGCTACGGCAAGGGAAAATATCCCGTTGTACTCGAGAGGAACTTTCTTGTAATCGATAATAAAATTTCCCGAGAGCACTTTACCTTCAACGCGGCATATCAATGTTTATGATTAAATCTACTTAGAAGCAGAGGATGTTTATTCTTCTAGCTATTTATTTATTTTTCCAAATAATTATTAATATAAAACCTCTGCTTGAAACTTATCCATTATTTCCATACTATTATATTTTTAAGATTAAATAGTCCAAATAATGTGCCATATATCTTGATAATATTTATTTTCATATTTGTTATAACTATTTATTTGGTTATATTTGTTATAACTATTGTAATTAACATACTGATAACATATAATACATAATATATATACAGATTATAAAAAATATATATATAGGCATTTGTTTAGGCCAAAAATATTCACCTATCACCATTGTATTGGGCGATCGCCCCATATTTGGGCGATAGCCATGGCCGACCGAGGCACGGCTGAAGACTGAAGACGGCGTCGACATGGCTCAAGACGGCGTCGACGGGACGGGCTGCTATCGCCCCAATCCGGGGCGACGGGCAGGTATTTTTGTAATATTCCAATTCCGACGAGTAATTTTGCAATTTTGAATAAAAATAAATATTTTTTTAAAAAAAATTCAACACAACCAACTTGTTTAGACGGGCCGGCCTTTTCCCGAAAATGGGCCTGGCTACCAAAAACGCCAAAACGGGCCGGCCTTGCGAGATACTGCCCTCCACGGATGCAACCACATGGGGTCCACTCCACTGCCGTGTGCGTGTGACTCCACAAGTCTGCATGTCCCGAGCCAGCGAGCCTGTCGCCTCCACTCTCCAGCTTTGCACCTTTGCCTACCAGTCCGCAAGTCCCTTGAATGAAGCATAGCCCATTGGGCCTATCTAGCGCTGCCATGTCCACATCCACAAGTCACGAATTTTTTTTTATATTTTTTTATTCAAAATTTTTTAAATGTCGCCTCGGTCATTTGAAATCGCATTTTTGGCGCCTGTTGTTCATGGTCGAGGCGTCGCCCATGCCACAGGCGATGGCGCGCACACCTCTCTCCGTCGCCGCCGACCGACGCTTGGCCAGCGTTCTTTGAAACAAGGCTCGATCGCCCGACCCATGGGCGATCGCCCGGCCCACGGGCGATCGGAGCCGACACCTATTTTAAATAATATGTTATATATATAAAACAGTTATAACATATAAAATAAAAATATTATCAATATATATTATAACATATAACTATTATATATGATATGTTATATTATAACATATGTAATATAAATAAAAATATATATATTATATATAATATTTATGTACATATAGAACATATGAATAATGTATATTATATATAGGGTCTACCGAATCTGCGTGGTTGGAAATTAGGGTTTAGGAAAGGAGAAAATTTTGTTATTTTTTCTGAAAAGGGCCGATAATTTTAATTTTCATCATTTGTATTATTACAATTATAAAAATAAATGTTCCTCTTGTCACAAAGTATTCCTCGCATGACAGCAGTTATAGCGTTTAAAATAGAGTGCTCTCAGAAAATTTTTATTGCCAACATTAGCATTACACGGTAGTTCGTACTGAGTACATTGGGGATATTTCCCCTTACTGGTAGCATCAGGTCGGCCACCTTCACCCGGCATGCATGGGTGGTCACCGTGGACCGGTGAAAGGGTTGTGGCATTGGCATGAATACCAAGTGGCCGCACACCGGGTAGTCGCTTTCCATTCCGTGTCGTAGTACACCGGGTAGGTTTCTTGCATGATGGCTCTTCGACATAGGACTTCAGCGTTGGGTGTGCCGGGGTAGTGGCATCCGCATAGACATGCATGGTCCTGACATGATCGATTCGGTTGATAGTATTGGTCCAAGATTGCTGGTTGTGCGATTGACGTCTGCGGCATGGATTGCCTAGGAGGCGGGAAGCCAGCGGACCTCCCGCCGCCTTCGGCTGCGCTTTGCCCTCTGTAGCATCCACTATAGCACGCAAGCGATCGATTCTTGCGTGCGGTATGTTATGTAGGTGTCTGTTCTTTGTCGGGTATGGCTCATCCATCCAAACAAGTCCAACCGCACGTGACGCGTCGTAACCGGAAATAAGAGAACGGTAAGTAACTTGTATTTGCGGTAGCATATCGCGAAGGAGAAACTTACGTTATGTCTGGGCATCGGTAGAACTGCGACCGATAAACCCCTCGTGCACATGGTCAAACCATCGCACAACGGCTCGGGTTCCCACATTCGCATGTCGGCCGATCAAAATGGGCCTGAAGTGGCGATCTCGTAGCAAAGGAGGGCCGTCTCTCGATCGCATAATGTATGACATGCATATCGTCCGAAGGAGGACGAATACGCTCTCTAGGCCCATAAGACTCCCACCATGCATCGAGGCACATATGGCGTGAAGAGGCTCCCCAACTCGCCATGAACTATAAAGCGATAGCTCTCGGGAAAGATGTAGCGCAGAGGACCCGAAGGTAGAAGGGTTTTATAGCGAAGTATGGCGGTGCATGGACGGAGTTCATGGAAGCGTCTGGCGTCCCTCGCGATGTCTGCTGCTGCGATTGATGTGTTGGACGGTGGAAGCGGGGATGTTGGTCGGCAGTCTTGATGAAATAATTGATGGCACGCACTTGATGTGTTTGAGCACCGCAAAGCTAGAAATTATATTTGATATTTTTCAGAAGAAGAAAAACGCAAGGCTAGAAATTATGCCTGACATCCATTACAAAAGTACACAAAGTAGTGCAGTACATCGTAAAAAAAAGGAAAAGAAGTCAGGGGACAAGTGCAGTACAAAGTCTAGTCCAAGTACAACATACACGCCGGTCACTGACGTGTGCACTTCCTAATCTGGTCCTCGGGGTATGTGAACTGGTCGGGAGGATGGACATCCCTCCTGGGCCTGCCGTGGTCTACCGGTGTCGAGGGATCCTCGTGCTGTGACGGCTGAGTAGGGGCGAGTGGAACCCCAGGCAACTGCGACAGGCCGAGGAGGTCTTGCGAGAGCCACTGATCTAGGTCCTGCTGCCTAGCATCGTCGGCGTCGTCGTCGTAAGACGTATTCCCTGCATTGAAGGAAACACATGACAATCGAGAAGACGTTGCAGCAGCGCGTGCTAAAACATTATATAGCAGTGTTATCATTGCTCACCTCCTGCTAGTCCAGAGTAGAAGGGACTGCTGGTCGACTCGGTGGGCCAAGCTCCCTAGCCCTGCTGCTGGGGTGGTGCAGCACGCGAAGAGCCGGCGCCCTGCCCATCCCAACCTCCCCAGCCCTGCTGCTGGGGTGGTGCAGCACGCCAAGAGCCGGCGCCATCCCAACCTCCTAGCCTGCTTCTTTGGGGTGGACACGGAGCCGGGCGCCTGCCCATCCCAACCTCCCGGCCAATGGCTGGGGTGGTGCAAAGCTATCTGAGTGGCGCCTGCCCAGCCCAACCTCCCAAGCCCTGAGGCCGCTGTGGGTGAAGGCCAGGAGTGTGGCTCGGGCGAAGGCCCGAGGTCTGCTGTGGGCGAAGTCCCGGAGTCTGCTGCGGCCCACGTGGAAGGGGTGGAGTAAGCGGCGGTGCCCCAACACGTGGGACAACGTCGGGGACCAGCCGCACGACGTCAGCGGCTGGCTGGGTCGTCTTGCGTAGCATCCTCGACCACAAGGATCTGTTCTCAGCCGGCGTTAGCTCTGCACCCGCCCTCAAACGGGACACCACGGACTGGGCGTCCGCCCTAAGCTCCTGCGACAAATCAGCCTTTGCAATTTGGAGAAAATGTGAGAGGATGTAATGGGTTAAGTACGTGTGGATGACAAAACCAAATGGGACTCTTACATGATGTAGGACCTCTGCGCTGATGGTCTTGGTCTGCCTCCTCCGAGGGCTCGTGGGTGACGTAGTCGGTCGGTGAGTAGCCCACACGAAGGCGAGTCCGAGGGGCGTACCATCTCATGTACGCGTCGTACGAGTCAGGGTCGTAAGGGCGGTACTCCGTGACTCGGTCCTCGAGTGCCTCGTCCCACTGCGCCCTCCAAGTCTGCATCCGGTACGAGAACGGGGTCCCTCCACGAACGCCCATCCGGGTAAGCCTGCAATATGGAGGACATAACATATTACGAAATAGCATGTTACATAATCATAGAGGGCACTAAGCGAACTGTGAATAAATGGATCTTACTTGTGCGCGGCTGATGGAATAACAATCTGAGGCTGAGGGGGGATCTCCTGGTACAACCCGAATCGTAAAACCGGTGTGGATGAGTTCTCGACGAAGATGTCGAAAACCAAGGACTTTCGTGTAAGCCAGTATTCCATGTCCCTGGTACACAGCAAGGAGAGGCCATAGGGTGCGCGTGCCTGCACGTGGTACGCGTCGTATGGTGTCCAAACGACCTCCTCGTCGTGTAGGTAGTCGAACTGGCGCTTGAACTCTTCGTACACCCGATGGACCTACTCGTGCGCGTAAAAGCGCTGCGAAACAAAGGACATGAACAAGTTAGTTCAAATGGATGGATCCTGGAGTAACATGACAAAAGGACTCACCTGTCGTCGGACCCAGTAGTGGCCCATGGTGGGCCAATCTGTGTGAGGCCTCGTGTACGATGAGGAGGATGCGGATCGCGGTCCACTGTGGCCGCCCCACAGGGAACCGCTCCCACGACCAAAGCTCGAGGAGTAGGACGCAACCTGCGATGGTTGCGTCCTTCATCGTCCGAAAGACAGCGTCGCAGAGGCCCCGGTAAGTGCTAGCAAGAACCGCGGAGGCCCAAGAGTACTGCTCCATCTGCGTGAAAAAGCATATCAGAAAGTCATCAGGGATCATTTCGGTACCATGTTAGCTCACCTCGTACTCCGGAGTGTCAGCGATGTAGCGCGCAAAGCTGGATCAAGTGCACATCAGCTGTGTCCCGTGAGTGAGCGGAATATCACCCACCAACAACAGAGCAAGTCGCCTCTAGGTGCCTCGGCGTGTCGCCATCCGCCATCGTATATCGGATCGACTGCAGATTTCGTGACCATGTTAGCTTGAAATCAATATATGGGAAAACACAGTTATTAAATTTATAAGGTTGCGTACCGTGAATTGTAGCAGCCAAGCACGCGTCGGTCCGTGCCGCTCGCTCCGCCTCATAGGCTCGTACGCCCCGCCGGCAGGGTGTTGTGGTAGCGCGTCGTAGCGGTCCGACAGGTCGTCAAGCCAGTCGGCAGGCGCATCCTCCGGTACAACTGCAGAACCCGCGCAAGGCAGACCCAAGAGGTACGACACGTCCTGCAGTGTGGGTGCCATCTCCCCAACGGCAGAACCTTCTTGCATATCAATAATAGCCTTCATCAAACCCGCGTGCCGATCGTGTATGATGCACACGTTCGGCCTAGCGAGCACCACTCCGTGCTTAACTCGCTCCAGGAACCAATACCAGCTATCTGTGTTTTCCCCCTCGACAATAACAACTGCGACTGGCAACACCAGGTTGTTCTCGTCCACAGCAATTGTGGTCGATGTCATCCTTTGTATTTACCCGTCGGAAGGTGCCGTCCATACTGACACGGCTGCGATGCTGAAAGCATTTATGCAAGCTCCCGGCGCGAAAAATGCACGCTGCAGCACCCACTTGCCTTCATGGACACCACTAGCTGGATACTCTTTCATGTCTATGTACGTTCCAGGGTTCCTGAATGCTATTGTCCTGAGCATGTGAACCACGTTCTCGTACTATGCCTCGTACGTCCCGAACCTAACCTCCAACGCCTTTCTCTTTGCCCTCCAAGCCTTCCCGTAGTCCATAGTGTACTGATATCTCTCCTCCATGGCTCGAATGATATCTTTAGCTCGCATTTGAGAATTACCCACAATCTCTCCATATAGAACATTAGCCACCCAAGTTGACGAAAGGTTGCGGTGCACTTGCTCAGCTTCCTCCAGTATACACTCATGTTGCACCACTATGGAGCACTCCCAGTAGTCCTTCCACTTCCCTCTGTATGCATGCACCGCCCGGGCGCTTGTCATTCACGCATTTTCGTCGTACTCCTTCTTCTTTGGACTTCACCATCTTGAGCGGCGGCGTATAGACATTGCCCGATGCTTCTTTGCATTCAGCAATGATTCCTTATCCTTGTATATGGCTCCCTGCGTGACCTCGTTCGCATGGTACTCCCATGCGCCTTGGCTCCCTTCATTCACTGTTAACTGCTCGAAGTTGTAACTGCTCCATGTGCTCGGGGTCGAGACATCAGGGACATTAACCTCCTCGTCGGACTGGTCATCATCCGACAACTCTTCATCCTCTCGGTCCTCCGCCTCCATCATATTCACTATGATCTCCACCTCTTCACCTTCGTCTGCCACCCCCCTCGCCTCTACGCCTGCACCACCCTCCTCCTGCGCCTCGTCTGGTAGTCCCTCCTGCGCCTCATCCCCATCGCCAACTTGGTCATCGCCACCCTCTCCACTACAATCTCCCATGCTTGTGCCATGGTCCTCCATTGTGTCCACCTCCTCATCTTGCAGTTCGAGCACGGCTGGGTTTACTATCTGGTAGCATTGAACCAGTAGCATAAGGGGCCAACCACGCTGCATTGCATTTTCTACGTACCTTCTCCAATTGTGTGTTCCTTTTATAGGAAACAACTCTCCAAAAAAATCTTCATGGGCACGACTCATCACGGCTCTTACACGCAGCCGACATGTATGTGCATCCAGGCCGAACAACCGAAACAACCATTCTATTATCCACCGATATGTCCTCTCGCTCGGCCTAGATATATCACGCATCACAGAGGGAAATGCTGATAGATCCACTCCATTTGGCCCTTCTGCTATCTCTCCATCTCCGTAAAATATTTGGAAATATAATTTTTCTGACATTTCGCCTATAACATATGATGAACCGTACTATTAGTTAGTGTATATTTCATTATCAAAAATAATATTATGTAATATTTACCATAACAAGAACGCAAGCAAAATTATCTATTTAATATATAAATTACATCTATAACATCAAATTTATATTATATATCGTGTGCCTATCCTAACATGTCTTCAATTAATATATAAATTACATCTATTTATGTCTAACTTAACTCCATTTTTGAAATAACCCTATTTTCACGATTTTATATTTTTCTATACTCTAATAAAAATTTTAATGGTACCTACATCCATGAATAACAAAATTATCTACATATTTCATATGTCACTATTCTACCATTTTTCCAATCTTCAAATTAAATTACACGTATTTATGTCAACTATGCGTGTAAATAACAAAAATATATAACTATTTAATACGTGACCATCCTAACGTGTCTTCAATTAAAATTTTAAAATTACACATATTTATATCAGCTATGCGTGTAAATAACAAAATTATTTATGTATATTCAACGTGTGACTATCCTACCATGTTTTGAATAAAAATTTTATTTATACGTATTTATATCAACTATCTAATTCAATATTAAATTTAATCAATAATACATTCTTAATCATAATATCAACTTTCTAAATCAATGATAAATTTTAATTATGCATATTTACATTATATCAACTTTCTATATCAACATTATATTTATTAATATGTGACTATCCTATATCAACTTTCTATATCAACATTATATCAACATCAACTTTCTAAATCAATGATAATATCAACTTTCTATATCAACATTATATTTATTAATATGTGACTATCCTACCATGTTTTTAATCATAAAATTAATTACATAATTACACTACTAAATTACTTAAGAAATTAACTTACCAAATGTCGATCCCGTGATCCAAATTTTTCCTCTCTTCTTTTCCCTCTTTTTCTTTTTTTTTTCTTTTCCTCTCTTCTCTTTTCCTCTCTTCTCTTCTTTCCTTTCTCTCTCTCTCTCTTCTTTCTCTTCTGCTCTCTCACTTGTGCCAGGGCGGCAGTATACAGGCAGTAACAAATAGGACGCTTGGTCGCCCGTAAATTTGGCGATCGCCCGTGGGATGGGCGGCAAGGCCAACGGTCCAGCAAGAATCGATCGCCAACGGTTGCCAATAGCTAGCCACGCCGTCTGCGCCAGCCGCCGTCGCCGAGCCTCGAGCGACAGGCGTCACTGCAATTTCGCGGGCCGGGCTAGCATTTAAAAAATTTTGAATAAAAAAAATGTAAAAAAAAAATTCCACAAGTCACCGCACGTCCGCACCACTCAAATTCAATTCACCTGCATCACCGATGGTTGCATGTGCTTCATTGCTATCTAGCTAGCATCAAAAAGAGCACTACCCTTTGCAATTTTCCTACAATTTCTCCCCTTGAATCGTTTACAAATTACAATTCGCGGCAACTTTGGTACAAATGGTATTTACCGATCCTGAACCTTATTTTAAATTGTACCGTATTATACCGAAATACAAAAACCGTATTTACCGAACCGAAAAACCAAAAAAACCGAACGCACAGCCCTACAAGTGACCTCCTCCCTTGTCTCCGGCGTCGCCTGCTCCGTGCACCTGCATCACCGCCGTCACCCCGCTGATCCATCTAACCATAGCCTACGACGCTCTCACGTCCTCCCCGTTCATCCCCCATCCTCCCGCTGCCACGTCCAGCCTCACCCACCCTAACTCTGGCCCACCGTGTAATGATCCATCCGCAGCCGTCGCCCACCTCCTTTGTATGTTCGCACGGCTTCGATGCCGCCCCTACACAATCCCCTCCCACCACCGGGCTGCCACCGCCCTAGCCTCCTTTTAAGCCTAGGGAGCAGGGTGAACCCCACTTTGAACCTGAACCCTAGCCCTAACTGGAGGTGGAGGAGGTGGCGCTGGCGGCGAGGAAGAGGAGTGGGAAGGGCCACGCCAAAAGAAAGAAGAGGCTGAGGTGGCGGTGGCGGCGGCGGCGAGGCAAAACTGCCTGGGTCGCATTGAGGAATTCCATTATCTATAAAATTCACTAAAATTATGATATTATGAATAACTTTTTGAGACGAATCTATATGTACAATTTTTAAGTGCTCAATCTAAATAGTTCAAAAGTAGTTTATAAATAAAGTTTCTAAACTTTAACTCACACATCATCAAGTTTTTTTAAATGAAGGGAGTAATAAAAACTCTTCCATTCAATAATAATAAAAAAAAGCATCCAAGGTCACGCTGGACTGGTCTGCAGATGTGGCTCGCAGCGGCTGCTCACGTTCCCGCGTGTCCGGAGAACATGGCGCTCGTTCACATCAACATCATACGCGCGTTCCACCCACGTCCGTCGGTCCTACCTTGCTAGCTACTGGTTTCTTTTTTTGCCGCGGACGTCAAACATGGCAGCGGTCCACAAAGCATTTGCTCTCTCAGAGAGGCTGCAAAACATGTCTATGATTTTATAGCATCCATAGCATAGCAGGAATAGTAAAATACTTTTTTTTTTTTTTAGAAACGTAGATTTCGCTGGAGAGCTCCAACCTTTTAGAATGTAGTATAAAATGTAAAATAATTTTAAAGAATAAATAAAATTTATAAAAAATAATGTAATAGAGAATAAATTTGAAGCAGAGATGCTTAGCATTCATGGTCCATCGTCCTCTCTTCTTGCCTGCTCAATCAGTTCTAGACAGTGAAAAAGGAAATAATATACTGTCCTGTTCTTCTTGGGACGCAAGCCATGGTGACAGATCAACAGCCACTGCACTTGTACCATACTCGTTGGATTGCATCGAGACGTAGAATTCGAACCAAGGTATGATGTTAACTGGTATATCCATTAACAATTCTTAATATGGAACCTGATAGTTATTAGCATTCAAACACTATACGGTGTGCATTTGAATTTGAAATTGCAATAAAAGCAATAAATGGTAGACATGTCATTTTGGGATGATTTCATACCTAAAAAAGATTTCATACATTATAAATGGTAGACAGATTTCATTGTTAGAGCATGTTAGAAAACCCGTTTATGAGCACGCTTATTGAAGCCGATCGGAGGGCCTAAAGAACGGGAGCCCAGGCTCCCAGGGCTCCTGGTATTTTTATACTCTCTCTCTCTCTATATATATATATACACACACACACTCTCACACATATAGTCGCGCTATTCTACGTCTAGGCGTAGCGGCTCTTATTCTACGCTCGACCGCACCTAGAGCCAATCCCAACAAAGCGAGAGAGAATTAAAATGCTTGCATTAATTTTCGGATCTACAAGTAGAAATAATCATTCTGGAGAGTAGAACTAACCATTCCGAAAACCAAATCTACCCATACTAGCTTGTCGTTTGCATGCAACCTGAAAATCTCCGGAGAAAACCCACCCATACGTGGGAACACAATAATTGCTTGATTTTTGAATCTTTTCTTCCATTTTTTCATTGTAACTTTTGATTGGGACTTTAGATCAATGAATGGTTTTCACCGTTAGATTATTTACGTTGTTACGAACAAAACTAGACCACTCTTGCCATATAAAAAAAATATTTTTTGCGCAAAGTTCTTAACCATCGTGTGCTAGGTTTCTAACCATCGGTGCTGGCTTTCTAACCATCGTACGCTAGGTTTCTAATGGTTAGAAACCTAGTCCTAATGGTTAGAAAGCTAGCACATGGCGTGGTTAAAAGGTTCGGTGCACGATGGTTATAAATCCATAAAACAATGGTTAGAAACCTAGCATATCGTGGTTAGAAGGTTCGGCACACGATACTTAGAACCCAACAATTGATAGTTATAAAGTCAGCACACGCGATAGTTAGAAGTTCGGTGCACGATCGTTAGAAACCTAGCGTATGATGGTTAGGAAACCAGCACCGATGGTTAAAAACCTAGCACATGATGGTTAGGAAACACTGTGCAAAAATATATTTCTTATATGGCAAGAGTGATCTAGTTTTGTTCGTAAAAATGTAAGTAATTCAACGGTAAAAACCATTCGTTAATCTGAAGTCCCAATTAAAATTTACAATGAAAAAACGGAAGAAAAGATTTGAAAATTAAGCAATTAATGCGTTCCCACGTATAGGTAGGTTTCGTCCCGAGATTTGAACTGTGCTATTTATCAGGAGGTGAAATTGACTGAGCCGAGCCATCGTACCGACCGAGCATAGCATAATGCGTAGAGTATATATATATATATAGAGCTGGGCTATTATCGTGCGGTGACGGATCGTTCCGTCACCATGCTTGTTCATAAAATCCGTGATCGAATTCCACGATCGAACCGACCATCTCCTTCGTCTCTTGAAATCTCACTCTGACAAAATTTCACATTTTTTGATTTTTTACTATTTATTTCATATTTTTGAAATCCGGGATTATTAGACGGTCCACAACTAATTAGATCATGGATTTTAAAAATCCGAAATAAATAGTAAAAAATCAAAAATATGAAATTTTGTCAGAGTGAGATTTCAATGAGACAAAGAAGATGGTCTGTTGGATCGTCAATCAATCACAAATTTATAAAACTCGTAGTGGTGACCATAGCATCACTCTATATATATATATAGAGAGAGAGAGAGAGAGTAAAGCTCGGTCATTTGCGGTGGCAGAAGCTTGGTGCTTTGCACCGTGGTCCGTCGGATCCGAATTTGTGAGCCGTCCGATCTCCATTACTCCCCAAAGTCCCGCACCGAACTCTCTCACTCGCTCTCTGTCACGCACTCACGCTTGTTCACTCTCTCTCTCTCACGCCTTGGTCTCTCTCTCCCTCACAAGCTCACTCCCCAGAAAACCCTACGCACCTTGGTACCGCCACTGCTGCCGCCCTCTCCTCCCAAGAGTCGGCCAGCAGCTGCCTCTCCAGAGCCGCCGCCGCCGCCGCCCCCTCTCCAGATCCGCCACCGTCGCCCCCACTCATCTGCTGCCGCCCCTCTCCTCCGATGAGTATAGCTGCCACCACGGCCTCTCTCCTCCGACGAGTACAGCCGCCGCCGCCGCCCCTCTCATGCGACGAGTCCAGCCGTCGCCCGTCTTCTCCGGCGAGTCTAGCCGCCGCCGGCCCCTCTCCCCGACAAATCCAGCGCTGCAAGGGGGGAAGGAAGCCCCAGCTGCGAGGGAAGGAGGTAGGGAGCCTCTCGTCAACCTTCAATGTCAGCCTGTGGTTCAACCAGTGGTCAAATGGACTCTAGTGAAAGAGTTCAATTAAGGGTAAGAATTTGAAACCTACATGTATTACATCTGTTGTTGATGGTGCACTGCATTTACAAGTATCTATTTTTAAACAGATGGATGTGCATGATCCATATACTGGAATAGAGGGAAACAATGTGGAAGCTGAGATTCCAATTGAAGATTCAGAAGTTCCTTTTGGTAAGCCATTTCTTGGCCAGCAATTTGTCTTAGTGGAGGAAGCATACAATTGTTATAATGATTATGCAGAACGGATTGGTTTTAGCGTTCGAAAAGCTAGCCAAACTAAAACAAAGGTTGGACTATCATCTGTTAGGTTCACCTGTAGTAAAGAAGGTAAATCTAAGCGAGAAAAGAAATATGAGATGCCAATTGGTAGCACGTCAATTGAGAAGAGTCCAACAAGATTGATGTCTATTACAAGAGTTGGGTGCAAGACTTCATGTAGGATAAGGCTCAAAACGGGGATTTAGGAAGTTTCTGTTTTTGAGGAGAACCATAACCATCCCCTTGTAACTTCTCCATCTAAGAAACGCAATTTAAGGTCTCATAAGTCCATCAGTCAAGCGGATGTAGAAGTAATTTCGGACTTAAGTGCCCAAGGAGTGGAAACATTTAGGATTTATGAGTACTTAAGTGGTAAGCATGGGGGTAAGAAAAATATAAGGATTAGAACTCAGATGAACTAGTTTCTTGTAATTGCAAAGGATATGACTTTGAGGGTTTGCTTTGTTCACATGCCATAAAGGTCATGCATCATGTAAATATGCTTCATCTGCCTGATAGATACATCATGAAACGGTGGTGCAAAGATGCTAATGAAAGGGTCAAAAGATCAAAATTGGAGAGGAGCATGGAGTTCGGGGCTACTCGAGAGCTAGAATCACTCAGATTTGCTACAGTAAAGCCTAGAATGATGAATGTACTGACAATGGCATCAAAATCCCGTGAAGCTTTCAACCTGGTCCAAGGAATGTTGGATGTCGCGAAGCAACAATTGGAAGGGATGGCTGCTGATCAAGAGACCGAAACATGTGAAATTCCCACATCTACAAGTCTACCCTCTCAAGTGATACTAGATCCACCAATATCGCAATGCAAGGGGAAGAGAAAGTAACCACAAAGATTTAAACCACCTTCGGAACCCATCTCGAAGGGCAAGAAACCACGAACATGTGGCATATGTCGTAGCAAGCTAGGAGGACATAATGCTAGAACTTGTCCGGTATTAATAAATTTCACATTGCAAAATAATATTTCCTTTTATTAAATTATTCCTTATTATTTCATTTAATTTACAGAAAAGGAATGCCGAAGGAAAGGGTACAAAAGATGAAGACAACCTACAAGATCGCGAGGATGTGTGTTTGGATGGTTCTTCTGAAGATGTCAACCTATCAGACTAAATTGATGAATGTAGTTTGATACTTTTGTGCTTATGATGTTGATGTAGTATTTTGCTTAGCTTTGTTGATCCCAATTGTCATGTACTGTGAGATTATTTTCACTGTTCAAAACTGAGTTGTGATAATAGCATATTTTGGGTAATTTTTTGTGCTGCTACATCCAACTGAATTGTGAGTATAAGTCATATATGGCACCGCTACGTACAAGTCATATATTTCATCGATATAAGCATTACAAAGTAATGTGCTCTTGTTTAGTCCTGGGACCATTAGAATTTAAAATTCAGAAATGCTTCTTCTGTTGTTTCAAGCTAATCATTTACTCTGGAAGATATGACCCGTCCTTTGAGTTTGATGCAAGGATTGCTCTGTGTAATTTGCTTGTATGAATTTTGCATGGCAAATTTGCTTAATACTGATCTATTCAATTCAGTTTGGTGAATTCAAGGAAGAAGTGCATTGTGAAACTCTAGAAGGTGTGCTGCATAATCTACTTGGTGAATTCAAGTAAAATAGACTTGCTTTTAGTAATTGACACAATCTGCTTCAAGGTAAACAGCAGGCACTTTAGTTCTTATTTTTGAAACTTTAGAAGGTGTGTTGCACATTCATTCACAAGGAAACATCAAATGTTTGTACAGGATTAAATGGTGATGCCAGAGAGGCCAACAAAATGTCTGGAAGACAGTTCAGAATTGTAGTGCATTATTCTTTGAACAAGCTGAAGGCGCTGCTGCTATTCATCTCATACAAGCAGGTGTTCATTTCATTAAAAACTTGCTGCTACTATTCATCCAATACAATAATTACAAGCTGATGGCGTACATTTCATACAAAAACTGCATCTGCTGCAATCTGAGAAGTCCTGCTATATAAAGTGAACTGAATTTTATTCATTTGAACTGAGAGAATGATTGTTACAATACAATTGAGCAATAGTGCACCGAACCAAATTCAGAGTACAAGTTCAGAGTATCAGAACAGAAAAAAGAACAAAATCATGCTACATACAAGTTGCACCGTACAACCAAGTGCTGTCAATTTCATACACAACATGCGAAACGAATTACAATCAGAAGCTGTCAATTTCATCCACAATCATCTTCTTCTGCTACACCTTCAAAATTACAAGAAGAAACTAGCAGTAAAGAGGCAGATGGCTATTATGACAGTATGAAACTAGCAACTTCAACAAATGGACAAGCTTTGCACTTCTACAACACAATCATGAACTAAGACAAGGGGATCCCTCATGGCCTGGTGATGCGCACAGGGGTGCCCGATCTTCTGGTGAGATGGATAAATTTGGTTTGGTGGAGAGTGATTTTGACGAACTGGATACCAACCACACAAGGATCAGAATCCGGCAATCGTTAAACCACACTCACGAGTTGTTATCAACCGTGCCAAGACGCAGCTGACCTGACCACAAAGATCAATCCCTGCAATGCAACCAAAGAACACGCAATAACAAGATAAATAGCAATATGAAATTGTAAATAGGAATTAAGCACAAGATAGATCAACTCTCGACAAGGGTGAGGTTCTGTTTCTCGTGTCGGGTGGTCTAGTCGACACACGCAACCACGAGGAGGGACGCACACGGGGTCTACCAAACACAACAAAACCTAAGCGTAGAAGAGAGGCGGCGGCCACATATATAGCGGCGGCCAGGAGGAGTAGGGTGGCCAAAACAGAGGCGGCCACCAAAACCCTAACATACATGGGACATAAGCCCAAAAATAAGGTGGCGCAGCACCTGAAGTTTCTGGCCCGAGATGGTCTTCTGCATATTCCCGTCGCTCTGGAACAGATCTGGCAGTCTGGCTGGATCCGTTGGAAAGCTTATCACGTAATCTTTCCAACGAGTGGTCGCACATCGAAAACGGAGCTCGGATGTGGCCAGGGCGTCCGTTTGAATTCCTGCTGCGCGTAGAAGTCCGAACCGGGCTTTCTGATATCTTGGGCTTCCATATGGGCCTTCCTTGGCACGTGGGCTTTCCTCGTGGTGCGTGCTTGATGTGCTGGTCTTTTGTCTTGGGCTTGAAAGGCCGAGCTTCCGAATTAAGGCACCTTATCGGTGAAAATGTCGCAGCGTCGGGTGTAGGTGATGAAGACGGCGCGACCGGAGAGGAAGTAGGTGTAGCAGTCTCGTTGGTCATACCCACGCTGGTGATGTTCTCATCACCTGGACTACTCCAATATCTGGCAGTCCTCCTGGCAAGCGGCAGAGTCGGTGACCCCAAGACGGCGGAGTGGCAGCAGATCCAACATCGGAGCAGCCCTTGCGGCCACAAAACTGCTAGGGTTCCTAGCGGAGGGACAGTGAGGGGATGGAGAGGAGAGGAAAGGATGGAGCAGAGTGCTCAGATCCAAGGTCTATGGAGCTCCTGGTGGTTCGCTGGAGATGGGCGCGGCGGCGGCTTGCGCCAGAGAGGGGGAGAGAGCGGCGACGGCTTGCGCCAGGAGGGGGCAGTGATTTTGTGAATAGGGAAAGAAGAGACCAACGGAGTCGGGCCGGCGCCATTTGTGAGGGATGCACAAGCTTTTTCCTAGGCGCGCGCGGGCGAGCCGTTGGCTCCCCTGATCGGATGGCGGAAGTGCCGATAGCACAGCCCCATGGTGCACTCGAGTCTACATTAGCAATTCTCTCTCTATATATGTATATGCGAAATATGTGGTGCAAACCCGTGAAAACCATACATAAAAGTTTTGTAAATTCGTGAAAAATTACTGGAGATAGAGATAGTCATGAATAATATTATCACCAAATCTCAATATCAAACTCAACTTTGTTTGAGAGATAAAAAAGACAATTTTTGAACAAATAGCGACATGAAACTATTCATTCAAAATTTGTCTTTTTTATAGCTCCCAAACGAAGTTGAATTTGGTCTTGAGATTTGGTGATAATATAGTTCATGTCAAGACCTATCTCTAGTAATTTTTTCATGAATTTACAAAACTTTTAGGTATGGTTTTCACGGGTTTGCACCAAAACAATGGTTTGCACCACATATTTCGCCTATATATATAGTAAGCCGAATCATGCGAGCCGCTTCTTAAACACGTTTTAGAAAGCTATCAAAGTTCAACTTGTCGTTAAGCCTAGTCACGCACTTAATACGTAACAACAATATGCAATGTTTTTCATCCATTACGTGGGCCCATTAGTGGTAATAAAAATTACATTCGGTTTTAAAAAGGGGCTTGGGGCCGGACTATTTTCCAACGGCACGAGTCAACCCATTGCACCTCGAGTCGATTCATGCTATACTTGGTGTGTAAGTATCCTCCAAGTGATATGGGAGCGGTTAAAAAAAACATGACATATACGGATATACCAGGTCACAAAGCTTTTGCACTTGTTTGGTTACAACTATGGCAACATATCTAGTACTAATGTCTAATTAAGTGCTAATGTGATAACTTAAGATAGTAACCATTGGATTGTGTTTGGGTGGTCTAGATCAAGGAAGGTGGAAGCCCTCTATCCAACTCTAAGGGAGAAATAAATTCTAGGGGTTTTCTAAAAAAGGTTTAAGTGGCAAGATGGGTTTCCATCTCTACTAATCTCAGCCATACACAATGGATCCTAGGACTGATAGTTAAAATTAGCATGTTAGCACCTAATGTCTCATTAGCTAGATATGTTGCCTAGAACTGTCATCTAACTATAACAGTAGGATTTAATCTGAAAAGTTATACATGTCCTTTCTTTATAGGCTTTGAGAGATGAAAAAATTGTCAAAATTGGTTGTAAGAGGTTCAAGAAAAAACATTGATATCTTAAAAAAACAGTTATAAATCGTCAAATGTTTGATTTATATAAATTAACGAATCTACGGTAATAGATTATAATTTTAATTTAAGCTAAGGAGAACACGTTGGGCTATACAAAAACCTTATTTACCTAAAAATTTTCGCACTAGCAGTAGTATAATACTCCATCCGTTGAAGAATATAAGACGTATTTTTTGAATGGACTTGTCCATTTAATATAAGGCATATTTAATATTTCAATGCAAAATAAATGAGTTGTTCCCTCAATACCCCTAGTAAGACCTTGAGCAACGGTATCTTTTCCCCTCTCTCTTTCTGTTCGCGAAGAGAATCTTATTCCCTTCATCACTCCAATAGATTCTATTCATTGTTTTACTTCGAAAGAGATTCCATTTTCCATTTGTCGGGACCCGCCAAACGGAGTCGGGCCCCTTCTGTGCATTACCTGTACTAGTCCCTGGATCAGTGGCTAGTACACACAGATTCCAGAGCTTTGGATCATTGCCGTTACAAATCGAATAATAATTACATCAGAGTATGCTAATTGGCACGAAGGCCTTAAACAGCGAAAATCTAACACGCAGTGGAAGTCTTCACAGTCTTCCATAACTCCAAATGGAAGAGGCAAAATACAACAATCAAACCCGCAGGCAAGCTGCAGTAGCGTCCTAGGCGTTGGTATAGTCGTCGTCTTCGAGTTCTCCACTTTGTATTCTTGACCTACTCAATGATTGAACAGCCCCGCATAACAAGCGGGGTTAGCATTTGACTGCTAGCAAGTCCTTCCTAGGAAAGGCCAGGTTTAGGTTTACCTTAATAAAGCTGATGGTTAATTTGCATAAAAGCATTTTACCTAGAATTATAACAGCATTTAAGAAACATATATAAATAAGTATAACTTCTCATGATCACAGTAATATCATAAAATCTCCGTCCTCATATCTCTATTCTCAATCTTATAATTATCCGCTCATAATCTCATTCCTCAATTCTCGAATTTCAAATCTCCATCTCATATATCAAACTCATGATTCTTATCTAGCAACGGCACACACGCCGGAATAACCTTACCCATGTCATATTAAGAATGGTGATGCTACGTTGCGAAAGACCGCTGAGACGCTCTTTAACCGGGAGCTCGGCCATTTAAATGGGTTTACTCTGCAGAGGTTGTACGCTTTACCCGCAAGATACGATATCCTCCCGTCGAAGGATATTATAACAAAACCCTCCAGAAAATTAATTTTGGGCTTAAAACACGGTCGTACCTGCTTCCGCACAGGTATCCAGAGAAATGCTTCAGCACAAGTCCCTGGCGAAACCCCGGTGATGTTTCTCAATTCTCAACTCTGTACTTCTCAGTACATCCACCGTGCAAGGACAGTGAGTAATCCCGACATTTCTTTTCCTTTAGATTAGGCCCGTCCCATACCGGGCTTGCGGTCGCACGGGTTTATCTCAGATAAGTGTGTCACAATCATCGGTCCTTAGTCTCGGAGCGGCAATCAATCACAAACCCGATACTCGTGCTCACATGCACCCACTTTACAATCCATCCGCTCCCGATCCCATTTATTAGTTGGTCAGGTTTTAATTAATGGTGAATGAACCAAATCCCACCATGAACCAAAATAGAAACTCTCGTATCGTATGTGTATTGTGTGGGATCGGATCCTCGATAACCTATCTGAGCATCTCTAAGCATCTAGTATGTAAAAACCGTGGGTATACATATCATAATTTACCTAGGGTTAAGGGTTTATCTGTAGATGCGTATGCCGGACGGACATATGCACTAGGTAGAACTATACATTCATACGTCATTTTAATTCACATAGCAATTTCGGCAAAACTATAAAATTGGGATTCTAGGGAAAGACTTGCCTTCGAAGTAGTCGGGCTCTTGGGGTGCGTCGGCGGCGTCCAAAAATTCTCCTTCGGCGTTCGAACGTTCTATCGCACACAAAACAAGAAAAAGCAAACAATAAACAATATATATAGCAATATAATTTTAAAAATTATGCAAAAACTACAGGAGATAGATATGATTTTTATGAAATTTTAGAAACTCGAATCACCGGAATCAGAGATCGGATGAAACCGGCGCAGAGGATTGAAGTTTGAAGCTAATGGAAATTCCAGGAAAATGGAAAAATCCACTGTAGCTCGGGGTCCACTGTCAGTCCGGGCTGACCAACAGATAAGAGCAAAGAATTGCTGGTTTTGTTCTTCACTGAGTGAGCTTCAGTGAGAAAGCCAAAGAGAGAGAAAGAGGGAAGGAGAGAGAGGAAGAGAGAAAGGGAGAGGAGGGAGGAGGAAGGAGAGGGGCGGCCGGGGAGAGAGAGGAGGAGGGGCCGGCGGTGGGCGGCACTCCGGCGAGGGGCGGACCGGCGGCGAGCGGCGGCGCGAGAGAGAGAACGCGGCGGCGGCTTGGTGGCGTCGGGCCGGGACTGGCGGCGCGACGGAGCCGGGGCGGCGGCTCCAAGGGCGGCGGCGCCAAGGGCGGCGGCGCAAGGGCAGTCGAGGCTGGGGCGGACGGCCGGCGTGGCAGGCGGCAACCGGCGGCTGCGGCGCAAGGCGGCGCTCCGGTGAGGGCGGCTCGCTGCGGGGCGGCGGCCGGGGTGCTGGGCCGACGGCGGCTCCAAAGGGCGGCGGCGCCCATTGGGAGGAGCTGCAGCGGCAGTCGGTGAGCGGCTCGGCTCCGGTGAAGGCGGCGACTTGGCTGGCAACACGGCGGCGCGCAGGGTCCCTTGGGCGGCGTTGAGCGGTGCTAGAGAAAAGGAGCACGGCACGGGCACGGCGACGGCTACCTCGACGAAGTTGACGGGGACGGCTCCGGTAACCTTGAGGGCAGGCGCGGCGGCTGCTACCACCTAGCGTGGATGGTGAAGCATATAGTTGGGCTCAAGACTGGGGGATTGGGGTTTTGGGTTTGCAGGTGCACGGGGATGAGTCCTCCCGTACGTGGCGAGGACCGGGTTGGCCACGTCGGCGAACGGAACGGAACAGAATCATGATGAAGATAGGAACGAAAGAGGATGAGGGCGGACGGAAATTATGACGAATCATAAAGGGGATAAGAACGGATGGAAAGAAAGAAAGATAGAATTTTTCTTGAAATTTTAAATTCTGAAAAGGTGAAAAATGTAAATATCTGTAATTTTAAATTAAGTTGTTTTTTTTTACTATACTGAATGGATAAGAACGGAAGAAAAGCACGAAAAATATACTTTTTCTTCTAATATTAATTTTAGGGAAGAATAAAATTTTAAGTAAATGAAATTTTAGGTTTTTTGGAAATAATTATTTCAAACAAGAAATTTCAAAGTTTTCGAAATCCCCGGATTATGACTTTAATAGAACTCACGATCCGGGTTTTATAAACATTTTTATTTTGCGAATCAAACTTAAACCAAATTAATTAGTTTCATTTTTCTTTTGAACAATCTTTTGCAATATTATTTTTGAAAAATTTAAAATATTAAAAGGTAACATACTTATTTTTCAAAATCTTAGTTTAAAATGCATTTTAACAATTATGCACATGCAATAATACAGATAATTTTAGGTTTTTGAAAATAAGGATGTTACACCATTCCCTCTAGAAAGGACTCTCTCTCCTTTCTCTATATCATTTTCTTTAAAGGAATGTTGTTAGAGATAGTGAAAAATATAGAAAAAGAAAACTATGTATGAAATGAGGAAAGGGAACAAAATGGAAGGAAATATGGTTGCACATGGTCTAAATGTCTTGATTTAGCTTGTATTTCCTTATATGCATGCCTAAAGAAAATAACTAGGGGTAGTATAGTTATTTTCAATGCTTCTTTAGTCTGCGTGCAAAACAGAAATATGTTTTATAAACTTGAACAGAGGAAGTAACAATAATAATTAATTAATAATAACTCTCATCTTAAAAGATTGCCTGTTGTAACCAAAACTAACGAGCTGCTTATTACCTAACCTGAGACAGTTGACCGGTGCTACTGCTATGCCAGCCGCCCAAAATTTAAAAAGCAAAGAGAATAGAAAAGGAGATGACATGACATGGGAAGGAAGGAGGGGCGCCGGTAGGGGTTTGGCGAGCCGCTTTATAGCATGCGGCCCACGTGTAACCTGCACCTGCATCATCAACCTACAAGAGGCTTCCAATGACTGGGCCCACCCACCACTCCGCACCCGACACGGCGCGGCGCCAACCCGAGAGGAGGAAGCTGAAATACGAGAATCGCTGCACACTGTATTGATCATCCTCAAAGGTATAACTTATAAGAGCATTCCTAGCAAAGCCAATAAAATAAAATCTTCTCTATATTTAGAGTCTCTCGTCCTTCAGTAGATTCTCTATCTTAGTCTCTAAATTTAGAGTTTCTCTCTTCTAGCCTATAAATTTAGAGACTCTCTATATCAAACTCTATAGTTTTTCTGGATAGAGGCTCTGCTGAAGAGGATAAAAACATAGAGAGCGAATAGTGATTTAGAGGGGGTATATAGAGGCTCGATTTTAGAGTTTCTGCTGGAGATGCCCTAAGTATACAAGCAGAGCACGGTTAGTTCTAACGGCCAGCGACATGCAGGCAGTGGCGGAACTACAGGGGGGCTTGTGTGGGCTTCAGCCCCCCCCCCCTCGTGGGCCAAAAGTCTGCTCATACCCCCCCTCCAGAACTAGGCCCAAGCCAAGTGGCCAAGCCCAACATGGGTGCCTGCAGAGTGCCTGGGCCCTGGCTGCCCTCATTGCGTGGAGCCATGGAGCACTGGAGCCGCAGTGTGCGTCGGTTCGTTTGTCTGATTGCCTCGCTTGCTCGCGACCCACGAGCGGCGAAGCGGCGCCTCGTGTGTCCGCGCCCTGCCTTCCATGCCTGGACAAGTGCCGCGCATAAAAGGCGAGCAGCGACACGGACGCACTGCACCGATGGCTCACGGCGATTAGGGCATCAAGCGATATGCAATCAGTTATTCAGTGCAGTGTGCAGTCATCAGTTTGTTTCGTTGCCGGCTGCCCGTTGGTACTTTGTAGTCTGTACTCAGTCCATCAGACAATCACTCAATCAGGTTTGTCTAATTGACGATTTTATCTTCATGACTTTATGCATGAGTAGTTGATCACTTAAGTTGAGTTTGAGTACACAGTTGACAATGCAGATTACTAGACTAGTAGATTGGTTTGTCTAATTGATGATTTTTTTATTGAGCAGAAAAGAGTCAATAGACAAGTAGACAACAACGAAGAGATAATTTACACCCTTGTCTAAATCAAATCCATCGGAGGAGTCACCCGCTGATCATAGACAAGATGAGAACCCTGAGCGTGAGCGTGAGAACATTGCAATTCCTAATGTAAGTTCTTCTATTGCACAGGCACAAAAGAAACCTTGTACTAGAGTTGAAGTTAGTTCGGATGACATTGTTGCTGATCCGGGGTTGCGCAAGCCAATTGAACAGTATGATGCCAAAATTAGAAATGATGTGAGAAGGGCATTCCTATTAAAGGGTCCATGTCAACCAACCGGTCATAATTTTCCCCGTAAACAACAAGACAAAATTTCTAGATGTTTTCAGAAAACATGGTTTGATGATTTTGATTGGTTAGAATATAGCATAGAGAAGGATCGATATACGCTTTTATTGCTATCTTTTTAAGCAACACAGAGTTGATAATTTTACTAGTGATGTGTTCACGAAGGATGGGTTTTCCAATTGGAAGAAGGCAAAAGAAGTATTTCATAAGCATGTTGGTGAAAATTTTGGCGCCCAATATGGAAGATCGAAAGCATGCTAGAGGTCACATGAGACGTGAAAAATAATTTGTTACTTATCATCATTATTATTATGTTGATACTTTTCTTGTTGTGGTTGATTCACTAGCTCTTGAGTTGAATGACCGATTTAGTGAATCTTCTACGAACTTCGAGATGCATTGCTTGTCTAGACCCAAGAGATTCATTTGCAAGCTTTGATCATGGTAGGCTTGTTCGGCTTTCAGAGATATATTCTGATGATTTCTCAACATATGATCGTGTGGTTTTAGGAGAACAACTTCACTTATTCGTTGCTAACTTGAGAAGAGAAGAATTTTCAGGTTGTGATGATCTTGCTAGTCTTGCTGTGATGATAGTCAAGGAATAGAAGCATGTCATTTATCCATTGGTCTATAAACTTATTGAATTAGCATTAGTTTTATCTGTGGGCACAGCTACAGTTGAAAGGGCTTTGTCGGCAATGAAGATTATCAAGACAGATTTGCATAATAAGATAAGTGATGATTGGTTAAATGATCTCATGGTGTGTTACATCAAGCGAGACATATTTTCAAAGATAGACATGAAAGATATTTTGCGGCGTTTTCAGAATATGAAAACCCACAAATATCAACTATTAACTCTTAAGAAGTAATGATCGGTACGTTTTTTTTCTTTGTATTATTACATACTTACGTTATATGCTACCGTTATGTTTTATGTTCTAAAAAATTATATACTATATATATATTAATATATTAGATTGGATGTCTTAAGTTTAGCCCCCATTTAAGTTTAGCCCCCATTCTCGAGTGTCTGGGTACGCCATTGCATGCAGGGGCACTCGCAGGTGCATGCATAGGCAATACATGCACGCAATACCCGGTACCACTAATAACAGAACAGCACCAAAGAAGCATCCGTTCAACAGAGGAAGCTAGCGTGGACTTGGACGCAGCTTCCTTCAATCCTTCCCGGAGGCCGGAGCAAGCGCCGTCTTCCTCCCCGCGTCGCCGCGTTCCAACATCACCGGAGCTAAGCAAGAACGCAGCACCCATAGAGGAGAGAGAGGGAGATAGAGGGGGGAAGAGATGAGGTGGACGGCGTTCATGTGGGAGGGCGCGTCGCGGGCCTTCAGCCACCGCCCCACCTTCACCAACCTCGTCCTCGTCCTTGCCGCAAGGTCCGCCACCGCCGCCCATCTCTTCTTCCCCCGCCCCGTCTGAGATCCCCCTTAGTAGTTGCCCTCCCCTACCTGTGGATTGCAGTGGAGCGGCGCTAGTTCGTTGGTAGTTTCGCATTTAATTTCGAGCTGGATTTTGCACCGTAAAGGTTGGAAATTTACGAGCGCCCGGCTTTTCTTTCCTTTTCTTGGTCCCCAGAAAGGCACGAACTTGCTTGATTGACTACAGATCTTGGGTGGGGATCAAAGTTCTGATCTTTATTATTGTGATTTCTCACATTCTCAAACCATTTTGATTCGAGATCGACTCTCGTATCGACGGGTCGACCGCTGCAGATCGGAGCTGACCCCGCTACATCGTGGCGTGGGTCATTTCTTTCTTTTGGTAGGATGTTAGAGAAAAGGAGGGGAAAAAGGACAGAGTTCTTTCTTCTTTCCTCCCTGTTTCGGTCAGCTTTACGTTTTCCCACCTAATTTCCGAATCCGATCTGCCTCTCCGACCCCATATCGGTGTGGCCTTCTGGACTATGCGTGAATATTTCGCCGTGGTCCATGAGACTAACAAGAAAATTTGTCCTTGATTTCTCCATTCCCATCGTACCACGTCTCAGCATTTTTGTATTTCAGTTGTCAATATTGGCGTTTATGCTCTCTGATAGTATAGTAAATGGGAGGTTTAAGAAGAAAACGTGATTGCATGGTGGTGGTTAGGTGGAATCCGTGCCATGTGCTAATTTTCATTATACACGTGGCCTTGCAGTGCTAGACTTTGAGAACCGTTTTTTTTTTTTTTGCCATTCCTCAAGAGTTCGAATTTTCATTTCTTTGATAGTGGTTTGGCAACAGCATATTGTTCTTTTTTCTTCAGTGTCTGAATAAAAAATATTCGTATGTAATGTCACTGTCCGCGAGTATGAAAGAACCAAATCAAAGAGCGCACCTTGGTTTACTAGTCTTTTGATGTGATTGGTCCAAATGGCATAACGAAAATACCAATATTGGTGCAAGACTTACAAAAATTTCCATGCTATTGGAGATGTACAAGTGTAAATGTTCAAGTTGACATTGTTAGGATGATTGGCATTTAAGCATAACTCAAAAACATTTTGTTCAATGTCTGCTTCAAGTTGCATTTTTGGGAAAAATGTCTGCTCAAAGTTACTCCTTTTCTTCAAAGCTCGCAGTATGCAAATAATAGGGTGGCTTCAGTGTAGAATAGACAGATTAGATTATTTAAGATGCCTCAATAATACCATGAACTCCTGAATGTTTCACATTCTTAATCCTATTATATCATTTTCAAACCTGTTAATTGTTGGTCATTTTGCTCAAAAAATTGTTGGTTGTCTAATCTGCAGTAGTGGAGGCATCGTTGCATATGCGGATTCCAAATCAGATGATGTTGTTAACAAGCCCCAAGGACATCCGAAGAAGAAAATTGTGGTTCTTGGTACTGGTTGGGGTGGCACCACGTTCCTGAGGAATCTTGATAGCAGATTGTATGATGTCCAAGTCATTTCACCTCGGAACTACTTTGCATTCACACCCTTACTCCCAAGTGTTACCTGTGGAACAGTTGAACCAAGGAGCGTTGTTGAGCCAATCCGTAGGATTTTGGAGAAGGTATGATATCTTCCATAAATTTTGGCAATAATGTTCATTAATTCGTCAGATTTTGACGTTTTCACAAACTTTTGAACACCAGGTATGCCAAACACTAGAATGGTTTGTTTTCAGTGGGCCAACAAAGTTCCCAACCTTGCACATTTTGCTTAGAAACAACTTGAGTCTCATAAATGTATTTGTTTCTACATAAGTTGACTTGTTAGGGAATAGTCATATTTCATACTTGAACACTACAGGCATTCATAGCTCAACTAAATGAATATTTAAATGCCGAAAAAACTAGCATTCATACTGTTGTTTGTAATGCTCTGGCAGAAAGGCGGAGATATCAAATTCTGGGAAGCAGAGTGCTTCAAGATTGATTCAGCAAACAAGAAGATCCATTGCCGATCGAATATTGGGACAAATCTTGATGGAAATGGCGAGTTCTTAATTGACTATGACTATCTTGTGATAGCAGTTGGAGCTAGGTCTAATACATTTAACACTCCTGGTGTGGTGGAGAATTGCCACTTTTTGAAGGTAAAGCTTTGATATGATTTACATGAAAGTGAACCAGTCATCCAGTATTAGGTCTGCAGTTGTAGTATTATGCCTTTCGTTATAGACATCTGAAAGGGAATGAAACTCATGTAAAGTGTTCCGCTATGAAGATAAATAGTTTTATTTTATTTTCATTATTTCTGCACATCAACCCATAATGTGATGTTGATATTGTCTTGTTATAATCACAGGAAGTGGAGGATGCCCAAAAAATACGAAGGAGTGTGATGGACTGCTTTGAGAGGGCAAGCCTCCCATACCTGAATGAGGAAGAGAGGAAGAAGAATCTTCACTTTGTTGTCGTGGGTGGTGGACCTACAGGTGTGGAATTTGCAGCGGAGTTGCACGATTTTGTTAGTGAAGATCTATCCAAGCTTTATCCTTCTATCCACCACCTTGTCAAGATTTCATTGATCGAAGCTGCAGATCACATACTGACCATGTAAGACCAGATTGGTTCTCTTTTGCATTTGGTGTTTTATGGCTTAATAACTGCTATTGCCTTACAGAAGTTATCCTTTTTTTTCCTGCTGTACCCCAACAATTTGGTAACACAATGTTACCTCATATGTAACGTTACATCCTAGACTAATGATTGTTTACGCGTTCTAAAGGTTCGACAAGAGAATAACTAACTTTGCTGAGGAGAAGTTTGGAAGGGATGGCATTGATGTGAAGACTGGATATAAGGTTGTGAAGGTTTCTAAGGACGCAATCACCATGCAAAATCCAGCTACTGGGGATATTGCTGTTCCTTACGGAATGGCTGTCTGGTCCACCGGTATTGGGACTCGTCCATTCATTATGGACTTCATGAAACAAATTGGCCAGGTAGATAGTAATTTTGTGCTGATTTTATATTCTTTTATCAGTCCAGCTAGCCGATGAACCCTTTATCTGCATATTCAGGTCAATCGGCGTGTCCTAGCTACTGATGAATGGCTAAGGGTGCGTGAATGTGATGGTGTCTATGCAGTAGGTGACTGTGCTACAATATACCAGCGGAGAGTGATGGTATGCAGTGGAAATTACTTGTTTATTTTGCTGCTGTGCCTGGGTCTCCCTATAGTTTTCCTTCAGGGTAAAAAACAATTGTACCTTTTCTAGATGATGAAAAAAATGTGCCTAAGAAGTAAGAAAAGAAAATTCCTTTTTAGCTTTGCCTTTGCTTGCTTAAAATTCTCATCAACTTTCCGCACAGACCCCTATATGCAATTTCGTTACATTCCATCCAGTGATGCACAAGGTGGTAAGCAGAGATGAGCATGAATGATACTAACTCATTTGATATGCAGAGTTGGCCAATGTCCTCTTTTGGTGTAATATCAGCTATAGGTCATTGCATCCAAGATATATTTGGTAATCTGCTATGCATATTTAGGAATTCATATTCTTGATGTGTACTGCTTGCAGGAAGACATCTCAGAAATATTCAGAGTTGCTGATAAAGATAACTCTGGAACCTTGACTGTGAAAGAAATTCAAGACGTCTTGGATGATATCTATGTGAGGTATCCGCAAGTACAGCTCTACATGAAGAGCAGGCAAATGAATGGAATTGCTGATTTGGTAAGAAGTGCCAAAGGTGATGCTGAAAAGGAATCTGTAGAGTTGAACATTGAAGAGTTTAAGAAGGCTCTTTCACTCGTGGATTCACAAGTCAAGAATCTACCTGCTACAGCCCAGGTTGTTTTGATTTTTTAAAAAAAGTTCGACCAATTTAAGAGTTTTGATGTAACCATTTCAGTGAAAATGCATGTTTTTTTTAATTATTGACTAGCCTTTTCTTTTCTGTCAGGTTGCTTCACAGCAAGGACAATATCTTGCTAGGTGTTTTAATAAGATGGACGAAGCTGAAGAAAATCCTGAAGGTCCAATCCGCATTAGGGGAGAGGGCCGTCACCGCTTCCGCCCCTTCAGGTACCTATTGTTTTATCGTTCATTTGTTTTCCTAATTCCATTCCTTGATGTTCATTCTGACCGGAATACATCTGTATCATGTGTTGATACAAAGTAGCAGCTAGTTACAACAGATTGTATATGATCAAACATTTTCTTGAAAGTAGTTGAAAAAGCAAATTATATTACAATCACCATGTTAGAAGTCTCATTTTACAGTAATCATCCCAAAGATATCATCAACTAGACTGCATGCTTGTTAAACTGTTCATATCTGCAGATTTCTGGAAGCACTATCTTTTATTATTTTCTGGCATCTGATGCTATTACTTTGCTGATTCCTCCAGGTACAGGCATTTAGGACAGTTTGCCCCACTAGGAGGGGAGCAAACCGCTGCACAGCTCCCTGGAGATTGGATCTCCATTGGCCACAGCACACAATGGCTCTGGTACTCCGTGTATGCAACGTAAGTGCTTGTTTCCTTCTTATCACGACAAGTTGATTGTGCTATCACTCGTTCCCCATTGAGGCTCATTTACAGTGCTGTTTGACAATCCTTTTCTTTCATATTCTTTGCTCTGAATTCAGGAAACAAATCAGTTGGCGCACAAGGGCGCTGGTGATATCTGATTGGAGCCGTCGCTTTATATTCGGTAGAGACTCGAGTTGCATATAGTCAAGAAGAACAGAGTTTGTTGTGACACATGAAGAGCAGATTTTGTTGTGACATACTTTGAAGCTAAGGCCAGCAGTAGTGCCTCCCACTTGAGTCTGTTTTTGCAGATACATATATTCTTTTTTGTTAGGGGAAGAATAAAAGTTCCCTTGCACTTGCATGGTGCACCACGGAGAAAAATTCCTCTGTACCCTTCCTATTTGAGAGTTGTACTTTTGCGGCGTGAGCAAACTTGCACATTCTTTTAGTAGTCCCTTGACCACAAAGATAAGCAAAAGGCACCATTTTGGACCTGATTTTGTTCTGCGAAATCCTGCTTGTGTGAATTATACTTTGTAACTAGCAACTTGTTTCAGTGGCTGTGTTTGGGGCCTCTGCAATTTGCCAAGTGTTGGTTGGTGAGAGCTTTGTTGGCTAATATAATGGAGACAAATTGCTGGTTAGTCTTATTTTGCAGCTGAGAATTCTTGAGGTTTTTTTTACATTTAAGAAAACTGCCAAGTTCTTGAGTTGTTTCAGTCCAAAACATCGTCCCCGAATGCTGCTTTAGGTGCAGCGGTTTAGGTGGTTTTCATTATTTATTGCCTCGTCGATGAGTTTCTTGATGTACTGAAACACTAGCAACCATCTGTGGGGCAGACAATTCCCTCAAACAAAGGGCAATATGTACAACTTTAACTGCATATTGAAGGGGCACAGTCCACAATTTAGTGAAGACGCAGAACAATGAAGATTGGACAAAAAATCAGCGAGAGATAAAAACACTGAACTTCAACTTCACATAGCCATGTCTCGCGGTTTATTTTTCTTTGAGGAATACACTTTGACAGTAACTCAAAACAAAAGAATAGAAAGGTGCCTTCCAGCTGAAATTTCAGATCATTCTAGAATGTGGAATAATGTATTTTTTTAAAAGGGAATAACACATGAAGCAATCCGATTTCATCATCAGCTGGGGAACAAAATACTGGTTTTGAGGCGATCCAACGGATCACTACCACCCATAGCGAAAAAGGTGATATCACAGGCAAAAAAAAATATTCCCGAGAATACATCTGTCTCCATGAAAACGAAAGAATCCTAAAGATAAGATAAGAGAAGCTGCGAGTTGCACCCTTTCAGCTTCAAAAGTCAAGCATGTCTGATTGCATCTATCTGGCTATGAAGTGGAAATAAATACTTAACAAATCATCAAATGTGAATTCCATGAAGGCAACAGGTTGTCCAACCACAAAGGACTAAATCATGTTCCATTATTAATTATTTGCCTCCTATGGTGGGTTAGTTAGGTATATAGGTGTATTTGTACCTACTTCTTCCAGCTCCACAGTGTTATGTTAGTACAGATCATATGAACAAAAGAACAAGAGCAATTATATCAGTACAGGTCACAGGCAAACGAAAGAACAAAGGAGCACGGGAACCAGATGCTGAGCCCAGAATGTTTCACGTCCTCAAAGACCTGTCAGTTGACAACTCAAAATACTAAAAATATTTCAGAGCATCCGTAGCAGAAATCCTATAGTAATATAGAAATAGAGTTTTAGATATAGAGTTTCTGGTGGAGAGAAGGAATCTTTTAGGATGTAATGTAAAGTGTGAAGGAATTTTAGAATAATGGAGAGAGAAAATAGAGTAAAAGAGAGAAAATGGGGATAGAGCTTCTAGTGTGGATGCTTAGGACGGACTAAAAGGGCACTACATCTTACAAACTTTACAGATAAGATTCCCTGGATAATTGGCAGTTAGCTGACTTGTTAATATTGCTTAAAAAACTGGCTCTAATATGAGCTGCATAAGCATGTAGATCCAAGAAAAGTGTAACCATGTGTCATTAAACAGCTTGAAGAGTGCCTTTTCAGGTAGCATTACATTTAATATTGATTGGAACAGCAGCTATGGAATGTGTAACCTTCACACGTAAAGTCCACAACACCCTAGTACATGACAGAAGATATTATTATCAAGCAGTGACAGATTATCTACATGTACACTCAGGACAGAAGTGCAGCATGAAGCTCAAATTCTAATTACATAAAGCCTCATTCTTGTTCCCAGCTTCAAAAACCATGAACAAATGAAGTGTGCGAGGCGGCAGTCGTCGTTGATAAAATGATATGTTCAAACATCGAATGGTTTACAAGGTGTACAGCGCTGTGTCGTTGTGTCTACACCGAATCAACCGCTTCAATCTGCTGACGAGCAAGGTATCTCTCTCTTCGTTCCTTCTGAAATAAGAACATAAAGAAATAACATGTGATCACGTGAGACAACCTCATCTCAGAGATTAGTTAAAGACTAGATTATTGACCACTGTCATTAAAAACATCAGAGCACTAATCTTACCCATTCATCAATCACAAGACCTTCACCAACGATGCGAGGACCAGTGTCTTCTGGAGGCTTCTTGCGAGCCTCAAGGGTTGCTTCTGCTTCAGCGAGCTGGCGCTTGAGTTTGTCCATTTGCTTTGAAAAATAAAGAATATTGCCAAATTTTGTAAGGCAAAATTGCCATTCTTCATGATTGCATAAGAGGCTTTGCTGTGACTTACTGGGCTAGGACGCTCAGCATCCAAGAATACCACCCGCAGAATTTGCTCAACGGCAACCTGGTCTTTCTGCTCATCGAACTGCAATGTAAGGGTAACACTTTACCACATGAGTGATTAAAATGAATAAGTGGTGGTTTCCAACAAATAAAGTGACTTTTTTCATATCACTATTAATTGTTTGGAAATGGTACAAGCAACTCTTTCATCAACCAAGTGAAAGTAAGAGATATTATGCTAAAGCAACGAAGCAGACAAGTGAGCATGTCTGGATGTAATTCCACGTATGTGCCCTGTGCATCCGAGGATAACCGAAATTCCGGTAATAAAAATTTAGGCTATCGCACGAGCTCAAGAGAAAAAGGATTTACCAATTCGGGGACATACTCCATAGGTCCTTTGACTTTCAGACTGACAATCTTGAACTTAACCTTGCACTTCTGATCTAACGGCTTCTCATTATTCTCAGGATGCTCCACAAACTTGAACACTAGCATTCACGAGAGAATATTGGTTAAAAAAGAAATAAAAGGAATGCACACCGAAGGTGATCAAAATTAAGTGGCCACCAAAAGAAAATGTCAATGGCAACCATCAGCTTTGTATTACCTGTTGCTATGATGCTCTCTCCTGGAGCAAGTATACCACCGGGAGGCCTCATGAAGCAACTCTTTGGTGCTGTTGTTTGGAACTAGAACACAAGTAAAACCCACGCTAAATTAGTATAGTTCTGGTATCCATTGTGCAAATTGGGAAGCTAACCAATATACCACTTAGTGGTATTAAACCAAACCTACCTAATAAGTGGTAATCATTGCTATGAAGAAGGTATATTTGATACCATCTACTCATAAAAGAATCAGCTTATGGGCTTAAATTAATGAAGAGAGCGCCGGAGGAAAGCGTTATTTACCTTGAACGCCGAATGAGACTTGCTGATGTTCTTGATCCTCACCGCGCTGCGGACTTGCTTGCCAGGCTCATCTTTATCAATAAAAAAGCAGACAGTTAAGATAGATATAAATTGGAGCTTGTATCTGTCGATTTGCATCAACCGTGTCTATTTAATCTAATCTATTCCATTTATGGGATGTACGCCATCAATGATTCATTATTCGTGTAGATAAGCAACAGTATTTCCTAAATAAGCTTGATTCCCGACGATTCATCTCAACTCAATCGAATTCCCGGACAAAACGTGTGAAATTGTGTCGCTCGAGCAGAAGGCAAGACAGAAATTTCACATCAGGACTCAGGAAGCAGAGACAGCTCAAAGAATTCTAAAAAGGGAGCAAGAGAAGTAGAATTAACATGCGAAGAAACTGCAAAAGCGGCATCTTGACGAGCCAAGAAAGAAAGAAAAATCAAATAAAGAACATGGCGGCACAGGGGAAGGCAACTCCAATCTAAAAGCATCAACCTTTGGATTGGCCAACCGCCAAGAAAGTAGAAACCGCCCCAAGAAGAAGAAGAAGAAGCAACCCTGCAACTGCAAGCAGAGCTAGCCAACCACCGCGTAGCGCATACGTACATGGGAAGTAGAGCTTGCTGTGCGGGTCGAGCCGCAGGCGGCGCCGGGTGGGCAGCAGCGACCGGATGACCTTGGCTCCCCCGCCCCCGCCGGCGACCGGCGACGCGCGGGCCGCCTCGCCCCCTCCTGCCCCGCCCTCCGCCAGCGGCGGCGCGGACGCGGTGCCCCAGAGCGGCATCCGGCACAGCCCCCAGCGCACGGCCCCCTCCTCCCCCTGGCGCTGGCACCCCTCCGCGGTGGCGTGGGCTATGACGCCACGGGTCACCGCCCCCTGCAGCAGCAGCAGCGGCTCGCCGTCCTCGTAGTCAGGCGCCGGCGAGCTTATGGTGTGGAGCGGTTGCTGGCCTGTTCCTTGGCTGGGCGAGTGGAGGCGGAGGTGGAGGTGGAGAGAAGGAGAAGAAGAATATCATTTCGTTGCAGACTTGCAGAAGAGGCTGCCGTGCAGTGGAATTGTCAAAGTCTGATGGTGGGGTCGCCTCGCCATCAGCTAGGCACCATGCTCGTCCGGTCCATCAATCCTATCCTCAAAAAAAAAAAAAACCACTCCACCCCCCACCCAAAAAAAAAAGGTCTTTGATCATATCGCAGCCGTAGCTTCAAAGATGGACGATTCAGATTCACCAGCTGAATCTCGGACGCCTGTTTTTTGAATCCAAACAACTCGGATTATAAAGTTGACACCAACGGTGGCGGTTTTGGTTTAAGTAATAACTTCGCTAAGGCCATATTAAACCATATGGAATTTATAAATTTGTATGAATTACATCTTTAATACTTAAAAGAATCTGGTTGGGTTTCTATAAAAAAAAAGATCTTCATGTTTCTTGTACTTTCAAACGGTTTGTAGTATCAGTTTTAGTTTCATTTTGGTCATTTTCACATAAATTTCACTGGTTCCGATGTAATCAACATGTACAACGTGGATCACTTCCTTTTTGAACAATGGAATATAAATCTCAACCTTTACGTATAAAGGCATCTCCAATGGTACAGCCAGCTTGTTGACTATAAGCTTGTTCATATCATATATAGCTATCTTATAGACAATCTTTCTAATGAGTTGGCTATAGCATATCCTTAAACATTAAATTTGGATCCACTTGTAATAGCCTTCATTTGTCTTGAAAAACACTATAGACTGGCTCTTGCATAAGAGCCAGCTCTTGTCTCTCTCCTTTACTTCTCTCCTCCACATAAGCAAAAAAACTGAGTCGGATTCCTTATAGCCAGTTGATATGGCACCATTGAAGATGCCCTAAGACGTATACGGGCCATTATAAATGCACTCCAACTTACGAGATGTTATCCACGCAAAATATAAAACAAACAAACCAAGATGAGATTGAAAGCACTAGACAATGGTGGATCACTTCCTGGCGAGAGAGTTCCTTTTTATGAATTAAGATTCCAAGTCAGAGAGTAAAAATGAAAAAAAATAAAGAGAGGCTTTTCAGTCATCGCACACTTTTCAGGAATGTTTACTCTCTTTTGTGTATGGCACCAGATCGTTTGATTTGTGAAGAAAAAGTGCCGGTTGCTTTCATTGTCCCAACCGATCCACCAAACCAATTTCGACAACAAGGTTCATTTCCAAGCAACATATATATACTGAATTCATTGACCACAAAATTACAGAAAAATTTATCAAGCATGCAAAAGAGACGACAGGGAGCACCAAAAAGCAGAGGGCAAAAGTACTGATATTTTCCACCCTCTCAAGATAATCTAGTTAGTTTTTGTAGGGTTGATACGATCTACAACAATAGCCTAAACCCATACTCCAACCCTAGGAAATTAAATTGAATTAAATTAAAGGTGACGTGTGCATGTATGGATTAACGTCGACAAGCGCATTGCTTTTTTTATTGTAGTTAATTATCTAGGGGTTGACTCCACTGACTTAGAAAGCTTTAGCAAGATTTGTTTTAAAGAAAAGGCTTTTGGCGCCTTCGGGAAGAAAGAACTTTATACCATCTCTACTCATGTTCCTTTTATTTAGTTCTCTTCCCTGTTTCCTACACTATATTTTTTCCTTCGTTTTTCACCATTTCCAACAGTATTCCTTTGAAGGAAATGATATACAGAAAGAAGAAAGAATCTCTTTTTGAAGAGAATAAAAAAGAGAATTTTTTTTAAAGAGAACAGTGAAGGAAATTTATTGGAGCGTCGATGGGAATTAAATTTCCTCTGCAAAAGGAATGAGACTGGAATGAAAAACCATTGCACATGGTCTTACGTACTCCGGTGGATGTAGTTTTTTTAGCAAGTCAGGGAGTATTCATTCATGAGAAGCTTTCTCTAGTGTGATATAGGGTTAATTCGACTGGACATGGTACTACTAAGCATTACTACTAATCTTTAGCCGAGTGTGTTCCTGCTTATAGATTTTTATTAAATTATTTGATTATTTTTTAAACATTTTGATATATTGACGCTAATTCTTCATAATTTCAAAGTCGCAAGACGAACCTTCTCAAATCTGGCTTCGTTATTAGTTTCAGCTTTTCGAAGCCGCCGTTCAAAGCAGTCAAAATTTTGTTTCAGTAAATAATCAATCAAATGATAAGAAAATTTTAAAAATAATTTCAGCACTGCCGAAGCTAGCTCCGGTTAAACATTTCATACCAATATTTAAAATAGTTTGTTCTTATGCGTGTAGCAATCCATTCGGCGGAGTATTTTACGGTTTTATCAATTCCATGAGGCTAAATAAATCCACCAATATTGCTATTACGTACGGTTCCAGCAGATCAATCACCACCTTTTTTTTTCTTCTTCTACACCTACGCATCTGACTTTTTTATTACTTTTTGAATCCGTTTTATTTTTATCTCGTAGGCGAGTCTAAAAGCTCCATAAATCCTAAATTTCATGGCCATCCGACTCTCGAGGCCACCTCAAAAAATTCTCGAAGTTGGAGATAAGACAAATAAGTCAGAACTCATAAGCCCAAAAGAACACCCCCTAAAACATTGCAGAAAACTATATCTTATGGGGAAAAAGGATCCCTCGTGTGATGCATTAACTTTCTCCCTCGGCAAATTTAAATTCCCACATAATTCGCGTCCGTGGAGCAACCAAACACCTAGGAATTATCTATCTCCTATAGGGGAGAGCAAAGGCGGCCAACCGTGCGTCCACGTCGCCCGAAAACAGTTGTGCGTCCACGTCGCCCGAAAATCCGGGATCGTTCGATCACGTCGTTCAAGCCATCTTGCCCGTCCGTCCAGCTCGCGGCGTAGGATGCAAAAAAAGATTGCTGATGCAAAAAAACCCTTCAACTCTACGATTTCACGTAGAGGTCCCCACAGATTCTCATCAGAGTCCTTTCGTGTTGTACCCATTTTTCATTTGCCCCCCCGCATCCTACCCTTCCTCAACCCGCCATCCTCCGCCCTCTCGCTCTCTGCTTCGTCCGTGCCATCCACGTCGGCGCTCTCCCGCGCCGCGCTCTCCACCCCGAACCCTAGCCCGCCCCACTCTCTTCCGCGTCGCGCACGTCCGTCGCCGCCTCTCTCGCCTCGTGCTCTCCACGCCGCACGCCGCGCCGCCTCTCTATCCCACCACCGCCTCCCACCACCGCGGCCCGCCGACCACCTCCATTCTTCCCGGCCAGCCATCGCCTCCGGTCGGCCTCCTTCCCGGCGCCGTCGCGCCGCTCTTCATCGCTTTCGGATCAGCCGTCGCCGCCTCCACTTCGAGATCCGCCGTCGTCGCTCCTCCACCGCTCGATCGGCCCCCGCCGCTTTCACCAACCGGATCCCACGTCGCTGTCCTACATCGCCCGAATCCGCGCCGCCGCCTCCGCTACTCGCATCGCCCCCCACCTCGCCACTGCCCACCACCGCCCGGTCGGCGCCGCCCGATCCTCACCGGATCGGGACGATCGCCACGCCGCCCGCCGTCTCTCCTCCTCCGTCGCCTTTCGCGTCCTCTCCTTCTCCGCCGCCAACCGCATCCCCGACCGACCCCGCCACCTCCACCGCGCCGCCCCTGCATCCGCGCCTCGTCTTCCCGCCATCTTCGTCGATCCGGCCTCCGTCGTTCCTTCAAGACTTCTCCACCGTTCAGCCACCGCCATGCCGTGGCGTCGGCTCGACCAGATCCACGCGAGTCTCGCCGGATCCGCCTCTGAAACCACGGCTATCTGCGAACTGGCTAACCGACCAGCGCTCATTATTGCCGCCGCCGTCCGTGGGGACGAGATGGAGATTGCCGCAAGGTAGCCCGAGGCGAAGAAGCATATAAACCTTTTCTACTGCTCCTAGTGCGACGACATCGCCCTCAAGGTCGCCGCTAGCTCCGGCGCCATCCAGCTCCAATCCATCGACTGGAGGTACGGATCTCTGTTATCTTCGTGCTCATTCATCGCCTCATTCACGCTCGTGCTGCTTTTCTTCCCCACGGGATCGTTCGAGCGCGTCGAGGAGGAAGGCGACGTCGGCACCGCCTTCACCCTCGCACGCATCCTCTCCATGATCCCCAAGTCCCGCGGCGGACCGGCCAGCGTCGTCCTCTACGACATCCACGTGCTACAAGAGAGGTTCTACTTTGGCAACGACGTCTGTCCCCGCTTCCAAACAGTATTAAATGATTTTCGTGCATTTTGGTGGGAGCTGTTAAATTGCCTTGTGTATTTATAGTGAACTTTTTTATGAAATTATTATGGATCTATTGTTGTCACATGCTAGGACAGGTTAATCCTTTAATATCTAAAATTAGCTCCTCCCTTTGAATAGCATTCTTTTCTTGTATCAATATAGATAACTACATGATTTGTGATTTAGGTTATTAAATGGATATTCAACAATGGTCAAGGAAAGACCATGGGAAGCTATCACATACTGTTAAATGCCTTAATTGAGAATGGACGAGTTGATGAAGCGGAGAGCTATTTGGAAGATATTTGGAGGGTTTGCCCGTACTTTTTCATGAGAATGGTCTCCTATATTACAGTTTGGGATCATATCGAACATGTTTGAGGTAGAAAAACCATAGGTGTTATTTTCTTATTTTAACATAAAGTAAGCTGTGAAGGTTCTTTTACTTTTTCACCATTTGGTCATACTTTTAATAAACTCTACTTTTCAAACCTAGCTGTTGATACTTAGCTAACATAGTAACGTGTGAAGTTATTTTACTTTTTCTTACCTTTCTTCACTTTGTTGATTTTGTTCTCCTCACGCTAATCTTGAAGATTTGATCTTTCATCGCCAAATTTCTCAAGATCCGACTTACGGCTAGGTAATGTGTGAGGTTATTTTACTTTTTCTTAATTTTCTTCACTGCTGATTTTGTTCTCCACTACGCCGATCTTGGAGATTTGATCTTTCATTGCCAAATTTCTCAGGATCCAGCTTGTGACATAAATCATCATCATAGTGTGAGAAATACTATTCATGTGTTGGGTACATCTTTCTGTAGTTGTATTTTTCTTTTGAACTATATTGTTTTTATAGTTAAATTAAACCATAGACAGTGTTGTGCTAAGAAGTTAGTGTACGAAGATTAGGAGGTCATACAAGATTTCTTTTTGAAGCTTCTATATGTTTTATGTTCTGTATTCTTCGCATCCTCAAAATACACTGGGATTATTACAGAAATGTTATTGTTCACTCTACAGTTTAGAGTGTTGAATAATGTGCTATCATTTATGCCTCTTTTTTACTTCTAGGTCGATCTGAAGCGAAGAGTTATCTGTGTTCTACATTTCACATACTGATTTGTATCCTCTCTTATTTATTTTCCCTTTTCATGTCAATTTACAGGTCATGGTTATTTGCATCTTAGCCATTGGGAGAGCCTTAGCCCATTAGGCTGCATTCACAGATGCAAACTTTCCTATTGTTGCAAAGTCAATAAATGCAGTTCATATGTAGCCCCTCTATTCATGCTTCTTTTAATTTCCATTCTGCTCTTTTGCATATCTGCAATATATGAACATCATAGTGCGAAATGAATAGCATATCGTATTTTGGCTATGTCCTTATATTTAACAATAAATAGCTCCTTTATAATTTAATCCAAAACACAGTTTACGGCCGTCGGAAGACCCGAGATGCGCGCGCAAACGCGCAATCCATTCTAGTAAAAATATATTACGGTGTGCATCCTTGTAAGTCGTAAGATCACGATTGCATAAATAAGGACCGTTGGATCGATCGTCGTGAAAAAAGAACTGAAAATAGATGGCTCCACTGTGGAGGGAGACACCTAGCCACGCCACCCTTACATTGTGCATACTTGTAGGTCGTAAGATCACAATTGCATAAACAAGGACCGTTGGATCTTCATGCAAAAACACTGAAAATAGATGACTCACGATGGAGGGAGAAACCTAGCCACGCCACCCAGCGACATAGTAATCAGAATTCGAGTTTCCAACTGTATCAAAATCGGATTTCGGAGTTCCGACTAAGAAAAACTGGATTTTGAAATTTCCGATTGAAGGGTTTTCAAGTTTTGAAAATTTCATTATCATCGCTTTCAAAATTTGGAATTCCGATTGCACATTATTGGAAATTTGAAAATCCCAATTGATGCGATATCTTTCCATAATTTTATTTTCCATTTTGTATTTTTTAAAGAAAAAATTTCCATAAAAAAAATATGGTAGGAGCGAGGAAGAGTGGTAGTAAAAGGCAAGAGGAGCTGCATAGGTTGGACTATATTGTAGAAGAAGTACATCCAACCTCTACTTGATGAATCAGGATGAGGCGTGCTAAAGTGGAGCATGAGCTTTGCTACACTCCCAAGGTCGCCCTGTAAGAGTCAACAAAGGAAGACAAGAGGTCCCGAAACTATCACCAAGGCAAGGCGAAGTCGGCCCGAGGTAACCCTCGGGGTGAAGCAGAAAGAGAGCACCGTGGGACCTTCACTTATAGGTCTCGAAGGAACTAATCCTAGGTTTTGTCTAGCCCATGCTGGTGGAGCCCAACAAGGGAAGGACCAACTTAGATTCCAAGGTAGCATAGAGGACAAATGGTACAAGGGGGCCCGCACCCCGTGTTAGCATAAGCGTCATTTGACACCTCTAAAAGGGAACAAGCGGTAACCGCTAGAAAGTTGGGGTTCCCTTTAATGCCCCTATGGGAGGGTATTCTAGTCTAGGAGTATGAAAGATAGAAGTCCAAAGACATTTGGACCCTCGCTTTAGCTGTTTGACTGGGGTAGCTTAGTCATTTAGCATGAAAGATCGTTGTGCTCCTACTTTTGTAGATCTGGATGAACATTTTGGTCCTCCCCTTGTAAAATATCCTATGTAAATAGGGAGTCCTATGTATATGTAACGTGTTGAAGACCTCTAAGGCAAGAAAGCAACATATACTCCTACAGTTCTCATCCCATAGAGTTAAGTGTTGAATTTTCCCTTGAGTCTACTGCTTTGGCCATACCACACGTTGCTTCGCCAAGTGTGCAGTTCGGAGAAGGGATGCCCCTGAAATTACCTGTTGCGAAGCACTCCGTCAATAGACCGCTGGAGGCTTAGAACGTTTTAAACTCCCCCAAACGGGTGGTTAATCTCAGGAATGACGATTTTTTATACATGCAAACGGTAACATCGGATATATATACAATATGCCTTAGAAGTGATGTGACACTGGGTGCCCGATCTTCCGAAAGGTACGTGATAGATCGATTGGTGGAGCTTCGACGTAGAACGATCCGGCTTCAAATCAGGCACGATCTGAACCCCGCAATCGCAACACCACTACTCCGTTGGTTATCAATCTCGGCGTGGCGTGATTGACCTCGCCAAGAAGGCTAATCCTGCTGCGAATCGAGAACACAAGCAAGAACACGGTAGATGCAAACTGAAATTGCGAATCGAATCAATTTAGCACATGAAGTTGGGGTTCCACAAACCGATGAGCGCGAAACTGTCTAAGCAGAATAATCTAAGCAAAACCCAACCCTAACTCGGATGGCGGCTACTGAATATAAAGTGTTAGGGTCGGCCAAGATCCTGGGCGCTGCCCTAATGGGCTTCGACGAGTACAGGCCAACGGCCCAAAGACGATGGCGCAGCACCGACAGATTCTGGACGCTGACTTGTTTCGACGATTTCCGTTGGCTCCTGTGGAATTTTGACGTGGAACCAGTTCCATTGGAAAGCTTATCTCCTTAGCTTTCCAGCGGTATATAAAACGTCGAAAACGGAGTCCGTATGCGTCTGGGCGACGATTTTAGTGCAGACTGCTCCTGGATTCCGAGGTGGACTCGAACTTCGAATTGGTGACGGGATGGGCTTCACCTCCAACTCGAATTCGACGTGGTTGTTGGCCTCCTTTGCTTCCTTGCTGGTCTTCATGCTGCGGTGGTCCTCTCCATGATTCCTAAGTATAATAGCATCATTAAATAGCAATCCATCCTCGAAAATACAATGCGATTCACTTAGGAGCGAGTTCACTGTTGATGAAGTAGTCGTGCTCGAGCTCTTGTTATGGGACCTTCAAGGGCGGTTGAAGGTCGGTTCAATGCGGCGTATCTGAAGGTATGATGTCCTCATCAGACTCCTTCTTGAATTGGAGTCGTCCTCGACTCAAGCTCACTTTCTTCTCCCATGTATGGTCGCAAATCTGCAATGTTAAATGTGGGACTAACCCCAAAATCTGCACGAGGTCTAACTTATATGCATTGTCATTTATCTTTTCAAGAATTTTAAAAGGGCCATCAAGACGTGGCATTAACTTAGACTTGTGCAATTTCGAAATCTATCCTTTCTCAAATGCAACCACACTAAATCACCCGGTTCAAGTTTTCGTCCTTTCTACCTTTACCACCAAACAATCCTATATTTTTGGTCATCTTCTCAATATTTTCCTTAGTTGCAAAGCATGCATCTTAAGAATAAATTCAGCACGTTGTTGAGCATCACAATTAACTCTCTCATCGGTAGGTAAAGGCAAAAGATCAATTGGAGCACGAGGAGTAAAACCATACACTACGAAAAGGACTTACCTTGGTGGTGGAGTGAACCGCCCTATTGTAAGCAAACTCAACATGCGGTAGACACTCTTCCCACATCTTCAAATTCTTCTTTAGGACAGCTCGCAACATGGTTGATAAAGTTCTATTAACGACCTCTGTCATCCATCGGTTTAGGGATGACATGTAGTAGAAAACAACAACTTTGTCCCCAATTTGTTCCAAAGCGACCTCCAAAAGTGGCTCAAAAATTTAGCATCGCGATCTGAAACAATAGTAATAGGCACACCATGCAAGCGAGCGATTTCTCTAAAAATAAATCAGCTATGTTTGCGGCATCGTCGCTCTTATGACAAGGAATAAAATGTGCCATCTTGAAAATCGATCCACTACCACAAAATACTATCTCTCCCTTCTTGGTCCTAGGCAAGCCTAAAACAAAGTCCATCGATATATCCTCCCAAGGTGCGCTTAGGAGCAGTAGAGGCATATAAAGACCATGGGGATTAAGGCGGGACTTAGCTTTGTTGCATGTAGTACGGCGGCGACGTGGCGCTCGACGTCGCGCGCATCCGTGGCTAAAAAAAGTGAGTGACCAGCACCTCCTCCGTTTTCTTCACGACAAAATGTCCCATCAATCCGTCTCCGTGTGCTTCTGCAACAACAAAAGACGAACCGAGCTAGCTGGACGCATAGCTTGTTAGCACGATATAGCAAACCATCATGCAACACATATTTATTCCAAGTTCGTCCCTCTTTGCACTGAGCATAAGCATCTTTAAAATCAAGATCCGTGTCATACAAAGCTTTGATGGTTTCTAGGCCAAAAATTCGGCAATCAAGTTGTGACAACATGGTATATCGCCTAGATAAAGCATCCGCAATAACATTGTCTTTTCCTTTCTTATGTTTAATGATGTATGGAAACGACTCTATGAATTCAATCCATTTAGCATGTCGTTTATTCAGATTAGCTTGTCCTCTAATGTACTTCAAAGATTCATGATCAGAATGTATGACAAATTCTTTAGCCCAAAGATAATGTTGCCAAATTTGCAAAACACGCACTAAAGCATACAATTCTTTATCATAAGTCGAATAATTCAAAGATGGGCCACTCAACTTCTCACTAAAAAAGCAACGGGTTTACCTCCTTGTATGAGCACTCCTCCAATGCCAATGCCGCTCGCATCACATTCTAGCTCGAATGTCTTGTCAAAATCGAGGAAGTTGTAGCAAAGGCGCTGTGTAAGCTTCGCTTTGAGGGCGTCAAAAGCATGGTCGTGTGTTGCTTCCCAGCGAAAAGAACTCCTTTCCTTGTCAACTCGTGGAGAGGTCTTTGCAATGGTGCTGAAATCCGCACAAATCGCCGATAAAATCTGCAAGACCAAGAAAAGCTGCGCACCCACGTGGCGATCGTCGGAATCGACCAGCTAGTAATGGCTTCAATTTTCGCCTCATCCACCTCAATTCCCCGTGAAGTGACAACATAGCCAAGAAAGCGAGACTCGTCGGTGCAAAGGTGCACTTCTCAAGGTTACCAAACAAGCGTGCATCACGCAAAGCGATAAAACAGCTCGTAAATGTTCAATATGTTCATCATGTGACTTGCTGTATATGAGAATATCATCAAAGTATACCACCACAAATTTACCAATAAAAGCACGCAAAACTTCATTCATCAAACGCATGAAAGTACTAGGTGCATTAGTTAAACCAAAAGGCATGACTAACCACTCATAAAGCCCGAACTTAGTTTTGAAAGCAGTTTTCCATTCATCTCCCAAAACCATTCGAATCTGGTGGTACCCACTCATAAATCAATTTTTGTGAAAAGAATAGAACCACTCAACTCATCAAGCATGTCATCTAACCTAGGAATAGGATAGCGATATCGAATGGTGATGTTATTAATGGCTCTACAATCAACACACATCGCCAACCGCCATCTTTTTAGGAACCAAAAGAACGAGAGCAGAACAAGGACTAAGGCTCTCACGACGTACCCACGGTCCAAAAGGTCTTGGACTTGTCATTGTATCTCCTTAGTCTCCTCGGGATTGGTCCTATAAGCGACGGTTTGGCAAGCTCGTCCACTGGAATCAAATCAATCTTGTGCTCAATTCCCTCACGGTGGCAGCCGGTGGAAGCTCGAGAGGAAACACATCCTTGTACTCTGCAAAAGGTTAGCAATAGCGGGGAACGAAAAAGACATGTCCTCAGCGAAAACAATGCCTCTTTGCAAGCCAAAGCATAGCATATCCCATTAGGCTCATCAATTTTAGCAAGATCAATTTTAGTTGCAAGCAAAGTAGGGTTTTCAATTTAATTACTTGCTGATTTTCAGATTGTAACAGTTCTTTTGCTTATCATTACGCGTCCTATCCTTTTCATATTGCACAATTTCAGCGGGGACATAGGAAGCAACGTAATTTTCTTTCCCTTATGAACAAGAGTGTACTTATTAGCTCTACCATGGTGAGTTGCATCAATATCAAACTCCCAAGGGCGCCCCAACAAAGGGAACAAGTATCCATAGATGCGACATCAAAATCAGCAAAATCGTGGTAAGATCCAATAGAAAAATGCACTCTTGCTGTTTGAGTTACCTTGACCTTGCGCTGTTGTTGAACCACTTGAATGTGGTAGGGATGGGGTGTGCTCGCGTGGTCAAGCCAATCTTGGACCAAGTCGGTGTTCACCAAATTGTTGCATTGCCGCCATCAATAATGGTGCGGACGGCGATCCTTGACGATGAGGAACATGTTGAACAAATTGTGACGGCGCAACTTGTCATCCATCGCAACTTGGGCACTCATTGGCGCCGCACAATGATGGTTACGGTTGTGTAGTTCTCCGTTGCGGCGGTGCCAAGTACCTCCTCATCATTGCACTCCTCGTCCTCTTCTTCGCCGCAGCGTTAGTGGCGAGGAATATTCATCTTCAACATCGAAGCACTAACATACCCGCCATCACCAGTAGCAATATATGCCCTTTTGCTAGGACAATCTTTTCATACATGACCCATGCCCTTGCGGCGGTGGCACACGATCCTGTAGAACGTCCGTGGAAGCCACCGAAGCGGGCTCATTGCGGTGCTCGCAAAGTCCGCAGATTGCTTACCTCGGGAGGTCGCGAAGGTGATGAAGATGGTCTTTGGGCGCGGCGCTCTTGGAAGGGACAGGTGGTGCGCACGGTTTGTTTGTCGCGACCGGATTGCGTGGTCCGAGGAACAAAATTGTTGGAGAAGTTGTTCATTGTCTCCGGTCCGCTAATTGTCGTCCTGTAATTCTTTTTACATCAACATAGCAAGCTGAAACAAGCGATTGTGATAGTATATTCTTTGTAGTCAACAATATCCTGAATTTCACGCCTCAACCCCCATAAAACCGACAAATTTTATCTTGGTTTCCTCTTGTACCCTAGCGTATCATGCCCTTTTGTAGCTCAGCGTAATATTCCTGGACAGACATATTACCCTGCTCTAAGCGCTGCAATTTCTTACGCAAATCACGTTGGTAGGAAGGAGGAACAAAACGTTCACGCATGGCTTCTTTTAACCTAGCCCATGTGTCAGGTTGTAAGCGGAGGGTAGCAAGTTCATTCCACCAGATGATAGCAAAGTCTTTAAATTCACTAGTGGCTTGCCTAACTCGATGTTGCTCAGGAACTAAGTGAGAATTAAACTTTTGCTCAACAGTCATCTCCCAATCTAAGTAAACCTCAGCATCATAAGCACCATGAAAAGGAGGGATGGAAAATTTCACCTTAGCAAAAGGATCATCATTGGCACGACCATGATGGTGGTTGTTATTACCTCCCATACCGTGCTGATTGCGGCGGCCGTTGATGTAATCGTGCCTCTTGTGTCGCTTGTTGGTTCACCTCTCCATTGTCGTCATATTCAAAATCTTGGTCATCGTCATGGAGGGTGGTATTGTAGGCTCCAAAGCTTCAATTAGTCCCGCAAGGGTGGACACACGTCTGTCGAGACCCTCAAACCGATGTTGTGAAGCCATGGCGTGTTCATCGAGCATCTTGGCCACCTCTCCTCCAAACCGCCCAACAAGTCCCTAAGCTCATTGTGCGACACAGTCCTCAATAGAAACCTGTCCTTCCCGTTGGAACTTTACGTCATTGTTAGCAAGACAACAAAAGATAACGAAAATATTATCCCTAGCAACTACTAGGTTATGGGGAAGTGGGATCACACACTCTCTGCGTCTTACCAAGTTCTTACTAGGTTCTCACCAAGGCGACAGGTAGCACAACTCAGAGGTATACCAACAGTATGTGAAGCGATTGCAAGACCCAATCCGTACCTGATAAGAAGATTGTGGAGCTAGGAAGGCACTTAACAGTAGCAAGGTTAGCACAATTGAAAGCAGTAGTAAAGTGAATAAGTATCCAAGAGTACACGTAACGTTGCTGGCTTAGTATATTCAAAACTAGTCCGATGTCCTGAACTAGTTCAAGCAAGGCTCACAAGGATGGAGACGAGGTACCCCTGGAAAAGCACAAAACAACCTACTATAGGACACTGCTCCTTCACAACCAAATTTTTTTATTTTTCATTTATTTTTCCAATATTTTTTCTTGACTCGGCAGCACAAGAATAGGAGTCTCACAAATTTTCAGCTCAATCCGAGGTGATGATGCATCCTCTGAAATTGGGTGCACGCTTTAATTTTCGTGCAAAATCTTGCGTGGTTTAAAACCTTATCTTCGAGGCGAATTTCATGAAACTGATTTCTCCGAACCCGACAAAGTTGGGGAGAAACGGATGTAAAATTTTTTCTCTTGTCCGTAGATATAAATTTTTCCTGATTTGAGTCCGTATGCAAAAGTTATGATTTGTTTTTCGAAGGTACCTCGAATCGAGTTTTCAAAGTGGCTCTCGATGATGTTTTGGCTACGACAAAAAAACCGATCTGTTGGCTCGCCGGCTAACAAGGGTGGCTAGCGGCGAGGCGATTGGCACAAGGCGGCTCGCAACCTATCTAGGGCTAGCGGCGAGGATCAACACAAAGGCGGCTCGCGAGGCAAACCGAGTAGATGATGGAACTCGATTTGTGATCGATTATGGCTCTGGAATAGGATCGGTTTAGGAATTGCAAAGGGTGATCACGGACTAATCTAAAACACAACTAAACCAGCAATAAACTTTGACCTCGGACACAAACTCAACAAAACTAAACTGAAGACAAAAGTGCAAGGCTCAACGAGGCTTGGACACAAGGGGAAAATTTTTTTTTTGGCTTTTCTTGTGGACTCTAGGAACAAAAGGCAAGCGGAATCAAAGATCTTGAGTACTGACGGTAAACTGATAGCTCGATTACCACTTGATGTGACCTTGGGTGCCGATCTTCCGAAAGGTGCGTGATAGATCGATTGGTGGAGCTTGACGAGAAACGATCCGGCTTCAAATCGAGCACGATCTGAACCCGCAATCGCAACACCACTACTCCGTTGGTTATCAATCTCGCGTGGCGTGATTGACCTCGCCAAGAAGGCTAATCCCTCTGCGAATCGAGAACACAAGCAAGAACACGGTAGATGCAAACTGAAATTGCGAATCGAATCAATTTAGCACATGAAGTTGGGGTTCCACAAACCGATGAGCAATGGCTTGTCAGAGAATAATCTAAGCAAAACCCAACCCTAACTCGGATGGCGGCTACTGAATATAAAGTGTTAGGGTCGGCCAAGATCTGGGCGCTGCCCTAATGGGCTTTGACGAGGTACAGGGCCAACGGCCCAAAGACGATGGCGCAGCACCCGACAGATTCTGGACGCTGACTTGTTTCGACGATTTCCGTTGGCTCCTGTGGAATTTTGACGTGGAACCAGTTCCATTGGAAAGCTTATCTCCTTAGCTTTCCAGCGGTATATAAACGTCAGCGGAGTCCGTATCGTCTGGCGGCGATTTTAGTGCAGACTGCTCCTGGATTCCGAGGTGGACTCGAACTTCGAATTGGTGACGGGATGGGCTTCACCTCCAACTCGAATTCGACGTGGTTGTTGGCCTCCTTTGCTTCCTTGCTGGTCTTCATGCCTGCGGTGGTCCTCTCCATGATTCCTAAGTATAATAGCATCATTAAATAGCAATCCATCCTCGAAAATACAATGTGATTCACTTAGGAGCGAGTTCACCTGTTGATGAAGTAGTCGTGCTCGAGCTCTTGTTATGGGACCTTCAAGGGCCGGTTGAAGGTCCGGTTCAATGCGCGTATCTGAAGGTATGATGTCCTCATCAAGAAGTCAGAATAGCTACGTCCGTGGCATCTTTCATTCTGCTTGGAGAAGCAATCACCAAGTGTATAGCATTTCCTCACGTAAGGATCATGCTTCATCAACCTGCTAGTGTTTATTATCAAGCAAAGACACCAAAATTTTTATTAGAAGTACGAGCATCTTCATCTTCAGCAGTAGTTGGAAAACTTTTTAGAAATAGCAGAGCTACTGGAGAGAAGAAATTTTTCAGAGTGTAGTGTAAAGTGTCAAGAAATTTTAGAGGATATATAGAATGTGTAGGAAATAATGTTATAGGGAAGAAATTTGAATTATTTGGTGGAGATGGTCTTAGGGCGCTGGAGAAGTCAATGGCGAAGGCTGACGGGGCAGAATCGAAGTTTTGAAACTGTTTCAGTAACAAAGCGCTAGTTGGCCGGGCGGTTTCAGTGAAAACGGTGAAAACCTCTCAAATTCAAATTTAAAATTTGCAAACCCGGTGGACAGTTTTTCACCGGTTTCTAACGGTATTGATGGTTAACCGCCAGTCTCTAGCGGGTTTTGACGGTTTTTACTGTCCTTGAACCTAAATGTTCTCAAAAATACAATTTCACTCCATTTCTTTGCAAAAATGACCATGAAAACGATGTCAATTTATTTTTTTACTTTGTACAAAATGTTCTAAAAAACTCCTATTTTTTAAAGATTTTTTTGAATTTTTGAATTTAAATTTGAATTTTGTATTTGGGTCAGACAAAAACTAACGGTTTTCGAAGCCGGTCCTCACCAGTTTGGCGGTTAACCGGTGGTTTTGACCGGTTTTGCAAACCCTGGACAGACGTTGGGCGATAGCAGCGACGAAGCCATGGACAAGCACAGGAGTGCCCCAGAGACCGACGAACACGGATGGAGACGCTGGCAGGCACGGTCTGATCAATCACGGATCACGGGTCACCAGCTTCGAATTGGTCCAGGAGAGACAACAAAACCCATGCCTGTCTGAAACTCATCTGGGAGTAGGCATGCATGGCTCTCAGTGTTTGCCAAGACCGCAGCCGATGCGTGGACTTGCAGTTCAGTTATTCACTTAGCTAGCTGAGCTGATTTCCTACCTGGAGATTACTTCCCCTTAATGTGCAATTTTCGTTTTCTTTTCTTCTTGTAGGTAACAAAATGCAACCATGTGAAATTCTCTGAACATGAGTGAGCAGCTACCAATCTCATCTCTACCATATATATTAAAAAGTCTCGAGTGATGAGCGATAAATTTACGTTTTGCTCCTGTTTGGGTTATTGGTTTTGTATATGCAGGCCTTAACTTTTAATCGTTTTGATCCTTGGGTTCCGTGGTTTCATGTGTAGACCATTGTTTCCGCGTGTTACTCCCACCAAGTTTCTCGGTTTCAGAGTATCTCGTGAGTTTGTAAGCGAATCTTACTATATTTAGAGTCTCGTCTCTGTGAGTCTGCATCTCGATCTCAAATTTGGAGTTTCTCTTTTGCAACCTCTAAATTTGGAGGCTCTTTGTATTAACCTCTATAGTTTTTCTGGATAGAGGCTCCATAGGAGATGATGAAAATATAGAGAGTGAATAGTGATTTAGAGGAGGTATATAGAGACCCGATTTTAGAGTTTCTGCTAGAGAGCGAATGCCGAATAGCGAAGAGTGATCATGCATAGTGCAATTTTATTGCGTTTTGCACTCTCAAGTTTTCATCGTAGATCACGCTCGGAACGTATGCCTTGCTTGCCTCCACGAGTGAAGGAAAAGTATTTGGCAGAGGAGGAAAATCAGGGGAACGTTGAATCGGACGGCTGTACGTAGATGGAACAGAAATACAGTCAACAAAGAGATTGACGCAGACGAGCTCGATCTGGAGTCTGCGGCAAGTCAATGGCTGCACTTTCGCTCTCCGTTGCAGAAATCCTCGATCGAGGCAAGCGGCCATTGACTGGGGAATGCGACACGCCAAATACCTCCATCATATCGATCTCGATATGAAAATATGAGATCGATCATGCATAGCCACATTATGATGAAATGGCGCTCCGTCAATGAGGCACTAATCAAATATAGGATTAAGAAACCACTAAACCTTCTAAACTACAATTTTAATTGCAGCTTTTTAAAATGAATTGCATATTTAGAAAATATTCTTTTGTGGTTTAGGGGGTTTAATTTATTAGATTTTTTTCAATAATTTGAGGGGATAAATTTGTGGACTTTGTTTCTAATAGAAATGCCAAAACCACCGTTAAAACCACATTGGGGTTATTTACTCTGGCTTTAATAGTTTAAGTGCGGCTTTAATAGTTTAAGTGGTTAAATGGACCATTTTATAGCTTAGTATTGAGAATGAAGATAGTTCAGGGGTTTAAAATCAACTTATTCCTTATATAAAACAAAGCATTTTCTAGGAATTGTCTGCCAAATGAACCAGCTCGACAGTGAGGTTCAGGGTGTAAAGCTGTTGTTCAAAAAAACAAGGGAAAAAGTTCTCAAAAAACAAAACAAGGGGGAAAAAAATAATTTGGCCGTTTTATTCTCGTGGGAGGCTCAATCCTTCATCAAGGTTCGGTTGCAGGAGGCCGGAGGGTGAAAGTTCACTGTTCGTTTAAGGCCCATCTTACGGTTTAGGGTCCGGCCTATATGTACTTGTGAATTGCCAATGCCAGGCCCATATATTGGACCAGAATCATTAAAGGACCCATGCATGATACGTAGAATTTTTTATATTATTTTTAATTCAAAATTTTTTAAATGCCCGCCCAGCCCGCAATTTACTATTTTTGGGCGCCCGTCGCCCGTGGGCCGGGCGATCGCCCATGCCACGGGCGACGGGTACCAAGCCGTGGCTGTTAATCGACGCAGGCGTCTTGACCTCGTTTGCATGAGAAGGCTCGGTCGCTCGGCTCATGGGCGATCGCCCAAGCCAAGGGCGACCGGAGCCTTCTCCACTATATTTTACAAATGTTATATATATATAACAGTTATAACATATAAAATATATAAAAGTATATATTATCAATATATATTATAACATATAACTATTATATATGATATGTTATATATAATAGTTATAACATATGTAATATATATAAAAGTATATATATTATATATAATATGTTATATATAATATTTATGTACATATAGAACATATGTATAATGTATATTATATATAGGGTCTCTGAGAATCTGCGTGGTGGGAAATTAGGGTTTAGGAAGGAGAAAATTTGTTATTTTTTTATGAAAAGATGACGGTTTTAATTTTCATCTTTTGTATTATTAAATTATAAAGAATAAATGTTCCTCTTGTGCATAAAATATTCCTCGCATGTCGTGAGTTATAGCGTTTAAAATAGAGTGCTCTCGAGAAAAATTTTATTGTCCACATTAGCATTACGGTAGTTAAATCTTGAGTACAATGGGGATATTTCCCTTCTTTGGTAGCATGAGGTCGGCCACCTTCACCCCGGCATGCATGGGTGGTCACCATGGGTAGTGAAAGGGTTGTGGCATTGGCATGAACACCAAGTGGCCGCGCACCGAAAGCGATCGCTTCCATTCAGTGTCGTAGTACATCGGGTAGGTCTCTTGCATGATGGCTCTTCGACGTAGGACTTCAGTATTGGGTGTGCCGGGGTAGTGGCATCCGCATAGACATGCATGGTCCTGACATGATCGATTCGGCTGATAGTATTGGTCCAGCACTGCCTGGTTGTGCGATTGACTTACCGGCATGGATTGCCTAGGAGGCCGGGAAGGCCGCGCGGACCTTCTGACTGCGGCAACCCTCCTCTAGCATCCACTCTAGCCTCCAAGCGATCGATTCTTGCGTGCAGGTATGTTATGTAGGTATACGCTGCTGCCGGGTATGGCTCATCCATCCAAAGAAGTCCAAGCTGCAGTGACGTCGTAAGCGGAAATAAGAAGCGATAAGTAACTTGTATATCGCGGTAGCATAAGCGTAAGGAGGAACTTACATTGTGTCTGGGCATCGGTAGAACTGCGACCGATGAACCCCTCGTGCGTGGTCAAACCAGCACTGTGGCGGGTTCCCACATTCGCATGTCGGCCATCGAAAATGGGCGCAAAGTGGCGATCTCTTAGCAAGGAGGGCCATCTCTCCGATCGCATATTGTATGACATGCATATCGTCCGAAGGAGGGCGAGTATGCTCTCGAGCCCAAAAGACTCTCACCATGCATCGAGGCACATATGGCGTGAAGAGGCTCCCAACTCGCCATGAACTATGAAGCGATAAGCTCGGGAAAGTTGTAGCGCAGAGGACCCGAAGGTAGAAGGGTTTTTATAGCGAAGTCTGGCAGGTGTATAGACGGAGTTCATGGAAGCGTACGCATCCCTCACGATGTCTGCTGCTGCAGTTGATGTGACTGGACGGTGGAAAGCGGGACTGTTGGTCAGCACTTCTGTGAAATAATTGATGGCCACTGCAGTTGATGTGACCGGGCGGTGCATAGAAGTCTTGGTTGCCATGGTCTGGCGACGATCTTGATGTCTCCGCTGCGATTGATGTGGATCGACGGTGGATAAGCGGGATTTGTTGGTCGGCGATCGCGATGAAATAATTGATGGCCGCTGCGATTGATGTAAGGCGGTCGCGGGAATCGATATGAATGAAGCGGGTCATCACATTGTCTGTAAGGACTTTACTTTATTACTCTTTTGTTACTGATATAATGTATAGTCAATTATTCACTGTGGTAGGTATGATATTATTCCTTTTTACTGGAACAGTTTGTATTAAGATTTGATTTCAAAGATTGGAAGGTACCATCTTGATCATGCAGTTGTCAATTGTTACAGCCACATAACCGAAAAATCCAAAAAAACGCATAAGTAAATGACGTCGACGATTCAAATTATGCGCTACAGAATTACACAAAGTAGTACAGTACATCGTCAAAAAAAGGAAAAGAAGTTAGGGGACAAGTGCAGTACATAGTCTAGTCCAAGTACAACATAAACGCCGGTCACTGACGTGTGCGCTTCCTAATCTGGTCCTCGGGGTATGTGAACTGGTCTGGAGGATGGACATCCTCCTAGGCTGCCATGGTCTACGGTGTCGAGGATCCTCGTCTTTGTGACGGGTGAGTAGGGCGAGTGGAGCCCGAACAAGCCGCGACGGCCGAGGTAGTCTGCGAGAGCCATCGATTTAGGGTCCCGCCGCCAAACATCGTTGACGTCGTCGCCGTAAGACGTACTCCCTGCATTGAAGGAAACACATGACAATCAGTAAGACGTTGCAACGCGTACGTACTAAATCATTATATAGCAGTGTTATCATTGCTCACCTCCTGCTAGTCCAGAGTAGAAGGGGCTGCCGGTCGACTCAGTGGGCCAAGGTGCCCATCCGTGCTGCAGGGGTGGTGCAATACAAGAGTGGCTGGCGCCTGCCCTCCCAACCTCCCGGCCTGCTGGGGTGGTGCAGCACGCCAAGAGCTGGCACCCTACCCCTCCCAACCTCCCCAGCCCTGCTGCTGGGGTGGTGCAGCACGCGAAGAGCTGGCGCCCTGCCCAGCCCATCCTCCCAAGCCTTGCGGCCGCTGTGGGTGCAGGCCAGGAGTGTGGCTCGGGCGAAGGCCCGAGGTCTGCTGTGGGCGAAGTCCCAGAGTCTGCTGCGGCCCATGTAGAAGGGGAGGAGTAAGCGGTGGTGCCCCACCACGTGGCACAACGTCGGGGACCCGCTGGCACGACGTCAAGCGGCACAACTGGGTACACTTGCGTAGCATCCTCGACCACAAGAACCTGTTCTCAGCCGACGTCAGCTCTGCACCCGCCCTCAAACGGGACACCACTTAATCAAGGCGTCATGGAAGCTCTGCGAAAAATCAGACTTTGCAATTCGGAAAAAATGTGAGAGGATGTAATGGGTTAAGGACGTGTGGATGACAAAACCAAATGGGACTCTTACTGCGGTGTACGACCTCTGCGCCTGATGGTGCGGGTAGAGCTCCTCCACCGAGGGCTCGTGGGTGACGTAGTCGGTCGGTGAGTAGCCCACACGAAGGCGAGTTCGAGGGGCGTACCATCTCATGTACGCTGCGTCGTCTCGTGGTCGTCTGGGCGGTACTCCGTGACTCGGTCCTCTAGTGCCTCATCCTACTGCGCCCTCCAAGTCTGCATCCGGTACGAGAACGGTGTCCCTCCACGAACGCCCATGCGGGTATGCCTGCAATATGGAGGACATAACATATTACGAAATAACACGTTATATAATCATAGAGGGCACTAAGCGAACTGTGAATAAATGGATCTTACTTGTGCGCGGCTGATGGAATAACCATCTGAGGTTGAGGGGGATCTCCTGGTACAACCCGAACTGTCTCAACACCCGGTGCAGACAGTAGTTCTCGACAAAGATGTCGAAAACCAAGGACTTCCGTGTAAGCCAGTATTCCATGTCCCTGGTACACAGCAAGGAGAGGCCGTAGGGTGTGCGTGCCTGCACGTGGTACGCGTCTTACAGTGTCCAAACGACCTCGTCGTCGTGTAGGTAGTCGAACTGGCGCTTGAACTCTTCGTACATCCGATGGACCTGCTCGTGCGCGTAATAGCGCTGCGAAACAAAGGCCAATGAACAAGTTAGTTCAAATGGATGGATGTGCTAGTGACATGACAAAAGGACTCACCTGTCGTTGGACCCAATAGTGGCCCATGGTGGGCCAATCTATGTGAGGCCCCGTGTACAGTGAGGGTGGGTACGGATCACGGTCCACCTGTGGCCGCCCCACAGGGAACCGCTCCCACGACCAAAGCTCGAGGAGTAGGACGCAACCTGCGATGGTGGCGTCTTCGTCGTCCGGAAAACGGCGTCGCAGAGGCATGATAAGTGGCGGCAAGAACCGCGAGGCCCAAAATCTTGCTCTATCTGCATGAAGCATGTCAGAAAGTCGTCGGGGATCATTTCAAAATATTAATTGCTAGGCTACCCCGCTCACCTCGTACTCCGGAGTGTCAGCGATGTAGCGCCTGGCTGGATCAGTGCACATCAAGCTGTGTCCCGTGGGTGGGCGGAAACATCACCCACCGAACAGCGAGAACAAATCGCCTCCAGTGCCTCGGCGTGGTCGTCATCCGCCATCGGGTGTATCAGATCGGCCTGCAGTATTTCGTGACCATGTTAGCTTCAAAGCAATATATGACAAAAGACATGTATTAAATTTATAAGGATGCATACCATGAACTGCAGCAGCCAAGCCCGCGTCGGGCCGTGCCGCTCGCTCCTCCTCATCGGCTCGTATGCCCTGCCGGCAGGGTGTCGTGGTAGCGCGTCGAAGCGGTCCGACAGGTCGTTAAGCCAGTCGGCAGGCGCGTCCTCCGGTACAACTGTAGAATCCGTGCAAGGCAGACCCAAGAGGTATGACACGTCCTGTAGTGTGGGTGCCGTCTCCCCAACGGGGAGGTGGAACGTGTGCGTCTCTGGTCGCCAGCGGTCGACGAGTGCCGCAAGGAGGGAACGGTCGTACGTGAACCGTCGATCCTCCGCCGTCGAGAGCTCCCCCAGCCTGCAAAGTGGGAGTAGACCTGCTGCTCGCAACCTGCAAAGTGGAGTCATCATTACGGTTAAATAGGTGCGGACATATAAAACATGAAAGTGCATACGATAAATAAATTCAATTCGTACCTGCCGACCCATCGCTTGTCGATACGAAGCAACCGGTCGGGAACATGAGGGCGCAGTGTGTACAACTTCTTGTCCTCCTGTGCTGACAATCTTGACATGTGCTTGTGATCTATGTTACGGTCGAACAACTCAGGCGTGCCCCCCCAACTAGGTCCAGCACCGGCCATGGTCACTCGGTCCTACAGGTTAAGTCGTACAAAACGAAATAGGACAAACATAACACAAAAACATTACATTTCATGGCAAGACATTTAATTGCAAAATCAATTACAACGATAGATAAAGATATTACATTACATTGCATTACATCGTCAATTAAAAAAATACGAACATTACATTGCATTACATCGTCAATTAAAAAAATTCATACAGTAAGATAAAGATATTACATTGTAGCGATACATTACTCAGGAACGCTCATCCTCTCCCGGTGCGTGACCCCGATGTCCCAGCTTGACCCGTCGATGACCTACGCCCACCTTCGGCCTCGTCCATGTCATTGCGGATATGGCGGGTCCTCCGACGGCCAGGCTTCTGTCTAAGCCTACTCATATCTGGCACCCAACGATAGCCTGCAGGAGAATTTTCCATGAAGGACCCGTCGATCCTATATCCGTAGACCTCATAATTCCATGTGTCCCAAACACTTTCTTTCAGGTAGTAAGGCGACACGAAGGAGCGGGTTGATTCATTACAGACGGCGGAAGAGGCTATAATGTGAGAGCATGGGAGGTGAAGGAGTTTTGGCTTCTGGCAGGTGCACTCACATTGAGCCCCCGTGATGGTGCAGAGATGCGTCCTTGTCGCCCGGTGGGTACCTCGACGACCACGCTCAGGACAGTGCACATGAAACTGACGGACGGTGCCACTCTGTGGAGTCACACGATACATCTGCGCCTTTCTTGTTTTCTTCTCCATGTATTCACTGATAAGAGTTGAATAGACAAGATGCCTGTCGGCCATAGCTGAAGCAGCCTTCTGCACCCGGTCGATGAAGTACTTTTGAACCCCATGCAGGACACCTTCAACAATTCCAACAAGAGGAAGACATCTCGTTCCTTTCATTACCCAGTTGTATACCTCGGCTATGTTCGTGGTCATGATGCCGTACCGTGCACCTCCGGCGTCATGTAGGAGCGACCATTGATGCCGTACCGTGCACCTCCGGCGTCATGTAGGAGCGACGATTTCTCCTTTGGCTCATGACATATCCAGTCCGAGAAACTTTTAATATCTATGTCCGTCTTTCTACGGATGTTTCTGGAGTCCGTAGGGAGCGCACATAGAGCAGTCGAATCATCCCCTTCAACATGATAAAGCATGGGATTTATGGATGAAGTTGGTGCGCCTGCTGGTTGGGCCGTCTGCTTCCTTGTCATTTCATCTAACGTCTTCCAGAGCGCTTCGAACTTGGCTGGCTGGTTTGTTTGGCATAACCTCTTGAACATGTTCATCAACGTCTTGTTCTTGAACTGACGGAAGAAATTTGCTCCCATATGTCTCATGCACCACCCTCTTGGTCAAGTCGGCCCGCCGGTGCTCCCACAACGGCAGAACCTTCTTGCATGTCGACAATAGCCTTCATCAAACCCGCGTGCCGATCATGTATGATGCACACGTTCGGCCTAGCGAGCACCACTCCGTGCTTAACCCGCTCCAGGAACCAATACCAGCTATCTGTGTTTTCCCCCTCGGCAATAGCAATTGCGACTGACAACACCTGGTTGTTCGCGTCCACAGCAATTGCGATCAGTATCTGTCCTTTGTATTTACCCGTCAAGAAGGTGCCGTCCATACAGATTACCGGCCTGCAGTGCCTGAAGGCATTTATGCAAGCTCCCAGTACGAAAAATGCACGCTGCAGCACCCACTTGCCCTCATGGACACCACTAGTTGGATACTCTTTCATGTCTATATACGTTCTGGGGTTCCTGAATGCTATTGCCCTGAGCACGTGAACCACGTTCTCATACGATGCCTCGTACGTCCCGAACCTAACCTCCAACGCCTTCCTCTTTGCCCTCCAAGCCTTCCCGTAGTCCATGGTGTACTGATATCTCTCCTCCACGGCTCGAATGATATCTTTAGCTGGCATTTGAGGATTACCCACAATCTCTCCATACAGAACATTAGCCACCCAAGTTGATGAAAGGTTGCGGTGCACTTGCTCAGCTTCCTCCAGTATACACTCGTGTTGCACCACTATGGAGCACTCCCAGTAGTCCTTCCACTTCCCTCTGTACGCATGCACCCGCCATGGGTAGTTGTCATTCATGTATTTCACGTCGTATTCCTTCTTGCTAGACTTCATCTTGAACTGACGGCGTATAGACATTGCCCAGTACTTCACTGCATTCAGTAATAATTCCTTGTCCTTGTATATGGCTCCCTGCGTGACCTCGTTCGCATGGTACTCTCATGCGCCATGGCTCCCTTCATTCACTGTTAACTGCTCGAAATTGTAACTGCTCCATGTGCTCGGGGTAGGGACATCAGGGACATTAACCTCCTCGTCGGACTGGTCATCATCCGGCAACTCTTCATCCTCTCGGTCCTCCGCCTCCATCATATTCACTATGATCTCCACCTCTTCACCTTCGTCACCCTCCTCGCCTCTACGCCTGCACCCCCCTCCTCCTGCGCCTCGTCTGGTAGTTCCTCCTGCGCCTCGTCCGCATCGCCAACATGGTCATCACCACCATCTCCACTACAATCTCCCATGCTTGTGCCATGTCCCTCCATTGTGTCCACCTCCTCATCTTGCAGTTCGGACACGGCTGGGTTTACTATCTGGTAGCATTGAACCAGTAGCATAAGGGGCCAACCACGCTGCAGTGCATTTTTTACGTATCTACTCCAATTGTGCGTTCCTTTCATAAGAAACAACTCTCCAAAAAAACCTTCATGGGCATGACTCACCACGGCTCGACCTGCGCAATTGACATGTATGTGCATCGGTAGAACAACAGAAACAACCATTCTATTATCCACCCGGTATGTCCTCTCGCTCGCCCTAGAGATACCCCGCATGACAGAGGAAAATGCCGATAGATCCACTCCATTTGGCCCTTCCGCTATCTCTCCATCTCCGTAAAATATTTGGAAATATAATTTTTCTGACATTTTGCCTATAACATATGATGAACCATACTATTAGTTAGTGTATATTTAATTATCATAAAATAATAATATGTATTATTTACCATAACAACACCGCAAACAAAATTATCTATTTAATATATAAATTACATCTATAATATCAAATTTATATTATACATCGTGTGCCTATCCTAACATGTCTTCCGTTAATATATAAATTACATCTATTTATGTCTAAATTAACTCCATTGTTTTAGATAACCCTATTGTCACGATTTTCTATTTTTCTATAGTCTACTAAAAATTTTAACGGTAACTACATCCATGAATAATAAAATTATCTACATATTTTATGTGTCACTATTCTACCATTTTTCCAATCATCAAATTAACGTGTGACCATCCTAACTTGTCTTCAATTAAAATTTTAAAATTACACGTAGCTATGCGCATAAATAACAAAATTATTTACGTATATTTAACGTGTGACTATCCTACCATGTTTTCAATAAAAATTTTAATTATCCGTATTATATCCACTATCTAAATCAATAATCAATTTTTAATCATAATATCAACTATCTAAATCAACAATACATTTTAATTATACGTATTTATATCAACTATCGGTATCAATAATAAAATTGTATTTATTTAATATGTGACTATCCTACCATGTTTTTAACCGTAAATTAAAATTACGTAATTACACTACTAATTACTTAAAAAATTAACTTACCAAATGACGATGCCGTGTGATCCAATTTTTTCCTCTCTCCTTTTCCCCCCTTTTTCTCTCTTCTTTTTTCCACTTTTTCTCTCTTCTTTTCTTTCTTTCCTTCTCTTCTCCTCTCTTCTCTTTTCCTCTCTTCTCTTCTTTCCCTTCCCTTCTCTTCTTTTCCTTCTTCTCCTGCTCTGCCGAGTGCAGGCGGCACCAGTAGTGTTCAGCGGTTAAATAGTGGTCTTGTCGCCCTGGCTCGGCGATCGCCCGTCAGGCGATCGGCCAATCTGTGATATAATGGCCACGGCCAAGGCCAATCTGCCTAAGAACGGCTAGGCCCACGCCGTTCTTGTGGCGTGCCGTCGCCCGTGGCATGGGCGTCGCCCGACCCAGGCGACGGGCGCCCAAAAATGAAAAATTGCGGGCCGGGCGGGCATTTAAAAAATTTTGAATTAAAATTAATATTAAAAATCTGATACGTAGAAAGGCCATGGCAATACAAGCACGATCGGAAAGAGAAATGGAGCGATAGGAATGGGGAGATCTCGTCCAAGAATTCCACGGAACGGAGACTTTATTTAAAAAAGTGGAAAAATTGCATTCATGCCACTGTAAAGTTGCGATATCTCAGAAATACCATCACAAAATCGAAAATTACTCGGATGCCATTATAAAGTTGTATTTCTTGTAGATATGTCATTGCGGTCATTCCTACCCCTTTGCCCTCTTCAAATTTACCTCCAATATGTCATTGTTCTCTTCTAACCTCGGTGAACTCCTTCCTCCCCACCTTCAGCAAGCTCGTTGGCAGGGGAAAAGGAGGGGTGCTTGCGGCTTTGGATCGACAAGCGCATGGCAAAGCAGGGCGGTGGAAAAGCAGTCCCCACAGTTGGAGGGGCCGAAGGGGGAGGAGGGAGTATGTGGCTAGCCAGAGACTCGTCGTCATGGAAGAGGAGACGGTGGGGCTTGCTGGCTTGGGAAGAGAAGGGACAGTGAGGCTCAACCGAAAGAGGAGGGGCGGTAAGGCTCGTTGGCCATGGAAGAGGAGAGGCGTTGGAGCTTTGCGGCCGGGGAAGAGGGGGGCGGTGGGGCTCGGCGGCCTAGGAAGATGAGGGGTGGTAAGGCTCGTCGGTCATGGAAGAGGAAGGGCAGTAGAGCTTTGCGGTCGGAGAAGAGGGGGTGGCAGGACTCGTCGGCCGTTGAAGAGGAGGAGCGGTGGGGCTCGGTAGCCAGAAAAGTAGAGGGGTGGTGAGGGCTCATCAGATCCAAAGGAGAAAGAGGATGGTGGAGTGATGGATGAAGAAGAAGGGGAGGATAATTTGGTTAGAATAAATCTGACAACCCTTATAATGGCATATTTGCAACAATAAACACATTATGATGGCATCTAAGCAATTTTCGATTTTGTGATGCCATTTCTGAGATATTGAAACTTTACAATGGCATGGATGCAATTTTCTCAAAAAAAGACACCAAAGAGGAAGGACAAGCAGAAATTGGTCTTGGAGCACACGACGGAAAGGAGACTTTTTTTTGCAAAAAAAAAACATGAGAGTGGAAGGACAAGTGGAAATGGATCACAAACATGAAAGAACATTACCCTTTGAAACTCTCCAAATAGAGTCTCACGGTATGTAATCATAGATCATGCTCACGAATTAAGAATCAACTTGTTGGGACTCAGTTTTACTAAATCAAAACCTTTGTATTAACAGTACGCGTCCTAAGGGTCAAAGCTTGTACCCATAGTAAAACATAAATAAAATATCAAATTCAACACTATATAATAACTAGAAAGTAAATCAGAGTGCGGCTAAGCAACTTACTACAATAGTTTATAGTTTCAGAAGAATAATGATAACAAGCAACTAAAGTAGATGCATCATCAGCCATAGGCAAACTAATTGGGGAAGCACTAGTAGTCTGGATCACCCTTCAGAAAACTCCAATGTAGTCGCGCGTATCTTTGTACTCCTGACTTGCTTGTGGAATAAGCAGCACCACATGAAAGACAGGGTTCGCACGCGGATGCTAACGAGTCTTTTCTGGGAAGGACCAAGTTAGGGTTCATTCTAGGAAAGGTTGTGGTTTATTTGCATAAAAGCATTCAACCTATAAGTGCAAAAACATTTAATAAAAATAAATAAATAAATAGCAATTCTTATGATTAACTTGAACAGTAACATTAACATTGCATAGCTCTTAATCTCATTGTCTCATGTCTCAAGTTCTTAGGTCTCAATGTTCTCGAGTCTCAAAGTCTCATCGCCAGTTCTCATTCTCATTTCAACATCAGAACTCATCTAGCAACGGCACACGGCCGGAAAAGATTACCCAGGTCAAATTATTAAGAGGTATAGCTAAATGTGAAAACCACCAACATGCTCATAACTGGGAGTACAACCATTCGAATGAGTTTACACTTTGCAGAGGTTGTACGCTTTACCCGCAATATACAATACCTTCCCGTTGGAGAGCATCATAACAAATCTTCTTGCAAGCCTAATCCCGACCTTATCCCTATGTGTGTGTCCCTAACCCACACTCTTCCTTGGGCTGAGTTAGTTTAGGGACCAATGCTCCATAGGTCGTTTAATAAGATATAGCTCACCAACAACCCTACATGCCACCTACGACGCATGGTAAAGAGAGGATCCAATGCCGACATTATTCAACTAATAGGCTTGGCCACGTCCCATGCTAGGCTTGTGGTCGCACGAAGAATTCTTAGTTAAATCCATCACAATTATCGGTTGACTCAAGTCACCCACTCTAAATCAAATTATTAGTTGATCAAATTTTAATTAATGATGAATGAACCAAACCCACCATCTCCCATATATCTCAATCTTTCCAATTCATGATACCAAGAGTGAAACCACTCTACTATCCCCCAACTAAGCATTGTTAAGCCATTAACTATAAAAACAGTAGGGAATACATGTTAACAATAACCTAATGGTGAATTTCGAATAGTGGTTGCATATTTTGAAAAAATAACATGCAAGCAGGACATCTAGGTTAAAATATCGCGCGACTATTAAACATAGCATGTTGTGGCAAAATCTAGAAAACCAGGAGTCTATGGGAAAGACTTGTCTTCCTGATCTTATGGAAGCTACTGATCTTGTGGCATCGAGGTACCCCCCTCATTGCCCATGCCATGTAGCGCATGTAAAACGATAAAGCAATAAATAATAGTAAAATACAATAAATTAAAAAATTATAGTAAGTAAATATGAATTTTATGGATTTAAGGAAATTGATTTTGCGGGATTTAGAGCTACGATGAATTTACAGCAAAAAAGTGAAAGAACACTATTCACTAAAAATCTAGAAATTCAAAAGATACTGTAGCAGTAGGCTGCTACTATAGCTTGGGTGCTTGGCTGGACTGCTGAGCTGCTCCACCGGGTATTAGGAGGGAGGTAGGAGGAGATTGGGAGGGACTAGGGAGAGTGAGAGAGAGGGAGCATGAGAGGGAGGAAGGAGCGGCGCTGGGGGCGAGATCGGCAACGACTACCGACCGTGGTGGGGACGCAGATCTGAGGGAGGGCAGCAGTGATGGGGGGAAGGTGGAAGTGGTGTGCTACGCATCAAGCAGAGGGGCAGTGAGGCCAGCTAGAGGCGGTTCGACCCAACCTTGTGCTGGGCCGACGACACGGCAACAGTTCTAGCAACGACCCACAGGTAGGGGCCAAGGGGTCCAGCGAGCGGCGTCTACCTCGCCAACACGAGGGCGTTGGTGACGGCCTCTCTATGCAATAGGGACGACTCTGGCGACGGCGATGACCCGATAGGGTTCCGGCCAGAGGAACGGATGGAGGAGGTTCGAGGCGATGAGGCGAAGGGGTTGATCACCTTGGACAGGCACTGACGGCGAGTTTCCTCCTTGGCTCTTGTGATCCCTGTGGTCCAACGACAGTGATGGCGACGTACGTTTCTCGCTTCCTTGGCCTCGGGCGGGAGTTCCAAGTGCTCTAGGGCTTCGACGATCACCAGGTTGTCAGCACGAATGGCGGACAGCAGCAACGATGGCACCAATTTGGTATGGATTGGTTTGAGTGAATTTGAGATGAAGATAACAGGTTTTTATATGGGATTTAGGGTAGGATCGATTTAGAAACCAAATTGAGGATGAATCCTTTGGTTGGATAGAGTCCTGTTCAGTAGGTTTTGGAATGGACTGGGCTTGGTTTTGCCGTGAAAAGAAGAATGACCAGCGGCTTGGGGCAAGGCTCGGTCTAGTAAGGTTCCGAGAGGCTATTGCTGCAGGGTTGGCTTGGCCCGGAAAGAAGCAATTAGAGAGGAGGGCCACGGTCAGAGAGAGGAAGAAGAAGAAAACTAAAGGAAAGGGGAAGAATATAAAGAATTATATATATATTTTTTTTGTAATTTTGAATTTTGATGTTAAATTGAATCGATGGATTTCGGGATGATTGTGATACAAGGATTGAGACGGAATTCTTGCAAGTATTTACAGGGAAAGGGAGAGATATGGTTGGGCAACGAATCGGATTTGGATGGAAGTTTGAATTGGACTTTAGCTAGGAGACGAGCGTTACAGAGGAAAGGGGAGTCGGTAGCGCCACGGAGTTCGGCCCAAGGCAGGGAGACCAAAGCTGAGACTTGGCTCAGCCTTGGCAAGATTTGGTCTAGCAGGCGAGACCTAGGGATTGAGCCATAGATGGTAAGGATATGAAAAAGGAAAATAGAGAAGGAAAGAATTGGAAAGAACAAATGAAAAGATTTTTTTTTTGAATTTTGAATTGTATTTTGAATTTAAGAGTTGAATGTGAATGAATTTTTACATCCTGATTTTTCAGGATGTCAGTAACTGAACTGACTTTTCGATGACACTTCTACAGACTCACCAAGTTTATCTTTCAACAATTCAACACTATCTATACTATATATGGCTTCACAATTTTTAGAACAGGCTTCTCTGTAGATTGTAAGCACAACACGTCGGGAGAAAAGGCCTCGAGGCAAACGGCCATTGGCTGGGAAATACGACATGCCATGCATCGCCATCGATCTCAACTAAAACATCGACCAGATCGTCGTCACGTAAAATTAATGCTGCTCGATGAGTTAATACATGTAGGCAAATTAAGTACTTTCAGGGATCCATCTGCCAAGCTTAGCAAAGTAAATCTCAGATCATAAATCTCTTACTCCTCTTGTGCATCCATTTCCCTTGTTGATGCAAACAAGAAATGCAAGAAAAATATTTTGGCTGGTTTATCCTCATGTCAGTAGGGAGCAGGGTTTTAAAACCCGAAACCGCTGACCCACCGGACCAGTTTTTCGAAAAAAACCGCTAGAAACCGGTGGAAACCGCTCAAATTTAATTTAAACGAAGCGCGCAAGCCACCGGTTTTCTGGCGGTTTTTGCCCAAAAACCGCCGGTTTTACCGGTTTCTCGGCGGTTTTTAGCGAAAAACCGCTACAAAAACCGGAAAAACCATGGAAAATGAGAAAATAAAAGGAGGTCTGAAAAAAATATAAAAAATTGGGAAAAATCAAAATTTTGTTTCATACAAATTGTTCTACTCAGCATCTAGTTTTTTATAAGATTTTTTTAAAAAATAAAATTTAAATTCAAAATTTTGAATGGACCGGGAAAAAACCGTTGGTTTCTCAAACCGCCGCACAGCGGTTCGGCGAGAAACCGCCGGTTTTACGGGTTTTTCGTCGGTTTTTAAAACCTTGGACTAGGGAGTCCCAAACCCTCTATGAAGGATTGGCTGCACGAGAGTGAGTGTTCACTGTTCCTTAAGGCCCATATTACGGTTTGGGCTCCGGCCCATATGTACTTGTCTGTGACTTGTCAGGCCATTTTGAGATGTGGCCCATAATAAAACCAAAGGGTCCAAGTTAGTTGTACGTAGAAAGGCCATGTTCAAAACCTGACCTTCCATGATAATATCTTTTTTGTTTTTGTTAGCATTTTTTTTTGCTACGCTATGATGGTTTGTGGAGCTCAAAGAAAAAGGAAAAACATTTCATATTCTAGCTTTGTCAAGAAATATTGTTTCTGTTGATCCACTTTTTCAATATTTTGAGACAACGGCTTTGATAATTAATCAATTGGCGGCGCATGCAGCACGTCTCTTGCAGCAAATAAACAGTAAAAGCAAATGGCATATGTAAAGGTAATTTAATTAAACAGATATTAAGTTAGCATGGACGAGTTGATTGAGTGCGGGTTGGTAATTGAAGCAAATAAACAAGCTAGCTTGCTTGAATATTATCCGTGTGCGTCAATTAGCGCACGTACGACTAATTCATGTGGCCTGGTCAATTAACTGTTATGACCCAACATGAGCTAGCTTAATTAATTACCTCCTTCTACCTATCTCTACTTCGCCGAAGGACAAGCGAGCCAGTAAATTCAGGTAAGTTTCTCTGGCGATCGAGTAATTAAGCTAGCCAGCAGCTTGACTTCCAGGATATTTTTTTTTAACGCTAAATGAGAAGCGGCCGATTGACGTTGTCTCAGGGCTGCAGCCTCCACAAATTTTGACTTGAAACCAGTAGATTAGTCAAGCTAGGGTTCTTCTCGTACGTGTTCCACGTTCATCAATTATTTCTATTTTATTTGGAAAAGGGAAAAAAAAAAGTTGGAGCAACTCGAGCTAGAACCGTGTCACGGCGTACGTAAACCTGACCGATCAATGACATACGGTGAAACAAGGTCTCATCACCTAAACAAGAATGCAGAATGCAGGTTCGGAGTAGCTCGGTAATTTACATTTAAAACTTAAGTGTAACTAAATTGAAAAAATGTACCCTTTACCTTTTTTAAACTAGCTTTTTTTTTTTACCATAAAGCCATCTTTAAAAGCTATTAAAAATATAAATGATATCACTACTTTGTTTAAGTAGCAAGTCGTTAACTCTTTGTAATTTGCTTTTTCAGCTTTTGAGAATCAATACAGACACTACTAGAGAAACAGCCTTCCATACCGGCTTATCAGTCCCGGTAAGATACTGAACCAGTATTAATAGTAGCATCAGTCGGTTCAGTAGTTCCAAGGCTTCAATCGGTTAAATCGTCAAATTAGTCGGTTAGTAATACCAACCGGATTGATGCTCCTCCCATTCGAGCTAGTACTGCCCACGGCATGGAAAGCTCATCATCGGTTGGTATTACCAACCGATCGGTAAAGTTTAGTCGGTTAGGTTACTTAACCGACTAAAACCTCGTCTAAGGAATCTTTAAAAGGAATGCATATCCTAGTTATATCAGAACGCGTGGGTGGGTGAGTTGGTTAGAAGGGTGAGTGGGGAGTCATGAGATCTCGGGTTCGAGTCCCGCAGAAGCCATATGTGCGCATTATATTTTTAAATATATTTCTAACATCTATCCGGGTTGAAACAGCGGACCGATGGCTCCATGCCATCAGTCCCGAATTGCCTATCCCGGTTTTAAAACCGGGATTGATGCTGGTTTGGAACCGGGATTGAAGGCTTAATCCATGGTAGTGAGAGAAAATTGTCCCACCGTGTGTGTTCTCTCGTTCTCTGCCTTCTCCGTTTTCTGCTCTGTTCTTCCACTGATAAACTTGTCAGATTAGTGACAGGTTCGTGACGTGCATCACTTGATCTGAACCTACACTCTGGCCAACATCGCTAGATCAGTAGTGCATTGGCGCTAGCCTAGCCTAGCTAACTAAAAAGTATTTTATAAATTATTTACGTCGATATCATCCATGAACCAGCACATATGATGGGATCATCTTTGTCAGTTTCCGCACCGATACAAATGTGACTTTACGTAATAATACAAACGGTGTGATAGTGATCGCCCAATATTAATTGCTACCAGATTAATCACTGTTTCGCTAATCAATAATTTTCTGTGTCATCAACACTGGGGTTTCGTTGATTGAACGTCGTTTTTTCTCCTACCTACCTAGGTTTCCTCCGACTAATATTTATTTCTTTTTCCCCGGATGGGGTTCTATGTTGTGTTTCAAGTGTTTTGAGACGTGACTTCGCAAACTTGGAGAGTTTGGATCCGAAGAAGCAATTTTTTATTATGAAACTGCAAAAAAAGAAAGAAAGAAGTAGTACTGCACAGTGTGTGTCTCTCTCTATATATATAGTAGCACTAACGTAGTCATAACAACCCCTCTGTACATCTACTTTTGTGACCGTCCGATCTAATCAGATACGATCTCTGACCCCCTCCCGCCTCCCGACCCCGCCACGTCCCCGACACCCGACATCCGATCGCGCCCGCCCGTCTTCGACCCTCCCGCCCCGACCCGCCACGCCCGACGCCCGACATCTTGACCGCGCCCGCCCGTCCCGCCCCCCCCGCCCACGACCAGATATCGGTCCGGACCGAGCCCCACGCCTCTCTTCTTTTCGTCACAAGACGCTGCGGACTACCACCTCGCAGCAGCATCTGACGACGCCCGCCACCGACAAACTCCCACCTCCCGATCGCGCCCACCTCCCTCGACTGCTGCTGCCCCCACCGACCGATCCTTCCCGATCTCCCCCGATGCCCCAGCGGCAGGCCCCATCGCCGACGCAAATCACAAAGATCGATTCCTCCTCCGTCAGCGGCAGGCAGATCGCGGTGGATCAGTGTAGTAAAGCCCTAATTTCCTCCCTATATACCTTATAATTTATCTTGAACCCAGTTTGTTGTGACGGGGCGTACTTGATTTTAGGTTTTTTGCTTGAATGGTTTCCTCAGTATAATTGACTATATTGATTTGGTTATCTTTACTACATCTTTTTTTACTGGTTGTATTACATGTGTGATTTTAGATGGATAATAACTGTGGGTATGGAGAAGCAATCAGTGTTACCCCCACGATAAGCTTTACTACTCTCCCTAACTGTTCGGGCAATATGGAGATTACTGTTTCACCAAGCGATATTGTAAATCCAACCAATGTGATTTCAAGTGAAGTCCAGATATTGCTATTTGGAAAACTTACTACATTAGCACGTGGTGTTTTTTCTAACAGTACTTTATTACATTGTTGCTCTTTATTTTTTGACTACAATGAATTGAGGGGGATTTGCTACATTACTAGTTATGAATGGTTTTTGTCATTCTTATGAAAAATGGCAGGCAAGTATTGTACCCTGCTTTGGCATGTCATTCGCTACCGAGGATGAAGCATATGCATTCTACAATTATTACTCATTTAGAACTGGATTTGGGGTACGTAAGGACCAAAACTACAAATCAAAAAAGAAAAATAAACTACAGAAGAGAAGGTTCGTATGCTCATTTGCTGGCAAGCGTCAACGGAATATTGATGATAATTCAGAATCTGTTATTGAATCTTCTGAGCGATTAAGGGGTAGTAAAAGAACAAATTGCAAGGCAATGATGCAAATAGAATTGTCTAGCAGTAATAGATATATTGTGATAAAGTTAGATCTTGTACATAACCATGAGTTGTATACTCCAGCCAAAGCAAAATTCTTCAAATCTCATAAGGTAATTTCTGAAGAAATTGAACAAGTGGTGAAGTTGTTGCAATTTAGCAATGTTCCACATGGTTCGATAATGGATTTCATGTGCAAACTTCATGGAGGTCCTCAAAATTTGCCTTTCACATCAAAAGATATACAAAATAGGTACAGAAATCTCTTCCCATGCTTTACTTGACTACATATTTTTTGCATGTTATGTTGAAAAAAATATGTTACGTTGAGAAAGTTGACAAAGTAGTGAATCAATCTGGCTATTGTTTTTGCCTTGTAGGAAAGCAAAGAACGTCCGAATTGAAAATTTGAGTGATGTTGAAAACACAATAAAATGGTTCAAAGAGATGCAAGCACACAACCCAAACTTCTACTTTGATGTGGAGAGAGACGAGAAAGAGCGCATGAAGAATATCTTTTGGTGTAATGCTAGCGGTAGGCAAAGATACCAAAGATTTTGGAGATTGTGTGGTGTTCGACACGACATATAAGACAAATAGGTTCAATATGCCTCTAGCCCCTTTTATTGGAGTAAATCATCATCTGCAAACTATATTCTTTGGGTGTTCGCTGTTTCATGATGATAAGGCTGAATCTTTTGGTTGGCTGCTGAGAACATTCTTGAACTGCATGGGGGGCAAAGCCCCCCTTGGGATTCTCACATGTACTGGTTCTTGTACTACATTGTTTAGTACATATTTACTACAAGTTAATAGTGCACTTTACTATATATGTTCGTTGATATGTCACTGCAATATATATGTATGTAAAAAATGCATTACTGACATATAACTTCACTACAAAAAATATGCCAGAGATGTAACCCTCGTGATATTATTTTCATACCAGGATCCTAGTATAGAAAAGGCCATTAGAGAAAATATGCTAACAACACACCATAGGCTATGCAAGTGGCACGTGTTGAAGAAGAACAAGGAGAGATTGGCTAAGTTGTACATGGCAAATGGTGGTTTGAAGAGTGAGTTACATGAAGTAATAAATAATCCATTGACTCCAAATGAGCTTGAAGCTGCATGGCATGATTTATTCCTGATCAGTAGGAATAAACTAGAAGATGCCCCCGTAATGATTTCTCTTTGGATGGAAAGGGAAAGGTGGATTCCTGCGTACTTCAAAGATGTATTCTTCGGAAATATGACATCGACTCAACGGAGTGAGAGCATGAATGCTGTGGCCAAGAGGTCATTTGTAGATCAAAGAACTTCGTTGCATAGGTTTGTGCAAGAGCTCAACAGGTGCATCCAGTTAATAAAACAAGCAGAGGACCAAGAAACATTGCTCAAGAGGTACATAATTTACTAATACATACTTTACTACATCTTGTACTATTGTGTTACTACTTTGTGTGTTGATGCTTTACTACTTTTTTGAAAAATGCAGAAAAGCCCTCCAAGGCTAACATTGTACAAGTTTGATGCCCAGATGAGTAAAAAATACACCAGAAAAGTGTATGGAAAGTTCAAAACTGATCTCTATCGAAGCACCGCATTTGAGATTGAATCGGTACATGACATCAAAAATGGTGAGAAGGTGTTGATTGTCAAACACCAAGATAATGAGCAGAAGCCACCCTAGGCACAACATTTTTTTCGTGTGTCAAGTAATGTTGAGGAGGGTAGATTCAGTTGCGAGTGCAAATCATGGGAACATAGAGGGCTATTTTGCACACACATATTGAAGGTCTTCTGTCACCTAAGTGTGCGTCATGTTCCAGAAAAGTACATACTGAAAAGGTGGTCAAGGAGAGCGAAGATTGGAACAACATTTGATGATTGTGACGTGAAGTCCATTCTTTGTGATGTGGAGCATACATCGGAAGAGTATCGACAGTCTGTTTTATTGGAACGTGCAATGAGTATTGTTAGGAAAAGTGCAGCAAGTGCGGAACACTTCAAATTAGTATTGGACTCGTTCAGATTTTTGGAGACTCAACTAGAAGAAATTTTCGAAGAATACAAGCCACAGGACAAAAAAACTGATGAGGTACGTGATGGGATGATATTGGAAGATGCCGTAATGAAGGAACCGGAGCATGACAAAAACAAGGGTAGGACAAAAGAGAAGAGATGGCTGGAGTACATGAAAAAACCGAAGAAAAAGCAATGGCAATGTCAAAAATGTATGCAATTGCGGCATAACTCCAGGACATGTACAGGGAGTCGAAAAGTGTGATTTAAAAAATATATAATTGACTATAGTAAGAGGGGTGACTTCAGTACAATGGGTGCAGATGTTTTTTTTGCTTGATATGCTTTTGGAGTTGTAATCAGTTGACTATAAAAGGTACATATACTTTAATTACTTCACTACCTGGTATTTTGTTATGATGTTAATAGCAATTATACTATTGAGATGGATAATATGTACTTGACTACAGTGGATATAATCACTTGACTACATTTGTTGCCGAAACTTTACTACTGCTATGATGAAAAGAATGTATATTTGATTACAGTGGGTACTTGATTGCATTTTGGTTTCGAGCATGTGACGGCCTGGTATTTTGTTGTGATGTATAATCAAGTGGACTGCATGGGGGTTAAGGAATTTTACTTGATGATATATTTATTGCGTGAACTATCACTTGACTACAATGAGTACTATTGCTTTGCTACATAATTTTTGTTATTTGAGTACACTTTTAAAATTGATTTTTTGATGCATAATCTAATGTTATTTGTGGACGTTAAGATGTCAGAATAGTGGTTACATGTTATCAGAACGTATTTCTATAGTGCAAAAAAATATCATAGATGAAAAAATATAGTAAATATGATGGCACACGTCGCATATCATTACAGTAATACATTATAGTAATCACACCATTCCATATGCCACATTGCAAAAAAGTTGTATGTGCATAAAACCATGTCATGTGTAAGTTTGCATCCTACTCCTGTAGCTGCCAAAAACAAAAAAAATGTGTTTCATCAACAAACCCTCCGGGAGAAGTTCACATCTAATTAGTTGACAATAGGCTTGCGCAAGGCTAATTCCCTATCTTTTCTAACATCCGCATGGAAGTCGTTGATGACCGCGTCAGGAAGATCATCGAATTGTAGATTCACTGGATGCGTCACAAGCTGGAAGCAGTAGTGCTGGCAGTAGGAGAGAGTTTCCTTCTGCATGCGTTAAAAAAATTTCTGAAATGTTGTTTTGAACTCTACTTTACTAGAAGAAGTAATGGATCTTTACTACAATTGTGAAAAAACATAGTGCTTACACTGAGTACATGTCCCTGGAAAGACTCGCCATCCCACTGCTCCATATAATGCATAACGAAGGTGCCGCAGTCATAAGGGTTATTCTGCGATGTCATCTTCACATATCTAGAGGGTCATGATGTGAAGTCAGGACACTTCCCACTTCCACATACTCGCTCCACAGAAGTAAACAACTTTTCAACCTACATTGAAAACACATCCGACACAGAAAAAATAAAAAAAACACGCAAAAGAATGTACATTGTGGTTGAATGATCACAAGGCAAAAGGTTGAATTTATGTTACCAAGTTTTGGAAAATATGATCATGATAATTTTTGGGATCTTGTGGTAAAGAGTCAAAAATGTCAATCCTCTTTTTCATCTTATTGAAGACATACAACGTCCAATGGTTTTCAAAGAACACAAGCATGAATAGCTGCAATAAAACATATAAGAGCAAGTTAACTTCAGAAAAAAAAACAGATGAAAAAGCGCATTCTAGAAAAAAGTGGAGTGTGTGTGTACAAAGCATTGAACTAACCAGATTCCAATCGTTGAGATCATATCCAAAACTGCTAGGGACAAGAACAGTGTCTAAGCATCCAGCATAGCAAGTGTCATTATCCAAGCTCTGGGATGCAATAATGTTCGCCTACCACATGGAGAAAATGTTTACTACAAGTAGAAACACATATTGACTACGGATAATTATTTCATAATTAGAAGGTGAATCTTAACTACATACACGAACGCAAGTTAGCTACATGTTCTGGTACTTTGACTACACACACAGAAACAAAAAATAAAAAACTTCTGGAAAACTCACCGCGACATCGGTCGGTAGCATCCTCCTAAAAGCACCACACCCGCTCCTTCGTGCATCATCAAATGATATTGAAAATGAAAGGACGTCGATGAAAATATCTTCAACCTGTTTCCCAGCCTCAAAAGAGTGTTTCAGATCTACACCAGTGGCAACCCTTCCATTTACACAATTCGAAGAAATGGTTTGCTAGGAAAAAATAAAACAATTAAAAAATAATTGAATAAGTAATTTAAAACAAATTTGATGTAGATATTAACCACAAAAATAAAGTGACGAAACACAAAAAAATACCTAAGAGTAGCAACATCGTATGTCTTTGAAAGACAGTCATAGATTGATTTTTCCGCCGGAATGTGTAGCTTACTAGGCGGTGCCTCAGATTTGAAGGGAGATTGAAACTTGGGATTCTTCTTTTTAATTCTTAGCTCTCTACCAAGCTTTTCCTTACCATCAGCAATGTAAGCCTTACTTGCGAGATCATCACATACTTTGTCGATGACCAGGCATGCTTCTTGCACTGTCTGAAAATCTTTGTTGTTGGGGGCTTCTTTGGTGATTGTTTCTGAGAAAAACACAATGAGCATAATGAAAAGGTCAATGCTACAAACAAAGCACTTATATAGCAGCATATCATATTAGTCGTTCCAACACTTGTCAGCTATCTTTACGGCATTGGTAGGTTAAACTTTACTACAAGCACAACATAAAAATTAGTGGTCTTGATTGGTGAGCCTTGACAACAACTAGGTTGATATCTCTACTGAAATGTATGTTATACTTTACTACAAACACAAAAACAGGAAAAATAATGCATAATATTGCACCTTTACAACACTTATGTAGCCATATTTACTGTAATGATATAATAAACTTAACTGCAGGCAGAAATAGGAAAAAAATGTATGCAAAAAAAGAAAACTACAAGTGAGCAAGGGGGGAAATTACCATTCTCAGGCACGCTGGTTGTTGTTTTCTTGGAAGCATCCTGTTGGACAACCTTTAACACCCGTTTGGTCATCTTCGTCTGTGCAGCAATCATTGTATTGACTTGCTTCTCCATCTGAACATCGTACTGATGGAACGTCTTCCTGATTTTTTCAAGCACTTCATGAGTAACAAGCCCTTCAAATTCGCTAATTTTGTCTGCCATCTTAGAAAATGCCGTATTGACCAAATCTGCATTAGTTGGCATACTAGCGTGGCTTGGCATCTTCACATAGCATGAATTCTCAATTTTTCGAATCTGCAGACAAACGAGTAAGAAAAGAAGGGTTAGTTGTTGTTTAGTTCAAAATTTTGAGAAAAAAGAGGCAAATAAAAAGGAAAAAAAGGCATGTAAAATTAACCGGCAAACGCCCAAACCTAGGAAGGCCACAGAGCGTGGCAACCTGTCGCTAGCAACAAGGGAGGAAATCAAGTCTTTTGTGAAGAATTTGATCCTTGGCATTAGTTGTCTACTGGGAGAGTACTGACTCAAGAGATTGTCAATGTAGTAAATCTGCGTAAATTACAAGTATATTTTAAAAAAAGGTGAAAGGAACAAATTGACTACTGCAATGACAGAATCTTTACTACAATGACATGAGAAACTTTATCGCAGATGTTGTGTAAAAAGATATTGATGCTATAGACCAAAAAAAAAAGTAAAAGGTACAGGTTAACTACTGCATATACATAACCTTTACTACACTGAAATTAGAAACTTTGTTCTGAAAAATATATTGTTGCTATAGTCCCAAAAAATAGGAAATGAACAGGTTGACTACTGCATTGATAGAATCTTTACTACACTGATAAGAAAACTTTATCACATATGTTATGAGAACTACATGGATTAAAAAGAGGACCAAACATGTTGACTATAGTAATAATACAATCTTTACTACACTGACATATGGATCTTTATAACAGATTGTGAAAAAAAAACATACCAGCAAGAATACAGGGGATCCCATCAAAGCTAGCTATTTTGGCGCTCTGTCCCTTTACATAATGCTAATCCCTAGAGCATTTCCTAGTGTACTCCACAACAGCCTTGCACCAATCCATTTTTGGGATAGCCTTGACATTGTCAATAATGGAAAGGTATTTTTTCTGGATATGCCAACTAGTCGTACACATGAGGAGCCTCTGTATTACCACAAGCATGAAGCACTGAACAAACAACTTGTCACTCCTACCAGTCTGGATCTCCGCCTTCAACCTGTCATACCAAATATCTTGATGCTTTTTCTTGTCTTCAATCCCTAATTCTGATCTGAAAGGGATGTCGTCGTACTTTTCATTAATGGATACTTCAATACTCCCTCTAGGAATGCCAAAAACACACCAAACAACATGGGCGTGGATTGGCACTTGCTTGTCGTGATCTGTTGCAATTGTCATCGACTCCGGATCGATGCGATCCGTGATCCATCCAACAATGTCTCTATTCTGCAAGTGTCCTATATTCATGTGCAATATGCTGCTAAACCCAAGGTTATCGACAACTTGTTTTTGCTCGTCATTAAATAATTTGACAATTTCCTCAACCGAGTTAGGGTCACACCGCATTGCAAACGGAACCTGTACCAAAAACAATGATACATGTTGACTACATCAATTACAACACATTTACTACATTGAAAGAAGAAACTTTACCACACAAGTTCATAAATAAAAAAACAATGATACATCTTAATTACATCAATGAAATTAGGAACTTCCCCCATGGCTACAATTAGCAAATAAACAAAATGGTATAGACATTTCAAATCTACTGCATTATTGAAACATGTACCAAAAACAATGATGCATGTTGACTACATCAATGACAACACCTTTACTACAGTGAAAAAAGTAACTTTACCACACAAGTTTATTAAGTAAAAAAAAAATGATACATCAATGACTTTACCACATAGTTCAGAAATAAACTACATGAGACACAACGACAAAACCGTATACCAGAAACAATGATATATCCCGACTACATCAATGACAACACCTTACTACATTGAAAGTATAAACTTACCACAGAAGTTCATAAATAAAAAGAAAGAAAAATGAGAGTATTTTCGAACATACCATCCTGGTCTTTTTGTCATCATCTACATTGTCATCACGTGCATAGTCTTCATCCATTTCATCTATTTTTTCATCATTCGCATTTTGCCCCTATAAAGGGAAACCCAAATAGAAATATGATTTCAGAAAAAAATGACAGCAAATAATATGGTAATACTTAACAAAGAGTAAAATGCAGATTTACTACATGCAAAAACATATTTACTTGATGACAGCTTTACTCCATTTTTCCTAGAAATTTTTAAAAACAAACCTTTTTCTTGCTAGGAGACTGAATGTTTTCATCTCTCTTTTCTGTCATTGATCGATTTAACCTCTATTGCAGCAAACAAAACATATGTAAGCTTGAAGGGCAAAACTTTACTACTAAAAAAATAGAACAACAAACATATATTCTTATTCGTTAACTAACCTTCTTCATCCTAGTCAATACGTGGGTAGCTGGCATAATTTCATCATCACTGTTAGGGGCGAAGACATCATCATCACATGCCTTTCTCTTTTTTGAATTGTTCGTGTGAAAAAAGAAAAATTGACAGTCAACAAAAACCATTAAGAAAAACTAGTGGTTTACCCCTTTTGATGGTACGCTTCCTTATATACCTTACAACCTGCAAAAGAAAACATGTACATATGATTCATCCACAACAAAAAAATGTACTATATTGACAACAGGGTTTGATGTACCTTTTCACCACCAGCCTCTGCTCCTTTATCATTTGTAGGACTGCCCGTTTTTGAAGTCGCATTATCAGGGATGACATCAATGATGGTAGGTTGACTAGTCTCTATCTAAAATGGAGATTTCCCCGCAAATTGACCCCTTATAGTGACGTGGTGTTTTTTTATTTTAGTAGGAGAGTTGTCTTTACCCATGGCTACAATTAGCAAATAAAAACAAAATGGTATAAGCATTTCTAATCTATTGCATTATTCAAACATTAAGAAATTTCATCCGAAATGCATGATCTACCTGTGCTACTTACTATAGATAACATGACAATAAATAGATAAAAGAGGTGTTTAGGTATCCATGGGAGGAATCCCCCAAAAAAATTCATACCAAAAGGGGATAAACGACCTGAGAAGGACCTTGAGGCGCATCCAGGGAGGCAGTTCCGAGGAGGAAGCCGGGTAGCGCGTCCGGGGAGGAAGCCGGGAGGCGCGTCCGGGGAGGAAGGCAGGTGGCGCGTCCGGGGAGGAAGTCCCGGAAGGAAGGCCGGTGTCGCGCCTCAATGCAACCGGGACGGCGCGCGCAGGAGGCTTGGTCGCCGCTGCCTAGGGTTTTTCGAAATGCAACATCGGGACCCGCGCGGGGACGTCGTGGGGCACGTCGCGGGGCGCGCGCGGAATGATTCCGGTGGACGGCACGTCTGGGGAAGGAAGGCGGGCGACGCGGTTGGGGGAGGAAGATGCGGTGGGGAGTAGAAGGGGAGAAGTTAGGGAATGGCGTGGTGTGGTTGGGGGAGGAAGATGCGGTTGGGGTATTTGGCGAATACAGGGCGCGGGCCCCCGCGTCAAGTGATGCCAATCGTGTGGCGTGAGGTGCGAGGAAAATCGAGGCCGTTGGATCAAATCACATCCAACGGTTATAAAATTAGATGTACAGATGGGCTCTGTGCTCTTAAGAGTACAATAGTCTTTGTGTGTGTGTGTGTATATATATATATATGAATAATACATAAGGCTCCATGATTCATTACCACTAGATGTACTTTGAGATTCGTGTTGTTTGGTTATTAACTTATTATACTTTCATATATCCACTAAAGAAAATATTTGAGGCATCAAACTCCAAAAAAGTTGAATTGAACTTCAATTTAAACTACATTTAACTATACTTCAAACTAGTTCAAACTATATATATATATATATATATAAGTACTATATTATGCATAGGCATAGTATAGCTTATGCTACGCTCGGCCGGTTCGATGGCTTGACTCGGTCAATTTCACCTCCTGATAAATAGCACAGTTCAAATCTCGGGAGAATATCCACCCATACGTGGGAACGGATTAATTGCTCATTTTCAAATCTTTTCTTCCGTTTTTTCGTCGTAACTTTTGATTAGGACTTCAGATCGACGAACGGTTTTCACCGTTGGATTACTTACGTCTTTACGGACAAAATTAGACCACTCTTGCCATATAAAAAAAATATAGTTTTTGTGCAGTGTTCCTAACCATCGTGGGTTTTTAACCATCGGTGCTAGTTTCCTAACCATCGTACGCTAGGATTCTAACGATCGTGCGCCGAACTTCTAACTATCGCGTGTGCTAGCTTTATAACCATCGTATGTTGGCTTCTACCATCGTGTGCTGAACCTTCTAACCACCATATGCTGGGTTTCTAACCGTTGTTTTATGGATTTATAACCATCGTGCACCGAACCTTTTAACCACGCCATGTGCTAGCTTTCTAACTATCGGGACTAGGTTTCTAACAATTAGAAACCTAGCGTATGATGGTTAGGACTCTACGCAAAAATTTATTTTTTATATGGCAAGAGTGGTCTAGTTTTGTTCGTAAAAACGTAAGTAATCCAACGGTAAAACCGCTCATCAATCTGAAATCCCAATCAAAAGTTACGATGAAAAAAGGAGGAAAAAATTCAAAAATCGAGCAATTAATGCGTTCCCATGTATGGGTGGGTTTCCTCCCAAGATTTTTGGGTTGAATGCAAATGGCAAGTTGGTATGGGTAGATTTGGTTTCCGGAATGGTTAGTTCTACTCTCTAGAATGGTTATTTCTGCTCGTAGATCCGAAAATTAATGCAGGCATTTTAATTCCCTCTCGCTTTGTTGGGATTAGCTCTAGGTGCGACCGAGCGTAGAATAGGAGGCACTACGCCTAGGCGTAGAATAGCGTGACCGTGTGTGTGTCTATATATATATACATAGAGAGAGGGAGAGAGTTGGGCTATGGTGTTTCACGAAGCACGGAAGATACCGTGCTTCGCGTTCAGTTTAGAAAATCGGATACTCAAATGGACGATATGAATCGTCCATCTTGATCTTCTCATTGAAATCTCTTACATAACCAAATTTCATTTTTTTGATTTTTTTGCCATTTGTTTTGTATTTTTGAAAATCACCGATTTAATTCGTTGTGAAGCGCCCAATTTGCTGGTTTTTAAAAATACAAAACAAATAGCAAAAATTCAAAAAATACGAAATTTGGACATATAAGAGATTTCAACGAGATGATTAAGATGGATGGTTTAGATCGGCCATTTGAGTCTCAGATTTTTCGAACTAGATGCGAAACACGACGTCTTCCGTGCTTCGTGAAGTACCGTAGCGCAACTCTCTCTATATATACACACACACATATATACACATATACATATGCATATATATATATATACACATATATATACATATATTGTCGGAGCCCGGTTTTACTAAACCGAACCCTTACAGATAGCAAAGACGTGTCCCAAGAATCGCACGCGTACAAGAAATGTGAAACACAATACCATTGCCACACTGCATTAACTAGAAAGTACATCGTAATCTTTCATGAGCAATATATTACATTAGTTCATAGTAACAGATCCTGACTAATACAAATAACAAGATAAACCCAAAAGTGGCGACCCATCATGGCCACAGGCACACGCTTATCCGGGAAGCCGCTAGTAGTCCGGATCCACCTCCGAGAAAACAGCAACGTAGTCCTGCGCGTCCCCAAACTCCTGACCTGCTAACGATAGAAACAGCCCCGCATAGATGCGGGGTTAGCATGCGAATGCTAGCAAATCTTTCCTGGGAAGGGCTAGGCTAAGGCTCATCCTAGGAAAGCTGAGGGTTATTTGCGTAAAAGCATTTAACCTAGAAGTATAAAAGCATTTAAGAAAATAAAAATAAATAAAATAAATAGCAACTTTCATAATCGGTAAAGATATAACCTGTTCTCATTTTCGAACCGAAGTTTCCCAATATCTCATAGTTCTCAATTCATCATCACATATTCTCAAATCTCATAAACCAATCTCATTCTCATCTAGCAACGGCACGCATGCCGGAAAAACCTTACCCGGGTCATATTAATTAAAGTGAAGCTACGTTGTGAAAGACCACTGAGTCGCTCTTTAACCAGGAGCTCGGCCATTCGAATAGGTTTACACTCTACAGAGGTTGTACACTTTACCCGCAAGATATAGTACCCTCCCGTCGAAGAGTACCATAACTAGACCCTTCAGAAAACTAACCTCGAGTTTGCCACAGTTGTACCTGATATCTGCACAGGTACCCGGAGAAATGATAGGTCCATAAGTCTCCGGCAGTACACCGGCGATGGTTCCCACGGAACCCATCTACGGTGCAAGAACGGTGAACAACACCGAAGTTACTCTCCCTCTAGATCAGGCCCGTCCCATACCAGGCTTACGGTCGCATGGAAAATTCTCAGTTAAGCGTGTCACAATCAACGGTCCTTAGTCTCGGAGCGGCCATCCCACACAAACCCAATTCTCGTGCACGAAGGCACCCACCACGCAAACCAACCGCTCCCGATCCTGATTATTAGTTAGTCAAATTTTTAATTAAAGAGTGATCAAGCCCACCATAGCCCAAGTTCACCATATCCATGCTCAGATACACAATTCTCAGGATGAATACAGTAATGATAACAAATGATAACCAAGGTAGTCAGAGTCGGGATCCTAAGTTGGATCGATTTTCCCTGGAAAGAATCGAATCGTAGTATCCAATCGTAAAATCGAGGATTCTATCTAATTTGTAAAATAAATATATTTTTTGTTCTCCACTGTACTTTTATATTATATATATATATATAGTTGAGCTCCGGTGCTTTGCAAAGCACCGAAGACGCCGTGCTTTACGTCTAGTTTATAAAATCCGAGACTCAAAATGGACAATCCGAACAATCCATCTTGATCTTCTCGTTGAAATCTCTTACATGACCAAATTTCATATTTTTTGAATTTTTTTGCTATTTGTTTTGTATTTTTGAAAACCAGAAAATTTGGACACTCCATAACTAATTAGATCGGTGATGTTCAAAAATACAAAACAAATAGCAAAAATTCAAAAAATTACGAAATTTGGTCATATAAGAGATTTCAATGAGAAGATCAAGATGGATATATCATGATTCGATTGAATCACACACTAATTAACATTATGATTGCTGTCAATTATCAAAAATAGCTTCTAAACCTTATCTGGAGTAGGATCGCGATTCTACACGATTCTACACGATTCTACAATTTGGATCGCGATCCTACTCCGATCCTATGTGATCCCGATTCACTAAGCAACTCAGATCGACATGCTTCTATAGGATCGTAGAATCGCACGACTCTACGAGTAGGATTGCGACTTTAACTACCTTGATGATAATAGATGCAGGAAATCACTCCCCGATGTTGAACGGAGCTTTGCTAAGCCAATTAATATTTACAACAGTAGGATATTAGTTAAATAAATTATCCTAACGGCAATGCAGGACAGTAGGTGCATGTCCCGATAGTGGAGACCTGCACTGGGAATATCTAAGCAATATAAGCCCGATTTAATTAATTAGCAATTTTGGCAAACTTAGAAATTAGGGTTTCTAGGGAAAAACTTGCCTTCGGGGTAGTCGGGCTCCGGCGGTGCGTCGGCGGTGTCGAGAAAACCTCCTTCGGCGCTGGAACGGTTTAGCGCACGTAAAACGGAACAAACAACAATAAATAACATAAATAAAATATAAAAATTACTGGAAATAGGTATAAATTTTACAAATTTTTAGGAACTGGAATCGCCAGATTCGGAGTTCAAATGAATTCGTAGTGCATTAAACAAGGAATTCCACTAGCTGGAAAATCCAAAAAATAGAAAATGGCTATTGGGCTCTGTGGGCCGGCCCAAGAATGGGCTTCCAAGCCCAACCGGACTCCATCCTGGAAAGATAAAATAGAGAGGAGAAAATAATAAGGGGGAGAGAGAGAGACAGGGGGAGAGAGGAAGGAGGAGAGAGGAAGAGGAGGAGGAGGAGGGCTGGCGGGAAGTGAGGTGGGGAATCTCCTGAACAGGCATGGATGTGGCAAGACGGGCAGTGTGTGGCATGTGAGCCTTGATCGGCTGACGGCGAGGCTCAAGTCAGAGAGAGAGGAGGAAGAGAGAAAGGAAAGGGAGAGAGAGAGAGAGAGAGAGGAGGATGGCAGGCCAGAGTCAGCGCATGGCCGGCCAAGATGGTGGGGACCGGCGGACGGCAGGCGGCGGTTGGCGAGGAGAGGAGGGAGGTAGAGGGAGGACGGGGGTAGAGAGAGAGAAAGAGACATGGCCGAGAGAGAGAGAGAGAGAGGGCCTGCGGCGGTGGGTACGGCTGGGCGGTGGTGGCAGGACGACGCCGGTTTTGAACTCACATCACTGGCGATTTTAGAACCGACAGTGATTATGTGACAGTGATAATTGGGGATTTTCACTGGCGGGTGTGGAATCGCCAGTGATATACATTATCACTGGCGGTTCGTAACAGAACCGCACGTGATATTAATAATCTCACCGGCGGTTGTTGTTAGGATCACCGGTGATAACAGACTTTCACCGGCGGTTTTAACCAAAACCGCCGATGATATATAGACCTTCACCGGTGGTTTTGGTTAAAACCGTCAGTGACAGTGCATATCACTGGTGGTTTTTGTATGAACCGCCAGTGATATCTTTTCTAGGGTCAAAAAAATAATTTCATCACACATCCAGAATTCATCCAGATATACATATACATCAATAAACATCCAGATTTCATCCATATACATCCAGAATTCAAAATTCAAATAAACAGATTCATCTATATACATATACATCCAGATTTCATCCAGAATTCATCTACATATACATATACATCCAGAATTCAAATAAACTGATTCATCCATATACATATACATCAATGTACATCCAGAATTCAAATAAACAGATTTCATCCATATTCATCTATAAACAAATTCATCAATAAATATCCAGATTTCATCTATATACATCCAGATTTCATCTAAATAAGAACAACTTCAAATTCAAAAGAACATATCATATATTAATATAACAAAGTTATTACAGGACGTGCATCACTTCATACAATATGTCTGTTATAGTTAACTATAGGCGTCTACTGTTTAGACGACCATTTGGGTCAATAACTTGGGTATTAATAAACGTAGCCAAACTATCTCTAATATCTGCAAGACAATTGAAATCGATGTTTGTATCTGCAATGTTCAGATCTTCATTTGGTCGTAATCCCAGAGTGATTTGCATATGTCGCCCAACATAGAAGCCGCAAGCATGGCCTCCGGACTGCTGGTGGCACTACATAAGGAAGTATAAAGATGTCAAGTCACAATAATCAGTGGGACAGGCACTACATAAGAAAGTTTCCATTTTTCACCAACTCCCGTTAGTTTATCCGTACAGAACTATCTCTGACAGTTTTAAAGTGAACCGCCAGTGATATGTAACCGTCAATGGCGGTTTTAAAGTGAACCGCCAGTGATATGTAACCGTCACTGGCGGTTAACCGTACAACCTCATCACTGGCGATCGGTGTTCTGTCCCAAGCCACGCGGGGATCCTGTGACCCTCATCACTGGCGGTGATAAAAATAGCCGCTAGTGATGAGGGGTCGGGGATGAGCCATTCTATAGTAGTGTCCTACGTTTGAAATTTTTTATCTTGCCGAGAAACCTTAACATTTTCCTAGCGCATGTTGCACATAAACGATCCATCCGTCGCTCTTACCGGATCGATCGGGTAAATCCAACGAAGAAGAGCGGTCGATATATATCGAGCTGCGCTGACGTTGTCACAGATCGATGTTTTGGAAATCATCCGTACGTGATCATCATCACCAATTATATATTGTGTTTGGAAAGCTCCAAGAAGCGGATCGATTCGAGATGACATAATGTGTTGGGTCGGTTGGGTTTAAAACTTTTGAGATGTGACTTCCGAAAATTGGAGCGTCTGGGCTCGAAGAAGCAATTTTAATTATGTAAATGTCAAAAAGGAAGAAATAAGTAGTACTACGCATGGAATAATATATGACTACTGCATCCTGAGCGACTCCTTTGTAATGGCTAGTTGCTGTATATATGATAAAAAAATTGCATTATTGCGCTCTAAACTTATAGTGAATTTCACTTAGCCTCTCGAACTTTAATTTCGGCCCCTTAAACTTGCAAAAGTTAGCACCGTTTCCCTCAAAACCATTAAGATTCCATTAAATCCTGAGGTGACCATTATTTTTCTTTGAAAATTTTGAAGATTCATCTTAAAAAAAAGAATTCAACTTTTCATATAATTCAAATTTATTAGTTTTGAAAATTTTGAAATTTCCAAGAAAATTTAATTCAAAAGATGAAATGCCATGCAAGAGAGGATAGGAAAAAGTAAAAAGGACAAAATAGAGAGATGTAGACATGGAATAGATCTAGTCACGGCTTTTTGTGTGATATGGTTATCATGGAATAACAAGAATACGCAGGCATTTCATTAGAAAAGGGTTTCTAGGTTGTCTGGCTTCAAACATCTACCAGGAAGGAATTGAACCCGCGCATAGTAGATTCACAATCCACTGCCTTGATTCACTTGGCTACATCCACCCATTATCCATAGGTGGAGAAGAGAAATCCACTCAAAATCCAGGAAAGAGCAGCGAAAGAAAAGCGCCCTTTCGATAGCGAGGAAGAAGGCACGTAGAGCGAATCCAACGGCCATGATGAGAGTCACGGAGGAGCCACTCCGAAGTAAGAGTCTAAGGTCCCGTTTGGCATAGCTCCAGCTTTCAGCTCCACCTCAGATATGGAGTTTGTAGGTTAAATAAAATGACTTAAGTTTATATTTTTAGTTTAAAATGTAAATAAGATGACTACCTAAACATCCTTAATGTACCCATAACTCCAGCTCCATAAATTTCTAGAGTTAGAAATAGGATGCTCCACCAACTCCACCAATTTTGGTGGAGCTGGAGCTGTACCAAATGGGGCTAACTAAGGCATCCTTGCTCACTGAGCAAGCAAGTTGTAAGACCACACTCTCGAATACATCCACCACCAGTAAGAGAGATATTGAAGAGATGATTAAAAAAGAAAAATAGGTTTATGAAAATTGCAAATTTTGAAACTTCGGTTTTGAATTTTGAAACATGTGAAAATTTGATTTTAAAACTATTGATTTTTTAAATTTCAAACCTTTTTATTTGATTTTTTCAAACAAGTTAAAAAATCAAATTAGAAGGTATAAAAAACTGTGAAAATTAGGAAAACTCAACTTCAAAGTTAAAAAAATTGAAACTAAATTCAAATTTGAATCTATAAATTTAAGAAATTCAAAATATTTCAAATTCAAATTCTCACATGTTTCAAAATGTGAAAATTCAAAACTGAAGTTTCAAATTTTCAAAAATTTTTGAAGTTGAATTTTTTTTTGAGAGAGAGGGAGGGCAATCATGTAAGCAATTAACGGAAAACTAACCGCTATCTCAGCATTTAACGGAATCTTAACGGTTATGGGGCAACAGTGCTAAGAGCATGTACAATGGTTCACGTTAGCTATCGATAAGGGTATGCACAATAGTATAGACAGTTGCTATCTATAACAGGTTGACATGTCATTTATAGACAACGTTATAGACAATACATACAACGGTATAAACAGCTCATTTATTAGTAGACAGCTTCTACCCACACACAACCTATCTTGATTCCCGTGCTAGAGTCGACTCTATATTAAGAGACGGCTTAACTCTCTATGCACCCTCTTTCTCATCCGCATCATTTTTGTCTTACATGGCAAGGCTTAGAGACAGCTGACATAGATCATTGTACATGCTCTAAGCAGTTTCTAAGAGTTACCATATAGGACATGTGATGATATGGAGAAGAGAGCATGCATAGATATTTGAGCCATCTCCAATGCAAGAGTTGACTCTACACAAGAATTAAGAAACTCTGTGTGAGAGAAAACTGTCTATAAAAGAGTGTAACCATCTCTACCATTGTATATATTGTCTCTTGCGCTGTCTCTAGGTGATATGACAATATTAGAGACAGCTACTGTCTTAACCATTGTATATGCTCTAATAAATGCAAGTTTAAGGGACGGAGAAACTAAAGTTAAAGTTGGGAAGGCCAAGAGAGATTTACTGCAAGTTTTAGAGGGTAACGTGTAATTTTCTATACGATCAGTTAATCATGCATTGCTGTCTCACATCTACTCTAGCCTGATAGTACTACCACCTATCACTATCAGATCAATAATTGTTTCAGTAATTAATAACTTCTGTCCAGATTTATTTATCACTTGTCGTTTTCTCTTACCAACCTATAGATTTCCTCCGGTACATAGCCACTCTAGTTCCCTACGTACTATCGCTAGCTTCACCTCTAGGCTAGAGGGCAGATAGCGGATACAAAGATACAAGACAGATCCGAGATGACAAGCAATTTTTATTATGTAAATGTCAAAAAGGAAGAAATAAGTAGTACTACGCATGGAATAATACTAGTAGGGACCAACGTGCGGTGGCGCGTTAGCCAACTGTGCACGAACGTATTATCGGCTTATATTCGTTATGTTTGGTGTTTCGATTTATAAATGTAACCTATAACATAAATTTTTCAAAAAAGTCAAAACTTTCAAACTCAAAATTTTGTTAAAACGACTAAATTATCACCACAATCTTATAAATTCAATTTACAGTGTAATTTTAACAAATTTCCAAAAATTGATATATAAAATTCAAAGCTTGTGAAATTTACAAAAGTTTTCAAAAAAGTATCATGATTCTGAAAATTAATTTTCTGTGAAATTTCAAAAGCTTTCCCAAAAAACTTATTTTTTACGGACCATTTTTAAATCTAAAGTTCTGGAAAATTTTCAACATTTTCCAAAAAAACCTTACGATTTTTTAAATTCATGTTTTTGTGAACTTAATTTTTTATGGACCCCTAAAATTCAAATTTTTGTGAAAGTAACAAAGATTCCCAAAAAATTTTTGATTTTTTATGGTCCCTTCCCATGAAAGCATGGATCTATTTTTCCAGGTTTCTAAAATTCAATTTTTTTGTTAAAAATACGAAAGTATCCCCAAAAAAATTTTAGGACCCTTCCCATGAAACCATGGTTCCATTTTTGTAAGTTTTGATCTTTTGAAATCATGATGTCCAAAAAATCTCATGGTTTGTAAAATTCAACATGATTCCATTTTCAGGATCCTTCCATGGAAGCATGATTCCATTTTGCAAGTTTCTTTTGGAATTTTTAAACATCCTAAAAAATTGAGAACGGAAGGGACAAAACGGGAAAACAACTCACTATCTTTTAAATTCGAAGTTTTGTGAAATTTTAAAATTTTTCCAAAAAAGTGTTATGATTTTTAAAATTCCAATTTTTGCTAACTTAATTTGGAACCCACTACCATAACACTTTTTAAAACTCAAAGTTTTGTAAAATTTTAAAAAATAAAAAATCTCACGGCGTGTAAAATTCAATTTTTTTTTTGTGAAATTAACAAAAATTTCCTAAAAACTTCATTTTTTTTATGGACTCTTCCCATGAAACATGTTCTATTTTTGCAAGTTTGTAGATTTCAATTTTCTATGAAAACACCAAAATTTCCGCCAAACAAACTTTTTTTTATGGACCCTTACCATGAAATTATGGTTCCATTTTTGCAAGTTTTGTATTTTTAAATTTTTAAGTGAGCTAAAAAAAGAGAAGTAAAGGTGAAACAGTGGAGGCGTTGGGAAAAATAGGGAGCGTGGGGGGGATGCGCTAGCGGCAGGAGTCGAACTCGGGCGGTTGGGTTGAAACCTACAGCTAATAGCCACTGGAGCCCGTGTGCCCAGGTGCTCACAATTGCAAACGACAAATCTTTATAATATTCTTTAAAATAGACGGCCAGATCATGCTCCAAGACGCGATCAAACGGCCTCCGTTTTCGGATGACGTGGCCGCGCGTCGGGGCTGAGAAATCATGAAGCGCTACGCGCTTTATATAGCTTTTCTAGAAGGAACCATGCGCGTAACCCGCGCCAGTCCATCAGATTGCTTTTTTGCATATAGTTTGTGCATAATTCTTCTATACAGTACTGTACTTATAAACTGAACTAAATTTAAAGTGATTATTGACAATAGTATTTCATCCCTTTCATTATAATTCATGACAATAAGAAAATAGAGGACGAAAAAGTTTAAAATTTAAAATTTTTCCAAAAAGTTCAAACAAACCTTGTATGGACCTTTTCGTTAAACTATGATTCTATTTTTGTAAGCATTTTTTTCGTGGAATTTTTAAATAGGCTAGAAAAAAGAATATAGAAGAGTAAAAAGAGAGCGAAAGCTTTTTTTAAAATTTAGAACAGTTCTAATTTTAAAAACTAATAAAAAACTAAGTTTTTTATGGACCTTCTTTGTGGTGCCATGGTTCCATTTTTGGGAACTTTTTCTAGAGTTTTCAAACAGCCTACAAAAAAGAAAATGGAAGAAATAAAGAAAAGAACGGAAAAGTTTTTTAAAATTGAATAGTTTTCTAATTTCAAAAATTTTCCAAAGAAATCAATTTTTTTGGGACCTTGTTTGTCCAAGCATATTTCCATTTTTGTATATTTTCTTTATTAAATTTTGAAATATCCTAGAATAAAGAAAATAGAAGAGAACAAAGTCTGAAATTCAAAATCTTCGAATTTTAAAAAATATAAGAAAAGTTTAAACTTTTTATGGACCTTCTTTGTGTAGCTAGGGTTCCATTTTTGTAAACTTTGTATTTTTCGGTTTTTTAGGCCTAGGAAAAAGAAAAGAGAAAAGAGAAAAAAAAAGCAAAAGATAATAGAAGGGAACAAAGTTTCAAATTCAAATTTGTTCTAATTTTTAAAAAATTTGAAAAAACGTTTAAACTTTTTATGGACCTTTGTTGTGCAGCCATGGTTCCATTTTTGCAAAGTTTGTATTTTTTTGAATTGTTTGATGGCCTAGAAAAAAGAAAATAGCAAAGGGAAAAAGCTATCGGAGGAGAGGAGGGAGCGAGTAGTGGGAAAAAGAAAGTTCGCCAGGGATCGAACCGCGACCGGTGGAGTGAAAGCGAGCGCAGGTAACCAGCCCACCGAACAGCCCGCCTTGTCAAAAGCCACCGTAGCAAATATTTTTTATATATAGCGCGAACGGACGGCCAGATCACATTTCTGCTGACGATCCGTTGGCTCGCATTTAACCGGTGACATGGCCGAGCGGCGGGGCTGAGAAATCATGAAGCGCTACGCACTATAACGTAGGGTAAATATATATGCCTACTGCATCGCGAGCGACTCCGATCAATAGAAAATTGCATTATTGCGCTCTAAACTTGTAGTGAGTTTCATTTATCCCCTCAAACATTAACTTCGGCCTTTTAAAACTTGTATAAGTTAGCAATGTTTCCTCCCCAAAACCATTAGGATTCCATTAAATGCTAAAGTGACCATTATTTTTTGTTAGTTGCTTAGGTGGTTGCCACGTGTGAGGTTTTTCTTAATGAGATAGATTACCTCATTGTAACGCTGGTGTCCCCTGCTTTCCTTATTTCCTTTTTTCTTGTATGAACTTTGGCTTTCTTAATAAAGCTGGGCGTATAGCCTAGCCTGAGTTCTAAAATAAAGCACAAAAATATTGTGTTACACCTAGGGCTGGCACTCTAGCTCGTAGCTCGTGAGTTGCTCGTGAGCAGCTCGGGATTTAGCTCGGCTCGGGCTCGGCTCGTTGGCTAATGAGAATGAGCCGAGCTTTTTTTCTAGCTCGGTGGAAAAACGAGCCGAGACGAGCCAGCAGGTAGCTCGCTCGTGGCTCGCTCGTTTAGGCTCGTATATGGTCTAATTTTTAAATATCTTCTATATTGCATGTATAATATGTGATGTAGTAGGCTTTTATCAATAGGTGTTGCATGTATATTGGTATACTTATATAAAATAGTTATAATTTTAATCTCTTCTAGACAATGAGTCAATGATACTTGGGATCTCTCTTTTGTTTCGGACACTATTCTACTTACTCTGTCAATAATGATCTGGCAGCTCGCGAGCTGGTAACGAGCCGAGCCGTGACTATTTTTTAGCTCGGACACCTTGCCTAGCTCGGCTCGGATCTGCTCGGTAGTGAACGAGCCGAGCCGAGCCAGCACCTGGCTCGCTCGAACTCGGCTCGTTACCACCCCTAGCTACACCTTTCGGAGACGCCCATTCCGGGACGAGTTGGAAGAGGAATTCCAAAATATTACATGGATGAGACTCATCACACCGGATCAGTCTCTTAGACGGATGAGGCATCCATGACACCTTCCTCTCCGTCTCTCTTGGAAAGAATCAACTTTGACATTTTTAAAAATTCATCTTTAAAAAAAAGAAGAATTCTACTTTTCATAAAATTCAAATTTATGAGTTTCAAAAATTTTTAAATTTAAAATTTAAATTTTATGAAAATTGCAAATATTGAAACTTCAATTTTGAATTTTTTAATTTCAAAACATGGGAAAATTTAATTTTCAAACCTTTTTTATTTTTAAAAAGTTGAAAAAAAGCAAATTAGAAGGTATAAAAATCATGAAAATTTGGAAAACTTAAATTGAAAATTGAAAATTTTGAAACTGAATTGAAATTTCTAAATTAAAAAATTTAAAAGGTTTCAAATTCAAATTTTAGCCTGTTTTAAAATTTGAAAATTCAAAATTGAAGTTTTAAATTTTCAAAATTTTTTGAAGTTGAATTTTTTCAAGGAGAGAGAGAGAGGGAGTGAGGTGATGTGGATGCCATACACGCGTGGCAACCATCTAAACAATTAATGGAAACTAATTGCCATCTCAGTATTTAACGGAATCCTAACAGTTGTGGGGGTAAGAGTGCTAACGGATACACGTTTAAAGAGTCGAGAAAGTAAAGTTAAAGTTTGAGAGGCTAAGAAAGATTCGCTATGAGGTTTAGAGGACGACAATGCAATTTTCTCTACGATAAATTAATCATACTTGGCCGTCTCACATCCACTCTGGCCTGATAGTACTACTACCTACTACTACCAGATCAATAATTGTTTATTAATTAATAACTTCTGTCCTGATTAATTTATCCCGTGTCGTTTTCTCTTACCCACCCATATATTTCGTCCTGTACATAGCCACTCTAGCTCCCTATGTACTATCTTTGGTAGCGTTTCTTTCGGTTACGTTTAAGCTGGAAATTTGTAGCTCCCCGCTAACGATATCCGAGGGATCAAAAAATTATAGAAAAAATGGTTTTGAGAGTTTTGAGAAGAAACAGTAAGACCTACAAAAATTGGCTACCAAACGTCAAAGCGTTTGACTTGTACAAAAATAATAAATTTCCAGCTTATAAGCAAACGCAAACGGAAACGCTAAAAAAAACAATAGCAAAGATACAAGACGAGGACTTAAAAGTTACAATGGTTAGAGAAGTGAACCGAAAAAAGGGGCTTATGTTGGTGAGGAAAAAAGGGCAAAGAGGAAAGCTGAAAAAGCAAGCAAAGAGGGACTAAACTGGAAGGAAAAAAAACCAGGAAAGTAAGCAGAAAGAAGATAGAATACTATGTACGTACTTGGTCTGCTTTCTTATTTTGCTAAAAATTGGATGGGGATAGTTTTCTATGCTTGTATAGGATTCCAATGTAACATGATATGTTTTTAAGTTCATAGCAAATCACGGATACTTAGCTATAAGTGAATTTAAATTGCCCCGTGACTGAAATTTTTTGTTCTTTTAGTCATCCAAAATTCATTTTAAGGTAACCTGGATTTGTCGACGTTTATTTAAGCCAGCGTATAGCCTAAATACCCCAAAGACCGGCCTAACCTAGCGTTTAACAGTATTTGCTGTATTTATTTCTATGACATATATAAATGTCAGCAAATAGGTTGTACATAGTATTTATACGTTGGCGTAGCTGGAACAATTCAAGGTGTTTATAAATATTATCGGCTTAAGGTTACCATGGCGTTTGTAAACGTCGGAGAAAGTGCATGTCACCATGGCGTTTATATATGCCGAATAAAATGAAACGAGACATTTCAAGTATGCAGAGAGCTCAATTAACCGAACAGCCCAATTGGTCACTCGGCCAAGTTCTCGTAAAAAAACTATAGTCCAGCGTCGCCCCTTACTCTAGGCTTCATGATGTCTTTAGTCGTCGTTGCTTGGTCGTCAACAGCCTCAACACATGCACGCCCGCTTAGCTAGCTCGCCCGGTATGTCTAAACGCCGAGAATGATTTTTCTCGCGTCACTTTTCTTGACACTTTAAACACCATGAACAATGTTTTTGGGTTAGTTTACGAGTTTCTAGGGCATTTATAAACACCTAGTTAGGAAGAAATTGTCCATGCTGTAGCGATTGCGCACCACTAAACCTAAAATTGCATTCGGAATCAATGTCAAATCTTAGTACAATTACATCGCAACTTTTTTTTTAGGCTAAACTAGAATCTTCTTTTGTTTTTGTATTTTGTATAGGGTTCACAAAATTTTGTTTAAGTGTTTTTTTTAAAATTTGCAGGGGTCACCAAAGGTAAACATTCTGTCTAGGCTATAATTAATTAATCAATTAATCTTTTGTTTTTATTTTGGTTTCTTGTCTTTTTTGTAGCTGTTTATTGATCAAAGTTAAACTTTTTGTCTAGTCTATAGTTTTTCGTTTTTATTTGTTTTGACCATCATCCAGAAATTTCACACTACCAGAGAACAGGGCAGCAGTACCGGTTCCAAACCCCTGCTGTACCGTTTTTTTTACCGGTACAGTACAATTGGTACTGAAGGTCAAGGTCTCCAGTACCGGTTGAGGAACCGGTACTGCTAGCCCTAGAAAAACAAAATATGTGGTGTGTGGGATTCGAACCTGGCACCTCGTGACTCCCACCTTAGCCCAACCAACCCACCCAATCATGCTTTCTGATATTAATTAATAGAATATGCATTCCTTTTGACCTATTCTGAAATGAGGCTCCAGTACGGGTTCGTGTTACGAACCGGTATTAGAGAGCCCCCTTCCAGTACCGGTTCGTAAAACAAACCCGTACTAATGAGTCTCATGCTAGCTAGCCTGCAGAGGGCTCTCCAGTACCGGTTCGTGATACAAACCGGTACTAGAGGGAGCTATGAACAGGTACTGTAGCTAAAAAATTACGAACCGGTACTGCTGCTCACTCTATTACTGGTTTAAATCTATCCGGTACTGTTCCGTTGATATTTTTGCGCGTTTTGACAGTAGTGTCAGCAACGTTACTCTCACGTTAACAAGACGAGGACAGATAGCTCATGCATTTGAAGACGACGTCGACTCAACGACCTGACTTCTAGTTGGTCCCTATACGTAATTAAATATCACCGGTGTACCATGACTTGATAGAAATATATGTATATATATGCACATAAACGATTGATCAGTCGCTCTTACCGGATCGACGGGTAATCTGATGAAAGAGATCTAGCACGCGCGCGCAAGAGTCCAACGCACTTGCTGATCACTTGTAATTTGTAATTACCAATCGCAATAACCTAGCAGCCGGCCGTCCACTGGTGTGCGTACGTGTATATATAGAGACACATGTTATCTCTGTTAATTCCAGAGCGAGAGGTATCCTGCGTATTTCTACGGTTAGATTTATGCCAAAATTTAAGAGAAATTTATATATATAGATATATACTCGTAGTAATTGATCATGGTAAGTTCTAAGATCTCATCAAAAATTTCTATTTTTTATTTCAAATTGCAATTGTTTTATTTTTTCTAGTTGATATGTGCTCTTTTCTATTACTTTTATTCCACTTTTTAAATTTTATTATAGTTGATATGAACATATTTCTAGTCTTACAGCAGTTAATATAAACTCGTTTTCTATTATTTTTATTTTGAATTTTATTTCTTTTTATTGTACTTGATATGGATTATTTTCCAGTCCTGTAGCAGTTGATATGACCTCTTTAACCTATTATTTTTCATTCTGAATATCAATTGCTTCTATTATATTATTTAATCGACATGTACTATTTCTGTTAATCTATGCTTCCTCACATCAGCCCCTCCCTTCTAGCATCACCTCCTCGCCGGCCGCCATCGATCTACTATCGGCTGCATGCCATTTTACAGGTATAAAGGGCACGGTTATGTTCTCTTTCCGGTTTTCCTCCGTCCATAATCTGGCATAGACGTACGTATGTACGAGATCGCGAGCGATGATGCTGTAGCAATCTCTGTAGATCAGGCACTACTCGTTCGATCCATATATGGTCTGTCGTGTACATAGAGATTAATATCCGCCATAATGCAACTGGTTCGATGTTGATTGCATGCCGCAAGCTAGGGTGTGTTTCTTTTTGCGTTTGCTTATAAGCTGGAAATTTATTATTTTTCTATAAGTAAAACGCTTTGACTTTTGGTAGCCAATTTTTGTAGATCTTACTATTTTTTCTAAAAGCTCTCAAAACCATTTTTTCTATAATTTTTTGATCCCTCAGAGATCCTAATCGAGGAGCTACAAATTCTCAGATTAAACACAATCGCAACCGCAATCGCCGAAAGAAACACTACCCTAGCTAGCAGCCGTGGGGATGTACGTATTCACTGTGCCACGATTGCTATAGCTTATAATTCCACGCACATGTAGCTGTTTATACTTCACTTTGATTTGTTTCCGAGATCGGGTTAGGTTTGCTGGTGCACAAGAACACACATTTTTCCCGTCGTTTTCTCCAATCTAGCTGGCTAGCAAGCGCAAGCAAGTTTTCCTTTACCCGATCGATTAGATAGATCGAGATATATATGTTAAACTTAAAACTGAGGATCAATATTAATAATCTTCTCTAATTGTATGAATATAGTGCTAAAAATAATTAAGAAATTAGGGATTAAGGACTTGGAACCTGAACTTGACGATGCTATCCTCTCTGAATGTGATGAAGACTCTTGAATCCTCGTATCGATCCCCTCTGTGGCACGGTTTAGTCTTCACATCAGTGGTGGAACGCCTCAAATTAGTTTTTGAGGGAATTTAGGGGAGAGTCAGTTAATCACGTCGCTAATGACGGAATTAGTGGGGTGATTTAGTCCCTGGAGAGGGCTCTCTGTCTTATATACTGCTAACTGATGTAGGACCAACCATTCTACATTTAGCTCCCAATTAGTATTATGTAATTAGCTCTTAAGATAGCTTAATTTACGCAATTACTAACACTGCACCTTAACTAATGGGTAATTACGGTATATAATTGACATGCATGAAGGCCAGGTCATCACATTCAAAGTTGTCAAATTAATAATAGAACTGACATGCATGAAGGCCGATTGAAGCTGCCTCAACTCGACAAGTTGACATTGTGATGGTTTTGATGTGTAGTATATCTTTGTCACTTGTGACGCGGCAAATTCACCCGCTAGCGGCCAGTCCAACTAGAAGTTAATTTGGCGAAGAGTGAAATGGTCTTGATCATCATGCACAATGGTTGTATCGTAGCAAACGAATCATATTCACATGTTCAGGTCTCTGGACTGTAAATTACTTTTGACAGCCTAGTTAATTACAAAAGAGTTTGAGATGAAAGCCATCGATCGATCAGTCAATTTTGTGTGCTAGGTAGGTTAGGCCTCCATGTCTATGATGCAACTAATTGGTAAGCCGTAAGGCCATCTCCAGCAATAGATGCCTAAACCCAAGTCCCATCACTGTAGCAAATAGTGATGGGACATAAATAGAAAAAGTAGAGTGTATGAATAGTGATGAGGCAGTTGTTGGGGGGGTGACTAGGGATGGGGCAGTCCCATTTGGTGACGTGGCACGTGAATAGGGATGGGACAAAAGAGAAATGGGGCGTCTGCTGGAGATGCCCTAACGATGAAAAACGTGTCTGTATATTTTGCATGAGATCATGTAACCAGTAATTGTTAAACTATTTGTCTGAATCTTGCACTACCACGGATTGAGCCTTCAATCCCGGTTCCAAACCAGCATCAATCCCGGTTTTGGAACCGGGATAGGCAATTCGGGACTGATGGCATGGAGCCATCGGTCCTGCTGTTCTCAACCCGGATAGATGTTAGAAATATATTTAAAAATATAATGCGCACATATGGCTTCTGCGGGACTCGAACCCGAGATCTCATGACTCCCCACTCACCCTTCTAACCAACTCACCCACCCACGCGTTCTGATATAACTAGGATATGCATTCTGATATAACACGAACCGGGACTAAAGGCCTACTTTCAGTCCCGGTTGGTAATACCAACCGGATCGATGAGCTTCCATGCCGGTGGCTGTACTAGCTCTGCATGGGAGGAGCATCAATCCCGGTTGGTATTACCAACCGGGACTAATGTGAGCGACGAACTGGGATTAAAGACTTGGAACTACGAACCGGGACTGATGCTACTATTAATACCGGTTCGTATCTTACCGGGACTGATAAGCCGGTATGGAAGGCTGTTTCTCTAGTAGTGTTGTGTGCATTTCTGCTAGTTGAGTGTGATAAAAAATTGTGAAAATTGAGACTTTTGTCCTCCGCAAGCACGTGTGCCACGGACCAAGGGTCCGCCAAGACCTATGCGCCACGGACCATGTAACACGAGATTTGGGCCTACGGGTGGTGCCCTGCGGACCGGGGGTTCGTGGGAACCTAGCCCACTACGGATCAGCCAACTGTGGCCATCCAATCCGTCGGAGATGCGCCACGGATTGACCCGGCGAACTTGGTCCTGGAGGCATGTGTGCCCCAGACCCGGTTCGCCGGCCGTGGACCGGAATGTATATCCCATTGAAATTTAAATTTTTGAGGTCTTTCTTTGTTCGGATGAAATTGTATTCTATATAAAAGTTGTAAAGAATTTTGATATGCGTCTTTTACATGTTGTGAAGTTTTTCATTTGAGCAATGGATGAATTTATAAAAAATTGATTTATACACTGCTATGGTGAATGGATTGTTGCAAGGGTTTAACTGTGTAGAGTTGATTAGGTACTCTGGGTTGCATTATGGCTAATGTCGATTTGATGATGGTATGAGGTAATGTAGATGTCTATGGACTAATGTGGATCAAGTTGAAATACACTTGTTTTCAGAGAAATTGTTTGCTTGTCTCACTTGCGCAGGTGACTAGAATTGATCGACATCAGCGAAGTGAATCGAGGACGTGGATGGGCGATACACGTCCGGATGATCAATGGTTCGTGCGGGTTGATCTGACTCACTCTAGGCACGTGGACGAAGAAGATTGGCAATGAAGACTTCCGGTACGCAAGCGGAAGCAGTCCAAGGGAAATTGGACGCAAGGTGAGCTTGGCAGCTAAGGAAGCAAAGAACGGCGATCTTGGAGGAGAAGTGGTTTTGGCGAGGGTTCATCTTAGAGAACAAGGTGGATCAAAATGGGTTATCAGGTGTCATATATGAGCTACTTTGAGAAGCGTGCAATATGAGAGAGAAAACCTGATGTCTTATCGGGTTTCGGTTGAGCCCACAATGTAATGTGAGATGAAACCCTAAGTGGATAGCTGGTTAAGCCTCTACTATATATGGGGCTCATAACCTTAGAGATAAGGTGAACACTTAGGAGGCTTTGGACAGGGCTTGAGGATGGTAGATTTAGCTAAATCATTGCTGGTTTGTTAGAGATGGGTTTGTGTTGATCCTTGTCAATCATTATGCTGTAATTATTCTTCAAAAATCAAGCAAGTTTTAAATTATGGTTTAAATTTCATGCTTCCTTTCTCCAGCTTGATTTTTGCCTTGTTCTCGAGTGTTCTTGGCTTGAATCCTAGATAATCTTGTTCCCCTTGTTTTGGTTAGGTTGGACCTGCGATTTAGGATCACAAAACATATCTGGGTTTATCTCATACAAGCTTCCCAAGGATTATGGTCACGGATTAAAATTTAGTGTTTTTGCCCGGTTTGTGACGTAGAATGGATAGAACCTAAAAAGATGGAGTCTTTAGGGCTAGTAGCCTTGATTCTTGGTTGAACTATGTGCTAAACATCATAAGGTAGTTGTGCTTCAAATTTGAGGTCCATTCATCGCTCAGATCAAGAATTACATCAAGTTTGGTTTTCATTCAAAGTAAAGTTTTTCAGGGAGTGTATGGCCCCGATCATCTGGTGTGGTCCAAATCATCTAACATCTACAGAGTGATGCTTTGTGAATTGGATTGATTCCTTGTTTCCCTTGTGTCTTGGTAGCTTCCATAGCTAGTTGAGACATGACTAAACATACGAGGAAGATCAAGGTGTTGTGTGAAGAAAAGGTCAAAATAAATTTAGCCCACTATTTATCCCCCTCTAGTCGCGTACTCGGTCCTACATTTTGGAAAGAGAAATAAGTACAAATAAGTACAAATATTATTCAATGAAAGCGAACTCCATAGAGATCGTTATACTAAATATTATTTTATGGGGAAGGGAGAGACAACAAGGAGGAGATGTGGGGGTTGTGTATAAGAGGAAGTGAGCCATGGTGCGGTGCAAGAAGACAGAAAAGGAGGGGAGGGGGAGGGGTGCATGTGACCACCATAAGGAGGAGACGGTGGGTCATGCAGAGGTGAATGCACCATAGAAAACACAACGAAAGCTAACCACGCCTAGCTTTCTTGACGGCCAGGAGACGACCATCGAGACAGTTATCTCTCTCGACGGAGCCGTTGAGTGAGTTAAGTTGTCTTGACGGTTGCCACATTAGCCATTGACAGAGATACAGCGCCCCTCACGGCTGCGCAGGCTGACACACGGCGTTAATCTCTCTACAGTCTACCGTTAGTTATCGAGACAACTAGAGCAAGAAACGACGGCTTATGTGGTGGTTGTCGAGACAGCCCTCGGTAGGCCAAGCCTGGCCCGAGCACCTGGGAGGGCCTACCTCTTCCCGGTAGGCCATGGGCACTCTCGACGGAACATCTGGCAGCCGTCGATATAGCCGTTGGCAGGCCAAGCCTAGCTCGAGCGCCTAGGAGGGCATCTCTGACCGGTGGACCATGGGTTCTCTTGACGACACATGGTGCAAACCGTCGAGGCAGGTCTGACCCGAGTGCCTAGGATGGCTTGTCTCTGCGCAAAGAGAAATGCCACTCTCTATCGACGGTCTATGACTTGGCCGCCGAGAGAGACTGTGTTTTCACAAATTTTGCAAAACTCATACATGTGATTGGCTATATGGCTTGCAATCATGAATGTAGGCATTGCAAGGTTTAGGAAAGTAGTTCTTCTAGATTTGAATTGTTAAAAATTTAACATGGTTTTGATTTAGGAAAGTAGACTATATGACTTGTTGTATATATTTCGCAAAGATGAAAATGGTTTTGATTTAACAATAAACATTTGAATTGTTCAAAATTTAAAGGAAAATCCAAGTATCGAACACGGCACCATGTAGACTTTGAATTGTTGAAATGGTTTTACATGATTCGTGTGGCGGTGGGTTGAAACCGGCAAATCTAGAGGGGATTATCTCCAAATGTCTATAGACACTAAACCCCGCCGGTGACTCGATTAGGGCAATTACATAGGGTTCCATAGCTTGGAAAGTCAAAAATTTTTTGAAACTCTTTTGGAGCAAGCTAAGTCACATATGGAGTAATATAATCAAAGGTTACGATCAATAGTATCAACACATTTTTTTTAAAAAAAATCAAAAGAGGTGGGATTGACCATTGGTTGCCAAAGAAGGAGGGACCGTAGAGGAAGAAGCCTTTCTTGACGACTTTGTGATAAACAGTCGATACGGTAGTCAACGAAAGTCGTCGAGAGAGATTGCTCTTGATGGCCAGTTGACAAATAGCCCTCGAGAGGCATGTCTCGACGGCTACCTATAGAAACCATCGGGATAGGTAGCATGTCTTGATGGCCTCATGGCAACCGTCGAGATAGGCCCTCCCAGTCGCTCGTGCCAAGATTGGTTTATTGAGACCTGTCTCGATGGCTATCCACACAGCCGCCGAGAGTGACCAGAGCCCTACCCCCCAGACAAGCCAGGCTTGCCCTACGAGTGGGCTGTCTCGACGGCCTGCATGTGGGCCGTCGAGACAGCCTCTGGTGTATCTAGGGTTTGGACCACGCCAGCCCCGCGCCGCCCTCACTACCTATAGACCCGCGCCGCCGTTGCCCCTTGTCGGAACTGAGGAGGAAGAGGAGAGGAGGAGGAGGAAGATGAGGAAGAGGAGGAGGATGACTGGTTCGGCTGGGACAAGAAGAGGCCAGGAGAAGAAGAGAAGAAGGAGAAAGAGAAGAACTGGAAAGAAGGAAAAGAAGAAGAGGGAGAACCTTGCTAGCCACACCCATTGTCGTCGTCGTCGCCGTTGCCACCTAGGTAAATTTCAAATTTCATGCCTCTTTTTTTTTTTGAAATTTTGGAGATTAGTCTCGATGGCCACTCATCCGGTTGAGGCTAATCCCCTTAATTAAATGCATGGTTAGAGTAATGACAATGTAATTAGGAAGAAATTGTAAATTTTGGAGTAAATTGATAGAAATTGATTGAAATTGTGAAAAATTGGTGCAAAATTGATAGGATTTGATAGAAATGGCTATAATTTGCTAGAATATTCTATGAATTGCTACAATTTGGAAGAATTTGCTTGAATTCGGTATAATTTGCTAGAATTTGTGATAAATTGCTAGAATTTCTAGAATTTGATAGAAATTGCTAGAATTTGCTATGATTTGGTAGAAATGGCTATAATTTGCTAGAATATGCTATGAATTGCTACAATTTGTAAGTTGCTTGAAATGGCTATAATTTGCTAGAATATTCTATGACTTGCTACAATTTGCAAAATTTGCTAGAATTTGGTATAATTTGCTATAAATTACTAGAAATTTCTATAAGTTGATGAAATTTACCAGAAATCACTGTAAATTGCTCGCATTTGTTATGAATTTATGCAAATTGAAGTGGATTGCTAAAAGATAGTAGAAATTTTGCATGATTTTTTGCAATTTGGTATGAAATGTCACCTAGCCTTACGTGACCCGTTCGGGAACGTCATAGATTGTAAGGATCTTCGACGGTGATTCGTTCGGCTCCATTACACGAAGTGGAAAGCGTTCCCGAACTGTCCAGTGGATTGCCGCGACAAGTGTCCTAGTGGACAGCCTGCGAATGCCGGTTTGGTTACGACATGTTGTGGTACCCGTGGATTCCGAGTCGAGATTTCAACGGCATGACCCTATATGGTTCTCCGGTGCATAACATAAGTGTTGGAGCGCCGGAAACGCCACCCTGACCATCATTGCACTAGGGGAACCTTAGGGTTATGTTGCCGAAATTTCGTGTCAGATCCATAGGTCCCACAATGGTCTTAATCAATCCGACATTCGTGGGTGGGTTTCCTTCCCAAGCCTTCCCAATCCAGCACCTGACATTGTCCATATGGATTAAATAGTAATAGAACAAGACAGGAGTTGGATGTATGATGGTTGGCAGCGGGGTGGACAACACACCGAGGAGTGGTATAAGAAGACAACTGAATTTGTGCATCATGCTTTCGAGGTGACACCTGACTCGCTTGTGACAAGTCCATGTGTACAATGCAATGCAATAATTGTCGAAAGAGATCGCGGGATGAGATGGAGATGCACTTGTGCTTCAAAGCAGGGTATCATCGATGGGAATTCCATGGCGGGCGGGCGGGCGGGGGGGGGGGGGGGGGAAGGAGGGCCCGGGTTGCGCCAGCAGAACCCGTTGAAGAGTTCAATGAAATCGATCGGATGCAGGACATGATGGAGGATTGCGGCCACCAATTCGACTAATTCGAGGACGAGGTGCCCCCTCGTCGGTGACTGAATTTCTGAATCTCTTGTCATCCACGCAGGATCCTTTGCATGAGAAAACCATAGTGATCCAGTTGTCGGTGGTGTCATGCATGATGGCATTGAAGTCTAAGTTCAATTTCTCAATTAATTGTTTCGACGAGATTCTGGCTCTGTAGTGTTCCGTCCTCCCTGAAGGTTACAAGATGCTATTGAATTGGTATGAGTTGAAGAAGCTCATTAATGGACTAGGAAAGCCGTACGACAAGATAGACTACTGCCCTAAACACTGCATGCTCTATGGCAAGGATGACAAAAAGTCAAGGTGCGATCATTGTGGAGAGGCAAGATTCGTTGAAACCATCGATGCATATGGCAATAGCAAGATGACGGGTGTGTCGAGGAAAGTGTTGCGGTACTTCCCCTTGACGAAGTGCCTACAACGGTGTTTCATGACAAAACAGACATTGCGGCAGATGAGATGGCATAAGGAAGGTAAACGGCAGAGGGCTGACGTTATAGTCCATCTGTCCGATGGAGAAGCCTGGAAGCACTTTGATCAAAAACATCTGGGTTTCACGGCGGATCCAAGAAATGTGCATCTGGCGCTTGCAACCGATGGGTTCACTCCGTTAAATTTTAACGCCCAATCGTACTCCTGTTGGCCGATCTTCATGATCCCTTTGAACCTGCCTCCATCACTCCTTGTGAAGGAGTTCATATTCCTGTCGCTAATTATACCCGGTTGGAGGAATCCTAAGAAGCATCTGGATCTTTTCATGAGTCCGTTGGTCAAGGAGCTACAGGAGCTATGGAAACAGGGGGCAATGACCTACGACCGAGGAACGAATTGCTCTTTTCACATGAGGGCGGCCTATTTATGGTCAATCCATGACTTCCCCGTATACAAGGAACAAACAGCTTTTCCATTCATATATGTGCTTCATTTTATTAAATGTGTTACTAACTTTCCATTTACTTGTAGGATGGGTCACACTCGAAAGAAGTTTGTCGGGACACCCCAGACGGACGAGGAGATGGACAGGGTGGCGAAGTCGCAGGGTTACGTCCTTAGCGATACCCAAAGAAGAGGCGGCTAGGGTTCGGCAGGTGACACCAGGGTCTAGCAGTGCAGCCAGGGTTACAGGCAGGAGCTGGTGCCCACTGAGGGGTCGCAGACTGCCCCGAAGAAGAAGAGGGGCTAGAACAAGGTCCCTCTAGCACCCGCGGACACCAGCTTGAGGGTTCCCATCCAGATCGATGGGGACATGTACGTGTAATTGGTTTTTTTGTTTTACTATATGAATTTTCTAACATTCTTTAATTTTTGTAGCAATATGTCGACAATGGATCCCTCCGTGAGGTAGCAGCTGGGCTACGTTCTGGGGACCCAGGTCCGAACGTACTACCCCGACATGGTCAAGGTGGGCGACGCCACCAGGCCAGCGTACAGCTAGGAAGACTACAAGCTCGCTTCCAAGGGGACTCGATCGCCGCTGCTCACTGTGTTCAGGACTTCTGGGTAAGTCTGTCTAACTGAATTTATTTTCTGAATTTGTGATCACGTTGCTAATCTCCTTGGTTTATGTAATTTCAGGCCACGTTCCATCCCTATACGGGGTTGACGGAGGTGCAATTCGGGCCCATCCTCGATAGGAATGCCCGCCAGAAGGCCTAGGGCCTGATGTCTAGCGCTCGTGTCACGGCGGTGGAGGAGTACCACATGTAAGCAACCGTCCTAATAATATCCTTGTCAAATGGTATTTACTATTTTTACACCTGCAAACTTTTGTGCATTTCAGAAAATATACCGACGAGCTGGTCAGCACGAAGGTGACCTGGGGCATCTACTTAAAGCCTGATAACTACGAATGGGTGCGTCCTGAGTGGGCGAGGGACCCGGCGGCATGGAGGGCCCTTGGAGAGAAATAGGCCAGCAAGGAGTTCCTCGAGAAGTCCGCGAAGGCCAAGAAGAACTGGTCCTCAAAGGACTTCAAGACGAGCGTGGGGAGATGGTCCATTCCCCACCTAGGCAAAAAGATGGTAAGATTTGGTTTCTTCTTTTCTTTTCTTTTTTTTTTTGCTAACTTGTCTTTCCATTCTGTAGGCGCTAAGTGCCATAGAGGCCTTTAAGAAGGCCCACACTCCAAGGCCAACCCTAGTACCCAGCCCATGATGGACCCCCACGCGCAGGCCAAGCTGGTAAGTGCCAACGAAACCTATCGCACTTAGCAGATTTGTAGTTTACCTTAATTTAACTCGAAACCACGTAGGATCGCTACCGGGAAACGTACACTCAAGAGCACGGTCCAGACAGCTTTCGAGAGGACGCGCCCCTCGACCCGATGGTGATCCATAAGCACTTGGGCGGCAAGGCACACAGGAGGCTGGCGATCAGATCAGACCACCTTACGTGAGCTAGTCACCATGTTAGATATCATTGCTTTGATAACGTTGAATTTTGCAACTAACCACGATCCTCCTTAATTGTAGGTCGGAGGATTACATGCCCAAGGTCCGGGCCTCCCAAACGCCCTCGAGAGCCGTGCGAGTTTGAGGCCCGGCTTTGCCTGGAGATGGAGCAGCAGAAGCAGGAGATGGAGCGGCGAATGGCGACGGAGAGGGAGCTGATGCTGCCGGCGTTTTAGGAGAGCGTGAGGACAGCGAAGGAGGAGCAGCTGCGGTGGGAGCAGGAGTAGGAAGGGAGGTTGGTGGAGGCGATGCAGTAGCAGCAGGAGGCGATGTTCAAGCGGTTCCTAGAGATGCAGCGCTGGGTAAGACACTACGACCATCTCATTTCATTTCGCTCAAACCTACAATTCTTTAACTAATTGTGTCACGAACGTGTATGCCAGCTCAAACGGCACTACAGGGTGCCCAGAGTCTCCTCCACTTCACGGGTCAGGATCGGCGGCTCCGGCTCGACGCGACGCCACCCAGGACAGAGATGACAGTCAGCTGTCTCGCCAGATGAAGATGGAGCTGGGTACCTGCCATGCGTCCGTCATCGCTTGTTATCGACAACCGGATTCCAAGTTGTCGAGAGAGTCTGTATCGATGGTTGGACTGTCGATAAAGGTGGTCTTTCTCGACCTATCTATCTCAACGGCCGTTTCTCGACGGTTAGCCGTCGAGATAATGTGCACTCAACGGTTTCCTTGATTGTCTCGATAGCTTCAGCTGTCAAGAAATCATGCGATCCACGTAGTGACGATGGCATGACGCGCTGAGGAGGATAAGGAGGAGGTCAGGGCAGCATGAAGAGGCGGAGGCACCTAGTCGAGATGAGACGTCTTTCCTCGTTTCTGAGACCTTGCCGTTGAAGGAGAGGCATATCGGCAATCTTAGGTCAGCAAGGATTTCCAAACGCCTAGATAGCTTTGATAAGTAAGGTTTTTTTTTTAAGTCATACCAAACACCTAACTGGCTACACTAGAAATCAAATTCTTTGCCTAGGATCAAATGTACCCTAAGTACACCCATCCCAAGATGTTCCTTACTCACTGCCATTAAAGTCCCATAAGGGAAAAAAAAATTAACCTGACGGTCCTCCTGTAAGGGACGCTCTGTTTTTTGATAGTACCACTATCGATCACTTATCAGTTTAGGTTCTTTCCTTTTTTCTTGATTAATGTGAGAATTTATCATATTTTAGAGCGAACATTGTGACTGTTTTCACGTCTGCTTTAATGTTAGAACAAGCAAGGTGTCCCGTACAAATTTGCAGGTAGATATTTGTGTCAAAGTTTGAGAGCCCTTTTGTATATATAAGGATTTGTAGTTGTATTGTCTATGATAAGTTCTTGATGTAGTCTATGTCGATGACAAATATATTATAGTTAAATTTGCTTTGAATACGTAGTTGTATTAGCCGTGGTTACCTCTAATATATTCCTCGGTGCGGCCGCTCCTCATGTACATACATCTAGTACTTGCTCTATTTTCCCTCTGCCTCTAGTTGTATCTATATATGTTGGTGTTTTGCCAGATGCTCCTCGATTGTATGGTGGTTGTTGGCTGAGATGTGGAGAAGTTATTCGAAGCATGTTTTGATTCTAGATCAAATTGATTTATCGATTACATGGGTCTCTAGAATGATCTAAAGATAGAATCCAATCTGATAGGAGGCTCAGAGTGGCCTTGCTATTTTCAGCTTAATCTAGCCGTAGATTATAATCTAAAAAAGTTGTAGGATCTCGATAGGGAGCTTGGGGAGCCCAAAAATTATAAAAGAAATATTTTTGGGAGCTTTGAGAATAACTACTAAAAATCTTAAAAAAATGGCTACAAAGTGCAACAACATTTGATTTATACAGAAATAATAAATTTCTAACTATAACTTTTAATTTTAATTTAAGCTAAAAAGAACAAGACCTGTGCAATCCAAAAAATCTTGCAAGTAAGATTAGTTCACACACCAAAGAGACCTGTACCATGCTAAGGAAACTTACACATAGAACCCAATCCGATCGGAGAGATAGAGATAAAATCCAATCCGATAAATCTTGCAAGTAAGAATAGTTTTGAAAGTGAAGAAAACTTTCTTATCATGGAACATATTTACATTATAATCTAGCACCACTACAAGTGAGAAAATATCGATTAGCAAAGTGGAATATTTTGTGCCGACCAAAAGATCAGGAGGGTCTAGGTATTCAAAATCTAGATATTCATAATAAATGCTTACTTAGCAAATGGCTATTTAAGCTTTTAAATGAGGATGGTACGTTGTAAAGACTGATAAGAAATAAATACCTGTCGCAAACAATTATCATAATTGAAACTCAGCCGGCATTTATGAAAGTTAAAGATTTTTTTAAAAAAAAATCTGGGGTGAACATACCGAAATTAGGTTTTGGAAAGATATTTGGTTGTGCACTCATCCTCTCCAGGCTTAAAGAAAAATATACTAATTTATTTACAGTTGTTCAGAGGAATCGAAGCATGTAAGTGTAGCTGATGTACTTAATTTTTCACCTATTTAAGTTGCTTTTTTAAACATTAGTCGGGCAAAAGCTTTTGACTGGCAGGCCTTATTATCAAGATTATTTGATATTCATTTATATGTTGAACAAGACAGTTTGTGTGGAAACTGCATAAGAATGGGCAATTTTCTTCGCCTTCTATGTATCAGGCCTTGATTAACCACAATTTGTTCTATCCAAACAAATTAATACAGATAATTAAAATTCCCCTAAAATAATTTTAATTCTTTGTTATCTAGATAGAGGAATAGTTCTGACCAAAGATAATCTCGCTAAATAGGGATGGAAGGGCAGTCAAAAATGTTGTTTTTATAATAATAATAAGAACATTCATCAACTCTTTTTTTATTGTCATTTCTCAACTTCCATTTGGAGATCGGTTCACAATGTCCTAGGATTAAGTCGACCTAGGAACATGGTTCACATGAGAGGGAATTGGCTTGTGAGGGGTAGGTTTAAAGCATAAGGAAAATTCTTGCTTGGCATTGCTACATTATTTTTGTCTATTTGACTTTGTGGAAGTGACATTGTTTTTGACAAATGCTGACATACTACTTTTCTCCGGGTTATTTTCAGGAGAGCTTATTGGTGCAACAATAAGCATTACTGCTACTGGAGGATGAAAGAGAGGACACCCTTAAGGCGTGCCAATCTTTAGAAGTTGCTGTATTGGCTATCTTCTTCGACTATGGATGAAGATTTAATAATAGAATTTATTATCTTCGAAAAGTTTTATAACTGTGTAGGGATGTATTTTCATTTTCATCATTTTCATATTTTATCTGTTTCTTTTTTGGGGATTGTGTACATTTGGCGATGTAGAACCAGAAACACTTTTTCCTTATCTAAAAAATGATATGTAGATCTTTCCTTTTTTTAATTGATACAGAAATTTCTACCATTTTAGAGGGAACGTACGTGCTGCATGGATAATCGAAGATCAATGGTAGAACCAAGCTGCACGTTTCAGTACCTACTGTCCGTTTCGGCGATTGATTGCCGCTGGATTTCAAAGCACATCAATCACATGCAGCATAGCAACCGGGCCTGCCGCTGTGTGTGCATGTGTGCACATTACAGACGCACATATTTATGTCGGACGCTGCTAGGCGTGGGACGTCCGACGGGCTAGCCTGGATTGATGCCCTCCGCCTCATCCGTTTCGATTGCCCATGGGACCCACTGCATACATATGTACAGTAACTAGCATACCGCTGGTTCTAGAACAAATTCAATTAACCTATTGGAACATTGTCATACACGGATTGGAACATGGTTATATAATTGTTGGAACATTTTAATTTGCATAATGGAACATGGTTGTATGCCTACTGAAAAAATCAAACGTTTGTTTCAGTAAGTTGTACCAAATGTTTCAACAGGGCAAAATGTAGAGAAATATTTCGACAGGTATTAGAGGATGTTTCAGTAGGTAGAAACAAATGTTTCTGCAGAACAAAGAAAATGTCTTAGTAGAGAAAGAGAAATGTTTCGATAGGTATTAGAGAATGTTTTGATAGACAACATCCTATGTTTCAGTCAGTACATTACCAATGTTTCATTTAGATGTTACAGTTAGTAGTAATCTATGTTTCCGTTAGGCTAATGCAATATGTTTTAGTTAGTATAAAGCCAATGTTTCAGTTAGGCTAATGCAATGTTTCAGTTAGTACAAACACTATGTTTCAATTAGTGCAATCTTATGTTTCAGTTAGACTAATACAATATTTTAGTTAGCATAGCCCTATGTTTCAGTTGGTTATAACTTATGTTTCAGTTAGGTTAATGCAATGTTTCAGTTAATGCGACCCTATGTTTCAGTTAGTATAATCCCATGTTTCAGTTAGTAGTAACCTTTGTGTCGGGGTTTGTGATTAGGCCCTAGGGTTAAGCACCTCGAGCATCCCTAAATGCACAATCAACAGAAAATCAGCAAGACTACTTGGCCCCAAGCATGAGTTACGTCTGGGCCTAAGGACCTAGCCTCGAGTAACCTCGCTGCTTGAGTGCCTCTCGAGTAGCCGTTCGCTCAGACGGACACGTGGCCGGTAGCTGTGCGGCCCCTTTTTCTATGCCGTGGACCGGTCCGACGGTGCAAGGGTCAAAAGGCAACTGTCGCATTCGTCGCAGTCAGCACTATTCTGGCGTCATGGCGTGGGGAGCAGCATAATCAACCGTCATACCCTACGCGCTACAATGCCGCTATGCCTTGTGGTCCGTCGCTGGTGACTGGCGGACAATCGGGAGCAGTTGAACCCGTGCGGGTATAAATAGCAGATCGCAGCAGCACAGAAGACAGGCTTGACCCATTCGAAGGCTCGACAGGCAACGTAGAGTCAACAGAAGCAGCCCAAAAATACACTTAGCTCAAGAATATAGCAATTAGCGTTCTTACGCTCAATCTAGAGCACCCAACCCGCTTGTGGCTCGGTCACACGCCATTGTACACACACTCTTTCGCTGATAAGCAAGGTTGGACGTAGGGCTATTATCCTATCCTTAGGAGGCCCGAACCAGGGTAAAAGACCACCACATCACCACCTTTCTCTTGCTCGGCCTGCCCGAAGCCTTGCTCGGGCGGCCACCCCACTGCTACCAAAACCGATCCCTAGAGGCCCAAGGCGTCGCCAAACATCCTCCCCCGGCATGGAAAGGGGCCTGTTGATCCCCCATTCAACAAATAAGTTCGGCACCTGGAGTTCCCGAACTCCCAACCGCCGACACTTTGTTTCTGTTAGGCTAATACAATGTTTTAGTTAGTACAGCCCTATGTTTCGGTTAGTGCAAACCCATGTTTTAGTTAGTGCAGAAATTAAGTGATTTCATTTTTGATTAATGATTAATGGCTTTAAATTTTGCAACTTGTTTTTCTTTCTATTTTGAACATACGTTTCAAAGTTTAAAAAACAATTCAAACGAAGCTTTTTGGATTTTTCAATCTAACTCGAAAAACTCTCAAAATTTTTTTATAAGTAAATAAGAAGATACGCAAATTACATAAGTTAAAATAACATAGCTCAGCAATGTAGTACAGTGCATGGAGCAAGCAAACTTGCGATGTGATGCATCTGATCATGCTGCTGTGTAACATCAATATCTGCGTCATTAAATAGCTAACCACATAGCTCACACGTTTGTGAAAACTGCCAGCTGCCTGCGAAGCATCGGTGATGGCGAGGACCAATATGGTGAAACAGCGCATGGGCCGCGCGCGGGCCGAGCAAGCGTCCGATGCGGCTCGGACGTACGAGCAAGAGCATTTTTCATTTATGTTTGTTTAAATGTAGTAGTTGGATCCATGCGTACAGAACAAAAGCGTGCTTTTCATGGCGGCTCATACAAGTATCAGAATATGCCAAAACCAGGAAGCAAATAAACCTGAGTAAAAAAATAATTCTCCGCTAGAAAAATTACTTCTATTATTAAAACAAGTTTTTAAAGAAGCAAATAAATCCTCTGTCGTTACCGGTATAAATAAAGACTCCATGATTTTCTTCCATCCAATCACGTACAAGATCGAGCTATATGTTGCAGTAGCAATGTCCACAGTGTAGCTCGAATTTTTTTTTAACCTTTTTTAAATCATTATCTTAATATTAACCTTCGTAAAAAATATTTTTATTTCTAACCCTTTTGGCCACGCCACTAGACACGGCGCGGCTCATAGCCACTGTATGGAAACTAAGCCAATTCAGTATTTCAGGCATTGGGTTCCTCCTTCGCCAAATCCATCGGAAATGACAACGGAGGAGAAGACGGTGGCAAGTGCGAACCGGGTAGTAAACCCGCCTCTATGTCATTGCTATATTCAGTCGATATTAGTACAGCCTAACCCAGAGGTGGATTTTATCCCCTTCTTCCATTGCTCGCGCAATGATCGGGTAAGTGTATGCATGTCTAGTCCATATATAAGTTAGTCCTATGCATTGAAATAGTTTGATAACAATGTTTATTTTTTCTAGGATGGATGGCCTCTCTGTGATTTCCAGGAGTACATTTATGGACGCAAGGCTTGTTGGCCATCTAATGAGGAAGTGGAGGCCTTCAACTCTGACGAGAAGAATTGGCCATGTGAGTAATATCCACCCACTACATGTAAGTGCGGCATACTGGCTCGTAGAGGTGTTGTGCCATCGGAGCTTGGGTATGGATGATATTGTGGCAACTCCTATGGTGAATTTTGGATACGATTTACTTACATATGTTTTATTTAAAATTAAAATACTACGGTGCATGTTCAGCTTGATGATAGTCATTACCGTAATATTTGTAGGAGGGAAGGACGTGTGACTGGGAGACATATAGCATCCGATTGTACTGATATTTCATGGCCTTGTACCACCTCTTCTTCTGTGGCCTCCTCATCCACGGATTCATCATCTGATCCTAGAGAGATTTCATCGACATCCACCTCACGTTCTTCCTCCTCAAATACTCCATCATTGAAATCATCCATGACAAAGCCATTATCAAAGGTAACACCTAGGTCTTCCATCGCCTCCCCAGGAAATGCTTCATATATTACCCGGGTTTCTCCATCTATGGCCACATCCTGAGTCAAGTGCTCTGCAGGCTCCTCTTCCTCTGCAACTCCCACCTCCTGAGTCAAGTGTTCTGCAGGCTCCTCTTCCTCCACAACTCCCACCTCCTGAGTCAAGTGCTCGGCAGGCTCCTCTTCATCCACAACTCTCTGCACGGCTTGTATGAGAGTTGCTAACGAGCTACCCGCAGGAGAAATATCAATCACCAACTCCCAACAGCTAACATTGCAATTCTTCACAACTTCCTTATAATTATTCCAATTCGACTCTGATGAAATCTTCATCATCACGTAGTGAGTCCTAACCTTCCCACAATCGAATCTCCCTTGCAAAATCAATTCACCTTCACCAACACCACACCTCATCATAGACCGACATCGGGAAACTAAATCATCATAACTTGGGGTCCTATCAAACAACACAACCTCTTCCTTCATAATCTCAAACTCCCTGTTTTCACTAACGGTTCCACTATGAAACAATCTGACTAAACGATCCATCTACAAAATTGCATATAACAAATGAAAGTGGTTTAGCCCTAAGATGCATAGCAACAATCTATATAAATTTTCCTTTCGATTTGCCCTAATCTATTCGTTGCATATTAACAACTATATGAATTTCCAACATTTATATGCACTACCTATTAAAAAAACCCTTAGCTATTATATGCACTACCTACAAAAAAACCCTTACCTAGCAACAATAAAAAACCTAACTTTAGATTAGCACCTAACTTATTTTCACCAAACTATGGACTATTATATGGATCAACATCTTATTTTCACACCTAATATGGATTAGCAACAAAAAAAACTAACTACATAAATGTACATATCTACACCAATATTTAGAGTCCAAATCGATACATGCAACAAATTCTACACGTTAATAGTTTGGACAGAATGTCCATTACGAATCGCACGATACTCAGATCGAACTAAAAAACTTAAAATCAAACATAAATCGACATTTTCATTTCAAAAACTACTACCCAAAGAACTACGAAATGCGCTCAATCGAATGCGAACTAACGCAAGTGAAGGGGGGCATTACCTTCCTAGGAGGGTGGGGGAATCCGTCCCTAGGCTCAATCGCCGAAAAGCAGCGGCGGCGGCGCGGCGTGGCGGGGGCGGTGGGCGAGGCAAGCTAGGGCTCGAGCAAGCTCTCTGGAAAGGCCGCGCGGGGGATTTTACTTCGGTCTTGCCGCACCATGCGCTGCAGGGACTGGCCCCGACGCCCACTGCCGCGCCAGGCGGCATGGCGCTGGCAAGGTGGGGCCCGCATCTGCCACGTCTGAGGCTGCCCGCGCCAGCGTGGCAACCCTTGCCGCGCCACATGCACTGGCGCGGCAGTGGCTGTGAGCCACGCCGTGTCTAGTGGCGCGGCCAAAAGGGTTAGAAATAAAAATATTTTTTGCGAGGATTAATATTAAATAATGATTTAAAAAAGGTTAAAAAAAAAATTTCCGTGTAGCTCAGACATTATACATAGCACAAGATCGCATACATATATTATATAAGAGTTAATAGGATCGATAGTTTGGATATATGTATATATGCTCATCTTGCTGTTGATGTTGTGTTGGTTTGCCTAATTAAGTAACTCGGCCAAAATTTGATCATACCCATGTGATTTGAATTATCAATGTTTTGATCACACACCCCTAAATGTCTAGAATCACAAACTAATTAACAACCGTGGGGATATATGTATGTACCCGTCACTGTTCACTTACCTAGCAATTGCAACAAGCAAATAATTTTCCTTTAATTTCCCCATCAAGTAGACGTCCGAGATTAAATTTCTGTTGTATCCTGGCTAGCTGGTTAATTAATTAGCTGGCGATGAGTACTCTCATCTGATGGAGAAAAAATTCATGCGATGTCATGTCACTGTGCTGTCAGCTGTGTCTCGCGGCATGCAGTGCAAGCAAAAGTCGAACGCACATGCATGTTTACTTGCCAATGCAGTGTCCATATTGCGGTGGGTATACGTAAGGCAGATCAAGGATCAGAATATTCCAAGCACAAAGCGACTGTGTTGTTAATTATATAATAAGCCGTGAATTTAACTAAAAAAAATAATTGCAGGACTGTACTAACAGAGCATAATAAGCCGTGAATTTAACTAAATAATTTGACTCGAAGTGGGTGACTTGAGTCGACACTCCGGTCCCTAAGGACCGATGATCTTGATGGATTTAACTAAGAATTTCTCGTGCGACCGTTAGTCCGGTATGGAACGGGCCTGATCTAGAGGGAGAGTAACGTCGGGATTGCCACTATCCTTGCACCGTAGGTGAGATGCCGAGGGGTGCGTCATCGACAGTGTATTGCTCGGGGATTGAACTTTTGGGTACTTGTGTGAATATCAGGTATGGTCGAAGCCCCGGGGTACTTGTGTGAATATTAAGTATGGCCGTGACAAGTTTGGGGTTAGACTTCTAATGGATTTTGTTACGATGTTATCCGACGAGAGAGTATCGTATCTTGCGTGAAAAACGTACAACCTCTACAGAGTGTAAACCCATTCGAATGGCCGTGCTCCCGATTATGATTATCTTGGTGGTTTTTCACATCGTAGCTACATCTTAATTAATTTGACTTGGGTAAGGCTTTTTCGGCAGCATGCTACTGCTAGATGATTCATGATGAACAAGAATGAGGATGAGAACTATATTGAGATGATGACTTGAAACAATGAGAATATGAAATATGAGACACTGAGTTGGAGAATTATGCCATGTTTATCTTATTGTTGAGATTAATCATGAGGACTGCTATTTATTTATTTAAGTTTTGTTAAATGTTTTTATACTTCTAAGTTAAATGCTTTTATGCAAAAGAGCTATTATTTTTTCTAGGATGAGCTCAACTTGGCCCTTTCTAGGAAAGGCTTGCTAGCATTCGCATGCTAACCCCGGCTTTTATTCGGGGCTGCTTATTCCATGAGCAGTTCAGGAGTACGATCAAGAGTTCGTTGTGGAGTATCCGGAGGGTGTGCAGGACTACTAGCGGCTCCCATTCAGTGCGTGCCCATGACCGTGATAGGACACTATTATTAATTTTTGTTTGCTTTTTAGTTGCATTCAGTGAAGTTTTATGGTCATTATAAACTATTGTAATAAGTGGAGCTGTTACACTCTGGTTATTTTATTTAATTATGCAGTGTGATATTGATAGTACATCTTTATTCTACCGCAGGTATAAGCATGGATCTTTAAGACTCATATCGTTAACACGGAGGGTTTGGTTTAGTAAAACTGGGTCCTGACAATATACATGTAGCAACGTCCTATACATAAAATATATACGTTGGAAAAAAAATCAAACAATTACACGGCCAGGGTGTGTGTATCTGGACGTTTTTGCTCGCAGTCATACAGGCCACGGTGAAGGCAATCCGTCAATTCAGCAAGCAAAAATATACGATGGAAAGAAAAAACAGATCACATGACAACACCCCCATCACATTCAAAGTTGTCAAATTACGAATAAAATTGACAGCAACGATTACTGAAGCTGCGCCCAGACTCGAAATTGCGATGATTTTGATGTTAATATTTGTCGCTTGTGACGTGGCAAATTGACCCGCTGGCGGCCGGCCTAACCACATGTTAATTTGGCTAATTAGGATCGATCTTGCCTTTTGGTCTTGGTCATCACATGCAGTAGTTCTATCAAGCATTGCAAGCGCACCATGTTCACATGTTTAATTTAATTTAGGTCTCTAGACTGTAAATTACTTTTGACTGCTTAGTTAACGAACGGATTTGAGATCAAAGCCGTCTCAATGGATCAGTCAATTTTCTGTGCTAGCAAGGTTACGACTCCATGATGCAACTAATTCGTAAGTGATGAGAAGCATGTATATATTTTGGTGAGAGAGAGAAGTAAAAATATGTACTGAAATATTACTCAGTGAAAGCTATCTAACTCCATGTAAATGATGTACTATACTACTATATATTAATTGCTACTTATTATATCATGCATGTATTGCATGCATGCATGCTTGCTGCAACACTGCAACTTGATTATGCGGGGATGAACTCAGGTGAAGCGCGTACACACTACACCGTACACTAATTATACAAGCAGGCATTGATGAAGGATCAGTACGTATATTTCACCACAGAAATAAATGAAAAAATAAAGAAGAAATTATGTGAGGAAAAATATCTAGTTCTGCATGTGCCAAAACAAGATGTACAGTAGCAGCCAGTAGCTAGTGTGGAATATTAGTGTGTCAAAACAAGATCAGTTGTGTGGAATAACTGTGTGATCAAAACCAAGAGATGTACTTTTCACGTAGACTCTAAGTAATATATACAAGAAGACAGTGAAGGACGACGAAGGCTCAGTACGTACGCACACTTATTCACCAGAAAGAAATGAAAAAAAAGGGAAGAAATTATGCAAGGAAAAATATACACTTCTGTGGCAAAACAAGATCTCAAGTAGTGTGGAATAATTGTATCCAAGCAGACTCTAATAATACAAGCAGAAAGTGAAACGGACAGTGAAGGGAGAGTACGTTAATTCGTACGTATTCACCACAGAAATAAGTGAAAAAAAAAAATCAAGAAACAATTTTGCGAGGAAGAAACAAAATATCTAATTCTGTGTCAAAACAAGATCTTCAGTAGTGCCGAATACATTAAGCCAAAACAAGATGCATGTACAGTAGTGTGGAATGCTGTGTCAAAACAAGATCTAAGTGTTGAATATATTGAGCATGCATGCATATGTCGAATTTGCTACGTACTCCAACAGTCCAATGGCAGGTCATGCAAAACATGGACCAAATCACTAGATAACAACGACACAAAGGAAATGTGCGTGCATGGCAAAATACACATGAACGTTTTGCATCAACACGCCGTTAATTGCAGCGAAAAGTTCCAGGCACACGAGTGTCGCGTACATACTAAGCGCAGCAACCACGAAAGAGAGAGATTATTCTGGGCCTAATTTTCCATGCCATCGAACAGAAGTTACCCAGACTTTTCACTTGTTTCTTGGCAAGGAAAATCGAAACCGAAAGCTAGCACACTATGCATGTACAGGCTGTAGACTTCTGGATCGAATCTGACCTTTGACCTATCTGCTTCTTGCGATCGAGACCAAATGCTCAGGAGCCGAAGTATACGTGTGCACCAGATCGTTGTGCATGGCGTGCGTTTATAACATGAGATCCGTCAAAAGAGTCAAACGCCGCAAGAGTTCCAACGTTGTCCCAGCTGATGCTGCGATATTGGGGTAGGTAGATGAGTATGTTAATTACTGGGTTAAACGCTGTCCTGGCGAATGGCGATCAGGTCAATATTGGACTAGTTCATTCATTCATCCAAAGTTAACAGTCTTCTAGCACCTTGCAAATTATGGTACGTACGCGTCAGCTTAATAAATTTGTTTGATCGCCATATTTTTAGAAAAAGTATCTCGTGTTTTTCATTTCCATTCCCACAAGAAAAAAAATACGAGTACTAGAATTCACATTTCAAACTCAAAAGTAATACTTCAAACGGAATTAATCGCTAAAGAACCATTGTTAAGTCCTAGCAAATCGGAAAGGACGCATCTTAATTACATGTCTACATTGGCATGGCGATAATTCTGTCCGCCATGTATCGTTCTTTTCGGCTTAAATTAAAATTAAAAGCTAGATCTAGAAAGTTGTCATTTTTTATAGGCCAAATATTGTGACACTTTGTAGCTATTTTTGCTAGGTTTTTAGTAGTTCTTCTTAAAGCTCCTAGAAACATTTTTTATATATTTTTAGGCTCTCCAAATCCTCTATCGAGCATATACAACTTTTTTACATTATAATTTACTGCTGTTTTAAGCCTAAAAGAACAAGACGCTACTACCCACGTAAATTTTCCGGCATGTAATTAATCAGCAATGCATTTATTGATCACTACTAGACGACTAGTCCATCTCGCGGAGAGGATGACTTAGCTATGTTTTCCTCCGTTGATGTTTGCGGTGACACCAGGCCTAGGCTTTGATTAGCTTTATTTATATATACCAACTAATTTATTCATGGCAAACCAGTATGTCTCTCTCCAAGGGCGGAAATAGAACCAAAAGAACCGTGGTTCACTAACTATAACTTTTAAATTGTACATGTCTAATCTTTAAACTAGAAAGTGCACGCATGATAGAAAATGAATTGATCTTCACTAAATTTGTTTTGTACCCGGATTCCTATGCACCTCCCTCTCTCAACCTAGCAATGCCCCTCTCTCTCCCCTCTTCTCTGTCGGTCTGTTACAGGATTACATTACATGTATGAGTCGTGTAGTTGAATCGATTGTGGTAGGTGAAGACTTAAGACTCTAGGGGTCATACCAGGCGTCGAGGATGTTCTGCTGGCGACTTATTAGCAGATGCAAGAAAGCGAGAAAAAATGGCAGCGACCGCCATCTCCCATGAGAACGCATGGCTTCGTTAATCATCCTCCATCCTCTCAAAACTAGCTAGCTAGCTAGCTTATTGGAAACGTAAGTGATGGATGAAGAAGACTCTGGACCGTTGATCTGTCGAGCATAAATGACGTATACGCTGCAGTCGGCGCATCAATCAATTACGTTATTAAAGTAAAAATAAAATGAGCTAGGTAGCGGTGTGAACGGTACGTGCGAAGGTAGGTAGTGACGTGAACGGTACGTGCAGGCCGAAGAGAAAACACGGTGCCCTAATAACTGTGATATATACAGTGCGTCAGATGACAGATCAGACATCGATCAGCGCGCACATGCATGGCATCTATCGATGGCGAGCTGTGCGGAGTGACCATGCTTTGCTGCGAATTTAAAAGAATATCAAATAGCATATTAATTACCGATGAGATCAGTATATTTAACTCATGCATTCAGCTCTGCTTACATACTCAATTGTGTCACCCCTATATATCCTCATGTTTAACTATTTTTTTCATGAGAGCCGTTAAAACCTTTCTATAGTACAAACACAGTAATATAAGAAATCAAATCAAAACAATAGGAACATGTGAGATCTTGTGCTGATGTATTGACATGTTTTTGTGTTTGAGCTTATGTGTATTGATCCATGTTTGCAAAACTTGATTTGAGGGCATTAGAATAGGAAACTAGACCACAGGGCCGACCGAGAAGCAGTTTGGGTCGGACTGGTCCGACTTGGCCGGACAAGCTCAATGGAGGGCCAGACCAAACTCCAGAGCCATCTGATCCGCTGTAGCTCTAGGCCGGACCGAGTCCAGTTCGCCAGGGAGTGTGGGTCGGACCGACACACGTAGCTCATTGTTTTTCACATTTTTGGAGACCTTCTCATACTCAAAAATTATGTGTTATATATGAAAGTTGTAGAGAATTTCATGACGTATCTTTTTCATGTTGACAACTTTACCATTTGTGTAATGAAAAAAATTGTTGAAGAGCACTGCTGTGTAGGGACTTACATACTTGTGGTCATTTGTGTTAAGAGTTGCTAAATGTTTTGGTTTGACATGTGCTTTATGTCATTTTTATGATGGTTTGATGTAGTGTAGGTGTTCATGGACTAATATGGATCAAGTTGAGAGATACTTGTTTCCAAAAAAATGGTTTGCTTGCCTTATGTGCGAAGGTGACTGGAGTGGGTCGACGTCAGCAAAGGGGATTGAGGACGTGGATGGGTGATCCGCGGTCCAAGTGATCAAGGGTTCGTGCGAGTCGATCGGAACCGGGTCTAGGCACATGCACGATAGAGATTGGACATAAAGACTTCGAGGTGCACGGGCCGAAACGGTCCAAGGGGAATTGGACGCATGACGGACTTAGCGGCCAAGGAAGCAATGGACAACGGTTTTGGAGAAACCACGGAGCAAGGATAACTGGCTTAGGTCATCAATCATCTTGGAGAGCAAGTTGGATCGAAATGGGTTACCGGGTTTGTTGTATTATCCGATTTGAGAACCGTGTTGTGTGAAAGAGAAAACCCGGTGTCTTAACGGGTTTCAGGTGGGCCCATGTGTAATGAAAGGAACCTAAGTGGGATGGCTGGTTGAGCCTCCACTATATAAAGGGTTCATGACCTTAGAGATAAGGTGAGGATTAAGAGAGGATTTTGGAGGCTTTTGGAGAGGCTTGAGGAGATAGGTTTAGCCAAATCACTTTAGATTTGTTACAGGTGGGTTTGTGTTGATCCTCCCTAATCGTCCCTCGTTAATCATCAAGAAGGCTTCAACTCATTGTTTGATTTTCGTGCTCCTTGCTTCTGGTTCAATTTGGTTTTGAGTTTTGGGTGTTCTTGGCTTGAATCTTAGGAAAGCTTGGTCCTTTCGTCTGTTCTTGTAGTTGAGCGATTCTAGGTCATAAAATGTGCAGGAACATATTTAGAAGCAACTCATCCAAGTAACCTTCAAGGTTTAGCCATGGATTGAAAATTTTGTTTTTGCCTGGTTCATGACCTAGGTTTTGAAAAACACAAAAAGGTTTAGTCTTTGGGAACTATTGGCTTGATTCTTGGGAGGAATAGGTATTAGACATCCTAAGGAAGCCATGTTTTGAATTTGAGCTCAATCCGACGTTCCAGTCAAGAAGTCAAGAATTGCATGAAATTTCGTTTTGTCTCAGGCTATAAATAGTGCTCGGTCCGATGTAACCCTAGAGTTGGTCCGGGCCAACACTATTATTTGTTTGGCCAAGAGAGAGAAGAAGGAAAACCAATTTCCAAGTTTTGGGTCAATTTCTAGGTGCTTTTTCTTGGTTTTAGTTTGATTTAGTGTTTGATTGCTCTGCTTGATAATTGATACTTAGGAATTGTTTGAATTTGTTTACATTTGTAGTTTGGGGCGCGTTGTGAAGAAAGGGTCAAAATTAATTTATCTCCTATTCACCCCCTCTAGTCGCCTATCCAGTCCTTCAATTGGTATTAGAGCAAGGTCTGTTCTCTATAGCGATCTTTGCCAATTTGAAATCCATGGCAACTTACTCGACCAAACCATCGATCTTTGATGGGTCTGACTATACCCATTAGAGGCTTTAGATGAAAATTTATCTTCAGGCTCAAGGAACAACAATTTGGAGAAAAGTTGATAAGCCTTATATGTTGCTGAAGGATGAGGATTTAGGCATTCTTGAACATGAGAAGGACCTTGAAGTCAATAGCAAAGCAATGAACATACTCATCCAAGGGCTTACAACACATGAGCTTGATCAGGTTTCTCACTTGGGTACTGCTTATGAAATCTAGAAAAAGAATGCAGATTATCATGAGGGTACTATCTTAGTGCAAGAGGTTCGTCACAACCAATATATGAAAGAATAGCAAGAAGGTGGATCTCTTGATGATGTCACAATCGATACACCACCCCCTTGAGCAAGTTGAGGTCTATCTATGTTGAGATTAAGGAATCTGATGCTGCTAGACATTTCTTGGGTTCACTTGTTTTGGAGAGATGTGAAATGCAAATAACCACAATCAATGGAACCATCGTGATGAGCAAGCATACACTTGATGAACTCTACTCCGAGCTTAAGACACATATGCTGGATGTGCTTGCGAGAAATCACGACAGTGTGATCTTATGACCCTATTGGCAAATCCATCTTCTGACTCTTATGAATTCACTTCTTGATTTTCATTTGCTTCTTTGTGCGAGGTGAGTGATGAGAGACTTGAACAAAAGCCCAGAAGATACTCTAGCCCTCCTCATAAGAAAATTTGTCAAAACCCACAAAAATGCGAGAGAGAGTAGAAGAGGTGGAAGTGGGATCATCATATGCTACGAGTGTGACGAGGCGAGATATATTCGAGCTAATTGTCCCATGCTTGAGAAGGAAATGAAGAAGGAGGTCAATATCAAGCCAGGCTTCAAAAATTTCCCAGATGGAAAGCAAAAGGATTATAAGAAGATGATTCACAAGGTTCTTGCTGCTTTGGAGGTGGAAAATTCTAGTGATGTGGATGGTTCAAGCACCGATGAAGATCCATGTGGCAAGCGCCCGGTGACGGACTTCACCGGTCTATGCTTCATTGGCAATGATGATGATCAAGTTGAGGATGCTCTCTCGAGCAATCCAAATGAGGTAATTCTATTCACTGAGAAGTTGCAAGTTACTGTGTGTGCACTAGCTGAAAAACTTGCTAAAAAGAATGAGAAGATAAAATTGATTGAGAATAAATACAACACAAAAAGAATTGAGATTGGGCATGTCAGGCTTGTCATTCGTAAGGACAATGAGTGTGATCTTTGTGAAGGTCCAAACTATCGATTGACAAATCTTAAAACTAAACATTCTTATTCTATTCGTGATTGCAACAACTTGAAGAATGAGAATGCTAGCCTTAGAGCATGCTTTGCTTTTGGTTCAGTATTAAATGCTCTTATCCAGTATGGAATTGTTTGTGCTAGACAAAATCTCTAAAATGAAAACTGTATGTGCTCAAATCCATGTTAGTGGTCACTCTATACTTAGTGATATTCCTATCGACTTAGGTGTCAGGCTGAATGGTGTAAAACCTAATTCATGTTGTTTGAATGCTATAGTTGATGCTTTGCCTGCAAATTCATCTAAATCAGTTGAGTCAACTCTTGCTAGTGAATACAAATGATCATGTGAGTCCTTGAGGCTAGAATTACATAACGTCAAATCCTATGTGGGGCCTCACCTTCGCCACCACTTCATCTGCACTAGTGTACACTAGTGCACACCATTTACATAGCCGGATCATTCTATACAAGCGCAAGATTTATATTACATTAAGTACTTAATTAAGCTCGAAGGCTAATAAATATTACAACACGGCACATTTGCCCAAATTAGTTTAAGAACAACAAAAGATCAGAGTGCGATAAAAGATCCAAAAGAGTCTCTTGCCGGCTATACCTGAGCAATCTACTGGAGAGACGCCCTAAGCCTCGATTTGATCGTCAGCGAACTCCTGTTCATCATCTTCATGGCAGGCATATTTGTCTTGCTCAAACTCAACATCTAAAAGAGGGATTGTATGCGAGGTCAGTGTCATCCAAACACTGGCGAGTTAACACCCAACCTAATGCATTTAATGGTAGAGGTTCCAAAGGGAAGGTTGGGTTTTTTTTGTTTGCAGAAAGACAGAGTTTTAAATCAAAGCCTATGACTTAGTAGTTTTGACCAAAGCTCTACTTTCAATGTGTCAATATCGAAGTTTTTAAGTTCCCGACCATAATCCAAAATCCCATCCCATGGCAGTTTCCATGCACTCTGCCAAACATCTCCTTACTCCCGCCATCATATTCCGGGTTGGTGACCCGTCGTGAACCACAAGTCTACTGGAAAATTCCTAGTCCAGTAAGTGTGATTAAATCACCCTCAGGTGATGTCCCAAGCCGGACTTTCTAAGAGTAGAGTTTCCCGTCCAAGGGCTGGTTTCACAAACCACCTCATGTGACCCCCAACTCCTACTACCGCGCGATGGCCACGCGTTGTGTCGGAACCACCCCCTAAGGCTAGTGGCAGCGTTCTCCCGCTACGTGTATGTCTCCACGCTCCTGCTAGGGCGATCCCGCACTCCACCCTATCACTGGGTCCACCCTGCCCAATATAACTTCCTTCTCCAGCTCCCATAGCCCCTGCTACACCACTGTACCGGACCCTGTCCGTACGGAACCATAACCACCCCCAAACACAAACCCACTGGCATGCCAGGCTCAAATTCCATTTATCCATGTCATTGTAATAATCATGTCCGGTGAATATCGGTTCACCTTTCTGAGGCAACTAAGCCTAAAAATAATTATTGGACCTGAGCAATTGGCTAAGCAAGATTTTAACCAGACTTAGGAGTCTATCAAGTTTTAAATCATAGACTTAAGAGTCTAATAACTGTTTTGATCCTAAACCAGGTTAATTCAAGGACTTGATCATCAAGGCGATCAGGTTGTGATTCAACTAACAATGATCATCAACACAATCATTTTGGGTATCAACAATCCCAATAGAGCAGGCATGATACATCATGAATTTAACAAGGTAGGTACTCATAATTGAAAAGCATGCAATTGATACTTAAAAGGAAATAATTTAATAAAAACTGGGATCAATATGATCTAGTGAATGTTAACTCGCACTAGAAAAAGTAGAGACTCTCCCTAGTAAAAGCAAACACGCTTTAGGGAAGATGTTAACTCGCCTGGGTCCTGACACTGTTGAGGGCCTTCTTGCTGCTCTACGAAATGTCCTTCGGCTCCTCAGCGTCTATTAACGAAACGTATTCGAAGAACAATAAATAGAGTAGCAATGTGCCATAAGAAAACATGATGCATGGAATGCAACTCGCTTAGCTAAGCGATCGAGGACTGACGTTAAGTCTTAACCTAGATATCGAGGAAGTTCCATGATCCTGCTACTATATAGTAACTTTCAAAAAGATAACGGTGGTGTGAGCGTTATGAAGATGATATGCGATGATGTATAATGCAAAATGCTACCCATAGTAATTTACCCATAGATTAGCAAAATAGTTGTATATGGAAAATAATTTTGTTTGAAGTATTTCCTTCAAAATAATAACTTGCTGTTACTATGGTCCAATTAGTTGAATTTTGTTTAAAAGTGAAAGATTATTTCCTAAGAGAGGTTTTACATTACTCTAATTAGGTAATTATGTATAATTACCAAGCTAAACCAAGATTCAATATTTTAATAATTTCTTTAATGGTTAGTAGTGTCTTTGTAAAATTTTAGGAATTTAAATGAGTTCATTTAATATTTAAAATAATTCAGGTTCAGCTACTGCATTATAATTCCTTAGGGAAATTAATTTAAAACTTTAACAATTTATCCAGGGAGTGATAACAATGCAAAAATTGTATAATAAATTTAATTAAATTCTAAACTAAGTTTATGCTACTCTGGAAATTTTTCATTATTTTAGGAGTTCACTAATTAATTTAACTGAATGGAAAGGCTATTTATAAAATACCCTAAAAGGAATTTCTTGAATTAAGCAGAGGGTTAAAATGAGTTATTGTTCCTAAGTATTTTTATTAAAGTAAGCATGTCATCTAGTATTTATCATAAATTTTATAGGTTTTTTGGAGTTATAAAACTATTTTTAATAATTCGATTTTATTTACTGTTATTAACTAAATTGTTAAGAGGCTAGAAAAATCTTCGTGAATAGTACTAGGCCGGCCCAAGGCGTAGCCCGCACGAGAGCCAGGCCGAAGGCGGGGTTTTGAAAACCCGTGATAGGTTTATGGAAAGCGTCATCTGTGGTTTGCGCTACCACTTACTGACATGTGGGACCTGTGGCCCATGTGTCAGCCGCACGGTGGTCGTCCCCTGGTAGAGGTTGTCTTCCACCCTGGATCAATCGCGAGTCGCGGCCGTGGGCGGCTGGGGCAGAGCTCGCCGCCGGTGGGGGTGGTTTGGTGGCGCGGGTGCCCACCAAAAATGAGATCCCCGTTGACAGGCGCACCCGAAGGTGGCCTCGGCGAGACCGGCGGTGGCCCGAGGCAACGGCGCGGCGAGGTTCAGTGGCGGCAGCCGCGGCGTAGCACAGCGCCGGTGAGGTGGGGTTTCATAAGCAAAAGCGAAGATAGTACAAGCTTCAGGGAGGATGGTGGATCCTTACCGAGGCGCCGGTAGGGAGGAAGAAGATCCGAGGCGGCTTGGTGTCGTGCTCCGCAGTGATGTCCGAGGTAGGTCGTCGACGCTGGGGTAGTCCGGCGGTGGGCGTGCAAAAATAAGGTGGGGAATAGGTTAGGGGCACTCCGTGTTGCTCGAGTTGCAAGGAATCAGACTCTTGTTTACCGGACTTGGAGAAATCACAAAAGGGGAGATTGGGGAAAAGGCGCGGCTCGCGGCGAAGAAGCTCGTCGCCGGTGAGTTCCACAGGTGTCGGGTCGATTCCAGCGAGGACGTGCGAGGTGAGGAGGTGAAGAGTGTGTGGCTAGGAGCTCACGGGGTGAGTTGCGATGGGGAGGAGCAATTTGAAGGCCGGGCAGGCGGCGGGTGAGAGGGAGAGCGGGGTGGAGAAAAATCCAGGCCATGGTTACTGTGTAGTGGGAGTGGGAGAGTGTTAGGGGCACGGGCGAGCTTTGGGGGCGCAGTGGGCGTAGTTTACATGCAACGAGGGTGAGCGGTTGGGGAGAATTGGGCGTGGCGGTGACAGGAAGCATGGCGGCAAGCTGGCCGAGGCATGGCAGCGAGCGTAGGGAGTACGCGCGTGCGATGGGCGTCGGTCGGGGGTGCCACGGGGGTTCGGTGGTAGGAGAAGAGTGCCACGGGGCGGCGTGGTCCTAAGTCGGGACGCCATGAGAGAGAATGAGAGGCGGTCTTTTGCCTGGGCAAAAACAGGGAAGAGAGAGGGAGTGCTGCGGGAGAGTGAGAGAAAAAAGAGAGGGTGAGGGAGAGATAGTTGCCATGTGGGGCCCACTGGTCAGGTTGGTAGTTGACAGTTCATGAACAAAGAAGGGTCAACATAGAGACCTAGTTTTGATTCGAGGAAAAATTGAATTCGAATTGGGGTTTGATTTTAAGGTTTAACTAAGTTAACCCAATTAAATACCTTCATATAATTGAATAATAAATAATTTCAGAGGAATTATACAATTCAAAATTCCCATTTTGTTTTATGATCTAAATTCCATATAAGTCTTATGTTGCATTTTGGGTTTCAAATGTTGAAGTTGAGCAGATTTAAATTTGATTTTGAGAAAGGGGTTATTAAAGCAAAATTTGAATTTAATATATTTTCATGTATAAGAAAATATGGACTATGCACAAGACCCTCTTTTGATTTTTGAAATGAGACATGTTTTATTGATTATTTGGTTTGTTGCTATTCATGATCTAAAAATAGATGTACTTATATGAAATACAAGCTAGATAAATAGGCTCGAATATTTCTAAAAGTAGGAAAATTGCATGATGTAGTTTTGCATTTAGCATTGTAGTAAGAAAAATATTTTTCTTGCACTCCAAATTTTAAATTTTGAAATTTGGCCCAAATTGGGCTGTTACATCCTATGAGAAGTACCCTATCTTGGTTAGAGAGAATGACTATCTTAGGAGCACTTTAGAGATATCTTCTGGAGGAAAGAAAAACCTGAACATGATCCTAGATCAATCTAAGGTGAGTGCAAAAAAGAGTGGACTTGGGTTTAATCATATTGATCACTTTAGAAAACACCCACCTAAGGTTGTGAAGAATTTGGGTAAGGGGAAGCTTGAGGTTCTTCCTCTCGAGTATAATAGAAATTTCATTGCATCTGCCAAGGCTTCTTCTTCCACTTCTAAGTCTATAGAGTCCTCCCATACAGGAACCACCTCTTGTAGAGTCGTATACAATTGTTTCTTCTGTCATAAGGTTGGTCACTTAGCTGAGTTTTGCTTTAGGAAAGCTAAGCTAGAGAAGAGAGGGGGATTTAGGAAACTTAGAGCTGAGAGGGACATTCACTTGAGGGGGAAGAATTTAGAGGCCTAGGAGAGAGTATAGATTTTGTAATGCAGCTTTTGATATCTTTGGGGATTCTAGCAAGAAGTCAAGTTAGGAATATCTTGTGGGTAGATCACATGTTGCCCCTAAAATGGTGGATCGTCGCTTAGACATGCACAGTCTTTAGTGAAGGTTTAAGAGGGACTTGTGAGTAGTGGTTTGAGACCTTAGGGATCAACATTATTGCATGATCGTTCTGCTTTATCCGCTAGTCGTGTGTCTTAGTATTGGATTCCAAAATCATTACTCGCCAAGTCTAGTAATGAGGCACCAAGTTCTTGTCCTTTGAGATAGGTTAGTAGGGTTGGGAAGGGAACTTGTGATTCATTGACTCCAAGTGTTCATTTGACATGTTTGGAGATTCTATATGCTTCGCCTCCTCGACTAGCATCCTTGTACATGTATGCATAGACTTTTCATTGTTAACACTTGCTTTGTGTTTGTGCTTTTACAAGAACTTTGTATATATGCTCATGTTTTGCCCTATTTGCATTATCCCCTAATCCGGCCATGAGTTTTATTGTTGTCATGTTCATCATTGACATGCATATTGCCCTGCTAGGTTAAGGTCTTGTTGCATGTTTTCCCTGAACTTTCACTTTATCCTTGCTAGCATGATTGCCATGATTTTATTTATCATGCTCTATGTTTAGCCGTTTGGATATGTTTCTGTTTTGGTCTGTGGACATATGGATTTTTGGGACTTCTTCCTAGTATGTACACCATTCATGATCTCATCCTGCCATTTACTCATTTAATTACTTATGCTCCTGATGGTTGACTATATGTACATTACTTGTGGTTGTCTGATTGTCTATACCAAATTGTACTCTTGTGTATTCTATGCTAAGGAACTAGATTTGCTTGCCATTTTGATCTAACCCCGGTTCTGAAGCATGGAAAACTCTTTTGTCTCTTAGATGTAGGCATTTCTGGTGTGGAGGAGATCATATGATTGATCATATCATCTTCTAGATCTTCTTTCTCAGTTTGTGATTGCAGATTGAGTTAGCTACCACACCTTCCACTACATCTCACTGCCAAGCAATGTGACACAGGTTCTATTTGACACGCCCTACCTCTGTCTATAAGTCCATATCATGAGAGCTTGTGGTTGTAGGCTTAGCTGTTTGGAGCACATAATCACTTCTTGCGCTTGTCTACTCTTAAGCACATTCTTAATCTTCTTGGGTGAGGTTTCTTCATTCTAGGCAAACCTGAGAAGCATATAACCTAATTCTCTCTTCTTTCGAATCCTCAAGCCATTTCCTGTGAGGAGAATTTAGTGAGTGAATTGTGGAAGTCCGCATTCGCATTTGCAAGATCTATTTGGTGGCTTTTTAGTGCATCTTGTGTTCACGGGGAGTTCAATTTTGCATTTTGCCTACAATAGGAAACATGGTGAACATAGGATGGTATTGGGCTTGAGTTTGTAGACACCATAGTCAAATTGGGGACATTCTCACAAAATCCTTGGATTTAGCAAGTTTTGCACATTTGAGGGAGAACTTGACATCTTCTCTTGTAGTATATCTACACATCTACATTTTTTTGCATTTTGAAGCTTGAACTTTGTTTATTATCCGTGTTGATATTTTAGCTCATAAGTTCACATTTATCATGTTAGATGCTTGTGCCTATGTCATTCATAGATATTGTGTCAACTAGTTCAAGGTAGACCTTTAAATAAAAATTAAAATTGTCTAAATATGGTCACTTGAGCTTATGCTTATGAATGACTTGTTTTGAGGTTGTGCCATGCTAGAGTATGTCTTCCCTATTCTTGACACTAGCTTTTATGTCTAATGCACATTTATGTCATGCTTGAATCATATACACATTCTTCTAAAATACCAGATTTTGCAATTTTGGTTTTGTTTGGGATTTCACCAATACTTCTTAACGAGATTGCTTGTTATTGCACTAGGCATGAACTTGGGAGGAGTGTTGGATGACCACACTACAGGAATCCCATGAATTTAAGTCGGCCAAAAGTATTTATGTCAGCTTAGAAAAAGCCGACGTACATAAAGAACTTTTTGCATCGGCCACGGACAAACCGACGTAAATGGAAGTATTTAAATCTGCCGTGGAAAGAAGCCGACGAAAATGCAAGCAAAAGGCTATTTCCATCGGCCCGGCCGACATAAACAGGACACGTGGCGATGTCCCATCCTGCCAGATGAAATTTGAAATCTAGTGGGAGGCCTATTTACATCGTCTTGGCTAACATAAACAGGACACGTGGTACCGAAACTGTTTACGTCAGCCTGGCCAACACAAATAGTTGCACCCTTATCCCTATAGCTGGTCCTCACCTCGTGGCTCAGACAACGCGCTTCACTCCTTACCCTCGCACTGCTCTTGTGCCAACCGCTGCGTGCGCGCCACTCATCACCTCCTCGCCCGTCGTTGCCGCCCGGCTGCCTGCCCATCGCCCGCGTGCAACGCACCGTCCTTAGAAGCCGCCCTGTGGGGCCTACCTTTCCCATACCACATGGTCCCTGGGTCAGTACACTAGTGCACACCATTTATATAGCCGGATCAGTTCATACAAGTGGAAGACTTAATATTAAAATTAACAACCTGAATTAAGCCCGGAGGCTAATAAGTATTATAAACTGGCGCATTGGCCCAATAGTCTTAAGAACATAAATCCAAATATCAGAGTGCGAATGACAACAAAAGGAACAAAAGAAAACTCTGTCAGCTATGCCTATGCACGTGAAGGAGCGACTGTCGCTGGGAAATCCCGCCGACAGTGAGATTCAGCGCCCCTCCCTGGTGCTGGAGAGGACGCCGAGATAAGTAGTGGTGAGAAAGCGGACGCTCCGTGAATAGACCAGAATGCTAATGTGTGATCACAATGCTTGTGTCTCTTTCATTGATGAGTTTATCAATTTATACAATTCTAGGGTCCGGGTTTACATGCATGGAAAATAACCAAATTGCTCCGGCCCAAGGGAAATACCCAGACTGCCCTGGTCTCTGGATCGTTGATCTTACGATCAACGGCTAGTCTAGCTTCCTTTCAATCCAAGTTGTTCTAATCCCTAATGTGCCCTCGGGGGGGGGCACATTCTGACAAGGTTGTTAATCTGATCCGTTCTTGTCAGAGGCTGTCGTGGGGTCTTCGTCCTCTGACCCGAAACTTGTCAAAGATCACTCTCGGTCTCTCCGAAGGGTCTTTGTGAATTCCTCGGTGAGACTCTACTCCTCCGCCACCCTTTGGCAGGAGTCTCGAGGACTCTCATTGCTTGAGATTCCCTCGGAACACCTGACCCTTCGCGTCCTCCTTCCGACCCTTCGCGCATGTCCAAGTCTTTCGCTCGCATCCCGAGGGGTCCTGAGGTCATCTTAGGCACGCTTCACCACTTACCCCTTCGGGTTATAATCGTCACGAAGGACCTTTACAGCATCTTCGTGGACATCCACCTTTCCCGGAGATGGGGTGGCTGCCCCTACAACAGAAGCCCCTTACGGTCACGTTACCACCTCACCGTGGTACCTGGCCGGAATATCCAGCTCCCCCCTTCTCCACGTCGAGGTGGTTTTCCCGAAGATGCTTTTTTCTTTGTTTGCGATGATATCTTCGCCTGCTGATGTGACTTGGACTTGACGTTCTGACCGTGTCAGTGGCCTCGAAATCCTCGCGTTGATCCTAGCCGTCGATCGTCACACGTGCCGTCAAATCCTTAGGCGACTGATGGACTTTTCTTTTGTTTTCGATTTTTTCTTTTTGGTGTCTCCTCGGTTTCCTCGTGGCGCATCATCGCCGTTAGAGAAGACACACGTCGTTCATCCATGTCTGATTGCCTTCGATATAAGGGGCCGAGTCACTGTCTTCTCCCCACTTGCGCTCGCTTCAAACTCCCAACCTCCCGCCGTCCATTGCTCTCGCTCTTGCACTCCTCTTCCGCCGCCGCCAGGTCTCTCGCTCTTGCGCCCTCTTCCGCCACCACCAGTTCTCTCGCTCTTGCGCCCTCCTTCCGCCGCTGCCAGTTCTCCGCCTTTACACGCCGTCAAGAGGTCATCGCCGCGGGTTCATCGTCCTTCATTCATCGTCGACATTTGCTGGTACGCCACTCGCCCGCGTCGTTTGTTCGTTTCGGGGTATGGGGTTTCGTTGTTTTATGGGTTCGGCGCCAGTGAGGTTTTTGTATCGGCGACGCTTGGTTGCGCCGTCGTTCACATATTGATTCCCGTCCTTTTGTTTGAAAGAAATGGCACTTTGTTTTTAGAAAGTTTCGCAGTCCAAACGCTCTGTGGTGGTTGTGCTTGTTTGTCCTCTTTTTATTGTTATTTTAATGTTCCTGAAGGGCTGCTTCTCAGAAGTACTGATTTTCTCTATTTGTGCAGTCCTCGGAACTTTCGATGGCTCCGAAGAAGGTCTTGAGTCCTGCAGACCTCACACAACTGTCTTGGCAGCTGGGGCAGTCGAGGATGACGCCGGACATGCTTGCGAAGGTAACAGACTGTTCAGCTGCGGACGAGGTGGACTTCAGACTCCCGGGGCAAGAGACGACTCCTCGGCCAAATGCCGACGAGGCAGTCGTCTTCAACTCGCAGGTGAAGGTAGGTCTTCGAATACCGTGCACCCGCCTTGTCGGGGAGGTCCTCGAGCTGTACGGGGCACAGCTCGTGCATCTCTCCCCGAACGCCATGGCCCGGCTTGCGGTGTACGAGTGGGCGCTTCGAAGCCGTGGCGCGCAACCAAGCGCCCGACTCTTCGGTTTTCTCCACGAAGCGAGGTGGCAGGGGAAGACAAGCAGCAGCGCCTTCGGGTGTTTGAATTTTGTCTTGAAGTCAGCGTACACTGCGGACTTCCCGTCCCTAGCCACGAAGAAGAACTAGGGCCAGGCTGGCCGAAGGTGAAGTCAGATTGGTTTTACCAGAGGGTGGACGCAGCGGATGCTCCATTGAGATACACCCCAGGGGCGGCCGACTGCATCAAGTTCCTAGTGGAGAAACTGTCCGGTTCCGAAGAGACGCAGCGGCTCCTACTTGAGAGGCTCAGCAAACGTTTCTCCATGAGCTGCCTCGCCGAGGAATTCTTCGCGGCCAAGGTGGGGCCGCTGATGCGCAGTTGGGAGGACTTCGTTATCGTTGGCGAGGGAGGCGACCACCTCACTCTGCGTGATGAGGATGACCGACCTCGGAAGCTAGAATCGGCCGCGGAGAGGGCCGAGGGGATGTTTGGGCCGCTTCGTGCCGACGAAGTCGTGCGGGCCCACGAAGCTGGGGTGGACGCCCGTGTCAACCATATCCTCGGGATAGTCTCTCCCTGGGTGGAGCCCGAGGCGAAGAGGGCGGGAAGAGGAAGGCTGCCGATGGCACTACTGCGGGCCCGTCGAAGCGACCCCGTGGTGAGCCTTTCTCCTACATGAGCCATACTTCTTCGTTTTTGTTGTTTCTAACTGATTTTTCGAATCAGAAGCCGCCAGCGCGGAGGATGAGGAAGAGGACGAGGATGCCGAAAACGAAGGGCCTCTGGCTGAAGGCAATCGCACCTTGCCGGACGCGCAGAGCACGGCCAGCAGTGGTGATGATGACCCGATGGACATCCTTGTCAGCAAGACCCCTTTGGGCCCGTTAGATCCCAAACACGGCTCCAACGAGCTTCAAGGGAGCCATGGAGGGGGGTCTCTCCCTTCGGGTCTGGGTCCCGTGACTCCCGAAGGGGCCTTCGTTGATGTTGCTACGGAGGTCGAAGGCTACACCGCCAGCTTCGTTGTTGACGTGGAGCTCTGGCTGGTTGACACTCCTTCCTCCGAAGGTTTGTTATTATACCTTGGTGCACCTCTTTTGTCTTGGTTTCTTGCTTATGCTTATTGTTTCTTGCAGAGAGGGTTAACGAGGAGCCACCTTCGGTGCCCGTCTCGGGGGCCGTCGGTGCCAGCACTGCTACTGATGCCATTTTGGCGTTGGTGGCAACAACTGCCGCGGAGAGGGGGCCTTTGCTGACTATCCCGGCTGCTCCTGTCGCCGCTTGTTCAGCTTTACCGGCTACGGTGTAGCGAGGGGTCCTGCGAGCTTCTTCTGTTACGCCCGGTGCTACATCTTCGGCAGCGGCGACGACTGTCGATGGAGGAGCTTCACGCGCAACTCCCGTCGCACCGGGTGCCGCCCCTGCCTCCAATGGCTCCTATCTGGAGCCCGCTGTGCTGCTCCCCGACGAACATGTGGAGGCTATCGTCAGGGGGGTGCCTTCGGCAATCCTCGATCGCTGCGAGGTGTTCCCTCTGCTGGAGAACATGAGCAACGTTGAGATATGCCTTGCCACGGTATTATATTTTTTTTTGGGCCTCTCGGAGAGGTGTGCTGTTCTCGAGGGTCGTGTCACAACCCAGGACCAGGAGAACCGCACCCTTCGAGAAGTTAGCATGAAGGAGAGAGAGCTGGTGGCCCTTCTTAGAGCGGAGAAGGATCAAGCTGAGGAACATGCGAAAACCGCTGAAGAGTCTTTGGCTGAGCTCCACACTGAAGTCGAGGCTCAGCGAGCTAAACTTGAATCGTCGCGTGCAGAGTGTAATAGCCTGCGCGACAATATGAAGAAGGGGGCCGCGGAGCTGGGAACTCTTCGGGGTTCTGCGGCGAAGGCGAAGCAACAAATGGAGGCACTCCAGGGAGAGCTCCTGTCTTTGAGCCAGGCTTTTGCGAAGGAGATGAGCAGGCTGGGGACTATTGCCGTGAGCGTTCCTCCGAGGAGCCCGACTTTCGCCCTCAAGTATTTAAAAGAGGCGATCGGGACCTTCGTGGAGGGGTCCTTACGCTATGGATCAGACTGCGCCGTCAGCTCCATCTTCACATTTTCAACAATGCTGAAGAGTGTTGGGTGCACACATCTTCTGAGTGGTTCCTCTGCAGGCTCCTATCCTCTGGTATTCATGGCCAGCGCGTTCGATCGTGTGTCTCGCCAGATTGTTTGGGACTTCTTGTTTAAGTTCTTGCGAGCTGGCGGTCCTGCCTTCTGCCGCGCTTTCATGGCTGACGCAAAGAAGAAGGCTCCTTCGGCTGCTGTGGTTGGTGCGCCTCCGCCTCTAAGGATAACAGAGCCCAAAGTGCTGAGCGAAGGTCCTCCGGCAGCCTCTGTTCCCCAGGATCCTAAAGGTCCTGTAGATCCGAAGGGAAAAAAGCAAGCGGAGTGGAATTGTAATAGTTTGATTGTAATATTTTCCTAATGTAATATATGATCTTTTGTTCACTTATTATTCCGAAGTTGTTCCGTACTGTGAGTGATCTTGTTTGTCTTCGCTATGTTTTGTTTTCATTTGGCGTTAGCCCGTTGCTTCGCTCCATCTTACACATCACACCTCCTATGTGTGACGTCGTTAGCGTAGTCGGCGTTCGCGAAGGTTATGTTTCGGGTGCCTGGCGCGAGTGCTCTTGGCCTCGCGCCAGCCCCTTGGCGCTTTGGCGTATTATACGTTCGCAAAGGCTCGTGGGTCGCAAGGGTTATGATTCAGGTGCTTGGCGCGAGTGCTCTTGGCCTCGCGCCAGCCCCTTGGCGCTTTAGCGCATTATATGTTCGCGAAGGCTCGTGGCTCGCGAGGGTTATGATTAGGGTGCTTGGCGCGAGTGCTCTTGGCCTCGCGCCAACCCCTTGGCGCTTTAGCGCATTATACATTCGCGAAGATTTGTGGCCCACGAGGGTTATGATTCGGGTGCTTGGCGCGAGTGCTCTTTGCCTCGCGCCAACCCCTTTGTCGGATTGAAGTGTATGCTCGGGAACTCTCTTCTTCATTTCATTTTAAATTACATCTTGGCAGTTACATTCCTGTAGGATTTCTCCGGTCGCAGCCGGTTTTGCTCATTAGCTCATTGTACTTCTCTAAGGCCTGTTTTGCGTTGAGCCTGTCTTCCTCGACGTTGTCGGCTGGTGGTTGATCACTGATGTTAGCTCCACCTGTTATGAACCGAAGGGTCTTCGCTTGGATCTCAGCCGGTGTTACTGCCTCTTCACCATAGATCAGCCTGAAAGGTGAATATCCCGTTGGTCTTGTAGGTGTCGTGCGAATTGCCCATAGTGTCTTCTCCAGTTCTTCTGACCATTTTCCTTTTGCTTCATCCACCAATCTTCTTTTTAGTGATTTCATGATGTTCTGATTTGTCCGTTCAACGACACCGTTCGCTTGTGGGTGTCCCATAGAAGCATAGCATATTTTTATACCGAGGTCTTCACAGAATGACTTAAATCTTGATGAGATGAATTGTGATCCATTATCAGCCACCACTTCTTGTGGTATGCCAAATCTGCATATCACATTCTTCCAAAAGAAATGTTGGGTCTTCGCAGCTGTGATGCTTGTCAATGGTTCTGCTTCAATCCACTTGGTAAAATAGTCAATAGCGACGATGATCCACTTAAATCCCCCTAAAGCCTGCTTGAGCTCTCCCACGATATCAATCCCCCACCTTGCAAAGGGCCATACTGGGGATGAGGGCTGGAGGTTTGTTGGCGGAGCCTTCGGCGGGTTTGTCATCCACTGACACCCTCAGCATCTTTTAACAAACTCTTCTACGTCGCTATTGGCCGTTGGCCAGTATATTCCCATGCGTAACACCTTCGCTGCGAGGGCCCTTAGGCTTTGATGCGAGTCGCAGATTCCTGCGTGCACTTCGGACAATGCCTCTTTTCCTTCTTTTGAAACACACCTCATCCACGGCGTGCCAATTCCTGATTTGTAGAGTAAGCCATCCATCATGGTATATGTTCTTGCACGCTGCTTTGTTGTGTGCGCCTTTCTACTATCTTCGGGTAATTCACCATCCCGAAGATATTTGACGACGATTGTTCGCCAATCTTCTTCCAAGGATCTCGCTATAAGTTGAACTTCGGGGCATATAGACCCTCGTGATATTGCTTCGTAGAACACCCCATCGGGTATTCATGTGGAGTATGCTGCTGCCTTGGCCAACTCGTCTGCTCTCATGTTTTCCCCTCTTGGTATTGTTTTCACAGAGATCCCCATAAAATGCTTCTCCATTGTTCTTACCGCTTCCAGATATTTGGCCATTTCGCTGTTTTTTGCTTGAAAGTCTTTTGTTATATGCCCTTCTATCAGCTTAGAATCGGTGTAGATGACGAACTTTTTTGCTCCGAGGGATTTTGCTTTCCGAAGACCCAGCAAAAGTCCTTCATATTCAGCCGTGTTGTTTGTCGTCTTGAAGTTTAATCTGAGAGAATACTTCGTGCTCTGCCATTCGGAGTCAGTTACAATTGCTGATGCTCCTGCCCTTTCTGCTGTGAAAGATCCATCAGATTTTATGCTCCACAAGGGTGGCAGAGCTGGGCCTTCTTCTGAAACTTCGACCGACCATTCAGAGATGAAGTCGGCAAGCGCCTGAGCTTTAATGGCCGTCCTTGGTTCAAAGATGATGTCGAAGGGTGCTAGTTTTGTAGCCCACTTCACGATTCTTGTCGTGGCGTCTTTGTTTTCAAAAATAGACTTTAGAGGGTATGCTGTGGGCACCTTTATCTTGAACTCTTGGAAGTTGTGCCGTAATTTTCTGGATGCCATAAGTAATGCATAAGCTATCTTTTCTAGCTCAATGTAGTTTCTTCTTGCTCCTTGCAATGATTCCAATACATAATATACCGGCATCTGTCCCCCTTTGATTTCATCCTTCACGAGGACTGCACTGACCGCAAAGTGGCTTGCTGATAGATACAGGGTTAGGTGTGTCGCCCCGTTCAGACTGACAAGTCTTGGTAGTTGATGAAGATGATCCTTTAGCCTTGCGAAGGCGTCCTTGCATTGAGATCCCCACTCAAAGGGTGCGGTCCCTTTAATTGTGCTGAAGAAGTGTTTGTGTTTTTCTGCAGCCTTCGGGAGAAACCTCCCTAGGATGGCCAGCTTTCCTAGCAGGCTTTATGCTTGTTTCTTGTTTTCTGGATCTTTCATGCATTGAATTGCATCTATCTTCTCCTTGTTAACTTCTATTCCTCGGTGCAATACCAGGAATCCAAGCAACTTCCCTGTTTCCACTGCAAAGGCGCACTTCATCGGGTTTTATTTTATGCCTTCTGCTCTCAGGCTTGCGAAGGTTTCTTGGATATCCTCACAGTGGTCCCTTCTTTGCTTGCTATTGACGACAATGTCGTCGACATACGCTTCCACGTTTCTTCCCATCTGCTTTGCAAGGACCTTCGCGATGAGCCTTGCAAATGTTGCGCCTGCATTTCTTAGGCCGAAAGGCATTCTTCGGAAGCAGTACGTGCTGAAGGGGGTTATGAAAGCCGTCTTCTCTTCATCTTCCTTCCTCATATACACTTGGTGATAGCCTGAGTAAGCGTCCAGGAAGGTCATCAGTTCACAACCCGCTGTCACGTCAACCAGCTGATCAATCCTCGGTAGGGGAAAATCATCCTTTGGGCATGCTTTTTTAAGATTTGTGAAATCAACGCACAATCTCCAGGTGCCATTTGATTTCTTTACCATCACGACATTTGTGAGCCACTCAGGGTACGCAACTTCTCGGATGACGTGGGCTTGACGCAATTTTTCTACTTCTATCTTCGCTGCTTCCTGTCTATCGGGTCCCATTTTCCTGAGTTTTTGTTTAATTAGCTTTGCATCCATTTTCGCGTTTAACGCGTGTTCGATTGTTTCTTTGGGGACCCCCTTAGATTCTCCCGGCACCCAGGCGAAGATGTCACTGTTCTGCCAAAGCAAGTTGATGACGTTTGCTTCTTCTTCTTCGGAGAGGGTCGATTCCCAGTATAGACCGAAGGGTTACAAGCCCCAGGTTAGGCCGGAAAGTGAAACGAAGAAGATACGATTATTCCCAGAGAATGAAGAAAAAACAATATACGGTGCCAACTGTCGCCGGGAAATCCCGCCGACGGTGAGATTCAGCGCCCCTCCCTGGTGCTGGAGAGGATGCCGAGAGAAGTAGTGGTGAGAAAGTGGACGCTCCGTGAATAGACCAGAATGCTAATGTGTGATCACAATGCTTGTGTCTCTTTCATTGATGAGTTTATCAATTTATACAATTCTAGGGTCCGGGTTTACATGCATGGGAAATAACCAAATTGCCCCGGCCCAAGGGAAATACCCAGACTGCCCTGGTCTCTGGATCGTTGATCTTACGATCAACGGCTAGTCTAGCTTCCTTACAATCCAAGTTGTTCTAATCCCTAATGTGCCCTCGAGGGGGGGGCACATTCTGACAAGGTTGTTAATCTGATCCGTTCTTGTCAGAGGCTGTCGTGGGGTCTTCGTCCTCTGACCCGAAACTTGTCAAAGATCACTCTCGGTCTCTCTGAAGGGTCTTTGTGAATTCCTCGGTGAGACTCTACTCCTCCGCCACCCTTCGGCAGGAGTCTCGAGGACTCTCATTGCTTGAGATTCCCTCGGAACACCTGACCTTTCGCGTCCTCCTTCCGACCCTTCGCGCATGTCCAAGTCTTTCGCTCGCATCCCGAGGGGTCCTAAGGTCATCTTAGGCACGCTTCACCACTTACCCCTTCGGGTTATAATCGTCACGAAGGACCTTTACAGCATCTTCGTGGACATCCACATTTCCCGGAGATGGGGTGGCTGCCCCTACAATAGCGACGCTCTACACCTTGCCTTGATCGTCAGCATACCTTTGTTCTCCATCTTCATGACACTCATAAGAGTCTTGTTCGACGCCTTCATTTGAAATAGTGAGTGTATGCGAGGACAGTGCGCAATCAAACTACACTAGCGAGTTAACACCCAACCTAATGCATTTAGTAATAGAGGTTCCAAAGGAAAGGCTGGGGGTTTGTTTAGTTGCAGAATGCAAATTTTATAAACCAAAACCTATGATTTAGCAATGTTATCCCAAAGTTCTACTAATCAATGATTCAAAGTTTAGTTCTCATTCCCAACCACATCGCATTCCCATACTACGCTTCCTCCTCACTCCCGCCATTATCTTCCGGGTGAGACACACCCGTTGTGGATTATACTCCCATGAAGTGCCCGGTCTTCCCTAGTTGAGTTGCCAAGCCTACCCTAGAGTCACAGCTCCTAGTGACATATGACCTAGATCATCCCACAGATGACGACATGATCTTGTCTTCCCCTCATACTAGGGTTTACCATGGTGCACTCTCGCTACCTGATGGGCCCCACATCTACACTACCGCACGATGAAACGCGTTGTGGTAGTAGGAACCAATTCCCACAGGCAATTGGTCAGCGACTTCCCGTTGCGTGTCTCTCTACATGCCTGTCTGGTTCACTCTCAGAGTCTTGGATCCGGTCAGTCTACACTTACTCATAACCACTTCCTTCTTTTGCTACCGTTCCTCCGTGTGTTGCGCACACGATGTGTCGGAACCACAAGTGGCAGTGCTTGGTAGCTACGCGTGCTACTCCGTGCTCCTCTCTGCATCGTCTATGAACAAATAGCCCTCTTCTCAACACCATGTAGCCTTAGCTACTCCAAATAGCCTTATCATCATGCCGGACTACGTCCGTATGTCACAATCAGAACCACACTGGCATGCCAGGTCCAAGTTCCCATGTCAAGTATTAATGTATAATCATGTCCGGTGAATGTCGGTTCACTGTTCCGAGGCGACTAAGCCTAAAAATTATTAATTGGACCTGAGCAATGTCTAGGCAATTTTAACCAAGACTTAAGAGTCTAAATCATTTTAGTTTAACCTAACTAGGCTAACAAGGGGTGATCGTCAAGACAACCATTATTAGAATGAAATGAGGAATGATATCATCAAGGCAAGATCATTCATGGTAGAATAATAATAAACAATTGACAAGGCATTGTATATCATGATTAACAAGTAGGCATTCATGCTTAAAGAGCATGCAATTTGATAATTTAAATAAAATAATTTAGAAAATTGGATATCAATATGATCTAACTGGATGCTAACCTGTCTTAATCCTAAGTGTAGTGGGGTCTTCGTGCTATTCGTCGAACGGTCCTTCGGGCTCCTTGGCGTCTAATAATGGAACGGTTCAACAATAAATAAATAACCAAATGCAACAAGAAGTAATGATGCATGATATGCAACGCGCTTAGTCTAGCGATCGATGAATTGCGATAGATTGTTGTAACTATATGTTTCTTAAATATCAAGGAAGTTCCTTGAATCTAATTAAGTTCATAATTCTACGAATGCATAACGATGGTGTGAGCGAAAGTGAATTAATGATGATGTTGCAATAATTACCATAATTATAATACCCAAATGTAGTATCCAAGTTTAAAAATACTTTTGTCTGAAGTATTTTCTAAAAATTATTAGGGAGTTGCTGTTACAGTGATCTTATTAAATTAATTAATTCCAATAGCAATAATAATAATACATAAAGAAAAAATGGCTTTCTAATACCTTATAAAGCATAATTGCGTAGAAAACATGATAAACTAGGTTTTAATATTTTAATAATTTATTCTGTTATTGGTAAAGTTTCTGTAAAATTTGGAGAATTAATTGAGTCCAATTAAAATTTTAAATAAGTCAGATTTGATTACTGCATTATTAATATATAAGCAAAAAGGGTTTCAACACCTATTCTAATTTATCCAGAGAGCAATAATGGTGCTAAAAACATAAAATAAATTGATTGAAATCCTAATCCATATTTAAATTTCATTGAAATTTTACCATGAAATTTTTAGCTCAGTTTCTAATAAAAATAAATGGGAAAGCTATTTATAAAATACTTTAAAGGGGAGTTTCTGAATTAAACAGAGGTTTAATTGGGTTACTATTCCTAATCATATTTTCTAGAATTTTCCCAAAATTTTTGGCAGTTATTTTCTATTTTTTAATAAACCAAAATCATTTACTGGATTTATCTAATTCAGTAAAGATTGGAAAATTCCTCGGAACAGTACTAGGTCAGGCCTAGTACCATTCAGCGTCGGTGCGCGCGTGCGCGGACCATCTGGCCCGTGCTGCACACTTCGCGCGGATGCGCTATCCAACAGAGACAACGTACTCGACGGCATACGCAACCACTAATGCAGACAGGTGGGTCCGAGGCTCCACGTGTTAGCGACGGATGCTCTCTCTCGCGGGAGATTTAAACGAATACCTCCCCGGACACGTGGGTCCCGTGTGTCAATGGCGTGGTTCACAGTAAATGTGAACCATGCCCTACGCGGTCCTCCAGTTGAGCTCCGATGCTGATCCAACGCTGGTTTGGCAGCACTACAGGGCCTGAGGGGCAGCGCTCAAGCCCGCTAGGGGTCCGGGGTGGATCTATCTAGGACGTGTTGCTGGAAATCTCACTGGCGATGAGCCTAAGCGGCGGCGACACAAGCGAAGGTGGCCGGAAGCTATGGGGAAACGTGGCGATGGTGATACAACTCGCCATGGGTTAGCTAAGGCGCGAATGAATACCAAAGGGACCAGAGGGTACTCACCGGGCGGGTGATTATATCGGGGATGGGTTGGAGTGAGTTGATGGCGAGGGTGTGGACGGCAACCAAAACCAGTCGTCGGTGCGGGGAACCTCCGGTGGCAATCTTGCAAAATTAAGTTAGGGAAAATGTTAGTGGGTTCCTGGAGATAATCCAGATGCGAGGAATCGAAGGGGGATGTATCGGGGAGGAAGAAATAGAAAAGGGGGTGGAACAGGTGGCAGAGCTCCGGCGAGGGGGGAGAAATCTGATTCCAGGAGCTACGAGCGCTCTCGGTTCGATTCTAGGGAGGATGTTGTGGGGTGGAGGGTTGGTGAGGTGTGGCTGCAGGGGCAAGGGGCGAGAGAATTCGACGAAGGCGAAGTTGGGTGTTTGAGCATTGCGGCAGAGGCGAAACGGAAGAGGGAAAAGGGGATTGTGAGCTCAGGCGGCTATTTATAGCCTCGGGTAGTCTCGCGGGGATGCGAGAGACAGCAGAGAGAGAGTGAGGCGGGGGAACGGCTAAAGGAATAGGGCCAAGGGTGTGGCCAGGCGATGCTACAGTGGAAGCAGAGTGGCAGCGGCGGGGCGGCGTGCGCGGCAAGGCAGTGGCCATGCGGGGGAGCGGCCAGTCATCAATTGCACGAGGAGACAAAGAGGATGGCACCTGATGGTCGACGCAGCGCGCTGCAAATGCTGCGGCGATCTTGAGAGCATGGGTGGCACAGCAGCGGCCGGGCGAACGCTTCACGGGGCAACGGTCGCAGGAGCGATGCGCCACGGAGCGGGGCGTGGCCGAGCGTGCCCGACAACGTGGTGGAGGGGGAGACAGCATACGGACCGGTGGTAGCAAGGAGGTGCGGCAGGGTGAGCCAGAAAGAGAGAGCCGGGGGTGAGCCAGGAGAGAGAGCCGACTGGCTCACCTAGGCTAGCCGGCCATGTTGGGTCGCCTGAGTGGCCCAAGCCCAAAAATGGGTTGAGCCCAATTGGGCAAGACCATTTTGGAAAAAAAATTCAAATTTGGGGTTTGAATTTGATTTATTCCTAAAGGGGTAATTCAAATTGAATTTGGATTACTGATTCATATGTATATGTAGCATAATTAGTAATGGGATAAGTAATTAGGGAATGGATGATTCCACAATTCAAATTGTGAATTGGAGGATAGGACCAAAGGTTTACATACTGATTAGGTTTTAGTAAGTGAAATTTAATTGAGTGGCAAATTACCCAATTAGACACAAAGAGAGAGATTTGAATCCTAATAATTTGCAATTTCATGGTCTTATAGGAATTGGATAAAGTTTTGGGTTGTGAAGGTTTATTTAATACAAAAGGGAATTTAAAAGAAATTATACCTAAATTAGGGATGTTACATGCCCAGCAGCCCGGCACTGTCCCTGTGACCGCGGCCCTGAGCCATCTCCTTGCTCGCCCACCACCTCCTCGCCTACCGCTCCGTGCGCTGCTCGTTGCCGCCTCCTTGGCCGCCGCCCACACTGCCACCTCAGCGCCATCTCGTGTCATCTCCTGACCCGCTCGCCGCCTGGGCGCCGCACGCCACCCATTGCCACCCCACGGCCGCTGCCATGAGTTGTCTCCTTGCCTGCCGGTCGTCACCGTCGCCCACCCGGTCCGTCGTTGCACTGTAGCCGCCGCCGTTGTCTCCTCGGTGTCTGTCGTCTTTGTCTCTCGCCCACTCGCCACCAATACCGTTTCTTTTAATGCCATGCTAGGAGTGCTCGATTATGGCTTGAAATTCCATTTAATAAGTAGAAATGGGAACATGGCTTAAAAGAACTTTAAAATGTGCAAATGTGCCATGATCTATCCTAATCATTTTCATGAAAATGTCAGAGATGAGCTAATATGGTTATTTCACAAGGATAAGTGCATTTTAGATATCAAATGCTAAAATCTTCTATTTACATGACTATACTTATATGACATAGCACTCATAATGCTTTTTATATACCATGCTCAAGTTGAACATTCTATTTGAATTGTACTCTAACACTATATCTCTCTTGAGTTTGTTGGCATGATAGCATATTTAGGCACTAATATGGTTTTTGTTAGAAATTCGTTGCTATTTTGTCACTATGGATAATTTTCAAAACTTTGTAGGACTTTGGATCTCATGGCATGTTTAGACTTATTTAGTATTTTATTGCTTAGTTGACACGGGAGGCATGATCCCTTGTTGACTATATTGCCAAAAGGGGGAGAGTTGCTTAGAAAAGGGTACATTTGATGAAACTTTGGAATACATATGATTTAGATAAGTCTTAGGCATGCTTTTGCACCTTAATATGGAAAACTAAAAATTAAAAATTGAAATATCAAAATAGCATGGTCAATTTGAAGGGGAGTCATAGTGTCAATTTTAAGTTATGTGTGCCAAATACTGATGAGCTTTAGGCTGAGAGTTGCTCATTGCTATCTCACACTGTTACAATCCTTGTTTGTCAAATTCTTGGCTTTGGACTTCACTCATATCTTTCTAGCCATAATTCGACAATTTTTCAACCTTTTTGCACACGTCTCACTCAAACAAATAATTGCATTTCAGAGTAGTGGTTGTCAACATACTCATCAAGAGGGAGATTGTGAGATCATGTGATGAGGTAGTGACATGTTTTTGTGTTTGAGCTCGTGTGTATTGATCCATGTTTATAAAACTTGATTTGGGGGCATTAGAATAGGGAACCGAACCATGGGGCGGACAAAGAAGCAGTTTGGGCTGGACAGGTCTAGCGGAGCTGGACCAAGCTCAATGGAGAGCCAGACCAAGTTCTAGAGGTCTCAGGTCCACCGCAGCTTTAGGCCGGATTGAGTACGGTCCACCGAGTAGTGTGGGCCGGACCGACACACATAGCTTGCTATTTTTGATCATATTTTGAAGACCTTCCCGTGCTCAAAAAATTAAGTGTTACATATAAAAGTTGTAGAGAATTTCATGACGCATCTTCTGTATATAAAATACTTTTCCATTTGAGCAACTAAAAATTCATAAAAATTGTTGAAAAGCACTGCTGTGTAGGAACTTACGTGCTTGTGGTCATTTGTGTTAGAATTGCTAAATGCTTTGGTTTGGCATGTGATTTATGTCATTTTCATGACGGTTTCATGTAGTTTAGATGTTCATAGACTAATGTGGATCAAGTTGAGAGATACTTGTTTTCGGGAAATGGTTTGCATGTCTCATATGTGTAGGTGACCAGAGTGGGTCGATGTCAGCGAAGGGGATCCAGGACATGGAGGAGTGATCCACGGTCTAGGTGATCATGGGTTTGTGTGAGTTGATTGGAATAGGGTTTAGGCACATGGACAAAGGAGATTGGAAGTGAAGACTTCGAGGTGCGTAGGCCGAAGCGGTCCAAGAGGAATTGGACGTGTGACGGACTTGGCGGCCAAGGAAGCAATGGACGATGGTTTTGAGCAAACCACTGTGCAAGGATAAGTGATTTAGGTCATCTATTATCTTGGAGAGCAAATTGGATCGCAATGGGTTAATGGATGTCCTGTATGACCCACTTTGAGAACCATGCTGTGTGAGAGAGAAAACCTGGTGTTTTAACGGGTTTTGGGCGAGCCCATGTGTAATGAGTGGAAACCCTAAGTAGGATGGCTAGTTGAGCCTGCACTATATTAGAGGTTCATGACCTTAGAGATAAGGTGAGGATTTAAAGATGATTTTAGATGCTTTTGGAGAGGTTTGAGGAGATAGGTTTAGCCAAATCACTTTAAGTTTATTGAAGATGAGTTTGTGTTGATTCTCCCCAATCATTCCGCTGTAATCGTTCATTGTTAATCATCAAAAAGGCTTCAAGTCATGGTTTGATTTTTGTGCTCCTTGCCTCTAGTTCAATTTGGTTTTGAGTTTTGGGTTTTCTTGGCTTGAATCTTAGAAAATCTTGGTACTTTCATTTTGGTGCTTTTAGTTGAGCAACTCTAGGTCATAAAACATGTAGAAACATATCTAAAAGCAACTCATCCAAATAGCCTTCTAGGTTTAGCCATGGATTAAAAATTCGTTTTTGCCTGATTTATGACCTAGGTTTTAAAAAACACAAAAAGGAAGTTCTGTTTCATATTTGAGCTTAATCCAACGTTCCAATCAAAAGTTACGTGAAATTTCATTTCGTCTCAGGATGTAAATAGTGCTCAGTTCTACCCAACACTAGAGTTGGTCCGACACAACACTAGGGTTGGTCCGGCCAAAAGAGAGAAGGAGGAAAAACTATTTCCCTTTTTCGGGAAAAATTTGCGTGCTTTGTCTTGGTTCTACTGTGATTTAGTGCTTGATTGGTCTGCTTAACAATATATACTTTGGAATTGTTTGAATTTATTGAACATTTGAAGTTTGGGACGTGTTGTCAAGAAAGAGTTGAAATTAATTTGGCTCGTATTTACCACCTATAGTCGTTTATCCGGTTCCTTGAGAAGCATTCTGAACTTGAAGCGTCGATCCTACCTACCACCGAGTAGCTAGTCTTCGTGCAGCACGAGCAAGCCTTCTAATTAAGCTAGCTACGTAGCTCGATAACGTAACGGGACGACTCTCTAGCGAGCGTACGTTCGCACGCGCGTGCATGAGCGCTCGCTCTTCCACGGCGGCGACGCGACCGCGACGGCGACGAGCGCGCGCCCGCAAGGTGCTTGGACGCGACCCGCCTCGCCACCTACCCCTTTACCGATTAAACGCCCGGTTCGCCACGCCACTCTGCTGCCTCCGCGGGGCTATATAAACGCACTCCATTCCCCGCATCGATCTCACCACACAACTTCAAGCTTCCAAGTCTCATAGCTCGATCATCGGCTCAAGCTTGAGAAGCACCACCATCTCTCTCTCTGCTTCCTCTAGCTCCAGCCTCCAGCTCTAGTCACATCTCCAGCTCTAGCCAGTCTAGTTAATTTTCTAACATGGGGAGCCTGGACGCCAACCCTGCCGCCGCCGCTGCCTTCGCCGACATCGAGGGCTTCCAGCCGCTCAACGTCGACGATGTCCGCTCCTACCTGCATAAGTCCGTCGACTTCATCACTGACTACTACAAGTCGGTGGAGTCGCTGCCTGTCCTGCCGGGCGTCGAGCCGGGCTACCTGCTCCGGATGCTCCAGTCCGCGCCGCCCAACTCCTCCGCGCCCTTCGACATTGCTATGAAGGAGCTCCGCGAGGCCGTGGTCCCCGGCATGACCCACTGGGCTAGCCCTAACTTTTTTGCCTTCTTCCCCTCCACCAACAGCGCCGCGGCCATCGCCGGCGAGCTCATCGCTTCGGCCATGAACACTGTGGGCTTCACGTGGCAAGCGGCTCCCGCCGCCACGGAGATGGAGGTGCTCGCGCTCGACTGGCTCGCGCAGCTCCTGCGCCTCCCCACGACCTTCATGAACCGCACGAGCGCAGGCCGTGGCACCGGCGGCGGCGTGATCCTCGGGACCACCAGTGAGGCAATGCTCGTCACGCTCGTCGCCGCGCGCGACGCTGCTCTGCGCCGGAGCGGGTCCAACGGTGTAGCCGGCCTGCCGCGCCTGGTTGTGTACGCTGCCGACCAGACCCACTCCACGTTCTTCAAGGCGTGCCGCCTCGCCGGCTTCGACCCCGCCAACATCCGGTCCATCCCCACCGGCGCTGAGACCGACTACGGCCTCGACCCAGCAAAGCTGCTCGAGATCATGCAGGCCGACGCCGATGCCGGCCTTGTGCCAACCTACGTCTGTGCTACGGTCGGCACCACGTCGTCCAACGCCGTCGACCCGGTAGGCGCCGTCGCCGACGTTGCCGCCAGGTTCAATGCATGGGTTCACGTCGACGCTGCCTACGCCGGCAGCGCGTGCATCTGCCCTGAGTTCCGGCACCACCTCGACGGCGTCGAGCGCGTCGACTCCATCAGCATGAGCCCGCACAAGTGGCTCATGACGTGCCTGGACTGCACCTGCCTCTATGTGCGCGACACGCACCGCCTCACCGACTCGCTGGAGACGAACCCGGAGTACCTCAAGAACGACGCCAGCGATTCCGGCAGCGTCACCGACCTCAAGGACATGCAGGTCGGCGTCGGGCGGCGCTTCCGCGGGCTCAAGCTCTGGATGGTCATGCGCACCTACGGCGCCGCCAAGCTCCAGGAGCACATCCGCAGCGACGTCGCCATGGCCAAGATGTTCGAGGAGTTGGTCCGCGCCGACGACCGGTTCGAGGTGGTGGTGCCCAGGAACTTCGCGCTCGTGTGCTTCAGGATCAAGCCGCAGGGCGCCATGACCGAGGAGGGCGCGGAGGAGGTGAACCGTGAGCTCATGGAGCGCCTGAACAAGACCGGCAAGGCGTACCTGGCACACACGGTGATCGGCCACAAGTTCGTGCTGCGGTTCGCCGTGGGGTCGTCGCTGCAGGAGGAGAGGCACGTGCGAAGTGCGTGGGAACTCATCAAGAAGACGACCACCGAGATCGTCGAGGAAGAAACCATGTAGAGTCGTATAAACCTAGGACATACGATGATACGGTACACATTATGAGTTATATTACGATTACATGTTTGATTAATTGGTGATACATATGCCGAAAGGAGAGGTGTTGCATAAAGCCTTTCGGTGGTGGTGCATTGTTAGATGGACGAGCGCCCATATTCTTTTTTTTTTCCTCTATTATGTATTGCATGTGATGAGAAAAAGCAAGTATTTATTTTGTCAATTATGCGAGTGTCTGTTAAATCACTGTTGACCTATATTTACCTAACTAGTTAAAATTTATCTGGAAACAAGACAAATATTTTGGCATTTGCATATGCATGCCTAGCTATATTAATCTCTGATGAGTAATGTACTAGCAAGGTAATTGAATGAATCGTTTACATTAGCCTCAAGCCTCGCAAAATTTTTATTGACAAACGGTGTAAATTTAGAAAAACTATATAGATCTCTGGTGAAATTATCACGGAACTACCTCGAAACATTTGGAGAGAACGAAATATAGGTTCATCTTTGAAATTAAGTTTTTCCAGCCCTTCAACTCTCTCTAGTAGAGTCCAAGTTGACCTTTGTTGCCTTGAAGTTTGCTCTTCAAACCCTAAGCTAACCTGTGTTGACCCAGGTGATGGGGCAGTGATAGACCCTATTTCCTCGCCTTCGGATTTGCAAACCGACAGTGATAACTTATCACTGCCGTTTTTCTATAAGCTGGCATAGATGAGGCGGTTACGAAGGGCGGTTTTGTTGTAATGGGGCTGTTAACATAATTAAAGCATGTTCCCTTTGTTCGTTCTTCAATTGGTAGAACTACTGCATTGTTGTAAAAAAAAAAAAAGAGAGAGAGAACGACCGCACAAACTAAGGTAAGGAAAGCATGCAAAAAAAAGATTGTACATCACCGATCCCTACCAAAATACTAATTATGTGTAAAATCACTAGCTAACACAGGCGGGTTAACGAGATATGGTTTGTAAACTTCATCATAGTCGGTAAATTTTTGAACCGTCTAAACTGTTGTGTCTATGATATTGGCAGCAAAAAGGTTAATTATGTATGACGAACCCATCTGCAGTAAGAGATAATTTATGTCGCAGCAAAAAATTTATGTGACCAAAACCACACAAATTAAGATCATGAAACATGGCGAAAAACCATACGTCATCGCGGCCAAAAGGAAAATATTATGATACGAATATACGATGAACCCACCAGTAAGTTATACACACGTTTATTGTACCAAAAATCATGCATCATGAGGCCATCTCCAGCGGTGCCCAAGCCCCATCACTGTTTGTCACTGTAGCAAACAGTGATGGGACATGAATAGGAAAAGTAGAGTGTATAAATAGTGATGGAACAGTTGTTGAGGAGATGAATAGGGATGAGACAGTCCCATTTAATGACGTGGCACGTGAATAGAGACGGAGTTTGGGCTTCTGCTGGAGATGCCGTGAGAGTTGTTTTGGTCGATGGACAACGCGGAGAAGTTGACCTGTTAGCAGTCACTGCACGCACATGTCCTTCCAATTCACTGCATCGATCCGACAAACACTGCCATGCATGCATGTATCACTCAATGTGGTCCCATACCGTTAGAGGAGGCTGCATTCGACGGGAATATTCCGTTAAAAATGCTGCTTACAAATATGGTCGCCAAAGAGTGCATACTTATACGAGAATTTTCTGTAAGTGTACACGACTGTGTGCTACGATGGTTTCGTCAATCCAGTATTCTCCTAATTTTTTCGACAACTATGGTCTCATATTATGAGAGAGAGAAAAAAAAGAAGCCAGTCGAAGTGTAATATATCTCATTTCTATGGATGTAGATCCTCCGTTTATGTTAATAATAATATCTTTATTCTATCGGTTTGATTAAAATCTGTCGGTCTAGATTGAGTCAAGCTGAAATAAAAATTAATACAATGCTATAGTTTTTTTTTTCTGAAGTGATCTAAAATTAACTTGTGACATGGCTTGATTGTTCGCATTTAATTGACCCAACCAGGGTTTTAAAACCCGAAACCGGACCCAAAACCGCCGACCCACCGGGCCAGTTTTTTAGAAAAAAAAACGCTAGAAACCGGCGAAACCGCTCAAATTTAAATTTAAACGAAGCGCGCGAGCCACAGGTTTCCCGGGGTTTTTGCCGAAAAACCAACGGTTTTTCCGGTTTCTCGGCGGTTTTTAGCGGTTTTTACCAGAAAAACCATGGAAAATGGGAAAAATAAAAAAAAGTCTGAAAAATATTTAAAAAATTGGGAAAAATCAAAATTTTGTTTCATACAAATTGTTCTACTCAGCATCTAATTTTTTATAAGATTTTTTTAAAAATTTTTAAAAAATCAAAAATTTTGAATTGTAGCAGGGAAAAACCGGCGGTTTCTCAAACCGCCGCACAGCGGTTTGGCGAGAAACCGCCGGTTTTACAGGTTTTTCGTCGGTTTTTATAACCCTGGACCCAACAGTGGGGAAAAGTAAGTGCATCGTACACAAATATTTAGAAGCCAAATAAAGACTAATAAGGATCGGTTTCGTTGCTGGTTGGTTGGTAGCATGCATGCACTTGCCGCCGCGTGCAGGATTCTCGGAACCATCCAGCCACAGAAGCAGCTGATGAAACATCGTCGTCTGAGAGAAGAATATGGTAGCGTCTGAACTCTGAAGAAGTATCGTGTCTGACCAGCGTCGCCCGGCTAGCCACCATCTGATTACTTTTTCTGTTAATTCTTCCTCCTGGGCTCACAAGTTGCCGTCCTGAAAACGTTGCATCTGATTACTTTTTCTGTTAATTCATCTCTAATCAGCTAGATCGATGGTCAAGCGTCGCATCTCGCACGCTACTGCGTCACAGATGACGGAAAAAGATGTGGAGTTTCAACCTGAGTTGGTGAGTCTCCGTCTTGAAATTGTTTGATTATCGAGAAAAAGGTTTTCAATTTTTTGAAACTATTTCTAAGAAAACGTTGAAATCATGGGTCAAAAGCTTTCGAACCGGCCGGGTCCAAGTAAATGTTCTGGCCTGTTAATAAAGCTCTTAAAGTTCCGTTTTGGTAAACGATTAGATAATTCCAACATAATAGGTAGGAGTAGTTAATTAGTGTTAGTGCATGTGTAAGCAAAACTGACAAAGCGAGTGTGTGCTCAGGCGAGGAAACATTCCTGTCTTGACTCTTTGATATTTTCTCCGTCTATTTTTTAGACATATTTTGATTTTAGAAAGTTTTCGAAGATAAATTTTGACAGTTAAATTTCTCTATTATATATTGTCAATTGCTACAAAATAACATTGTATCAAAAATAATTTAAAATATGAACGTATTAATATAACGTTTTACACTAATAATGCACATAATTTGACTAATTATTATTTAAAATTTATAAAGTTTGATCTTTTTTAATTAAAATACGTCTTATAATAGTATTGGACGGAGAGAGTAGTATATCGGATTCATGGGTTGGTGTGCAGCTGCCGTCTGGTATTTTCGCCGCTAGAACGACGCGTTCGGCTAGCGAGCTAGTCCATGCCAGCATCAAAGCTTTACTTTAATGAAGAGGCCGTACAGCCTACTTGTGCCGCGACGAACGCAGGCTGCAGGGCCGGCCGGCTTGGCGCGCATATATTTTCTAAAATCAGTTTTTTTCTTTTACCATCCACAATTAATTAGAAGACTGATTTTTAAAAATATGAAATAAATTCAAAAAAAATACGAAACTTTGTCAGTAGCTACATTTCAATAAGATGAATAAGGTCAATAGTTCAGATCGGTCGTTAAAAATCTCAAATATTGTAAACCCATCGAGAGTACGGAGGAATATGTACTCTGGAGAGTACACTAGCCATTATATATATGAGGATGGCTAGTGTACTCTGGAGAGTACGGATTCCTCCGTATTCTCAACGGGTTTACGAAATTTGAGGTTTTTAACGACCGATCCGAACCGTTGATCTTGTTCATCTCATTGAAATGTAACTACCGACCAAGTTTCATATTTTTTTTGAATTTGTTTACTATTTGTTTCATATTTACTAAAATCAGTTTTTTTGACGCTCCACGACTAATTAGAAGGCTGATTTTTAAAAATACGAAACAAATAGTAACCAAATTTTAAAAAAAACGAAACTTGGTCGGTAGCTACATTTCAATGAGATGAATAAGATCAACGGTCGGATCGGTCGTTAAAAATCTCGAATTTCATAAATTCGTCGAGAGTACAGAGGAATCCGTACTCTCGAGAGTACACTAGCCATCTTCTCTCTCTATATATATATACACACACATAATGGGTTGGCTTGGTGGTGTTGAGTTAAAATAAAATAAAAATTGATTGGCAAAATGATTTTACAAATTAAGTTTCCTTCTTTATGCAAGCCATTTATAGGGTAGCTTATTCGTCCTTACTGCAAATATGATGAAAAAGACACAATGATCGGAACTTGCCATTCCATGGAGGAGGTGAAAATTTAATAATCGCATTAATGATGTTTGAATGAAGTATTTGTCATGTCATTTTCTATTGATGTATGTCCTTCTTTGACTAGGTTGTGAGTGGTTGTAAGGGACCATATACATATGTAATATAGAGGACAGAATTCATTTTCATTATCTAAAAAAATGTGTGCATACACATAACATCTGACTATCTAATTCCTTAATGTTTATTGGACTTTTTCAACTTGTATATATATATAGTCTTCTCCCCTCTTTGTTTGTAACATATTTCCTATCTTTCAATGAAACGAAGGCAACTATATGTCTTTTTTGGTTAGAAAAAAAACCACGGTCGTTGATGCATAGGACACTACTCTCGGTCGGAGTGGATCCAATGGTACGCGGCTCATGGTGTACTAAGCCACCGAACAGACCCACTAGGCATGCCATCTCGCTGGCTTTGACTTTTCAACTTGTATATATAGTCTTCTCCCCCCTTTTGTTTGTAACAAATTTTTTATCTTTCAATGAGATGAAGGCAACTCTCTGTCTTCTTTGGTTAGAAAAAAAGATCACGGTCGTTGATGCATAGGATGCTACTATCGGTCGAAGCGGATCCAATGGCACGTGGCTCATGGTGTACTATGCACCAAACAGACCTACTCCACGTTCTTCAAGGCATGCCATCTCGCCGGCTTTGACCCCACCAAGATTACTTCTATCCCTATCGAGGCAGAGATCGGCTACAGTATCAACCCAACAAAGCAGCGCTAATTAAATCCATCCATCCCTGATTAACCACGATATTATCCAAAGCATATGTTGAGGTTCGTTCACACCAAAATAAATCACAAAGTTAAATCCATCCATCAACTGATTAACCATGATATTATCCAAACCCTACGTTGGGGGTCCGCTTTCACCAAAATAAATCACAAAGTAGAGAAGATAAGAGGGACTAAGTAGACTGGTTACCAAATTCCACTATATTATCCAAATCCTACTTGGTCCGTCCTCACCAAAATCAAACCACAAAGCGGAGAAGATAAGAGGGACCGAGCAGATTGGTTACCAAATTCCACAGGTTGGTATTGAGGGGATCGAGCATGAGCGCCGGCAGGTCGTCCACTAGGTGAAGAAGGCGGCGTCAAGGAGTCGTAGGATGTGTTGTGCCTGGCGTCGTACAAGAGGGGGGGCAGCGACATGTAGACGTTGTCGATGCAAATTGGAGTAGTTGCTCATGGCGGTGGCGTGGAGACGTTATGCAAGGGGAAGTACCGGCCACGGAAAAGGTATGGCGTGTAACCGGTGTTGAGGCACAAACCAAAACCACCGGATTTGTAGCCCACGCAGTTGTCTTGTTAGCTAGATCTGGCGGAGAAAGAGAGGCGTGGAGCAGGAGAAGAGACAACCGTGGAGGGGAATAGGCGCACACGAAGGGGTGAAAGTGCCTCAGGGAGGGAGAGGGCTAGAACGGTGGGGGCACGGGGGGAGGAGAGAAGCGTAGCATGGGATGAGAAGAGTGAAGGGGGTTAGTGTTTGGGTTCCCCGGACTGTGGATTGATTAGAGTGATTGAAGGGACCTATGTGCAAAATGTTTGGATCGGATAGAGGGATGGGTGTAAGAACTGTGATCGGACCACCAAGACATGTGAAGTGGCTGTCGTCGGTAACGATGTAGTGCGGGTTGATTCAAGAAAACAATAAAGGTGTTTTTGAAAAAGTCCTAGATGGACGGTTAGATGCGGTGGGCTCCGAGATCGAACGGCTTGCGAATTTTAGGTAACGTGGCACCCTGTGTTGGGCCCCATTGACTTGCTCTTTAATATATATATATACAGGATACACGTAGGCAGTGAAGGGTCAGTATATATGCATGTACATAATCAACACAGAAATAAATGAAAAATCAGGAAGGAAATATATATGCGACGGAAAAATATACACATTTGGTCAATTAAAAAAATCTACGCTAGAGTGGAACAGTCGTGTCAAAACTAAGATCTAGCGTTGAATATGTTGAAGACGCACGGTTATATGGAATATTTGCTACTCCAATTGCAGGTCACGCAAAACATGGACTAAATCACAAACTAACAAACATATATAAAGGAAATTTCCATGCTCGGACAAAACAGACATGCAAGTTTCGATCAACATGCCGTTTGGGCGCCCTACATCGTTTCTATAGCCATTTTAGAAGGTGCGAGAATAATTTTATATATGGTAAGTGTATTGTTTCTACATGCATATTCTATCTAGAAGGACAAAAGAATTTATGCTGCATATATGCTATAAACTAAATCTGGATCAATTTTAACATAAAAATACACATGCAAGAAGGTAAAGGGACGAGGCAGGCATAATAGATCCAATTGGGAAGAATATAGAATGAATAAATCACTCCCGAAGTCCCGATTAATACAAATTTTTATCATTTCTTTGTTATCGTGTCTAGCTTTTAAATCATCTCTTGGATGTGAAAAAACCATGCTCCCTCACGTCATTATTTGCCCCTACACATCAGCAATATTTCCTAGTTGGCAACTTTACAGATGACTAATGTTTTTGCATCGGAAGCATGGAAAATTTCGGGGACATGTTCAGATATCATCCTTACCAGCAAGGCCCCATTATTTTGAAATCGAGCATTCGTCAAATTTAGATATACTTATTCAGAGCCATGGGGAATCAAAGCTACGCTCACGTGGCATAGGGGAAAGGCACTACATGAAATTGACGCGTTTTCCTCGGCCCATGTATTTTCGTGGGTCTAGATTGGGCTGATGAAATCATGCATGCATAACTATGGTTTTTGTCTGTCTTGAAATAGCCGATGAAATGGCATAAATTTTCGTCTGTCCTCTAACCAAGCCGACGAAGCAATAGACGGGAGCAGCCAGGAGTCAATTTTAATATATATATTTTTTTGAAGTTTTACCGTCCGCCAGATGACCTAAAGTCATAAAATAGGCGCTGGTTGTTGGCATTCCAACCCTAAAAACACCTCTCTTTTTTTTCATTTTAATTTTGGAGAGTTTCAAATTTACTACAAATTTTTCTGATTATCGTGAAAATTTGTCAAACCAGTGACCTCAGCTAGGGTTGGAAACGAGCCGAGCCGGCTCGGCTCGGGCTCGGTCAGGTAGCGAGCCGAGCCAGGCTCGGCTCGGTGATTCAGCGAGCCTGAAAGGGCGGCTCGGCTCGGCTCAGCGCTGGTTCGCGAGCTGACTCGTTGGCTCGCCGAGCCAGGTTGTCCAGCACTCCAGCACACGCACGGCAGCACTCCAGTAGCCATTCAGCGGCCAACATTGATCAATAGGTAACAATAACAGTAAAATAAAGTATAGAAATAACCATGACCATGACCAACCAAGTCATCAAACCTATGATGAATATTTTAGCCTTCAGACAATCTAACAACAACATGCTTTCTACCGGCTCGTTGGCTCGCGAGCCAGCTCCTGGCTCGGCTCGAGCCGGCTCGCCCAAACTGCGAGCCAAAAAACTGGGCTTGGCTCGGGCTCGCCCCGAGTCACGAGCCAGCGCGAGCCGAGCGAGGCTCGCCCGAGCCCGAGCCGAGCTGCGAGCCTCGAGCTTTCTGCCTAGCCCTAACGTCAGCTAAATTTTTTAAGGGAGCGACTAAGAGTAAGTTGCTTGATAATAAAATAAGTGTCAGTCAATTATTAATAAAATTGTACTATAACTATACTAAAATTGCACATTATAAATAAGTGCAAATTTAGTTTTACCAGTGTACAATTTTAGGTTGACTGAAACAAACATGATGGCTTGAAACATAGGAAAAGAAAAGTACGTAAGCACGTGTATTCGACAGATTTATGTATCAACAAAGCATAGAAATTAACAAATAAAACTGATGATTGATAAGTAGCAATTTTGATATTAAAATGGCACCTTTGTAAGCTGTGCAATTTTAGTCCTGGTAGAGTGCAATTTTATATTGACTGATAGTTAAGAAAATTTCAGTTACCTAAAAATTAGCAATTCTGATTTTTTTAATGTGGCGAAAAGTTCCAAGCGCACGGGTGTCTCATATACTAAGCGCAACTACCACGAAAGAGAGAGATTATTAATGTGCCCTAATTTTCCATGCCATTGAACAGAAGTTACCCAGGCTCTCACTTTCTCGATCGGCTATGAAAAAACGAACCGGAAGCAAGGACTTGATGTTGTACGTTAGTACGTACCGCTAGTTTTTGCATCAAATCTGACCTTTGACCAGCTTCTACCTGCTTGCAAGACCAGATGCATAGGAATTAAAACACGCGCACGTAATCGTTGCAATTAACATGCGAATATATACGAGAGGTGTGTCTGTATCCGTCAAAAGAGTCAAAACGCCGGCTGTTCGAACGTTCTCCCAGATGTACGTGTGATGTTGGGGGCAAAATTAAGGTTGGTGCAGATCATGTCCATATTGGACCAGCTCTTTAATTCATCCAAAGTTACAGTAGTCTTTTGTATGTTGATGTACTGTACATATGACTATTTCATCCAAAGTTACAGTCATCTATAAGCGCATATACATAGAAATAGAAGAGGAGTTCGATCCCAAGCAAAGCAGTGATATGAATCAGACTGAATTAATTTGTCTGAACAATCCAAAAGGTAAAACTTCAAAAGGAATTAATTAATCGTTAAATGACTTTCGTTAAGTCTTCTCGATCGAATCTGACCTTTGACCAGCTGCTAGCTGCTTGCAAGACCAAATGCTTAGGGATTGAAACACACTTACGTAATCCTTGTAATTAACGCGTGCGCATAGGTATGAGATGTCTCTGTAATCTGTATCCGTCAAAAGAGTCAAACGCTGGCTGTTCCATTCCAACGCTGTCCCAGATGTTGGAGTAAGAAGGTAGGTGCAGATCAGGTCCATATTGGACTACTTCATTAATTCGTCCAAAGTCACAGTAGTCTTCTATAAGCGCATGCATACACATATAAGACTAGTTCATTCAGTCATCCAAATTAAAGTTACAGTAGCCTTCTGTATGTTCACGTACAGTACATATAAGACTAGTTCATCCAAAGTTACAGTCTTCTATAAGCTCATATATTTTGAAGAGGAGTTCCCAAGCAGAGTAGGGCCAGGTACGCATCAACTGAATTAATTTGTTTGATCAATTCTAAAGGTAAAACTTGAAGCGGAATTAATTAATTGATAAATGACGTAGAGCATCTCTAGTAGATAATATAAAATCAGGACTCTATACACTCCCTCCAAATTACTATTCATTCTCTATATTTCCATCCTCTATAGCAAAACCTCTATCCAGAGAAACTATAGAGATGAATATAGAGAGTCTCCAAATTTAGAGGCTGGAAGAGAGAAACTCTAAATTTAGAAGCTAAGATAGAGACTCTGCTGTAGGACGAGAGACTCTAAATATAAAAAAAGATTCTATTTTAGAGGCTCTACTGAAGATGCTCTTAATAAGTCGCAACTCGCAGGACATCTCAAAGGCCGCACGCATCATGCATGTCTACATTGGCATGCATGGCTATTCTGTCCGTTGTGCTATAGCGGCATTAATTTTCGGGCATATAATATCAACCATATACTGTATCAGCCTCAATCACTACTTGTCAGTCTAATCACATTGAGGTGGCTTTTGCTAGCTAGGTTTTCTTCTGCTCATGTCTGTCACAGAATTGCCATTATAAAGTTATAAAGTTGATATTAATGTAAAAATATCACTGCTCGGTTATGGAAATCGTTGATATGCCATTATGCAAGGCGAAATGACCAATTGTCCTTCTTTCTTCTTCTCTCCTCTATCCTCCCTCTTTCTTTTCTTCCTCGTACGAATCCCCCTCAACGCTCCAGTTAATCTCCTCCTTCCATCGAGCCTCATTCCTTACTTGTCGTGGCCGTGCTCCTCAAACGGTGCGTCACCATTAGAGGTCAGAGGCACTCTCTCCATGTCATATCTATCTCTCCTCCAAGGGCAATAAGTTTTTGTGGATGTCTACTTGTGGGGCTGCCCACCTAAACCGGAGACGGTTATAGATGCTCTAACAAAACTTCATAAGAATATATCGCGAGAAATAGTTGAGGATCGCTAATTTTTTGGGACAAAAAAAAAGAAAGCAATAAGACTTAAAAGTGGATTTTAGACTTGGCTGACTGACACGTTTACGTCTCTTATTGGCCAATGTATTTGGAAGCCCTAGAAACGTCAGTCAAATTTTTCTAGGCAATTAGTTGTATTTGCTTATTGACTACCTGATCGATCATGACCACCTCTAATTGGTTACCAGCTTCTAGATAACAAGTTCCAGGATATCCTCCTAGACTGTTCTGGGAAAGCAAGCTGTGTTCCCAATAGCTTCTGAAAAGGTATTAACCTATTCTAGCAGCCTATTCAATAGCAATCTAAAAGGTGAGGAAGGAATGAGAAAGCCTCTCTAGCAACTGATTTATTTATTCCTCAGCTAAGTCAGTTGATTATTCAATTCCATCAAAGATGGCAAGAGCAACGCCCCTTGAGAATAGATTGGAAGCTATTCGGCATATGAACAAACAAGTCAATGCCCCTACAAAGATAACCTATTTTGGATGAGGGTATTCCACAAAGTTGCCAAATATTTCCCTCCTTAAAGGGTCGACCAATAGGAGGAGAAAGGATCTAGAAAAAGTTGGATGTCAGGTCATCTTCCCTCCATAGAGATAGAATTCCTATCAACCAAGGATAGTGGCTCGAGGTTGTCTCCTTTCCTGGCAGTGCATCTTGTAGACCTAAGTGATGCACAGAGGCTCCAAAACCCGGCCTCACATCGTAATGGCAGTGGCCGTTCAAGTACAAGCTTGCGCTGTGACTAGCGAGGTCACTAGGACAAATACGTAGCCGAGGGAGGTTGATGGAAGGCATGAGCTCAGAAACTTGGCCACGCCGAATGAACAAAGAGCCAGCGAATCCTTGCCCAATATGGTTGGCAAGGGAACGGCAAACATGGTTGCCATGGGTGTTCCTAGATCTGAGAGAGTAGAAGCGACGATTGGAGGAGGTGTGAGGAATAAGGAAGGAAGCATCAGGTGGAGGTGCTCTAAAGCTAGCTGGAGGAGGACACCAGAGGCACCGTAGCTAGAGCTCGAGTATGGCGTGTTGGTCACCGGTGTGAGGAGGGAGGAGGTAGAAGAATGGAGGGACAGTGTGGTCATCAAAATTTTATAATATAGCATATCTACTATTTTTTGTAACTAAGCACTGGCATTTTTACAATATCCAACTTTATAATGGAATTCTATAAATCATCAACTTTGCAGTGACATATATCTATTTAACTTTTAATTATAGCTTTCTCTCATGTGCTCGAATTATTTTATTATTTGTTGAAACTGAACTTCAAGAGCTTCAAAAAGTTGGCATGCACAAGCCGGAACATTTCTTAGTTCGATTCGGGTTAAAATTTTTTTTATCTCGTTACTTTGAGATTTTTGAAAAACTAAAGGCCAAAGCTTCTTTTAGATGATCAAATAATTTCAAGATGCAGATCGACTCCCGGCTGGTTGAAATTTCACCGTCTTTCTCGTCATTTGTGGCGCGACCAGAGCCAGGGTTCCCAGCCAATATAAAAGATGAGCATGCATGTGAGATGGACTCTTGACCATCTAGGTATAGACCGGTGATGCAAGCTTAGAGACGACCACACTTGTGAGATGAGGAGGAAAAACAGAAAAGTTGTGCTTTCCTATCTTAAGGTGGCCGGTGATCGACGTTGGTCAGGCGTACACATATCCTTCTTCCGACTCTATTCTTCTCTGAGTCGATGACGATGTTTCATCAGCCTTTGTGGATGGGTGGTTTCGAGAATCCCACGGCGCGACAAGTGCCACCAACCAACGAGGAACGAAAGTAGATCCTTTATAATCTTTATTTGCCTTTTGAATATGGCATGATGGATTACTTATTCTCCATGCTTGGATCAAGCGCGAACCCTTCATGTCAAAAGTTCATTATAAATCACTTTAAAAAATTAGCATTGTATAATTAAGAAAAATCTATTTTACACCCTAAACTATCGTGCTTCGTCTACATAACCCTCTAACTTTGAAATCAAGTATTCTAACCCGCAAAACTTGAAAACCAGTATAAATAACCCCCCCTATGGTGGTTTCATAGGTGTTTTGCGAGCGTGTCTTGTGACGTGGCCGCCTGGTTGGCAGAATCATAAATAAAAAAATTCATGGGACCCATTTGTCACTCTTACTACCTCTCTCTTCCCTCTTTCTCACTCTACTCTCTTTCTCTCTCTCTCTCTTCTCTCTCTTTGAGCAATGCCAATGCATGGCCGATAGTTCGAAAGGATGGCAGAGAAGGCGCCACTACCTATGGAGGAAAGGGAGGGGCTCGCCATCGCCGTTCTCACACCCTGCACTTGTCACTGGGTCAGTCGCACCACATCCCAATTGGAGGAAAAGCAGGAGCTTGCTGTGTCTCACCTGGTGGCTTTGGAGGAAATGGAGGTGTCGGCGTGTCACTACCGGTGGAGAAGAGGGAGGCGCCCGCCGTTATTGTTCCTTCGTAGCATCCCGGTAGAGGACGCCATTAAGGGAGGCACCACTTTTGGTTTAGGAGAGGGAGGTAGTGCTTGCGGAGGTTGGGTGAGAGGGAAGAGATGGTTTGGGTGTGGCTGGAGCAACGACGTTGCGGACGCACTCCCATCTGCAACTGATGGTGGTGATGGTGCTTGTGGTGGTGATGAAGGCAAGGGAGCAGGGGAACCAGAAGAGGAGGTGGGCCATGTCGGAGGTGAGGTTTGGGTGCCGCTGGTAGCTAGTGCAACAACAAGCGTCGGGCAGTCAGAGGATGGGAGCTAGCAGGCAGCGCTTAGGAGGCAAAGGAGCGAGGAAGATCTGGAGCAGAGATAGGGGGAAAAAGTGGGGAGAGGGAGTAAGATAGAGAGAGAAGGAAGAAGATAGTTGGGCACTTACACGTAGGCCACTGCTACACCATAGCCACGTTAGTGACCACATTTTAGCCATGCTGGTAAAACCACCTTTGAAATCATCTTGCAGGTTATCTGTGTCGGTTTTCAAGTTTTGCCAATTAGAATACCTGATATTATAATTTAGGGGGTCTGGCAATTTTATCACCACTGCCTAGTCGCCTAGGCAGATGCTAGTTAGCTAGTTAGAAAAGAGCGAACTCCGAGGCAATAAGGTCACCATGGACTCTACTACAGAGCCGACGGAGTTGGAAAATTTTACTCAAAATCCATTTTTCAATACAAACTTTGTGATGTTTGAGACTGATCATCTAAACGATTCATTCAATTAGCTTGCTAGCTAGCTAGTACCTTTGGGATTAATCTAGCCACCCATACATGCAGATGCCAAAATAATTGTCTCGTACGTTTCGGAATAAACTTTAACTAGTAGGTAGTAGGTAAATATGCCAACAGTGATTTAACAGATACTTGCATTATTGACAAATTAAATACTAGTATTTTCTCATCGATCGCATGCAATACATAATGGAGGGGGGGAAAATAATACGGGCATATCAACAATTAATCCAACGTGCAATCGCGCTTATTTGTGCACCGCCTCATCGTATGTACTGGCTAGGTACGACTCTACATGGTTTCTTCCTCCACGATCTCGGTGGTCGTCTTCTTGATGAGCTCCCACGCGCTTCGCACGTGCCTCTCCTCCTGCAGCGACGACCCCACGGCGAACCGCAGCACGAACTTATGGCCGATCACCGTGTGCGCGAGGTACGCCTTGCCGGTCTTGTTCAGGCGCTCCATCAGCTCGCGGTTCACCTCCTCCGCGCCCTCCTCGGTCATGGCGCCCTGCGGCTTGATCCTGAAGCACACGAGCGCGAAGTTCCTGGGCACCACCACCTCGAACCGGTCGTCGGCGCGGACCAACTCCTCGAACATCTTGGCCATGGCGACGTCGCTGCGGATGTGCTCCTGGAGCTTGGCGGCGCCGTAGGTGCGCATGACCATCCAGAGCTTGAGCCCGCGGAAGCTCGCCCGACGCCGACCTGCATGTCCTGAGGTCGGTGACGCTGCCGGAATCGCTGGCGTCGTTCTTGAGGTACTCCGGGTTCGTCTCCAGCGAGTCGGTGAGGCGGTGCGTGTCGCGCACATAGAGGCAGGTGCAGTCCAGGCACGTCATGAGCCACTTGTGCGGGCTCATGCTGATGGAGTCGACGCGCTCGACGCCGTCGAGGTGGTGCCGGAACTCAGGGCAGATGCACGCGCTGCCGGCGTAGGCAGCGTCGACGTGAACCCATGCATTGAACCTGGCGGCAACGTCGGCGACGGCACCTACCGGGTCGACGGCGTTGGACGACGTGGTGCCGACCGTAGCACAGACGTAGGTTGGCACAAGACCGGCGTCGGCGTCGGCCTGCATGATCTCGAGCAGCTTTGCTGGGTCGAGGCCGTAGTCGGTCTCAGCGCCGGTGGGGATGGACCGGATGTTGGCGGGGTCGAAGCCGGCGAGGCGGCACGCCTTGAAGAACGTGGAGTGGGTCTGGTCGGCGGCGTACACAACCAGGCGCGGCAGGCCGGCTACACCGTTAGACCCGCTCCGGCGCAGAGCAGCGTCGCGCGCGGCGACGAGCGTGACGAGCATTGCCTCACTGGTGGTCCCGAGGATCACGCCGCCGCCGGTGCCACGGCCAGAGCTTGTGCGGTTCATGAAGGTCGTGGGGAGGCGCAGGAGCTGCGCGAGCCAGTCGAGGGCGAGCACCTCCATCTCCGTGGCAGCGGGAGCCGCTTGCCACGTGAAACCCACGGTGTTCATGGCCGAAGCGATGAGCTCGCCGGCGATGGCCGCGGCACTGTTGGTGGAGGGGAAGAAGGCAAAAAAGTTAGGGCTAGCCCAGTGGGTCATGCCGGGAACCACGGCCTCGCGGAGCTCCTTCATAGCAATGTCGAAGGGCGCAGAGGAGTTGGGCGGCGCGGACTGGAGCATGCGGAGCAGGTAGCCTGGCTCGACGCCCGGCAGGACAGGCAGCGACTCCACCGACTTGTAGTAGTCGGTGATGAAATCGACGGACTTATGCAGGTAGCTGCGGACATCGTCGACGTTGAGCGGCTGGAAGCCCTCGATGTCGGCGAAGGCGGCGGCGGCGGCAGGGTTGGCGTCCAGGCTGCCCATGTGAGTGACTTAAGTTGCTAGCCAAGTAGCTCTTGAAACGGAGCTAGCGAGAGGAAGGACAAATGGAGCTTGAGCTAGATGAGACTTGGAAGCTTGAAGCTGCGTGGTGTGATGCGAGGGATGGAGTGCGTTTATTATATAGCACCTGGGGGCAGCCAGCACAGCGGCGTGGCGAAGCGGGCGTCTGTCCGGTCAAGAGGGTAGGTGGGACGGGAGCGCCTTCATGCACTTGGCCAGCAACTCGACTAGTTACAGGTTCATTTTGCATATTTAGATCCTTTTGGTACAGCCAGCTTTCCAGTTCCACCTTGGATATAAAGTTTGTAGATTAAAATAAAGTGACTTAAGTTTATAATTTTTAATTTAAAATATAAATAGGATGACTCATCGAAACATTATATATCAATGTACCCACAATTTCAGCTCCATAAATTTCTAGAGATAGAAATAGGATGATCAACCAACTCCACCAATTTTAGTAGAGCTGAAGTTATGCCAAACAAGACCTTGCAGGGCGACGTGGATGGTCAAGACAGCATACGAAGTGTACTTTCGATCCGTAGCCTTCCATTGCGTTGATTGCGAAGATCTGGCAGCTGTTGGTTTTTCATTTTGGCGAGTAGATCCTGTAGTTGCGCCCATATGCTTCAGCATCAAAGAAGAATGCATCGATCATTGCCTCAATTCGCCAATAAAGCTACTGATCAGACCGTCGACATGTAGGTTGGCAAGTGGCAGCGTCGACATAGATAAATCCCACTAGACCTTAGAGCATACGTAATAGAAACCCTATATGGGTATAGAAATAGAGTTTTAGAGATAGAGTTTCTGGTGGAGGAAAGGAATCTTTTAGGGTGTAGTACGTGTAAAGTGTGAAGGAATTTTAGAGTAATAGAGAGTGCAGAAACCCTATATGGCCTCCTAGCTAGCGTGTTTCACGAAACGTCTGATCGAGCTACCCTATTGCGAGCCATCGTTTTACTCTCCCATCCCATTATAGAACACTCTCAATGCAGGTTTCTTTACTGTCTATAACAAAGCCACCTCAGCTAAGTTGTGACATGGCAAGCTTATTAATATGAATAGAGAGCACAAACGTTCCTTGTTTTATAGACCATTTCTTCACTAAATGCTCCTATCGAAGAAACGATGAAATATAGAACTAGGAGTAGCTCATCTCCTATCACATTGAATGCCCGTACCCACGCTGCTCGGCTTGCCGCCTCCCCCCACACTCTCCACGCCTACGGACCACCGTCTCGCCCTCTAGCTCCTCGCACCGGCCGTCCCCAGCTCCATGCTGCGGCCTCGCCCTGGCGCTCCCTGTGCCGGCCACCACCGCCTCGCCCTCGAGTTCCTTGCTCTGAACCTTTGAGATCTCTATGCGGCACCACGCTGCCACCTCACCCTCGAGCTCCCCATGCCGGCTGGTCACTGCCTCGCCCTTGAGCTTGCCGTGTTGGTTGCCGTCGTCTTGCCTTTGCGCTCATCGTGTCCGTCTCTCGGATCAAAACCTGCAATGGAGAGTTAGAAGAAGATGGAGACTGAAGAGAAAAAGGGGGAAGGTAAAGTTATTTACTATGATAGAACTGCTCAAGATACACTGTATTTGGGGTACTATCTCTTTCATGATTTGTAAAATAAGGTGACAACTTTAGTAACGATATGTAGAGGCTATGGAGTGGGAATGCCCTCGGAAACAGCAGCCTCTACCTCATGCTGCATGTGCACTGATCTTTTATTCAGAGCAGCCTCTACCTCGAGCTGCATGTGCACTGATCTTTAATTCTTTTTAGCAGCCAACGTGCCTGTGCTGCCTCTGCCGGCTGGCATCATAAATATCGATCCAAGCAACGGAGTTGTATTACTGTAGAGTTTAGATATGAAGCATGTATGCATGTGCAGGAGTCAGGAGCAGCAGTTAGGCAGTACTATATATAGCGGCCGGGGAGGGGCTGGGAGAGCTGTGAATCGGCCGCTGCGTCCTCACAAGAGCTGTTTGGTAAGTCTAAGATGCTAGAAAGAATGTGCTCGGCACTTTTGGTAAAAAGAAAGAGAGATGTGTTTGCGCTTGTATAAGGAGGTCTCGGGCCGGCCTGTCTTGGCTGTAGTTCATGAGGCCAGATACGTCCGTCCGTAGTCCTCATCCTCTGCCACATGATCTTTTATAAAAAAAAACATTTTGAAATTTTTAAAAAAAAGATGATAGAGTCCTTCTTCCTCCTCTTTCTCTCTCCTTCCCTCATCTCCACCCTGGCTGAGCTGGCTCTACATTTTGAAATTTTAAAAAAAAAAGATGATAGAGTCGGCGACCAGCGGCCTCCCTGCCAATGAGCACGCCTGTGCCGGGCCAAGCCTGAGTCGAACATGATATTTTGGAAGAAAAAATATATTGTCAATCTTTCTTCTAAATTTACTCTAATCGGAAAAAAAATCTCTAACATATGCAATAAAATAATTGAATCATTCGTTGAAACTATATAGAGTTTTCCAGTAAACTTATTCTCAATAGTCTTACGCCCGCTGAAACAACCTAGTGCCGATTAAATCCTAGGGAAAAGAGATAAAAAGGGGACTATCCTTCACTTGACTTCATCAAAAAGCAATCAAAGCGCCACTAGAAATTCCTTGCAGTCGGTGCCTCTCCGTAGACGCGACACATAGCTCGGACTTTTAGCCAATAAGAACAAAAAGAAATGTATATATAGTGAGCAAATGAGATGTCTGAACTTGTAACGCTAGCTAAGTTTATAGGAGATCCAATAATTTGAGAGTGCCTTAATTGATCCCTAACAATCACTACAGGAATTGCAGGATTTATCGACGGCCAAAACCATCGAGACAGGTCAAGAAACCGTCGAGATAGCTTACTCTCGACAGCTGGCTATCGACAAATGGCCTTCGATAAAGAGTAGTTGAGAGAGAACGCCTGTATTGACGATATAGCCATCGATAGAGACTTTCTCGATGGCTAACCATGCGGCCGTTGAGCAAGGTGGAGAGACGGCAGGTTGGCTGTCAAATGGCTCCGTCTCTCTCTCTCTCTCTCTCTCTCTCTCTCTAGCCTAAAGGCAGTCGAGATAGACAACTTCCATAGGAACTAGGGCCAGCTCTCTCGACGGCCACGCAATCTAGGGGCGGTTGAGACAGCGGAGGCCTAGATATCGCTGGCCGACCTCTCTCGATGGGGGGCCCACGGCCGTCAAGATAGTTTGGGTCTAGTAGGGTTTCGTGGACCCCCTCTGTCTCGACGGCCTAGGCCTGGCCATCGAGAATAATTGAATTCCAGAAAAAAAAAACAGCTGCTGAAATGGCTAAACAAAATCAGAATTTAGCAGCTACTGCTACCCCAGCAGCAGCAGCAGCAGCTACAGCTGCAAACCCCAAACAGTCCGAGCATTTCATAATTCCCCCACATTGCACACATATTCATCCATAATCACATTTTCAAGCAAAAAAAAGAAGAAATATAACACAAAATATAATCAAACCATGTACATCTATCACATGTATACATGCGCAATCACAAAAGAAATAAAACAAGTCCATCCACCGGTCAAGAGAGTGGCAGGTCGTCTCGTAAGAAGCGCGTGTAGTCCATTGGCGTGCTCCCAGACCCGTCGTCTCCCTCGTCAAAGTTGTTGCGCCGAGCCAAAGCTAGAGCGGTCGATCCTGAAGCAGCACCAGGCGACGGATGGCTCGGCGAAGCCTACACATTCGCAAGACATTAGGTAAAGACTTGTACGGTTGAAAGAAACGAAATGAGGTGGTCGTAGTCACTTACCCCATCAAGTCTCGACGTCGCTTCCAACGCGAGGATCCTCGAGACCATCTCTTCCTATGCCCACCTCTGCTCCTCCTCGTGCTGCCGCCGCTCCTCCTGCTCCGTCCTCAGGCTCGCCTGCAACATCTCTATCATCTGCTGCTGCTCCCTCAACCTGTACTCGTTCTCCCTGTGGACCTGGGCCTCAAACTCGCGGCGGCTCTCGGTGGCGCCCTGAGAGGCCTGGATCTCGGGCATGTAATGTTGCAACCTACAATTGAGAATAAGGATCGTGGCTAGTTTCTGAAATCAATGGTTTCAAACATATGACATGTTAGATAGTAAATAGCTCACCTAAGGTGGTCCCCTCCTATCGCCAACCTCCTATGCGCCTTGCCCCCTAGGTGCTTGTGGATCAACATAGGGTCAAGAGGTGCGTCCTCCCGGAAGCTGTCCGCACCGTGCTTCTGAGTGTATGCTTCTCGGTAGCGATTCTGCGTTGTTTCGAGTTAAACTAAGAAAAACTACAAATCTATTCATAATGAAAGTTTTCATTGACACTTACCATATTCTCTTGCGCGTGGGGGTCTATCACAGGCTGGGTGCCGGGCTGTTTAGGCTTCGATGTTTGGGTCTTCTTCCAAATGTCCAACACGGCGGGCACTACCCCAGTACTTAGTGCCTACAATAGGGGAAGACAAGTTAGCCCAAAAAAAATAAAGTAAAGAAGAAAATAGATCTTACCATCTTTTTCTTGAGCTGTGGAAAGGACCACTTCCCTGTGGCCTTGTAGTAACACTTGGAGACCCGGTTCTGCTTGGCCTTAGTAGACTTGTCCAGGAATTCCCTGCTCGCCCACCTCTAGCCTAGAGCCTTCCATGCCGCCTGGTGGTGTGTGGCCTACTCAGGCGGCACCTCGGCGTACTCGTCGGCCTGCAAGCATGTCCTACGGGCCTCGGAGGTGCTGATCCTCTCCTAGCACTCTCTCCTGAAATGTATAGGCAATTCACAACTATACAATAAGTAAATACCAATTTGCAAGATTTATAGTGATAGTTGCTTACCTGTAGAACTCTTCCACAGCCGCGATACAAGCACCGTACATCAGGTCCTAGACCTTTTGCTTCGCGTTCTTGTCCAGGATAGACTCGAAGTCCGCATCAGTCAACCCCGTATAGGGACAGTACCTGAGCTGAAATTTCACAAACGAAGTAGATTAGCAACATGATGATAAATCAAAAGGTAAAGTCGATTAGATAGACATACCCAGAAATCTCTCAGGCAATGGGCGGCGGCAGTCGAGGTCCCTTGGAGGGCAAGCTTGTAGTCCTCCCAGCTATACACTGGCCTGGTGACGTTGCCCATAGTCACCATGCCAGGGTAAAACTTGCGGACTAAACCTCCAGCGTGTAGCTTGGCTGCTTCTTCAACGAGGCATCCACCGTCGACATATTGCTACAAGATTGAAAGAGTGTTAACAATTTTACATATGAAAATATGATATTGAAACAAGGCTTTTAAACATACCTATCCCCATCGATCACAATGGGGATCCTCGAGGTAGGGTCTGTCGGTACACTGGGGACCTTGTTCTAGCCCATCTTCTTCCTAGTTGCTTGAGACCCACTCGCCTAGTCAGCCCCGGACCCCTCAGTGGGCACCAGCTCCTACCTAGTCCCCTGGCCAGACTCCTGCGCCTGGGTGCCGCCCTGTCCGATCCGGAGCCCTGCGACTCCTCTTACTCCTCCATCAGGTCATCCAACTCCTCATCTGGCAAGGGGGTCTTGACAAATTATCATTGAGATCGAGACATCCTGCACATAAATAGAAAGTCAACAATACAATTAAAAAAATCAAGCACCTATATAAATTGCAAGCTATTAACATTTAAATAAATCTACCAAATTCTAACAAATTCTATGAAATTCTTACAAATTCTACCAAATTCTAGCAAATTCTATCAAATTCTTACAAAATATATCAAATTCTAGCAAATTCTTGCAAATTATAGCCAATTCTAGCAAATAAATCAAGCAAATATACAAATAACTTAAGTGCATATGTACCATCACTAGAAGTAATTTGAATCAATATCGTCCGGATCATCCGTTGACGGTTTGACGTCATCGGTTTCACCCAGAGCATTGCGTTCCACTTCAACGTCGTCCTCCACTATGGCGTCTAGTCCGTCTAGGCCGAGGCCAATGTCGATCACAATTTCCTCCAAGCACTTTTCTTGCATCGGCCCATCGTCGGCTTCATTAAATGCACTCTCGTAGAGGCAATCTTCCTGGACGTTGAACCTTGTACACAACCCACCATGCCTCTAACTCTTTCTTTGCAGTACATGGATACGGTAGGTAGTAAACTTATTCGGCTTGGTTAGTGAGAATGAATGGATCGAACCCTTTAAGTCTGGAGCTATGTTTGACCTCAACTAAGCCAAGCTTATCTCGACGTCGAACACCATTGGTAGGGTCAAACCAATCATAAAGGAACAAAACCACCGAGAGCTCTTTGCTTCCATGGAAGACCAGCTCGATTATCTCTTGGATGATGCCGTCGTATTTGACCCAATTGACCCCACGGCATATGACACAGCTGTTTACCGATCATAGATTAGTCTTGAGATGCTCCGCAGGTGTGGACTGAAAGCTGAACCCATTGATATCGTAGCAGCCATACACAGTCACAAAATGCTTGCAGCCACGCGACATAATCTGGAGATATTATGAATGCTAGCATGGTGAGTGCACTGCGTGATAGACAGGAAAAAGAGTTAACAAACCAAGATAAGAAGTCATCGAACACAAGAGAAAAGATCAAAGGCACTTATGTGTTGAACCAAGCTAAGAATTCATCACGACCAGGTCCGGCACCTTCTTCCATCAACTTGCGGAGCTGAGCTGCAATGGGTTCGCCCCTACCTCTCCATTCGGCTTGTACAAATTGTTGCTGCATGTCTTCCATTTTTTTCATGTTGTCGAAGATATACAATGATGCAGTAACCCTTTCTTGCTGTGTGAACTCATGTCTCGTATTCCGTCCGACCGGAGCACCTAGAACTTGGAACAACTTCAGGTCAGAATCGACCGTATGCCCAATAGTGTTATACCTCGGGATTTGTATGTTTACATTGTTTTCCCTCGCTAGGTATTTATTTGTGAAGTTGGTGATCTCTTGGATGTAGCAAGCCTCTGCTATGGAACCTTCCACCCGGGCCTTGTTTTTCACACTTGGTTTTCTCATGCAACGGCTCTTGCACGGACGACAGAAGGTTCAGAAATTTAGTCACGGATGCGAGGGACTCTTCTGTCTTGAAATGGTGGCCATAGTCCTCCATCATGTCCTGCATTCGGTCGATTTCATCGAAACCTTCAACTGGATCTGTTGGCGCATCCCGGACCCCCTCATCATGGTATTCCCATCGATGATACACTGCCTTGAACCCAACCTTGCACAAACGCAACTCCATCTCGTCCCGCGATCTCTTTCGATAGTTAAGACATTGAGCGCATGGACAGGTCACATACGCGACGTTAGGGTCGGGGGTCACCAAGAAAGCACGACACACGAATTCACAAGTCTTCTCGTACCATTCATTGATGTGTTGTCCATTTTTCCGCTAACCATCGTACATCCAACTCTTGTCTTCTTCCATTTCTATTTTAATTCATATACAGATAAGGTTACACAAGGCTTGAGGAGGCTTCTAAACCCACCCACGAATGCAGGTTTGATTACGATCGTTGTGGGACCCATGGATCCGAGACGAAATTTCGGCAGCATAACCCTAAGGTTCCCCTAATGCAACGTTGGTCAGGGTGCCATTTCTGGCTCCCTAACACTTATGTTATGTACTGGAAAACCTTATAAGGCCACGGGTACCACAACGCGTCGTAACCAAACCAGTATTCATAGGCTGTCCACTGGGACACCAATCGCGGCAGTCCACTGACAGTTCGGGAACGCTTTCCACTTCTCGTAATGGAGTCGGATGAATCACCGTCTAACATCCTTACGGTTTGTGACCTTCCCAAATGGGTGACGTATGGCTCGGTGACATTTTATATCAAATTAAAAAATTCATGACAATTTATACTGTTTTGTAATATTCCCCTGCTATCTGCATCTATTCATATCAAATTCGAGCAATATACAGAAATTTCTAGCAAATAATACAAATTTCTAGCCAATCCTACCAATTTGTAGCAAATTCTATCAAATTCTAGGAAATTCTATGAAATTCTTACAAATTTCATCAAATTCTAGTAATTTTTATCAAATTCTAGCAAATTCTATGAAATCCTATCAAATTCTAGCAAATTCTATGAAATTTTTACAAATTCTTGCAAATTCTAACAATTTCTATCAAATTGTAGCAAATTCTATCAAATTCTATCGATTTGTACCAATTTATAGCATTTTATATCAATTTGTATCAATTTATAACAATTCGTACCAATTTATCATAATTTCTAACATTTTCTATCGAATTATAACTATTTGTCACAATTTCTATCAAATTTACAAAATTTATGCAATTTCAGCTAATTGCTAATTAGGCATGCACTTAACTAAGGAGATTAGTCTCGACTACATGAGTGGCCATTGAGACTAATCTCCAAAAATTTAAAAAAAGATGTGCAAAATTTACCTCGGCGGCAGTGGCGACAACAGCGATTGTGGGTGCCGGCAGCAGGGTCCCTCCTCTACTCCTCCTCTTTCTCCTCTTGCTTCTCCTCATCCTTCTTCTTCTTCTTCTTCTTCTCCCAGCTCCTCCTCCTTTCACCTCCGCGGTAATGGCAGCCTCGGCTCCTCCTCCTCTCTTCTCCCGGCAGCCTCGGCTCCTCCTCCTCCTCCTCCGGTGACAGCAAGCCATGCAGCGGCGGGAGACGGCAGCTGCGAGGGGCAAGCGGTGCGAGGCAGCGGCTAGGGCATGGCGGCGAGGGCGTGGCAGCGAGGGACGAGGTGGCACGAGGCGCGGTACAAGGCGGTGACGGACGGCGACTGGGACGGCGAGCGGTGCGGCGGGAGTTGAGGCGGCGATGGCGGCCTCTCTATGGGTCGGGACTTGGGGCGTTTTTCGCCCATGTCCCAAGCCCGTGGCGTTCTTATCTTGCTACCTATCTCGATGGTCTCGCTTAAGCCGTCGAGAGAAGAAACTCTCTCGACAACCACGACGCCAGCAGACATCGAGATAAACTAATCAGGCCAAAACCCTATCATCCATAGGGCTGTCTCGATGGCCTAAACCGAACCGTCGAGACACCTGCTTGGTCAAAAGAGGTCAGTCCTACCATGTGCGGGTGGGTAGGTCTCTCTTAACGGCTTCATGAATTGCCGTCGAGAAATCTCTATCTAGCGCTAGTTTCGGCCTAGCCATCAAGAGAACCCTCTCTTGACAGCTTTCGTTAGCTACCGTCGATCGAGGGCCATCTGTCTCGACGGTTCTCCCTATGCCCCCTTCTTGGTCAATTGATAGTCAAACTCAGCCGTTTTGAATTTTCTAAAATAATATATCGATTATACTGACCATAACCTTCGATTATATTGCTCCATATGTGAATTACCATGCATCAAAAAAGTTCTAAAAAATTTTGAGTTTTCGAACTATCGAACCCTTCTAATTGCCCTGATCGAGTCACCGGCGGGGTTCAGTGTCTATAGACGTTCCGAGACAATCCCCTCTAAATTTGTCGGTTTCATCCCACCGCCACACGAATCATGCCAAACCATTCGAACAATTCAAACTCTACGTGGTGCCGTGTTCAAAACTTGAATTTTTCTTTAATTTTTGAACAATTCGAACGTTTCAAGTTAAATCAAAACTATTTTCATGTTTACGACACATATACGGTCTTACTTTACTAGATCAAAATTATTTTAAATTTTAAACAATTCAAATCTATAACAACTACTTTCCTAAACATTGCAGTGCCTAGGTTCATGATTACAAGCCGTATAAGCCACCACATGAATGAATTTGGAAAAATTTGTCAAAACACAAGCTTTCTCGATGGCCGAGGACCAGGCCATCGATACAGATTGGCTTCGCCCACCTGGCACACACAGGTGGCCCAGCTGATCGGCCTGGGCTACCAAGGAGCTGTCTCGACGGCCTATGGAAAACCGTCGAGACAGATAGTTTTTTGAAAAAAAGGAGGAGCTTGCGGTGATCAAACCAGCGACCATGCAGGTGATCATTTGCGAGCTCAATTCCCTTAACCAGTGCGCCCTTATATGTTTCTCGATATGTAAGGGCGCATATTTTTTTATTAGCTTTTGTCTACCACACTTGGCTCTTGAATGAGCCCGGTGGGCCATTTCTCTCGACTGTCCCCTTCACGGCCGTCGAGACAGCCTGCGTACCATGGCCCACCTATCAGTGGGCTTTCCTAGGCTCTCAGCGCAGGCTTTGGCATACCATGTGCTGTATTGACTGTCCTGGGTGTAGCTATCGAGGGAGCCCTTGCCCGCCAACGCGCTCATTCGTTTTTTAGGTTTCCCGCTCTCCTTGTTTCGATCGCTTCACATTAGCTGTCGATAGAGACTAATGTCAAGAGTTCATCGTTGCGGTGCTATGCGGCTGGTCGTGTCTGTATCGATGGCTACTGTTGAAGTAGTCGATACAGGCTAGATAACTCGATGGCTGGCCCATAGCTGTCGAGAGAGATTTACGGCCTCGACGGTTGTCTTTGGCCATCAAGAAAGATTGGCGTGATCAGCTTTCACTGCAATTCCTGCAATGAATTCTTTTCTTCTTTCGAAGGATCATGTTAAGATCATAAGGTATTGGAGAGGGTTTGCTATCAAAGTAGTCAAAATGGCTCAAAACCTTTTCCATATAATGAGATTGTGAAAGAGTAATCTCATCATCACCTTTGATCAATTTGATGTTCAGGATTATATCAGCCTCTTTTAGATCTTTGATATCAAAGTTTTGAGACAAGAAAGGCTTAACATCGTTAATCACATCAAGTCTTGTCTCAAAAATTAATGTCATCAACATAAAGGCACAAAATAACTCCCTGGCCCCACCATAGCGATAATATACATATTTATCATTCTCATTTATGGCAATGCACGCAGATGTTAAAGTTCTGTCGAACTTTTCATGCCATTGCTTAGAAGTCTGTTTAAGACCATATAATGATTTTAGCAACTTATATACCCTGCTTTGTTAATCTTTTACTAGAAATCCATCAGGCTATTCCATATAAATTTTCCCGGCCAACTCTCCATCAAGGAAAGCTGTCTTAACGTTCATTTGATGAACAATAAGACTATATGAGGCAGTAAAGGATAGTAGAACTCGTATGGTGGTAAGTCTAGCAACAGAAGAAAAAGTATCAAAGAAACCATCGTCTTCTTTTTAGATATATAACCCTTGGCCACAAACCGAGATTTATACTTTTCAATAGTACCATCAGGTCTAAACTTCTTCTTGAATATCCACTTACACCCCACAAGTTTATAGCCATAAGATGTTCTGTGAGTTCCCAAGTCTTATTAGCAAGAATGGACTCCATATCGCTACGGACTGCTTCCTTCTAGTAGTATATATTTAGAGATACAAAAGCTTCCGAAATAGTCTTGTGAGTATCATCCACGAGGTACACAGTGAGGTCATCATCGAAGGATTTAGCTTTCCTTTGCCTTTTACTCCTTCTTGAAACCTCACTGTCATCCTCTTTAGGATCTTGCTGGTTCAGGAATTATCTCAGGGGGTTTGACTAGGTGAGCTATGCAACTCCTTCATAAAAAAGGTGCTTTCAAAAAGGTTGCATTTCGAGACTCCATGATTCTACCAACTAGCATGTCAGGCATCTCAGACTTGACTACGAAGAATTATTGCAATACTGCGATGAGCATATCCCAGAAAGACACAATACGCCGTCTTAGGGCCAAGCTTGCGTTGTTTAGTTATTGATATGTTGACTTCGCCAAGCACCCCCAAGTGAGCAAGTAAGAATGTGATGGTTTTCTCGTTTCCCTTTTCTTAAATGGGGTTTTCTCCTTATTCTTTGAAGGACTTTATTCAAGACATAAAATGCGGTCCTCTCCCTACATTATTTTTCTTCTAATTGATTTTCAACTTCTGCATTAAAGATCTTAAAATAATCTAGAACGTCATCTTTAGTTTTAAACAGGTATTCATAGAAATATCTAGAAGCATCATAAATCAAAGTCATGAAATATCTTTTTCTACCTTTTGTCAACACACCATTCATTTCACAGATATCTAAATGTATGGGTTCTAGAAATGCCAAATTTCTCTCCTCGGCTACCTTGTGAGGCTTACAAGATTGTTTGGATTGCATACAACTTTGACACTTAGAACCTTTGATAGTAGAAACATTAGGGATTAAATTCATACTAGCAAGCCTTGCCTTTATTGGAATTATCATAAATATGGTTCACAACTTTATTGTAGAAATCAGAAAAGAAAAAGCAGAACAAGCCTCTGTACTCATAGTCTTTACCAACAAAAAAGTTCATGTTTTGACACAACTGCTTTATTGAACTTAAACACCGCTTTGAACCCCTCTCTACACAGAAGGGAATAGTTGACCATATTCTTATTTACTAAAGGAACATGCTACACATTCTTCAATTGCACCATCTTTTCCAAAGTAAACTTCAGATCCATCATGCCAACACTATGAATAGAAGCATGTGACTCATTCTCCATTACGATAGAGGAATCTTGGGCGACCTGGTTAGAAGAGAACACTGAAATATCAGCACACACATGCATATTAGCACCAGTATCAATCCATCAATTGGTGGACTGACTCACTGAAAGAACACTAGATAGATTACCGTACCCAAAGGTTTCATTTTCGGTGTTGCCAATGGTCACGTTAACAGACTTTGAGCTCTGTCTTTGATCATCCATTCTACCTTTGTAGTTTGGACACTTCTTTGTCTAATGTCCAGTCTCACCATATACGTAGCAAGGCATGCCATCCTTGTTCATCTTCTTTTTGAAATTTGTGATCTATGTGGTTTTGTTTTTTTCCCTTTGCTCCTGCCATGCTACTGTTGCACTACATTAGCGCTAAACTATCTCCCGCCTCCTCTTGCAGGTGCATGTTTAGCCCGAGCTTTCTCCTCAACATCGAGATATGCGATTAGACTTTCAACAAAGATTTCTTGTCTCTTTTGTTGAAGAGTAGTAGCAAAATTTCTCCATGATGGAGACAATTTGGCAATGATGCCCCCAGCCAAAAACTTGTTGGGTAATACACAGTTAAGAAGTTCAAGTTCCTTTACAATGCACTGTATTTTATAGGCCTACTTGACTACTGAATGGTTATAACCCATCTTGTAATAATGATACTGCTCTACAACATATAGTTCGCTGCCAACGTTTGATGCATTGAATTTAGTACTCAATGCATCCCATGGCTCCATCGCGCCTGTTTTGTGCATGTACACATCACACAAACGGTCATCAGGAACACTAAGAATGACTCCTACAAAGAGTGTGATGGCATCATTAAATGCTTTCTCCTATTCAAGAGTTAGTATTTCTTTAGGTTTGCCAATAGCAACCTAGTAGACGTTCATATCTGTCAGCTACAAAGTGACTTTGACCTGCCATCTCTTAAATTGCACACCGGTAAATTTATTCAACCTCAGTCCATTGGCAAAGCCAGCCATCGTTAAAGAAAAGTGTCTGACATAAGGTTTTGGATTATCGGAAAGATTAGCACTTTCAGGTATAATTTAATCAGATAAATCATGAACACAAACTGATTAACTGGCTGGAACATGCAGCACGAGTATATTGTAGACATGTATGTATCACATGCACACATATATCTTTCTAATATACTCATGCTCAGAAGCAACGGGATAACAGACATGATAAATAGCAGTACGCACTGATCTTCCATGGAAGGGGAAGAGAAGAAGACAACCTCATCGTGACGATGTAGTAGGTGGCGACGATGTAAAGGAAGCAGAACACGAGTAGTGGCATTGAGCGCTTTCTAAAAACCTTATTCCCCTCTCCCGGTGCAGGATCTCAAAGGCGATGGGTTCCGGAGACCTGCTCTCCTAATGACCAGTGCACGCGGGTGCTACGGGACGGAGTAGTCGATTTGTGGTGGCGCAACAGATTGGAAGTGGCAAAAACCCCAACTTCTGTTTCGTCTTGCTCCTGAGCGGTGGCCGTATGGTTTATATAGGATAGATCAACGGTCGGACTTGCACGATCTCTATATCTCGTAACCGATTCCAAATTTTCTAGAGATTAAACAGAAATAAAGCTGTAAAAGAAGGCCGCTCTGCCTCGGCCCTGCGAGGCGAGACGAGACGAGCGAGTGCATGTGTTCCTCTCTCTCGCCCAGATGAGTTAGTGGGGTGGAGCACACTCCACTATTTACAAAAAAAGATCCAACAGTTGTGCGGAATACTTGTCAAAGCTAAGATCTAGCGCTGAATATATTGAACACGCACGCTTATGTGGAATTTGCTACTCCGATTGCAGGTCATGAAAAACATGGACTAAATCACTAAATAACAAACACAAATTAAGTTAATTTGCATGCTCGGCCAAATAGACATGCACGTTTTGATCAACAAGCCGTTTGGGCGCTCCTACATCATGTCTATGGCCATTTTTAGAAGGCAAGAGAATAATTATAGCTTAAACCTTCACAATGCATTGTTTTTAAATGCGTATTCTATCTAGAGGGCCAAACCTTTTATGTTGCATATGTTGTGCTAAATATGGATCAATTTTAACATAGAAATACACATGCGAGACAGATGGTAAAGGGATGAGATGGCCTGCATAATAGATCCAATCGAGAAGGATATAGAAATAACATATCACTCATGATTAATACAATTATTTCATCTCATTTCGTTGTCCTTGTTTCTAGCATTAAACCTATTTCTTGTTCGCTGCTTGGCAACAATACAAATGACCGACATTATTGCACTGCAAGCATGGAAAACAATTTTGGCGAAATGTTTGGATCGATATTGGGCTACCGGGGCAAGGTTCGATTATTTTTGAAATCAAGCATTTCTCAAATTTAGATATAAATACAAGCATATTCAGAGCTATGGTACCAAAGCTGCGCACGTAGTCGAGGCCTAAAAACATATTTCTCTGTTTTTTTCCTATTATTTTTAGAGAACTGTAACTTTACGGATCAACTGAATTTCACGAATTTTTCTGGTTGTCATGAAAATTGGTCAAACCGGTGACCTCTGGTAAGTTTTTTATTCCAGCAATTACTAAATTAATTAACTCCCCGACTGGTACTAATTAAGTCGTAAGGCAGCTAGCGAAAAGTTCCAAGCGCACGAGTGCTCATATACTAAGCGCAACAACCACGAAAGACAGATATTCTGGCCAAATTTTCCATGCCATTGAACAGAAGTTACCCAGGCTTTCACTTTCTCGGCAAGAAAATACGAAACCGAAAGCAAAGACTTGTTGATCGAATCTGACGTTTGACCAACTGCTAGCTGCTTGCAAGACCAAATGCTTAGGAATTGAAACACATGTACGTAATCGTTGTAACTAACGTGCGCAGATATATATATGTGTGTGTCCGTATCCCTCAAAAGAGTCAAACGCCGGCTGTTCCATTCCAACGCTGTCCCAGATGTATATACCTGTGATCTTGGGGTAAAAGGTAGGTGCCGATCGATCAGGTCCATATTGGACTAGTTCATTAATTCGTCCAAACTAAAAGTAGTCTTCTGTATGTTCATGCATACAGATAATTAAGCCTAGCTCATTCACCCAAAGTTACTGTAGCCTTCTGTATGTTCATGTACACGCATTCATTCATCCACTGATAATTACAGTCTTCTATATGCGCATGTACATAGGAGACTAGTTCCCTAGCAAATAGTGGTACCACGCATCAACTTAATTAATCTGTTTGATCAATTCAAAAGGTAAAACTTCAAACGGAATTAATCGTTTAAGTCGCAGCAAATCTTAAAGGCATACCGCATGTATACATCGGCATGTGTGCATGGCTATTCTGTCTGTGCTAGCCGCATTAATTTTCGGGCATATAATATCAACCATGTACTGCAGCAGTATCAATCACTGCGTACGTACGGAGTACTAGTCAGTCCAATCACATTGAGGTGCCTTTAATTTTGCTAGGATTTGTTCTGTTGATCCATGCGATGACAACCAGGCCAGGTTTGATTAGCTTGATATATACATAATTAGATGATTACGTTTCATTTTTGAGTCATTTAGTTCAACCGATTGGTTGGTGAGGACTTAACAGTCCGTCAGTTAGACCGCCAGGGAAAATATTATTATTCCCTGACATGTATAGCGAGGAAAATATTGTCCTGTGAGAAAAATCACTACCAGCGAACGCACAACCGCTTGTGATACTCCAGGTAGTATCACAAGCGGTTTTATAATCTGTTGTAAGGGCACTTAAAAAGAGAAATAATATTGGAAGGAGTGGGATTCGAACCCACAACCTCACCCCTCCTTGATAGAGTAGGACAAGTACTCCTTTTATTATTTCAAAAACTAGGCTTCTACAAGCGGTACCGGTTGTAGAAGTCCGTAACCGGTTGGGGACATAAACCGGTGGTAGAAATTGGGTTTTACAACCGGTTTGTGTCCCCAACCGGTTGTAGAAGCCTCTCCTGGCTCGTGGCTATTAAACCGGTTATGATGCACTATCACAATGGGTTCCAAATGAATCGGTTGTAGAGGTACCGCTTGTGATGCTTGTTTTTCTAGTAGTGAATAGAATCCCCTCAGATCACATCGACCAGATGAGCGCATGCATGAATTGGCATCGATGGCGAGTTTAGAGTATTTCCAGTAGTCCCTCTAAATTCTCCCCTCCAAAACATTATTAATGTCCCCTCTATCCATCCCTCCAAACTTTCTTCACATTTTACACTACACTCTAAAAGATTAATTTTCTCCAGCAGCTACTCTATTCTAAAAAAGTCATATTCTTAGGCGGGAAGACTACTTTTGTTGCTTACTCGATGCTGGGTATTGTACACGTTTCATGCACATGATCAGTGCCCTGATATTTGCCTGCATATTTCAAATTAAAGGCTTAATTAATGTACTGTTTGTCCTGAGTGGGCACTGTTTTAATTGCTATTATATCATTGTTATATGGAATTAATGCATGGCCCGGTGGGACAAATCATTTTATTATTCAATTGTACGGTTAATTATAAGGAATGATCGATACGATTTTAGTAAAATAGAATAAGAAAACAAACAAACAATATATCTTTATGATCTGATAAAAACTACACATTTTTTTAAAAAAAAAAGATGGCAAGGAGTTGACTATAATTAATGGGAAAATTATGTGCATGCTACTGCAGAGTGGTTAGTTCCAAGGAATATCATTAAAGTGAGATGTTGGATCATTGGCACTCATTAGATTGTGATATTAAAGATTACGAAACTAGATATGTATATATCACTAGGAAGATTACGGAAATAGATATGCCGTTACGGGATTATGAAATTAGATGTACACATGCAACGGTATATATGATATCGTTCCACGGTTACAAGACTTCCATGGATACCGTATCTCTTTTGTAGTGGCATTTTTTTGGACCAGCCACTCAATAATAACATGTATATATATCGAAGAGGATTACATCCCAAGCCCTCAAAAGATGCTGCACGTCCCAAATTATTTAATGATCAGCACTCAAAGGTCAAATATATTAAAAAAAATGCATATGTAGTTGATAATTGATAGCTAGAAAATTCTTCCAGATCAGCTGCAAGAAAGAGAGACAAACTGGCAGCTGGCAAGTACCATATCCCATGGGAACGCGTGGGCCGCGTGGCCTAGTACTCCCCTAATTAATATAGTGTGACCCCTTAAGTTTCCTTTGCTTGAGGATCACTATGTTTCTTACGCTAGTCCTTTGATTAGTAGACTAGTACACACGGTTCATTTGTATACAAACGATACAGATATGTCACAGTAACTTAACTGAAATAACGTCTTTCGGTGAATAGTTTATATCAGGGCCAGACAGATCAAATATCATATTACATCCAAAAGAAGGTTCAGAGTTAAACGACTTATGGTGTTCCAATCTTCCTTGTTTCTCCTACCATCTTATTCCAGAATTCAGCCACTCCCATTGTGGAACACCACTTTACTGGATTACCGGTCCAGCAAGTGTATGACCTAGATCACTCTCGGTGACGGCGCCCTTAATTTCGCATTCGCCTCGGCTGGAGTTTGTTCCAGGGTCTCCTCGGAGCACGCAATTGGACTCTAACACCCGCACTACCGCATGATGGCTACGCGTTGTGTTAGACTGCATCTACCACTGTTTAAGTTTAAGGGACCACTTTTGGTCCCGCTTCTCAATAACCATGGCCTAGGAGCCAGAGATCCAACACTCCACTCCCTGCTTCAAATTCTTCCAGGTCCTCGGCTTTTAAGCCTAGATCCTACTCCAGACGTACACCTCACTAACCAAGTCCTCCATGAACCCATAGATACAATCACAGAACCTCAATCCCTTAACTGTGTCGTAGCCCCATCCAGACTTGTAACCCATAACACCCTATTACCTCCCTCAATTCCCTACGATCTTAGACATATATCATTTCATGTTATGATGTGAGCAACGTAGTGGTGAACGGGGCAATTATTCCTTAGAAATCATAGGTTAGATCTGAGTATGTCTAAACAAGTTTTACCCAAGGACTATGAGACCAAATTAATTAGTAATTATTCTAGGGTTTCAAATGACATGATAATTAGGCAATGAGACATGGTAATCAAGCATAGCATGGAATAGGCCGGGCGTGCGTACAACATGATTGAGGAATAGATATGCCGTCCCGGGATTATGAAATTAGATGTACACATGCAACGGTATATATGATATCTTTCCACGGTTAGAAGACTACCATGGATGCAGTATCTCATTTCTGTAGTGGCATTTTTTGAACCAACCACTCAATAATAACATGTATATATATCGAAGAGGATTACAACCCGAGCCCTCAAAAGCTGCTACACGTCCCAAATTAATTAATCATCAGCACTCAAAGATCAAATACATTAAAAAAAATGCATATGTAGTTGATAATTGATACCTAGAAAATTCTTCCAGAACATACACTGGATTCCTTGCTGCCGAGTTAGCAGCTGCAAGAAAGAGAGAGAAACTGGCAGGCAAATACCATATCCGATGGGAACGCTTGGGCCGCGTGGCCACCGAGTACTCTCCTAATATAGTGTGGTCTCTTGAGTTTCCTGTCCTCGAGGAGCTAGCACTGTATTTCCTACACTAGTACTTTGATTAGGAGGCTAGTACACACAATTATTGAGCGGTTCATTTGTATACAAACGATACAGAGATGTCACAGTTACTTAACTGAAATAACGTCTTTCAGCAAATAGTTTACATCAGGACCAAACATACCAAATAATGTCATATGACATCCAAAAGAAGGTTCAGAGTTCAATGACTTCCGGTGTTCCAGTCTTCCTCCTTTCTCTTGCTATCTTATTTCACTCCCGTTGTGGAGCACCACTTTACTGGATCGTCGGTCTAGCAAGTGCACGATCTAGACCACCCTCGATGATGGTGCCCTTTCGCTTTCGTCTTGGGCTGGAGTTTGTTCCAGGGTTTCCTCGGAACATGCAACTGGACTCTAACACCCGTACTACCGCTCGATGGCCATACGTTGTGTTGGACCTCATCCAATACTGTTTAAGTTCAAGGGACCACTTTGGGTCTTGTTTCTCAATACCATGGCTAAGGAGCCAGAGATCCCACACTCCGCTCCTAGCCTCAAATTCTTCTAGGTACTCGACCTCTAAGCCTAGATCCCACTCCAGACTTACACCTCACTGACCAAATCCTCCATACAATCATAGAACCTCAACCCCTTAACTGTGTCGTAGCCCCATCCAGACTTGTAACCCATAACACCCAATTACCTCCCTCAATTCCCTACCATCTTAGACATATATCATTTCATGTTATAATGGGAGCAGTGTAGTGGTGAACTATCGTCCACCATTATGGGGCAATTATTCCTCAAAAATCATAGGTTAGATATGAGCATGTCTAAAAAAGTTTTACCTAAGGACTATGGGTCCAAATTAACTAGTAATTATCCTAGGTTTCCAAATGACATGATAGTCATGACATGATAATCAAGGCAATCAGGCATGGTAATCAAGCATAGCAAGGAACAGGACATGTGTACAACATAATTAACGAATAGGCATATCTACTTTAGCAGTTCAAGTAATGGTAACATATAATAGAGCATGTAATTTCTTAGTTGAAACAAAATAACTTTTGTAAAACTGGGTAAGATATGGACTATGGATATTAACTCGCCTTGTCGTGGGGAACGGTACTCTTCCTTTGCGTCCTCAAATCTTCTCTCTGGGTCCTCAACTTCTATTCGTAAAAGTAAATACAATCAATAACCATGTGCAAAAGGGATTATGCATATATGCACTATCTATTTACGATTAACTGCATCTAGCGTACCATGTCTTAACTAAGGTAGCGAGAATTTCTACGTGTCGTCATATGCCATGCATGAGTATGCCCTTATAATAAAGATACCCATGCTGGAAAATAATTTTTGGAATAAATTAAAGTGCTATAATTATTAATTCTAGATAGCACTTATGGGTTTTATTTAATGTTATATAATTTTTACAAAAGTTAATACTTGGTTTAATATTTTTATTAAGTTTTTCTTAAGTTGGAATAATTTCTTGGGAAATTTAGGAATTTTTAGAGTTCAATACCTATTTTTAATAAAGCTAACTTGATTTCTAGCAATTTCTTAATAAGGAAAATGGCTTAATTAGCTCCTTTGGATTTCCCAAAGTGCAAGATTTAATTTAATCCAATCTTTTATATTTTTCCTAGGTCCAGTACAACACCTAATATTTTCTAGAATTTTTCTATGATTTCTGGATACCTTATGCTATTTTTGATAATTCACTTTCTATTTTTAGATTTACTGGGAATCAGAAATTTTCTGAAAATTCAATAAACATTAATGGGCTCGACCTGTTACTATTCGTATTAGGCCCGCTACTGTCTGACCCAGTAACGCGCGCTCGCGGCCTGTAGCCGTCTGACCTATAGTGCCTTGATAGATGGGCTTGGGGCCTACTTGTCAGTGGGCACGTGTGACAAACAGGTGGGCCTCGGGGCCCACTTGTCAGCGCCTGATATGGAAATGCCTACCATTGGAAGTCGTATTCTGGAGGAATATGTTCCCATTAAACCCAACATGTGGGGTAGTGACCAACATGTCAGTGACTTAGACTAACCTTGCGGGAGAGATTTTAAACTAACTGTCGAGCTAGGGTGGGTCCTGCATGGCTATGGCTTATTAGTGATGCTTGCGTCAAGTGGCGCCAACGCGACGCTTGTTCTCCTAGCTCACCGGCTAAGCTCCGGCGAACTTGCGGCGTGGAACTGGCGGCGCTACGGTCCACTATTTAATTGCTACTTGATCGGAATGGGATCAGTGAGGGACGAGCTAGGACGTGATGGCTAGAGCATCGCCAGGCGCGAACTAAATCGGTGGCGCTATCGGTGCGGGCGGCATTATGCTACGGTTTCATGGTGCTACAATGAACGGAGAGGGCGATGACCAGATACCCGGGGGAGGGAGGTTCTAGGGGCTATCTGGAGACTACGTGAGCTGGTGTCGAGCTCAGGGGAGGTCTGACTTGAGCTGTCACCATGGAGATGGTGGCGATCAAAATAGGGGTCACGCCACTTAGGAGTTCTGGCGATTCCTAGGCAAAATCGATGGCAAGACCGTGAGAGGCAACCCATGGAGAGGCTACGGGCACGAGGAATTAGCCGGCAGCTTACCGAGACATGAGCGGTAAATCGGGGCTTAGCGGCTGAAATGGCGAAGGAGAGGAGATGAAGCCAAACTGCGAGCTTATAAAAGGGAAGGTTGTCCGCTGGGAGAAGGAGAGAAGCTCTACGGGCGATGGGCTCGAGGGGCAGAGGTGACGGGGCGGGACAACGTAGAGCGTAGCTGGCGTGGGCGGTGTCTCAGTGGCAGCTACTGGGTGTGGTGCGCGAGGAGAACGCCGATCAGTGACGAGACATCCTGATGACCAGTCACATGCGGTGTGAGCCCGCATAGCGTTAGGGTGGTCTACAGCCCGGGCGCTAAGCAGCGTGGCGAAAGGGCGGGGGAGAGGGAACGGCACGCACGGCCTGACTGACGTGAGAGGCACAACGGGACAGAAGCACGGCGCGTAGAGCGCGCCCGGCGCATGTGCGGCCTGCGCGGCAGGCAGAGACAGAGGAACCGAGAGAGAAAGAGAGAAGGTGTGTGGATCGACCAGGGCCCCAATTGGGCTGAGCACAATGGGCCAAGCCCAACAAAAATCAAAATTTGACTTTGGATGAATTTAATTGAATTGAGGTTTGAATGAGAGTTAAATTTTGATTTTTTTTTTGGACGGTGAATATTAGGTACATTGATTTTGTTTTTAATTTGAAAATTTTCATAAATGGCCCAAATTTGTGCTGTTACATATAGTTTCGTTAATCTTCCTCCATCGTCTAGAACTTAGCTTTTTGCCTAGAAACATAAGTGAGACCAGGCATGGATCGAGGGTGAACAACCTTTGGCCGCAATATGTAAGGCACGTACAATTAATGGTAATATGGTATAGACATATATAGACGATTTTGAGAACATGTCTACTTGTATGTCATTACAGACAGCTATGTTCTATGTAATTTTTTGATTCCTATGATATAGTGTACTATAATTAACATAAAAGACAACTCGATTTAATTTCTACGCTCTAATTCCTTTCTTTTACGTTATCATATACATGTCAATATTTATAAACAATTTATAGACAGCTGACGTGAACTATTCTACATGCTTTAAGAGAGAACACACCTATAGGTAAATATCAAGATGCTTAATTATAACTCCACTGCGACAAGAGATAGGTATTTACGTGCGTAATTCGTTTGTACGTAGATATCAGTGAGCAGTGCAGGCTGGCGAGAAATGAATCGCCGTTGCACTTGCGACGACCGTGCGGCTGCGTGTGAGTATAGAGACATGCTGGGATGCATCTGATCAGATCGATGATTCGTGTATGCATGTTCATCGATGCATGCATCATGGGCACGGTGGTTCGACGATATCACATTAGTAGTGCCCTGATCGTTGCATGCGTACATGCCTAGGGCCTATTTGTTTAACCTTATCTATTTATTTGTTTATATATGTTATCAAAATGTCAAACGCTTTAGGTTTTTTTAGCCTTTTTTTAATCTAGAAGATGTGTCTCAAATATATAAATACAAGTCAAACAAAACGCTTCATGTAACTCTCGAAGAGCAGATTATGGTCAGTAGATATGACAATTAGCAAATCAGATCAGATATAAATAACACCCCTGTACCCTTTGTTTTGCCATTATCGTTGTGTTATAAGGATTCGATCGATGGCGCACAATGGAAGAAATCATCTTATTATTCAAATTCAACGGTTATATGGTATGATCGACTTGATGGGTTAAATTAATCATTTTATATATTATCATAATGGAATAATAATTCTTTTCTAAAAAAATAGCAAGTTGCCTTCAAGGCTCTAATAAATACAGTAGATCTAGAAGATGATTAGATCACAGCCTAAGCCTTAGAAGAACGCCCCATAAATTATTAATACTCCATATGATTAATAGGTGGAATGATTCCTATCCCTCCCTGGAGACGATTTGCCTTTGTTGGAGCCGCCTTGGATCGAACTCACGCAACCACGTCGAACTCCAGCTAGAACGCACGCGAACACGAAGACTCACGCGATCACCTGGAACACTCCGGCCACAACGCACACACGATAGCTCTTTGGAGATGAACACAGGAATGAGATTAGCTCTTGCGGAACACACACGCACGGAGATTTGCGGCAACGGATGCCTTTTCACAGTATTCGACAACACATAAGAAAACAAATTACATGGCCTAATATAGACTCACGCGCACACGGTACAAAGCAACTCCCTGCCTGGGTCTCAAGCCACGCAACTCACGCATGACCACGCGCCACCTCTCCAGGAGTCCAGACCAACGCTAGCATCTCCTGCATGTATGTAGCTTGACCGCTTCCTGCTCCAGAACGTGCCACACGACTTGCCGATCTAACAAGAGGCCACAACCACATGCAAACAAATGCATCTTCTAACTAGTAAAGCTCTAACTAACTAGTTAGTTAGCTCTAACTAACTAGTTAGTTAACCCATGCACACACACAACAACTTGCTGTGAACAAACGACTCATGATGGCTTAACGTGAACACATCACTTTTCTACCCATGCAAAGACTCTAACATATGTGCAGTCAAGATTATTGCCAACAGCCTTAACATGGAGGCAGTGTTATCCCGGAACGTTGAACTGCGTTTGGAGTAAATTAAGCACGTCCTACACACGTTCCAAGCGTTCTGGGCTGGCAGTCGATCGAGACCAAGCTAATTAAGCTCCAATGGCCAGCCAGCTCGAGCGAGCGAGCACGAGAGACATGCTAGGCTATACCGTGCATGTGACCTTCATATCCGGCGGATCTGGGCATAACAGAGCGAAGTGATCCTCGTCAATTCCAAGTGATGAGATCGATCGATCAGCATGAAGTCTTCCTAGGAATGTAATCTTCTTATTTATTAAGAATAGATGTATAACCTTGGTTAAGAGTATATAGAATAATATTGTTGGCCATAAGTGGACGCGGAGCATGGATCAGGTGCGCGAGTTATTCCAGCTAGCTTCAAGATAGTTGCGTACATACTCCCTCTCATTTTTATATTTAAGGCTTACGATTTTAATGAGTTTGTTCATAGATGTAAGGCTTGCATATAGAGTTAATAAAGTGTTACCTCCTAAATCCATATTTATTCTATCAGTTGTGCTAACCATCATATGACTGGATTTGTGAGGAGATTTTAGTCGTTTTTTTAATTCACATGGATTTGCTCACCATCACTGTCGTCTAATCTGTCGATGTCTTCAGGCACCGCTACCGCTAGGTTAGGCTCTCTAGGGTTCACCATGCTCCCTGATCTTAGAGGGAGGTCAGGTGGTGGGTAGCCATGATTGGGACAGAGCGATGAGGCAGTGGTGGCAGCACCTTGTCTGCATAATCCGAGAAAGGATCAATGAGAAAAGCTAGAGTAGTTATGAGGTGCAGGTAGATCTGACGCCAGGAGCCGCCGAAGACAAGGGAGGATGGCAGGGTGAGGGAACCATGCCAGAGGAAGATCTCGCTAAAGAGGAGGGTGGTCGGAGTGGAGGGAGGATTGAAGACAAGAAGGAGGATCAAAGGCGGTGGTGTGAAGGTGGAGCCCCGCTAACGCTCCTGTGCCTGCCAAGCGGCGATTGCTTGCCTCTTGTGGGAGGGGCAATGCGAAGAATGGATTTACTTGCCGACGTGACCGTCCTTCTCTTCAGCCGTCTTCTTCCTCGTCTCCCACCGCTGTCGAGGTTCAGGTTAGGGTTAGAGTTTGGGTGCATCATGCCTCTTGGGCTTAGAGGGAGGTAGGGGAGCCGGAGGACCCACAGCGGAAAGTGGCGAGGTAGTGTAGCGAGGCAGCGTTGGCGCTGCCAGAGTTGGAAGTGGATGGTGGCTGAGAGGGCTCTGTGGATGCAGTCTCTAGTTAGGTTGCGCGAGACTGGCATATAGACTAGAAGAAGAGGAGGGTGGAGAGGCATGGATGCTATCAGCTGTGGGTAGGTGGGCTGACAACGGTGGCGGTGGAGTCTATTAGAGCAACTCTGGAAATGGAGGAGAAGGGGGAAGGAAGAGGGGCAGTGCCGAAGAGGGAGGAGAAGGAGGAAGAGGAGGGGCGGCGGCTTGCTTAGGACAAGCAAGCGAAGGGAGTGGAGGAGGAGTAATAGGAAATGGGGAGAAATCTGGCCGTTTGGATTTTGATCGAACGGCCAGAAAATCGATTGATTTTTGGAGGAAAAATCGGTTGATATATAGATGGTGCCAAACAACAAAGCACCTTGTGATAATGCCGTCAAAAACGCATCTCATGAAAATTCAGGGTGTACGTTAGTTTACTCGATCCGTAAAAGCAGGATGCGCACACATTTCTGACCAGCGCGCGTAGAATGAGGACCGGCAATCAATGATCAGTACTTGAGATCTGGCTTAACTAGCTAGCTGGGTTAATTAGTTTGTAGGTGGTTAGTCTCGAGATCTGGCTTACCGGGTTACTTTGTGCATGTTGGGTGTTGATATCTTCGACTCACTTGATTTGTCAATGAGCATCCATCCGTAAAAGATTGTTAATTACACATGCAACATTGGTTGACCGATGCATATAATATTGTATATATGTATGTATATATAAGTCTGGCGGCGTGCGTACTTGGTTGCAATAAATTGTACAACGTGCACATTCACCCGATCAACGAGGCATTGGCACAAACATGTACATTAATTGTAGAGATATAAAGCAACCACTTATACTAGTATTTTTAATAATTTCTTTGTTAGACATAGACACAATATTCAAAATACAACTTTCATAATTATAAATGTTAAATCTATTTATAACTCTCAATAAAATTATAATACTATGGAACTAACTTATAACACTATGGAAGTACTTATTTAAAACTAAAGCATACATAGCCCCAGTTTAAGAAAAACACATGCACCCTCAGAGCATCCTTGATGTAGCCTCTAAGGGCACGTACAATACTACAAACAATTGTTGTCTGTAGCAAATTGATATGTCATTTAAGACAGTCTTGTAGATAATTCACACAATTGATGTAGGCAACCACCTTCTCTATAAATAACTTCTTCGCACCCACAACTTGTCTAAGTTCCTGTGTTATAGTCGACTACAAATTTAGAGACTAATCAATTAATTCTAAATATAGGAAACACGCTATTTCTCGACGGTTCAAACCATTGAGAAAGACCACCAAACCGTTGAGAGTACATTCTCTCGACGGCCGGCCATCGAGAAATGACCGTCGGGCTAGCCCCTTCAAGAGAGATGGCTCTCGACGACTAGAGAAAGTGACGTCGAGTGAATCAGGCGAACAGCCGTCCGGCCGTTTGACGGCTCCGGATCAACCTTTCTCAACGGCCGCGTAGCTGTTGAGAGAGGTGACGCCCAGCGCTCTGGGCCACGTGGCCGTCATACCCTCTCTCGACGGTCATGGGGCCATCGAGAGAGCCTCTCTGGGCCACGTGGGAGTCTTAACCTCTATCAACGGCTAGGCTTAAGCCATCAAGAGTACTTGCCTCCATGGGGTGCCCAGGAAACCCCCCTTTCTCGATAGCTTATGTCTGGCTGTTGAGAGTAATTGATTTCCAGCAAAAACAGGAGCTGGGTAAATGGCTTTAAAAAATCCAATTTAGCAGTTGCTACTGCCCCAGCAGCAGTTGCTGCACCTGCATACCCAAAACACCACGCATATATATCATCATCCTATATTTCATACAAATATCCATGCACAAGCACAATTTCAAACCAGAAACATATAATATATTACATTCACAATTTCAAAGCACAGACCAATTGTCAACCGAAATCATGTAAACCACAAACACAAACACAATTGTCACATTCACTCTACTACTCAAGGGAAGGGCCGCGGGTCGTAGTGAAACAAACGCGACACTAGGTCCATCAGCTGGCTCCTAGACTCGACGTCTTCGTCTTGGGCGTCATCGCGCTGAGCCGGAGCTGGAGCCACCGATCCTGAACCAGTAGGCGGAGGAGAGGGCGGGCGACCCCTGTAACCGCACAAGGCCTACACAATCGCGACGCATTAATTAAAGACTTATAGATTTAAAAGAAAGGAAATAAGGTGGTGGTAGTGTCTTACCACACCAAGGCTCGCCGTTGCCTCCAACGCTAGGAGCCTAGCGTTGGACTCCTCGCGCTCCCGCCGTCGTTCCTCCTCTGGAGACCTGAGACTCACCTAGAATGCCTCCATCATCTGCTGGCGCTCCCTCTCCTCCTCCCTCTGTTTCCTCTCCTGCTCCCTCTCCCTGAGGATGCGGGTCTCGAACTCACGCCGACTCTCTATGGCGCTCTGAGAGGCCCAGACCTCGGACATGTAAGACTCGGACCTACAATTAAGGACCGTGGTTAGTTCACAAAATCAATGTTTTCAAAGAAATGACATGCTAGATAGTAATTAGCTCACCTGAGGTGGTCCCCTCAGATCGCCAGCCACCCGTGCGTCTCGTCCCCCATATGCTGGTGGATCACTAATAGGTCGAGGGGGATGTCCTCCTGAAAGCTGTCCGGGCTGTGCATCTGAGTGTAGGCCTCCCGATAGTGATCTTGTGTTTTTTCATGTTAGACTTAGCAAAACTACAAATCTGTTAAGACTAAAAGTTTTGGTTAGCACTTACCATCTTTTGTTGCGCGAGAGGGTCCATCGCGGGCTGGGTGCTGGGCTAGGCCTTCGATGTGTCGGCTAGCTTCCACGGCTCAAATAGGTCAGGGCAAGACCCTGTCTTTAGCGTCTACAAGAAGGGAAAGACAAGTTAGGCAAAAAATTATAAAGTAAATAAAAAATCAGAGCTTACCAGCTTCTTGGCTAGCTGAGGAATGGGCCACTTCCTCGTCCTTTTCTTGTAGTCCTTGGAGGCCCGGTTATGCTTGGCCTTCGCGGACTTGTCCCGAAACTCCTGGCTGGCCTACTTCTTGCCAAGAGCCCTCCATGCCTCCGAGTGGTTTGTGGCCCACTCAGGAGGCACCCCGGCATAGTCGTCCACATCAAGGTAGATCCCATGGGTCTCGGAGGTGGTGATCCGCTCACCGTGCTCTCTCTTGAAATGTACAAACAGTTTGCAATTGTAGAAATAGTAAATACCATTTTAAAAGGATTATAGGGATGGTTGCTTACCTGTGGTACTCCTCGACCGGCGCAACACGAGCGCCGAACATCAGGTCCTAGACTTTCTGCTTCACGTTCCTGTCCAGGACGGGGTCGAACTCCACCTCCGTCAACCCCTGCGAGGGACGGTACCTGAGCTGAAATTTTACAAACCAAGGTGATTAGCATCATGATCACAAATTCAGAAAGTAAACTCGGTGAGACAGACTTACCGAGAACTCCCGAACGCACTGGGCGGCGGTGGTCGAGACCCCATGGGGGCAAGCTTGTAGTCCTCCTAGCTATACACTGGCCTGGTGACGCCGCCCACGGTCACCATGTCAGGGTAAAACTGGCGGACCAGCCCCCCCTAGCGTGTAGCCCGGCTGCGTCCTCAGCGAGGCATCCACCGTCGACATATAGATACAGAGATTGAAAGAATGTTAGCAATATTATATAGGAAAAATAAAAAATATGAGGTTGAAGCAAAGTGATAAAACATACCTGTCTCCATCGATTTGGATAGGGATCCTCGAGCTGGCGTCCATGGGTGCCTTGGGGACCTTGTTCTGGACCCTCTTCTTCCTAGCGGCCTGAGACCCACTCGCTTAGTCGGCCCCGGACCCCTGAGTGGGCACCAACTCCTAGCCAGAGTCCTCCTTGGTGCCGCCCTGTCCGGAACCCTACAACTCCTCCTTCATCTCCTAGATCTCCTCCTCCTGGCAAGGGTTGACGAAGCTGCGTCGAGTCATCCTGCACGTTAATAGAAAGTACGTAATACATTCAAATAATTCAATCAGATATATAAATAAATTTGAGTGCAAATATACCATCCACTAGAAGTAATTTGGATCGACATTGAGAGGATCGTCGGTTGACGGTTCGACGTCTTCAGTTTCAGCCTGACCATCGTGTTCCTCTTCGACATCGTTATCTACTATGGCTTCTAATTCTTCTAGTCCCAAGCCTATGTCGAACATAAATCCACCGTGCAAGCGCTGTTCTTGCATCAGCCCGTCGTAGTCGTCGGCCATCGGTACTAACAATATTTCAGGACATCTAACTTTGTACATGACCCACCATGGCTCCAACTCTTTCTTAGCAGTGCATGAATACGGTTGATAGTATACTTGCTCAACTTGGTTAGCGAGAATGAATGGATCATATCCTTTTAGTCTTGAGCTATGTTTTACCTTGACTAAGCCAAGCTCAGGCTGACGCCGTACGCCGCTATTAGGGTCAAACCAATCGCAACGGAATAGAACCACCGATAGCTCTTTGCTTCCATCGAATACAAGTTCAATTATCTCCTGAATGATGCTATAGTATTCGACCCCATCGTCCCCACGACACATGACCCAGCTATTGACTGACCGCAAATTAGGCTTAAGACGCTCGGCTGGTGCGGACCGAAAGTGGAACCCATTGACATCGTAATATCCATACACTTTCACAAAATGCTTGCATCCACGTGACATAATCCGATGATCATTGTGCACGCTGGCATGGAGAGTGCACTACGTGATAGACAGGAAAAGGAGTTAGCAAATGAATGCAAGGCATCATCAAACACAAATTCAAGATCGAAGGCACTTACGTGTTTCCAGAACCAAGATAAGAAGTCCGGATGGCCAGGTCCCGCACCGTCTTCCATCAGCTTGCGATACTAAGCTACATTAGGTCCGTTCCTACCTCTCCATTCGGCTTGTACAAACTGCCATTGCATGTCTTTCATTTCTTTCATGTTGCTAAATATGTATAAGAGCACAACAACCCTTTTCTTCTGTGTTAGCTCACGTCTCATACTCCGTCTAACCGGAGTGTCTTGGACAGCGAACAACTTTATATCAGATTGGACAGTACGGCCCATGGTGTTATACCTCGGTATGTGTATGTTCACATTGTTTTTCCTTGCCAGGTATTTGTTAGTGAAGTTGGAGATCTTTTGGATGTAGCGAGCTTCTGCTATTGAACTTTTTATGCGGGCCTTGTTTTTCACATTTGCCCGGGCAATTTTCAACCATCGTTCTATGGGGTACATCCATCGATACTGCACGGAGCCTCCAAGCCTTGCTTCGGAAGGCAAATGGGGCAACAGATGCTGCATTGGATTGAAGCCGGGGCCATATATCTTTTCAAGCTTGCAGACGAGCACAGCTATATCATCCTCGAGCTACGCCATCTCCCCCTTCTTGATCTCTTTAGCGCACAATTTCCTATAGAAGAAACTAAGCTCTGCAAGGGATCTCCAGATTTCTTCGGGACGTACCCACGAAACACGATGGGAAGCAGGTCCCTCATGAAGGTGTGATAGTCGTGGCTCTTCATGCCATGTATCTTTCCTTAAGGAATGCTCACGTCATGACCAAAGCTTGACGCATACTCGTCGGAGAATTTAAGCTTATCTTGGAACCATAGTAGAACCTCTGTCCTCTGTGCTCTAGTGAGACAGTACGCGACCTTTGGCTTCTTCGTCCGTCCTTCTATCAGGTTTATTGACGGTCGATTGTATATCAGCGCACAGTCGAGACGAGCTCTGAGATTGTCTTTGATTTTTTCCGCGATGTCAAGATTTGTGCCAAATATGGCTTCCGCAACATTCTTCTCCTGGTGCACGTCGATGTTGTGGGGCAGAAACAAGTCTGCGGCATACGGGAGAGAGTACAATCCACACTTGTGCGTCCAATGATGTGAGACCCCGTACCCCTTGTAGACGCTGTTTTTCCCTTCTACCAATCTGTTATGCCAATCATTTATTTCCCTTATTCTTAGACGGTCACGCTTATGTTCTTTAACCACCGTGTTCCTATGGAATGCATTTTTCTATTTTTTGAAGGGATGGTTTGTCTTTAGGAAGCTCCCGTGACAGTCAAAGAAGCTAGTCTTGCCCCTGTTCACTTGTTGGAATGCTGGTGTATCATCCATGCATATCGGACAAGACAGTCTTCCATGCGTGCTCCAACCTGAAAACATGCTGTAGGCAGGGAAGTCATGGATTGACCACAAATACGCTGCCTTCATGATGAAATTGTTGTTCGTTCCTCAGTCGTAGGTCATTACCCTCTATTCCCACAGCTCCTTTAGCTCTTGGACCAACGGACTCATAAATATATCCAAGTGTTTCCTAGGATTTTTCGGACCGGGTACGATTAGAGACAGGAATATGAACTCTTCCTTCATAAGGAGAGACGGAGGAAGGTTCAAAGGGATTGCGAAGACCGGCCAACAGGAGTACGATTGGGTGTTCAAATTGAACGGAGTGAACCCGTCGGTCGCAAGTGTGAGACGCACGGTTCTTGGATCCTACGCGAAACCCGAATGCTTTTGATTAAAGTGCTTCCAAGCTTCTCCATCGGACGGATAGACCATAACATCTGCCTTTTGTCTTTTTCCTCCTTATGCCATCTCATCTACTGCGATGTCTCCTTTGTCATGAAACACCGCTGTATGCGCTTTGTCAAGGGGAAATAACGCAACAATTTTCTCGCCACAGTTGTCTAACCACAATTGCCATCTGCGTCGGTCATCTAGATGTATCTTGACTCTCCACAACGATCGTACTAGGCCTTTTTTTCGTGTTCCTTGTAATACAACATGCAGTGGTTCTAGCAGTAGTCTATCTTCTCGTATGGCATTCCTAGACCACTAAGAAGTTTCTTTGACTCATACCAGTTCGATGACATCTTGTGACCTTTAGAGAGGACGGAGCACCACAGAGCCAAAATCTCGTCGAAACAATTGATGGAGAAATTGAATTTAGACTTCAACGCCACCATACGTGATACCATTGACAACTGGGTCACTGTGGTTTTCTCATGCAACGGCTCCTATAGAGGACAGAAGCTACAAAAATTCTGTCTTGGATGTAGGGGACTCTTCGTCCTCTCAATGATGACCATAGTCCTCCATCATGTCCTGCATTCGATCAATTTCATCAAGACATTCAACGGGATCTGCTGGCACAACACAAGCCCCTCGTCTTGGTAGACCCATCTATGATACGCTGCTTTAAAACCAACCTTACACAAATGGATCTACATCTCGTCCCGCGATCTCTTTCGATAGTTACAGCAGTCATGCAAAGACAATGCACTCTTGCGTCGTTTGAGTTGAGCGTTGACTCGAAAGCATGACGCACGAATTGACCTTCCTTCTGGAACCATTCGTCCATGTGTTATCCATTATGCCGCCAAACATCGTACATCCAACTCCTGTCTTTTTTCATTCGTCTTCGATCCATACAGTACAGGTTGTCAGAGGTAAGGTGTTGTGCACAAGGCTTGGGAGGCTTCTAAACCTACCCATGAATTCCAGATTGATTACGACTGTTGTGGCACCCATAGATCCGAGACAAAATTTTGACAGTATAACCCTAAGGTTCTCCTGGTACAACCATGGTCAGGGTGCCATTCCCGACACCCCAATACTTATGTTATGCACCGGGGAACCATACAGGGTTATGCAGTCAAAGTTTCGCCACGAAAACCACACGTACCACAACGTATCGTAACCAATCCGATATTCGCAGGTTGTCCACTGGGACGCCAATCGAGGTAGTCCACTGGACAGTTCAGGAACGCTGTCCACTTTTTGTAATGGAACCAGATGAATCACCGTCCTAGATTCTTACGAGCTGTGACGTTCCCGAATGGGTGACGTATGGCTAGGTGACATTTTAATTTACAAGACTTTTGAAATAAATATAAAGCAATGCATCCAATTGTACAAATTAATTTAAATTTAAACCAAACCCTACCAATTTTTATTAATTTCTACCAATTTCTAATACTATCTTGCTATAATTATTATTTCTAATACTATGTTGCTATAACAATATGATATGTTACTAATACTATGTTACTAATTATTTCTAATACTATGTTACTAATTATTATTTGTAATACTAATTATTTTTAATAGTAATACTAATTATTATTTTTAATACTAATACTATAACAATTTGTAATTAGTATAACAATTTGTAATGGTTATATAACTAATTATTATTTTAAATACTATTACAATTTGTAATTATTTCTACTAATTTCTAATATTAATTTTTTAATAATTTTAATAATTTCTACTAATTTCAAATTATTACTAGTTTCTACTAATTTCAAGAATTTTTAGCAATTTTTAATAATTTCTACCTTTTTTATAATTTTATACCGACTAATCCTAATTGCAATCCTAATCCTAAGTCTCGACGGTGTGCCGGTCGTCAAGATTAACACGTAAATTTAAAAAGAAATTGATAAATTACTTGGTAGGCGGGGTTGGCGAGGCAGGCAGGAGGAGAAGAATGGCTAGGGGGTGGGCGCTAGGAGGCGGCACCAGAGGCCAACGCAAGGAAGAGAGCGCCGTGTGGGAAGCCAAGCCAAGGCAGGGAGGACAGATGGATGGGCAAGACTGCTCAGTGAGTGGCGGGGATGGGTTGGGTCTTGGCGGCGTCGGGATGGGGGCGGTGGCGCATGGATAGATAGGTGGCGGTGGCGGCGGGTGGGCAGTGGCGATGGGCAGCGGTGGGTGGCGGTATAGGTCATGTCAGGGCGGCGTCGGGACAGGCGGGGTAGGTAGGTAGGCGGCAAGATCGGGCGGGCCGGGATGGGGTGGCGGCGGCAATGGGGTAGGCAGGGACAGCGGGGGAGGCGGGGGCGACGGTGTGATAAGGGGGTTGCGGGTTCAAAATCGCCAAGCTCTCTCGATGGCCACAATACGGTCGTGAGAGAGGCCTCCCTAGGGCACGGCTATGACCCATCTCTCTCAACGGCCACACCTCCGCCATCGAGAGGGGCCTTCCTTAGGTAGGGCAATGGTCAACCTCTCTCGTCGTCCCCACATAGGCCATCGAGAGACGCCTCCCTCGGGCTAGGGCAACGACCCTCCTCTCTCAACAGCCCACTATACGCTGTTCAGAGAGGCCTCCCTAGGGCATGACCACAGCCCACCTGTCTCGACGGCCTGGCGTAAACTGTCGAGAGAGGCCCCTTTGTTCTCCCAGGGGCTTCTTGGGTCCTGACCGTCAAGATACATCTGTCTCGATGGCTTCTGTTGACAACAGTCGAGACAGGCCTATCTATCTTGACGGCTTCATACGGAAACGTCGAGACAGATGTCTGACTTGACGGCCCCCTTTCTTAGGCAAACGGTGGTCAATCCTGGCTCTTTTAATTTTTGTAAAAAACTGTACTGATGGTATTGACCGTAACCTTCGATTATATTGGTCCAAATGTGAATTAGCATGCTCAACAAAAGTTTGAAAATTTTTTGATGTTCCGAGCTACGGGTTTCCATGTAATCGCCCTAATTGAGTTACTGATACGCTTTAGGGTATAGAGATGTTCGGAGATAATCATTGGTAGCTTTGCCGATTCTATCCCACCGCTGCACTATACATCGAATCAAAATCTACGCGGTGACATGTTTGATACTTTTATTTTTCTTTAAAATTTGAACAATCAAAACATTTATTGTTACTGTAAAACCATTTCCATCATTATATAATACATTTAAATTAGTTTTTTGTACTCACAGCACAGAAAAATTTAGAAATTGATTGCAAACTATAAGAACTAATTTCATAAACCTTACAATGCTAAATTTCATGATTGTAATTCATATTACCATATGTATGCATTTTGTAAAATTTATAAAAAAGAAAAAACTAGAGGTACTCGACGGCTTGTGGCTAGCCGTCGAGAGAAGTATAGGTACTCGATGGCTTGAGATCCCTAGCGCGCTACCCGTCCGGCCCAAATTTTATTTTCGTGCTCAAATGTTCTCGATGGCTAACGGTAAGCCGTCGAGAGAGGTTAACGCCGTCTCCGTGGGCTGGCACCCGTAAGCAGTCCTTGATCCTCTATCGACGGCTTGAGGGTTAGCCGTCGAGAGAGATACATATACTCGATGGGTACTCCCTAGGCGTCGAGAGTGATGGATGTACTCGACGGTCGTTTCTTGGCCGTTGAGAGAGCTTGGCTTGGTCGGTTTTCCACGCGATTCATGTAGTGTCTCTAGGTGCATCTCTCTCATCTACATTTTTTTATTATACATGACAAATCTTATAATAGGCGGTTTATAAACAACTAAGGTGGAGCATTGTATACATGCTCTTAGATTGCCTTAGGAGTAGAGAGAGTACTTAAAGGTTGTCTCTAACCATTGTGAGCTACTTATTATTGTCTCCATGCTTAGAGACAGTCTCTTGGCATTTCTTACTTGCATATCCCCACTTGTAGGTTGAATTAGATGATAGTTTCTATTGTTTAATTATAGTTATGGGTTTCATCCTAGGCTGCAATGACATCTAAACACTGCATAAAGTTACACTAACCTTCATTAAAGACTAGCAATGGAACCTAACTAAGGGGCTGTTCTTTTCATCTTATCTATCAGCTTATTTGACTTATCTCATAACATCGAGAATTTCCCGAGGTGGCCTCGAGAGCTAGGTGCCCTTTGTGATTAGGGTTTAGGGAGCTTTTAAACACGCTTACGAGATAAAAAAAATGATTCAAAAATTAATAAAAAAGTGAGATGAGTCAAATAAGACACATAAATAAGTCAAATAAGTCAGATAAGACGTGACTTATTTGACTTATCTCACTTTTTATTAATTTTTGAATCATTTTTTTTTATCTCGTAGATGTGTCTAAAAGCTCCATAAACCCTAAACACAAAAAAAAAAAACCCGGCTCTCAAGGCCACCTCGAAAAATTATCGAAGTTACGAGATAAGTCAAATAAGCTGATAAGATAGGCTAAAAAGAACAGCCCCTAAGAGGCAAAATGTAAATACAACTTAAATGACATTTCTTAATTTGGTGGGAACTGGGAAGTGGGCAGGAGGCCTGCGTGCAGAGGCACGTACACGCAAGCCACCACGCGAAGCATAGAGATCTCAGTCCAATTAATGTCCACGCGAGGCATCTCAAATTTTCAACGAGCCATCCGGACACTTTGTGCAAAATAGGCATGATATATGGCAGGATCCACGCTTGCTGATTAGGACTGAATGTGGTGAATATGTGTCGAATTAAGAATTGATACTTTTTCAGAATAAGCAGAAACTATTTCTATCGACTCAAAATAGATATTAGAAGCTATTAGAATCAATAACCATTATCTAAAAAAATAAAATCAATAATCGGCCGGCATATTAAACCCGACACAATAACCTTCACGTAAAATAATAGATTATCCTCATCGGGCGGATGATCTGCCTAGTGGATTATTCAGCTAGGTCGGGATGATCCAGTCCGTACAGAACAAAACTGTGAACAACACAATTTCAAAACCTAGCTAATTCATACAAATCTTTTGATTCATTGATCTAGTGAAGCCTAATTAAATTTTGCAGAAGAATTTTTTACATCAATAACATATCCCAATCAAGAATCGTGAAAATTCAATCCAAAATTATGGTGAATTTTAGTTTGTTCTATTATGTCTATATTGGCAAACGAAATGTTAAAAACATAAAATTTAACCACACGAACCAAGACTTACGAATTAAATTGCTTTGGTGACGTCCATAAATGCCCTAGCAAGATGATTCTACTGCACAAACTTCGCAAGAACACCCCGAATCACGATTTGACAGAAATCAATCTAATCAAGCACGAATCAAAACAAATTAAGAACAAAAGCATGATGAAATATTATTAAACTATGGTTTCGATCTGTTGCATCATGAAGGTTTTGTTTACAGCTAATCCCTCTAGAAAACACCAATGTTACACCAAACCCTAGCTTTTCTCTCCAAAATCTCTCATCTATCAAGACGTCAATAACATGTCTTATATATGGTAGCATGCCCGATAGCACTTATTTACGTAACTTAGAGAACCAAAAATATTAAGGACATTTATAATTTGTCTCGAAGATGTACTTGACCCAACTGATTAAGTCTTCACACATCTGGAAGAACCGGACTGTCTCTCGCCTGTGCACTCCACGGAGTCATGAAGCACACAAACATGAAGCACACAAACACATGCATCATCATCCATTGATCATGCACATAGTTCCATGATCGCCACAGACATTGAATTTTTTTTTCCTATATCAACTCCGTATCATATTAACTGTGTTGATCTCGATTCTTTCCAATAAATAAGAAAATTTTAAAAGCATAATATTCTCTTCCAATTTGACAAACATGCATAATACATCTATTAGAAATATGGAAAAGCATTACTAGCTAATTGAAACCGCACGTAGCTCAAATTTTTTCCATAAATCAGCCAAGGTTGCGTAGAATCTTGACGCCACCATAGATCTTCCAGCCTCCTATAGATCCGCAACATCAACACTTAGGACTGATTTCATGTGCTTATTATCTTATTTGCTGATAAGGTAAACTTCAAGAGACTCCCAAAGTGGTTTAAAGAGTCGAGCATGCTTCATCCGATTTGTTTTTGAGAGATTTGAGAGCAGTTTCGAGATTAAAAAAAGAGCTCAAAAAATGAAATGCTTGACTTTCCATATGAGCACAATTAAGCAAATAAGCCCTAGCCGCAAAAACCATGGCGAGTTTTAGATGCTTGGGGATCAAACGGGCATCATCCGCCTCCCAAGTCGTTGGGTCATCTTCTTGGCGCATATGGGCGTATCATCGATGACCGGCCCTAAGCACAGCGGCAAAACGAGTTAACTTGGAGCATCCTATTTCTACCTACCACGGCAAAGTCTCCGGTGCATCACGAGTACTCTCTCTCTCTCTCTACCAAGTCGCACATGCCTACGTAGCGAAAGAACGTAACGGGTCGAGATGTTGACCAAGCGCAGGAAGGCTCTCCCACCTACCCTCTCTACCGGACAGACGCCCGCTTGGCGACGCCGCTGTGCTGGCTGTCCCCAGGTGCTATATAAACGCATTCCATCCCTCGCATCACACCACGCAGCTTCAAGCTTCCAAGTCTCATCTAGCTCAAGCTCCATTTCTCCTTCCTCTCGCTAGCTAGCTCCATTTCAAGCTACTTAGCTAGCAACTTAAGTCACACATGGGCAGCCTGGACGCCAACCCTGCCGCCGCCGCCGCCTTCGCAGACATCGAGGGCTTCCAGCCGCTCAACGTCGACGATGTCCGCAGCTACCTGCATAAGTCCGTCGACTTCATCACCGACTACTACAAGTCGGTGGAGTCGCTGCCTGTCCTGCCGGGCGTCGAGCCGGGCTACCTGCTCCGCATGCTCCAGTCCGCGCCGCCCAACTCCTCTGCGCCCTTCGACATTGCTATGAAGGAGCTCCGCGAGGCCGTGGTTCCCGGCATGACCCACTGGGCTAGCCCTAACTTTTTTGCCTTCTTCCCCTCCACCAACAGCGCCGCGGCCATAGCCGGCGAGCTCATCGCTTCGGCCATGAACACTGTGGGTTTCACGTGGCAAGCGGCCCCCGCTGCCACGGAGATGGAGGTGCTCGCCCTCGACTGGCTCGCGCAGCTCCTGCGCCTCCCCACGACCTTCATGAACCGCACAAGCTCTGGCCGTGGCACCGGCGGCGGCGTGATCCTCGGGACCACCAGTGAGGCAATGCTCGTCACGCTCGTCGCCGCGCGCGACGCTGCTCTGCGCCGGAGCGGGTCTAACGGTGTAGCCGGCCTGCCGCGCCTGGTTGTGTACGCCGCCGACCAGACCCACTCCACGTTCTTCAAGGCGTGCCGCCTTGCCGGCTTCGACCCCGCCAACATCCGGTCCATCCCCACCGGCGCTGAGACCGACTACGGCCTCGACCCAGCAAAGCTGCTCGAGATCATGCAGGCCGATGCCGACGCCGGCCTGGTGCCAACCTACGTCTGTGCTACGGTCGGCACCACGTCGTCCAACGCCGTCGACCCGGTAGGCGCCGTCGCCGACGTTGCCGCCAGGTTCAATGCATGGGTTCACGTCGACGCTGCCTACGCCGGCAGCGCGTGCATCTGCCCTGAGTTCCGGCACCACCTCGACGGCGTCGAGCGCGTCGACTCCATCAGCATGAGCCCGCACAAGTGGCTCATGACGTGCCTGGACTGCACCTGCCTCTATGTGCGCGACACGCACCGCCTCACCGACTCGCTGGAGACGAACCCGGAGTACCTCAAGAACGACGCCAGCGATTCCGGCAGCGTCACCGACCTCAAGGACATGCAGGTCGGCGTCGGGCGGCGCTTCCGCGGGCTCAAGCTCTGGATGGTCATGCGCACCTACGGCGCCGCCAAGCTCCAGGAGCACATCCGCAGCGACGTCGCCATGGCCAAGATGTTCGAGGAGTTGGTCCGCGCCGACGACCGGTTCGAGGTGGTGGTGCCCAGGAACTTCGCGCTCGTGTGCTTCAGGATCAAGCCGCAGGGCGCCATGACCGAGGAGGGCGCGGAGGAGGTGAACCGCGAGCTGATGGAGCGCCTGAACAAGACCGGCAAGGCGTACCTCGCGCACACGGTGATCGGCCATAAGTTCGTGCTGCGGTTCGCCGTGGGGTCGTCGCTGCAGGAGGAGAGGCACGTGCGAAGCGCGTGGGAGCTCATCAAGAAGACGACCACCGAGATCGTGGAGGAAGAAACCATGTAGAGTCGTACCTAGCCAGTACATACGATGAGGCGGTGCACATTACCAGTTAATAAGCTCGATTGCACGTTGGATTAATAGTTGCTGTTGATACGCCGAAAGGAGGTGCCGAATAAAGCTTTTCGGCGGCAGTATTTTTTTGATTAATTGTAAGATGGATGTACCTGTATTTTTTTTCCTGCTATGTATTGCATTTGATGAGAAACACAAGTATTTATTTGTCAAGAATGCATGTATTTACTTGTATATTTTAACTCATTGTGGACTTATATTTGCCTAGATAGTTATAATTTATATGAAAACAAGACGGTTATCTTGGTATCAGTCCCAGCAATATTAATCTGTGATAAATAACTTGCTAGCTGGCTAATCATATAAATCGTTTACATCAACCAAAAACATCATCAAATTTGTATAAAAAATAGTTTAGAGAAAAATATCGCACAACTATATATTCTTTTGCAAAACAATCATATAAGTATACACTTCTTTTTTTTTTTCTCATCGTATGAGAACATAGTCATCGAAAGATTACGCGGACGTAAATCTATATTGATAATCCAAACTATCATACAATCGTCGTATTACAGAAAATTTTCCCGAGCATATATATCTCTAAGCTACTGCATGTTTTAACGGAATATTATTCATGTCGACGGCAGCCGCCTCTGACCATATGGGCACATGCATTAGTGATGCATGCATGGCAGATTGGCAGTGCTTGCCACCCGATCTATGCAGTGAAATTGAAAAGACGGGTGACGGCTAACAGGTCGACTCCATTAGTTCCACATGTTGGCCATTGACGAAAACATGCCATATGATGATTTTTGGTGCAATAAACGGATATCTCTTATTGGTGGGTTCATAGTATCATGTCCTCTTGGCAGGAATGATATGGATAGAGATATAGATTTGTACCTGACCGCCAGATCCGACCTGATCCGACTGCCGGTGGAGGTTGGCTTAGGTCCCTTAGGTCCAACTGAGTCGGGTCTAGGTCAGCTCATTTCCTAACTCGACCCGCCCCAAGTCCTCCTTATTCCTCACACAATCCGAAATTTTTTTTAACCTTTTACAAATAATTATTTTAATATTAACCCTCGCGAAAAAATATTTTCAGATTTAACCCCTTTTGCCGTGCCATTTCGTCTAGCGCAGCCAGTAGCCCTTGACGCGCCACATGCACTGGCGCGGCAGAGATGCCATTCTGGCACCTGCGGCCAGCGTCCGGCCGCCGTGGCAATTACGGGACCCACCTGCCGAGTCAAGGCCACTCTCAGGCTCATGGCTGGGGCGTGGGCCTGGCCTTGCCGCGCCAACCTGCCCGACGCGGTAGGGGTAGGCCCCGCACTTGCCACGCCAGCCGGCTGGCGTTCCTCGGTGTCAGCGTGTCACCCTGCCGCGCCACATGCACTGGCGCGTCAGTGGACATTAGCCGCGCCAACCGCAGTGGCGCGGCCAAAAGAATTAGATGTGAAAATATTTTTTCCTGAGGGTTAATATTAAAATAATTATTTACAAAAGGTTAAAAAAAATTTCCAACACGGCACATGTTAACACGTGGACCCCGCAACCTTTTAACCTCCTTCCCCTCCGCTTTGTAGCACGTCCTTCCCCATCGCAAGGGGCACTGCATTGCAGCCATGCCCGACTGCCCCCTTCACTCCGCTGCTCCTCCCCCCACAATCTGCCTACCCGGCTCCTCTTCCTCCCCTAATCCGCCGCCCTGGCTCTTCCTCCTTCCCAGCTCCCCATCACGACCCATTCCAGCACCTCCTCCTCCCCTAATCCACCGCTTCTTCTAGGGTTAGGGTTCCGCAAGTAACGTTTTGAGCAGCGGCAGGCAGGGTCCTCCGCACGGCGTCTGCGGCGGACATGCTACTTTTTCGCAAGGTGGCACGGACACAAGATGATGGTAGCTCCCTCCTTCCCCATAGTGGCACGGCGACACCATGGAGGTAGGCCGGTGGCTCCCTCGTCTTCCTCCTCCCCACGGTAGCATGACAACGATGGCTCCCTCCTCTTCCTCCTCCCCACAGCGGCACAGCGATGGCAGCGCCCTCCTCCAAGTGCCAAGGTCAGCATCTCCAGTCCTCCTCTCCTCTCATTGGGTCGGGATGGGCCGAGGCACCGATGGGACGGGTCAAATCCGTGTCGGGGCGCTGCCGTGGCATCCCCGATGAGGACTAGGTCAGGTCAGGTCAAGGTGTGACCTGGCCCGACCCTACCCATCTAGATCTCTAGATGTGGAGTTTTTTTTTTGTTATTTTTTCCTAAAATGTGGGGTGATTAAAATGTGTGGTGATTTCTTGAAATGTTATCTTTAAAGTGTACTTCCATGGTAGTTTTGTCCGAGAATATCCTGATCTTAATTTGTGCGGTTTTTCTTTATATTGTTGGGTTCCTATTCCATATATATTCAATATATAGCTAGGTCGCTCTATTGCATAGTGAATAGAATTTTAGTAAAATCCAAATCAATTTTCTAACCGTCCAAATCTTTTCACCCTAACCAATATAAAACAAATAGCAAGCCAAACCCTAACATATCTCCATTCCCACTTACGAGCCATGTCGCTCTTCAGCTAGCTTGTGCCACCTCCTTAGTTCACACCATTGCCAGAGCTGCTCCTGCAACTTTGCTAGAGCTAGCTATCACACCCTTCTTCCGCACATGCCGCATTGTCTCACCCAGATCTTCTTCCTCCTCTTTGCTGAGTTGCCCCCACCAAACCACCATTTCTTACTTGTCTCTGGCAGCTACCGCCATCCGATCCACCTCGACCTCGACCTCCACCTCCCACCAACTATTGTGCCGGTATGACACTGCTATCATGACCATCCGCTATACCTCTGCTACTCCCGCCTCCCATAAGGTCTAAGGGCATGGTGAACCCAAACTCTAACACTGGTGGTAGCTAGACAGCACGTGGACCATCACAAGAGCATGGCCAAGCTACCTAGAGCACAAATCATATGACATGGTCTAAAAGTGAATCGATTGTGATTTTCTCAAATTTCACAGGCAACTGCATTGGTAAAATCATTTTTGAAATATTCGCTTCAATATTAGATTTATTATCGATGAACAATTTCACTAGAGTATCACGTGGTTTTATGTGATATCATGTGATTTGATTAGGTAGACTCTTCCATCAAGTATGGTATCATGTGATTTCGTATGGTTTTATATGGTTTCATCAGGTGGGCCACACTATCAAATATGGTTTCACGTGGTTTCATCATATGAGCCTCACCACTGAAGTATGATTCCGTATGGTTTCATGTCGTATCACATGATTTCATCAAGTGGAATCGACTTCAGCTCTTGTCTTTTATCTATCCCGTTCCTAACAACAAGAACTACAGCGCTTTTTAGTACGTATTCCTGTATCTAATTTTACCCATTGCCTGTTGATACGGATTCTCTGCCTTTGGGTGTAAAGGGAAGATGATGTTGCCCTTTACTCATCTTGACCGTCTGATGAGAAAACAGACTATCCAAATTGACTCGAGCTACAGTACAATTACTGCTACTATTCTTTTTTAAGTGATTTAATTTAGAACCGATCTATGTATTCGCACTTCATCCAATAGTCAGGAATAAATAAAGTGAAGGCATCGTGCCATCGTATTTTAACTTGTTGCCATTTGCAACTGAACTCTCACATTGTCCAGACCCGTCAAAAGTTGACACGGAATTCGATTAATTTGATTTTGTAGATAGTCAAAAATCAAAATACATACTAGAAAGTTTTAGAAAATCAGAAGGATGCAAAAAAAAATTGTAAGTGCTAAAAAAAATTAGGATCCTTACTATGCGTTCTATTTCTAAACTTGAATTTCATCTAGCACTGTTATTAAAAAAAATTAGGATGTTGATGTGATGCCACAACACCCTCCATTATTTGCTGTTCAAAAAACTATTTAAAAAAAATATTTGGTAGTGTCATAGCTGTCTAACCTCACTGAAATTTATTTTAAATTTTCTACTAGCTTCTAACAACTAATTTTATATTTTGTCTATCTAGAAAATGTATGTCTTTTTGTACAGCCGCAGAAAATGTACGTTTGGAAGCCGACATAATAACTTTTCAATTTTTTGGGTGCAACGTGGCATAGAATTTGGCATGCATCAGACATGCATGCACGTACTTCGCCGGCGTGCACGATGCTTGCAAGAATTCGTCCACAGAGACTGAAGAAAAATCGCCGCTTCAAACAAGAAGTCTGACGAAGAAGCACACGTACGTACGTGTCCGACCGGCGTCGCATCAAGTAGGTTACCTACGCAAGCGCAATTCTTTTCTTGCTTTTCCTCCTTAATAGCTGACAAAGTGCTTAGAGCAACCCAGCAGTCCCCCATCCATCCCCTCCATATTCTTCTAAAACCCACCCCTCCAAATTCTCTCTTCGCATCAGACCCCTAAACCAGTCGCTCTATACACTTCCCTCTATATTCTCTCTCCACAATATTATATTCATAATCTATAACTACCATGTCTTAATGTATTTTCGTATACCAGTGTTTGTACGACGTATTTATATTAAATTTTTCCTACCAAAAACACTGGAATTGTTTGTGTACATGGCAACAAATATTTAAAAATTCCTCATAGAAAAAAATATTATAATGGGGAACATATATATGTAAATGGGGAAATACATAAACCGAATATTACGACTTCCCGAAAAAATTGAAATGATGTATCTGACGTAATAGTAAAAACGTGTGCTATGTGAAGTAGCTTCCGCAGGAAGCGTCCCCATTTCTTGCTGTGGAAGCTTGTGGGCACGATTCCTTCCTGGAGAAGGAAGCGTCTGCTGGAAGCCACCGTGGCTATATAATGCACCCAGCAGGTTGCATAGCGGCCATTCCACTTTGGTTTAGTGCTGTGATTTGCCGGAAAGCACCTACAAATTTAGATACCTGCCCATTAATCTTTTGCCAACGGCTCTCCACAGACCTGCCAATCCTAGGAGTCCCTCTCTTCGACAACGAGCGATAGTTTCCCAAAACGTCTTGGCGGTCTGACTATTGCCGATAACAGGGTCTTATGATGTGTTCAGCCATACTAACATCAGTACCATGTCCTATGCTTCACGCCAATTTGGCCCTTTCTTGCCCTTTCCTTTCTTCTTGGTCGACGAGGCTGGTTCTACTTCCGCAACCTCCTCCACGTTGTCCTCATCAAAGTAATTCTCAGGTGTCGTGTCCTGAGTCCATGACACGCCTCCCGTTGACCCTACTGAGTAGTTCCCATATGGCAGACGCATTTCACCCTGATAGTATGAAGGTCCGTACTGGAGGTTACCAATTGACTCATGCAAGGAGAAAACGTAATTAATCGGCGGAGGCAAGCCCTGTGGATTAGCCTCCATAGGGTTAGGTGGCCGAGGTACTTCGTAAGACCCATACGCCATCATACGACGGATTTCTTCGTCATTCATCTTCATCCTGCAAGGGTGATGGAAACACATGGTGCACACAAAGTGGTACACAAATATAATGGAACACAGGTGAGCAGTGCAAACATAGTTTATACGTAATAGATATACAGTCCTAAACATAGTCATAAACATAATACATGAGTCATAAACATATTATATGAATACTCCACATAGTCCTAAACATATTATATGACTACTCCACATAGTGATAAACATAAAAAATGAAAATATAAAAACATAATACTTGACATAGTCATAAACACAATATATGAGTGGTCCACATAGTAATAAACATAGTACATGGCCTACATCTAAATTCCCCTAGACTGCTCGGAGTCGTAGTCAAGGTCGTTCTCCTCGCAGAAACACTGGAAGCAATAGTAGTGGTCATCGCATTCGTCGGCCGAACGAACAATGTCATCACCATCAATGTCTTCCCATGGGTTGATGTATTCAGTATCTGCAGTACCATCAGCAGGAATGTCCGAACTATTGACCCCTCTTTCCATCTCCTGACGAGCCTCGAGGGCAAGACGGTCGAGCCGTTCCGCAAGCCCTTCGATGTCAAGCACAGCCCAGTTGATTGGATTGGCAGCACCGTTCGTCGAGGGGTCGAAGTGTTGAGCTGCGATGGTGCGTGCTTCGCCGACAACTTCGTCTACGGCGTTGATCACCGCCCTCAGTAGGTCAGCTGGGTTGCGGCCGTCCCCCATCTACACAACGCAAGTGGAACCGTCACCGTATTCCCCATCGAGCACATTATAGCAACTAGTGTTAGTTTTGTTGGCTGCCTAATTCATTCATTCCTTAAACCCAGTCATCATGCTATTGCTGTATATACTTATTATCTATAGTCCCCTTTCCTAAATAAGATATGGGCCACTTATACCTTGTGCTATTCCTGTATGCAACAAGTGTGTGCAGGTAATCTCAAGCAAAGTCCCCTCATTGCCGTTGTGTTTATTTGAACTCTAGGTGGCTGGTTTTTCAAAGAAGGGATCAGTGTCATCCAGGTAATTTGAACCAACCTATGAAGTTGGATGTCTCCTGCATCTAATTGCTTGAGGTGTTGCACGAGCCATGGCATTACTAGATTATGACATGTATAAGTAGCTATCAAACTATGCAATAACACACAAGGTTTACCCTAATAACATACAAGGTTTACCCTTCCCACTATGCAATGACATATAGAGTTTAACCTTCTCACTGCACAATGGCATAAAAAAGTTACCCTTCATGATAAGCACAAAGACAAAAATAGTTAATGCAGTAACTACTCAAGGTTTTATTTGTATGACGACATAATAAATAACTAGTTCAACATGTCGTCTGCCATTATAATGAAGTTGTAGGTCGATCTATGTTGCATTACTTGTGTTTGATTTGAAGTGAGCCAACTAATAAGCACAGCAACAAGGGCGGCCAAATGTAATGTTATATCAAGCTTCTCAACTTGTATTGATGGTTCAAACAAGAAATTTGATGCCAAATTCATAGGGTTTCTTCTACTGGTGCATTTGGGTAGTGGTACCACACAACAAAGGACAAGAGCGGCCTTGGAGGTACACCAACCAGGGCGGTGATTCACTGATGTGCATGGTAAACCCTAGATCAGCCGAATTCGACAACCCCCCCCAGTCAATTCCACACCGATGTGCCTCCAATCACTCGATTTGTCCAATCCAACCAACAAATTGCTCAAATCCGGTTCGGTTCCCTGCTAAATAGCCCACAAAATCGCAAATCGGAAAGTACAACCAACGAAATCATACCTTTTGCAGCTTCTACTTTGCCCACCGGGGTCGAAGGACGAGTGCGCCGACAGGATGGAGTCCGACAATGTCGCCGTCGCCGACCCCGCTCGCCGATTATCCCCTTCAACACTCGGCCCAGATCCGGCGCGAACTGCCCTTCCTCCCACGCTGACGTCAGGTCCAGCCGTAGCCGACCTTCCTCCGTCACTACAAGGAGAACCCCTCTTTGCCAACGCATATATGTGTTGGCAGATGCCAATATAACCGTTGTTATAGTCTATACCAACGCATTAAATATGCGCTACACTGGGCCGCTATGCGAAGTCTATGACAACGCATCAAAATGCGTTGGTAATTTATTAGAAAATGTGTTGTGAGGTAGCAACGATTAGTCCTTACGCATGTAATGCGCTGCCACGCATAATACATGAGTGGCTTAGAAACATTGATAATAGCCATGCACAAATTATAGTGCTTGTAAACATACAAAATGTATAGAAAAGTTCAATGTCAGATTTAAGATGATCATATATTGAACACTTCATTAAATAGAATTGTCACGTTACATTCAATGCAATCCTGTCATACATGATACATATTTTTCTTCAACACAACATATTCAAAGAAAATAAACACTAAACATAAGGAATAATCCAATCCTATCGATCTCCTCTTAGCATTCCACCTATGTGAGTCCCATCAATCTTCCTCTCTTTGCTTTCAGCTTGTCATCTATTCATCTAATCAACCTAAGATGGTAAAAAAATGAGTTTGTTAGACAACCACCATTACAGTAGGGAAAAAACTATTAATACGTACATTTGGTTGGAGCCATGATTAAAAAAATGAGAAATTAACATTAAGAAACACCTTAAATAAAAATTAGATAACCAGACATTCAAAAACAAATGAAAACAGTTACATAATTGTTTAGATCTTAGCTACAATTTGTAAGATTTTCATCCAAAATTCATAGCATGGTGTTGTAACTAAAGTATTATTCATGAAATAAATCAGCCAAACCAAAATAGGTGCAACAATATCAAAATGATGCATGGACTTGATTACGAACTGACATACTTCAACCAATAACTAGATAGATGGTGTTTCTTGGTGGAAAATGAAATGTAACATGCAATACATACATTGAAACAATAACTAGACTGCCCAATCCATTATGCTCAATGTAGAAAGCAACCTGGCAAAACAATTTTAAATATACCTATCAAAACGCTCTGTTCCCACTGCATCAATCTCATCAACGAAAATGATGCAGGGGGCTTTCTCCTTTGCTAGCTGAAAAGCATCTCGGACAAGCTTTGCCCCATCACCAGTGAACATCTGAACCAATTCAAAAAAGCATAACTATTTATTATATGCTGAAGAACTAAGAAAGAAAGAAATTAGGCTAGCGTGTTGGACCCTGAATATTTCAGATGGCAATCGCATTCGAAATCACGTGCTGAGCTAACGATGGTAGATAAATGAACACCTTGATGCTATTGTTCATTGTAGGAACAGGAGAGTAGTTCCTTACCTGAAAAAAAGAGAAAGATAACTAAATAATTCAGAAAATGATCAATTGTACGTAAAACCTGAAATGGCATAAAATGCTTTTGTGGAAGTGGCGTAATTGATCAACTAACTGGCAATGCTTTGTAAAGTATGATGCTAAATAAACTAGAAATACTACTAGAGTAAATGAAAAATACAAGCCTACCAGCCAATCGATTGTAATCAGTAACACTTTGAATAATCAAGGAACCAAAGGAAACACATACAAACACAAAGAGCCTACAAAGTTTTCTTCATATCATACAAGCATACAAGCATACTTAAGTGAATTATTTTTCAGTTAACTACCAATGCCATTTATCTTTATTCTTCTTCTTCTAGTGGCATCTTGGATACAAGCAGATAGTAATGACAGCTAGCTTACTACTCTACATGTCTCCTCTGTCCAACGATCGAAAGAAAACATCCAACTTGTTAATTGGGATTAACTTACTGGATATGTTCCATTGCTTATCCTGGCACAGTGACTAGACACATAATTGAAGTTCAGCAAGTATCGTAATCAGATCATAGAACAATACATTGGCTTACAAGATCACAGGTGCATATGTTGTCTTACAAGATTACAGTGCCTAATTATTGTCTTGTTTGAGTGATTGTTTATTTAAGGTCAAAATACTGTCCAACTGTACATTGAATATCAGGCTGATGTTATTATTGCTGAAGTTCAAATGAAAATATTTGGGCATCGAAACCCAAAGGAGCGCATGGATCGGATCAAACCGAAACACATCGCTACCAACGGAATAGGGAGAAGGGCAAGAGAGGGGCACGGATACCTTTGACCTCATCGCCGACCTCGGGGGTTTCCCAACCCACGCCCTCCTTGAGCCGCTCTTCTTGAGGCCCATCAGGTCGTCGCCGTCGCCCGTCCATCAGGAGTCGCGAGAGCGGGCCAGCCGATTGGTGAGGTGGCGGGACGGAGCGGCGAGGCGGCGGATGAAGGCGTGAGGGGCGGGCCAGCCGGTCGGCATGGCGGCGGTCGGAGCGGCGAGGTGGAGGGATTGGCATGGGGTGGGCTGGGGCGCAACCCTTGAGGAACAAGGCAGCATAGATGCAAAAGGAGAGGAAAGAAAGGAGCAGAGGAATACTAGAGGTTGCAGAGTTAGGCTAAAAAGATCTAGGTTGCATGAATATCTCGCAATGGATGTCTCAGGCGTTGGCAGTGATGCGTTGCCAAAGAGGGGTTATCCTTGTAGTGCGTGGCCGCCAAAGAACAAAGCGCCTCCTCCTTCCCGGAAGTTGCGGTCTCGCGAGACGCCGCCGCTGGCGGTTAAGACGCTGCGAGGATGGAGGCCGCACGCCAGCACGCCAGATTTGGGACATGGGGGTCTCGCCCGCTATCCGTAATCGTCGTTTCGCGTTGCTGCTGGGAAACGAAGCCCCCCGCTAAACGACTGTGCGTATGGCGGCGTGGTTTCGCGTTACTGCTGGGATGCTCTTAGTGCAGGTCCAACGATGAATCTATTCTTTTTATAGTCATATAGAAATTAAATTAAATTAAAATAAGGTTAAAAATAAATTATAAGAAATAGAAAGATAGAGATTCAAAAAATATGTGTAAATAGTGAAATAGGCTCTCGAAATAGAGGAAGCATTACACATGCTCTTACGTTAGATACTCCAGCGTCGCATCTAGCACGGTACCTTCGACAGGAACCCTAGCTATGGCCGTGACGTCACAAATGTTGGGAAAGTCGACGACGGACGTACGGTGAAGTTTCAACTTGCTGACAGAACAGCCGGCCGGCCGGCCGGCCTGCACGTTGAAATCCGCCGAACCGTACGTAGATTATCAGTATAGTGCATGTGTAAGTACGTAGAACCGATAAAGCTTGCGTGATCGGGCGAAGACATTAGAATTCATGTCTTGACGTACGTACTGATCGGATGCGTTGGTGCATCGATCGTGCGTACGTGCAGGCATCGACTGTTCATTTTGCCGCCGCGGACGTCTTCTTCCTCCCCGATAGACGAGTTCGGTAGAGATACAAAGGACGTGCTGTACGTGTACAAAATTTCATTGAGTTCATGTTGACAGCATAAAAGTTTCATGAAACAGGTTAAAATATATTGGAGATGGCTTCGTACCTCTACGAAGCTAATTAATGATTAAATATATATGTGCACCCGACGTGTTGTATAAATTGATTTCATAAAAATTTGTATTTAAAATTTTAATATCACGCTCACACTGAAATTTTTCGTAGAAGCAATTGAAATTTTTCAGGATGATTTCGCATGCATTGAATAGAACTGAACTTTACATAAATTGATGGGTCAGAACAGTGGCAGATCCAGCACTACTACAGATAACCACATTAGTACCGGTTCGGAACCGGCATCACTGCCGGTTTCTAAACCGGCACTCCGTAAGTGGCAGTGATAATCACCGTTATCACTGCCGGTTCTAAAACCGGCACAGATTCCGGCATCACTGCCGGTTCATGCGTAAAAATCGGCAGTGATAGTTGGGGCGCGCTTGAATACCGAGCATTGCAGCCCCCCCATCAGTGGCGGTTTTGTGTTATTGAACCGGCAGTGATAGCATCTCCAGGTGTTTTTTAAAATAATATTTATGTGCTTGGGTTTGTATAAAACATCAATGATATTGTTATTTGATATATTAGTTTCTATTTATCACGAACATGTATTATTACGGTATATATTAATTACTAGACTAATGAAGTATTCACGGTTACAATTAATATATAATATAACAAGATATATATGTACATATGCACACACAAGTGACATCTAGCTAGTTTTTAATTAAACAACTAAAATGTTCAACGTAGAGACTTGTTTTTGCTCCCCCTAGCTAGGTGAGTCTTACTTTTGCTCCCACTACCTAGGTCAACCTTCCTTTGCCTCCCACTAGCTGGGTCAACACTTTTCCCCCAACTACGTAGGTCAGTTTTTGCCTTTTCCGCCCTAGCCATGACTCGCCAGTCAGGATTGTAAAATTCGCCGTCTCGAACAAGAATCTCAGTAACGATGAATCCAGCGAGCTGTTCTTGAATTGCTAGGAGTTCATTAGCCAGTAGCGAACTTGTGGGTATTTGCAAACGCTGTCATCCAAAGAATCGAAGACATGTTATTTATTGAGTAACATGCATGGAATATTTATATCTGCAACATTGTATGTGTTTTATGATAAATTTAGTAGACCTCAATATTAGTTGTGCCCAACACGTCCCCAGTGAAGTTGTGCATGAACTTTGCCGCATAGTACTCACAGAGATTGTTGCCAGGGGGTTGCCTGTGACACTGAGAAAGAGAAATAATATATTTATAAACCTTCTTCATATCTGTTAAGTAGGAATTGCGAGACAATATTGTTTCGTACGTACAGGAAAGTTGATTCTAACAGGAAATTTCTTCTGATAAGGACGGTGGCGATTACTTTTTTGACAATATCGTTTAAAAGCCCTGTGCGTGAGTAATTAAGGATATCAGTAAGTAATTTTAAATTCGACATTACTTGAAACGTGGAAAAGACTTTAGCAACTTAGAAAGATGATAGAATTTACTTGTCGAGCAAGTTTATGATAGGTTGGTAACTTTCTTGAGGTTTTCTTTTCGAATCGAGGACAACTATCTTGCTATCCAATGGCACGATGACAAGTACGATCCAATGAAAGCTGCGCATGTGGAGAATGAAATAGCAGTAACATCTTATCCCTAATAAATTATACAACAAGAAGGGTATATGACACATGCTTGAACGCATAGGGCAGTAGTATTGAACTCTTTCGTTCTTGCTTGATCAAGGATTTAGCTACATAGTCCTCAATTGTTTAATACTTGTCCATGACGAGCGTTTCGTTGACCATCCCGGGATCGAGAAACCCTATGTCTTGAATACCTTCTCTCTTGCATTTCTGAGCCTCTATTCTACAAAGAAAAAAAGCTAAGTAATTATGAGGGCAATATAATGGCAGAAGAAAATTGAATTATACGCAATACACTTACAGAGTCCAGTACTGAAGCATGCTAACGTCCAGGGCATCTTGCTGGTACAGTTGATACAATTGATTGAGTTCCACCCAGAATGCGTAGTCCCCGTTGTGCAAATATTCATCTTTGACAATAGCGGAGAACATTTCGCAGCCCATGTTGCTATACTCCATGTACCAGTCATGTAGTTGACGTAGTCTAGTTGTTAGACCAGGGAGCCAAGTTGGGGGGACCAATGGCTTGCCTAACTGAAACCCCCATCTAAGAGGTGTGACCGGAATATCTTGATCATCTCCATATTGTAGTTCTGCAAGTTGAGCCGGCGTAAGTCCCGCTTCTGCACGGAACCTATCAATTCCAAACTGCACCATGTCAGGCTTTTGTGAGATACGCTCATTGTCTAACTTTCGCTTTTTCGAGGACCCCGTCTGTTTACTGCTGGCCATGGAAATGAAAAATTCACGAGCTTTTTCAGGGACTTCATATTACTCGGCACTCTGACCTGGACGAGTCAACAAAGATGTTATGCTTTCACTGATTTCCTTTTCCTTTGTTGAGGGTGTAGGCGAATCATCAAACGCTTATGATTTCTGTGAAGACTGTGATCTGTGAGGTGATGACGTTGCTGAATTTTTTGTAGGTGGCCGTTTGGGAGTAGGTCGTTTGATAGGTACGGCTGTCTTTTTTTTTGTTGGTAGCGGTTGGGGAGTAGGGCTTTTTGTAGGAGGACTTGCGCTTCTTGTTACCGGTGCCGGGGGAGGACTTGCTTCATCTGCATGATGAGAGGGAGGATCTCTTCGCGGCTCTTCTTCATCATCATCTTCTTCTAAGTCCGAGCCGAAAACTATGTATCGCTTTCTCCACGCAACGAAACCGTGTAGGTTGTCTCCTAGAGTATTTTCCCCTCCTCACCAGGGAAGTCCAACTCAAGTCTTCGGTACCTCTTGGAAAGTATATTGTCAATGCAGACTTTCCCATAGCCGCCCGGTATAGGGCGGTTGTGCAGCTGAACACCTTCCCCTGACGGAAAAGCTAGCCCGGTGGCCACCTTTGTTGAAAAGTTCGAGTCCTGACGCTGACTTGCATGCAGTCGGTTCCTTGATGTCGTCCACAGGGTGATGGGTGTTAGGATCAGCCTCCACAAGCCCTCCGGAGGCACAACTACTCCGTTGAGCCCCGGGGCTGCCGAATACATCGACGGCTGCTGCCCGTTGCTGGCTGAGCGCTTGTTGTATCTCCTCTCGTATGCTTACAATGCTGAGAGCCCAAATATAACAGTACCAACAATGTTACAAGTACAAATAGTTCCCAACAAAAATAATAAAAAATATTACAACATTGCTCAAACCATACATAGTCTGACAAGAAAGAGTTACAGGGTCAATCCAGATCGATCTCAATGTCAACCGATGAGTCGGAAGAGGAAGACTCACAGTCAGCAAGAGACCCCGTAGTCACCGACACATGCAGACCAACCACCGACACCCCGACGCCATTCTCTGACACCTGCACCTCCAACTGTTCACCATGTGCTGACCCTTCTTGTTTCGGTTTCCCCCTTTTTGTTCTCAAATATAGTTCGTGACACATTTCATCGGGCAATTGAAAATACAACATATCTGTGCGGACCCCATTGATGTGACAACTGTGCCAAATAATTTAGTAAGTTTGGTTGTTACCCACGCGCTACAAAGTAAAGTGCCCTCCACCACTAATTCAAACCTCGGAAAACTATAGCACACACAAATACAACTCGGCATAACCGTATAGGCGGTGGGGATCGGAATTAATTACCTCACCGACAGGTATGCTTCAAGGTGCCGACGATAAAGGGGCGTCGCGGAGGGTGTCCTTCATCTAACAAGATAAATAAACATATATCATAAATAAACAAGATATCACTTGCACTATGCTACATCTATCATAAATAAACAACATATCACATTTCATACAATAGATCTCCCATGCTCTGTCACTGTCAAGACTAATAGAAAAAGGGAAATTCCCTCCCAACTCTAGTCACTGTCAAGACTAATTGCAAAAGATAGATTTAACCCAACTACTTTAATTTGTGTCAACCATATAAATTAATACAAAAGTTACCTTCAATTTGCACCAACAAGGAGGATGTGATGGCTTAAGACAGAAGGAGGAGGAGAGACAAGGCTGGGAAGAGGGGGCCACACAAGAAGAGTGAGGCGACGCTCGGGGAGGAGGCGGCGCTGGGGGGGAGGCGGCGGACGACACGCCAGGGGAGGCAAGCGGGCGCCGGGGGGAGGCGGCGCTTGGGCAGGGGAGGCGGACAGGCGCGCTGGGTGGGAGGAGGCGGGCCGGGCCAGGAGGCGGCGCATGAGAGGGGGAGAGGGAGGCGGCGAGAGATGGGGGCGGGGGAGGGAGACGGCGTGGGGGAGGAGGCGGGTGTCGGGACCCGTCAAACGGAGTCGGGCCCCTTCTGTGCATTACCTGTACTAGTCCCTAGATCAGTAGCTAGTACACACAGATTTCAGAGCTTTAGATCATTGCCGTTACAAGTTCGAATAATAATTACATCAGAATACGCTAACTGGCACGAAGGCCTTGAACAGCAGAATTCTAACATGCAGTGAAAGTCTTAACAGTTTTCCATAACTCCAAATGGAAGAGACAAAATACAACAATCACACCACAGGCAAGCTGCAGTAGCATCCTAGGCGTTGGTATAGTCATCGTCTTCGAGTTCTCCGCTTTGTATTCTTGACCTACTCATTAAATGAATAGCCCCGCATAACAAGCGGGGTTAGCATTTGACTGCTAGCAAGTCCTTCCTAGGAAGGGCCAAGTTAGGGTTATCCTAGGAAGCTGAGGGTTTATTTGCATAAAAGCACTTTATCTAGAATTATAAAAGCATTTAAGAAACATATATAAATAAGTATAAATTCTCATGATCAACAGTAATATCATAAACTTTCTATTCTCAGATCTCAAGTTCTCAACTCATCATTCTCAGCTCATTATCTCATCTCTCCATTCTCAAATCTCAAATCTCAAATCCCAATACTCATATATCAAACTCATAATTCTCATCTAGCAACGGCACACATACCGGAATAACCTTACCCATGTCATATTATGTTCAGTGATGCTACAATGTGAAACCCACCTTGTCCGCTTCTTAACAAGTAGGCACGGCCATTCAAATGGTTTTACTCTGCAGAGGTTGTACGCTTTACCCAAGAAGATACGATATCCTCCCGTCGAAGGATATTATAACAAAACCCTCCGTAAAATTAATCTCGGCTTAAAACACGGTCGTACCTGCTTCACACAGGTACCCAGAGAAATGCTTCAGCACAAGTTCCTGGCGATACCCCGGTGGTGTTTCTCAATTCTCTCTCTCTGTACTTCTCAATTCTTCCACCGTGAAAGGACAGTGAGTAATCCCGATATTTCTTTTTCTTTAGATTAGGCCCGTCCCATACCAGGCTTGCGGTTGCACGTGTAAATACTCAGTAAAGTAGTCACATGGCTCGGTCCTTATTCTCGGAGCGGCAACCAACACAAACCCAACTCTCGTGCTCAAATGCACCCACCTTACAATCCATCCGCTCCCGATCCCATTTATTAGTTGGTCAAATTTTAATTAAGATGAATGAATCGAATCCCAGATCCTAAAACAAGCGATTCATCAAATCTCTTAATTTTATGCCTAGCTACATTCAATATATGGGATTGGATCCCCAAATACCTAACTGAGCAATACGAAGCATCTATTATTTAAAAACAGTGGACGATACTTCCATAAGTTATCCTAGGGTAAAGGCTTTATCAGTAGATGCATATGTCGGACAAACACATGCATTAGGTAACAGTATATGATCATACGACGTTTTCATCAACATAGCAGTTTTGGCAAAGCTATAAAATTGGTATTCTAGGGAAAGACTTGCCTTCGGAGTAGTTGGATTCCGGCGGTGCGTCGGCGGCGTCGATAAAATCTCCCTCCGCCCCCGAATAATCTATCGCACGCAAAACGAAAAAGAACAACCAATAAATAACATATATAGTAATATAATTTTAAAAATTGTATAAAAATTACAGAAGATTAATATGATTTTTCTGGATTTTTAGAAACTTGAATCGCCGGAATTGGAGTTCGGATGAATCCGGAGCGATACTGGGAAGGGTTGCTATTTGCTGAAATTCTCAAAAATGGGAAACGGCACTGTAGCTGCGGCCCCACTGCGCAGGTGACCCATCTGGGTCCTCCTCCAGATAAGAGCAGGATGGGTGAGTGCCTTTGAGAGAGAGAAACAAATAGAAAGAAAGAAGGAGTGAGAAAGGAAGAAGGGAGAGGAGGGAGGAGGAAGGTGGGGCGGTGGGCTTGGCCGGCGGCCGGCGACGCTCCGGCGACGGCGACGGCCAGCTGCGGCCGGCGATGAGGCAGCGGGACGACGCGGCTGGAGGATGCTGGGCGACGAGGCGGCACAAGGAGGCCGGCGGCGAGGTAGGGCCGGGCGGCGGTGGTGAGCAGGGGAGGACGCGGCGCGGCTAGGCTGCTGCTGGGCGGCACTCCAGCAGTGGGGCGCGATCGGCGAAGTTGGGGCGGCGGCAGCTACCCAGGAGCGCAGCGGCGGCGGCGTCCCACCACGGCGGGCGGCGATTCCGGGCGGCGCGACGCGAAGGAATAGGAGCTGGGCGGCGCAGGACTCCGGCGGTACACCGGGGACGATGGCGGTCAGAGGGCGGCTCACCGACGACGACGGGAACCACATCGCCAAGAACAACGCCGGCGCCGGTTGTGCTCAGCTCGGAGCTCCACGGCAACGGCGTCGAACAACTGTTTCTCCACGCCAATGCTGGCTGGTGGCCTCAGAGATTGCGAATTAGGGTTTGGGGGTTTGGGTTGCTTCAGGCTGTGATGTTCAACGGCAGAGAAATTGTTGCTGTGTGTTGGAGGCTTGGGATTTGGGGTTCTTGCAGGTGCACGTGGAGACGAGGAGGGCTGCGATTTGGGGTGGGCTTCGGTGAGATAATTTTGGCTGAGTACAGGGCTGGAGGTTTCAGTTGTTGATTGATCTGGGCTGTGGAGGTGAAGAATTGGGATCGAGGGTTTGTAGTTTGGGTTGGCTTCGGGGGCAAGGGTTGGTGAATTTTCTTGCAAGTGCTTGTGGGGAGGAAACCTCCATACGTGGCTCGTGGCCAGTGGTGGCACAACACGTGCAGGGCACGTCGGAGAACAGGACGGAACAGAATCATGACGAGGATAGGAACGGGAGAAAAGGGATAAGCGCAATCATGAATAGGAACGATGAAAAGGATGAGAACGGAAGAAAATCGTGAACAATCATGAAGAGGATAAGAACGGTGGAAAGGAAGAAAGATAGAATTTTTGTTGTATTTATTATTTTATGTGAATGTGAAAATGTAAATATATGTAATTTTAAATTAAGTTGTTTCTTTTTAATATACTAAATGGATGAGAACGGAAGAAAGAAATAAAAATATACTCTTTCTTCTAATATTAATTTTAGGAAAGATTAAAATTTTAAGTAAATGTAATTTTAGGTTTTTGGAAATAATTATTTCAAACAAGAAATTTCAAAATTTCGAAATCCCCGGATTATGATTTTAATAGAACTCACGGTCCGGGTTTTATAAACATTTTTATTTTGCGAATCAAACTCAAACAAATTGATTAGTTTCATTTTTCTTTTGAATAATCTTTGCAATATTATTTTTGGAAAGTTTAGAATATTAAAAGGTACATACTTATTTTCACAATCTTAGTTTAAAATGCATTTTCAAAATTATGCAAATGCAATAATGCATATGATTTTAGGGTTTTGAAAATAAGGATGTTACAATGTGGAGGAGGCAACATGTGAGAGGAGGAGGAGGAGGCATGGACGACGCGGGCAGGAGACACACATGTGAGAGAGAGGGAGGGATGGGGATGGGGAGCGAGGGGCATGGGAAGTGAGACACATGTGAGGAGGCGGAGGAGGAGGCAGGACGAGCGGCAGTACAGGAGAGCAGTGAGAGGAGGCAGAGGGATGCATGGGGGAGCGAGACTACATGTGAGGAGGGGCAGGAGGAGGGGAGAGGAGGGGGCTGGGGAGGGAGGAGGCGGAGGAGGGGGGGGGGAGGCATGAGGGGGGGGGAAGGCATGTGAGGAGGAGGGGAGAGGAGGGGGAGGGGGCGGCGGGGCGGGGGATGGGATGAAGGGAGAGAGGTTTGGAGGCATGGGGACCAAGGATGGGCTAGGGCGCAATAATTGCAGGGAGACAGGGGACCGGCGGGTTAATGAAAATAAATGCATCAAGGTTGGTTTTGTTATAAACCCAAGACTGAAAGTTATTATCAAGGTGTTTTAAACACCATCTTAGGTTTAATAAAAAACTGGCACCGATAATTTTTTCCGCCTAATATTAGATAATCAAATTTAGAAAACATATATTTTTGTTTAACCTATATAAACATTTCAAAAAATTCTAGAGAAATGTTGTGCGGCCAAAAAAAAGTATTACTTTCAATCTTGATTTTTTGGTATTTTTGCGAACAAATATGTTAAAAAAATAATGTATAAACGGTCAATCAATATTATTAGAAACCAAAATTTAATCATAAAAATACGAAAAATTCTAGATTGAGAGTACTACATATTTGACAGCACTGTGATTTTTTTAGATTTTTGAAAATTTTTATATAGCTTACTAAGCATTAAAGAGAACTTTTGTCAATGGCAAAGAAAGAAACATCCCGCAAATGTGATAGCATGAATTTAGTGGATATGCTATTTTTCATTACTTAAATTTAGTTTTAGGCATGAGGATAATAATTACATTTTTGATAAATTTTAACCATTATTCTTGTTGTGATAAAAAAAATATCTTATTTCTGTCTTATTTAATGATTACTAATTTTGTGAAAATATGATTTATCTAGAATTAAGAATCTAGAATTAAGAGTGAAAATATGAAAATATGTAATTAAGAGTATAATTTGGGAATTACGGTCTTATGATAAAAAATAATTGTAATTACCATATAAGATTACTGAACATTTTTTACAACGGAGTTACAATTAAACTACTAATCCTTCATTATGATCGCGGCGGATGTAAGTAGGTTCATCACTCTCTTCCATTAGACTCGGGTCGACATTCTCTCCGAACGGAGCTACCTCTTCATACTGATTGTACTCTTCCTCATCGACGACATTCTCAACCCTAACAATTCTTCTTTTTCCTTGCAGAACCACGTGGCGGTCTTTGTTGGCCGGGTCACTAACATAGAATACTTGTATAACATCCTTTGCAAGCATGAATGGTTGTTCTCTATATCCAACACATTTGAGATCTACGATAGTCATGCCATATTTGTCATTTTCCACCACCGCATGGAGTTGGACCCATTAGCATCGAAAAAGAGGGACCTTCAAAGCTCCATAGTCCAACTCCCAGATCTCTATGAACCCATAGTACATCTGCATAGAGCCATTGTTGTTGGATGCATCTGTACGGACACCACTATTTTGATTAGTGCTCTTGTCATCTTGTGCTCTCGTGTAAAATGTGTAACCGTTGATCTCGTATCCTTGGAAAGTGAGGATTGTAGTGGACGGTCCTCGGGCCAACACTTCCAACTCAGTAGAGACCGTCTGCATGCCCATGACATGTCCGCTAACCGACCACCGAATTTATTTCTATGCTCCTCTCGATCCATTCATCGACTTCTTTGGGTTATTAAATGCAGAATTGTCATGTGCATATCACAATACTCAAAGAACCACCACCGATTGTTGAAGAACTGCGAAATATGCTTGCACGAAAGATACTATTTCATTAGTACGTTGTGTTTTTGACCAATGGTACCTTTTCCCGTAGCCTTCCTCATGACGCCAAACAGCACACCGACGGCCAGATCCATGTAGTCAATGCAAAACTCAATGACCTCCTCAGATGTCCATCCTCCGCCACATGACCTTCCTACCGATTTGATTCTTAACATATTTCTTAAGAACCCCATAAACCTCTCGAAAGGGTACATTTGATGTAAGAACACAGGCCCAAGGACCCGTATCTAGGGGACGATATGAACTATGAGGTGAACCATCATATCGAAAAATGTTGGTGGAAAATGCATCTCAAGCCAGGCATAGAGTGTGGACCACATCTTCCCGCTGCGGCTTGTCCGGCTGCGGATCGATGACCTTATGTGAAATTGCGTTAAAGAAAGAACACACCTTTATCACGTGTCTCGTTTTTTCTCGAAGAATTGCCCTAAGTGCAATTGCGAGCATATGCGTCATCATCATATGACGATCATGGGCCTTCATCATGCCAATAAGTATCTTGAATCTTTTATACTTACTAGCCTCTTCATGTTGGCGAGAGTAACGGACGGGACTTTAACTCTATGGAAGAAAGTGCACAAGTCAATTTTCTCCCTCTTACTGAGTGTGTAGCAAGCTGGGGGAAGGAGTTTTTTTTTTCATTATGGTGTACTATGTGTAGCTCTTTCCTCAGTTCCATTTCTTCGAGGTCCTTACGGGCCTACACTGTATCTTTAGTCTTGCCAGATATGCCTACTAAGAGTCCAAGAATGCTCTCGCACACATTCTTCTCTATGTGCATGACGTCATGTGCATGGCGAACATCCAAATCCTTCCAATACGGGAGTTCCCAAAACACTGATCTCTTTTTCCACAACCCTTCTTTCGCGGTAGTTTTGTTGCCCCGTCCCTTTCCGAAGATACATTCGATGTCCTTTACCAAAGTTGAATAACTGCTCACCAAGGCGACTTTCGAGCAAAGATCATTCTCGACATCCCATCAAAAGATTTCTTATCCTTCCGGTATGAGTGGTCCCGGCGTTGCCACCTACGGTGACGCGTGTATACCATTTTTCGACTGTTGGTTAGATACCGACCTGAAGTTCCCTCCATACACACCACGCATCCGTTGTAGCCTTTTGTAACCTGCCCAGATAGATTGCCTAGGGCAGGCCAGTCTTGAATTGTTACGAAAAGCATTGCACGCAGGGTCATCATTGGGATCGTCGACAACCACATCGTTAACATCGTCAGTCTGCATCTCGCTTCCACCGGCGTCTTCGACAGTGTGTTGTGAGTCCTGATGTTCAGTGTCAACTTCTTCACCATGCTTGCTCCAACATGTATATCGATCTTTGAAACCCCTTCGAAGCAAGTGTGGACGAATTTGCTCTGCGCTACAAAACTGCTTCTCGTTCTTGCAATCCACACATGGACAACATATATACTCCAACTGGGTATTTGACTTGTACGCCTTAACAATCCTCAGAAACAAGTCCACAGCATTGAAGAACTCCGGGCTACGACGGTCTGCATCATACATCCATCTCCTCTCCATCTACAATAAAGAACAAAAGTTTAATAATGTTATACTACCTATGAATATATTTATCATTTGTAACAACATATATATACATAATCAAAATATTTGAAATGACATAAATTAATAAACAAAATCCACTATTCACTCCATCAACTAAATTATTGGAAATTACATAAATAAACCAAATTACTTGTCACCCGCAGGTTCACTGCTAGATACGGCGACCGTAGAATCCACCGTTAAGGCAGGCATGCAGAAGATGTACTTAACAAAATATGCTTTCTCATAGCATACTTATAATTAAATCAAATAATTGTTCCTGGGTTTGGAGTCTCCACGCGATGAAAACGACCACAATTGCTTGGATTTGGAGCCTCCATGCACAAAAACTAACACAATTGCTTTGATTTGGAATCTCCACGCTTAGCCTTCAAAATTTGGATCTCAAATCTGCCTCACAGCCGCAATGTGCCTCCACCCGTAGCCCACATCGATCTGCAGACAAATTTGCCTTCCACCTTAGCTCCTATTTATAGAGAATACATCACTGCCGGTTTTTAACAAAAACCGGCAGTGATACCGGTTCACTAGTTTGGCGGGAAGTGCAATGAAACCGGCAGTGGTAATAACTATCACTGCCGGTTCTAGCCTGTGGGCGGGAAGGGTGTATAAAACCGGCAGTTAAAATAAATTTCCACTGCCGGTTCATATTAGTGCATTAAAAACCGGCACTGATACTCCACATCAGTGCCGGTTTGTAATAGGAACCGGCAGTGAAACTATCACTGTCGGTTTGTGCCCCTAGGCGGCACTGATGCTCTGATTTTTTGCTACCCCGGTTTGCAAACCGGCAGTGATAACTAATCACTGCCGATTTTCTTTGAACCGGCACAGATGAGGCGGTTACAAAGGGTAGTTCTGTTGTAGTGCAGGATTTGAGCGCTGGGGTGCACACTTTAAGCAAATTTTTTTTTTTGTAATGATAGAATGTCCAATACCATAAATTATAGAAGTACATGATGTCACAACTCACCGCTGTCTCTAAATAAAACAATCATCACTGCATTGCATCAAACATTCATTTTAAACAATTAATATCTAACCAGCACAAATCATCACTGCATTGCATCAAACATTCATTTTTAAACAATTAATATCTAACCGGCACAAATATTAATTCCTAAAGCCAACTTAAGTCAGTATTAAATTTTAACAAGCCTATGGTGACCGAGACTTTGAGAGCCAACTCCTAAAAAGTCTCGAGAGCTAACTCAATGAATTTGAGACTTGAGAGAGCACGCCCCACAACATTACAATCACTAGATCATATAATTATAATTGATAAGAGAATATTACTAGATCATATAATTATAATTGATACGAGAATATTACATGTTCAATAGCACCAGCGACAAGAAAGGATTAGATTGAACAGCACACACTCGAAGCGATACCTATCAGATTCAGACGGAGAGGACGCATAGATGATATACCTGGAGCGCAACTCCTAGGACGGTGTCCCCTTCGCGATGGCGCGATGGCGACTCCGATCCTCAATCCACCGCTAGCGGGCCGCCCAGTGCCACTTTGGCAGCAAGAACGGCTCAGCGCCTTGACTCGGCGCCCTACGCGGCTGTTCCCGCCTCGTAAGGGCCTCGCCAGCAGCTCGGCCGCTTGGAGCCTCGGGCTCTCGGCGACGGCGGCTCCCTGCTGAGGTGGCGCCAATGGCTCACGCCTGGCCTGACCTAACTGTGGATCGCCTTGCTACGTGGAGCACTGAGGAGAGCTAGGGTTTTCTATTTGGATTTGGGGATTTTGGAATTTTGGGCTGTAACACCAGTGCTTACTCGGTTGCCGGTTGCGCGTTGCGGGCTATATACATGGGGCATGGGTGTGGCTTGGTTGCGGCTTGCGGGCCCTATGGCTGAACTAGGCTGTGGGGGTGCACAGAACTAGGTCTTGGTTGAAATTAGGCCTGGTAATCCTTTGTGAGGGGTCTTTGGTTTTCAAATTTTGTTAGGGTGTCCAGACATACCGGGCACCCCATCTGGATCCGTCCGTGGGTTAGAACGCACAAGTGCAATCCACAATACATTTAATTCCATGCGGCACATAATCACAAAAAAAATTCGAAGTGAAAGTACCATCAATTAAATTGAAATTCAACTATGAATTAGATTCGCAATGTTGGACTCTACGAACCCAGAGGAATTACGTAGGAAATTACAATTTGTCAAATGGACCGGTAAACGCCGTACGTCGGAAGCATGGTCCAAGCAATAGTATAATCCAAACTCCAGAGCGATCGATTGCCCTAGTGCTGACGCCAGCATCCCTGACCAAGCTTTCTTTTAATAATAAATAGGCCGTACAGCCTACACAAGTGAGCGCACGTGCTGTGAAGGGTTGACCCAGAAACTGCATAATCTCTCCCAAGATGGATTAATTAGCTTACATACCTATAAGTACATTTTTCTGTCCGATCGATCAGTTCATCACGCTTTCTTGTTAGCCAAGTTGCAAAAGATCGAGCTTAAACATAGGGCATAAATTATTAATCATAAATAATACTAGAAACTTTAAACCGAATTAATGTACTGGACATTTGATAATATTGTAATTTGTTGACATTTTTTGAAATTTTATATATAGTCTAAACTAAAAAAATGCAAGAACTAGGGCAAGCCTAAGACATAGACAACGAGTCGACGACCATGATAGGCATAGAATTTTATCGGTTCTAATTTTTGAATTTTCGATAAACTGTTTCAAATTTTTTATTCGTATTAGACTGCTCCGTTCCTAGAACTACTAAAAGATGGACATAGAAAATGGTATTGTTCAAAACCATCTCTGATGACTGTATAGTAGTGCAGCTTGCCAGATTAGCCTTATTGTGTTGATAATTGTCTATTCTTTTTTTTAAATCAAAGGGCGGGAGCTCTGCCAATTCATTCAATTAGGAGAAAAATACAGGAAAAAAAACAACAGGGTGTGAACCCAACCACAACCGCAGTGCAACGTTGCCAACCCTCCCCGTGGCCGATCAACTCAGCGGGGGGGACAACACTACAACAACTGGCCACCCAACGACGCTGGCGGTCGACAGGGGCGTCCGACCCAACCGAAGACACCACTCAAGCGGCGTTGACTCGGCTACCAAATAGAGACACTCTAATGGAGACCTACCAATAGCACGGGAGGACCACAACGACGTCTTTAGCAAGGAAGCGACGATGAGATCACTGCTGCCGCCCGTCCACAACTAGGGCCCCGTTCTTTTGAGCGGACCACCGGCGGTAAAAAAAAAATTTTAGATTATTTTTTAGATTATTTAATTTTTTTTTTCTAAAAACTTATAAATTTGCTACAGTAAAACCGCCAACCGCCAGAAACCGCCAAAAGAAACAGACCCTAGGTTTTCACCTGAAAACGAGGGAGGGGGCACCTACGATGTTGCCACCAAGGAGAGGAACGGCGCCGGAAAGGCATCGCCACCGCCGGCCCAAGCAGGAAGCCGGGCAGGGCTTTCGCCTAGCGCACCCTCGCCCCGAAGCCGCACTGAAGAGAGAACTAGAGCATAGGCGTGAAGACCAGACACCGACCACCGCCACCAGAGCACCCTCCGACTAAAGGCCACCGAACCGCCACCCACACAACCGCCCCGAAGCCACCCAGCTACCACAAGGGGGTGGGGAGGAGCCAAGCAGGAATGGGAGACCGGATTGCAGGGAAACGGCAGCAGCGACAAAAACCGGGTGGGCAAAAGGGCGAGGCCGACGATGCAGAACCAAAAACCCAAGTGGAGACCGGCGGAGGAGCTCACCGAGACCACCACGCGATGAATCCGACCACCCGCTGCCGGATCTGAGCGCCCCTTCACTAGATCCGGGCACCCCGCCTCTGGATCTGGCCAGCCACCGTCAGCACCACCTCTACACGAGCCGGCTCACCACCGCATCACCTGGCCACAATAGGAGAAGAAGGGGGAGTGAAGAAAGAAGGAGAGGAAGGGAGGGGGCCCGCCGCCGTCGCCGCATTGGTCGCGACGGTGGCGAGGAGGGTGAGTTGGGGGCGGGTTTGCTGGCGGCGGCCAAGTCGCCCCCCGAGTCGCTTCGCGTGCAACTCCGGGGGTACCGGACCAATTGCCTTTCAACATTTTTATTCTCTATTCTAACAATGTTATTTTTAAATTTTTGGATGTGTGTGTTCAATGTGAGATATATAAAGTGTTTGAAAAAGCTGTGGTAGGTACGTCCATCGGTCTTCTTTTCTTTGCAAAAAATAAAGATGGACGTCCCTTTCGAATTGGTTCCAAAAGTTCAAATCTAACGACGTAGTCGTGTTCCCGCAGAAGTAGGTTGTTGAATATTCTATTTTTTCCATTTCTATTCGCTAAGCAGATCAGATGTCAATTTGTAATGCAAACAATATGATGTATGTTTTTAAACTACTGTTGCCTGTTGCATTAACGCCAAAAGTTTTGGAGGTTCTTTGATTCAACGACATTTCAAACGGAAAAATCAGAGAAATTTGATCTAAAGGAGAACTTTCATTAGTGTTGTTTGATTGTAGGATTACAAGAATAAATTTCATGAATAGAATTCTTTCCTTTAATTTTTCCTATTTTAGAGTATTTCTAGAATGACCTATAACATCATTTCTTTATGTTTTTTCCTAGCTATGCAGCCTCTTCATCTATCATTTTATCTAAACAATAAAGGAAAAAGGCTAATTTGCACTTCCAACTATCAAGTTTCGTCTCCTTTGCCCCCTAGACTCAAAAATTAGGTATTCTACCCTCCAACTTTCAAAACACTCCAATTTGCAAAACCGGTGCATCTAACCACCACCCACCCCCCCCCCCCCCCAAGTTTTGCTAGGTTGTTGTATATCTTTCTCTGCATGTGGGCTCCACTTATATGCATTATTTAAAAATTCATCTTGAAAACAAAAAAATAAAAAAATGCAATAGGTTTGTCATTAATTCAAAAATTGTTCCTCTATCGTGGCATGGCACCTCAGAAAGGGGTTGTTGTGGGACTATGGTGAGGTCAAGGGCATCCCGCCGTTTGATGGCACACCAACCCTCCTGCCGCAGCACGGATGCACGACAAGGGCTTGCCGCTGGGCCAAGGCACCACAACGATTTGCCATAGGGCCAAGGCGTTGCAAGGATTTGCCGTAGGACCAAAGCGCCACAAGGGCTATTAATTAAACTTGTATTCATTACATAAGAAGAGGAAATGTGAAGTCATCGAATACCAATGTTATGTGAATATGGCGAATGCCGCAAATACATTATTAGTCACGAAATTTTTTGAAAGATCCTCAAACTCTTTCGAGCTTTCGTAGTCGATAGGAAGACCATCATTATCATAGTCATAGTCATTAACATCATCTTCACAATATTAACAAGTGTGAGAGGCTCACCTTCTTCATTGTTGTCATAGTCGAAAGGAAGACATAGATTAGACAAATCAGGGTCCACAAGCTCGCCATGCCAGTCTTCGAGAAGGCGAGGGTGTACTTCATGCCCACATAGCCTTTCATTGGACTATAGGGTGAGTAGCTCAAGTTCACGGGCTGTAGCATCGATTCAAGTTTGAAGCCACTCGATTCATACTCGTCGTAGTAATTTGCATTTTCCATCTGCATGCATTACGATATCAAGTAGGAAAACATCAAGGTACTAATCACATGGATAATAAAAATTTGAAGGGAGTTGTTGACGCAAAAACGGATTCTTCTGTCGGCACACGTGGGCTTAGGAAATAGGATTCCCGATAGCATCGGGAGCAAGGTCCAAGACATGCCAGCCGATTTGATTCTGCAATCGGCAAGAGGACTTACTCAGCTTTCGCCTATAGCTGATTAGATCCGTAATACGAGGAACCTGCAATACTTAGAAACAGATACGCCAACAGGCTTGAAGAGCACTTGCCAAAAAGATGAAGTCAATACCAGATCCCTATTGGATATGATGGATGTTGGCAATCCATGGACGCGCACAATCTCATCAAAGAACGACCGAGCCACTCAAGCCGCTGAGTAAGGATGTGTGTCAAGGGAACAAAATGAGCGCTCTTAGAGAAATAGTCGACGACAGAGAGAATCATGGACTCATTGCCCAACCTTAGGCAAAACCTCAATGATGGACCAGATGATTCGACTTGTTCGACGACCTTATTCCGCTGACAAATCACACAATCACGAACAAACCCCTACACCGTTGTGCAGTCTTGTAGGAGATGAAGATCCTGGTGTCAACGATCTAGCATTAAGGGGGGACGATGAAAATCCTCCATGCCCTTGATCATAGATGGATGCGAGAATTGCTAGAACTAAAAGGGAACACGGCGGTAAGTACAACTTATGTCACCATGGACCCATCCACCATGGCCTAAGGAGATCGATCCCCGAGTGCCTGGATGTGATCTCCTCGTACAAAGCTCGGCAAGGTCGCTCGGCGAGGCTGATGGAAGAAGCTAATTAAACTATGGCATTGAGTGGGCTGCGAGTGCAGCGGCGGCGGGATCCCGACGTGACAGAGCATCGGCCACGACGTTGGCGATGTCCGGCTTATTATACTCGACAAAGGAATCAAAGCCTAACAGTTGGCTGACTATCTGTGTTGTGGAATGCACTGATCTAGAAGATATTGGAGAGAGTAGTGGTCCGTCCCGTCCACAGCACGTATTCTCATCCCTAGAGATACGGCCACCAATGCCGCACTGCCTTGACAACCCAATCAGTTCACACTCATCCGCGATGAGAGCACGGTGCTGAGCTACTAACGGCGTGGCTAAAGAAGGCAATAGGGCCTACCCTTGATGTTGCATGGCGCCAAACCCAGTTCAAGGATTTGTTTTTCGTTTTGGGGAAAAAACTCGGAGACTGAGAGAACCGATTTGAGTAAAACGGGCTGTCTGGACTGTTCAGAAATTCAAAACGGACCGAATTTATTTAACCGAGCTCATAAAAACTCGGCCTAGTACGAGAATACCGATTTTCACCGATTTTTGGTTTTCTCGGACCGAAAAACAAATCCCTAACCCAGTTCTAGAAGAATTGCACTCTATCACAAAGGTGTGAGAGCAATCCGGCAGGTGCGGCATCGGAGCCGTTGTGCGGGCCTGGAATGCTGAACCAGTGTCCGACGACCACCCAAAAGAATTCTTCTTTCGGAGCTGTGTCAATGAAGCTGCCATGTTACTGTAGGCCTGAATGAACTTCCGGTAGTAGCCGACTAGTCCCAAAAATCCATGCAAGGCCCATGCGAACGTGGGTTCTGGCCATTCGTGGACCGCCTAAACCTTCTGTGAAACCATGGAGGTGCTCTGCCAGAGATCATGTGCCCAGGATAAGGTATGGTACCAACACTAATGCAGAATACGTCATCACTGGCGGTTCTGAACTCATATCACTGGCGGTTTTCGAACCGACAGTGATAATCGGGGATTTTCACTGACGGGTGCGGTACCGCCAGTGATATTAATAATTTCACCGGCGGTTGTCGTGATAACCGTCGGTGATAACAGATTTTCACTGGCGGTTTAAATCAAAATCGCCGGTGATATGTAAACCTTCACCGGCGGTTTTAATTTGGAACCACCAGTGACGATGCATATCACTGGCGGTTTTGGTATGAACCGCCAGTGATATCTTTTTCAGGGTCAAAAAAATAATTTTATCCATACACATCCAGAATTCATCCATATACATATACATCAATAAATATCCAGATTTCATCCAGAATTCAGAATAAACATCCATATTCATACATATACATCCAGAATTCAGAATAAACATCCATATTCATCCATATACATATACATATACATCCAAAAAATACATATACATCCAGAATTCATCCATACACATCCAGAATTCATCCATATACATATACATCCATATACATCCAAAAAATAATTTCATCCATATACATATACATCAATAAACATCCAGATTTCATCCATATACATCTAGATTTCATTTAAATAAGAACAACATCAAATTCAAAGGAACATATCATATATTAGTATAACCAAGTTATTACAGGACATGCATACACTTCATACAATATGTCTGTTATAGTTAACTATAGGCATCCACTGTTTACACGACCATTTGGGTCAATAACTTTGGTATTAATAAACGTAGCCAAACTATCTATAATGTCTGCAAGAGAATTGAAATCGATGTTTATATCTCCAATGTTCATATCTTCATTTGGTCGTAATCCCAGAATGATTTGCATATGCCGCCGGATCGATTTCTTCAAGATTTGGTAGAAGAGTAATATCCTTCTCGGGCCACTGGACGAAACTATAGACAGCATCCCCAACTGTTATGATTTCATCATTGGGGGGATTCACAAGTGGGATCTTCGCTGCGGTGTTGTCCATAACAGCGTCTACCTGGACCTTCACATAGCCCGCCGCCAAGTCCGCACCATGAACCTTCATCCCCGAAATGCAGGGGTACACCACACCGTGGGCCACCTCGAGTGAAACACCGGCGCTATACGAAACTTGGAACAAGCAATGGGTAATCTCTTTGATGTCGTCCACCGGGTATTTCGTTGGGCCAGCCTTATCGGGCGAAGGTGCAGAAGCGCAGCTGCTTTTAAATGGAGGGGTACAACCGAGAGCTTGTGTATTAGGGTTGGCTTCGAGTCTGTTCCTTACGAGTTCCTCCAACTATTGTACCCGAGGCTCCCATTCTGCTCGTATCTTCTCAGCTTCTGCGCGTACCCTATTTTGAATTTCCTCCTCTAAGTTATGTACACATTTCATTTTCTTGTAGTAGAGATAGTCATTGGGGAACTCCTCCTTCCAGGTAACGTAGACCCCGATGCCCCACGTACGACCTGGGTGTTCCTTGTTTCCTAGGTCCTCAGTTAGGATGTCTCGCTCCCTGTTTTCGATAAAGGAGCCTTGTGATGCTTGCGTGTCATACTCAATCTGCAATATGTGGGGAAATTGTAATTGGGGTGTTACGAAAGTAAACATTGTAAGGGTCATTGTGCACTTACCAGCTTTTGAACCACCTCAGCAGTCTTGGGCGTGGAGAAAACTAGCCCCGTCGGTGTGACTTTGACCCTAGCCCTGATCCAGCGGTTAGCACGCGTGTTGGTGAGCCTTGTGGCGGCTTCAGATTGCTTACTGGCGCAGTCGGCCAGCTCCCACTTGCGTTCTTTTGCCACATATCCAACGGTGCCGAGTCTGTGGGGTGGGTATTCTTGGCCTGAATGGCCTTGTGTTTGATGGAGGACTTCTTGAACTCCTTCGTTGTCTTCATCCTCTTGAACACCTCCCACACCTTATTTGTAATGAAAGGGTACTTCTTAAACGGGTCTTTTCCTCATTGACGAAATCCTTGACAAGATCCACCTTCCAGTTCTTCCAGGCGATCCCCATGCGCTTCAGGGTGTTCTTCCGCACCTCAGGAAGAGAGTCTTCAGGGATTTGAAATGACCGTTTGAGCTCCTCCCATAGTTGGTCCCTTTCTTGAGCGGTGAGGTCCTTCGAGGTGTTGGTGGTGCATGAGACTCATGCCCTAGCCACCAGCCCGCACATTGTTCGATACGCTGATGCAGCTTTCGTGGGAAGGACCGGTATACCTCCTGTCCGGACCTCTGTGATGGTATGAACGACATCGGTCTTGAGCTTGCTTGGCCCCCTGCTAACCCTTCTCTTCACAGTTGGGGTGGCCTCGGGCGCGGTCCTCGCTTGAGGGGTGGCCTCGGGCGCTGCCCCTGCTTGAGGGGTGGCCTCAAGGTCCATACTACATAAAAGAGAACACTAGGCAATTTAGCCTTCCAACATACAAGAGAAGCAATTAACTTTCTATGAAAACATATCCCTTTGTGTTGTACATACTACCGATACATCATAAGTGTATAGACATCTATGGACATCGTAAATAGATATCTACCATTATCTAAACCAGCACTTTGCCACGACCTATGAAGGGTCAAAATTGAATTGAGCCGAGCGGAGGACCAAAGTGGTCTTTTCTTTCTCTGCTCCCTTAATTTTTAATATATTCGATAGCATGTATAGTATCCTTATTTACTCATGTCTTGTTTTAGAATTGTTGTAAATAGTGCATAATGAGCAAAATGATAGCAGAAATAATTCCATATATAGTTAACAGCAATATAATGTCATGAAAATTAAATATAATCACAATTTCTATTAAAGACAGCATTAGGGCAACTAGAAAAATGATTATCCAGCATGTAACCATAACAAAACAGCAGGTATAACAGGTATAAATTCAGTAACTAAACTCAGATTTTATTTGTAATTGATTGCTCTCGGATTGCTAGAAGGGTTGCTAAATGAATTAGCCGTCCAACTTCTAGATGGGCTATATTTTCACAAGTTGTATAATCTGAAATTTCAGGATTACAATCCTAGAATTAGCACTTCTCTTGCACAGAAGATATAATCACAGCTCTATGTGTATGACTAAGCAATATCACTATGAACCAATAATTAAAAGGTCAATGTATCAATTCAGCTCATATACAAACAGTCAATAAACTGAGATGAACAGCAACATGCTAACACACTGCATCAACTAGTATCAAGCCCAAGCAGTCATACTAGTTCTCCAAACTTGAACATAAGTAGTGCAGCAGTATATTGACCAAATAAATTAACTTTGTTTTACTAAATTATACATATTAAGCCTCCAAATTATCAGCTAAGAGCAGTACTTATCTAGGTCTAACAAAATCCTTTAATTAACAGATTAAACAAGCCTCAATCTCAAGCATCATCATCGAGCAGTAAATCCGAAGCTAACGGTCGTCTTGCGCCCCCAAACCGGTTAAGATCAGCCCCTTGTACCAAGTACAAGGTCCCCAAATCCACTTCGGTTGGCATAGCACGAGAACAAACTAAAGAAGCCACAGAGAATTCTTACAGTGCGCCGAACCGAGCTGGCAAGAGGAGACAAAGCGCGAGGGCGTGGCGCCGGAACCGGTGAGAAGGGCTGACCTTAAGGGCGGGGAGGTAGAGGGCGTGGCGCCGGAGCCGACGGACACAAACGTCGAGGAAGCCATCCACTTCCTGTCGAGGGATCGGCGACGAGGGCGGCTGCGACGAAGGCGGCGTCGAGGGCAGCGGTGACTAGGGCGGCGTCGAGGGCGGCGGCGATGAGGCGGCGTCGAGGGCTCAGCGACGGGGGCGGTGGCGATGAGGGCGGCGACGAGGGCTCGACGACGAGGGCGGCGGCAACGAGAGCCGGAGGACGCAGACGAGAGGGCGGCGACTAGGGCTCGGTAACAAGAGAGTGCGTGGGACATGTGAAAATTTTGGGGTTTAGCGCGGCTGGGATATGTATAGTAGTAACTGTGCTGGCGGCTCAAGATATAACCGCCAGTGGTAGTGAACCATCACCGGCGGCTCACTATATAATCGCCGGTGGTAGTGGACCATCACTGGCGGCTCAAGATATAACCGCCCGTGGTAGTGGACCATCACCGGCGGCTCACTATATAACCGCTAGTGGTAGTGGGCCATCACTGGCGGCTGATGTGATAACCGCCAGTGGTAGTAGACCATCACTAGCGGCTTAAGACATAACCGCCAATGCCAGTGATAGCTATATTAGGGCTATATAATAGAACTATACATGACTATATAGGATATAATAGGACTATATTTGGGCTATATAATAGGATTATAATAGTACTATATAATAGGATTATAATAGAACTATATAATAAGATTATAATAGGGCTATATAATAGAACTATACAGGACTATATAGGATTATAATAGGACTATATTAGGGCTATATAATAAGATTATAATAGGACTATATAATAGGATTATATTGGATTACATTATACATTCTATAATAAGATTACATTACAAAATGGGATTACATAACTCAAATATAAGATACAAATAAAACAGTATAATCAGTCCTCAACGATCAGCCCTTCTTGATGATCGTTGCGCACATAGGTGGTTGCATTGGCCATGTCACTTGATGTTGGGTCGGTTTCATCATGTAATGGAAGTATTTCATCGAATTGGTTGTAATCCTCCTCGTCCACCACATTCTCGACTCCAACGATTCTTCTTTTCCCACTAAGAACAACATTTTTGTTCTTATCAGCAGGATCTTTGACATAGAAGACCTGTAAAACTTGGGTTGCGAGGACAAAAGGGTCATCTCTATATCCCACTCGGGCGAGGTCAACGGTAGTCAAACCAAACTCATCAGATTTGTTAACCCCTCTACTTTGGACCCATTTGCACCGAAAAAGGGTTATTTTGAAAATCACGTAGTCCAGTTCCCAGATCTACTCAATGAAACCATAGAACAAGTTCTTGCATTGTGTTACTAGGCCTTGATTGTGCTCCTCCTCATATGCATCTATACGATCGCCGCTGTTCTGCACTGTGCTCTTCCTGTCTTGAGATATCATGTAGAATGTGTACCCATTTATGTCATATCCTTGCCACGTCACCACCGTGTATCTTGGTCCCTTTGCTCGCCATAAGAGTAGATCAGAACACTGTGTTCTGGTGAATCGTGTCTTGAACCAATCATTGAAACAACGGTCATGCTCCTTTTTTATCCAAGCCTCTGTCTTGTTTGGGTACTGGCGGCGTATGAAATCCTTGTGCTCTTCTATGTAAGGGGCCACCTCCGTTATGTGATTCAGAACAATGAAGTGCGCTTTACGGTACATGTCTCCGTTGGGTGTGATCTGTTTTCTGCCAAGTGTGCCCGTACCATGCAGCCCACCCTCATGATGGGATACGGACACACCTATGGGGTCAACTTGCGACATGTAATCAATGCAGAATTCGATCACCTCCTCTGTTGCATACCCTTCGACAATGCTAGCCTCAGGACGATATCGGTTGCGTACGTATGACTTTAGAATCCCCATGTACCTCTCGAACGGATACATGTAATGTAGAAACACCAGGCCACATAACTTAATTTCTCGAACAAGGTGAACCATGAGATGTACCATAGTATCAAAGAAGGATGGGGAGAAATACATCTCGAGATCACATATAATTCTTACTGCTTCGTTATGTAGCGAATCAAGAGTATCAGGATCGATGACTTTCTGATGGATTGCATTGAAGAACAAGCTCAGCCTTGTGATGGTTCGTCGGACGTCCGGAGGCAATATACTCCTTATTACAATGGAAATCATCTAAGTCACTCATGTGACTTCATTCCAAACAATTTCAAGCCACTCATGGACACTATCCTCTTCATGTTGGCAGCGTACCGGATGGGTATTTTACACCATGCAAGCACTGACAAAATTATTTTCGCTTGGCCTTGGATAGAGTAAAGCAAGCTGGAGGGAGTTCCGTCCTGCCCGTACTACTAATTATTGGTGCTGACTCGCTTCTTAAGTTATATCGACTAAGTCGAGCCGTGCGTTTAGTCTATCCTTCGTTTTGTCCTTCATATGAAGCAATGAACCAACCAAACTATTGCAAAAGTTAACCTCCACATGCATCATATCCAAGCAGTGTCGAACATATAGTTCTTCCCAGTAAGGTAGATCCCACAAAATTGACCTTTTCTTCCATATGCCGTTTTCACTGGTTTTTGTTTTCTTCCTCTTTCTCCCCATTTCACATTTTCCAAACTTAACATGCAGGCCTGTAAACATATCATGCACTTCTTTTCCACTAAGTATGTGTGGAGCCGATCCATTTTCCCTGGTTCCATCGAATTGCTTGGTCAACTTGCGATATGGATGATTCACACGTAGAAACCGTCGATGGCGCATATACACAGTCTTCTGCCAATTCCTGAGCCACACACTTGCTGTATCATCTAAGCAGTGAGGACAAGTTTTACTTCCTTTTGTTTTCATGACCGAAAGGTTTCCAAGTGCGGGAAAATCGTTGATGGTGCAAAACAACATTGCACGTAGCGTGAAGTTCTCTCGTCGATCCGCATCCCATACTCTAACCCTTTCATTCCACAGCATCTGTATTTCCTCTACCAATGGTGCAAGGTACACATCTATATCATTGCCGGGCTGCTTTGGTCCTTGGATTAGTAGGCATATCATAATGTACTTCCTCTTCATGCAGAGCCAAGGAGGAAAATTATATATGCATAGGTTCACAGGCCATGTGCTATGCTTGCTGCTCTAATTTCCAAATGGATTCATGCCTTCTGTGCTCAATCCAAACCTTAAATTTCTAGGGTCTACACCAAAATCCGGGAACTTGTAGTCATTGTTTCTCCACTGCGGAGCGTCTGCAAGGTGCCTAAGCTTTCCATCTTTCTTACGATGCTCTGAGTGCCACCTAAGAAGTCTAGACTCTTTCTCATTTCTAAACTATCGTGTCAAACGAGGAGTGACTGACAGATACCACAAAACCTTTGCTGGGTTCCTCGATTAAGGTCGGCATCCTCATCCTCGTCGTCGTTACGGCCTTTGACATTTCTCTTATAGCGGGATGCTTTACACTCTGGACATGAGTGCAGGTTGCTATAGTTGTGACAGTATAGGATGCAATCATTGGGGCATGCGTGGATTTTTTGCACGTCTAATCCTAAGGAACAAATAACTTTTTTGGCACCATATGTTGTTTCTGGCATCAAATTTTCCTAGGGAAGAAGTTCCTTCAGTAGTCGTAAGAGCTCCGTGAAACTTTTGTCAGACCAACGGTTCCTAGCCTTCAATTGTAGGAGTTCAAGTACAGTCGCCAATAAAGTGTGTTTCACCTTGCAACCATGAAAGATTGGCCTCTCGAACTCCTCTGACCATTTCCTGAATTTAATGAACTCTTCCGTAGTGCCATAGTCTGTTTCGACGTCACGCATCATTCTATCGAACTCGTAAACTTCCTTATCTAATGTTTCACCAACATCATCATACTCGACACCTGCATCATCACTATCCACTACTTCAAATGCGTCATCTTCATCCTCAGTTTTACTCTGTGTCTCATCGTGGCACGTCCAAAAGAAGTAACCTTTTTTGAAACCCCGCTTAATGAGATGAAACTCGATTTGAGATGAGTTTCTATACAATTTCAAGTTATCGCAATCAACACAAGGACAACATATGAAGTCAACCCCTCTCTCCTGCATATCCGCCAGCGCGGCTCTTATAAACCCTTGCACCCCATTCACGTACTCTTCCGTCGCGCGATTTTCTATGTAAATCCATGATCTGTCTATTATCTGCAAAAATGTATCCACGGTTTTCTTAATCATTACATGATTACACTTCTTTCGAAATAAAAGACTTTATGAATAAAAGTTTACCTTAGGACGACAAAGATAGTATGACAAATAGTTTGCTAAAATAATTATTATAAATAATTACTAGCTAAAATAATTACTTCCTCCTATATATTAATATAAATCAATTGTTGCTTATCCCTTTAATTGTGACTACAAACTCAAGAACATATTAATATATTGTTACTTATCCCATTAATTACTTTTCTCGCATTCTACACATGCAAAACACATCACAAGCCAAAGATATTAATTATCCTACTATCCATGTACATCACAAACCTACAAATATTAATATATCTACATCTCAAAGCACTTAATCTAGAGTTGGTTCTTTAATCTTTAAAAACAAGATGTACAAAGAAAAATAAAAAAACATTACTAACCTCTAGCACTTGGATCTTCAAAAAACCACTTGGATCTTCAAAAACCCACTTGGATCTTCAAAAAAACAGTTGGAATTGAACCAACTCTAGCTACAGCCGCCACCGCATCTGCCGCTACAGTCGAACAGGAAGAAGACAGAGTAAGCAGAGCACTAATAAAGGAGATAGGGTCGGCACTATGTAATGGAAACTATCACTGGTGGTTATCTCTGTAACCGCCCGTGATATGCTAACTATCACTGGCGTTTCTCTTTAACACCGCCAGTGATAGTTTCATTTCACTGGCGGTTCTCACACTAACCGCCAGTGAAAGTTTTCGTTTCCCGCCAACTCCCGCCAGTTTGTCCTACACAACTATCTCTGGTGGTGTTAAAGTAAACCGCCAGTGATATGTAACCTTCACTGGCGGTTTTAAAGAGAACCGCCAGTAATATGTAACCGTCACTGGCGGTTGGCCGTACAACCTCATCACTGGCGGTTGGTGTTTTGTCACAAGCTGCGCGGGGGTCCTGTGACCCTCATCACTGGCTGTGACAAAAATAGCCACCAGTGATGAGGGGTCGGGGATGAGCCATTCTGTAGTAGTGCAACACCAAAGGAGCATGTACTTTTCTTAAGGAACATGTCATGTTGACGAAGCAGGTGAAACACCAAGCGTATGTGGCGATGGTAATCAGCCCAGGTTTCACTGTATATGAAGATGTCATCGAAGAAGACCAAAACATGCTTATGAACGAATTTGTGAAGTATGTGCCATTCATCAAAGCTTGGAATGTGCCCCATGCGTTGTTCAATCCGAAAGGACATGACTAGAAATTCAAAAAGACCTTCATGAGTGTGAAATATCATCTTACGAATATCTATCAGCTCCATGTGGACCTGATGATATCCTGAGCATAATCCATCTTTGTGAAAAAGCAAACACCATGCAAAACATCGAGGAGCTTGTCCACTGCAGTAATTAGGAAGTTATTCTTCACCGTTTGCTCATTCAGAGCCCGGTGATCAATGCAAAAACGGCAGGAATTATCCTGTTTCTTGGCTAGCTATGCTGGAGAAGAGAGTCTCAGAACTTCGGCAAATCAGCCCCTGCTGCAACATCTGGCGGCACTGTGCTTCCAACTCATCCTTCCGAGTAATGGTATACGATAGTTCTCAGTTTTCTTGTCTAATTCTCATCTAATCACATGAACACAATAATTATTGAAAGTCATTAGTAACTAACCTTGATTAGAAGCGGCCATTAGGAGTAGGTCAATGTCGGCCTGCTAAGATTAGTCGCGGGAAGAAGCCAGCGACGGGCTCAAGCCTTCGAAGCCGCCCAGCACTTCTGAAGGATCGGTCTATATGGGTTCCCTCACGATGCGTTCATTCGCATACATGAGGTAGGGCTGCCTCTTATCTATATAGCGTTGGTGACCCGGGACCGCAACCAATTATCCGTTGGGTGCCTCCGGTCATGACGCGGGCGTGGGCTGTTAGCCCTCTAAGATCTCGGGTGGCAGTTAGCCTGAGATCAAATCCAATATTTTCCCACTTAATTAAAAAGCTAACACAAGTCCACTCTTAATAGAATATCACACCAAAATAATGCGTTACAGTGGTCGATAAATAACACTAAAACCCTAATATTTATAGTACACTACCCCATTTCGATAGAACAACCACTTAAACTTAACTGGAGTTGGTTTTGCTCTTATGGCCCTTATTTCTACGATCAAATTCTGAAATCTTATCATAATTATTCTAGAATTATAAACTTTCCAACAAACTCATGTTGGCAACATGCTCTTGAAAGAGACTGTGTGCTAAGCTTTTGGTGAGCAGATCCGCAAGCATAGACTTAGTGCTTATATGCTAAACATTTATTGTTTGATTCTGGATTCTATCATTCTGTAACATCCCAAGACCTTTGAATTTTTAAAATGGTATCATAGGATGTGGGGATAAAATTTTATTTTTATATCTAATTCACAATATGAGTGAGTATATATATATATATAGTTGAGCTCCGGTGCTTTGCAAAGCACTAGAGACGCCGTGCTTTGCGTCCAGTTTATAAAATCCGAGACTCAAAATGGACGATCCGAACTGTCCATCTTGATCTTCTTGTTGAAATCTCTTACATGACCAAATTTCGTATTTTTTTAAAATTTTGTTTTGCTATTTGTTTTGTATTTTTAAAAACCAGCAAATTTCGACGCTCCGTGACTAATTAGATCGGTGATTTTCAAAAATACAAAACAAAAAGCAAACAAATTCAAAAAAAATACGAAATTTGGTCATATAAGAGATTTCAACGAGAAGACCAAGATGAATAGTTTGGATCGTCCATTTGAGTCTTGGATTTTATAAACTAGATGCAAAGCACGGCATCTCCGGTGGGAGATCAACTCTCTCTCTCTCTCTCTCTCTATATATATATATATATATATATATAAGGCTTCATTATATAGCTATTGGAATCATTCTTGGATTCAAAATTAGAGAAAATTCAATGGGAAACCTTGGTCCACTTAAGAAGCCAAAATTTAGATTTAATTATGAATTCCTCCAAAATGACCCATTTAAATATAGCTCTCTTTATATACTACTATTAACCCAAAATTCCAAAAGAGAAAATGCATATAGTTAGAAAATTAAGAACTATGTCCAAATTGGAACTCATCCCCTTTTGAAATTTCTACTTTAAAACCCAAAATGGTCAAATCATATTAAAGGATTTAAACTCTATCAAACAAAATACCTTGTAACTAAATTCATATAAATACATATATGTGTGCTTTGAAAATTCCCCAAAATTCACCCAAATTTCCCTTCCAATTCCTTGAATCCATTTTTGAAATTTATTTTTGAATTTAAAAATATGAGCAGTGGGCCCTACCTCTCTTTCTCTCTTCTCTCTCCTCCTAACCGAGCTCTCCCCCTGTTCTCTCTCTCTCTCTGACAGCCGGATCCTCCCACGCCACCATCGCCGGTGCTCCCTCTCTTCTCTCAGCCCGGCGACTTTCTCTGGCCACGCGTGCTCCTCCCTTCCTCTCTCTCACGACTTGTCGCGCGTGCTGGCAGCACCTTGTAGATGCGCTCAGAGCCTATGCACCACGTGGCAGCCAAGCCCCTTGCGTGGCTTGATCCTTCTGCAACGCCGTCACGTCGTCGCTGCCACTGCTATCATTGCCCTGCGCCGCAGCCGCCTACGCCGCCCAGTCTCACCTGTGACTGCCGCGCCAACTCACCCGCCAGACAAATCAGTGGCCTGCCCCTCTCCCTGCACAGCTTTCCTTCCCGCCCACTAGCTCCCTCGCGTCCACCGTACACCCATGCCTCTCCTGGACCGTCCCTGGCCCTATAAAACCAGCGCCGGAGCTTCAATTTGTCCCTTCCACCACCGCTACTCTGTTCCAGCCATTTTGCCCTCTTTGCTCATTCGTCCTTCTCGGTGAGCCCATTTCGATTCCTTGCTCTAGTACCTTCCCCGGGACCTCCTCTATCTCCCTGACATCTTTTCCTTGGCATCGCGTCGCTGGAATTGCCGGTCCACGTGAGAGCGCCGCCGCTTCCAGTTCAGACCCGCTTATCACCAGCACGCTCCAATGATCCCCCGTCTAAGCTAGCACCGCGGTGAGCTTCCACACCCTCTCGCAAAGCTCATGCGCGCGCTAGCTCACCATGAACCAAACCGTAGCACCTAGTCCCTGATCGACTCGAACCGATCCTTGCCGTCGCTCGTCGTGCCACCGTATCCGGCCATCCCTGGCCTCGACGTGAGCACCATCAGATGAGCGCAAGCTCACTGATCCTGTAAAGCCTAAGAACTCGTGAAATGATGCCTCGTAGCGCCGGCGCGAGCTCGGAGAGCTCCGCGGCCTCGCGTGAGCGAGAGGTAGACAACGATGGTGTCAGCGTGACGTCATGGACCACGATTACTATGTAAAAGCCGCCGCTGACAAGGAGGCCCCCACCCCAGGTTTAAACAGTTTAATCCTGCACGCGTCATTCTCTCTGTGTCGCTGACTGGTAGGTCCACGGTCCTATGCGTCAGATCAAGTGGAGGCGTACTCACTAGAGTACGTTTTCTCCATTAAGTGGTCCTAACTGATCTGCTTCTCAAGCTACAACGGCCACCCCACATGACTCGGCCTCGTCTCCACGACTACATGAGTCCAGCCTGACTCGGCCGCATCTTCACAAGCTTAGACGTGCTAGCTTGTTACACGAACACATGCTTCAGCTTCCTACGTACGTGCTTGCAGCTCATGGTACGGTGCTTTCTTCCGCAGCTAACTGAAAGCAAACATGCAGCGTCGACTACACTTGTTTCTACATACATGCAACTAAATAACACGCCAACACTTGACAACGTGATTAATTTCCAACAATCACCCACTTAATTAATCTTGTTGGCTTTTAATTAATTTAGCATCCCCTCGCTGAGCTTCAAAACAATGTTGGCTCGTCATCCGCGTCAGCCGTAGCAAAACGTGCCTAAAACCTAGCTTCTTTGGTGCAGGACACCTTGGCTAAGTGCCCCTACTCTTAACAGCTGTAGCACCCACCTTCGACTTGTGCCAAACGAATTGTTCCTGACAAACCGCGCCTAAAACCTTCGTGCAGAAACCATTGTGCTTCCTCTTCATGCAAGCCACCACTACTACAGATATCTACATCAGTGCCGGTTCGGAACCGGCATCACTGCCAGTTTCTAAACCGGCACTCCGTAAGCGGCAGTGATAATGATCCAGTGATAACCATCATTATCACTGCCGGTTATAGAACCAGCACAGATGCCAGGCATCATTGCCGGGTCATGGTAAAAACCAGCAGTGATAGTTGGGGGCGCTTCAAAACTGAGCATTGCAGCCTCCACATCAGTCCCGGTTTTGTATTACTGAACCGGCAGTGATAGTATCTTCAGGAGTTTTTTAAAATAATATTTATGTGCTCGGATTTGTATAAACATCAGTGATATTTTTATTTGGTATATTAGTTTCTATTTTTCACAAACATGTATTATTACGGTATATTAATTACTTGACTAATAAAGTATTCACGGTCACAATTAATATATAATATAACAACATATATATGTACATATGCACACACACAGGTGACATCTAGCTAGTTTTTAATTACAACAACTAAAATGTTCAACGTAGAGACTTGTTTTTGCTCCCCCTAGCTAGGTGAGTCTTACTTTTGCTCCCACTAGCTAGGTTAGCCTTCCTTTGCCTCCCGCTAGCTGGGTCAACCCTTTTCCCCCCACTAGCTAGGTCAGTTTTTGCCTTGTCCGCCCTAGCCATGACTCGCCGGTCAGATTGTAAAGTCGCCGTCTCGTCGAGAATCTCGGTAACGATGAATCCAGCGAGCTGTTCTTGAATTGCTAGGAGTTCATTAGCCAGTAGCGAACTTGTGGATATTTACAAACGCTGTCATCTAAAGAATCGAAGATATATGTTATTTATTGAGTAATATGCATGGAATATTTATATATGCAACATTGCATGTGTTTTATGACAAATTTAGTAGACCTCAATATTAGTTGTGCCCAACACGTCCCTAGTGAAGTTGTGCATGAACTTTGCCGCATAGTACCCACAGAGATTGTTGCCGGGGGTTGCCTGTGACACTGAGAAAGAGAAATAATATATTTATAAACCTTTTCATATCTGTTAAGTAGGAATTGCAAAACAATATTGTTTCGTACGTACAGGAAAGCTGATTCTGACAGTGAATTTCTTCTGATAAGGATGGTGGCGATTATTTTTTTGACAATATCATTCAAAAGCCCTGTGTGTGAGTAATTAAGGATATAAGTAAGCAGTTTTAAATTCGACATTACTTGAAACGTGGAAAAGACTTTAGCAACTTAGAAATATGATAGAATTTACTTGTCGAGCAAGTTTATGATGGGTTGGTAACTTTCTTGAGATTTTCTTTTCGAATCGAGGACAACTATCTTGCTATCCAATGGCACGATGACAAGTACGATCTAGTGAAAGCTGCGCATATGGAGAATGAACTAGCAGTAACATCTTATATCTAATAAATTATACAACAAGAAGGGTATATGACACATACTTGAACATATAGGGCAGTAGTATCGAACTCTTTAGTTCTTGCTTGATCAAGGATTTAGCTACATAGTCCTCGATTGTTTGATAGTTGTCTCTGACGAGCGTTTCGTTGACCATCCCAGGATCGAGAAACCCTGTCTTGAATACCTTCTCTCTTGCATTTCTGAGCCTCCATTCTGCAAAGGAAAAAAGCTAAGTAATTATGAGGGCAATATAATGGCAGAACAATATTGAATTATCGCAACACACTTACGAGTCCAAAGAGAAGCATCTTGACGTCGAGGCGTCTTCTTTGGTGCAGTTGATACAATTGATCGAGTTCCACCCGAATCGTAGTCCCGTTGTACAAATATTCATCTTTGAGATTGGCGGAGAACATTTCGCAGCCTATGTTGCTGTCCTCCATGTACCAGTCATGTAGTTGACGTAGTCTAGTTGTTAGACCAGGGAGCCAAGTTGGGGGGACCAATAGTTTGCCTAACTGAAACCCCCATCTAAGAGGTGCGACCGGAATATCTTGATCATCCCCATATTGTAGTTCTGCAAGTTGAGCCGGCGTAAGTCCCGCTTCTGCACGGAACCTATCAATTCCAAACTGCACCATGTCAGGCTTTTGTGAGATACACTCGTAGTCTGACTTTTGCTTTTCCGATGACCCCGTCTGTTTACTGTTGGCCATGGAAATGAAAAATTCACGAGCTTGTTCAGGGACTTCATATTGCTCGGCACTCTGACCTAGACGAGTCATCAAAGATGTTATGCTTCCACTGATTTCCTTTTCCTTTGTCGAGGGTGTAGGCGAATCATCAAACGCTTGTGATTTCTGTAAAGACTGTGATCTGTGAGATGATGACGCTGCTGAATTTTTCGTAGGTGGCCGTTTGGGAGTAGGTCGTTTGATAGGTACGGCCGCCTTTTTTTTGTTGGTACCGGTTGGGGAGTAGGGCTTTTTGTAGGAGGACTTGCGCTTCTTGTTGCCGGTGCTGGGGGAGGACTTGCTTCATCTGCATGATGAGGAGGAGGATCTCTTCGCGGCTCTTCATCATCATCATCTTCTTCTGAGTCCAAGCCAAAAACTATGTATCGCTTTCTCCACGCAACGAAACCGTGTAGGTTGTCTCCTAGAGTGTTTTTCCCCTCCTCACTAGGGAAGTCCAACTCAAGTCTTCGGTACCTCTTGGAAAGTATATTGTCAATGTAGACTTTTCCATAGCCGGCTGGTATAGGGCGGTTGTGCAGCTGAACACCTTTCCCTGGTTGACAAGCTTGCCCGGTGGCCACCTTTGTTGAAACGTTCAGAGTCTGCACGTACAGCTTGCATGCAGTCGGTTCCTTGATGTCGTCCACAGGGTAATGGGTGTTAGGATCAGCCTCCACAAGCCCTCCAGAGGCACAATTACTCCGTCGAGCCCCGGGGCTGCCGAATACATCAACGGCTGCTGCCCGTTGCTGGCTAAGAGCTTGTTGTATCTCCTCTCGTATGCTTCTCCTCAATTTTTCTTTCATTAGCTCCATTGCCGCATCTCGATATTCAGCATTCCTCTTCCGACTACGATAGATGGAAGCATCCTGGGGGAAGGCTGCTACCTAAGGCACCAAGCCAACACCTCACGCACGACCCGGGTGTTTCTTGTTTCCCAGAGCCAGGGTGAGTTCATCCTTCTCCCTGCTAGCCTTGAAATCGCCTTGGGACGACTGAGCATGCGCATCCGCAATCTTTTCTGTTACCTCTTGGTCCCGTGGGCCTCGAAAGTTTAAGGATCCATCATCCGCTAGTGTAGCCCCCCTTCCATAAAGGTAATGCTTCGCACGTAGGACCCACTCGGCCGTCGCAGGTGTGACACCACTAGTTGTTAATTCTTCTTCCCTCTTCCCCCACTCGGCTACTTTTTTGACGTAACCACGTGAGCCGAGTGTGTGAGGGTAAACATTCTTATCCGCGTTAAGCTTATTAGCTTTGCTTAACTGCATTGCGTCCTCGGACGTCTTGAACTCAACAAATTCATCCTAAAAATCTTTCAATTGTGGAAATAAGTTGAAGTCTGGCGTCCTCCGTTTCTGAACAAAATCTCTATTCAGTTTGCCCTTCCAATTCTTGAACGCGATGCCCATTATATTCATCGCGTGTTTCTTCGTTATGCCTTCTGTCCCTTCAGAGAACTCAAACTTTTCTTTCATCTTGCCCAATAGAAGTCTTTAACCTTATTAGGCACCACATATTGCTCATCTCTTCGGCCACTCCATCTTCGATAGTTTATTGTGACATGATCACTAACGACCACCCCACAGGCAGTTTTGTATGGCCCGACTACTGCATCGGGGGCGATAGGTTCTCCGATTGTCGACATCTTGGTGATAACCGTTCGCCCCTTGGGCATCTTGCTAGGGCCACGACCACGTCGAGATGATTCAACGTTCGTTTCAATCGATTGAGCCTGGGATAAGTAAATGGAAAGACAAATGAATTTCAATCTCCCTAGGCCAACACATATACAAATGAATTTGTATCTATATGTGTTAATTACCTCATCAGCGTCACGATGTTGGTCCAGGTTAAGATAATCACTGGGACTACAACTCCTTTGTGGTGTTGCCTCATGGTTCGATCCGTCGGTTTGTTGAGATACCATTATAGCTCTGATAAATAGAAAAGTATCTACATATTTAACAAACTAATTCACGTCACGTAACATATTTAAAATCATTATTTTCAAATGAGCAATCTATATTGAAGCCATATGCACACATCAATGTAGATTGGATAGTTCACAATATTAGAAAAATATAACAGTACCAACAATGTTACAAGTACAAATAGTTCTCAACATAATTAATAAAAAATATTACAACATTGCTCAAACCAAACATAGTCTGACAAGCAAGAGTCACGGGGTCAATCCAGATCGATCTCAATGTCAACCGATGAGTCGGAAGAGAAAGACTCACAATCAGCAAGAGACCCCGTAGTCACCGACACATGCAGACCAGTCACCGACACCCCGACGCCATGCTCCGACACCTGCACCTCCAACTGTTCACCATGCACTGACCCTTCTTGTTTGGGTTTCCCCCTTTTTAAAATTTTAATCCTACATCCGTCGGACTCTTTTTTGTTTTTTGCATTGTTTTGTCTTTGTCATGAAGTCTTGCGGAGAACAAATGTATTTCGTGACACATTTCATCGGGCAATTGAAAATACAACACATCTGTGCGGACCCCATTGATGTGACAACTACGCCAAATAATTTAATAAGTTTGGTTGTTGCCCACGCGCTACAAAGTAAAGTGCCCTCCACCACTAATTCAAATCTCGGAAACTATAGCACACACAAATACAACTCGGCATGACCGTATAGGCGGTGGGGATCAGAATTACCTCACCGACAGCTACGCTTCAAGGTGCCGACGATAAAGGGGCGTCGCGGAGGGTGTTCTTCGTCTAACAAGATAAATAAACATATATCATAAATAAACAAGATATCACTTGCACTAAACTACATCTATCATCAATAAACAAGATAAATAAACAAGATATCACTTTTGATACAATAGATCTCACATGCCCTGTCACTGTCAAGACTAATTGCAAAAGGAAAATTTTAATACTACATATATATATATACACACACACAAAGACTATTGTACTCTTAAGAGTACGGAGCCCTTCCGTACTCATACTTTTTTAAGCACACGATTTTGATTAGATCTAATCCTCGTAGATCCACGTGAAAAATCCACGCCACCCTCTCACGCGGGCAACATGCATGCGTGATGACATCACCACTCTCTCTCTCCTAGTCCAAGCATGCATGTAATGATTTTTTTCATTTTTTCACCATATCTTTTGATTGAAAGATCCAATCGACAAACGGTTTTCGGAAATGGGTTTCTGACATTTTTTTGAACAAAACTAGAGCACACTTGCTATATAAAATTTTTTAAAAATATTTTCATACTATGTACGGTATACGTATAGTAGCTTTACTATTTTTTTAAACACAACTTTACTACATTTATAAATACAACTTTATTACATGTATGTAATACAATAGTAAATATATGTAGTAAAGTGTTATATATGAAGTAATAAAGAAAAATTTATACATTGAGACTAGCCACACGATGGCTTTACTATTTCAATAAGCATAACTTTATTATTTTTGTGAATACAACGTCACTATATGTATGTAGTAAAGTGTTATATAAGAAGTAGTAAAGAATAAATTTATATATTAAGACCGGTCTAGTTTTGTTCGTAAAAATGTCAGGAACACGTAGGTGAAAACCACTCGTCAATCGGATGTGTCAATTAAAAGATATAATAAAAAACAGAAGGAATATATATCACCTTCGCTGACATCAGCGTTGACTTCATTGCATGCATGCATGCAGAGCCACCCATGGGCTTCTCACGGGGATTTGCTCCACGTGTGTTTATTGATTAATCCAATGGCTAAAAAATTATATGTACGGAAGCCTTCCGTACTCTTAAGAGTACGTTAGTGCTACTATATATATATATCACTATCAAGACTAATTGCAAAAGGAAAATTTTACCCGACTCTCTTAATTTGTGCCAACCATATAAATTAATAAAAAAGTTACCTTCAATTTGCAGCCGGTGAGGAGGATGTGGCGGCACAGAAGGAGGAGGAGGAGGCGGCACGGGAGAAGAGGGGGGCGGAGGAAGAGGGAGGCAGCGCGGGGGGAGACGGGGGAGGGAGGAGGCGGGAGAGGAGGCGGCGTGGGGGGAGGCGGGAGGCGTCGGGGGACGGCACAGGCGGTGGGGATGGCGAGTCGAGGCGGGGCAGGGAGGAAGAGGGGGGGGGAGGGCGGGACGGGCAAGGGAGAGGGAGGTGATGGAGGGAGGGGAGGGGGAGAGGGAGGCGGGGTGGAGGGAGGCGGCGGGGGGGGGAGGCAGGGGAGGCGCGTGGGCGGTGGGTATGGCGCAGAGGGAGGCGCAGGGAGGGGGAGGGAGGCGGTGGGGGAAGAGGGTGCCGAGCGGGGAGGGAGGCGTGGGGAGAGGGAGGCGTGGGAGGGAGGCGGCGTGGGACGGCGGGGGGAGGGAGGCGGGGGTGGGAGGCAGCGGGGAGCGAGGCGGGGAGGGAGGCGGCGGGGAAGAGGGTACCGGGGGGAAGGAGGCGGCGCGAGGGGGGGGAGGCGGGGTGGCGGGGAAGGGGCGGGCGTTAGAGGAGGCGGTGCGGGGACCAAGGGGACGGGCTGGCCAGGGAGCGTGGGAGTGACAGTAGGGAGTGGGGACCGGCCGGGTATGTACAGGCATGAGTGCCGGTTTATTTTAGAAACCGGCACTGAAAGTAATTAATAAACCGGCACTGAAAGTAATTATCAGTGCCGGTTTTTAACAAACCGGCACGGATAACTGAATCACCAGTGCCGGTTTATTAAAAACCGGCATCGATATTTTTTCGCCTGGTATTACAAATTTAGTGGATATGCTATTTTTCATTTCTTAAATTTAGTTTTAGGCATAAGAATAATATATACATGTTTTTATAAATTATATTCATTATTCTTGTTGTGATAAAAATATCTTATTTCAGTCTTATTTAATGATTAATAATTTTGTGAAAATATGATTTATCTAGATTTTAGCGTGTAATTAAGAGTATAATTTGGGAGTTACGGTCTTACGATAAAAAAAAATTGTAACTACTATGTAAGATTATTGAGCATTTTTTACAACAGAGTTACAATTAAACTACTAGTCATTCATTATGATCGCGGCGGATGTAAGTTGGTTCATCACTTTCTTCCATTAGACTCAGGTCGACGTTCTCTCCGAACGGAGCTACCTCTTCGTACTGATTGTACTCTTCCTCGTCGACGACATTCTCAACCCCAACAATTTTTTTTTTCTTGCAGAACCACGTGGCGTTCTTTATTGGCCGGGTCACTGACATAGAATACTTGTATAACATCCTTTGCAAGCACGAATGGTTGTTCTCTATATCCAACACATTTAAGATCCACGATAGTCATGCCATATTTGTCATTTTCCACCACCGTATGGAGTTGGACCCATTGGCATCGAAAAAGAGGGATCTTCAAAGCTCCATAGTCCAACTCCCGGATCTCCTCTATGAACCCATAGTACGTCTGCATACAACCATTGTTGTTGCATGCGTCTGTATGGACACCACTATTTTGATTAGTGCTCTTGTCATCTTGTGCTCTCGTGTAAAATGTGTAACCGTTGATCTCGTATCATTGGAAAGTGAGGATTGTAGTGGACGGCCCTCGGGCCAACACTTCCAACTCAGCATGCCCATGAGATGTCTGCGTAACTAGTCACCGAATTTATTTATGTGCTCCCTCTCGATCCATTCATCTGACTTCTTCGGGTTATTGGTCTGCAGAATTGTCATGTGCATATCGCAATACTCAACAACCACCACTGATTGTTGAAGAACTGTGAAATGTGCTTGCACGAAAGATACTATGTCATTAGTACGCTGTGTTTTTTGACCAATGGTACCTTTTCCCTGTAGCCTTCCCTCATGACGGGAAACAGGCACACCGATCGGCTTCAGATCCATGTAGTCAATGCAAAACTCAACAACCTCCTCAGATGTTCATCCGTCTGCCATGCAGCCATCCGACCGATTTTGGTTACGAACATATTTCTTAAGAACCCCCATGAACCTCTTGAAAGGGTACATCTGATGTATGAACACAGGCCCAAGGACCCGTATCTGGGGGACGATATGAACTATGAGGTGAACCATCATATCAAAAAATGTTGGTGGAAAATGCATCTCAAGCCGGCATAGAGTATGGACCACATCTTCTTGCAGCTTGTCCAGTTTCTGCGGATCAATGACCTTATGTGAAATTGCGTTAAAGAAAGAACACACCTTTATCACTGTGTCTCGTACTTTTTCTGGAAGAATTGCCCTAAGTGCAACTGCGAGCATATGCGTCATCATCATATGACAGTCATGGGCCTTCATCATGTCAATAAGTATCTTCGAATCTTTTATACTTACTAACCTCTTCATGTTGGCAGAGTAACCGGACGGGACTTTAACTCCATGGAAGAAAGTGCACAAGTCAATTTTCTCCCTCTTGCCGAGTGTGTAGCAAGCTGGGGGAAGGAGTTTTTTCCATTATGGTGTACTATGTGTAGCTCTTTCCTCAGTTCCATTTCTTCGAGGTCCTTACGGGCCTGCACTGTATCTTTAGTATTGCCAATTATGCCTACTAAGAGTCCAAGAATGCTCTCGCACACATTCTTCTCTATGTGCATGACGTCATGCGCGTGGCGAACTTCCAAATCCTTCCAATACGGGAGTTCCCAAAACACTGATTTCTTTTTCCATAACCCTTCTTTCGCGGCAGTTTTGTTGCCCCGTCCCTTTCCGGAGATAAATTCGATGTCCTTTACCAGTTGTAAGCTTGTCACGGTCACGACTTTACAGTGCAAAGATCGATCTCGACAGTTCCATCAAAAGATTTCTTATCATTCCGGTATGGGTGGTCCCGGCGTTGCCACCTACGGTGACGCGTGTATACCGTTTTTCTACTGTTGGTTAGATACCGACCTAAAGTTCCCTCCATACACACCACGCATCCGTTGTAGCCTTTTGTAACCTACCCAGATAGACTGCCTAGGGCAGGCCAGTCTTGGATTGTTACGAAAAGCATTGCACGCAGGGTGAAGTGCTCTCGTTTGAACTCATCCTATACCCATACACCATCATTCCACAACACTTTTAGGTCTTCAGCCAACGGTTTCAGATACACATCGATATTGTTTCCCGGTTGCTTCGGCCCTTGGATCAATAAGAGCATCATAATATACTTCCGTTTCATGCATAACCAAGGTGGTAGGTTGTACATACATAGTGTGATGGGCCAAGTGCTATGACGACTGCTGACATTCCCGAATGGATTCAACCCATCCGTACTCAGCCCAAACCTTATATTCCTCGGGTCATATGCAAATGTCTTCTTGTATTTTCTGTATGTTTCTCCATTGCGCACCATCAGCTGGGTGTCTGAGCATTCCGTCATTTTTATGCTCATCGGCGTGCCATCGCATCAATTGGGCGTGCTTTTTGTTCGCAAACCATCGCTTCAGCCTTGGGACTATAGGAAAATACCAGATTATTTTCGCCGTGGTCCCTTCTTGTTCTGCTTCACACGAACTGCATCATTGCGCTGCTTGTATCGTGAATCTCCACACACTGGGCACGCATCTAACTCCTCATGCTCTTTGCGATACAAGATGCAGTCATTTGGACATGCATGAATTTTCTGTACCTCTAATCCCAATGGGCAAATAACTTGCTTCGCATGGTAGGTGGTATCAAGCATAACGTTTCCCTCCGGAAGCACGTCACCTAAGAGAAGTAGCAACTCATCGAAACTCTTATCCGACCAACTGTTGCTTGCTTTCAACTGCAACAGTGTCAACACGATGTGCAGCTTCGTGTGATCCTTCTTGCATCCCGGATACAATGGTGTCTTCGAGTCCTGTACCATACATTGGAACTTCTGAAACTGTTTTTCAGTGGTGAATTGCCCTTCCCCATCACGCAGCATCTGATCTAGGTCATCATTGGGATCATCGACAACCACATCATTAACGTCGTCAGTCTGCATCTCGCTTCCACCGGCGTCTTCGGCAGTGTGTTGTGAGTCCTGATATTCAGTGTCAACTTCTTCACCATGCTTGCTCCAACATGTATATCGATCTTTGAAACCCCTTCGAAGCAAGTGTGGACGAATTTGCTCTACGCTACAAAACTGCTTCTCGTTATTGCAATCCACACATGGACAACATATATACTCCAACTGGGTATTTGACTTGTACGCCTTAACCGCCCTCAGAAACAAGTCCACGCCGATCAAGAACTCCGGGCTACGACGGTCTGCATCATACATCCATCTCCTGTCCATCTACAATAAAGAACAAAAGTTTAATAATGTTACACTACCTATGAATATATTTATCATTTGTAAAAACATATATATACATAATCAAAATATTTGAAATGACATAAATTAATAAACAAAATCCACTTTTCACTCCATCAACTAAATTATTTGAAATTACATAAATAAACCAAATTTTGTGCTTAACACCGCTAAGGCAACCATGCAGAAGATGTACTTAACAAAATATGCATTCTCATAGCATACTTATACAGGTAATTAAAGCCGGTCCCACACATCAGCGACTATATCAACGTAGTAACCAAAAGAGACACATTATTTTTTTCATTCAAATTTTGTACTATACAGGATATACAACTTTTCTTACTCAACAGAATACAAATAATATACCATAGATTTTTTATTATATTTTTTTTACTTTTTTATTTGTTAATTAAGGAGGTTTTTCATACGAACTAAAAATTCACAGCAAACAGTATCTCTATTTAACTCGGTCATCTCAGATTATGATAAATATTGACACCCTACCGGCAATGAAAATATACTTCAACTAAATTACTTATAATTATAAAAACCAACTAAATTATTTGAAATATACTAAATCAAATAAATGTACTTATACTTCAACTAAATTACTTAAAATTATAAAAACCAACTAAATTATTTGATATATACTAAATCAAATAAATGAACTTATACTTCAACTAAATTACTTAAAATTATAAAAACAAACTAAATTATTTGAAATATACTAAATCAAATAATTGTACTTGGGTTTGGAGCCTCCACGCGATGAAAACTAGCACAATTGCTTGGATTTAGATCCTCCGCACAACAAAAAACTAAGACAATTACTTTGATTTGGAATCTCCATGCTTAGCCTTCAAAATTTGGAGCTCAAATATGCCTCACAGCCGCAATGTGCCTCCACCTGTAGCCCACACTGATCTGCAGACAAATTTGCCTTTCACCTTAGCTCTTATTTATAGAGAATACATCACTGCTGGTTTTTTAAAAAAACCGGCAGTGATAGTATTATCACTGCCGGTTCAACAATTTGGCGGGAAATGTTACAGAACTGGCAGTGATAATAACTATCACTGCCAGTTCTAGCCTGTGGGCGGGAAGGGTGTATAAAACCGGCAGTGAAAATGGAGTTTCACTGCCGGTTTGTGCCCCTAGCCGGCACTGATACTCCAATTTTTCCTACCCCTGTTTTGCAAACCGGCAGTGATGCTCCGATTTTCCTACCCCTGGTTTGCAAACCGGCAGTAATAACTAATCACTGCCGATTTTCTTTGAACCGGCACAGGTGAGGCAGTTACAAAGGGTATTTCTATTGTAGTGCACTCCTCCGTGAGCAGCAAGCGGCTGCCTTCATCATCATCCTTGTCATCTACCTATACTACACCAAAAGAGGTCAAATATACCATACATTAGTGCCAGCACATGTAACAATGTATGCGCTGGTTCTTAAGTGGATAGGCGGGGAAGCTCATATGTGCCTGTTTTCTAAAAAAAAGAGGCACAAATAATATGACTATTTACCGACACAAATGTGTTTGTACTGGTTCTAAATGAAAACCGACATAGACAAAAATATATTTGTGCTGGTTCCCATTTATAACAGGCACATATTTAAAATTATGGGAGGAAAAATATGAATTAATTGAGTGCCCAAGTTGCATGCGCACCCTTTGCCTTTTCTTTTTTATCTGCCTAAGGCCAGCTGCACCACATCCCTACTCCTTTTTCATCTTCCTGAGGCAGCTCTATCACCTCTCTCCTCTCCCTCTTGACCACCAGTATCTCCCCTCTCCTCCCCACCCTCCAGCGCCTCGCGACCACCGCTTTCTCCCCACTCCCCTCTTGCTCCCCACCACCTACTCCCCTCATCCTCCCCAACGCCACTCTCTCCCCTCTCCTCTCTGCTGCCCTCCGGATCTTATGATGGCAACAGCATGGGGCAGCGGGATCCACTACTACAGAATTGGGCATCACAACCGGTCCATCAGAAGCGGTTTGGTGCGAACCCGTTGTAATCTTCATACTAGAACCGGTTCGTGGGCAGCAGGCGGAGAGGGCTTCGAGCGGTTTGAAACAAGAACCGCGTGTAAAGTCCCATTTCTACAACCGGTTTGTGTCCCAAACCGGTTGTGGGTTTCGAGAACCGGTTTGAGACACAAACCGGTTGTAAAACAAGCTCTAGAAGCGGTTTGTCTCTCAAACCGGTTGTAGAACCATCCGCCCAGCGCATTTAAAACATCTTCTTCCTCCCCGAGGGCGCACTGTGAGCGGGAAGTGTTAACAGGAAGGGCCGAGGTCTTGTTCAAGGGAGGTGTCTTGCCCAATTTTTCAATTGAGGTGATTTAGCTGCAAATTAAGTGGTTCAAGGTTAGTAACGTCATGTTAACATCCTTCTCACCTAAGTATTGTTGTTTTTTTTGCATTGGATGTGGAGAAATGTTGATTTATTCTTTGTTGAAAAGTGTGTATTTGTTTGCTAGTTAGCTTCACCAGTGAAAAGTTTCTTTGCTTGTTTGCTAGCTACCTAACTTGTTTTGAGCTAGCTTGATCATCTAATTTTAGGAGTTGATCTCAAAATGAAGTTGTTTGCTTTAGGATCCAAAATTTAACGATAAATTTTCTAGCTAGCTTGATCACCCTAATTTTAGGAACTAATTATTGGAGTATGAAATAAATATGGCAAAAATTAGAAGGAAAAAAATAAAAAGGTAGAAAGGGAAAAATAATTAGTTAGATTTAGTTAAAAATTATAGAAGGATTAAAAATAATTAAAAATGTAACAATTAGTTATTTATTTGTGCAATAAATGTGAAGGGTAAAAAATTTTAGTTAGGTTTAGTTAAAAATGTATAAAGATAAAAAAATTACAAAGGTAGAAAGGGAAAAATAAATAGGTTCAAAATTGTAGAAGGAGAAGAAATAATTTTAAAAATGTAACAATTAGTTAGTTTTAGTTCAATAAATGTAGAAGGACAAAAAGAATTAGTGTAGGTGGATTTTTTGTTGCAAAAAAAAATATTGTCTTTAATTATAGTGAAGAAGAACAAAAAGTAATTAGAAAGGTAGATCTCGATGCTTGTGAGCTTTATATTTTGAAATGTAACTAAATTTTTTAATAAAATATAACTTGGTGTAGATGAACCAAAGAATGGATGTACAATGCGGACCGTCGCTCCAGAGAGTTCATTGATGGCGTGCGGGGTTTTCGGATCTGCCGTTGCCTTCTTGCTGCAGCGACTACATATGTTGTCCGTGTGTAGACTGCAGAATAAGAAGGAGCACTCCCACCGATGGCGGGTTATGAACCATTTGATCATGAGAGGATTCATGCCAAACTATACTGTTGGACCAACCATGGCGAAGTTGAGGATTAGCGGGTAGATGATGAAGACGACGAGGAAGAAGAAGAGGATTGAGCAAGAGTATCGACGCCGAACAATCTTGTTACGTGGAAGATACACTCGGAGAGTTTGGTGATGATGAGTGGACCAGATCTTTGCGTGGCGGAGAGGAGACTACGGATGAAAGACAATTCGACAAGTTCACAAGCATGTTAGAGAACCACAGGACTCCTTTGTACCCAAAGCGTAGGCGGGGCCACAAAAAGCTGCGCACCACTGCTGGAACTAATGCAATGGAAGGCCACGAATGGTGTCTCAGATAAGGGATTCGATGAGTTGTTATCACTCATAAAGAAGTTGCTTCCGGAAGATAACACTCTGCTGAATCTACATATGAAGCCAAGCAAGTCGTATGTCCTTTGGGATTAGAAGTCTGAAGATACACGCATGTCCTAACGATTGTATCTGTACGCAATGAGTACGAGGATTTTGATGTTTGTCCGATGTGCAAAGAATCGCGTTACAAGATGAAGCGTGGCGACCTGTGAAATAGATGGGGAGCGTATGAAGAAGAGACCTCCGCTAAGGTGGTGTGGTATTTCCTGTCATCCCCGATTTAAGCGTCTGTTTGCTAACAAAGCGCATGCCCGGATGATGCGTTGGCACAAAGAAAGCGTAAGGACGACGGGATGCTTAGACATCCGCCGATGGCTCCCGGTGGAGGAAAGTCGATCGAACATACCCGCACTTTGCGATGAGGCGAGAAACATAAGGTTTGGGTTGAGTACGGATGGTATGAATCCGTTCGGCGAGTTGAGCGATAGCCATAGCACTTGGCCTGTTACACTATGTATCTATAACATTCCTTCTTGGTTGTGCATGAAGCGGAAGTACATATTGATGCCGTTGTTGATCCAAGGGCCCAAGCAACCCGGAACGACATCGATGTCTATCTGAAACCATTGGTTGAAGATCTCGTAACATTGTGGGAAGATGGTGTACGGGTATGGGATGAGCACAAAAGACAATATTTCACCCTCGTGCATTGTTGTTTGTTACCATCAATGACCGGCTGCGTTTGGTAACTGTCGGCCTAACTATAAAGGATATAGAGCTGCGTGCAGTGCTTAGATGAAACGGACAGCATGTACCTCAAAAACTCTCGGAAGGTTGTGTACATGGGCCACCGTAGGTTTCTTCTTACAAGGCATCCGTTGCGGAAGAGAGGCAGGAATTTCAACGGGAAACCAGACCTTCGTGCTAAGCCTGAGCATCGAAGTGGGCCGCGTGTGTTTGCTATGGTCAAGGATCTGAAAGTAGTTTTTGGAAAGGGTCCTGGGAGAAAATCTATACCGAATGAGGAAGGTCAAGCACCCATGTGGAAGAAGAAGTCAATATTTTGGGACTTGCCTTATTGGGAAGTTTTGGAGGTCCGTCACTCACTTGACTTCATGCACATCACGAAGAATGTTTGCGTGAACCTGTTAGGATACTTAGATATGTACGCAAATCGAAAGATACCTTGCAAGGTCGGAGGGATCTAAAACATTTGGGCGAGGAGCGATCTACATCCGAAAAAGACAGCAAAGGACAACATTATCTACATCCTGCGAGCTACACTCTAAGCAAAGAAGAGAAAAAAGCATGATAGAGTGCTTGAGCAGTGTGAAGGTCCTTCCGGATACTCCTCGAATGTAAAGAGACTCATAAACATGAAAGAGAATAAAATCGTCCACGAAATCCATGAGTGTCTTGTGTTGATGACACAGTTGCTTCGATGGTTGTGAGAGGTATTTTGCCCGAGTGGGTCCGGGGGACAATCACAAAGCTGTGTTCCTTTTTCAATGCGGTTTCGCAAAAGGTTATTGATCCAGATAAACTAAGTAAGCTACAGGATGACGTGGTACAAAGTGTGGTTAGCCTTGAGATGATCTTTCCTCCTGCATTCTTTGATATTATGGTTCATCTCTTTGTTCACATTGTCAAGGAGATAGGTATTCTCGGACCGTGTTTCTACACAACATGTTTCCTTTCGAGAGGTACATGAGTGTCCTAAAGAGGTATGTCCGTAACCGATCTCGTCGGGAAGGATGCATAGCCGAGGGTATGGCATAGAGGAGGTGATTGAGTTCTGTGTGGATTACATTAATGATCTAAATCCGATTGGTGTCCCTATATCACGCCATGAGGGGAGGCTCCGGGGGAAAGGGACACTAGGTCGGAAAGCACTTGCATACAAAGATCTTCTTACTTTTAAACAAGCACATTTCACTGTTCTGAAACAATCTACTGTAGTGGCCCCTTATGTCCTTCAGCACAAGAGTATTCTATGCCGCGAATTCCCAGGAAGGTCTGAGGATTGGATAACACTGAGGCACATGGATTCATTCGGCACTTGGTTACAAAACTACATCCTTTCGAAAGGGTGCGACAATGAGCAGGTTACAGCGCTGGCTCGGGGACCATCTAGTGAAATCGTGACATTCAAAGTGCGAGATAAATGGTTACACATTTTACACGAAATCGAGGATAAGATGAGCACGAACGAGAACAATGGCGTCCGTATAGGCGCCGCGGACAACACCGCAAGGTGGACACATATTATGGTTTCATAGAAGAGATATGGGAGCTTGACTATGGACCTTTGAAGGTCCTCTATTCAAGTGCCAATGGGTTAAAGCGAGTTCAAGCGGCGTGAAGATCGACAAATATGGCATGACAACCGTAGACCTCACACAAGTAGGCTATAGGCGCGAACCATTCGTTCTCGCCAATGATGTCGAACAAGTCTTCTCGTAATGGACATGTCAACCAAACCTAAGAAGCGAAGGATAAGCCAAAGCGACACGTGGTACTTCAAGGCAAGCGAAGGATTGTCGGAGTTGAGGGCGTCCTGAGACGAGGAAGAGTATAGTCGATTCGACGAGCTCCCTCCTTTGCGGTGGATGTCGACATAAGTGTCTGAATGACACAGATGTCGATGCTCAATATATACGCCATGATCATAACGAAGGCACACTTGTAAAGACAAAGTATGTTACTAGTTAAGATGTGCTCTGTATGAAACTTGTATATTTGAAGCATATATATAGAAATTAAGCCCTGAAATTTTATACATTATAATGAAATATGGAACACAAGCACTGAAATTTTAAACATTTTTAAAAATATGAAACACAATTACTGAAATTTTAAACATTTTTAAAAATATGAAACACAATTCTTGAAATTTTAAACATTTGTAAAAAATATGAAACACAAGTCTTGAAAATTTAAACATTATCTTGAAATATGAAAGCAATACTGAAATTTTAAACATCTCAATAGTCAGTTAAATAAAAAGGAGAAAAGCCCTCTAGAAGCGGTTAAGTAATACAAACCCCTTGCAGAAGGTAACCTCTACAAGCGGTTTGTATTACGAACCCCTTGTAGAAAGGAATCTCTACAAGCGGTTCGTAATACGAACCCCTTGTAGAAGGCGACCAAACAGGAGCGTGCAAGACATTCTCCACCCCTCTACAAGCGGTTCAGAATCTGAACCCCTTGTAGAACAACCTCACAAGCGGTTCGTAATACGAACCCCTTGTAGAAGGCCACCAAACAGGGGCACGCGGGACAATCCGGATAGCCCCTTTACAAGCGGTTCGTATTACGAACCCCTTGTAGAAGTGACCTCTACAAAGGGTTCGGACTACAAACCGCTTGTAGAGGGCCCTTTACAAGGGGTTCGTTTTACGAACCGCTTCTAGAGGGTCTATCCTATATATTTCAGCTCGTCTTCCTCGCGCGCTTACATCTCCCCAAAATTTTTCTAAGTCCCGAGCCGTCCCTGCTTGCCTTTGCTCTGTCGCTCCGCCAGTATCTCCGTCGAGCCCAGCGCGCCTCAGCGCCTCCTCCCGTCTTGTCGCGCCCTCGTCGCCGCATCTCTCCGTCGAGATCCCACGTCGCGCTAGCCGCTCTTCACCGCCGTCTGTGCTCTCGTCGACGCGCCTCGCCACCGCCGTCTGTGCCGGCGTCGTCGCCTCACCGTCGGACCTCCATCGCCGTCGACCTCTCTCGACAAGGCCCCGCCCCAATCCCGGAGGACCTAGGTTGCCACGCCCACGACGCACTCTGCCTCTGTTTCATGTGTGCACAGGGTGTTCAATGAATCGTCCCCAGCGGAAACCGAGAGAGATAGGGAGAGATAGGGAGGGAGCTAGAGAGAGAGCTAGGGAGAGATAGGGAGGGAGCTAGAGAGAGAGAGCTAGGGAGAGATAGGGAGGGAGCTAGAGAGAGAGCTAGAGAGATAGGGAGGGAGCTAGAGAGAGAGAGAGCTAGGGAGAGATAGGGAGGGAGCTAGAGAGAGAGCTAGGGAGAGATAGGGAGGGAGCTAGAGAGAGAGAGCTAGAGAGATAGGGAGGGAGCTAAAGAGAGAGAGCTAGGGAGAGATAGGGAGGGAGCTAGAGAGAGAGAGAGCTAGGGAGAGATAGGGAGGGAGCTAGAGAGAGAGAGCTAGAGAGAGATAGGGAGGGAGCTAGAGAGAGAGAGCTAGGGAGAGATAGGGAGGGAGCTAGGGAGAGATGGGGAGGGAGCTAGAGAGAGAGAGCTAGAGAGAGATAGGGAGGGAGCTAGAGAGAGATGAGGGAGAGACCTAGAGAGAGAGGGAGAGATAGAGAGGGAGCTAGAGAGAGAGAGCTAGAGAGAGATAGGGAGAGAGCTAGAGAGAGCTAGGGAGAGATAGGGAGGGAGCTAGAGAGAGATAGGGAGAGACCTAGAGAGAGAGGGAGAGATAGAGAGGGAGCTAGAGAGAGATAGGGAGCACTTTGGACCATACATATAGATTCGTTTAGAAGCACTTCTATAATATCATATTTTATCTGTTTATCCAAAAAGTACAAATATAATTAGTGATCAAAGTTGTATTTCAAAAACCGTGTCAATAGACATCACGTAAGTTTTAAGAACCGCGGGTAGTATCTCAACGAAAAAACCATCAAATTTCACACGAATACGGCATGGCTTGGATGAGAGATTAGTGGCCTGATCTGCAAAGTTGCGATCAGTTCATCTGCACAAGTTGCGATCAGTTCATCTGTCTATGCTTTCTTTTTATCATGTGCACAAGTTGCGATCAGTTCTTAACATTGTTTCGCAATTATGATATATAGATGGAGCAACCGAGCAATGCCAACGATATTTTCGATGAGAATCGGTTCATCCTCGACTCAATCGCAGAGGGTAGCATCGAGAATACGATGAAGGTGGCGCTAACGCCTGCTGCCGATGAAATTTGTGAACCAAGCGACGGTAATGCTACTACCTTGTGTTCGGTGATGCCGTGGACACTGGGGCAGCGAGGTAATGCCACAATAATGCCCCGGTACGCCGCCTTTCGAGCAATCTAAACACACTCATATTTTTCGTAATTTAAGCAGGTACATCGAGCAACCAATCGAGCGAGGACCTAACAAGAAGCCGTCGGCAAAGCATGTATTTACCGATGTTAATTCCGACGGGATGCCGATTGCCCTCTTTCGACAATTGGGCCATTCAACAACGCTTGTGGTTTCCATGTAAGGACCACGTCCCAATTAGCATCCAGAAATGGGTGAAGTCCCTCAAGCTACCAAGGAGCTCGTGGGCGAGATATTAAGGACAATTTCAAATTCACTGAAGGGTTGAAGACAAAGTAAAGAAATACACTTTGAAAAAGATGGCAATCGTATTTCAGTCTTGGAAGACTTCTCTAAATGCCAAGTATGTGCGAGAAAGGTGAAAGGCGACTTCAATCTATTTCCTAATTTGGCCGATCTTTGGGAAGCGTTTGAGGAATACAAATTTGTCGACTCAAGGCCAAGCCGCGAGCCAAAAGAACAAGATAAATGCACGAAGAAGAAGTACCACCACCATCTCGGCACCGGTGGTTACATCAAGGCTATACCGAAATGGGAGAAGCGAGAGGAAGAATTATTGGCCAGGATGCACCACCGCTCTCGCTGATCGAATTTCGCTGCGAAATTGGTTCATAGCTCACGGGGCCCTTGCGGATGATGGCAGCTTGGTGATGGCACCGGAGTGCAGGATGTTGGGCAAAGGATTGTACAAGCCGTTCAACAGTCTCGGTCGAGTTCCTTAGTGACGAGATAGGGAGAATGACGGTGACACATGCCCTCCAAAACCCGAGCACGGGACGGACAAGAGGTATTGGTTCGTCGGCGCCATGGAAGCACGGATTGGAAAGGATTCCCAAACGTCTGAGCCGAGCAAGAAGCAAAACCAGAGAGCTATACAAATACAGCCAATTGGAAAGGGAGCTAAGAGCTACCCAGGCTAGCATCGGCGACATAGTTGCTCAACAAGTGCAGATAGCCCTCAGCAAGCTTCAGGAACAGGTCCGAGCAATCTGCAGATGCCATGATCGGCCCAAGAGCCTCCAGGCCGGAGCAATTGTCGTCCACCGCGGCACCTGATGGGGATGACCTCGGCCATTTTCCAGTGGACGACATCAAGGTTCGCCGCCAGTGTGAGCTACATGTCCAGGCGCGAAACCTCTCCATAAAGGTGGCTTACGGCATGGCGTTCCCAGTAGAGCCGGGCCAGACATTTCATTGCAACGAGATACCCCCCGGTTACTCGAAAGTCGCCGTGGAGGAGGTGTTAAGCGGATTTGAAGATCTTATGCTCGATATTGCTGGAGGCGATGAGGTGGCCAAGCTTGGACAGACCCTCCACGGTATCATCCTCTGGCGAAAACGGTACATCATGTTTGCAAGATGGCGTGGAGGGTCATCTCCACCCGCAGACATCGAACAATTGGAGCCGGCTGGAGGAAGCTCGCCTCCTCCACTGCGACAAACCATGCCTCCTCCAATGTCACCTCCACGCAATGCCTCGCCGCCAATCTGAGTACTCTGCTCCACCACCGCTCCACGCAGAAGCCCAACTCCACCGGCACCTCCAACAAAAACGAACCCCCAAGAAAAAGCACGCCTCCACCATCTCCTCCATGAAGAAGCTTCAAATAAGAAGGAGCCATCCTCCTCCCGGAAGGGCCAGTCCCCGATCAATAAGGTCAAAGGAACCTTCAAAAGGGCATATGATATGACGGACGAGGAGACAAGCAAAGTTGTTCTCTGAGAAGTTGTTGCACACTTCGCACCTAAGGTGCGGCCAAAGCAAGCAATTGACCGAAAAGCTTCAAAACACTTGCGACATCCCATGCGGCGCCATCGCCTCTGACGTCGAGACCACGACCGGACAATAGTAAAGGCTACACGAAGTCTAAGCGGGCTAAAGCAGAGGCAAAGAAAGAAGAAGAAAGAGCAAGAACGACTTGAACAATTCATGAAAGAGGCAAACCTCGGTTCTGCAATTGAAGCTCTTGGATTAACAGATGATATCCCAATGGCGAAGTGAGATGGCAATATAAGTTGGGCCGGAGTTGGTTAACCCTAAACCATAAAGGATTTACCAACCAAGATGCGGCAATTTCATGAATGGTACATGGTAGAGTCCGCTCAAGAAAGAAATATGTTCCTCCGTATCACAAGCGAACATTTCTATCGCGGGGACAACCAAATATGGCTAGAATTCAAGACTTCTACCGGTTTACCATCGAGGACATTTGTCAACGTGTCTCTCATGAAATTTCTTTGGTGTCTGTAAGTGTCGGGCTAATAAGTTTACCATGTGCTTCCTCGTGCGTAAAGTTGCAACTCTAATAGTTTTTCCATTTCTATGTAGAATGGAGATACAACGATTGAGAAGACGGGTGACTTCAACATCGGCTTCATAGACCCAGAGATTGTCAACGAGGTGTCATCGGATCTGACCCAAAGGTTGTTGACGAGTACATTCGGATGCACTCTTAGCACAAACACTACAAACCATACATACTTTTGCCCTTCAACTTCGAAAGTGCGTATATATCCGTTCCTCACAACCTCTCATTCCTAGCTTTTTAAAGCATACATAATATGACTAATTACATATATATGTTGAATATATTAATAGGTTTCTTGGGTCCTTCTTGTTATCATGCTTGATAATAGCAAGATCATTGTTCAAGACTCAAAAAGGAAACCACAGGAAAAATATCAATATATCATTGGCGCTAAATCGGTATGGTATATATTATTTTATAAGATGGTTTCTTTATTCTATTGAAATGCCTAGCTATTTAATTAATTCAAACTCTAATAATTACTATTCATGTATTAACGCATCACAAGGCATTACATAAAGTTCGAAAGAAGCATAAAGGAGCTTTCAAGAAGCGAATTCACAGTCAATTAAGCACTTTCGAGTGCGTAATAAAGCATACTAATTAATTCATATTCTTTATTGATAGTTTTTCATCTCAATAGTTGTATTCTTTTTAAATTTCATCATAGGTTATACAACAAGCGGTTTGGAAACAACTTATGTGGCTATTATGTGTGCCACTACATGCAAAATCTTTGCCACGGTGATGTGCCCAAAATAGGCGGCGAGGTGCGTGTATGTCAAAAATACCAAAGTAATGATGCATCGAAATTAATGATGCATCTCAATTTCTTAGTACTTACAATTTACGTGTTCATAGATTTATTTATTTCCTATTTTGGCAGCCTTACCTCGATGTGCAAGGTGTGATCCGCCTCACGGGTTTGCGACAATTCAAGAACAACTTATCGGCTTCATTGTCGGCGAGATTATATCAACCAAAAGCGAGTTCCACACAAAGGGATGGAGAGATTGTCCTTCTCTAGGGACAGGTGAAATATCGGAATCATCGAAGGCCACACATAGCGATCAGGCAACAAATGACCTCAAGATTCACCCTTGTACTCTTGAAATGTATAAACATTGCTTTGATCGATTGCATGTGCTCCTTATTTCATGTATGTACATATTTTTAATTCATTCAGTATTATTATGTAAATGAACTTAATTGTGGTTGTGTGAATGATCAGTACACATCATATTATATTTTTAATTGTGAAAAAATATTATAGTTGTATTTAATTTTATTGTCAAACTTCATATTGAAAACCCCCTCAGAACATATTCTATATTGAATATAATTTACGCTCGGCCTCTCCAAGCGGTTGGTAACTCCAACCGCTTGTGGAGAGGCCACACGGGCGCTCTCCCTGCGCCTCTGAGGCTCTCACAAGCGGTTCGTATGTCCAACCGCTTGTGGAGAGGCACACGTGGCGGGGATGCGCCTCTGAGGCTCTCCTGGCGGTTCGTAAGTCCAACCGCTTGTGGAGATGGCACACGTGGCGCCTCCTCATTGGTGAGAGGTCTCCTGGCGGTTAATGTCTGAACCGCTTGTAGAGAGCACCATGTGGCGCCCCACCACTGCCAGGGGCGTTCGAACCGCTTGTGGTATCGCATCACAACCGGTTGAGAACCGCGAGTGTTACCCGGAGGTATCACTCATGGTTGCCTACAACCGGTTCCAAAACCGGTTCTAAAACCTGTTTCGAACCGGTTGTAGTAGCCGGTTCCCTGGTAGTGATCTAGTGGCTAAGAGGTGCGACGGTGGCGGAGGCCGTCAGATCTGGCGACCTTGAGTCACAACGATGGTTGGGGTAGGGTCGATGGAGGCGCAGCCGGGCTCCTGCATGACGGCGCGCGTGTGCTGCTCTGCGACAGCGTGACTAGGCTCCTCCACGACAACGCGCGTGGGCTGCTCCACGGCAGAGCGCACGAGCTGGGTGGCGCGGCTCTCCGGTAGCACCGTGCACCTAGTCCACAACAGCACCGTGCACCAGCTCCACGGAGGCAACGTGGGCTCCAGGCAACGGGATTGGATAGACTGGATCGGCCTCGAGCCTTATGCACTTTTTTCCTAGTTTATTAGTGTCAATTCCAATTAGCTCATCACTGTCGGTCTAGATTATCAATGCCTAATTTTTGTGCTGGTTCAAAAAAGGCCCTGATGAATGTTTAGAACCGGCACTAATGATGGCTTTTGTAGCAGTGCTAGCTCATATCATTGATCTATGTACTTATGTGGTGTAGAAATAGTCTCCAATTTGGTTTTAAGCTTGCAAATGTAGAGTTATCAAAATAATAATTTTTAATTCTTTATTAGGTTCAAACTCTTTTTAATATCATAATAAATATTTTTATTAAATAAATAAATTAATATTGCATTAAAAAATTTATCATGAAATAGATTTACACCATTATAATCTGGATCCACTATAATAAACATGTTTTCTTTGTTTTTTCGATTGAGGTGAAAATTTCTAGTCTTTTAGAGCTAACATGCAACTGGGAATTGGGCATTTAGTCCAACTGGAACAGCCTATGCGGGACTTGAGGCATCAGTCTCGGTTCCTTTACCCGGGACTGGTAGTACTACAAATATAATCGCGGATATATGAGAGTAGTGGGACTCGAACCTAAAACCTGAAGACTACCCACTCACCCTTCTAGCCCCCCCACCTCCCCACGCATTCTGATGTAACTAGGATATGCATTCCTTTTGAACTTTTTTCAAACGAGGCATCAGTCCTGATTCGTAACACGAACCCTGACTGATGAGGAGGCATCAGTCCGAGTTCGTGTTACGAACCGGGACTGATGAGCACCCATGCCAGCTGTTTTATACCCATCTGCAAAAGGACTTATTAATACCGGTTCGTATCACGAACCAGGACTGATGTCAGAGCCCAACCAGGATTGAAGTCTTGGAGCCACGAACCGGGACTGATACCACTAGCAGTACCGGTTCGCGTCTAATCGGGACTGATGCGACAGTATTAAAGGCCTATTCTCTAACAGTGATGGTGACTCCGTTTATTTAGAGCGAATGTGGTGGATCCTTTGACTATTGTTTTAATAATGTAATAAATACGTAAAGATGCTCTCTCAAAAAAAAATAAATACGTAAAGATACTCGTGAACCCCAGGACAGAGAGTGCAAGCGCAACCATTCAACAGGGACAGGTTGCATGAACGACAGTTACAGTTATGCGCCAGTTATTTTATCAACAGCAATGTTGTTTGGCCATAATTTTGCTGCATGAACAAGGCTTTCCCTCCCCTGTTGTGAGGAAATAGTGAGAGATTAAATACGGAAGAGAAAAGGGAAATCAAGAACGAGTCTTAATTTGTAAGAGTAGTCACAATCACAATCTGGACTAATCCTGTTTAATTATGTGCAAGGATTTCGTCCTTAATTCCGTCCCTTGATGATCTCGGTGGCCGTCTTGGCGATGAGCTCCCACGCGCTTCGCACGTGCCTCTCCTCTTGCAGCGTCGACCCCACCGCGAAGCGCAGGACGAGCCTGCCGCCGACCATCGTGTGCGCGAGGTACGCCCTGCCGGTCTTGTTCAGGCTCTCCATGAGCTCGCGGTTGGCCTCGTCGGCGTCCTCCTCCGCCATGGCGCCCTGCGGCCTCACCCGGAAGCAGACGAGCGCGAACCGCCTCGGCGTGACCACCTCGAACCGGTCGTCGGCGCGGACTAGGCCCTCGAACGTCTTGGCCATGGCGACGTCGCCGCGGATGTGCTGCTGCAGCTTGGCGGCGCCGTAGGTGCGCATCACCATCCAAAGCTTAAGCCCGCGGAAGCGCCGCCCGACGCCGACCTGCATGTCCTTGAGGTCGGTGACGTCGCCGGACTCGCTGGCGCCGTTCTTGAGGTACTCCGGGTTCGTCTCCAGCGAGTTCGTGAGGCGGCGCGCGTCGCGCACCCACAGGCAGGTGCAGTCCAGGCACGTGAGCAGCCACTTGTGCGGGCTCATGCTTATGGAGTCGACGCACTCGACGCCGTCGAGGTGGTGCCGGAACTCCGGGCAGATGCACGCGTTGCCGGCGTAGGCGGCGTCGACGTGCACCCACGCGCCATACTTGTGGGCCACGACGGCGATGTCGCCAATAGGGTCGACGGCGTTCGTGGACGTGGTACCGATCGTGGCGCAGACGTAGGTCGGGACGAGGCCCGTGTCCACGTCCGCTTGCATATACCAGTGCAACTTGTCCGGGTCAAGCGCGTAGTCTGTCTCTGGCCCGGTCGGGATGGACCGGACGTTGGCCGGGTCGAAGCCGGCGAGGTGGCATGCCTTGAAGAAGGTGGAGTGGGTCTGGTCTGCAGCGTACGCAGTCAGTGCTGACACGCTGCCGCAGCCGGTTCGTCGCAGGGCGGCGTCGCGTGCGGCGACGAGCGTGACCAGCATTGCCTCGCTCGTCGTCCCGAGGATGACGCTGCCTCCGGTGCCATGGCCGCCGCCGCCGCGGTTCATGAAGCTGGACGGGAGGCGGAGGAGCTGCCCCAGCCAGTCGAGCGCGAGCATCTCGAGCTCGGTGGCAGCCGGGGCGGCCTGCCACGTAAAACCCACCGTGTTGATCGCCGACGCGATGAGGTCCCCGGCGATGGCCGCGGCGCTGTTGGTAGCCGGGAAGAAGGCGAAGAAGTTGGGGCTGGCCCAGTGCGTCATGCCGGGGACAACCGCCGCGCGGAGCTCCTTCATCACCACGTCGAACGGCGCGGAGGAGGCGGGCGCCGCCGGCTTGAGCACCCGCTGCAGGTACCCCGGTTCGACGTCGGGGAGCACGGGGAGCGACTCGACGGACTCGAAGTAGTCCGCGATGAAGTCCACAGCCTTGTGGAGGTACGTGCGGACGTCATCGGCGTCGAGCGGCCGGAACCCGTCTACCTCGACGCCGATCGGGCCAAAAACCGCCGCGTTCGTGTCCAGGCTCCCCATCCTCGTGCAGTTGAGGACGTCCCTGCAGCGTGGCAGCTCGTGAGGGAGCTAGGGTTTTCGTAAACAAACGTATATATAGCGAGGTGGCCATGGAAGGCGGAGGCGCTGTCAGGTTGGTGGTGGGTGGGGCTGCATGGGTACACTAGCTGGGCGATCGGCGGCCAGTCGCCGGGCGGGCGCGGCCGTGATCAGGTCGGTGGGTGGCAGGTGGGAGTTGGCTGAGCCGATCAGGGCAGTAATAGAGTAGCGGATAGGCATGGCCGTGAGCTGTACGTATATAGAACCCTCTACCTGCACCTGTCCGTCTCCCGGGCAATTCCATTCTGCTACCTGCAGCTACGCTGACATGCACGCTCAGGCCGGCCAATACTTAATTTGCATGGTCTATCCTTCTGCCGCGCTGGTCACAACTAAGTTCTCCTCGCTCGCTAGAGTGATCTCATCACTCCCCCTACTACTCCGTTGCTGCTCCTCCTCCTCCGTAGCTCCTATGTGTCTTCTTCCTCCCCGACGAGGTCCTCCCTCTAGCTCCCTTGTCTCTGGCAGCTCCCGTGCCACCGGATCCACTGAAAACCGTCCATCGATTCTTAGGCTCTGTTTCGCAAAACTCTGACTCCACCAAAATTGGTGGAGTTGGTGAAGCAGGATATTACTAGCTCTAGAAATTCATGAAGCTGAAATTGTGAGTACACTGAGGAGGTTTAGATAAATCATTTTATTTATATTTTAAACTAAAAATATAAACTTAAGTTACTTTATTTTAACCTATAAACTCCATATCTGAGATAGAGCTAGGAGCCGGAGCTCTGCCAAACATGACCTTATTAACCCTTAACAATCTCAACATAAATCTTCCGGCTGACTGCTCGCTGTCAACCACCACCACTGATGTCTCGTAGAGCCTTGGGAGCCCTGTCCTCCCTCTAAGCCTCGTGAGAAGGGAGTTGAGTGTCTTGGTAGCATTGCCACTGGTACAAGATAAGAATCGACTGAACTTGAAAAAAAATTAGGCGATGATATATTCGCAAGTCGATGAATAAACCACACCCCAATTGAGCAGCTGCCGCATGCATGGTCTGTCCTTCTGCCACGCTTGTCCGAACTGAATTTGACCAGCTTTTTTTTCGTCCTATTTGGAGTGCACAATTATTTGAAAATCGATTTTGCTAAATACGCTGTCGCATGAAAACGACCAAAATCACATGCATTCTACCTTTTTACCTTACGATTAGGGGGATGCATGGAGGGCAAGTGTCAGTGTGGAGTTCTATCCAATACTCAAAAGTCGATTTTCTTTTTTTAAAATCTCGGGGAAAAAGGTTGAATCGCTTGATGGGATGAGCCGAGGAAGTTTGATCAAGCGGTGCTTCGTCGGGCGCAGAACCCCCTCACCTCCCCTCTTCAGCTTCTCCCAAAGCAAGCACCGGTTTTATGGTGACGTGGAGCTGCGCCGTGGCTACGGCCTCAACATAGACGCAACTAGGGCTCTGTTTTTTTTGAGCGGTTGCGGTTGCGTTTGCGTTTAACCTGAAAATTTGTATCTCCTCGATAAGGACATCCGAAGGATCAAAAAATTATAGAAAAATGGTTTTAAGAGCTAGTTGAAGAAATAGTAAGATCTACAAAAATTGGTTACGAAATGTCAAAGCGTTTGGCTTGTACGAAAATAACAAATTTCCAGCTTAAACGCAAACGCAACCGCAACCCCCCAAAAAACTGAGCCTAGGCCCGACGGGCTCAGCCCCGGTGCAGGTGCAGCTTGACTCCGATGACATGCCCACAAGTGGGCCTCTCTCTCAGCTCTCCTCCTCCCCCATCTTCCTGTGCCCCTCCCACCTCCTCCTGTAGTGGCTCGGATGTGGACCTAGGCCTACTAATGGTTTAGGTGGAAATGGGTGGCACGGTTTGGATTTTGATTTGGGCTTCTTTGAATGGGTTATAATGGTCTGAAATCTGAAATGGGCTGGATCGGATCAGTTTGAATAGGCTACTGGTTTGGGATGGACTGGTTGCCGGTGTCAATTTCCGGGTTGAAACCGTGGGCTGCCCATTCGGTTCGGCCACCGGATCTCCTCCCCCGCCGTCTCCTCTCGACCTCCCCCTCACGTACCTCCGTAGCCGCTGCCTCCCTCCCCTCCACGGCTCCACCTCGCCGTAGCCGCCGCCTCCCTCCCCTTCTCCTCGTCGCCGTAGCCACCGCCTCACTCCCCTCCTCGTCGCCGCAGCCGCCGCCTCCCTCCCTTCCTCGTCGCCGTAGCCGCCGCCTCCCTCCCCTCCACGGCTCCACCTCGCCGTAGCCGCCGCCTCCCTCCCCTCCACCTCGCCGTAGCCGCCGCCACCAAGAACGACTCCAGATCGACTCCCTCCCCAGTCCCACTGGTCGCTTCCCTCCCCTCCACCGTCGCCGCCAAGAACGACTGCAGAGTCCAGATCTAGCACCGTCGCCGCCAAGAACGACTCCAGATCGGCAGACTCCGGTAGTCTCTCTCTCTGCTCATACATACTGCCAAGTGATGGTTCCATTTAGCTTCTGTCAAGATAATTGAAGTTTTTAATGTCATTTACCATGTGACTTCAGTTTTTGTTAGATATGCACTTGTTTTCTACAGTTTGTTTGCAAGGTTCAACTCCAGCTTAGTTGTTTCTTCATTTGATTTTACATAGGCTACATCAAGTGATTATTGGAGTTTGGCCAGCAACCAGTATCACGCTGTAGACTCACCTCGTCTATGCCCATCTCGTCAACGGTGACACCAACCAGTCCATCCTCTGCTTAAATTGCCCAAAGGGCCAAGGTACACTTCTACATCTAACTATACTGATGGTTCTGTTGTATGGAAAAAAATAGTGCTTTCCCCATATGTTGCTTAGAATTCTAATACATATGGTTTATTAGATAGCTAATTCATATGGTTGCTTAGATAGCTAATTCATATGGTTGCATAGATAAGGTTCACTTTCTTAGAAGAGATTAAATGCTAATTCATTATTTCTCTTCAACACGTTTGCTAATATTTATTAACAACTAGGTTTCTAAATATGTCAGAGGTTTCTTAGAAGAGCTTTCCTTTCCTACTCCAAATAGGAGATCAAAAGTTTGGGAGCACTTCGAGCAGAATGTAGTCATAGTTGATGGTGTCCCAAAAGATATTTGCAAATATTGCCAACTAAAGCTCACATGTAACCCGAAGTGCAGGACTAGTAGTCTCGAGAGTCATGTTCTTGAGTTATGCCCCACCATTCTCGATGCCGATAGGAAGAGATTCATAGCAACTATAAAGAAACAACCATCACATGCTTTGTTTGTTTTTTATCCTGAAAGAGCACGTGAGATGATGGTTAAGTATTGTGTGCATGCGGAGATTCCCATTTCAGAAATTTGATAACCCATACTTTAAGGATTGGATGACCTCAATGCAACCAGCCTTTAAAGTTGTTGGGCGTCAGATAATTCGTAATGATTGCTTCAATTTATTTGAGAGAATGAAGCAAGATTTACGCAGTGAGCTACAAAATCTTGATTCTCACGTTTGTCTGACCTCTGATATGTGGACTTCAGTACAAAACTTAGGTTACATGTGTGTCACTGCTCACTTCATTGATTGCAACTTCAACTTGCACAAGAAAATAATAGCCTTCAAAGATGCGAAGTATCCACATACGGGTCTAGCAATTGAAGAGGCTATTACTAATTATCTGTCAGACTGGGGAATCCAAGATAAACTGTTTACTCTAACGCTAGATAATGCTAGCAACAATAACACTGCATGCAGACTGTAGAAAGAAAACCATAACCTAATGTTTGGTGGTGAACATTTCCACATCAAGTGTTCTGCACATGTACTGAATATTATGGTTCAGGATGGGATGAAGCATATCCACATGGCACTTGAAAAGATACGTCATTTGCTTAGGCACATTGACAGTTCACCTTCTCGAATCCAGTCATTTAATGTGATAGCCGCTAGGATGGGTCTTGCATCCAAAGCTGTGGTCTTAAGCTAGATGTGCCAAATCGCTGGAATTCAACATACAACATGATTGGACAAGCCTTGGAATACAAGACCGTGCTAAATAGATATGCTATTGAGAAACTAGAGCCTTTCCCAGATGATGAAGAGTGGAGAAATGCCGAGGCAATTTGGGTCTTTCTAAAGGCTTTTGAAGAGGTTACCAGGGTAGTATCAGCAGATAGGAAGCCTACTTCCCATCTTTTCTTGCATACCATCTTATGCATTAGCCATGCTTTTGTGGACCATCAATGGCAGACCGATGAATCCTTGAAAGAATTGGCTGCTTCTATGCATGCAAAGTTTGTCAAATACTGGGATAACAACTTCAACATGGCTCTTGTCATTAGTACTATATTGGACCCCTTAAAGAAACTTGATTACCTCGAGTTTTTTTTTATGAAAAAGTGTGTTCAAATCTTGATGAGGTTGACAACAATGTGGAATTAGCTAAGGACTGGATGAAGAAATACTTTCAAAAATACGAGCAACTTGTCAAGAGAAATATTGAGCAATCAGTTGCTTGTACTTCTGATGCTAGTCGTAGCCTTGGCTCACTGATTCTTGGGAAGAGAAAACTAGAAGAAGAGTCTACACAATATAGATCCCAAAGAAGAGGGAGATGTGAACCCAAGTCAGAGCTTGATATATATCTAGAAGAAGAGTTTGAGAGAAGCACGGATTTCAATGTCTTGTCGTGATGGAAGCAACACTCAGAAAAGTATCCAGTGCTATCGATGATGGCTCGAGACTTTCTTGCCATACTGCTGTCCACGGTGTCATCGGAGTCTGCTTTCAGCTGTGGTGGTAGGATCCTTGGGGATACTCGAAGCTCGTTAACTTCTAAAATGCTTGAAGCCTTAGTTTGCGGAAAAGATTGGTTAACTAAAAGTGAAAACAACGAAGGTATAATGATTTTTTTCCTTTATAAATTATGTGGATAATACAATTTCTGACAAAACTAACTTTTGTTTTTCTTATTCAGGTGAAGAAGAAGCGCCATCAGAGCCACAAAGCTGAATGCTCACTGTCCTTACGTCCTTGCTCGCTGCCACAGAAGCACTCCGCCTCAATTCCATTCAATTCTCTCAGACTACTGCTGCAGCAGCACTCTACCTTAACGGTATATCTCTCTCATTGCTAGCTAGATCTTTTCTCTCTTGTTTTTAAGAACATTGTGTGCGTTATATTCAGGTGCCCACTGATTGTGAAGATCTGGTGCCCACTGATTTTGCCTTGGCTCATATATTCAGATGAGAAGTTCCTTTCAGTTCACCACTATTCCATACTACTGTGATAGATTTCATGACATTCTGAAGTTGAGCTTTGTGTTAAGGTAAATATACTTGTGATTCCGGCCATGTCTACTAGAACTCCATTACTGAATTTATGTGGAACCATCATCCTGAAATAAGTAGATAATTGGTTATATTGGAACCAAGCTGCAGTACTCATTTTTTAAGATGATGCCAATGAAATAACTAAATTTGTAAAATGCTCACAGAAGATGATACTACAAAAGGCAGCATTCAATTCATTGAACATCACAGTGTATGTAGAATTAACCTCGAAAGCTTTCAAGATAAATCTAGCCAGAACCATGTCTTCACGCACCTAACTCTATATAGTTCTGGAGCAGCTTAACTGAAATTAGCACGATCTTTCAGTGAAAATCTCTCTCCTGTAATATTAATGCACAAAACACGTTGATAGATGCTTTTGTACTTGGATTTATCAAAAGTGTAGTTATGCAGGACTAATTTTGCTAAGCTTTCTTTAGATGATTGCACTAGAAGATAGAACTGAAATCCTTCTTGATACTTCTTTCAGATGATTGCCATGATAGGCTACTAGGAGGACTGATGGTGAGTTTGCAAATGAGAGGTGCATTTCTGATGCTGTAGCAGGCTAGAAGACTCATCATTATTTTCATGTTCAATGAAGAAGGTGGACACTGTTTTGATGATGTATTGTGAATCACTCTATGTGTACAAGAATCTATCATAGCACTTCATTAGTTGTCAATGCCTTTTGAAAGTTTCTATTGATATTGTCTCTTCTTTTAGTCTTGTTGTAGTCGGCACGAAGTCATTTCCTTCTATTTTCATTTTCATTTTATTTATTCTATATACTGTTGTAGTTCATATGAACTCTTTTCCAATTTTTGTTTTAGATTTTATTTGCTATTCTTTTTATTTTATGTTATTTTATATTTTAAATTTTAGATTTTTTAAGGTTTATTTATTCTATATGTTTGCTATTATTCTCAATGTAGTGGAAGCACAAGAAGCAAACCATTCTGGTAGTGACGTAGTAGTCTAGTAGAAGCACCCAGGCAGCAGGCAGCAGCGAACCATTTTTTTGATTGGGTTGAAACCGAACAAGCAAAATGGGTTGAGACCATTGGGTTGGTGTGGTTTGGATTGACTGAGCTACTGGAGTGGGCTGGTTCGGATTTTTTTAATTGTCACGTGGGCTGGCATGGTGTGGGGAAGTGGATGTAGACAAAATGGATTGGGCTGGTTGTGGTATGGATTCGTATCCACTAGCAGGCCTAGATGCGGTAGACACTAGGCTTGGTCTCGCCGATGGTGAGTTGGCCATGCACACGGTATCAATTGGAAGGAGTTAGAGGGAAAGATGCGGTGTCTTTTGGTTTGAAACATCACTCTAGTATGTATGAAATATTGTGTTTGTCTAGCGAAACATGATGTTTACTCTGGTGAAATACCGTTGTAACGAAGTGTGTGAAACACTTTATTTGCTCTTGTGAAATATTGGTTTTGCTCTGGTGAAACATTGGATTTACTCCGATGAAACATAGTGTTTGCTCTAGTGAAACGCTCGTAAAAATGTGAAACATCTTGTTTTCTTTTATGAAACATTTTGTTTGTTGTTATAAAACATTATGTTTGTCCTCATAAAACATTCTATTTGTTTTTGTGAAACACCCGCAAAAATGCATAAAATATTTTGTTTGCCTGTGAAACATTGTTCGTATAGACTGAAACATATTTTGAATAACTGCTAAACCATTTATCGTTAACCCGTGAAACATATGTTTCACGTGTTTATGCAAAATGTTTAAGCAATACTTTGAGCTTAATTTGTTTCTATAGTTCACCGGGTTATGTTTCGACTTTTTTTTTGTTAGGGATCGTACGGCCGATCCCTAATAAACCCTTATTTTTATCAAATGTTTAGCATGTTTCTTTTTTTCTTAGAAACTTACAAATGATCATCGACATTTATTATATAATACTAAATCAGTGAATTACCTCGTTTATTATGAGCAAGCCCCTCAATGTTTACGATCGAGTTCGTGTAGTCCCTTCCACACACTGGTTGTTTAATTTAGCCTTTAATTCATAAAAAGGGCTGTCGATAAAAACTTAATTTTATATTTTTATTTTGCCAATCACACAATTTTCCACCATTCAATGATGGTTTACCTTAAATTTGCTAATTCCTATACTACAAATTCCCTTGGCCGGGTACCCTAAGGCCGCGATTCAAACCATTGTCAGCCACTTACAGTTGCGGATGTAGGATTAAAACTAAGGCTGGGCAAGCTTAAATGTTACATCCATCACCGAATTTATATACTAGAAACACACCAAACTTTAACACATTTTATTATGAAACAAATTTTAAATATATATTGCAGTTCACCATATTTTATGGATATGTTTAGATTTTCATCTGAAAACCCTTTGTCGGCGACTGGGAGGCGAGCCTCCGCAGGCCGATAAGCAAGAAGGGGGTGCGAGGCCCGAAGGCGGCCCTGTTGTCGCGCCCCTTCTCGGCTTACCTTGCGAGAACGGTCGGACCTGCACTAGGCCCTGGATCGGTAGGCTAGTGCAAGAGTTACACAGCTGGAATCATTTCATACATCGGTGTCCAAATATTACATAACAGCGATCATCAGATCGCATTAGTAGCAAGCGGCATTTAAGCCTTAGTTACAGACCAAAGTTCATCAGAGTAGCGGAAATCTCTCAAAGGGCAACTTGCAAGTTCAAAAGAACAACAAAATCACACCAGCAGCTGTGTAACCACACACGATCGGTGGAACGACTAAACCCTATCTTAAGCAACTACTCACGGTCACGCATCGAGGATCTCCTTCCTCATGACAATCGTAGGCATCTTCCTCGACGGGCTCCTCCATGTCTAAAGATAGATATTTTATGCGAGGTCAGTGTCATCCAAACACTGGCGAGCTAACACCCAACCCAATGCATTTAGTGATAGAGGTTTCAAAGGAAAGGCTGGGTTTATTTATTTGCATGAAAGCCAGTTTTGGAAATGGAAGCCTATGACTTAGCAGTTTAACCAAATTCCCTATCAAATTGATTATTTATTATATTTCCTTTTCAATGCACAACCAATCCCATGGCAGTTTCCAAGCACTCGCCAAAGCGTTCTCTTCCCTCTCGCCATCATCTTCCGAGTGTGGCGACTCGTGCGGATCACATTCCCCACAAAGTACTGGTCTCGTCCTAGCTGGGTTTGCCGACCCACGCTAGACTCACGGCTCTCTGAAGAATGGACCTAGATCATCCTCGAGATAGCGACATGAAGCTGTCTTCACCTCAAGCATGGCGGCAGACAGAATGCGCCCGTGAGGTCGTAACTACCCTAAATCCCCACTACTTGCACTACGCGCGATGGCGCGCGTTGTGGTGTTAGGAACTATCTCCCAGCGAGATAGTCGATGGCGTCTGCTGTGCATCCTCGATGCACCCGTGCAGGGCAATCCTTGATTCAGCCCGGCCGGTCCACTAAGGACCTCACCCTTATGCACTTCCTTCTTCGGCTAACTCGCACCCTCCGTGTGAAACACACGATGTGGCGGAACCCCTCCTTTTGGGGCAGCGCACGGCATTACGCAGATCTCGCCGCGCTCCTCTTCCATGCACTACGTATGTGGGCGATTAGCTCCTCAAATCACGTAGCCCAGCTACTCCATCTCTTACCCAATGCCAGACCTAGTCTGCATTGCAGCACATCATAACCATACACACACTGGTATGCCAGGCCTAATTTCCAGTTAACCATTTTCATTGTGTGATCATGTCCGGTGAATGTCGGTTCATCGTTCCGAGGCCATTCTAAGCCTAAAATTAATAGTTGGACCTGAGCAATGTCTAAGCAAGATTTTAACCAAGACTTAGGAGTCTAAATCATTTTATTTATCCTAACCAGGCTATCAAGGGTGATCATCAAAGCGATCAATTGTAAGGTCAAATGACAGATGATTAATTCAAGACAACATCATCATGGTAAATTGACAGCAAGTAAATAAATGGCATGATATATCATGATTGAACAAATAGGCATAAGTACTTGAAAGGGCATGCAGTTTAATACTGTAAAATAAATACTTTAGAAATCTGGGATTCAATATGATAATATTGGATGTTAACTCGCACTAGGGAAAGCGCATCCTCTCCCTAGTAAGAGCAACACTATTAAGGGTAGGTATTAACTCGCCTTGGGAATTAAAGTCCGGGTCCTGTGCGGAGTCCTCGAACGGTGCTTCCGGATCCTCTACGTCTAATCGGAGAATCAATAATTCATCATAAACACAATGCGGCGAGAAAAGAATGATGCATGAAATGCAATCGAGATCGCTCGTATTCGTTCATTTACGATTCCTGTGTTTAACTAACTATATGAATCTATATATAACAAGAAAGTTCCATGATCCTCCGAGTAATGAATTTTAACGTCTTGGCATGAAGTGCTTGCGAGATGATGCATATGATATATGTATAAATATATATATATATGAGTAATAGTGGAATTTCTACCCTATTTTAACCCAATAGGAGAAAATATGGTTTTATCGTGTTTAAAGTACATTAAATAACTAGAATATGTAAATTCATATTTTGTTTGACGTATTTCCTTCATCAGCTTATTTAATCCTTATTATCTTAGTAGAGTAGAAATTTAAGTGGTGTGTGGGTGATTATGGTCATATATGCTATACATATATGTATGTGATTATATATATATATATATAATCATGGTATTGCATGTTGTGAGATTGAATTGAAACAACAGATTTACTATTCTAACATGCTGTGTAATAGCTTAATTGAATAGGTTCATAGACTAGGTAGGTTAAGCTAGTTATTCATGTTTCCTAATTATACCAATATTGAGTTAACATGTAATTAGGAAACATACCATAGGTTATATTATATTTTCCTAGGTCCAGAAAGTCATTTATCGACAACCATGATTTTCTTAGGTTTAACTTAGGTGTTAATCCATTGTTAATACACAACATTCTATTTTTGCTTATTTCTATATAAATTAATACCCTAAAACAAGCTTAATGAATTTAATCTAGGAACTATGTTCGGTTACTGTGTGAGTTACTATTTTTGATAATTCCATCACAAGTCCTAGTATTTACCATAATTTTTCCAGAATTTTTAGAGATCTCTACCTATTTTAAATAAATTGTTTCTAATTACTGTCTTTATTTTATTCATTAATTCGGTGAAAAATCAATGAACAGTGTTGGGCCGGCCCGCAAACTTCATGGCCGAGCCACCACGTCGGCGTCTTTCGAGCGCTAACATGAGCGAAGGCGCCGAGTCGGGCGCCTCGGCTTATCGACATGTGGGACCAAGGTCCCACATGTCGGCAACGTAGAAGCCGCGGGAGTTTTTAAACCGGCGGCCGCGGCTAGGGCCCACTGTCGGCGACCACGCACGGTGAAGTCGCACGGATCTTGGGGCAGATCGGACGGCTCGCCGTCATCGTCTTCCTCCGGCCGGCGCTCGCACGGCCGAGGCTTAGCCGACGGCTAGCTGGAGCTAGGGTGCACCGTTTGGGGCGTTCTTGGGTGCGTTGGAATCAGTGAACTTGCGCGCATCTAGGGATACCCTCGTCGAGGCCAAGAACGGCCGGACGCGTCGGAGCCATGCACGGTGGCGGAAACAGCTACCGGCGGACATGAGTAAAAGTCCTAGGGTCGATCTTATGGAAAACCGGTAGCAGATGAGCACCGGCGAACCGGGAGTCTTACCTAGTGATTTTTCGGGGTCGAGGGCGCCTGGGGTGTGTTGTCGACGAGGAGGCCGAACAGAGGAAGAGGCACGCTCACGGTGCTGGGGAACACCAGCGAAGCCCTATACCAAAAGAGGGGAGCACGGTGTGAGGGGAAGACAGGCGAAGCTCAAGGAGCAAGGAATTGCCGCGAAGCTCACCAGAGATGTGGAAATCGAAAAGGGGGAAGAACCGGGCTGCTGGCGGTGGCGAGAGCGTTCCGACAAACTCGGGGCGGCTCCAACCAATTCCTTCGGACGGGAGCTTCACGAGGCCATGGTGAAGCCAACGCGAGTCAATGGGGAGGCTAGAGAGGTCTGATTTAGGCTGTCGACGGGAGAGTGAAAAGAGGGAGAAATCGCCGTCTTGGCGCGGCAGTGTTGAGCTCGGTCAGCTCGGCTATTGACCGGCGGTCACGGGAAGGTGTGAGGTGGTCACAAAGAAGTTCTAACGCTGATTGGCTAGCTGGGCAGTGGCTTGCTCATCCGCGACGAGCGATTGAGCGAGTGGCGAGGTGGCGTCTTGTGGCGGCATTGCTAGCCCGGGGACGCGGCGGTGCCAGGAACATCGATGGCGCAACCTGAGCAGCCATTGGGCAAGGTGGACGGTGCCTGGCGGACCCTGGCACGGCCGGCCCGACAAAGCGGCTCGGTCGGCCACGGCGCCAGGGAGCGGCGGTGAACCAGTGGCGGGAAGTCACATCCACGCAGTTGTGGGCCCACAAGAGCTAAGAAGACACACACAAGCAGCTAGAGAGGGAATCGCCGGGGCTATTTTGGCAGCCGCGAGGTGGATTTCACCGGCGGGGAGCAGAGCGAGCCGAGGCAGCTCAGCTGCTCGACAAAATGCTCACAAGAGCAGGGCAGAAGAAGAGGCTGCCAAATGGGTCCCACCAGGGTTCCAATTGGTCAACAACTGAGTCAAACTCTCAATTAGGGTTTAAACTAATCTATAGAATTTTCCTGGGATTTTTAGAGCAATTTATCATTTTTAAGCTTTTGTGAATATGTGTGTACACACACACACACACACACATATATATATATATATGTATGTATATATATATATATATGTGTGTGTATGGATGTTTTATGAATATGTAAATATATTCCCAATTCAAGTTTTATTAGAATTTTCTATATATCAACAATTTCCCAAATAGTGCTATAATTTATAAATTCCTATGCAAGGTTTATTAATTAGCTATTTGGTGATTTATTCAATTAAAATCCTCAATTTCTAATGGCTTTTGAAATCTAGAAATTTGTGTTTGTCACATAGAAATTTAACGGGAATTGTCATAATAGTACGCATTATTGCAAACGTGTTTAAAGATAACAAAAATACAACTTTGGGCTGTTACACCTGTCCCCTGGACCGAGGCCCGGCCAGTGGCCGGGCGCCGCCGAGGGAAAGGACGAAAAAGGTCCGACGCGGTTAGACGCGCCGGGTCCTGGTGTGACGCGGGATTTTTATCCTGGTTCAGGCCTCCACTGTCGGATAACAGCCCTACGTCCAGTCTTCATTTATTGCCAAGCTTAAATGAGTATAAGGGGGTGAGGCCGGGCTTCGGAAAGCCCGGGCTCGAGTACAATAAGTGCTCAAGGCACTATGTGTGTGTTCCTACCATACCTGGACACGAAGAACTACCGCCTAGAACTAGAACTCCTACGTGAGTGCAAGTGCTCCTGTTCTATGGTGGCTGAATGCTCTTCTGTCTAAGTCTATCCTCTGCTGTCCTTCTTCTCATGCATGGTCCCTTAGTTGTGGCCTGTGCGCCCCCTTTTATAGACGGCACCCGGTTACCGTAACCTACCCTTGGTCCGTTGAATAGTCATCTCCTTCTGCTTTGACGTGTAGCGGACGCGTAAGATCCACCGGATAATCGAGTGCAATCCCTTTATCCCGTCCAAATTGTTGTGCCGGACTGCTACCCGGCAACACGTGTCTTTCTCTATGCGGACGGTTTGACGAGACCTGCCACCAACGTGTCAGTGGCCTTTGTCAGGCGCTTCCTCGGTACTGTGGTCGCATTTAACTCTTGGTGACCTTCGGGACCCGCAGCGTATCCTGTGCGCGGCACGGCACAATCTGCCTTGAGTCCTGAGCCCTGGGCTTCGGAAGCCCGGGAAGGGTGAGTGGCCTCGAGCTTTCGAGGCGGGGAAGCTCGGGCGCGAGCTTGCCAAGCTCGCGCACGAGCGTACTTCCCGTGCGGCTGGAGGTAAGTTAGCGAGCCGTATCTCCATGGGCCACGTACTTTCCCCAACACCCTTTTATTTAAAACGTGCTATTTATGTGGAAAACTTCTATTTAAAGCCATTTCAAATGCATGTTCATCATAATTTTATAGTTTTAATGGGACTTTCCTCATATTTTTCTAACTATAAACCCCCTTTTTATTTAAAACTGAATGGAAATTATAAAAGACTAACCATAATCCCTTTTCTATTTAAAAAGCAATGCAAAAAATATAAAAGAAAAGTATAATCCTTTTTATATTTAGAAAAGAATGGAGAGAAAAAATATAAAAGAAAAGGAAAACAAGGTGCGGCTTTGAAGTGAGATTTGAACCTAGACCTCCAAGCAAACAGGACGATGTGCCAGCCAACAAACCAAGCGGATCTTATTAATCTTTTGACAGTTCTTTGCCAATTTATCGAGTGCCAGGAGTATATAGAAATAAAATCCAAGCCTGGGCAGCGGCCTACCCAGCCCTAGTGCTGAGTCCGTCCCTGGCCACTTAGTCACTCACTATGAGAGATGTTCACTGTTAAGCAACTACGCTACCGGGTGTAGTCCGAGGTTGCTGATTCGTACGCGCAACGTAGAACGATGGCGAGAACAACATGTGCATAAAGTAGATCAACACAGATGTAGGGAGAGAACGGATTCTTTATTGCTTTCAGATGTGTTTACAATGGACGGATCCCTCTCCTATTTATAGTGCTGCTTCATAGAGTTTGGCAGGTCCAGGGATAGACCTATCCGGATACGGCTTAGCGAGCCCGTAACCGAATAGGTTTCCTAATACTCCCCCTTGGACCTTGCCACATAATGCATATGCCTCATCAAAACTCCATAAAAACCTAGTGGAAAAAATTCTTGGAGAAAGTGTACATAGCATACGCTTGCTGTGCGTACGGATATGCCTCGTTAAAAATCTTATGTGAGAAACTTCTTTGAAAACTCACTTAAGGGAAAAAGAGTACAAATCCACCCAACATTGCTTCATTACTTCAATGTAATAGTTGGGTACTTGAACTTCTGGTTCAAGATTTAATTAAAAATATGTGAAGTTTCTCCCCCTGAATTCTGCACTTCTCTAAGTCTCATCATTCCTATGCCTTTAATGCATCTTTCAAAGGTAGATGCAGGTAAGGACTTAGTGAACAAATCTGCAAGATTCTCGCACGACTTAGTGTGCTGAATATTGATTTCATTCATCTTATGCATCTCATGTGCATAAAAATACTTGGGGTTTATATGCTTAGTGAGGTTGCTCTTCACATATCGATCTGTGACTTGTGCGACACATGCTGCATTATCTTCATAAATGATAGTGGGGTTTGTTCTATTTGCAATCCACATGGTGGAGAATGTGGAATGTCATTCTTGAAGCCATGCACATTCACGTCTTTGCCTCATACAATGCAATGATTTCTGAATGGTCGATCGATGTTGACACAAGTGTCTGCTTTGACGACTCCCATGATACTGTGGTCCCTCCACACAGGAAGACATATCTGTCAGGACTTACTGGGTGTACGGATCTGAAAGATAACCCGCATCTGCATATCCGACCAAAGTCATATCTTGGTTCCTTCTATAAAATAGTCCAAGATCGACTGTTCCCCGTAGGTAGCGGAAGATGTCCTTTACCCCTTTCCAATGCCTTTTCGTTGGCTCTGCACTATACCTTGCTAATAGGTTTACGGCGAACGCAATGTCAGGCTGTGTACTGTTTGCTAGGTACATGAGCGCTCCTATGGCACTTAAATATGGGAATTCCGATCCCAGGACTTCCTCCCCCTCTTCTCTAGGTCGATATGGGTCTTGGTCTGCTTGTAATGACCTTCCAACCATCGGGGTTCTTGATGCGTACGCCTTCTTAAAACTAAACCTCTCCAACACCTTTTGGGTGTAGGCAGCTTGGTGTACGAGTATTCCATCTAGCATATGCTCAAGCTAAAGGCCTAAGCAGAATTTGGTTTTACCCAAATCTTTCATTTCAAATTCAGATTTCAAATATGAGCTTGCTTCTTCAATTTAATCATCAGTGCCAATGATGTTTAAATCATCCACGTAAACCGAAATTATACAAAAACCATCTTGTGATCATTGTATAAAAACGTATGGACAGTCTTCGTTATTCGTATAGCCTTTCTTGCTTAAGAACTCGCTCAAACGATTATACCACATTCTTTCTGACTGCTTTAATCTATATAAGGATTTCTGCAATTTTACACAATATAATTCTTTCTTCTCTTTATTCGGGGTTGGCATGCCGTCAGGTACTTTCATGTACAATTCAGAGTCCAGGTTACCGTAAAGATAAGCTGTGACCACATCCATCAGTTTTATTCTTAAGTTCATATTCACTGCCATTGAGATAAGATATCTAAAGGTTATACCACCCATGACCGGGGAATAGGTTTCTTCATAATTAACGCCTGGGCGCTGAGTGAAACCTTGAGCTACCAGCCTTGCTTTGTACTGTACCACTTCATTATTTTCATTTCTCTTCCGAACAAAAACCTATTTATGGCCCACAGGACGTATATGGGAAGGTGTAAGGCACATAGGTCCAAACACTTCTCTTTTGTTCAGCGAGATTAGTCCCGCGGTGATTGCCTTCTTCCATTTCGCCTAATCTGGTCGGTGCTTACACTCAGAAAGAGATGCCGGCTCTGGATCGGGATCTATTTGCTTGGCAATCATTTTAGCAAAGTATATGTCGACATTGGCTGTTGCTCTATTCATCATTTTCCCTGATTCTACAAAGTTTATGGCCATTTCGTCATGGGGTGCTTCGTGCATTTCTACTTGCTCTTCACCGCTATTTCCCATCACGGGAGCAAGTTTCTTTAGCTTATTATTGCCGATGTGCGCACACGTATTTCTATCGGCTTCTTCCATTACCGGTATATTCAAATCTCGGAGCGCCTCGCTAGCGTGTCGCTTCTCACGAGTTGCGTGTCTCAACTGGCTCCCCTTCTTTTTCTTTCGGCGCTTTTGTGTTGGTTGTGATAAGCTCTCTTATCCACTTTTCTCCAGCGTCCCCAGATACTTGGGATTCGAGTAACGATTTCTGTCCTTTTCTCGAGGCCTCGTAAGCAGGATGAGGATACCTTCTATGGTATTTCAAACCCTCTCTGGTGCATTACTAGGAGTAATGCGACTTGATCGCACCTTCAAATCACAAAAGTGATCAGGCAGTTCATTTTCTAATTTCTGTAAATCGAGGATTTTCTGGACCTCTTCGTTTGCTTCTCTAGTACGGGGATCATGTGCGGGAATGCCGGTGGCTTGCCAGATGATTTCACGGCTTGCCAGATGATTTCACGGCATTTTTCTGTTAAGGGTTCTTTATCTCCCCCTAATGACGGGAAATTATCCTCGTCAAAGATGCAATTAGCGAAACGGGCGGTATGCAAATTACCGGTCGAGGGTTCTAAATACTTGATTATGGACACTGTCTCATAACCAACGTATATCCCTGGCCTCCGGAGAGGGCACATAGCTGTTCGCTGTGGTGGTGGTATCGGTACATACACCATGCATCCAAATTTTCTTAAATGGGAAATTTTCGGTGTTATCCCCTAAACTAGTTGCATTGGTGAGTGGATATTGTACGCTGACGGTCTATAGTTCAATAATGCTGCTGCGTGTAGGACGGCATGGCCCCAACACGTGTTCGGTAAATTACAACCCTGCAAGAGCGGCTTTGCTATGAATTTGATCCTTTTAATCGATTTACGCTAGTCCATTACGAGTGTGGACATGTGGCATCGAGTGCTCTACATTGATTCCCGATGCCATACGGTAATCATCAAATGCCTTCAAGTAAATTCGCGGCATTGTCCAAGCGAATGGACTTCACGTGATGATCCGGGAATGCATTCTTAATTCTTATGATCCGAGAGATCGCTTTGCGAATCGTGGTTTCTTGTCGAGAGTAAACTTACGTTTGACCACTTCGAGGAAGCATCAATGAGCACCATGAAGTACCTAAAAGGACCTGATAGGGGTTGAATGGGGCCGCAAATATCCCCTTGGATGCGCTCAAGGAACGCGGGGATTTCATCTTGCACCTTCATGGTCGAGGGCCTAGTGATCATTTTCCCAGTGGCGCATGTTTGACATACGAAGTCTTTTTGATTAGGAAAACTCTTTACACTAATTCCATGGCCATGGCCCTGAGAGTTGGTAATTACATTTCTCATTATCCGTAAGCCTGGATGACCAAGTCTACTATGCCAAAGAGAGAAGAGTTCAGCACTCCTAAAAGAAGTTTTAAGGGAAGTGTATTTGTCAGGTGCTTTAATTCTTGTGTGGTATAGCCCAGTTCTAAATGAAGGAAATTTTTCTAAGATTCTTTTTCCACATCCGTCGTGCTTCACAATGCACAGGAATTCTTTGCCATTTCCTTCAGTGGTCTCAACGTGGAAACCGTTGGCACGGATGTCTTTAAAGCTTAAGAGAGACCTAGTGGATTCGGGGTACAGCATAGCTTCATCAGTTTTCAGCGAAGTACCCATAAGCAGAACGATAGTGGCTTGACCGGAGCCTACCACACACGAGCCACTTCTTCCAATTGTGGTTATATTGCCAGTTCTTTTCTTAACAAAATACTTTGTCTCTCTTAAGATGCTATTCTGCTATCAATAATGCATATCCCCTTCATATGGGCGCTTCATAAATTCGTATAATTTCAACTAGGCTATCATTCATATTGCAAGCATTCACAAAAATATACTGGGAATAAAATGCATATTCGATCACGAGAATTAAAGGTTTGCTCCCCCTGAAGCTCACAATTCTTCATTCATAATAAGATCACGAATGTCTGCTAATGCAACCACACTAAAAAGGCTGACTAGTGCTGCTATGTATGCACTAAATAGATTCTGTAAAATAGACTTTTAAAGTGTCAGCAATTTCTATTTCTATGATGGCATCATCTTCTTTAGTAGCTTCTGCATATCTCAGGTTTGTCCAGTCCTACTGTGCTTATGGCAGGATAGTGTGTTTGAGCTTTCCGAACCGCTTCTTAAGTGTGGCCCAAAGATCAATAGCACTTTCCATTGCCATGAATTCATTCTTAAAGTATTGAACATGTGTGCCTAATGAAATGCAGTGCTTGATTATTCTGTGCTCGGGTATTGCCCCTCGCTACAATGCCAATGGCGGTACGGGGAGCTTCATGTGCGTAGCCGAAATTCATCAAACTCACGACTCACGATGCCAAACATTTGCATAATTCAAATTCTTTACATAAGATACTATGGGTAATCATAGTGTGTGTTGCGTGACATGGATCTATTTATAAATTCTCAGAATTTCCATTATAAACATGCTAAAATAATTATTACAAGAATTACAATAGCAATTTCATGCAATAATTCTATGCCAGGATATATACATTCAGTAAATTCTTAATTTCTAGGGCTTTCTATGCAAAAATTCTTAATTTTGGTGAATTTTCAGATAATTCCCAAAGGTTTCAGGGCTTTTCTGTGAAATTCAGGCCCAATTTCTATGATAGCAATGTTGATTCATGACTACTATATGTAATCTGCATATATTCTTATATTTCTTCAATAAAATTCATGGTTTTTTACTATTCAACATGCTATTTTCAATTCATAGATTAAATGTAATGAACGGGCACCACAAGTAATCAGAAATTCACATTCATAATTCATATGCATAAATTCTATTCATAAATAGGCATAAACTGATAATTATAGCAACTAATTCATCATATAATAGCATGAAAATAATTATCAGTGATAAAATAAAAATTCGGAATCCCGAGATGCTTTTATGCCCAAATATGCTTTTCTATGATTTTTTTTTTGCTAATTTTAGGGACTTCTATGAAAATTTTAGTGTCTCCAAGGACTTTTGCAAAATTTCCAGTGTCACCAAGGACTTCTACCAAAAATTTCAGTGTCCCAGAAATTCTTCTTGTGTAGTTACTTAATTTTCTGGGGTTTCTTGCAAAATTCCACGCATAGCCCTTTTCTTTTTTCTTTTCTTTTCTTTCCTCCGGCCGGCCTTTCCTTTCTCTTCTGGCCGTTCTCGCCCACCACCTTGGTGCTCGGTGGCTAGGGTTTCCCCTAGCCATCATAGAGATTGTGGTGGCGGCACTGTGAGTAGCACGGGTGGTGCTTTGCGGAGGGGCGGCCGGCGCTTCGCAGTGCACCGACGGGGTGATGTCATGGTCGTTCGGGACTCAGCGGCAGAAAGGCTAGGTGGGCCCCATGGGTGCATGCGGCGGCGAGTCAGTGAGACACGAGGCCGGAGGCGGCGGGCGCAGCCGAGCAGTAGTAAGCCAGCAACCGCACACGCCGGGGACGACCGATGCGGCGGTCTTTGGCACCAGTGGCGGTCCGGCAGCACACAGGTTCGGCCGCAGCATGCTTGGTCCGGTGGCTCGCTGGTCCGACCGGTTGTTTGGCATTAATACGTTCACCGCAGCTAATCTAATTAGCTACATTAATTAACCAAACTTGGGGCTAATTTGATCAGCCTCTAACCACCTCGTGGATGTTGCAAGATCAAGCACAGATCGCATGTAATGCATGCACGCATGCAAGATGACTCACGTACGTGCACCATGCAGATCGATCACATATATACTTTGTAGATTGATCAAATCACGCGTTGCGGCGGCTGCGTCGAGCGGAGCCACCGTGGTGATCGGCGCGATGTACGTTCGTTCGTCGTCGGCCAGAGACCAACGGTTAGATTTAAAAGCTTCGATGCGAAAATCCCTGCTATTCTTTACACAGATTCAATCTACTATTTCATAGATTCAATTTCAATTTGTACCTTCAATCTGCGTGAAAGAAGCGGGGATTCGACGACTGTCGCGTAGGACAGATCGGCTGGTCCTGTCTAGACCTGCCGGCGTGACGATGATTCGATGTCGAAAAACGCCGGTGCAGACGAACAGCCGTAGTCAATCGATCTCCTCGTGCTTGCGGTTCTTCCTTCCGAGCATGTCGTGCTGATAACGTGTTAAGCAACCACGCTACTGGGTGTAGTCCGAGGTTGCTGATTCGTACGCGCAACGTAGAACGATGGCGAGAACAACATGTGCATAAAGTAGATCAGCACAGATGTAGGGAGAGAACGGATTCTTTATTGCTTTCAGATGTGTTTACAATGGACGGATCCCTCTCCTATTTATAGTGCTGCTTCATAGAGTTTGGCAGGTCCAGAGATAGACCTATTTGGATACGGCTTAGCGAGCCCGTAACCGAATAGGTTTCCTAATATTCACAACCCTAAACCGATAAAAAAAAATGCAATATCTAGAATAGCCGTTTTATTAAAACCGAGCCGTTATCAAAAAAAACCACCAGCGATGTACTGTTTGCAAACCGACGGTTCCGGTAGCAAACCTCGAATTTCGAGCGGTTAATTACTGCTCTGGGTATGGCCACCCCGGCTGTGCATTGTCGCCTACTCAGCTCTGTCACCTCCTTCCTCTTTCCTACCCAATTCCTACTCAGCAATTTGGAGTTAAATGTGTATTAGTCGTTGGTTACACGAGTATTTCTGGTTAACCGTGTATGTCTACTATTATAAAGTCTAGTGGTGGTGTGTACATCATCAATCTCCACCCTCTATCTTTCATCCAATAGTTTGTAAGAGTATTTTCTATTCATTAGACTTGCTTTCACTACTACAGAATGGCTCATCCCCGACTCCTCATCACTGGCAGCTATTTTTGTCACCGCCAGTGATGAGGGTCACAGGACCCCCACGCGGCTTGGAACAGAACACTGACCGCCAGTGATGATATTGTACGGATAACCGCCAGTCACGACAACCGCCGGTGATATTATTAATATCACGGGCGGTTCTGTTACGAACCGCCAGTGATAATTCATATCATTGACGGTTCTACACCCGCCAATGAAAATCCCCGATTATCACTGTCGGTTCGAAAACTGCCAGTGATGTGAGTTCAGAACCGCCAGTGATGACGTATTTTGCACTAGTGTTTTTTAGTATGTTGTATTTTAGAAAATCTTCGATTGACTCAAGATGTACTGAATCATCCTAGCTACTCAAGATGTACCGAATTAGAGGGTGTAAAAGCACGATGCAATCGAGCACGGAAACAAGGCTTAGGGTGCAGAAGGATGACATAGCATAGTGCGAAAGCTCAAAGCGGTGAGTCAAACAAAAGAAATGTGATGTAGTAAAAAGTAATGTGATATTTGTTGGTAGCAAAGTATGAACTCTAGGCTAGGCTAGGATATATATCACGTCTATCTTTCCTTATCATTAAATAAATTTGGCTCGTGTGTATTAATTCGGAATTTCGGATGCCCAGATATCTCTCATGTATTGCAGATCCTTACAGTAATTAATTTTTGTTCTTGCCTTGCATGGTTCATTAATGATAGGGGGATTACCCCATCTTTACGATATAGGATCAAAAGATAACTCAGATCCATGAACCCTGACGAACCGATGGCGCCAACCACTATCTCAATACAACAACCTCCGACAAATGAATTTACCCATGAAGGCATGAACACTCTTCGAGCCTCGTCTATCTGATCACGCAAAGGTAGACGTGATGTCCTTCCTGCGAATCACCATAAATCACAAAAACAACGGTGGTATTTTCAAGAAAGTCACCCAATTCTTAAGAGAGCGCGTAGCATAAACCCGAGAATATAAGCAACATTGGCTATTTTGAAAATAACATGATTTGAAATTTACATTGATGATGTACAATACATATAGCCGGGAGAGGGGGCGAGCTACTGTTCAAGTGAACAGTACCAGCCTCAAAAATCTTGCCAAAAATGCTCTCACACTAATCTAAAAAGCAATCCCTAAATTTGAAAATGATTCAACCAATTTAGTTGCAATCCATTTTAGCTCAAAAGATATGCTTTCTTGTCAACGATGGAGATATTTGTTTTCCTTATTGTAACTTTCCTTTTCCTCTATTTTGCTTGTCAGTTACTCCAGCTATGCACTGTAGCACGGCTACTGTAGTTCGTGCTACAGCACCATTTTTTTGTTTTTGTTTTGTGATCGGACTCAGGGGCTGTTCCATGGTTTAATGGCTAGAAACAGCCCAGTCCATCTATTTTGCTTTTGTTTAATTGGTATATAATTTAAAAAAGTAATATATTATAATATTATAAAATATACGACAATATGAATGTAATTTTTTTGTATTTTATTATAAAAAACTTCCTGTGAGGTTACATTGATTGTATTTGTAATAAAAAATAGATTGAAAGCAATATATATTTAATAATTAATATTGCAAAGTTTTAGGGTTCTTTCATACTTTTGCAGCTTCCAAATGAGACTCCCTATAGGGTAATTAAGACCACTGGATAAACGTAAACCATTGATCGGGTTGAGTGCATGGGGCCAAATAAAATAGTCTAATTACCATGCTGGCTAAATTTGGTTGCATTCCCTCCTCTTTCTCACGGTGGACGATGGCCTCGGTTGTTTCTTGCTATGCTATCCCGAGAAGTCCTCACGCGAAATGGCCTCGGAGAGAGAGCAAAGGAAAACAATTAATATAGCATCGCCCTAAATGGAAATGGTTTGTGCTGATGCCATGGGATTTCGGTTCGTGCTGTTAGCTGTACATGGTTACACGTCGTGTGATTGGTAGTCCGATGGCCTATTACCCTAGGAGGATACGAGGTAATCTGGACCCTTGGATCAACTCAGATGAACGGTAAAAAAAAGTTTACGTGTGTATTAAAACAAAATAGAAAACAAACAGCTGAATTCGGGGACCTCCGAATTATCCATTTGCAATCTCTCTATTTAAAGAGCACGTCATGGGTAATCTCTATTTACAAATCGAGAATGCTCAGGCTCGGGCGTCCGATGGAATCGGACGCCCTGAGTACCGCACGTTTTGGCCAAAGACAGGGAAGAGCTGCAAGGCTTCACCGTTGACCGGTTGGAGCCGCTGGTGCACTTCGCGCTGTCCTCCGGAAGCCACTCAGACCCAATGGTACGAAACAACGAAGCAGCTACGCAGCACATACTCCAAGCTCCAAATTTTAGAACGCTAAGCACTGACCGCTGATCAAAACTCACTGTCGGTTCCCTCCATGCATCAGGTCATTGCGGCGAGTCACAGCCACCTCTGCCGTTCACGTTGCCACTGGCCCCGCCGCGCCGGTTGACTTGCCGACCACGCGTGATCCATGTCTTGCCACCTCCACCAGCCTGGCGCGTGCACCCTGTCCCGCACGCACACGGCACCACAGGCCACGCCACGTCCTGCCGGCGCTCCCTCCTGATCTGCGCGCTAGACCAGATGAGCCCCCTGCAGCTCGTGGCTTTCTCTTCCTCCTCCCCATGCTCCTTCCCAGGCCACTCCTGCTTCCCCTCCTCCTCCCCTCTTGCTTCCCCTGCTCTCCCATTCATGAGCTTGGAGGCCAAATCCGACGAGCTCCAAGCCAGATCCGACGAGCACAGCGTGGGGGCTCGCCGGATCTGGAGAAGAAGACGGAGATGAGGAAGAAGATGCAACTTAGGCTTGGAGCATGGCCCTGGTACGTGTGAAACATGCGTTTTGCCGTGATGAAACATTGGGTTATGTCTACTGAAACATTTGGTTCTACCTACTAAAACATTTTTTAATAAATGTTGAAACATTTTTGTTTTGCTATACTGAAACATTTGTTTCACCCTACTGAAACATTTGGTTCTACCCGCGGAAAATTTTTTCATAAATGTCGCAACATTTATGTTTCATCTACTGAAACATTTGTTTTGCCTTTCTGAAACATTTGGTTTTGCTTGCTGAAATATCGTTTAATAATTATCGAAACATTTATGTTACTAAAACATTATACTTTGCTCGGTGAAACATTTGGTTGTACTTACTGAAACAAGCGTGCGATTTTTTTTTTGATCGGACGTCCGATCTGTAGTCAAGTCCGTTTACGCACGTAGTTATCTTATATTCTACACCATGTATATTAGTTACATCTCTTTTCTTTACACTACTATAGATCCGCCATCGCCCCGGTTCTAACGGCCATCGATGCGGTTTTGAACCCAGAAGTTATCCGGGATCGATGCCCCATGGCATCGATCGGTTCCCTCACCCGTGCCGATATAGTATCGATACGGTTGGAGGCCACATGTGACTTTAGTCCGTGCCTCGCCGAAGCCCACTCAAGATCGGTTGGAAGCACCAACCGGTAGTGATAACTTCTTATTCAGTCGGTTGATTCCTCCGGCCGTCATCGAAAGCAGCACACGTGGCTTTACCCGTGCCTCGCTGAAGCCCTAGTCGAGACGGTTGGAGGCACCAATCGGTATCGATAAAGTTGCTGTTCAGTCCGGTTGGTTCCTCCAACCGCATCGAGCACGCACCACCGAGCTATAAATAATATATATATATATATATATATATATATATATATATATATATATATATATATATATATATATATGCGTGTGAGGTAATATATATTATATATGTGTCTGTGTGTGTTAAGTCTAATATATTATTATTATTATATATATATATATCTGTGTGCTAAGTCACAATTAATTAAAGCACATATAATCAATCATGCATAACTGATAATTACATCACAAAACTTTTATTAACAACTTTAATTACAACTATTAGGTATCACAATGACATTCATTACAACTTTAATTACAGAACGTTTATCGTGATCTTTTATGTGCATCGCTCTTGATAGCCGTAGATGTTGACCCCGACAGTTCACCGGTCTTTATCGAAGGGCCCCACCTATTTGCCGTTGGAACGTGAAACTCGCCTCTTGGATTTACGACCTTATCGAAAATCCAGCCGACGAGTTGTTCTTGGATCGCTCTCACGGTCGCCGGCGAGAAATCGGACGCACATTGCAAGTCGGTAGCACCTCCGGCCAGGATGTGCATAATATGGCACACATAGTAGCCGCATATATTGGTGCCTGACGGCTGACGCCAGACCTGTGGTGAAAAAAGCTAACAGCGTGAAATGGATGCATGGAAATGAAGTTAACTAACTCAAAAGCTACCCTGATGGCATACATACTCGAGAGGCAAGTGTAATATCGAATTCCTCGTTGAATTCGCCCACGGTTTTAGTACGGAACCGTGCGAACGCACTATACACGTGATTGCAAATTGAACATGATTAGAATTTGTTGATGAACATTTTTGCACATATCAACAATTCATTGCACATATCACCATTTCACCATAACTCATTTCATTGCACAGATCCCATTTCACAGATTCATACTTGTATTCATTTGTCGATGAACATTTTTGCACATATCAACAATTCATTGCACAGATCACCATTTCACCATAACTCATTTCATTGCACAGATCCCATTAATTCCATCACAAAATAGTTCATCACGTACATACATAATTAAACACTGATCTCATTGATTCCATCACAAAATAGTTCATTACATACATATATAATTAAACACTGATCTCATTGATTCGATCACAAAATAGTTCATCACATACTACATAATTAAACTACATACATACATAATAACTAAACTATATACATAATTAAACTAAACATCAACTATATTCTACTCATCCTTCTCCGCCATCAGCGCCTCCCAGTCGATTTCGTCATCGTCGGGCAGAGAACGAGGCGGCGCACACGGCGTGGGATCCCTACCTCCATGTGCATCCGATCCTGGAAGCTTGGCGGTGGCAACAGCGGCGGCAGCAGCGAGCCCGATTCCTCCCAGTGCGAGGTTGATATGGTGGCGGCGATGAAGCAGGCGCCGGCGTCGAAGTCCTCCATGCCTCCTCCGAGTTGGTGCGGCGCCGCCGAGGTTGCGGCGGAGGTGGCGGCGGGCGGCGCGCGAGGTTGCGGCGGAGGATGTGGGTGGGGCGGCACGGGCGGTGGAGGTGGATGGGCCTGCGCTGGAGGCGGGATGTTGCAGCGGAGGATGGGGATTGCAAGTCACCCTGCAGGTCTTGAGGCGGCGAACCATGGCGGAGGAATGCGCGCGGTGGTGGCGGTGGCGAGAGAGAGAAGGGATCGAAATGGTGCGGATCTTGTTCTCCATGTTGATGGAGGGAAAATATAGGGGAGGAGAAGATAGAAGGTCGGATCCATTAAACACACGGCAAATTCCAATGCAGTCAAATGTGATTAAACACAAAGCAAATTCCAATGCAGAACTGCAAAATCCAATGCGAAATCAATAAAAACAAGTTATAATGAACAGAAGAAAAACCAAGGAACTGCAAAAGTTTAGGAACTGAAGAAAACCAGGGATGAACTGAAGCCGAAGTGGGACTGTGGGAGCTAGGAAGAAGAAGAAGTGTGGGGCTAGCGACTAGCCGTGAAGGGGGGGTTCAAATTAATACCGGTTAGTTACACCAACCTGGACTGATGCTCTAGCATCAGTACAGGTTTGTGTAACCAACCGGTACTAAGCATACCCCGGGAACTTAGTACCGGTTGGTTACACCAACCTGTCTCGATGTTTAGAGCATCGAGCAGGTTGGTGTAAGCAACCGTACTAAGCGCACTCGGCCGCTAGACCTCTTAGTACCGGTTGGCTACACCAACCGGCATGGATGTTAGAACATTAGTATCGGGTGGTTTCTTCAGCTCATCGATGTTCCTCGACCGAGAGACCATTGAACCGGACTGATGAATCGGCAGTCCGGTTCATGTATAACCGGTATTGATGTGCCGGTATGAAAGGTCATTCCTGTAGTAGTGTTACGACATTTTCTTGCTCTCCATCTACCGCATCCGCTTTTCCAAGAACAATAATTTACCCGGAGTTTACACGTACGTTGCAGTTCATTAAAGGAGTGATCGTAGTGCTTGATCTATACACACACATTCGTGTAGAAGCGACAAAAAAAGGATGTATTGAAGAAAGAAAAATTAACAAGGTAGCTATCTAGCTAGCAAGACGAGTGAACAACTCCTGATGGCAACGCCTCCAATGGGAGCGACCTGTCTGTCGCTCGTTGCGTCGGCATCGCATCCACCAGATCGATATCGGCATCAAACGCTGCGACCAAATTGCTCACTTTTACGCATATATATATGAATCTGATTCCCTTTAAGCGTTGCTTCCATCTGGTTGCTTACAGCATATATAATGTTTTACCTCACCTGTCTATAAGTCGTCTATAAACTCTGACACATAGGACAAAAGATAATATAGAGAGAAAAATACAATCAGAGAATTAAGCCGTATGTAATTCTGTGCTGTCCACTGTAGCACAGGAATAAATACAAGTTCTATAGAGAAGATGGTTATCTATAGGACATGACTACGGATCGGACGTCCGATCAAAAAGAAAAAATCGGACGATTGTTTCAGTAAGTACAACCAAATGTTTCACCGAGTAAAGTAAAATGTTTTAGTAACATAAATGTTTCGATAATTATTAAAGGATGTTTTAGCAAGTAAAACCAAATGTTTCAGAAAGGCAAAAACAAATGTTTCAGTAGAGGAAACATAAATGTTTCGATATTTATGAAAAAATTTTCTGCAGATAGAACCAAATGTTTCAGCTGGTATAACGAAATGTTTCAATAGAGCGAAACAAATGTTTCAATATAGTAAAACAGAAATGTTTCGACATTTATTACAAATGTTTCAGCAGGTAGAACCAAATGTTTCAGCAGGCATAACCCAATGTTGCACCACGGCAAAACCCATAGTTCACACGTACCAGGGCCATGCTCCAAGCCTAATTAAGTTGTATCTTCTTCCTTATCTCTGTCTTCTTCACCAGATCCGACAAGCCTCCACGCCGTACTCGCCGGATTTGGCTTGGGGCTCACCGGATTTGGCCTCCAAACTCGCGAAGGAAAGAGCAGGGGAAGCAAGGGAACCCTAAGAGCAGGGGGAGCCCATGGATAACATTGCACCACCATGCTCTATCTCCTGGCCACAACCAGATCCCGGTAGCTCGAGTTCGGCATATGAGGCATTGCGGCGGCGCCGATGGTCAGTGATGGAGCCGGTTGGTGAGGAGCGAAGTCGGGAGCAAATGCTGCAGGAGAGAGACTCAAATGGTAGACAGAGAGAATCATGAGGGATTGTGGTTGCGTGGGCTGTGCAGTGGTGGAACTTTCTAGGAGAGGTTGCGTAAGATGAACGCCAAGCGTGCCGTGCTTGTTGTCCGATTTTTTGGTTTGGAACACGTGACGGGCCGGGCCGGGCGTCCGGAGGCTCCGGACGTATGGCTCTAAGTATTATCGTTATCTATAACCATATGAGTTGTCTATACGAATGTCTATAGGTGAGATGACAACTTACTATAAACAACAGTTATTTGTAGCGTTGTAGATACCCTTGTACTCATATTAAGCTAGGTAGCATGTTTTTAAACCCAGTAGATTAGGATACGAGTCTCCCTATTTTCAACGCTAATATACCGAGCCATGCATGGTTGCTTATATTACACTAGATCGTCACACTAGTTTGCAAAACTAGAATTAAAATTGCTGTACAAATTAATCTACGACGACTACGTACATCTCTGAGTTCATGGGTCATCAAATGTATATATATATGTACTCCATATATCGTCTTTTAAATAGAATTATATGTAGTAATCTCGTTTTTCACACCACGTTAATGACACGTCTTTTCTATTTCGCTTTCTTGCTGCTCTCCATCTTCCGCCTCTGCTTGTTATTTTTTCTTCTAAAAAACCAGTAATTTGCGCGGGCTTTACACGTTGCGCAGCTCATTAAAAGGATTGATCGAGCTACAACATTACACCCCTGCAGAAGTGTGAAAAAAATTCAACGAAGGAGAGTTAGATTAGATAGATGGATGGGGTCATGGGCGACCTGCCGATAGCGATCGTTGCTCAGATCGGCATCAAATTAACCCTAGCTAGCTGCGAGCAAGTCGCTCACGCATCTCATCACCGATCCCTTGCAAGCGCCATTAATCCATGCTAATAGTTGGTGATGCATGCATGGCACTCGAATGGCTTGCAAGTCAATGGCAGCGCCACAGCACACCTGATGAAAGGCAACTGCTGCAGCAGCTAGCCTTGCCCTTAATGTGCATGGACGTATAATTAAAAAAAAATTACACCGTTACTCTCTCTAAACTTGTAGCGAATCTCACTTAGCCTTTCCAATTGTTAGCTTTATTTTCTAGGTCTCTTAAACTTGCATATATTAGCACCGTTCTTCTAAAAATCGTTAGGATTCTATTAAATACCGAGGTGACCATGGCGAGCAAGTGCGTTGATTGCATGTCCTAACCATGGATGATTAGTGAGTGATCACACAGAGTTTGCCGTTGGACGCTGCATACAATAATAGTGATCTTGTTGATGGCGCGAATGCCATATTGGACTGGGCCTCGACACCATGCACGTACTCTATTACAGTCTGATGTTATTGTGCACCTCGACTGGTGTTCTCTCGTGGGCTTGTTGCATGGTTGAGGGCTCCATATATATATGCATGCCAGAATCCACGTACGGCCGGCCTGAGTTTGAACGTCAGCTAGCTAGCTCTACTGCTACAACTCCTACACACGTACGATGGATGGATCGGTCAAGGAAAAGCTGCTAGCTAGCTATTTAGATGATATATCCATGCATGGTCTCCAGCTGCATGCACTGGTAGTGGTAGTACGTACGTAGCGCCTGCATACTGGCATCGGCATATAATATTAAAAGTTGTACATGTCTGAGCTCGCCGTATGTCGCGTTGCGCCGGCGAGGCGGTCGCCCGTAGAGAGCAGCGCTTGATCGGGCAGCTGGACACGATCTGACAGGAGCGTGCTGATCATCATCGGCTCCGACGGGGTACCGTACGCGATCGCGGACTTCCGGTGCGTGCGGCGGTTGGCGCATTGTTGGATTGGCACAACCGAGTCACGCGGAGGCAGTTACTGGAGCGATTCAGCCTGGCGGCGGATCTGGCATGTATGCGTGCGTCAGTCTGTAACGTGCGGTCAGCACGATGGGTCAGTTAGCGAGTTAATCGGATCGTGGAGCGTCCCGGTCGTTTGTTTTAGCGTTTGCTATATGTAGTATTCAGTTCCCAGTTCAGAAAATGAAATACTCCTAACTGAGAGAAAAATTTCCCCTAGTTCCCCTGTTTTGCTCTGCTCTCTGTTCTTCCTGTTCCTTTTGCCGTATTTGCTGCAGTAGTTTCAGGGCAACGATCCTGATTGAATTCCTTCAGGGCCTCGGCGTGAATAAACCTGTCCGGCAGCGAAAGCTGAATCCACAGCAGATCCGGCCTCCCAGGTAGGTAGTTCATCACAGCTTCTCGAGCTCCGGCTCCGATCTATGCTGACTGCTGGTGCTGGGCAGTGGGCACCCCACGTCACTATGCCAGCGAACAATTAGCAGATAAGCATGGCTGTTGCCACATCGCTGAAACTAAATAGAGGATAGCAATATCATCATTTTGCACAGCACATGACCATAAGCAGATGGCCGCAATTGTTTCGATGAAATTTTGGCAAGGGGGTAGGAGTTACCAAGAGGTTTTTGCTCTCGCGCCACCTTCAAAAAGCGGCTTCACAAAAATACCATTATGAAGATAGGCTTCACGGAAAAATCACTCTCAATGTGTGCACCTCATAGGGATGCCATCTTCTCCTTTTTTTTTGGCCCAAAGTGGACCGTATTGCCCCTGTCCGGCTCTCTCTCGCTCCCTTTCTCTCCCCGCGACGGCGACGAGCTCACGGCGGTGGCGGCCAGCGCTGGCGGCAAGCTCGACGGCGGTGGCGGCGATAGTGGTAAGCTTCGGCGGTGGCGACGCGTGGTGGCGGCGAACCCTAGCTGCGGCGACGAGCGAAGCTCAGTGGCGGCGGCGAGGCTCGGCTGCGCGGAGGCAGCGTGGAGGCGGCAAGCTTGGCCGGCGCGAGGCGGCGTGGAGGCGACGAGCTAGGACGAGGCGGCGGCGGCGAAGCTTCAAGCGGGCGAGGCGGCGTGGAGGCGGCGAGCTTAGGCGGGCGAGGCGGCGTGGAGGCGACGAGCTAGGATGAGGCGGCGGCGGCGAAGCTGGCGGGCGGAGAGGCAAGGAGGCGGCGAGCTTGGGCGAGGCGGCGCATGGGCGAAGCTCGGGCGAGCGGCGGCTGGGCGAGCTTCGGGCGGCGCGGAGGCGACGAGCTCAAGCGAGGCGGCAGCGGCGAAGCTCTAGCGCGCCCGAGCTCGGGCGGCGGCGGGGAGCTCCGGTGAGGATACGAGAGAGGGGAAGGAGAAGAGAGGAAGAAGATGGAGGTAATACGGTCCACTTTGGGCCAAAAAATGGAGAAGATGGCATCTCCGCGAGGTGTACACGTTGAGAGTGGTTTTTCCATGAAGCCTATCTTTATAATGGTATTTTTGTGAAGCCGCTTCTTGAAGGTGGCGCGAGAGCAAAAACCTCGAGTTACCAAGGCGTCAACCTATTAATCTGAATGGGACAAGGGAAGCTGCTGTCGCGGAGGGGTGCCCATGCATGACAGGGGCCTGAGGCTGCCTGGTCTCTAGCCAATAGTCATTGCTGGGCTAGCCGCTGTTGCTGATGAAGCAGCGGGCTCCCGCTCTCCGGAACCCTTTTTTCAGCTTTCCGGCGGAGGCGACGCGACACGTTTGTGCAAGGAAGGAAGACGCCGGTGCGAGCAGCCGCCTCGGGCAGAGAGGAACGCGGGAGAGGAGAGGAAGCGTCCCTGGTCGCGTGGAGCCTCCCCGATGAAGGGGAACGGCGGTCGGCGGCAGCCCGACGGGCCGCGCGATGAGCTCGGCGTCTGCGGTGGGGGAGCCGATAGGCTAACGTTCTAGCGGAGAAGACGAGCGCCCGGCGGTGGAAGCGGAGCGACGCCGACGACGGTGAGGAGGAGGAGCGGCCGGCGCCGACGGCGAGGCAGGCGGAAGAGCGGCGTGAGTGAGGAGAACGACGGCGAGGGCCCGCCTGTGCGTTTCGGCGAATCCCCTCTTCCCTTCCAAGCTCGGTCCTCCTCCTTTCGCGAAACCCTAATTAACCTCTGCAGCGGCCGGCGGGGCGTGTTCTCGATCTCTCGGCGGGCCAGCGGGTTGGAGACCCGGTGCGCTCCTCGACCCCCTCTTCTTCCTCCTACGCCTATGGAACCTGTCTTCTTCCACGGTGGTGGGCATACGCAGTGCAGGCTATGGAGATCGACGGCGAGCCGAAGCGGAAGCGGGATTAATTGCAGCCCGGAGCCAGAGGAGACGACGGATGGAACTGAGGAAAAGGAGAAGCTGCTCTTGCCGGAGCGAAAGCCAAAGCCAGTCTTCAACCATGCCATCCCTAGGGAGCACAAGGTGATGCAAAATCTTTACATGGTTCGCCGCCATCGGATGTTCGAATATCACCTCAAGCACAAAGTTTTTGTCCCTACCCACTTCTGCAACCACAACATTGCCTTCTTCGATTTCAAGAGAGAGTGTGAGTCCATAATTCACAACCAATCCAGCATTTTCTTAATTTAATTATTCATCCCTGCTAATTAGTGTGTCCGTCATCCTTTGTTCGTCACACACGTGACATCTTCATTTTAATTTACAGCTGAGTTTGGGTATAGGCCACCGCTTCTCACTCCTCACTCATCTCCGTAGCTGCTTCTTAGTATTATTACTATTTACTAAGTGATTTAATTAATCCAAATGGTACAGTCTTTTGTCCACATATTCCTTTGGATGGCAAGAATGCTAGTCTTTTTGTCCACACATTCTTCTCTATGGTACGGATACTAGTTTTTTGTCCACACATTCCTCTACAACATTCTTCCCTGCAAGAGTTGGCCCTCTTTAATGTAGTCATGAACTAAGTCTTAATATCTTGCTGGTTGCAAATATCATAAATTTGAAATAATATTCGATTCCCCCTGTCAATATAATAGTTTTGTAATTACCATTTCAATTGAAACATTGACATCTTTTCTGATTTGCTAATCCACCACAGACCACAATTGAAACATTGTACTTACATTTTCCTAATAATGGAAGGTCTATATATCGGCAGACCACAATACTATCTTTGAATTTAGTGCATTCTCATTCTAGGAGCTTAATTAATTTCTATCTTGATATCCAATCATTTCTGTGATCTGTTATTATTTTGTTGCTCCAGCGTAGAAAAGCAATCCTTTTGAATCAAAGTGTTTTAATGTTTACTTGTTTATTATATCTGTGTTGTTAAGTGACGGATGTCATTTGAACATAGAAGTGATGTTCCCCTAGTTTAATGAACTCTTTACATCGATGTCTGAATTTACTCGATTTGTCAAGTCTGGTTTATCTTTTATGTCCATGTATAGTCATACATATTTGATATTCTTTTTTCTTAAACCCTTGTGCACAAGGATACGTTAACTTTGACAGGTCCAAATCGAGGACTTACTGTAACAGACAGCATGTTCTTCGAGATCGATTCAAAGGTTAAGGATGGTGGGACTGTTGATACAGATTTTAGCAAAGGTGTAATCGAACACGTTGCCATGATCCACTCTACGCGACCTAAAACTGACCAGTTACCAAGCTGGCTAAGTACCGTGGAAGTTGTATATACACATGTTCCAAATGCCGTGGAAGCTGCCCTTGCTGTCAATCTTTTGAATGGGCATGTAATTTCAGCGGTAAGGTGTCCGCGTGGACTACTGAAGATGATGAAAACCATGTAATTTTATATGACAGTGAAGCAGCAGGCACTGTAAATTTTATCCCGTTGTTTGGTAACTGAACAAAAAATTGGTGGTCAACATCCGTGACCATGATGGTGTGTAAAAACTCATTCTAGGACAATCTGATGATGATCGTGTTTGCAAGCTAGGCTCCTATGTGCAGCGAGTGGCGGTTACAAGGGCAGGAGGTATGACGAGAAGAAGACGGTCCAATATGTGGGAGAAAGTTGGGGGGTATGGCCATGTTTGATTGAGCTGAAAAGCCGCGGTAGATTATAACCCTAAAAGAGATGCTCGAGAAGGCTGAAAAATGTATTAAAAGATATTTTTGGGATTTTGAAAAGAACCACTAAGTCCTAAAAACTGACTCCAAAGTGTTGCAGTGCATGACTTATAAAAGATAACAAATTTCAAGTTTTAGTTTTTAATCTGATTTTAAGCTAGAAAGAAGAGGGCACTCCTACACTGAGAAGATGTACATAATTGTCTGGTCCAATGTGTGGAAGAAAGCTGGGCGGTATAAGACTGCTACTGTCAGAAGATGTAAACTTTCTGGAATCCGTTACATGTCTATATTATGTACTGCGCTGAGACTTCGAATTTACTTCAGCGACTCCACTTTGATGTATTGGCACTTGCGTACTGTTAAGTCTTATCAATGGTGAACCAAAACCCATCAATCTTGTACAAATAATATTATTTAATTATTTAGTTCTCGGATGGAAAAAAATATATCGTAAATGCGATTTTGCTTCTTTTAACATAACCGTAATTAACGTAGTAGGCTAAGCGCATGATGGCTTTGTTGGGTCAACGTATTTCTGTTGCGACTACAGCCCCAAAACATTTGGTCCCAAAATAGTTAATTAGTTCTTCTGCTGGTTGTTGAGGTGCAGTGGCTGTAACCACACATCATCATCTTCCTCCTCTCATCTCTTTGAATAACACTCTCTCACTTACGTCCCTTTCTATTCTAATCTCGCTCACTCTTTGCTTTCCAGGAAAAGCGAGGAGAGGGGCTGCACGCCGTGGCCACTCCCCTCCTCCTCCTCCTTCTACCTCTTTTTTTGGGGCTTCCTCTCTCTCTCTCTTCTTAGTGCCACCATAGCCCTACGGCTCACCTGCGCACTGACCGCTTGGTGGCTCAGAGACTTGCTCAGCCCTCCTTGTCTCTGGCGATCTCTCTCTCTCCACACTACTAGAGAACATGTTTTTTGTGGCGAAAAAAATGTGACACAGAAAGGGTTTTTTTCATCACAACTGCCGGTAGTGGCTAATTTTCCGTCCGTACGTGTCGTCACAAATAATCAAGTCACACTTAGTATCATGATGCTTTTTTGTTCCCCACAAATAACCATGTATAATAGTGGCAGTGATTCATGCAACTGATAAAGTGAACATTAGCAACGATATAAGTCGCAACAAATATGTGTGAAAAGGTGGCAATAATTTTGCCACTTTAAGTGTTTTTGGTGGCGCTCAAATTCCTCACATTTAGCATGTAATTGTTACTGTAAAATCATCACAATTGTCACTTGCATATGTGATGACATACATAGTCACAAATAATTGTGAACTAGTGGCGCTCGTTTCATCACTCTTAATATAAATAGTGAGGAGGAAAATATCATGTGTCGTGAACAGTTGTTACCATTAGGTTGTCACAATTATAACACATATAAATGGCAGACTATACGGTCACGAAAAGTTTTGCATCAATGTCGATATTTTGATCGCTGTTTATACTTGTTAAGAAGACAGTTTATGTCACTATTTATGGTACAATTGTGAGAACTTGATCCCTTCTCACTGTTAATGCTATATTTGTGATCACTTAGTTGCCATGATATTTATTAGTGGTATAGATGAAGTTATAAATGAATATATATCTATGGCGACAGAATGCTTATTCCCCACAAAATAAACGATGCTTCATTTAATGTCAAAAGAAATTGCCACTGGTACATAATATGTACCATAATATTTCTTTGTTTGGGGTGTAATATCATTGACCTTGATAAATTGAAGAATGATCAAATAGTCTTACACACCAGACAAACGGTCTTTTACAAATATAGTAAATGAAGGTAACAAGGAATTGAAAACACAAAATATCCTAAAACAAATTGAAGATACTTTCGAAGATCATTCTTTTCAGCTTGTAGTATCCTGAAAAATGAAACAATGATTTCATATTAGATTATTATGCCACATCATACTAGAGAAATCATTCTATATAATAAATAAAGTTAGGAAACATACAAGATTAAATGGTACTCCATTGGAAGCAATGCGTCTGAAATAGGATGTCATTTGTTGTTGAAACTTCTCCTCTACAAGGCGTTCAACACTTATGCCTTGTTCCTCTACTGCTCTCTTCTGCGAGTTGAGCTCTTCACGCTGAGCCTGTTGCTCTTCAAACATCCTTGTGTTTGCTTCTTCTAATTTTTGAACTTGTATCTCCATTGCTTCTGCACGTTGTTCGGTAGCTTGGGCACATTGTTCTGCTTCCTGGAGCTGTGCCTGAAATCAAATCCTTTCCTCGGCCACTCGGTTCACTGCACGTATGCCAACACCACGTGAATGGTTGGCTTTTCTTCGTAGCACTTGTGCAAAATGCTCGACTATTGGGATTGGAGCATTAGATATCTGTTCTCGCTCTGTCTCAGAGACTCTATATAGTTCTTCCTAAACATTATGAAAAAAATTTAGGATATCAATAAATAAATAATGTGTATATGTGAAAAATTCTGAAAGGACAATTATAGGAGATATTGAAATCTAGCTTGTACATTAAGTTAAACGGACGATTAAATCGAACAAAGGATTGAAACACATAGAAGTATACCAATGTTTCTTCACCATTCGGAATAGACCATGTCCCGTCCGCCTTTTGATATGTTGCTTTCCAGACTTCCATTGCATTAGGCCATTCACCGGTTTCCTTGTCTCTCTACATTTACATGTGAAACAAAAAAGTACAATTGCATTAGTGATTTTCTACTCGTAACAAAGGTTACACTCTCGTGCCTATTCCAACATGCGTAGAACAACAAATGATTCAGCACCCAGGAAGCATAAACCATTTATAGCCTTCATGAGGCCTCCCTACATGTATGGTGAGAGTAAAAATGTAAGTTTTTAAATAGCATAAGGATAAATACAACACTCTACAAATTATTGTGCAGTCACATTTGTTTTTGTTAGTAAACAATAGAATAGAGCTGTATATTTTGAAGCCTTTTATGGAGGCTGGACGAACCCTGCAAAGAGAGAGGGTGGGAATCTTTTCCTCTCGTCATGCATTTGTTCCAAATATATATATATCCAAATCCAGCAAGACAATGACTTCAGATATATTGTATACTAATTGCAACACCTGACAAGCTCAGTACATATGAAGCGTAGATAGGAACATCAGGAGCTAGAAGGGCATGGGTAAGAACTAGCTAAGAGAGTACAAAGCTCCATAGTCCAGCTACTACGAAATGAAACTGAACAAGGTTAAAATAAAATATAAATTCCATGGCACACAACTCAAATTAGAATAACAACCAAATATTTTCTAACTAAATTGGCAGATAACATGAAGGAAAAAAAATCATTAGAAAATGGTATCATTCAGAGCAATTCTGGAATAACGTACAAGGCATAAATGCATACAAGCATAGTACAATATGTTATCATCAAGTAGATGTGTGCTTTGCAGAAAATAAATGCACAAAGACATTGGCATGATAGCTATTTAAACCAAGTTTTGTAGACTTATGAGAAACAAAGAAATGTAGTTCAAAACACATGGAGCAATTTCAGTGAATAAAATAACTGAAAAGATATACACAATTTCTCACTAGTTCAAAGGCAATCTGAGCAATGGATTTTGTTCCAACTTTAGACCCCATTTCTTGTTTTGCTCTATTTGCTGAATTTTGTCTGCTTCTTTTCTGAAAAAGTTATATTTGTATAAATTATTTGACAAGAACATTTAATATATTGTCAAGTTATAGGTGATAATTACGTACCAAAAAGTTTTGATCAGTCCACAAATTGATAATTACGTAACCAGATTAACAAAACATCACGATCAATGATGAAGGCAAGATTAGTTAGATCCAGTTATATCAAGTTTGATCCAGCCAGATATCATGGCATAATCGTGAAACGATTTCTGGATGATCTAGCCAAATATCTTAACATAATCGTGCAAAGATTTGTGGTTGTGTGTAAAACTTGAAGACAAACGGCTTTTATCCATGAGAAATTATATCTCTGTAGCTTGAAAAAAAAATATTTAGCTTGCACACATCATGCAAAAGCAACCTCTGGAAAGACCGTCTGCAAAGTCCTTTTCTTTTCTTCTTATTCTCCGAGATACATACAATACTTATTGCAAGCACTAACACATTGTTTGTGGTACTTCAGCAACATCTTTAGAGGTCCTTTTTCTTTTTAGATTTGTCAGCGTCATTAGAAGTTGCGCCAGTAAGTACTTCAATCCCACCTTTAGCACTCTTCTCAGATGATTGCATTTTATAAAGTGATCGAGCAAGACTTGCAACCAACTAGGTAAGAAAAGCAAAAGGCCATGCTAGCAGGTTAGCAAAAACAACTCAAGAGGTATATAAATTGATTTCAATACAAGCAGGATTTAGAAATTAATATACCTTAGCTTCTCCACCTTCAATTTTTGCATTGTTTACACCTTCCACGTAAGCTAGTGCACTTGTTTGAAAATTCAACAAAAGAAATATTTTTCTTTTTTGACTTCTTTAATTTTCAGAAAAGGCGAACACTCTGAACCTTCCCATATTCTCCACAGCATTCTTTAATTTTACTCTCATTCCAGAAAAGAGGAACATGTTCCAAGTATACTGTCTTAACCTACAGATCTAAGGTTTTCCATAATATGTCAAGATACAAATCGAATTTAGCCTTCCATCCTCTATTTATTTGTTCAAGAAAGAATATAAAATGCATGGAGTTTCTACAGAGCATGTTACATCATGCCTGATCTTTTTGTCCAGCTCTTGCTACACAGATGAAAACAAAGTTCTTTTTTGTTGCCTGGTCCTTCATAATTCTAACAGATTCACAATTTTAGTTGTAATAAAAACTGTTACTCTTCACAAATAAATAGTGAGGGTTAGGATGAAGTAGTTGATGCACAATATAGTTAAACAAGCAAGAACCTTACCAACTTCTTTGGAATTCCTGCTTCTTTCTTTTTTGTCAATATAGTATTATACAAGTGTGTGAAATCTAAAATAGTTTTCTAAGGTCTGCATGTTTTCCTTGCAGGATAAACTTGGCTTGTATAGCCATGGACAAAAGTTGGATGGACATATTGAATAGGAGCCTTCCTCAATACGAAGAAGGAGTTCGTCAATTCATTCAATTTGCTTTTAATGATTGTAGTGCAGATAAGTTCCTTCGATGCCCATGTCGGAAATGCAAAAATGATCACTTCGCCAATCGAAGTTGTATGCTAGAATATCTTATGGTATTTGGAGTGAAACGAGATTATAAAGTATGGGTTCATCATGGAGAGACCATGTCAGAGTCAGAAGACTCTGAGAGTGATATGGAGGATGACACAAACTCTGGCATGCATGATATGATGAATGATTATGGAGAAGCTATGAATGCAAACACAGAATCATTAGATGGGCCAACACCTTGTTTGAATGACTCAGATATACCTTCAGGGAGTAATGAAGAAAGTAGCAAATTCTTCAGACTTCTAGAAGATGCAGAGAAAGAGCTATACCCTGGATGTACTTTTTCTACACTATCTTTCATTATGCAGATGTTGAATATCAAATGCTTATATGATCTTAGTGGAAATGCAATGGATGCTCTACTTGACATGCTATGCAGGGCATTCCCTAGTGGTAATAAAGTTCCTAAGTCATACAGTAATGCTAAAAAGATTATGGCAGATTAGGGATTGGATTATACAAAGATTGATGCCTGTTGTAATGACTGCATTCTATATAGAGGTGAATATGCTAAAGCTGAATTATGTCCTGTGTGTGGCATTTCAAGATGGAAATGTGAAGAGAGATCACGCAATAGAAGAGTTCGAAAGGTTCCACAAAAGCAATTGCGATACTTCCCATTGATACCAAGGCTGAAACGGATGTACATGTCTACCAAGCTTGCAAACCACATGCGATGGCATAAAGAGAAGCTAGTGGACGATGGTTATATGAGACACCCAGCGAATTCAGAAGAATGGAAGCTACTAAACAGCAATTTTCCATCATTTGCATCGGATGCACGCTATATTAGGCTTGGTCTTGCAAGTGACGGGTTTAATCCTTTTGGAAATTTGAGCTCATCATATAGTATATGGCCTATTCTTCTTGTTGTCTATAATTTTCCACCTTGGATGTGCATGAAAGATCCTTACATTATTATGTCAATGCTTATTCCAAGACCTAAAGCACCTGGTAATGACATCGATGTGTACTTACAGCCATTAATTGACGAGCTGTTGCAATTATGGAACGGTGTGCGAGCCTATGACGCTTCCACAAAACAAAGTTTTCAGCTACAGGCAGCATTGCTTTGGACAATAAATGATTTCCCCGCATATGGCAATCTATCAGGTATGACAACAAAAGGAAAATATGCATGCCCTTCTTGTCATATCGAAACCACCCACTATAGGCTTATTAATGGGCACAAATACTGCTATATGGGACACCGAAGCTTCTTGCCTACAAAACATGCTTGGAGGAGTAACGCCTCTTCTTTCAATGGCCAAAAGGAAAAGCGATGTGCTCCTAAACCTTTATCAGGGGATGATATTGTTGCACAATATGAGAACTTTGATTAGGTATACTATTTTCTTTCCCTTCCATTGCTTCAATTATTATGTTTTATTTTTTGTTTCGTTTCTAGATCTGTACATGTAGGCGTGAATGTGTGATTGTTGCTGCATTTGTTTATTTCAGGTGAAATTTGGCAAATCTGACAAGAAAAGGAAACGCTCTAACACATTGCATGGGATTTGGAAGAAAAAAAGCATTTTTTCCAACTCCCTTATTGGAAGGAAATTGACGATACGACATAACTTGGATGTCATGCACATTGAAAAGAATGTTTGTGAAAGTATCACGGGCACCTTGCTAAATCTTGAAGGCAAGACAAAGGATACCACAAAATCTCGATTTGATCTAGAGATCTTGGGAATACGCCCTGAGCTTCATGCTAAACCAGTCGGTGATGGCAAGTACGTATTCTGTCCTGCACGCTATACCAAAGCATTTTGTGAGTTTCTCAAACAAATTAAGATCCCAGATGGGTATTCTGCAAAGGTATCTCATTATGTAGATGCAAGAAATGGTAAAATATCAGGGATGAAGTGCCATGATTGTCATGTTTTTTTACATAGATATCTTCCACTATCGATCCGTGGTGTGCTACCGAGTGACGTTTGTGAGGCAATAATTGAACTATGCACCTTTTTTAGAGAACTTTGCTCAAAGAAATTAGATATGGACATTCTTCGCAAGCTTGATTCTATGATAGTTGTTACACTTTGTAAATTTGAGAGGATATTTCCACCATCTCTATTTGATATAATGATGCACCTACCCATCCATTTAGCAAAGGAAGCCATGGCTGGTGGACCTGTGCAATATCGATGGATGTATCCTATTGAGCTGTTGTTGCACAGGTTAAAGTCATTCGTAAAAAATAAAGCTCGCCCGGAAGGATCAATTGCAGAAGCATATATTTTGCAGGAATGTGTAACTTTCTGTTCTATGTACTTGAATGGAGTTGAAACCAGGATTAATCGACTAGGTCGTAATGATGACGGCAACAATGATACTAATACAAGTGCACAACTTCAAATATTTGTCACGTGTGGCAGACCACTTCTTGGGAATAGATAGTGTGAAATGGACATGAAAGAGTTGGAAAAAGCGCATGTATATGTGCTGAATAATTGTGAAGATATTTCAGAGTAAACAAATGAACCAAATTTGTAATAATTTTCTTCAAACTTTAACAATATTTAACATCTTTTACGTATGTTATAGGTTCCGTAATGAGTATGTCAGTACTCGAAGCACCATGATTGGAAACAGGCGGTATGACAGGTTTTCTATATGGTTCAAGGATCATGTATGTATTTCTATATTTCAATATTGCATATTTTCGAGATCTATTTATTGAACTATGTTATATCATGATGATATTGTAAAATAAATCACAACATATGCTTTTTGATGTAGGTATCAGAGTTGTACGCCAAAGGTGATTTAACCGCTACAGATGAACTATTTGATCTAGCAAGAGGCCCTGATTCTCGAGTGACACACTACTCAAGTTATATGATCAACTGGTGGAGGTTCAATACCAAGGAGAGAGACGAAATAGTTCAAGCACAAAACAGTAGGGTGAACATTAAGGGTGATGTGGACACCGGAAGCAAAGATTACTTTGGTGTCCTAACGGATATAGTCAAGCTCTCATATGGTAACCACAATGTTGTATTGTTCAAATGTGAATGGTGGGATGTACATACTACACGAGGAGTAAAAGATGATAGGTATGGGTTTACACTTATAAATACTGCTCGCAAGTTGCGAGTTGATGACCTGTATGTTTTGGCTTCACAAGCAGAGCAAGTATATTACACAAAAGATACCAGAGATCCTAAATGGCATGTTGTGGTGAAGACTAAACCTCGTGATCTTTACGACCAACCACCGGATGAAGAAGAAAGTGATATTATCGAATCAAACAAATCTAGAACCGAAGCATGCCAAGAAAATGAAGATATTGTAGTTGCATTGAATTCAAATATAATAGAAGATGATGAAATCATAACATTGAACAATGGAGCTCAACCTGAAGCTATCGAAGCAGATCTAGTAATCGTAGAAGACAATATGGAAGAAGACCAAAATGAAGAAGAGGATTCTGAAAGTGATGGCAATAAGTATAGTTCTTCAGATGAAGGCGATGACGACCTTGATTCCGAAGATGATATAGATGATAGTTAACGATAAATTGTAATTAATCACAAAGCCTGCATATTTTCTTATGTTACTGTCATCAAGGTTGTTAAACACTATTTTTGTTGTGAGCCTACACGTGAACCTAGAGGTTGGAACCAACAGCTGTGGCGCGTAAGGGGGTTCTGATTGTGCGGAGGTAGAGGGGGAAGAACCAAAATTTTGCCTAGTTGTCTGCATATGAAACCTTAGACGATTGGAACTATTTTATGATTCTAATCATGCATTATTGTTCATGTAAAAAAAAAGAGATTTGCAAAGATTATGCTTACTGTTGAGGATGCATACCTTGAAGATGATTCAAAAAATTCATAGAGGCGTGATCTTATAAGTGCCATTCGGCGGGGTGCCCGAGCGAAGCCGAGGCGAGGCCTACACGGCGACGAGGCCTTCGAGCAGCTAACTCGGAGCAAAGCAGAGCCTGCTAGGTGAGGAGTCAGGACGCCTGACTTCATGCCGGCGCGCCGGCCTTTGGCGGGGTGACGGCGGAGCCTCTGGAAGGTGGAGCCCGGCCTTCAGCGTGGCGACGGCGGAGCACAGGGGCATGGCCGGCCGCCCGGCCTTCGGCGAGACGCCCGGGTGAAGCTGAGGCGGCGCGCCGATCTGTGGCGGGGCCTACTCTTCGAGGCGGCGCGTCGGCGGAGCCTTCGGGAGGTGGAGCGCAGGGCAAGGCCGGCGGCGCGCTGGCCTTTGGCTAGGCAACGAGGGCGCGGGAAGGGGTGCGGTCAGTTGCGTGTCGCGACCTCCGGGCCGGGCGATGACGCAGCCTTTGGTGCCAGCGGGGGAGGAGCAACCGTAGCTGTGATTAGGTGGGATTGGTGGGGGAGGCGACCGGCGTGGCTAGAGCATGAAGGGCGAGGCCAGGTGGGGATCCCGGCTAGGTGGTAGGAAAAAGGAAGAGGAACAGACAGAAGTGACGCCGTTTTTTTTTGCCACTACATTCTTTGTCACTAATGCAATATCAATTGAGCAGTGACAAAATTGGTATAGTCACTGCAACCATGAGTAATAGCGTCGAACAAGTTTTTTTTTGTCATTGATGTGTTCTCTTGTGGCTACGTATTATTTAGTCACCAGTAAGTCATAAATCTATGAAAAATCTAAAGTTTGGCCACTGAAAATTGATAAAACAGTGAGGAGGTATATTTAGTCACCAAAAACCTATTTATTTGTGGCAAATCAGATTCTCATCACTATATTTATTTGTGTTAAATCAAATTGTCATCACTGCCCTTTTGCCACTGTTGTACCATCCAGTGATGAAATAGTATTTAGCCACTAATAGTCAACAAGCAGTGGCGAAAAAGAACTCCAGACACTCTTTGCTTGAGTAATAGTGGCAAAGTAGACTTTTGACACAACTATTTGTCACAACTATGGCAAATTGTGGCAATCTAACATTTGGCTACTAATAGTTCCAGTTCGTAACATCAGTCTCGATTGGCCACAAACCGGAACTGATGTAGCAATAGTTCCGGTTCGTGGCTATAGAGCTAAAAGCACGATTAGTACCAATTCGTGGCTCACATTAGTCCCGGTTCGTAACACGAACCGGTACTAAAAGTGGCTTTGGCAAGCGGGTATATGCTAGCTGCCACAGGCACATATTTAGTCCCGTTCGTGTTACGAACCGGTACTAAAGGTAGGCCTTTAGTCCCGGTTAGTAACACGAACCGGGACTAAAGGCTCATTCCAGTATTCTTCAAAAGAAATGCATATCCTAGTCTATTAAATACGCGTGGGTGGATGGGTTGGTTAGAAGAGTAAGTAGAGAGTCACGTGGTGGCATGAGGTCCCAGGTTCGAGTCTTGGGTAAGCCTTTTTTTAGATATTTTCTACGCTTTAGTACCGGTTAGGGGAACCGGGACTAAAGGTATATGACCTTTACCCGTTCCTAACCGAGATTAAAGCCTATTTTTCTAGTAGTGCAAGCTACACCCTCCTTTGTAATAGGCTGAAATTTTACGGATAAAAATAGCAACGCCCACACTTTGATAATAGGGAGTTACCATCACCCAACCCAACAACATTTTTAAAAGAAAGCCTCCTCTAAGTTTCACTGATCTCTATTGGCCTCCTCCAAGGCCAATAGACTATATATGCATTGAAAGAAAATATTTTTTAGCTATATATACTTGATTTGCAACTTAGGCTATAAATATTAGAGTTTATCATGAAAAACACTGCTATAAATGGTTATATATGCAAAGGTCTTTTAAATTTTGACACAAACCTAACCGTCCAATTATAAAAGCAAAAGCAGGATATGTTTTCAATGGGTCTTGCATGCATTAAAGTTTTCAAGCTAGCTAGCTTCGATTAAGGTCGATGCACGTGGTAATATACAGCTTCTATTTGCACTATTTGTATTCCGTTTTGGCCATTATGTCATGTAAAACACTGTTCCTATGTATAGTAGGCTGAAAATGGGGTTGTTTGCAACATTCTAGAATTTTAGGGGCTGTTATATAAATCTTCCATTCCTCGGCCCTAAGAGTAGCTCAGTTGGTTTGTTTTTTGAGAATGTGCTAGGGTTAGAGGAGAGGAAGATAGAAGAGCATGATTTCACCAAATCCAACCATTTGAGAGTGGGATTTGTGGGGGATCGTGAGTCTCCTCTCTGTTGTTGGCTCCCACGTCTTATATTGACTTCATCTAGCTTCATATTAGATTGATCGTCACTGCCCATGGTTTTTCCATGCAAAGAATTTTCATGTAAATCTTGGTGTCTGCTATTGATTTGGTATTCTCTTTGCCATATGTGTTGATTTGGTCACTATCTTGTTTGCTATTGGTTTGTACATCAAGTTCATATTGTATGGGTAAGTTAGCATACAAGACATACAAGAGTTTTTTGGTATGTGCATGTTGATGTTGGGGTATTCATCCTGTAGCGAGTTAATATCTGCAAGTATATTGCTTTAGCGAAAGTTTGAGATAATGTGTTGTGTGTAGGCTTAAAGCAAAGGTTACTCTTTTGTTATACACACAAGGTGTTCAATGAAATGCTTCTGAGTAATTAGCTTGCTATTTGTAACACGTTTCCACTGCCCTTTTGCACTCACAATGCACATGTAACTTTGGTTAAATGAAGTTCATGTTTGTGAGTAACACACAAAGGGCATGTTTGGTTGGCTGTTTTTTGCCCAGCCTGGCCCAAGTCATGCAGCAGCCAAGTGTTTGGATGCCTGAAAACCCTATTCGGCCAGTGAGGATGCTAAACATCTTTAGCAGCCAGTTCGTGAAACAAAATAATCGGCCGTTTCGCGTGCAGGCGCGGGAGGCAAGGGGCGCATCGGCACGCCCTACTAATCCCGATCTCCCCCTTAGCCTCCCATTGCCAACTCTCTCCTGAGCTCTCTCCATCCCGCCGCCGCCCACCATCCCGCCGCCGCACTCCATCGACCGCCGCCCGACCTCCCACGCCGACGCCCGACCGCCGCCACGCTCGCCCATGCGCGGATCCGTGGCGACGGCGCTCGGTCGCCGGATCCGATGGCGGCGGAGGCCGGGGTCGTCTGATCTGATGGCGGCTGCCCTCGGGGTCGTCGGATTCGGTGGCGGCGGAGCTCCTGCTCGTCGGATCCTGTAACACCCCGGCTCCTACTGAGTCCAAGATGCTACCAAGTCTCTAAATTCTACGAAATTTCGGCAGCACTTCCCCTAAAATTTGGACATCCACTCAGCAGACAGAAGCACAAATATACATATTTCACAATAATATGTCTATTCAAGCCTCCATAGGCTAACCAACAGCTCCACCTTAGTGGAGACCCCATCACATCAACCCCTTACCTTGCTTACCTTTGATGTTGACGGAGTTTCTTACAACTTTAAGCAGAACACTTAACAAGGACATATTAAAACATAACAAGTTCTTACTTCTACTCTATTATCAAACTAAATCAAATCATACAAGTGCTTAGGTTAGACTGGATAAGTCTAACTAAAGAATCGTTTTCTTGTGATCTTGTGCCAAAGTGAAGTACTACTCCCATCCCATGCATATCGGCCTCGAGATGTACCTAAAAATATAAAGGAAGCAAGAGTGAGTTCAACAACTCAGCAAGTACATAATGGAATGATAACACGAAATAATACCACATCTTTGTTGTTAAGCATAATAATCCCATTCCGCTACTTATTTACTTATTCAGGTAAACTTCTCATTTATACTAGCATTATATGCATCATATTTGCCCTAGAAATTAGAATCACCAATAAGGGTGTGCTTAAACAACCAAGTTCATAAATTTCTCTTAATCTAACCCTTTATCACCACCTCAGGTTCCTTCCCAACATCACAAAGCTAAGCCCTAACCAATGCCCGACATATCCTGAACGAAAAGAAAACATGTCAAAGAAGAGCACGACCATTTACACTTGACCAAAAGAGCTTTGTGTAACTAACAGTTAAATGAGCCACCCACTCACCAAGACTCAGCAAATCCATAAATAAACAAAAGGGTAAAGCAATTCATAGGACCATAAGTGTCCTACATCAAGACAAATTCTGAACAGACGTCAATCTTAGCAAATACACAATTAAGCAAATACACAAGTAAAAAAAAGGATAAATATGAAAGAACATATAATCATAAAAGTGACAAATCAGTACCAGCTCTGAACCACATTCCATGTTCTCATAATCATTTAGTCGCCACACTCACATGGTGCAATGCAATGCAATGCAGGATGCGTCTTTACTCTGAGCTCATACCGGTATAGCAAGGGTTCACCCGTCGATGACACCCTTATCGCCCCGTCCTGTTTCATACGGGGTCTAAATATAACCTCCACTCCCGTGGAGTGCCTACTCCCGTAGGACTTAGGGCCCCAAGTCATGGTCATATGGCTTTCTCATCGACCTGGCCAAGGCACTCCGGACTAGTCATATGACCATTCACCGACTTGGCCCATGCACATGAATGCAAAATGATGCAAGCCCGTACACAGTCACATACCATATTATCATCAAGCTTTAACAAATTTAACTCATCCACTCGAGTTATATGCATGGATAGATCAATAGGTCTTAAAAACTTTCACAATGATAAGACGAAACAGGACAAATCACTTTGAATAAATATGCACTTGCGATTACTATTTGGTTACAAATGCTAGTATTTAACAACTCGACATGCATTTGAAACCATCTAAAAGACGGACCTTGGTCTAGCCTAATCCCATGAGTCCAGATATAACTCTCATGCATTCGATGTCATACCCACTTCAAGCAAGTACAATAAATATCCTACAATAAATACCCAACCCATGCAAACTCCCATCCACTGGATCCCATTCACGTGTTAAGCATTTATATCCAATATGTAAAGCAGTCATTATAAAAAAACAAGGGATTGATTAGGGATGGGGTATCACACCGTGATCACCATCCCACCATGTACTTGCCTTTTACCACATGAAGGCACGTAGGCGTCACCCGCACGGCGCTTCCACCTATATTAAGTACACCACTCAGACACATAACCAAAGTACAGCAAAACTAATGAATAGCCACACATCAACCCTATGTGTTTCGATATACGATAGCCTAATCTTTTATGCAGCCCTACCAGAAACATCACCTCAACTATTAATTTCAGGGACTCAACCATAGCGAGCATAGTTTAATAAGAGTACTCACAAAATTTGCCACATTTCCTTAGCTAGCTACCTGCAGCGATTAATTTATTTACACTATAAGTTTAGATCCTGTGTGCCAGTTTCTTGTCTAACCAAACAGCTTACTTGTTAATTTTTTTAATATCTATTATTATACCACATGAAACTATCAAACCATACCATTTTCAGAATTTATAAAGAATTAGTTAGCTTTATTTAGTTATAAGAATAACCCAAATCCACCAACCTCTAGGTCTAAATATCACAATAAGACAACTAGGACAAGCTGCAATGAACTATAGGGTAATCAACTTCCAGATACCATAACTTTTAAGCTACTCATCTGATCTTCGCTTTCTAGGACTCTACGGAAAGCTAGAACAGAGGCCTACAATTTTCATAATAGGACCGAGTCCTAAATCATGGTCAATTTCAATGTTGAACCTACTGCATATGCAATTTCCTCTTTCTAGACTCAAAATTCAACTCTTAAGGTTTCTAATTCTCACTAATTCTCCTCTAATCACAATATGAGAGGAATCAATTGCAAGAATAACTATTCATTTTAATACCTTCAAGCCAAGGAACAAACCCTAGTTCCTTCCCGTTTTCTTCTTCCTAACAGCAGGCTTCCCCATCCTTCCTTGCCCTTCCTTCTCCTCCTCCTCCTCTCCTCTTCTTTTCCTTCTCCTAGGTGGTACCCGACGCAGCAGCAGCAGCAGCCAGTGGCGGTGGGCGGCGGTGCCGCTGCGGGCTAAGAGGCGGCGACGTCGGCCACAAAAAAAAGGGCCGAGGGGCGGTTGTGTGAGGCGGAGGAGAGAGCGGCGGCGCTGCTAGGAGGTGTGGGACGGCGGCTGGAGAGGCACCGGGTGGCGCGACGGCGAGGTAGAGGCACGACGCATTGGGCGGCGATGGCGGCGGCTAGGGTTAGCGAGTGGCGGCCGGTGATGGCGATAGCCGCCACCGTGTGGCAGCAGGCGGCAGCGGCAGCGAGCGAGGGTGGCGGCAGGAGGAGGCGCCATGGCGGCGTGGGCACGGCGACGCGCAGGAGCTAGAGCGGCGGCGGCCGGCGGGTTGGTTTTGGGGGAGGAGAGATCGAGAGATGAAGAGAGAAACCAGGGAGGAAGTGAGACAAAGATGGAAAAGCGAAGGTTCGGGAGCCCTCCTGGCTCGTCCTATTTTTGGGGCGATGGGTGGCTGGGCCGGCTGGGCCAAGCTGGCCCCTCTTTTTTTTTCAAATTGGTATTACAGATCCGGTGGCGACGGAGCTCGGGGTTGCCGGATCTGGTGGCGGCGGAGCTCGGGGTTGCCGGATCCGGTGGCAGCGGCGCTCGAGGTCGTCGGATCCGCGCCGGAGGAGTTCACTGAAGTTGGATTCGTAGGGTGTCCCTCATCGTGCATGCAAGCAACCGAACACCTGCTTGTGCAGGCCTGGACGAGGTGATGCGGGGCAACCAAACACACCACCGGCATTACCTCAGCCTGGATCTGGTGAGCTTGGCTAGCTCGGCCGAGCCTGGACGGGATGAAACGGCAACCAAACACGCCAAAAATGTATGTGAACAGTGAAATACGTACATCTACCTACTTTTTATTATGATAATGCTTTGCCACGGACGTCCGATAGGCATCGGATGCCCCGTCCCCAAAGGCGCTCCTTGTTTCCTCCTGCACGATCGGAAGCATGCGCTTACATTAGCCGATTTGAGTCTCAGCCAGGAAGGTAGACGACCACTTGGTTTCGCAGAAACTGGGTACCGGCAAAGTGGCAAATGGTGGGTCCAGTGCCCTGTCAACTCTCCATTATTTATCGGGAGTCTTGGGGTGGGGATGCAGCAGGATAGGGAGAGTTGGTGGAGTGTAGCTGCTGGTGCTCGCTGCGCCACGCAGCTAGCGCACTAGTGTGTAAACTTTTGTTTTGTGTGTCTTTCTCTAATCTCGGGAAGCCTGTGTTTTTTCAAGGATTACTCCGAACCAGACCCACCTTATCTCTTCTTCCCCGTAGCGTCCTTTATCTCTCTCTCATGGTGCATGATCTCCTCAACTTCTCTTCCATCTCCTTCCTACCCCCTCCCTCCTCCTCCTCCTCTCCCTCCTCTTCATGCGGTAGGTTGGGGATCGATGTGGTGGTGCTGGGGTTGGTCGTTTCACCAACCACAAGCTTGATGGTGAGAGCAGCGAGGCGTTCATGTCAACCTCCTCCCGAAGCTCGCCATGTCGGCATCCTCCTAGATCTCGCTATGCGTGGCCCCTCGACACTTGCTCCACGTGGCCTCGTGGTGGACTCCTGCCGAGGTGCTCCATGATGGTGGCAAGGGCGAGCTCCACAGTAGCGCCGGCAGGAGAAGAAAGCACCATTGAATTTTGGCTTAAAACATTACTATGTACATATGAAACATCATGTTTACTTCTGTGAAACACCTCATTTACTCTTGTGAAACATTCTTCTTAGCTCATGTTTCAATACTGAAACATGTTGTTTGCTCCTATGAAACATTGTGTTTATCCTCACAAAACATTATGTTTACTCTTGCGAAACACCCAAAAAATTCCTGAAATATTTTTTGTTTTCTTGTGAAACATTGCTCGTATGGATTGAAACATCTCTAAATAACAGTTGAAACATTTTGCATCAAGATTTGAAATAATGTTTCACGTGATAAAGCAAAATGTTTTAGTACCACTTTACCTTTGTTAATTTCCATAGCCACTGCTCATGTTCCAAGTCAACCGTAATACCTGAAACATTTTGTTTGCTTATATGAAATATTATGTTTGCTGTTGTGAAACATTGTGCTTGATCCTATGAAACATTTGCTCTTTTTCTTGTATAAAATATCGCTCGTTTGGGCTAAAACATCTTTGAATTACTACTGAAACATTACGTACGTATTAACGTTTCAATCAATGTTTCACGTGGTAATAAAAGCATAATGTTTAGTAGTACCTAAACCCTGTTTCCGACATTCACTATTCATGTTTCTAAAAAGATTTTTTTATCTGGGATGGTACCTCCGATCCCAAGCAACTCCCTTTTTATTAGCATGGATTGTTTAACAGAGAAGAAGAAGTAGGTGGGAACGCTTTTAAGACCGTGTTAATAAATTAGGGCGCTATCCAACTGTAATTAACGGCATCATTGCAATTTTTTAATACTAATGTTAGTTTTCTTGGAGGACATGGCATCCTGTCATCAACAGCTAATTACCTTACTTTAATTACGGATGATCCCGCAGCAGGTTTAAAAAACCGAACCGCACTTAAAACTAAGGACTAATCACGTACGGATGATCCCGCGTATATTCGGTTGTATGGATTTGCAAAACCGAACTCTATTTTCGAAATGGGGTAATGCCTTTCCTAATACTGACAGAGTGCCTGTACTTTTAAAAATATCAAATGACATTTTATCTTGTTGTGATTAATATATTTGGTTCATGTATACGCTTATATGCTCGACTGCGCCATGCCTATGTACTCTCGGCTCTAATTATTTTTTCATGAGTGTCATTGTCTCATTGAAACATTTATATAATACTAGTTAAGTGCCCGTGCGTTGCCACGGAATCATAAAATACCAGCATTCTATTGCATAGGTCACCAATCCAATATTAATCACAATTTAGGCCTAGTAATGGTTCCACCTCCACCCCATGCCCAACCCACCCCGTAATGCCATCAACCATTTCCATAGCCCAAACCTGCCCATGAATCAGGTAAGGAAAACCAAACCAACCCACACCATAAGCACGGTACAGCCGAACCACACCAATCCATTTTGATCTTTTCAACCCATTCCACTTAGATTAATCAAATTATATGCATCGTCAATGTACAAAAGTTGTACCAATATGTTCACATTTCAAAGTATTTTTTATACAATATTATTTTTTAGCGAGCCATAATATATAATAGAGATATTTAACAGTCAAAATCTACATTCAAAGACTTTTCTAAAGTCTAAATTGCGCCATATATTTTAGAACACAGAAAGTAACAGGTAAGGACAACTAATTAACTGCAGTGATGACAACATGACTAATGTGACACAGACAAGCACTCAATAGGATTAATGAAAATATTTATATACTCTTGTGAAACTAACCACGGCGAACAGAGGGGGGTGAATGAGAGCCTCGAATTTTTTACGGCCGTTCTTTTTCGAATTCACCGGCACCCCAAAATATGAACAACTTGACAACTATGTGTACCCCTAGCATGAATGAGAGTCATGGAATATGTGGGGATTTTTCACACACAATCCTGGTTGTCAAGTGTCCAAAAGAGAAGAATCAATTCAAACCTTACTTTAAGAAAGGAGATCAAGCCAAATAACCAAAGTGACTTTCAGAAAAGCAAAAAGCAGATTTGTTCTCACTTGGAGGAGATGGATGGTGGCTTTCTGGTGCTCATCAAATTTTGGGAATTTTTCTCCTATTTCTCAATGGGTCGTGCACAACTTTACCAAAATCATCTCAAAACTCCATGTAGATAAATCATGAAAATTCAAACATCACAAGCTGCTTTCTGGAAAGCAAAAACAGAAACCCCAGAGTTTGTTTCCACTTGGAGCAGAGGGATGGTGGGTTTCTGGTGCTTCTCAATGTTTGGAAATTTTTCTTCCGATTAATCAATAAGTCATGAAGCACTCCACCAGAAATCTCCTCAAAACTCCTTTTGCAGAAAATATGAAAAATCAAAAACCACGAGCTGTCAAGAACATCGAGCAGAAAGTTTGGGGCTCGGTTTTCACCTCACTGCTCCCAAACGGTGCAAGAACAGGACTCCAAATTTTTATAGTGAATAGATATATGAGTCACGCACCTTCGCCAACAAGAATCACTCAAAAAAGATTTTTCTAGATTTTTATAAAAATCAAACACTGCCTGCTGCGCGAAGAACAAGACAGGAACTTCAAGAACAGACTTGAGCCATCAAAGCATATAGAATAGAAAAGGAGGCACGGGAGTTTTTCAGGATGGCTCAAGATCGAAACAAGAACACACACAAATCCCACAAGATCATTTCACTCTACGGTATTTAAATGCTGAATTTAAATGCTGAAAGTAAGTGCAAGAACGATATAAAAACGCTGATCTATTAGCTCATGAACAGAACTACAGATCAGGGACCCGGGAGACGCAGCTCCCCACACTCACACAGGAGACGCAGCTCCTCAACTCACACCTATGTTGGCTGGCTACAAATGGCTCAAGGGACACCCTCCAAGTGAAGCCTTGGGGTCCTATTTATAGCCCAAGCCACACATTTGTGAAAAACACCCTGGGGCGGCCGGAAACCCCGAAAACACACTCCGGTCTCTCTCGCACGAATCCTGAAGCATTGCCAACCACCTCCAGCGGCTCCGATGCTCCCAAGACTTCGACGAGGTCGTGCACGAGCGACGCCCGGTTCGGCGCCAAAAACCTCCACCGCAGACTCGCGACCGGTCCTCCGCATCACCGCTAGCCCACCTGGCCGGTTCTTTCGTGGGGCCAACTGCATTGAGACCATCACCTGCGTACACGAGAACAACACGAACACAAGGAAACAAACCGATCTCCGATCGGGGTTACGGTTCATCCGAGCAGTGAAAGCGAAGAATGTGCACGACAGAAATTGATCGACGGACGCCGTCCGGTGATCTAGGAGCGATTCGACCGGGAACCAGAGGTTCCGTGGACCGTTAAGTTTAACGTCTAAGTGCAAGCTCCAACTGCAGGGGTTCAAAACTTCGCAAGAATCAAATTTGTAACATGCCAAATCAAAAGTGGATTTGAATTTTGAATTTAAACGAAAACCACCACATGCTCATCACTCATGACTTCACAATCTCCCCCTTGATGAGCATGTTGACAAAATTTCCCAAAATTGGCCATGAAAGCGAAGTTTTGATTTCAAACTCAATTTTCAGTTTTGAAACTCCCCCTAAAATCATGATTCTCCCCTTTTGTCAAATGGTCAAGAAGACACCAATCATGAACCCGAACAATGCATATGCAAAAGAAATGAAGAAAACCTAACCAAGGGCTTTGCCAATTAGCCAAATGGTCACCAAAGTTGAATATCGAGGTTCAAATGAAGTTTGAGGTTCACAAGTCGACAAGATGCATAAAGGTACTAAGGCATGAAAGGAGCAAAACAAAACATTTTTGTTGATTCAAGTCATGTGCACATTGGCAATGAATAGACGTTTCAAAATCAAAATGGGTGCACAAACTTGAGAAACATCAAGACAAAGAAAAACAAGGTTGCCAAATCGAGAATGACCAAGACCAAAATGTGTCCAAAGAGTGCCCAAACTGAATTTTATTTTTGGCCTTAATCTCTCCTTTTCCTTTTTGTTTTGTTTTTGTTTTGTTTTTTTTTTTTTTGTTTTGTTTTGGAGAGGCCTTCTTGACTTTATTTGCACCTATTCACATGGTGAATGATTGCTAGTAGAGCACAACCCAAGGGTAACTTGGAACCGACCCCTAGGTCACCCACAAATTCTACCAAATGCAAACCTCGTGGATTGAAACCCATGTTTGGTTGCTTTATTTTAAGCAAGGGCAAATGGACTCCACTAAAGAAGTGGTCATGATCGAAGAAGGCAACTCGAGTTTCAAAATCTCGACGGAGATCAAGAAAAATGTACCGACATTTTGACAATGAAAAGCCCAACCATGAAAACATGCAAATGTCAAGTTTTGCAATGATTTTCTCAAAGATTTTAAGCTCCTTCTACCCTTTTCTCAAACTCGTGTCAAATCAAACAAGTTTGCACATAAACTCAAATGGTACATCAAAACTCAACATCGATGAGACCAACAAGCCTAATAGGCAAAGCACTTGCAAAGAAAAACAAAAACTAGATGCAAATGCAATGCTTCAAACCTCCCCCTCAAAATAAGAACCCGAGGCAAAAGCGCATAGAGGAAGGAAAGAGGCGAAAATCGGTTTGCTATAGAACAGGAAGAGAAACAAGCAGACACTCTAGCACAAGGCACACTCCTAGCTACAGAAGATAGGGAAGCAAGCCTAAACTCGACTACTAGAGAGAACAAACACAAACCTCGTCTACCTGTATCCTCCACATACCGTCAACCAATAAGTCTATGTGAGACTCTCTAACTAGAGCAGAGGACATTGCTAATCACGCATGATAGCGACCTAAGAGATAAGAGGTGCCAAAGAAAGTCTTGTGATTCTAGCATGTTCTAAAAACAAACCAACACAGACAAAACAGAAAGAATATATACAATATAGTACAAGATCAAGCTCCCCCTCACACGATACCCCCAGCACTAACCAAGCCAAGCTCTCCCGGAGAGTGGCAAACCTAGGACCATCTAAGGGCTTGGTGAGAATATCTGCAAGTTGATGATCACCTTCTACAAAACCTAGCCCTATATCCCCTTTCTACATGGTCTCTAAGGAAGTGGTACTGATATCTATGTGTTTGGTCCCGAATGCCGGATCGGTTTTTGGCAATGTTGATGGCCGAGGTATTATCACACAGAGTGGGACGCTACCAACCTCTAACCCATAGTCCCAAGCATTTGTCTTAACCAAAGCACTTGGTCGCAACAAGCGGCTGCAGCTAGCCACGCTCGGCCTCGGCCAGAGATCGAGCTACACCGGTCTGCTTCCTAGAAGACCAAGAGACAAGTGAAGTGCCTAGGAACCGGCAAGTGCTCAAGTGCTCTTCCTATCTATCCTCTGACCAAAGAAAGTCTCGCATCGTAATAGGCTCTAAGAGATAGACAAGAAGCGAAGAAAACCAGATTCCTATCTCGGGGTGGCCACTAGGTAGCGGAGGATCCGCTGATGACCAAGGTGAGAAATCCTAGGGAAGCTCGAAGCGAAGCGCATGACACACGGCAAAGTGTATGTCCGGCCGAGAAGAGGTAAGGTACAGCGGTGTTCTATCATGCTCCTATAGAGCTTCGATCTCACTGGCTCAAGATCTAAGTCGCTCAAGCACGTAAGTGGTTGCCATGGGAGTGGAAACAGCTTACTATCACCATGGCAAACCGCTGAGCAGTCTCTAGTGTACTTGGATTTGGTGAAGAAAGATCCCTGAGGGTCTCGCTTGATTTGAAAACCCAAGAAAAATTCAGTTCACCCATCATGCTCATCTCAAATTCAGAGCTCATGACGGAAGCAAATTCAGAGACCAAAGAATCGAAGACCCACCAAAGATAATGTCATCAACATAAATCTGCACAAGGAGAAAATCGATGACTTGCGTTTGATAAACAGGTCTTATCAACGCCGCCCATTGAAAACCATTTCCAATCGATAACTCTTGAGTCGTTCGTACCAAGCTCGAGGGGCTCGCTTGAGCCCATATAAAGCCTTCGAGAGCTTGTATACGTGATCGGAAAACTCAACACAAACAAAGCCGGAGGTTGCCGAACAAAAACTTCTTCCTCAATGAAACCGCTCAAGAAAGCACTTCAACATCCATTTGAAAAATCTTGAAACGGTGTGAAGCCATAAAAGCAAGGAAGATCCGAATGGAATCATGTCGAGCAACCGGAGCATAGGTCTCATCAAAGTCAATCCCATCGACTGAGTGAAACCTTGTGCCACCAACCTAGCCTTATTTCTCACAACTACCCCATCCTCACTCGCTTATTTTTAAACACCCATTTAGTACCTATGATATTGACTTTCTTTGGGCATTCCACTAAATCCCAAACCTTGTTTCTCTCAAAATTCTCTAACTCTTCGTGCATGGCATTGACCCAATCAGGTCGCCAAGAGCCCGAGCTATGTCCTTAGGCTCGAGAGAAGAAACGAAGGCAGCAGAGAGGAGGGACTGGTGTGCTCTAGACCTAGTCACACGCTCACCTATAGGTCCTATAATCTGATCAGAGGGTGACTAGCCCGAACGTGCCTAGGTGCACCCGAGGTGGCCTCTACCTCATGTGAAGCCGAGGCGGGATCGAGCCACCAAGGAGGACTCTCAGGGACACCTCGAAGAAGAAGTCCTAACAGAGTGGGCTCTGAGGAGGGTGGAGGCACGGAGGCTCGGGAGGATCGAGCGGTGGGTCGACTATGGCTTCTACCTGTGGAGGAGGTTCGTCATCGGGACCCGACGAGGATCATCCCGACTCACCTTCTCCTCTACGAAGATAGGCTCAAAGGAAAGATCGACCTGGAGATGTCGGCCTAGAACCTGGTCTAGCCTCGTCAAAGTGACCTCACAAGACTCCACAACCCTCCGCCTAGTTATGTCCCAAACCCTCAGAGATCCTAGAGGACTTAGTGTACCCCAAGAAAAGACCATCGAAGAGCGAGACTCGAACTTGTCCAAATTGCCGATTTTAAAATGAAGCACTTGCAACCAAAGATTCGAAAGTGTGAAACATTGGGCTTGCGCCCATATCGAAGCTCGACGAGGTCTTGTGCAACTTGGCACGGAGAAACACTCTGTTGGAAACATAGCAAGCAAGCAGAGACAGCCTCGGCCGAAGTGTCGCGGGGTGGAGTACTCATCCAAAGATTGTCCCGCCATTTCAACCAGGGTTCTATTCTTTCTCTCTACCACCCCGCTCATTGGGCTGCATGAGGCGAAGAAAATTGATGCTCAACTCCGTAAAGTGTGCAAAAAGATTGAAAGAAGTATTCTTGAATTCGTGCCATTATCGTAATGAATGGCCCGGTGCACTGAAACTCAACGCAAGCCTCCTTGAGAGGTTTCGAACACTCAAATGTCTCCTCCTTTGAGGCCATGAAGAAGACCCAGAGTAGCGAGAAAAATCGTCAACAATAACAAGCACGCACCACTTCCCACCAACCGACCGCACTCGAGCCGACCAACAAGATCCATATGCAAGAGCTGTCCGGTGCATCACCATTACGCATGAGACGCGTGGATGGGAAGCGGCAACCATCTTGCCATGACGGCAAGGAGCACAAACCAAATCCTCAGCAAGAGAAAGCTTGGGCAAACCGGAAAGCAAGTCTGAAGAACTGACACGCACAAGGTGATCAAAACCAATATGTCCAAGGCGCCTGTGCCAAAAACGAATATCCCGAGAATCAGAAGCAAGTAAAGGAGGAGCACCAACTGAAGAAGTAGGAAAATCAGCTCGAAAAACTCGGTGAAAGCGGGAGATCCCGCAAACCAACTCGCCAGAGGGACTCAGGACACAAGAACCAGACGCCCTAAACCTAACCTCGTAGCCCTGATCAACAAGCTGCGACACAGAAAGCAGATTATACTGCAGCTTGCTGACAAGAGCTACGCCCCGGCACGAACCGAGGGCTAACTCGATGAACCGCGAGCTAGGACACGGCCGACGAAGCGCCCCCAAGGTGATCGCTCACCGCCGGGATCTCGAGGCTAGGGAGGCAAACCATCGTGACTCACCGGTCATGTGGCGACAACAACCGAGTCAACGATCCAAATGCCCTTCCTCCCACCCCACGAACTCGAAGTCAAGTAAAGAGAAACGGACTCACCGAGGACACACTAGTGCGAGACTCTAGGTACCCAAAATCGAGTCACACCCCGTAAGCACCTCATGACTCTCACGGAATGAAACCTGGGGAACTCGCCGGACCTACGCCCGAAAAACCTTGGACCGTCCCAAGTCCGAGAACCACTCCTCTGGTCACCCATCTCGACATCGGGAGGAAACTCACGCCATGGTGTCCGCCTCCACCAGAGAAAGAAGGTACACCACGAGGACGGCGGAACTCACGCAACCTAGCTCGGTCGAACCCGCCGAGGAACGACACTCTTGAAACCTAGCCCTGGTCTACCCGAGGGACCTGAAAACTCTCGCTTAGGACGCGGTGCGGTGTGTGCTCTAGGTGGTCGCCGCCTCTCCCTAGAGTGACCTCAGGAAACCCAACGAGCCGGTAACAAGTCTCACTTCGGTGACCGAACCTGTGGCAAGAAGAACAGTGAACCTAGCCTTGGGCTTTTGTTTAGGCTTGGCTTTGGTTTTGGCTTTGGTCGTGGGACGAAGCTGCAGGAGGTGCAGACCGTGGATCGCTAGGGTGCTCTGCCCTTTCCGGTGATGGTGCTACAGAGAAGCAACCACCGTCAGAGCAACTGAGACTCGCAGACCTAAAACGGTCTTGGTAGGAACCCCTGGAGAAACGACGGCCGCTCCGCCGCTCTTTGTGACAACTCGAAGGGTGACGCTTGATGTGATCAAGCACCAAACCCAAGACCTCTACCTGTGATATCTTGGACTGATCCAAGATCAAGTTCACTTCTTCTTGCCCCCACGAACTTCTCAAGAGTGCTTATCGTATTCACACTCTGATGTAGACGGGGCAAAACTCACACGAGGAAGAGAGGACTCTGGAGACTTATCCTCGACACCCACCGGTCCTTACCCTTCAACCTCTGAACCTTATCACTCAAGATAGTGATCTCATTTTGAAAAGCCTTGCAGAGAGACACTCGAGTTTTGCATGTAAATAAGGCGAGATCGAACCTAAGACTCATGTCCTCTAGCGCCTACCCATATGTTCATCCAACCCATCACAACAAGAAGCAAGGGAGCTATCACTAGGGAACTCAAATCAGCAATTTTACTCTTGAGTTTTAGGTTCTCTAGCCTCAAGGACAAGCACTCATCACAAACAGGCGGACACAAAAGAATCATCATCGAGCTAGTTGGGTCCTTAGGTGAAACATGATCTCTACAGTCCTCAACTAGACCGACATGGTCCTTAGGTGTGTCAAGTGTGTGAGCGTATGATCAGACAGCAACAAGCTCGCCGAAACAAAGCAGAAAGTAAAGCACTACGAGTCTCCTCTAACTCGTCAAGCACACTAAGATGTTTGTCCTTAAGCTCTTCAAGCTCCTTGTTCACACTAGCATGAGTGGTCCTTAGCTTATCTAAATCAGAGAGGGCCTCATCACAGACCCTCCAAGTCTCAGTGTCAAGACAAGCATCATTACTAGGCGCAGCCCTAGCATTTTCTAGTTCAATGAGAGGTGTGCTACTTAACTTGAGGTCCTTAACCCTACGGTTGGATTGAGCAAGAAAGCCGCCTAATTTGAGAAATGCGCATTCAGTCATCGAAGTTCTCAAAGCAAGGTAACTCGAGTCGGTGTCGGCGCCGAAGAGTCGGAGAGGTGGCGGCCATGAAGCACATGCCGGCGTAGCCGTCGTCGTCGACGTCGTCGTCAGAGCGTCCTCGCCGTCGTCGCTGGCCTCCTCCTCCTCGTCAACGCAAGCCGAGTCCAAGCGGCAAGCACCTTATGAACAGCCTTGCGCCCTTCCGAAGGAGGGCTTCGCCGCCAGAGGAAGCTTGGCCTCCGGCTTATGGTACGGCCTGGTGATGGTAGTGACGGGCTTCTTGGGTGCCTCCTCTCGCCCCTTGTTCCTCGGGATTGGGACACTGCACGCATGTGGTTGACACCACCACACTCAAGCATCTCACGGTGCTCCTCCTCCTCTCACTCACTCTCCGAAAGCTCTCGAAAATTTCTTGGAGAGGAGGGCAAGACTCTCTTCCGCACAGAGTCCAGATGCTCGCCGAAAGTTCGAGCAAACAAGTTAAAGAGACACCACCCAAGTCTATGGAGGAAGTAGACGGTGTGTCACAAGAGCGAGAGAGTCTGGAGTCATCCGAATCGAAAGATGCTCCTCCTCATGGGACTTCAAGTTTGAAAACAAGCCATCCAAAGTAAGTTTGGTAAGGTCGGCGCTTTCCGATAGCCACGACTTTGACCCCCAAATCTTCATGTCAAGCGCAGAAAGCAAGTGACGAGCATTGTCACTCCTTCATAGTTGATGCCAACAGACCGCAAAGCGCCAAGATTTTAGTGAACCCAATGAAACAGCGCTCAGCGATTCACCCGCTTCGAGCGAAGCGGTTGTATTCCGCTAGTCTTTGGTCCCGCGACGGTCTGAATTTTGACTGCCCCTCATGGAAACTTTGGAGGGTAGTCCAGACCTCATGAGCCGACTCGAGATGACCAACTCGGTCGTACTCATTCCGCCCCAAGCCTTGGAGCAGAATGTTCGAGCTTTGGCATTCTGCTCGTATTCTTCTCATTTTCGGGGTAACCTCATCTTCCTTTGGCACCTTGTATGGGTATTTCACCTTCCTCCATACACCAAGTCCTTGTGCCATGAGGTATGAACCCATCCGCATTTTCCAAAAGGAGAAGTCGGAGCCATTGAACACTGGCGGTTTGTTTGAGTATTTCTCTTCAGCCATGGTGAGGGCAAAAGGAAAGGTTCAACAGATCCGCAAGAATCACGAAGAACGCAACTTGGCTCTGATACCACTGTGAAACTAACCACGGCGAACAGAGGGGGGGTGAATGAGAGCCTCGAATTTTTTACGGCCGTTCTTTTTCGAATTCACCGGCACCCCAAAATATGAACAACTTGACAACTATGTGTACCCCTAGCATGAATGAGAGTCATGGAATATGTGGGGATTTTTCACACACAATCCTGGTTGTCAAGTGTCCAAAAGAGAAGAATCAATTCAAACCTTACTTTAAGAAAGGAGATCAAGCCAAATAACCAAAGTGACTTTCAGAAAAGCAAAAGCAGATTTGTTCTCACTTGGAGGAGATGGATGGTGGCTTTCTGGTGCTCATCAAATTTTGGCAATTTTTCTCCCTATTTCTCAATGGGTCGTGCACAACTTTACCAAAAATCATCTCAAAACTCCATGTAGATAAATCATGAAAATTCAAACATCACAAGCTGCTTTCTGGAAAGCAAAAACAGAAACCCCAGAGTTTGTTTCCACTTGGAGCAGAGGGATGGTGGGTTTCTGGTGCTTCTCAATGTTTGGAAATTTTTCTTCCGATTAATCAATAAGTCATGAAGCACTCCACCAGAAATCTCCTCAAAACTCCTTTTGCAGAAAATATGAAAAATCAAAACCACGAGCTGTCAAGAACATCGAGCAGAAAGTTTGGGGCTCGGTTTTCACCTCACTGCTCCCAAACGGTGCAAGAACAGGACTCCAAATTTTTATAGTGAATAGATATATGAGTCACGCACCTTCTCCAAGAAGAATCACTCAAAAAGATTTTTCTAGATTTTTATAAAAATCAAACACTGCCTGCTGCGCGAAGAACAAGACAGGAACTTCAAGAACAGACTTGAGCCATCAAAGCATATAGAATAGAAAAGGAGGCACGGAGTTTTTCAGGATGGCTCAAGATCGAAACAAGAACACACACAAATCCCACAAGATCATTTCACTCTACGGTATTTAAATGCTGAATTTAAATGCTGAAAGTAAGTGCAAGAACGATATAAAAACGCTGATCTATTAGCTCATGAACGTAACTACAGATCAGGGACCCGGGAGACGCAGCTCCCCACACTCACACAGGAGACGCAGCTCCTCAACTCACACCTATGTTGGCTGGCTACAAATGGCTCAAGGGACACCCTCCAAGTGAAGCCTTGGGGTCCTATTTATAGCCCAAGCCACACATTTGTGAAAAACACCCTGGGGCGGCCGGAAACCCCGAAAACACACTCCGGTCTCTCAAGACGAATCTGAAGCATTGCCAACCACCTCCAGCGGCTCCGATGCTCCCAAGACTTCGACGAGGTCGTGCACGAGCGACGCCCAGGTTCGGCGCCCAAAAACCTCCACCGCAGACTCAAGACGGTCCTCCAGACCAGCCGCTAGCCCACCTGGCCGGTTCTTTCGTGGGGCCAACTGCATTGAGACCATCACCTGCGTACACGAGAACAACACGAACACAAGGAAACAAACCGATCTCCGATCGGGGTTACGGTTCATCCAGAACAGTGAAAACAAAGAATGAGCACGACAGAAATCGGTGACCGACGGACGCCGTCCGTGATCTAGGAGCGATTCTACTGGGAACCAGAGGTTCCGTGGACCGTTAAGCTTAACGCCTAAGTGCAAGCTCCAACTGCAGGGGTTCAAAACTTCGCAAGAATCAAATTTGTAACATGCCAAATCAAAAGTAGATTTGAATTTTGAATTTAAACGAAAACCACCACATGCTCATCACTCATGACTTCACAACTCTCTCCAGTCAAAAATACTCAGTTGTAACACGCCGGCTCCTATTGAGCCTGCAATGCTACTAAATGTACCATTTACTCTAAATTTTGGCAGCATCTCCCTTATATATGTGGACATCCACGACAGACAATCAATATCATAAGAGGATATAACTAATTTCTGTTGACCAAGAGCCACATAAGAACCCTTAAAAGAACTACAAGCTCAACAATATATAACGCTCAACTATTTAACTATAATTTTGTCCGGTCATAAATGTGAGAATGAACACTACTCAACAATATCAAAGCCCATCAGTTAGCACCAAACTTTGGAACCCTTGTTACAATTTTATGCTGGGCCATTTAAACAATGTATAACACCAAGCCACAACAATGGTTTGCCATTTGACAGTCTCTGCATCAGAGAAGCTGATTGAAAAATAAAATAAGTTGATGTTAGTTAAAAACAGGCTCTAGGATCAACATGATATCTGAAAGACAAATAGAAAATAGTAACTCATTATTATTATTTTTAATCTGCTAAATGTAACTAAATAATAATGAGTACTTGCTGTTCTAGGCCTTATTCTTTTGGGTGTATAGTAGAGTAGAGTAGAGTTTTAGGAAATTTTGTTATTTTTATATAGCCTATATGTTATAATAGCTTGTAACAATTTTTTCGAGGCATGTAATAGTTCTCTCAGAGATCTCAAAAAAAAATTTAATTATGTTTTCAGGTTTTTTATACCTCTTTTCGAGTGTTCTCAAAACCTACTCTACTCTACACCTAAAAGAACAAGACAGTCTATGAACTATTATCAACAGATGCTTCTAATCCTGAAATGTTGCCCTCTATAGTTGAGTGACCACATTTCACATAATTAGGCATCGCCTGATCTAAGTTTCAAATTCCGGTTATGCATCAAAGAAAAGGGAGGACAGTATGAAAAGCTAGGAATGCTCTATTTTGGAATTCAATGTTAATTGCTCTGCTTAACAATTTTTTATGAGCTATAACAAGAAAAGGGAGGAAATAAAGCGGTCAGTGCCCAGAAGTGGCATGTGACCCACCCAAAAGGGAAAAAAATCAGAATTTAAAATAGCAGTGCCCCTAAATAAGCCCAGAATTATTTAAAATGTATTCATTAAATTTTGAGAGGCAACAAGAATGGTACAACGTATACACCTGTCCACCTGATGCCAATAAAGGAGATTCAAACTCAAATACCCTTTTCATATCAAAGCTGCAACAAGAAAAAAAAATAGTTAATCTACCCTTTCCATTCCCCAAAGTATGCATGAGGTATGTAGCACGTAAGATATGCCTTAGATAACCTATGAAACTAAAGAACAAAGACCGGAATAGTTAATCTACAAACAATAGATGATTGTGTTAGTAGACATAGTGGCAGGCTCCATCAATGCAAAAGGGAAAACATGTCTGCTTCCACTTTGAAGAATAGAAGAAGAAATCAGGCAGCATTAATGCTAGTATGAAATATATGCAGTACAGAAAAGTTCAATCCATTGGCTGAAGACAAACCTGATTTTGTACAAATCTTTGTAGATCCTACCAAGCCGAAGTATTTTAAATAGGTATTCAATGTTTAGGCAAGTTGAAGTATAAACTAATAGGATAAAGCATAAACCATTACAACGTATAAAACCTTTAAAAATTATTAGGTGCAGACCTAACACATTTTGTATGACGACCTTCGCCACCAACAGATCGCTCCTTAATCCCATGAATAATATAGTAAGTATCCATCGACAGAAGCAAACTCACAAAATTGAATACTACAGGACACAAGAAAAATAGCAGACTGCAATTCAATCTAGTTATGCTTATATATTTTCATTGCATGCCCAGTTTTAAGGACAACTGCTCTATATATAGGCACATCTCTCTATAGTGGATCTTGGTTTAGTTTGTAAGAAATAAAAAATAGAAGTGATTTGTCTTTGTGTTTGGGATAATAGTGACAAAATTTGCACATCTAGAATACTTGGAATCCAAGACAAGAGATCATCAAGGCATGGCCGCTTCAAGCACAGTCAGATGTTAGGTCCTGCAAAAACTATGGAGGTGTTTATCAAACGATGATGCCACATGTGTATATTGACTGCATGATCTACGGAACAAAAGAAAAAGTAAATTGTAGATCAAGCAAAATTGCAGGCCATTATGTATCACAACATTCTTGATCATTGCATTGTCTCTTAATAGTTGTTTGTTGAAAAAATCAAGTAAATTCAACAGAATAAGCATGCAGATTATGTACACAGTTATTCACGTAAAACCTATATATGCAGCTAAATTTAGAGGGATCGAAAAATCTATAGTCCAAAACTTGAAAGAACTTGTACACTAAGTCATGAGATTGCAGCAATAGGGACGATAGCTTCACAAGATTCCCTAGAGACTGTGCTATGCTAGGAGCCTAGGAGAGGTGATGGAGATCGGCATGGTGGTCGGCGGCCATGCTCATGACAAGCTCGAGGTGTGCTGGCGGCCTCGGACCCACAGGAGGCCCCTGTGCATAAAAACCTAGTGTCAATTCAAACAATATAGAACTCAATTGCAGGTGCTTGCACATAGAGCATTGACTTAATCAGAATTTGTGTTTCTTCAATAAAATAGCTGAAAGATTTTTCAGTTGCAGTCAAAATTCTTGTTTAAGAAAAGTAAAAATACTCTTAAGTATAAAGTACTTTAGAGAAACAAGACCACCTATCTTAGAAACCTAAATTGAACATTATATAGGGAACATAGGTCAGAGTCAGACTATGGCTCAATATCAACAAATTGGAAACAACGATCACCTGTGGATTGGAGCACATGTAAGACAAACTTGATCAGTCAGAGTAACTTCTCAAGAAAATTTTGGCAGCCAGGCTACAAATTGAACAAGACTATTAATGCCATCAAAGTTCAAGTATTGTTCAGTAGACAACAGTGTATGTGCCCATTTATAGCAAGATAAATTAATGAGTTCTTTATTTTTTTCATTGACAAGTAAATCTAGTAACTAAGCAAAAGACCATATATTACTTACTCGAGAAAAGCTCCGACAACCAACCGTAAAATCACTGCCCTCAAAGAACTAAGCATAAGAATAGCGTTTCAGTTAAAATTTTCCTACAAAATGAAGAGGCACCGAATAAAACTGAAGGAGGTTCAAAAGGATAGCAAGTTAGCAACAAATATATCTTGACATGGGAAACAAAAGGCTGCTCCACCAGCACTAACTCAAGGAGTCAAATATTGAGAAGTGATCAACCTCTCAAATGCTAATAGTGAGCATTCTTCATAACCAAAATAAATGGATATGGCTCTCAAAAAACTTCTCATGGGACGTGTACAAGTGGTTTGTCTTTTACAAGAACATTGTTTAGTTAACAAATCCTTGCAATTTTAGTTCAAAACCTTGACAATTAACTAAAATTGTAAGAAATAGTACAAAATCCACTCTCGGTTTGAACCGAAACATATATGCCCAATCCTCAAGTATGCTCTACACAACTCATTACTTTGCTCGTAATAGCGAGAACCATCTGTGATCTCTGTTTCAATTGAGAAATTGTGCATTTTAAAAGTACAGTATCTATCATTAGAGAGAAAAGTATGAATATGATATCCATTAGTCATCTAATTGCATATAAATTAGATGTACCTTCTACTAATTTTTTTTGATGTACCTTCAAGCAATATAAGTTGATTTCTGGTTAGAAGAACAAACCTTGCATGTAAAACATTAAGGAGTCACTTGGGAATCCACATCGCTGACCATCCATTGACCACTGTCATTTCCTTCATGGGTCGCTTGTCACCGGGCGGTTCTTGAGTTAGTATAAGCCATGTCAGATCAATGGCCGTTAAAAAAGGAGCACAAAAATATATGAGCGACTATGAGATACTTTGGATATAATTCCACAAACTTAAATCACCCGATACGAAATTATGGATGCTAATAAGAGTAAAACTGGACATAGATAGGTAGTCACACACACACATATATATGTTCTCTTTTGGAATTAGACATAGAGGTTTCTTTCACATTAGTATTGTTAAGTGGCACAGAAAAAAAGCAGATTTGTTAAGAAATAGTTAAACCTTCACTTTTTAGAATAAAATATATTTAGTTAAATCATGAGTTTTTAATCACAAGCTAAATATGTTGGAGTATTACACACTTTTTAGTTGTCTTACAGCCAGCCATGTAATGTATGATGAAACAACAATGTCAGTTTTCATAAAAGCTATGCAGTAACCAAAAGGTAGACTGAATGCTAAATGAAGAGAAGACTTATCTCCCGCCGTTGCTCGAGCCCGAGCTGCCGCTGTAGTGCAATGGGTCTTTCAAGGATCGAATTGCTCTTGTTCCATCAATTCAGTAGGTTTGACAGTCTCACGAGTGCATGCAGCATGCTTCAATTCTTTCTTTATTGGATTTGATCCGTGCGTGGGACTTGCATAACCACAACCGGAAGTCCTCCAGCTATTCAAAAAACCAAACGGGCGACTTTACAACTTAGGGAGCAGCAGGCCTTGTGTTTGTGGTGGTGGTACTGGAATCTTTTCAATATGCAAATTGGTGGTATCCAAAAGGACAAAAACTCATAAAAGCTGTGCAGTAACCAAACTCTTAAGAAACGATACACATATTTTTCTTTTATTAATAGTCTTCATGAAACATTGTTTTAGTTTTACCCTGTTTTATGTACTAAAAGAAGTTCACCCATGTAAATACACTCAAACTGTTTCTCCTGGCTAGTTAAGTTTGTGATGTTTGTGTTAAGACAAAATGTTGGTTTCAGTTCCCATAAATCTAAAAGTAGTTCACCCATGTAAATACACTCAACAAACAAGGCTATGGATACGAAAAGAGTGGTTGGGTTGCCCGCAGAAGATTTCCTACGAGTGCTGCAACTCCGACGCTAATCCTTCAAATGGGGTTACACCAGGATATGCCTATTAATGAAGTCATAAAATGAGTAAATTTTCTAGCTAGAAATCAAATATAGAAAATGGTGTCAATAAACTACCTCCAATGATCTCATGATATATTCAAATAATGCATTAAGCAATCCAGAATAAAGGTATTCTTGCACTTACCACAAATCCGGTAGATGACATATAGTATTTTCATAACACCAATTGAATGTTGAATTCTAGATGCAGTTTATGTTCTGAACCAAATGCTTGCAATTCTAAATTAAACCAGCAATTCATCTTCTCATCTCACACCTTTGTCCTGCCATAGAAAAAAAAAAGAGAGATAGGTAGTGAGAGCAAGGACGGAGAAGTAGCTACGAGTGTTCACAGTACAAACTTGCAACTTCAGAAACACAGGGCACATGGTTAACGACTTAATGAAGTCATAAAATGAGTAAATTTTCTAGCTAGAAATCAAATATAGAAAATGCTGTCAATAAACTACCTCCAATGATCTCTTGATATATTCAAATAATGCATTAAGCAATCCAGAATAAAGGTATTCTTGCACTTACCACAAATCCGGTAGATGACATATAGTATTTTCATAACACCAATTGAATGTTGAATTCTAGATGCAGTTTATGTTCTGAACCAAATGCTTGCAATTCCAAATTAAACCAGCAATTCATCTTCTCATCTCACACCTTTGTCCTGCCATAGAAAAAAAAAAGAGAGGTAGGTAGTGAGAGCAAGGACGGAGAAGTAGCTACGAGTGTTCACAGTACAAACTTGCAACTTCAGAAACACAGGGCACATGGTTAACGACTCTGGCTTTACTTAAATAATATTAAAAATGAAACCATAACATAGTACCGTGCACTAACCAGCAGAAAACAAAAGTTTGTACAAGCTTTGCAAAGCTCGACAACGGAGAAGTAGGTATGGAGCACATGGCAGCACCATGCCCTAAGCCTGCTTCACACAGAACAGAGCAGAATTTGCAGTGGCTAATGTATAAACTCATCAAAAAGCCCCAAGCAAATGACAAATTTATTTAAGTGGCTAATATTACTTAAATGGCATTCTTCGGTTGGCAAAGCTTTTCTGAATCAGCTAAAGTACTACTCCGTTATTATGAAAATAATGTCACCTTGTAGCCGATTTTTTTGGCTTAAAATGCATCAAAATTAAGGCATCGAACCAACACATTCATATCATACTTTGAAGCAATCATAGAGAAGCAGATGATACATATCCACTAACAAGAGTACCTGTTAAGCTAACAAAAAAGGGTGCTCCTACAAAAAAACTATCAGGAAATCAAGGCGTTCAGAGCATTACCCTAATTTGATAGATTTTAATCATATCCAGAGGTAACATGCCATATCACTTAAGGAAGACTGTAAAATAAGGTGTTACTAACCATATAGTATGATTTAGCTATATTCACATTCTATAATCAATAAGTATGAAGCTCAGTTCGATATAAAGGAGCATGCTAAAGCCAATAGACAACAATAAGATATAAAATGAAATCTCTGAGAAGAACAAAGAAGGCAGTTTCAGGCAATCACAACAGTTTGGAACATTCATATTTGCAGGCAAGAAGCAATTCACATTAAGGAATCTCCCTTCTCTCCAGAAGGCAGGCAACTTTCCACTTCTGTAGTTAAAAAACAAAGGAGTTAATTCTATCCTCAAGAGTCAAGACATTGCAAAATGATAAAAATAAACATACCTACCCAAGGGATGCAAAGAAGAACAAAGCTCGTGATATCTCGAGAAAACCATGTCAATTGGCAGCCCAAGCTCCTTTTCTATGATGTTAAAAACAACCTCAGTTGAAAATGGTGCTATATGGCCCTAAAGTAGTGAAAGTCATCAAGGTATGCAGGTGGAATCCTGTCCTCTGGCAAGTACCAAAGGAGATTATCATTAGCCAACAATGAGTGGCATGAAAACCGGATATTGTGCAAGCTATTGTCACATATGCGAATCAGACAGTTACCTGAAAACAATATCTAACCCAATAAATCAATACCCTTTTAGACATTGTCATGAACAAAAACTCATTTAGATTGTTGAGCACTTGAGCAAAAAAGCAGTACAACATATAGATAATTTCATGATATAAAGCAAAGTCAAGCTTTGCATTAAGCAAAGTTAATACAGAAATGGAATATGCAAAATAGAGTTGTGCCTCGATGCAATTTCTCATGTTTTGCACAAGTATTCTATCATGACCTTGAGAGGATCAGCCTTAGCCGCCACCACAGCCTGAAACCAAGAACCGACAAGCAAGAAGATTGGGCTAAATTTGTCCGAAGCCCAAAGGAAAAAGTAGTACCATGGCTGCTCGAGGCAAGGAGCGCATTCTCCTAGTCGCCGGCGAGGGCCTGTGGCGGCGGACGGAGTGGAGCCGGATGGAGCGGGAGCTGGCGAGGCAGCCGGGGAGTAGGAGGCGGCCGTGGGCAGTTGGCCTATCCATTGTCACAGGCGGCGGAGCGGGGAGGAGGCGGGGGGCACGAGGAGAAGGTGGGCGGCGCGGGGAGGAGCCGAAGGGCGGAGGAGGCGGGCAAGACTGGAGGAGGCGGGAAGGAGGAGGAGGCTGGCGGGAGGAGATGGAGGACTGAGAGAGGAGGCGGGGCGGAGGAGGCGGGGGCGGAGGAGGCAGGGGCGGAGGAGGCTGGCGGTGCGGGGAGGAGGCGGGGGCGGAGGAGGCGGACGGCGCGGGGAGGCAAATGGCAGAGGGTTAGGGAGGGGGCGGCACGGCGGTGGATCTGGTCGGCATTGGAGGAGGCGGCGCTCGACGTGGAGGAGCAGAGGAGGAGGGGGCGGCTGGCATGGAGGAGCAGAGCAGGAGAGAGCGGCGGCCGGCACGGCGGGGGATCTAGCCGATGGTGGAGGGGAGCGGCGGCCGAAGTGGCGTTGGAGGAGGCGGCGCTCGACGTGGAGATGCAGAGGAGGAGGGGGCGGCTGGCATGGAGGAGAAGAGCAGGAGAGAGCGGCGCCCGGCACGGCGGGGGATCTAGCCGGTGGTGGAGGGGAGCGGCGGCCGAAGCGGCGGGGATCTGACCAGCGGTGGAGGAGGCGGTGGCCGGCGTGGAGGAGCAGAGAAGGAGGGGGCGGCGGTGAGGGCCCCGGTAGGCGTGGTGGACATAGGAGGAGGCAGAGGAGGAGGAGGAGACAACGAAGAGAGTGGGCGACAGAGAAGGAGGGAGGCGGAGGAGGAGAGAGGCGGCGGCGGCGACGGAGAGAGACGATGGAGGAGGAAGGAGGCGTATTGGAGAAACGCCACGAATTGGAGAGGGATGGGGGCGGGGCACAGGGGTAACGAGCGGCTAGGGTTAGGGGTGTGGCCGCCTGGGGTCGCGCGGGGGTAATGGACGCGACGGACGGTGCTCTAGATCTAATCGGACGGCTGCAAACGATAGTTGGTGAACTCACCACCACCACCACCATAAGGCAATTTAGAATTGTAGAGATACAGTAAAATCATAAAGCAAACTAAAACAATAGAAAATAGTATTGCTAATCAAAAGCTTCCAAAAAATACAACCAATTAAAATAGGCAGGCGCCATGCGTGGGATGTCCGTTGGAGTCCTCTCATCGGACGCATGACATCATGGTGACGTCATCACAGAAACTTGGAAACATGAAAAATGTACTAATGAAATTTGGTTACAAATACTGATAAAACTTGGAGAAATAGTAATAAAACTTAGCTACAATACTGATAAACTTGGGAAATAACTACTAAAACTTGAAAAATGTACTAATGAAACTTAGCTACAGTACAGATGAAACTTCAAGAAGACCAATGAAACTTAGAGAAATTACTGATGGAACTTAATGAAATGCAATGAAACTTGGCTAAATACTGTTGAAACTTGAAGAAGTTCATATGAAACTTGAAGTAATAACAATGAAACTTGGCTTATATACAAATGAAACTTGAAGAAGTGCCAGTGAAACTTGGCTAACTATTAATGAAACCTCATGTTTCACTGTTGTTCAAAAATCACCAGATACAAAATAAGAAAGTTTTACAAGAACAAAAGCAAAGTTTTACTAGACAAAACCCCAAGTTTTATACGTACATTTTTGTGGCAAAAATGGGGGGTACACCTCCTCCTAGCCTTCTTCTTCTCTAGATCTGGCGAGCTCACACCGTGCTCACCGGATCTGGCCACCACTCGCTCGTCGTGCTTGCTAGAAAAAAGAGAGGTAGAAAGAGATGAGATGGGAATACAAAGAGGAAGAGAGATAAAGAAAGTGAATACAATGGAAAGAGGAGATGGCACAATGGCCTTCCTCGCTGCCCTTGCCCAAGATAGAGAGAGAGGGGTAGAGAGAGATATCAATAAAATCCCGTCGCCTTCCTACCTCCTCGCCACACACCACCACACCACCACTCCCCCATTTCCACTTGCCTCCTCCCTCCCCAACCCATCCGGATCTCGCCTCAGCCACCTATCGATAGGCGCACTACAGGAATTGCAGCGAAAGTTGTCCCCGTCTATCTTTCTCGATGCATGCGGGACGACCGTCGATACCGATACAGTCTCTCGACAGCTGTAAGTCGGCCACCGAATCCCGTAACCTGTCTCGACGGTTCTATGAGCAGCTGTCGATAGAGTTGGAGCGACCATCCACAAGAGCGCTGATAGCCTCACAGCGTTTAGCTCTCTCAAGGGTCCATCGTGAGCCATCAAGGGAGACATGAGCGGGAATGGGGAAATTTGCACTCGCCCGCTAGCGTGCAAGTGGCTACATCAGCTGGTTCTTCCTCATTGGGAGATATGCTTCGCGCTCTCTTTTTGTATGGGGAAGAAACAGGCCCGACGTGTCAAGAAGAACACTTGGCGCCTGAAGATGATTCAGCGCCAACTTGACCTTCCTTGCTCTCCCGACGGCTCTAAAGTGGAGGACAGCGACTACGCCGCCGAGGACGCCCTCTTTGCTCCTCCAGCTGCTTAGGAGGAGGGCTCTTCCGAAGATTATGAAGGCTCAGGCTCCGGCGACGATGGCGATGACGACTACGACGAGTAGACCTCTGCTACGCTTCTCCTTTTTTGGTGGTTAATGCCAAAGGGGGAGAAGAGTAGAAAAGCTTCTAGAAGCTCTGTAGCTAGTCTTAGCCTCTCTAGCTTTATGCTTTATCTATGAGTATGGACTTTGTGGTACTGCTTTATGTTTGGACTATGTGCCTTAATTGAATGCTATGTATGCTTTTCATGTTAGCCATGCTACTTTTTATGCATATTGTCAATTTTGTTGAAGCTTTAATTGTATTGTCATCAATCACCAAAAAGGGGGAGATTGTAAGTGCATCTAGGCCGTTAAGATGATTTTGGTGATTTATGACGATCAATTAAAGATCTAATGAATGCTTGAGAGAAAATTGCAGATCTAATGAATTTGTTCTCCACATATACTAAGCATGGTATGTTCTAAAAAGATTTGAGACCGCTGCAGTTGGAGAGACAATAAGATGGGAGCAACAGTACATTATTTGCCACAACACGCCATGTGGATTTTGAGGACTATTGCAAGCTTTACCTGGTATATATGTCTCTTTGTGTAAGTACCATGCAAGAAATAGGTGGCCGCATAATCAGAGCCTCCATTGGTAGGGATATTTCAGGACTTGTGTGTTGTAGGTTTGGAGTATGCCTTTTTCCTTTTCCAACCATAGATTCTGAACGTAGAGCTTTATAGGAAATATACATGGTTATGTATCTTCCACATATTTGCATTTATTTGTAACTCTTTTATTTTTGCTGATGATTTTGGTTTGGCCATCTTATTCAAAACATGTGGTGCCCTGCTATGTACTTCTCCTAATAGTTGTTTTGCTAGAGTGCTAACACTATATAATTTATGTACGGAGGGTAATCTTTTTTTTTTGGCAGCCTGGATACATAACTCAAAATCTAATTTGGCCAGCTTTTGTTTTGATCTTGATTTCTCTTACATATTTCTTACTTCTTAGTGCAGGTTATGTACCTTGTATGATGCGGTGCCTAAAAGGCTAAATTGCAGCACTTAAACATATTGTTGAGTTACATTTCTTTTTGTTATAGTGTGGACCTACAAATGATGAAGAACTATTTGAAGTTCAGGACATGGCATCAAGTTTCGCTCTTGCTTGCTAGATTTGATAGCGCAATGAAGCATGGGGCCTGGTTAGATATCAGGTTCATGTTTTCTTTAACATCACCCTTCTCATTGTGTCTTATGCAGTGTGCTATTTTTTCCCTTCTTTGGTGCTTAGTGAAATGGATAACAAGAGCAGATTCTTCCTCTTAAGAAGATAAGCTGAAGAGAACAACCCCACTTGGATTCCACCTTCCTATTAACTTGGATTCCAACAGGTGGATTATACCTTAAACTCAGTTCATATAACACATTTGTTTGTCCCTGCCTATATTGGTCTCTGTTTACCATCATATAAACATATATAAATTGATTCTATTCTGTTGTAGTACAAGGTATGTAAGTGTTTACCACTGGTAAATCCATCATTCTGCTGCTCTAGGCTTCCCTTTGGAGCTTGAAGTGCCTCTTACAATATTATTTGATACAGAGTTGTTCTTGCACAACCGATCATTGTATGGATTGGACTAAGGACTATCCATTTCCATTGGGTGTCTAGAGATTACTTGATCAACGAAAAATGCATTCGGATGTGCGGCCTAATATTTCCATTAAACTATCAATCCATTCCTCAATATTGGTGCTATCTTGTTCATTTTTAGGGTTGTATTCATGCGAGATTTGTATTATGATTTGTAATTAGATGATTTATACAATGAAAAACTCTATTATATTAGCTGATCTACGCCACCAAACAAACATCAAGAAAATATACTATGCGCCATTTGTAATCACAATAACGTCGGAATTTAGCGGGAAATCACATGAAATCAAGAAAATAGCGGGAAATCACAGGAAATCGAAAATTGGGCCTAGGCGGGATTTAGGATGAAAATGGGATTTGTAACCTTGTGCATAACGTCGTTTTGTCTTCTGATGCGTTTCATGGGAAAAATCTCCCCACATATGTCTTGTCTATCTCCACCTGATTAGATTTCTCTCATCTCCAAAACCTCCAAACGATCCGTAATCGCTAGCTAGCTTCGCCAAAATGTTGTCTCTGGCATCGGCCTCACCATGGTCACTGCCTTTGCCATGGTTGCCATCATCTTCGCTCCGATCATCATCGCTGCCCTCGTTTCCGCAAGGTGAGGAGACCTTCAAGCCAGAAGAGTTGACTGGCAAGGATCTGAAAAGGAGTTGACCGATGAGGATCCGAAGGAGGAGCTGACCGGCGAGGATCTGAAGGAGGAGCTAGCGGCCAAACGGCGGTGCCTGCCCCTATCGATGTCAGCATTGGAGGCATTGGTGTGCAAGCCTAGCCGCCACCAAAAAGCTCGCCGAAAATACTGATTGAAAGGATCCGGGGGGGTGAATTGGCCTATTACAAGTTTTTAATTTTCTTGAATTAGGAATCAGTTAAGACTTTTCTAAACTAGATGACCAGAGCAAGCTAGAGCAAATACACAAAAACTAAATGAGAGATAAATGCAGACGTAAATGCAAGAAATGTAAAAGAGATAAGGGACAGGGAATTTTTTCTCAAGATTCGAAAAAAAAACTCTACCTTTCCCTACTCTACGTTGGAGTACTCTTTACGAAGAGGAGTATCACTCCGGTTTTACTCAGGATAATCCTTCACTATTTCAAAAGGTGGACTCCGACCATTGTTTCCCACAAGCTCTTTCTCAAGAGATCACCAAGCACCAACTCTAAAAATGAGAAATTTGAGTAACAGAGTTATCAAGCCCACCACAGTGCAGCCATTAGGCCTGTTCATGGGTTGAACGCCAGGCTAACAGAGTTATCGAGTATATAATGAATGGGTCGAGTAGTTCAAGTTTACGCGAGTTTAAATGGGTTAGTCGACATTACAAGTAGTGGGTTTGGGTGGTTCGCCCAACCCAAAATTACCGTGGTTCAAGCCTACTAAATTGGATATTAGCTCTACTACAATCTTTCTTCACTATATGTTGATGAGTACAAGGATTACAATATGATTCTAGACAAACTAATGCTAACACTAAACTGTCTATTCTTCTTAGCTCTATACTTCTCCTGGATATGTCTTCACTATTGTCCGCTTTCTGCCCTCCTCCTCATGTGTTAGGGCCTTAATATATATTCTTCGGCAATACCTCTATCCATATCGGAATCCTAGTCCTTATCAAGCACGATCCCATCCTCCCTTGACGGGTAAGTTATAGACTATCTATAGCCGAGCTTGATAAGTACTTGCAAGTAAACAATATATTATCTAGAAGTCTCAACCACCTCTGACAACATAAGAAGGCACATAAATTGGTGTTGTAGCGAGCCACATACTGCAACCTAAGCCTATCCCAACCTAAGGAAGGTGCGAACGACCCAACGTGTAACATCACTACTCACTACTTGAAACGACACAAATTTTGATCGCCATCAACGTCTCTCGACGACCACAAAAACTTTGTCGAGACTATGCGCACCTCTCGACAACTAAACTCAAACCATCGTGTGCACATAGCAGACTCAACGGCTTAGGACAGTCCATCGAGCCTATGGTCCATGCTAGCCTCACGGCTGACTGAGCGACAATAGCATGATGTATTCTTGACGGCCATCTACACACCGTCGAGAGCCTTCTCCTTTAGATCACGTGGGCTTCCAAAAAATTGAAACCGTTGAGCGAGGGTGGTAGCCTCTCTCGACGGCTTGAGTAGACGCCGTCTGGAAAGGGAAAAATAAAAATGGCAAGACAGGGGCGCGGGCTCGAACTCACATTCTAGGTTGTGAGCGCATGCGTCACACGCCGCCGTGCCAGTTAGATTAATGACATAGGGAACGTCCACCTTTTGTGCGGTGGCTGCATGAGGGGTTTCTCTCAACGCCCTGCTCTCTAGCTTTCGAGAGAGATCTCCCGAGCGCCTAGGTCATTGGGCTAGGCCTACCGACGCCCTGCTAGGGCAACTCTCTCTTGATGGTGCATGCCCGGCCATCCAGATTATATTGTAGATTTCATTCCAAATACATATTTTACAACTTATATGTAAAATACAAAGTAACACATAACTCCATCTGAAGCATCATCAAATTGAATTTTCAAAATTTTAGAAAATTAACTCTACTTTTGAAATTTACAAAGAAATATTTATAGTTAATTTATATATTTTCTAGAAGCATATTATTGCTTTTTAATGTAAATAAATGTATTAATGAAATAAAAACTGAGAAAAATGTTCCAAAAAGCCATGGTACGTTTGGAATAGTGTGCAACCTTCGATACATGGTACCGTAGTTAAACAACATCAAATTGGCACGTGACAAGTGGTTTTCGTTAGTTTAATAATGGTAAAATGATTTAAAATTTATTTAAAAAATTTTGAACTGCAATGATAAGTCAATTTGTTCATTTCATCCATTGTGGACTCATGAAAACATGTTTACTATGTTCATAAGATGAAACTCGCATGGCTTATCCTAACGTGTCCATAAGATCTCTCTAAAAGTTTTGGTGATTAGTGACCTGATGAGGACATCCTCAATATGGACGTGACCTGCTCCTCCTTCCTCTCCTACCGTTCCGTCTCCTATGATCGGCGTTCCTTCCACTATGTCGTCATCGTCGCATAGAGGCCTAAATTCATAAGCTCGTCCTTTCCAACCCACCTCAGTGAATCAGCGCCTCAAGCACATGCCCCGAGGACAGCCCACATCCCAAAGACAGCCCAATTCAAAGAGCAACTTGTCGTCAAGCCCGGTTCGGCCTTCCAGGAGCAGGCCAAATTTAAACGGGCGTAACTCGGGCATTAGGACTCCGTTTTTGGTGATCCACCACTCAACGGAAAGCTTAGGAGATAAGCTTTCCAATGGATCTGGTCCGACTGCCAGATTCGGCCTAGAGCAACAGGAATTTTCATAAGAGGATCACAAACTCAGTTTTCTAGGTGCTGCACCACCGTTGTTTTGGGCCCAAGGCCTATGTATCGTTAGGGTTTGGTGGGTGTTCATGTTCTGGCTGACTCCCCCTAGCTTGGGCGCCCCTCCCTTGACCACCACTCTATATATGGTTGCTGCCCTCGTACGTTTTTCTTTAGATTTTGTTGTGTTTGGATGTCCCCATGTGTGACCCTTCTTGAATTCGCGTATGTCGGCAAGACCATCTGGATTGAGAAACAGAACCTCACCCCTGATCATGAGAATTGGTTTGTGTTTCAGTTTTGCTATCCATCTTGTTCTTGCTTGTTCTCGATTGCTTGCAGGGATAAGGATCAATCGCGTCTTGGCGTGGTTGATCAACTCGAGTTGGTGGTTTTGCGATTGCCGGTTTCCCTCCTTACTGGTTGGTAGTCGAATTCATGAATTCACCATCTCCCAAATCGTCGTATCATTCTCATCAGAAGATCGGACCATCCATGTGCACATCATGACTCGAGAAAGGCAGTTACATATGGGCCGAATGCTCGGAACCTGTAAACATTTTTCAAAAATTTATGAGCATGCAAGATGATGTATATAGCAACATTGGCTATTGGGCACCATCAATATCATCATTAAATATTTTTAATAAATAAAAAATGGTGCACTGACCACTAATGAGCTCTCATGGTGAAAACCCTCGAGACAAGCATCACTCTCGATGGCTTTGATGAAAACTATCGAGTATAGAAGTCCACCTCAACGATTTTCAAATCAAACCACCGAGAGAGGTCTGAGGATTACATTACTGAGGTGAGGGCCACCCGGAGCGCCGCGGAGAGTCGTCGTGAGTTCGAGAAGCAGATCCTAAGGAAGAGGGAGCAGGAGGGAAAGGAGTGTGAGAAGCTACTACAGGACCTCTAGGCGAGGATGAGGACGACATAGAAGGAGCGTCGGTGGGAGCGCGATGAGCGCAAGAGGAAGCGTCAGGAGTTTCATGCGAGACTCCTAGCCTTGGAATACTCTTTTCGACTCGGCAGGGTACGTATGGTCTTCAGAACATTATATTACAGTTTTGCATATCTTTCCATTAACTTCATTTTTCACGAATGTTTAAGCCGACCTGAGTGGTTACAGCAGCGAGATTGCCTCTCCAGAGTTCTACACCCTTGGACGATGAGCATTTCGGAGGCAGTAAGGCCCTGTTTGGCAGAGCTCCAGCTCCTAGCTCCACCTTAGATATGGAGTTTGTAGGTTAAAATAAAGTGACTTAAATTTATATTTTTATTTTAAATGTAAATAAGATGACTCACCTAAACATCCTCAATGTATCCACAACTCTAGCTCCATAAATTTCTGAAACTCGGAATACCCTGCTTCACCAACTCCACCAATTTTGGTGGAGTTGGAGCTCTGCCAAACAGGGCCTAAGTGTCTTAAGCTGCCCTTGTTATCTAAAATCGTTGTCCAAACCAAGATTTCAAACCACATATATCTAACTGTGTTGCATGTTTCCAGTTCAGTGGCTCTAGCTCCAGCTCAGGCAAATGATGGGCAGCGGGGCGATGACGCCTTCGGAAGCCAGCCAGCAGACTTTGTCGATCTAATGTTTGACTACAACCTACCATGCTTTACTTGAGTCTTGAGATGGTGAACTCTTTATGAATGGCTATGGATGTGGATGTACATATGTGTCGAATGGATGATTGAATGGTTTTGTTCCATGTGTGTGGATGTTTATGTGTTTATGGATGCAAATGGTGGAATTGTCAATATTTATGTGCTTTCTGTGGACTATATGTGTGTGTGGTTGTATGGATGGCTACGGATATGTGGCATATATTTGGGATATATATTTCAGATATATGTTTGGGTTTGCAGGTTGCAGCAACTGCTGCTAGGTGCAGCAGCTGCTCCAAAATTCTGTTTTGTCTATTTCTCTAACTATTTTTTCTGGAAAAAATTAAGTACTCTCGACGACCTTATACAAGCCATCAAAAATAAGGTCCACAGGCTTACACCCCAGCCTTCTCGGGGCAGCCTCTCTCTCGACTGCTTGATCCAAGACCAGCTGCCGAGAAAGTATACTCTCGATGGCCCCATAAACACGGTCGATAGACATGCACCCCAGGCGGGCTGGCCCAACAAAGGGGTCTCTTGATGGCCACGTGCCAGCCGCTGAGAGGGATGGTAGCCAACGTGGGTCTGCCCAGCTTCCCTGGTAGGTTTTCACTCGATGGTCGTACATCAGCAATCGAGACAGAGAAGCTTGGAGTCATTAACACAGCTGCCAGCCGGCTCCGCTTCCTCTCTCGACCACCACATGTCAAGTCATCGAGAGAGTTACTCTCGACAGTCAAGCAATCAAGAGTACCCATTTCTCTCGATGGAGTTGACTCGACGACCTTTTCTCGATGGTCGGCCATGGAGAATGGCATGTCTCAACAGCTTTGGCTCCTATATCGACGGTTTGGGTCATCAATATTTCGACCGTTTCTTGTAGTGCATGTGACCTAAATACTACGATCAATGGCGTTGTGACCAAAGGCTCACAAGCTATGGCAACAGTGAGCTAAGATACTCTCTAGTGACCCAGTTGATAGAATTTTCTAAAATTTGATAGAATTTAATAGAAATTGCTATAAATTGGTAGGATTGGCTAGAAATTTATGTATATTGATCGAATTTGCTATGAATAGATGCAGATTGCAGGGGATTGCTACAAAACATTATAAATTGTCACAAATTTTTTTAAGGATGTTAGATGGTGATTCGTCCGGCTCCATTGCGAGAAGTGGAAAGCGTTCCCGAACTGTCCAGTAGACTGCTGCGACTGGCGTCCCAGTGGACAACCTGCGAATACCGGTTTGGTTACGACACATTGTGGTACCCATGGTTTTCGAGACTAGATTTTGATGTAATGACTTTATAAGGTTCTTTGGTGCATAACATAAGTGTCGGGGAGCCAGAAACAACACCCTGACCATCGTTTCATTAGAGGAACCTTAGGGTTATGTGCCAAAATTTCGTCTCGAATCCATGGGTCCCACAACGGTCGCAATCAAACCGATGTTTGTGGATGGGTTTAGAAGCCTCCCCAAGCCTTGTGTAACCTGATCCGTATATAGATTGAAGAACAATGGAAGAAAACAGGAGTTGGATATACGATGGTTGGCGGCAGAATGGACAACACACTGATGAATGGTACAAGAAGACTCGTGAATTCGTGTGTCGTGCTTTCGAGGCGACCCTCGACCCTAGTGTCACGCATGTGACATGTCCTTGCACTCAATGCCTTAACTGTCGAAAGAGATCACAGAATGAGATGGAGTTGCATTTAAGCAAGGTTGGGTTCAAGGCAACGTATCATCGATGGGAATACCACGGCGAGGGGGTTCGGGATGTGCTAGGAGATCCAGTTGAAGGTTTCGATGAAATCGACCGGATGCACTTAAATTATTTGTATATCTGCTTGATTTATTTAAATGTTACTAGCTTTCCATTTATATGTGCTTAATTTTTTTAACTGTGTCACTAACTTTCCATTTATGTGCAGGATGCCTCGATCTCGACGATAATTTGTCAAGACCCCCATGACAGACGAGGAGTTGGATGACTTGATGGAGGAGTACGAGGAGTCGCAGGGCACTGGACAGGGCGGCGCCCAGGCGCAAGAGTCTGGCCAGGGGACTGGGCAGGATCTGGTGCCCACTGAGGGGTCTGGGGCCGACCAGGCGAGTGGGTCACAGGCAGCTTGGAAGAAGAAGGGCCAGAACAAGGTCCCCAGTGCCCCGACGGACCCTACCTCGAGGATCCCTATTGTGATCAATGGGGATAGGTATGTTTGAAAGCCTTGCTTCAATATCATGTTTTTATATGTAAAATTGTTAACACTCTTTCAATCTTTGTAGCCATATGTCGACGGTGGATGCCTCACTGAAGAAGCAACCTGGCTACACACTGCAGGGTTTGGTCCGCAAGTTTTACCCTGGCATGGTGACTGTGGACGACGTCACTAGGCCAACGTATAGCTGGGAGGACTACAAGCTTGCCCCCCATGGGACCTCGACAGCCGCCTCCGTAAGTCTATCTAATTGACATTACCTTTTAATTTGTTATCATGTTGCTAATCGACTTCATTTGTGAAATTTCAGCTTAGGTACCATCCCCACACGGGGTTGACTGAGGCGGACTTCGAGCCCAACCTGGACAAGAACGCGAAGCAAAAGGTCCAGTACCTGATGTACGACGCTCGTATCACGGCAGTGAAGGAGTTATACAGGTAAACAACTATCACTACAAACCTTGCAAATTGGTATGTACTTTTTGTATAGCTGTGAATTGCCTGTACATTTCAGGGGAGAGTGCCAGGAGCGGATCAGCACCTCTGAGGCTCGTAGGACGTACTTGCAGGCCGACGAGTACGCCCGGGTGCCACCTGAGTGGGCCACGCACCACCAGGTGGCATGGCGGGCTCTAGGCAAGAGGTGGGCGAGCAGGGAGCTGTTGGACAAGTCTGCTAAGGCCAAGTAGAACCGGGCCTCCAAGTGTTACTACAAGGCCACAGGGAAGTGGTCCTTTCCACAGTTCAAGAAAAAAGGTAAGATCTGTTTTCTTCTTTACTTTTTTTTTGGCTAACTTGTCTTTCCCCTATTGTAGGCGCTAAGTACCGGGGCGGTGCCCGTCGTGTTGGACATTTGGAAGAAGGCCCGCACACTGAAGCCTAAGTAGTCCAGCACCCAGCCCGTGATGGACTTCCATATGCAAGAGAAGATGGTAAGTGTCAATGAAAACTTTCATTACGAGTAGATTTGTAGTTTTTCTTAGTTTAACTCGAAACAACACAGGATCGCTACCGAGAAGTACACACTCAGGAGCACGGCGCGAACAGCTTTCGGGAGGACGTGCCTCTCGACCCTGTGGTGATCCATAAGCACCTGGGGGCAAGGCGCACGGGAGGCTGGCGATAGGAGGGGACCACCTCAGGTGAGCTAATTACTATCTAACGTGTCATATGTTTGAAACCATTGATTTCGAAAACTGACCACGGTCCTTATTCTTAATTGTAGGTCACAGGATTACATGCCCGAGGTCCAAGCCTCTTAGGGCACCACTGAGAGCCACTACGAGTTTGAGGCTCGGGTCCGCAGGGAGAACGAGGAGAGGTTGAGGGAGCAGCAGCAGATGATAGAGGCGCTGCAGGAGAGCCTGAGGACGGAGCAGGAGGAGCGACGGCAGCACGAGGAGGAGCAGAGGCGGGCGTAGGAAGAGATGATCTCGAGGGTCCTTACGTTGGAGGCGGCGTCGAGACTTGCTGGGGTAAGTGACTACGACCACCTCATTTCATTTTTTTCGACCGTACAAGTCTTTACCTAATGTCTCGCGAATGTGTAGGCCTTGTCGAGCCATCTGCCGCTTGGTGCTGCTTTGGGATCGGCTGCTCCAGCTCCTGCTCGGCGCGACGACTCCGACGAGGGAGACGACGGGTTTGGGAGCACGCCGATGGACTATACGCGCTTCTTACGGGACGAACCGCCACCCTCTTGACTTGTGGATAGACTTGTTTTGTTCTTTTGTGTTGTGCATGCATACATGTGATGGATGGATATGGTTTGATTATATTTTGTGTTATATTGCTTGTTTTTTTCTTGAAAATGTAATTATGGATGAATATGTGTGCAATGTGGGGGAATTATGAAATGCTCGGACTGTTTTGGGTTTTAGTGCAAAGAATTTCTTCTTTCAGTGAAAGGCATTCTTTGAATTCGATTTTGTTTAGCCATTTCAGCAGCTCTTTTTTTTGCTGGAATTCTATTATTCTCGACGGCCTGTCCTAAGCCGTCGAGACAGGGGGGGTCCAGGAAATCCTCCTAGGCCCAAAGTATCTCGATTGTCGTGGGCCCGCCGTCGAGAGAGGTTGACCTAGCGATATCCCGGGGACCCCTTTCTCGACCGCCCCTGGCTGTCGAGAGATATGACCCTAGTTTCCTTGGGAATTGACTCTCTCGACTGCCTTAGGCCGTCGAGAGAGAGAGACGGCGCCATTTCACGGCCAAACCGCCGTCTCTCCACCTCGCTCGACGGCCACATGTAGCCGTCGAGAACATCTCTATCGACAGCTATACCGTTGATACGGATGTTCTCCCTCGACTACTCTTTGTAGAAGGCCATTTGTCGATGGCCGGCCGTCGAGAGGAGGACATCTTGACGGTTTCTTGACCTATCTCGACCGTCGAGAGGAGGACATCTCGACGGTTTCTTGACCTATCCTGCGATTCTTGTAGTGATGCCGATGCCGAGCTAGGGAAGGGACGTGGTACCACCGCCGCGCTAGGGAGGGGGTGCCAGAGCTAGGGTGGAAGGGTCATGCACCCGTGTTCGTGCTGTACCATGGAGGGGGTTTCACATTAGGGAAAAGGAGGACGGTGGCCCATAGGGAAGGGAGGCCACGTCGGTCGCCTGTGGGAGGGAGAGGACTAGAGGGGATTGAGACAATTAGCGTGGCAGCAGCGGCTTTGTTGGGAGGAATAAGAGTGGGAGTGAGAGGGAAGGTGGATGGAAGGTTAGGGTTAGAACTTTTATGGGTGGCAGGGTGGGGCGGTTGGGTGGGTGTTTTATTTTTCAATTATTTCGGGTATCCATGGGTCCAAAATGAGACATAGACCTGGACTTAGATCTAGACCCAAAACTAAATACTTGTGGTTTCAAGATGTGACTTGGATTCGGACTCATCGGGCCGGATACCCACAGGCGGTGTAAAACCCGCCAGTCCCCAAAAACCACGACTCCACCGAAGTTCGATTAATTGGCAAGAAACTCGTAGGCGCCAAAACCTTCTCGAGAAACAAAAAAAAACAAGTGGAACTGTTCGGTGGTTTTGGCTCTTCATATTTTTGGCGGTTTTGTGAACCCTGCCCACAGGTACATGGAACCACGGGTGTTTTTGCCATCGCTAACTGTTTTTGATAGTTTATGGATCAAAACAGTACCTTTTCCATTTAATGATTAATTAGTGTGTTATAGTGATAGGCCTGGCTAGGCCTAAATTGGCCGTGGTGCAAGGCTCACAGCGGCCCGGCCCGTTCCGGGCACGAGCAGTGGCAGAGCACCGTACCGCCCGGCCCGTCCAGTTGGGCCAGCTCGTCAGATGAGGCCAGGAGGTAACGAGGCAATCTCCGTTTGGCTAATCCGTGAATCCGTGATCCGTCCTCCTCTCCCTGGACCCTAGCCTCTTGCCCTCTTCACTCTGCGGCGCGGCGAGACGTGTGCTCTGCCTCTTGCTCCCGGTGGGCGGCGCGCTAGCGACGCGGTGATCTGGTAAGCTCCTCGATCCCCTCCTCTTCTGATGCAACGCAATTTCACCGCATCATTTGTTGGATTGGAGCCCCACAATCTCTGGATTGTGGCCAACGGTGACGCGATTCTTCATCGCCTTCCTTCCTCGGTGGTGGTGGCGGCGCAGGTTATGGAGATCGGCGGCGGGGTTACGCCCTTGGGAAAGGAGAGGATGCCCTCTCAGTTTGCCGAATACGCCAGTAGCGATGGCAGCGGCAAGATGGACGAGCTGTGCCCTGTGGAGGCGGATGGGTCTGCGGGGAAGGAGGAGCTGCCCTTGCCGCAGCCAAAGCTGGTAGTGAAGCGGAAGGGCCATTCGAGCCGATCTTTCGAGGACTATCCTTGGGAGGAGAAGGTGTTGCAAGTTCTTTTTATACTTCGCTGGCAGCGGATCTGCGAATACGACCCCAAGAAGGACGATTTCATACCTATCCACTTCTGCAACCACAACATTGCCTTCTTCGACTTCAAGAGAGAGTGTGAGTGTGTCATGCACAATCAATCAATTGGTCATGTACTTTTGGTTTCCTTAATATGTTCATCCTAGTTTGCTCATCCCCGTGAGTTGGTATAGCCTTCCTATTTTGTTCATCATGCACATGACATCTTCATTTTAATTTTCAGCTGAGATTGGGCGAGGGCTGCCGCTTCATAAGCTAGCTCCCTCCCAGTTGAAGTGGATGGAGGACTCAGTCAATGTCATTTCCTTGAAGATACTTCAATCTGATGTGGGTTACCCGATCAGCGTATATGGCACTGTGGTTGCAAGGGATCAGATTGACTACAGATGTGTCTATCTATTCAGGCGTGACAGGGATGATTCCCAAATCATCACCTCACCGGTCTGTACTCATTTCTTCCTCACCCCCTAAGTTGTTCCTTACTATAACAAATGTGGACATGTTTTTTAATATATATCTGTGTTGTTCATTTGAGCATATAAGTCACATATGTCATTTTAACATAGAAGTAATGTAGTACTCTTGGCATCGTCTGAATTTATTTTACTTGTCAAGCCTGGTTTATTTTTTATATCCATATATAGGTGGATAATCTTCTGAATTTATTTTACTTGTCAACTCTAGTTTATTTTTTATGGCGGTATGACTTTTTCAACTACATAATGACACATTTGACTTTCTGTTTGCTTAAATCCTTGTGCAGAGGGATATGCTTACTTTGACAGGTCCAGATCGAGGACTTGGTGTAACAGACAGCATGTTTTTTGAAATCAATTTAAAGGTTAAGGATTTAAAGATTAAGGATGTTGGGACTGTTGACAAAGATTTTAGCAAAGGTGTAATTGAACACAGTGCCATTTTCCACACCAAACAACCTAGGAGTTGCCTGCTAAATAGTTGGCTGAGTACAGTGGAATTTGTCTACACACCTGTTCCATGGGCTGTGGAGGCTGCACTTACATTCAATATTTTGAATGGTCTGCGCAATTTCAGTGGTAAAGTGACTGCTTGGACTACGGAAGATGATCGAAATCATATAATTCTGTATGATAGTGAAGCAGCAGGCACCCTAACAGCGACCACGGATGATGGGTTTGTCGCATTATCTCGTTGTTTGGTAGCTGTTCCACTAGATGAAAAATTGGTGCTTAACATCCGTGTTATTGATGGTGACCCTAAAGATGAACACATTAAGCTTTTTTTTGGACTATCTGATGAAGAGTGTGTTTGCAAGATTGGTGCCTATGTGCTGAAAGTGAAGGTCACTTGGACTGGAGGTATGATAAGAAGAAGGCGGCGCAATATGTGGGAGCATATTGGGGGTTTGACACTGCTACGATGAGGTGTGTGCAAGCTTGGTGCCTATGTGCTTAAAGTGAAGGTTACTTGGACTTGATCGAGGTATGATAAAAAGAAGGCGGCGCAATATGTGGGAGAATATTGGGGGCTTGAGACTGTTACGGTGAGGTGTACTCTGGGGAATCCGTTGCATGAGGTTTGCTAGAAGGACTGTGAAGTAAAATACTGAATTTGCTCCAACAACTCTACCATGGCACTGTGCAGTATGCTGTCTTATCAAAGTTGCGCAAATCCAAACACAATTAAACTAGTGCTTGTGGTAATATTATTTGATTATTTAGTTTTCTGTTGAAAAAAACTGTTGTTCGCTTCATTACTCGTATGTAACCAAGCTAAGAGCATGATTGTTTTTTGGGCCAACATATGATGTTTTGTCCCAAATTAACTAAGTACTGGGTCGACATATGATGTTTTGTCCCAAATTAACTAAGTACTACGAATGTTCGGTTACTTTATTTTTGGTAGTCCAGTAAAGTTACTTCTAAGGGAGCGGTAGTTCAGTAATGTTGTAACCAAATTGTTTTGCGCTTTGTGTATAGTTTGGCAAGGGAGCATCATCCGTGAGCTCAGGGGTTGTAGCAGGTGCTCTCCATATTGTAAGCTTATGGGGTGTTTGGCAGGCTCTAACTCTCAATTTCACCCCGGATCTAGGTGGAGTAGTGCCAAACGCCTTAACTATATATAACTTTGGAGCAGATAACTCCATAGAGCAGTCTCTCGTAGTTCATTTTTATGGAGCAGCCTGAAGAAAAGTGCTTTGCGAACCACATTTTTCTAGAGTTAGGGGTAATTATCCACCACTGCCACTACGCTAATACCCCCATCGTGAGCCTGCCTCCTCTCCTCTCTCTAGAAAACCTAGTACCACCTCTCCTCTCTCGTTCCCGACATCTCGAGCTCCTTCGCCTCCTCTCCTCTTCATCGTCGGCTCCTTTTTTGACCCCACCACGTCTCCTTTATCGGCGTCGCCTCCTCGATCCGTCCGTCGCCCTCGTCGGTTCCGTGTCTGGCCTCCTGCACGGCTCCCTCGTCCCTCGCCGCCGCCGTCCACCGCCCCAAGTCATCGGCGTCCGTGGCCGCCGCTGACCAAAAGTGGAAGCATGTCGCCGCCGCCAAGACCATCTCCCTCAAGAACTAGATCCGCTCCACCGAGCGCTTTCTCCGCAAGGGTAGTATTGATCATTCACCTAAAATCTTTTTCATTCTTCGATTTGAGCCAACTCACTATCCAAACATCCACCGACAGACCCAAATATATACAAGTGGATCTGCATTTCTGATGGAGTTGTGAAGCAAAGCTGAAAAATGGGAACTAGAACCATGCCAAACACCCCCTTATTAAGGGCATGTTCAAATGAACAATTGTTTATACAATTGTTGTCTATCATAGTTGTCTCTAATAAAGCTACACATCAATTATTTCTATAGTTGCCTTGTTTGAGATATAGTCGACTCTACTTGAAGAGACATCTTTTTCTCGTTCATTTACCTCAGCCCTGATGTAGTAATCTTAGAGACATCAACGTGTACCATCACATGTGCTCTAAGAGACTAGGCACAGTGCTGAATTGAGGGGACAGTTCATCGAATGAAAGTACAAAAAATGGACACATGCGAGATGAATGGATTAGATCTTGATTAGTGAGTGGATTAGATCCAGATTAGATTTCTATGTGCTCTAGAGCAAGTCATATGTGATTTTGGAAAATTGGATTATTCATGTTATGCTAGCAAGGTTAAACTTGATTTTAATTCCTGGATCATTTTTATAAAAAAAGCAAAGTTACTTATCCTCTTATCTCATTCTTGAAATTTTGCTAAAATCCAAGTCAAAATGTAAATAGTTATCCAATTCAATATAAAATTAAAGTTTGTAAGAGCCCATTATGCTAGAATTGAGGCGGGAAAAAAATAGTGTATGTTATGTGTTGCACAAATCTCTGAGGTATCAGGATTCATGATTATGTGAAAGAAATACTCCGTTTCTCGAATTCTTTTTCTGTAGCAGATATTCATTTCATGTTCTTTGACTTCTTTCTAACATTGTTAAGTACTTTGTTTTAGCCTGATGCAGTGAGTCTTATCTAGAAAAGAAATCAACTTTCCCCTTTCCCCCATCCAGTGGCATTACCTTCCTGGCAGTATGGTCTTCACTATATAGGAATTTTGTATTTTCATGTCATCTTTGTATACTTTACACCTTACCCTATTGCATTTTTTGCAATATTGTGTTACAACTAATGGTTTAGCCTACAAATATCTTGACTATTGCACAAAATGAGAATAGTTTAGCAATCCCCCTTGAGACGCCCTTCAGCAAGTACAAATCTGTTTGGATTAATTGGACAAATACCTATGCAGAACTTGGATATTTGAGAAATATAACCGCTCCTCGCGTATATGTAAAAATGCCATTAATAAACCAGGGAAATTAGAAAAATGTCACTTTATAAGCCATATAACACCTTTTTAGCGTACATGTATACTGTATTTTGCAAATTGACCATTTTACCCAATCTTCTACCTCCATTCTTCTTTCTCTCCCCCTCACTCTCCCACCATGCCTCTGCTCCTCCATCTTTGCATCCGACAATGGCTCCTCCGTTGCTGCTCGCCATCCCTCGTCTCTCCTTGCCATCGTCTCTCACTGCATCCTTCGTTGTCGCCTGCTGTTCCTCTGCCTCTGCTCGCGTGCTACTGCTTGTCATCCCTTTGTCTCTTCTTGCCGCCGCCACTAGCTGCATCCCACACCTTCCCTTTGCCTCTACTCTCCGCTGCCGCTTGACATCCCTTCGTCTCTTCTCACCGCCGCTGCTGCTCGCTACATCCCGTGCCTTCCCTCTGCCTCTGCTCGCCGCCGCCACCTACATACCAAATTTAAACAAAAATACATGATTTTGTAATTTTATGAGAATTCAATATTTCAAATGGCAATTCATTTGGTTCAAAATTTGGTATGCTAAATAAAAGTGCATTTGGCACCTCAACATGTATTCGTTTTTTCTTATTTGTTTTGAGTTTTTTTGAAACTCGGTTGTTTTTGGCATTTCAAGTGTTGAATTGTAGATTTCATAATTTGAGAAGTTGAATATACTTGTATTTAACACCTAAAAAAAATTGGCGTGAGATATAATACTAAATTGGCATAGGGTCGTAAATCTCCATTTTACGGTAGCATAGAGCAAAGGCTCGTTTTGTCACGACATTTGGCATGTAGCCAATTTTCCCTTACACTAAGCACATAAATAGAAAATAGTCATTCCGTCAATAATGTTGCTTAAGTGCTTGTCGTATATATGGACCATGTACAATGACTCGGAAAGCTAGAAAAATCAATTTTAATTTTTGCAAATGTGGATCTTTATTTTTTTTAGTAGTGTGGGGATCCGGCGATTCGATCCCATAACTATACATAACATATCCTTGATAATAAGACCCAGATTTTTATTGTCCTGTGGGATTTGAACCTAGGTAGGCTTTACACCAAAGCACCTAACCACTTGCCATAGGGGCTTTATTGATAGATAGCACCCAAGGATTTTGAAAATCAAATATCAGAAAAGAACGGTACGAAATTTTAGATTTTGTGCAGAACTATAAAATTAGAAAAATGGAAGGGAGTGTCAGAATTTCGTTGTACATATTGATGCAGTACGTACTTGTAGGTGAGTAATCTCTTCATATGCAAGTCAAATTGTTGATGAATCAATTACTACCCCACAGTATAGTCTTCATCATATAGGAATTTCGTTTTCTCATATCATATTATGTACTTTACACCTGCTCATGTTGCATTTTGATGCCATATTGTTGTGTATATAGCTTGAACACAAGTCGTAAAAAATCGGATTGCTGCTGTCCTGCATCTATTACGGGAAAAAATTCTCTTCGGATGAGAGAGCCTAGTTCGCAAGGCCCAGTCCATGGTGGTTCGGTCGTCCGAGGAGAGGTGGATGGGCTTGCGGCGAATTCTGCCCATCTTTTGCAGAGGAATGGGCTCGTCGGCCATGATTGCAGAGGAATGGTACTATTGGTGGATCTGGGCTAAAGCTCAACCCTATTCTAGAGGTAGGGGAGGATTTATTCGACCGATCGCTCAGATCGAACTTACTTTTTAGGGTGGGTGGAAGCCTTTCACTCCGGCGGCTAGGGTTTTCACCAGACGATTTTGTCGGAGAGGGGAGCATGATCATCGTTCCTTTGCCCAAGTGGTGGCGGGGATTGGGAGAAAAGATATGGAGAGTGGTCGAGGTCGGATTCCGGGGGTCTTGGAGGATTTGATCGGCGGGGAAGGTGGAGTGGTTATCGTGGTGGTGGTGGAGGAAAAGGGGGTCGTGGATTCACCTGGAGTCGCGCATTTGCTTCTGGAGAAGAGAAGTTGGAGAAGGAGGTGACCCCTCACACTAATCTAGGGGGAACAGGTGTGAAAGACGATGATAAGGGTAAGAAGATTGCTGAGGTTTCATTGGATCTTGGTCAGGTTAACCCTATTTCGTCTGCTGGTGGTGGTTCCTCTAGGTTGGTTGAAGTTCTTACATAGGAGATAAAGATTCGGTGGGGATTTTGAAATCTTTGGATGATTCTTCTGGGGGTAACTCTTCAGGTGGAGAGAAACTTTGGGTGCTTGTTATTGTTGTGGTAAATTGGGTCATATTGCTTTCAATTGCACGGCGATATTTCTTTGTGGTTGGTACGGTTTGGAGGGTCATTGTGCGGTGGGATGTCCTAATAGAAAACCTTGGGAATATGCTGCACATCTGTGTGGTTTTCAATCTCCAGATCAAGGGATGTATGTGCTGCATGATGTTGCTTCTGGATCTATGAGTAAAGATAAAGGAAATATGGCAGTCATTATTATAGAAGGGGGATCTGTGTCTGTTAGAGAGATAGAGAAGGAGTTTAATCTTATTTTCAAGTCTTTTCCGAGATGGAGTTGCACGGCTAGAACTCTTAGTGCTAATAGTTTTCTTATGAGATTCCCTAATGCCCGTAAGGTGGAAGAAATGTCTGATTTACCTATGATGAAAATGAGAACTGTTGTGGCTTTTATGAAAATAGAGGGCTGGAAAGTTGAGTGTGGAGCCAAGAATATTCTTCAGGATGTTTGGATTAGAATCATTAATATTCCTGTAGAGAAACGTTCTGTTCCAACCATTTTCTCAATTGCTTGTCTTGTGGAAATTCCTCAGGCGATAGATGAGAGTTCTATGTATAAATCTGACTATGTTAGAGTGAGAATTTTATGCAAGAATATTCAGAAAATACCCCATATGGTGGAAGGGGTTTTAGGAAGACGGCTCTTTGATTTCATTATACAAGTAGAGGAGAATGTTTCTATTGATGGTTCTGATGTTTTAGAAGTGGAGGTTCAACATGATTCTGTGAGAGAGGATTCCTGGGGTCATGTTGCTAAAAAATCCAAAATAAATGACTCAAAGAGTGGTGATGGAAAAGGATGGGATCAAGGAAGTGGAAAATTCTCTCAGCAAGACAAGAGTAGCTTTTTTGGGGGTGGTAAAGGAAAGTCTATGGAAGGTTCCTATAATTTAGGTGGGAAATATGATAGTGAACTGCATAAAATAGATGATGAAATGGAAGAAGATAATGTGAATTTTAAATTATTAGCTGCTCAGTTGGGGATGGACATGGAAAGTGAAGGAGAGTTGGAAATGGAAACATCACAGATGGTGAGTGAGCAGCAGATTCAAACATGGAATGTTAAGGAAATTTTGGTGAAAGTTCATCCGAGGTTTATTTCCACTATATTTTATTATCTTGAGCTTGATAATTCTTGGGATCTGTCAGTGAAAAACAAGAGTTTGTGGGTTCCACAAGATTTATTGGATAAGGCTTTATACAAGAGTTGTGGAGGAAATAGTTCAACTTCTTTGGATCAGCAGGATAGTCTTATTCTCTGTCAACATTTAGATGCAATCAACACTGAGAATAGCCCTGAAGAGATGATAACATCGGATGAGGCCCCTGATGCTGATTCATAGGAGGTGCTAGATGTCTTACCTATTCAGGTGTGGAATCCTGATTCTTGTACTGAAAAGAAGAAAGAGTGTGAATTAGGGTCTATAAATTCTTTGTTGGATCCAAAACTAGTGGATCTTTCTATTGTTGTTCCTGGGAAAAATTTGACTCCTTCGACTAAAATCAACAAAAGAAGAGATCAATATATTCAAGTGAGAAGAAGTGACAGATTGAAAGGAGATCATTGCCATATTATGTCCAAGGTGGATGTTAAAGCAAGGAAGAGGAATTTGGAAGGCAATTCTAATTGTCTCAATTCCTTTGCTGTTTTAGATTCCGATATTATCTGTAATTTTGCTGATAAGATAGGAATTCTCTGTGATGATAATATTTTGGATAAAGTAGACAACTTAAAAGATATTGAAGTAGCTAGGCATCAGTTATATCAAAAAAGTTGTCATGAAAGCCTTGATAAAATTGAGACAATACATACAAAGGAAGAGACGGGTTGTAAAGAAAAGGATAATTTGATTATTGGGGACTGGTTGGAAGAAAATTCTGATACTGATAATGTAATTCAGAAGGATGGTAGAAATAAAAGTAAGAAGTGGAATCAACATAAGAGAAGATTGGAGGAAAAGAGGAGTCCTATTCTTTTAAGAGATAAGAAAAAAACCTTGGTTTTATGATGAGACTAAAAGGAGTATTTTGGAATTGTAGAGGTATTCATAAGATGGGTATGAGTAGTATTATCAGGAAATATCTTTTTAAATATAATCTTCATTTCATGGGTTTGTTGGAAACAAAAAATAAATAAATACACTCATGACTTTTTTAGAAAAATAGATCCTAGGAAGAATTATAATTGGCAATGGTTGAGTACTGTGGGCCGTTCGGGGGGGGGGATTTTATGTGGTATTTCTAGTGAATTTTTTGATGTTTTGAGTGTTCGGAAGGGACAATTTATTTTACATACTAGTTTATGGGATATTAAACTTAAAAAAATGGGATTTATTGGTGGTTTATGGTGTTGCGCAGGCTAATATGAGAACGTCTTTTCTAGCTGAGTTGGCTTCTTTTTGTTTAGATATTAGTTGTCCTTATTTGATTGGAGGTGATTTCAATATTCTAAGATTTCTCCCTGAGAAAAATAAGGTTAGTCGTAGATCTAAAGATAGTGAATTGTTTAATTCTATCATCAATGTGCATGGACTTAGAGAGATTTCTATGTTGGGAGGGAAATATACCTGGTCTAATTTGCATTCGGTTCCTTTACTGGAAAAACTTGATAGAGTGATAATGAGTTCAAAGTGGGAAGATCTATTTCCTTCGGTGATAGTTCAAAAATTAAATAGATGTACGTCGGATCACAGTCCTTTACTTCTTAGTGTTGGTAATTCTATTTCTGGTAAATGTAATATTTTTAGATTTGATTTGTCTTGGTTGGTGAAGGATGGTTTTGTAGATTTGGTTAAAAAAGTCTGGACAACTAGTTATGGGGATTGTGACAGTATTTCTGTTTTCCAAAAGAAAATAAAAAAATTGAAGAGTATTTTGAAAGGATGGGGTGCAAATTTATTTGGACATCAAGTGAAAAGGAAAAAATTCATGCAAAAACAACTTATCTTATTTGAAAAGTTGGAGGAGGAAAACTTATTATCTCAAGAGCAGATTACTAAAAAAGTGGAGTATCTGTATGAGTTGCAGAAGATCTATGAAGATGAGGAAATTAAGTGGAATTCTAGAGCTCAAGAAAGATGGTTGCTAAAAGGAGACAACAATTCCAGCTATTTTCACAAAATTGCTAATGGGAAAAAGAGGAAGAAAACCATTATTTCTTTAGTGGATGGAGAAAATATTATTGAGGGAGAAAATAATTTAGTCGAATATGCCACTGGATATTATAAAGAGTTATTTGGAAATTCATCAGAGAGCGGTTTCTTATTAAAGAATGATTTTTGGATAGGAGAAGATTTAGTAACGGTGTCTGAGAATGAAAAATTAGTAGCCCCTTTTTCAGAGGAGGAAATAAAGTTGGCTTTATTCAGTATGGGAAGGAATAAGGCCCCTGGCCTAGATGGGATTCCTGTGGAATTTTATCAACACTGTTGGGCTATTATCAAATTTGATATTATGAAAATATTTCAAGAATTTCACAGTAATATGGTAGATTTGGCCAGATTTAATTATGGGAAAATAATTCTGATTCCTAAGTCAGAGGGTGCTGATAAGATTTCCCTGTTTAGACCTATTTGTCTTCTGAACACTATCTTCAAATTAGTTACTAAAGTTTTCACGATGAGATTAGAGAGCATTATGGGGAGGATAATTTCGAAAAATCAAAGCGGGTTTATGAAAGGTAGGAGTATTATGGACGGAATTTTTTTGTTGCAAGAAGTACTTCATGAAACCCGTGGGTTGGGTCAAGGTGTGGTGGTGAAGCTAGATTTTGAAAAAGCTTACGATAAAATTAGATGGTCTTTTATCTTTGAATGTCTTAAACTGCGTGGTTTTCATCCTGTTTTTTGTGAATGGAGTAAAAAGGTACTTAAAGGTGGCACTTTAAGTGTGGAGGTTAATGGAAGAATTGGTCCTTATTTTGTTAGCCAAAAAGGAGTTAGACAGGGTGATCCTTTGTCCCCCTTCCTCTTTAATCTGGTGGCTGATTGTTTGAGTCGAATGATTCATTTAGCTCAACAGCATAGCTTAATATTGGGATTAGCTGATAATATTCTTGATAAAGGTTTGATTAACTTGCAATATGCAGATGACACTATTATTTGTTTGAAGCATGATGTGAATAGGGCGATTAATATGAAATTAGTGCTGTCCTTATATGAGCAACTATCTGGTTTAAAAATTAATTTCCTTAAAAGTGAAGTGGTGAGTATTAATTGTAACGAATCCATTGATCGGGAGTATGCAGAAATTTTCACTTGTAAAGTCGGCCATTTTCCCATTAATCATTTAGGGGTTCCCATTAGTATAAAAAGAATTAGAAATAAAGATTGGGATTTTCTGATTCAGAAATTTGAGAAGAGATTAGATGGCTGGAAAAGTGCAAATTTATCTTTGGGTGGCAGATTAATTTTGCTACAAGCTTATTTATCTAGTTTGCCTATTTACATTATGTCTATGTTTCTATTACCCCAAATGGCGATCAACAAAATAGACATAATTAGGAAGAGGTTTTTGTGGCAAGGAGGTTTGGATAAAAAGAAGTATCACCTAATCAATTGGGATAAAGTTTGTCGTTCAAAAAAGAAGGGTGGACTAAATGTTAGGAGATTACAAGAGATGAACATTAGTTTGTTGGCTAAATGGTGGTGGAAAATCGAAACAGAAGAAGGCTTGTGGAATTATTTTATGCAAAGAAAATATATTAAAGATAGACCCATTGTCCATGTTAAATCATCACCTAGGTACTCTCCTATTTGGAAAAACATAATGTCTGTCAGATCACATTACCTTCGGGGTAGGAGAATTAAAGTTCATGGAGGTTTTCAAACTGATTTTTGGAATGACTCTTTGGTGGGCAATGATCCTTTAAAAGTTGTTTATCCAGATTTGTTTGATATTTGTGATGAGAAATTGATTTCAGTTGGTCATGCAAGGAGTAAGAACTGGCAAATGCATTTTCGAAGATGGTTTTCTGATTCGGAACAGTTATCCTAGAATGATTGTGTGGATAGATGTATGTCTTTCAGTTTTGCTACTGGGTCAGATACTGTGAGCTGGGTCAAAAGCAAGAAAGGAACTTTTTCGGTTTCTAGTTTGTACAAATTGATAAATAATTCTATGCACCCCTCAGTTGACAATCTTTGTAAAATTTGGAAGTATAAACTACCTTTAAATATTCAAATGTTTGAAAGGCTTCTTGACTCAAATGCTATTCTAACAAAAGATGTTCTGAGAAAAAAAAATTGGATGGGTAATACTGTGTGTAGTTTTTGTGATCAATAGGAATCTTGTCATCATCTCTTCTTTACTTGCTCGGTTACAAGAGTGGTTTGGAATATGGTTGCTTGGAGGTTTAATTCAAGATTGAGACCTACTTCTTTGAATTCTGCTATTAGTTGGTTTGAGAAAATTTGGCCACAAGGGAGACATCTGACTGGAGTGTGCATTTTTGCTGTTTGCTGGTCTATCTAGCTTATTAGGAATCGTTGTTGCTTTGATCAATGGAAATTGTCATCTCCATTTACTATTTTGCACAATGCTTGTACTTTTATCAAAATTTGGGTAGGGCTCTATGGTGATGGAAATCGAGATGTGCTGAATGAAGGGGCGAACCAGATGGTTCGGTTCATGGTGGATATAGACAAGCCAAGGAGTCTTTTTCTGACGGACTCAGATGGAAACGCTTGAAGATTGAAGTACAGTTTTTTGTTCGCCTAATTCGAGAGTCTAGTGGCCGAGATTATGTTTTGCTGGGCTATTTTGCTTAGATCCCTTTTGGTTTAATTTCTGGGCACTTGATGTGGTGGATTTGTTGTAGTTCACTGGAGGTACTTTGCAAATTGGTTTGTAGTTCGTGTCGTAACTCGTTGCTACTTTGTTCTGTAATTCCGTTGATTGTTATCAATGGAATCGGGTATGGAATGCCCTTATGAAAAAAAAAAATCCTTTTGAACACCCTTTTGGCACGTACAAATTTGTTTTGCTGCTCACTTCAGTATTATGTACTTATACTTTGAAGAGTGCAAGCAGGAATTTATGTTTCTCATTTTGACTGATTAACTTGACTATTATTCCCTTTAACACAGTGTGATTGTATTGAATGTGGTTAAGTTAATCTTAGGGCTAACAGCATTATTAATTACAAAGAAGCAACTGATGCCTTGGTAGTTGCGCTTGGTAAATAAAAGTTGCTAATCTATTTTCCATTGCCAACAAATCAATCCTAGACTTTCTGGCCGATTTCCAGAGCTTATGCTACACTGCTCAGTATGATAACATGAAAGATGCATTTCTGTCACCCATTAATATAGCTTAAGTGTTTTATTTGCATGGCCAAATAAAAACCTCTGTGCAGTGTTTATGCTACATGTCTATGTCTCCCATTAGAACCTGTCTTGTAACATGGCCAAGCTCTGTTTATATTTCCAGAGTTTATGCAACACTGTGCAGTGTTTTTATTTACCAATATGGTCAAGAACCTCTGTCTTGTTACTTTTATGAATAGCACTTGTATACATCTGAAGGCCAAATGATTAGTATATATACACAACACAAGGGGCAAAAGAGGAAAGTCTAGAAAAGACCAAAAGCCCATATACATATATATATACATATACATTTAACCCTCCCTCAAACTCATAGTGAGTCAACAACACTGAGTTTAGAGAGGCTAAAGCTATGCTGCTGTCGAGTCTGTGCCTTCGTGAAGAAATCTACCAGCTGAATCTCTGAAGGCATATGCTGGAGAGCCACAACCTGCTCCTGAACCTGCGACCTCACGTAGGAAGCATTAACACCAATATGCTTGGTGAGCTCATATTTCATCGGATCACGGGCAATACTAATACATGTGATCGTTTGTGGGCTTGCATTATTTTGCATTCATGTGCATGGGCCAAGTTGGTGGGTGGTCATATGACTAGTCCAGAGTGCCTTGGGCTAGGTTGGTGAGAAAGCCATATGACCATGACTTGGGCCCTAAGTCCTACGAGAGTAGGCACTCTACGGGAGTGGAGGTTATTCTTGGACCCCGCATAAAAAAGGACGGGGCAATAAGGGTGTCATCGAAGGGTGAACCCTTGCTATAGCGGTATATGCTACAGAGAAGATATGCATCCTGCATTGCATTGCATTGCATTGCATAGTTTTGATTATCAGCTATGGTTATTCTATATTATTGGTGAAATGGCGATGCTATTGATATGATTCTTTTATTTATTTTCAGTATGTTTCTTTGATTAAATATGTGCTTGTTGAGTCCCTAGACTCACGCTTGTTTTCTGTTGTTTTCTTTTAGGTGATCCATGAGGTTGACGTGCGCGGGAGGGGAGTAGTTGCACCACTATGCACCACATCGAACTAACAAGTTAATAACCTTCTAGACATTAACCTAAGAAATACTTATAGAAGTAAGAACCTTCGAGAAGATATTAACTTGGTGTAAGCAAGACTCGAATGATAATGTGTTCTTAGTATCGTTAACCTCGGTTGTCGTCTAAATGAGCCATAGGGGCTAAGGTAAAGTAAATTTTGGGTTGTGATCCTACTCGGTGGCAGGAGTTGTGCTCGTAACGTGGTTATGGTTGGTGTACGATACTTTGTTAAAATGGTTATATATATATTATTATGATGAATGCTCTCTTTTGTCTGCTGAGTGGATGTCCATATTTTAAGGGGAGGTGTTGCCAAAATTGTGTAGAATTTAGGGACTTAGTAGCATCTTGGGCTCAGTAGGAGCTAGGTGTTACAGTGGCCTCTGTTCGTAAATGTCCTATCTATCAGCTTGATGTTCAAAATGCCTTTCTTAATTGGGAGCTACATGAAGAAGTCTTTATGCCGCCTCCACCGGGATATTTTGTTTCTGAAGGTATGGTCATTCACCTTCGTCGTGCTCTGTATAGGCTTAAACAAGCTCCCCGGCCTGGTTTCAGCGTTTTTCTTCAGTGGCCACTGCTGCTGGCTTTTCTGTTAGTAATCATGATCCTGCGCTACTTGTTCACACCTCGCCCCGTGGTCGCACTCTTCTTTTGCTCTATGTTAATGACATGATCATTACAGGTGATGATTCATCATACATTGATTTTATCAGAACTCGTCTCAATAAGCAGTTTTGTATGTCTGATTTGGGTCCTATTCGTTATTTTCTTGGGATGAGGTTACCTCCATACCAAAGGGCATCTTTTTGTTCCAAGAGAAGTATATTGGGATCTTCTTAATCTGGCTTCTCTTACCAATCATCGGACGGCTAAGACCCCATGGAGCTTAATCTTCAGCTTTGACCCACCGATAGGGAACCTATTTCGAATCCTACTCGGTATCGTCACCTCGTTGGTAGTCTTATCTACCTTGGTGTCACTCGTCCTGATATTTCCTATCCTGTTCATACCTTGAATCAGTTTGTCTCTGCTCCTACTCAGCTCCACTATAGTCATCTTTTTCGTGTTTTGTGCTATTTGCGTGGCACTATCTCCTATCGTATTTTCTTTTCTAGTTTCAACTCTTTACAGCTTCATGCTTACTCTGATGCTACCTGGGCTAGGGATCCTTTTGATGGTCGGCCTCTTTCTGCTTATTGTGTTTTTCTTGATGATTTTATCATTGCTTGAAAGATTAAGAAGCAGAATACAGTTTCTCGTTCGAGTGCAGAGGCTAAGTTGCGTGCTATAGCTCTTTTGACGGCAGAGGTTACTTGGCTGTGTTGGTTACTTGAGAACTTTGGTGTTTCAGTTACTACGCTAACTTCTCTTTTGTCTGGCAGCACAAGAGCTATTGGTATTGCCTGTGATCCGATGAAGGATGAGCTCAACAAGCATATTGGTGTTGATGCTTCCTACGTGAGGTCGCAGGTTCAGGAGTAGGTTGTGGCTCTCCAGCATATGCCTTCAGAGATTCAGCTGGCGGATTTCTTCACGAAGGCACAGACTCGACAGTAGCATAGCTTTTGCCTCTCTAAACTCAGTGTTGTTGACCCACTGAGTTTGAGGGAGGGTTAGATATATATGTATATAGGCTTTAGGTCTTTTCTGGGCTTTTCTCTTTTGCCCCTTGTACTGTGTATATATACTAATCATTTGGCCTTCAGATGTATACAAGTGCTATTTATAAAAGTAACAAGACAGAGGTTCTCGACCATATTGGTAAATAAAAACACTGCACAGTGTTGCATAAACTCTGGAAATATAAACAGAGCTTGGCCATGTTACAAGACAGGTTCTAATGGGAGACATAGACATGTAGCATAAACACTGCACAGAGGTTTTCATTTGGCCATGCAAATAAAACACTTAAGCTATATTAATGGGAGATAGAAATGCATCTTTTATGTTATCATACTGAGCAGTGTAGCATAAGCTCTGGAAATCGGCCAGAAAGTCTAGGATTGATTTGTTGGCAATGGAAAATAGATTAGCAACTTTTATTTACCAAGCGCAACTACCAAGGCATCAGTTGCTTCTTTGTAATTAATAATGCTGTTAGCCCTAAGATTAACTTAACCACATTCAATACAATCACTCTGTGTTAAAGGGAATAATAGTCAAGTTAATCAGTCAAAATGAGAAACATAAATTCCTGCTTGCACTCTTCAAAGTGTAAGTACATAATACTGAAGTGAGCAGCAAAACAAATTTGTACGTGCTGAAGGGTGTTCAAAAGGAATTGCTGAACCATATTCTCGTTTAGTGCAACAGCCAAGATATATACACAATATGGCATCAAAATGGAACATGAGCAGGTGTAAAGTACATTATATGATATGAGAAAACGAAATTCCTATATGATGAAGACTATACTGCGGGGTAGTAATTGATTCATCAACAATTTGACTTGCATATGAAGAGATTACTCACCTACAAGTACGTACTGCATCAATATGTACAACGAAATTCTGACACTCCCTTCCATTTTTCTAATTTTATAGTTCTGCACAAAATCTAAAATTTCGTACCGTTCTTTTCTGATATTTGATTTTCAAAATCCTTGGGTGCTATCTATCAATAAAGGCCCTAGGGCAAGTGGTTAGGTGCTTTGGTGTAAAGCCCACCTGGGTTCAAATCCCACAGGACAATAAAAATCTGGGTCTTATTCTCGAGGATATGTTATGTATAGTTATGGGATTGAATCGTCGGATCCCCACATTGCTAAAAAAAATAAAGATCCACATTTGCAAAAATTAAAATTGACTTTTCTAGCTTTCCGAGTCATTGTACATGGTCCATATATACGACAAGCACTTAAGCAACATTATTGACGGAATGACTATTTTCTATTTATGTGCTTAGTGTAAGGGAAAATTGGCTACATGCCACTGTAAAAGTGGTGATTATGCCAAATGTCTGTGGCAAAACGAGCCTTTGCTCTGTGCTATAAAATGGAGATTTACGACCCTATGCCAATTTAGTATTATATCTCACGCCAATTTTTCTGCGGTGTTAAATACAAGTATATTCAACTCCTCAAATTATGAAATCCACAATTCAACACTTGAAATGCAAAAAACAACCGAGTTTCAAAAAAACTCAAAACAAATAAGAAAAAACGAATACATGTTGAGGTGCCAAATGCACTTTTATTTAGCATACCAAATTTTGAACCAAATGAATTGCCATTTGAAATATTGAATTCTCATAAAATTATAAAATCATGTATTTTTGTCTAAATTTGGTATGTAAGTGGCGAGCAGAGGCAGAGGGAAGGCACGGGATGCAGCGAGCAGCAGCGGCGGTGAGAAGAGACGAAGGGATGACAAGCGGCAGCGGAGAGTAGAGGCAAAGGGAAGGTGCGGGATGCTGCAAGTGGCGGCGGCCAGAAGAGACAAAGGGATGACAAGCAGTAGCGCGTGAGCAGAGGCAGAGGAACAGCAGGCGACAACGAAGGATGCAGTGAGCGACGATGGCGAGGAGAGATGAGGGATGGCGAGCAGCAACGGAGGAGCCATTGCCGGATGCAAAGATGGAGGAGCAGAGGCATGTTGGGAGAGTGAGGGGGGAGAGAAAGAAGAATGGAGGTAGAAGATTGGGGTAAAATGGTCTATTTGCAAAATACAGTATACATGTACGCCAAAGAGGTGTTATATGGCGCATAAAGTGACATTTTTCTAATTCCCCTAGTTTATTAATGGCATTTTTACATATACGCGAGGAGCGGTCAAATATCCAACTTCTGCATAGGTATTTGTCCAATTAATCCAAACAGATTTGTACTTGCTGAAGGGCGTCTCAAGGGGGATTGCTGAACTATTCTCATTTTGTGCAATAGTCGAGATATTTGTAGGCTAAACCATTAGTTGTAACACAATATGACAAAAAATGCAACAGGGTAAATTGTAAAGTATACAAAGATGACATGAAAATACAAAATTCCTATATAGTCAAGACCATACTGCCAGGAAGGTTATGCCACTGGAAGGGGGGGAAGTTGATTTCTTTTCTAGATAAGACTCACTGCATCAGGCTAAAACAAAGTACTTAACAATGTTAGAAAGAAGTCAAAGAACATGAAATGAATATCTGCTACAGAAAAAGAATTTGAGCAACGGAGTATTTCTTTCACATAATCATGAATCTTGATGCCTCAGAGATCTGTGCAACACATAACATACACTATTTTTTTCCCGCCTCAATCCTAGCATAATGGGCTCTTACAAACTTTAATTTTATATTGAATTGGATAACTATTTACATTTTGACTTGGATTTTAGCAAAATTTCAAGAATGAGATAAGAGGATAAGTAACTTTGCTTCTTTTTTTTTATAAAAATGATCAGAGGATTTCTAGAGTAGAACTGATCAGGTCACAAGGATGACAGAGAACATCAAGGAATTAAAATCAAGTTTAACCTTGCTAGCATAACATGAATAATCCAATTTTCCAAAATCACATATGACTTGCTCTAGAGCACATAGAAATCTAATCTAGATCTAATCCACTCACTAATCTAGATCTAATCCACTCATCTCGCATGTGTCCATTTTTTGTACTTTCATTCGGTGAACTGTCCCCTCAATTCAGCACTGTGCCTAGTCTCTTAGAGCACATGTAATGGTACACGTTGATGTCTCTAAGATTACTATATCAGGGATGAGGTAAATGAACGAGAAAAAGATGTCTCTTCAAGTAGAGTCGACTATATCTTAAACAAGGCAACTATAGAAATAATTGATGTGTAGCTTTATTAGAGACAACTATGATAGACAACAATTGTATAAACAATTGTTCATTTGAACATGCCCTTAATAAGGGGGTGTTTGGCAGGGTTCTAGTTCCCATTTTTCAGCTTTGCTTCACAGCTCCACTGTGAAACAGATCCACTGTGTAGCTGGAGCTGTCAGTGGATGTTTGGGTAGCAGGTTGGCTTCAAATCCAAGAATGAAAAAGATTTTAGGTGAATAGTCAATACTACCCTTGCGGAGAAAGCGCTCGGTGGAGTAGATCTAGTTCTTCAGGGAGATGGTCTTGGCAGCGGCGGCATGCTTCCACTTCCGGTCAGCGGCGGCCACGGACGCCGATGACTTGGGGCGGTGGACGGCGGCGGCGAGGGACGAGGGAGCCGTGGAAGAGGCCAGACACGGAACCGACGAGGGCGACGGACGGATCGAGGAGGCGACGCCGATAAAGGAGACGTGGTGAGGTCAAAAAAGGAGCCGACGATGAAGAGGAGAGGAGGCGAAGGAGCTCGAGATGTCGGGAACGAGAGAGGAGAGGTGGTGCTAGGTTTTCTAGAGAGAGGAGAGGAGGCAGGCTCACGATGGGGGTATTAGCGTAGTGGCAGTGGTGGATAATTACCCCTAACTCTAGAAAAATGTGGTTCGCAAAGCACTTTTCAAGCTGCTCCATAGAAATGAACTACGAGAGACTGCTCTATGGTGTTATCTGCTCCAAAGTTATATGTAGTTGAGACGTTTGGCACTACTCCACCTAGATCCGGGGTGAAATTGAGAGTTAGAGCCTGCCAAACACCCCATAAGCTTACAATATGGAGAGCACCTGCTACAACCCCTGAGCTCACGGATGATGCTCCCTTGCCAAACTATACACAAAGCGCAAAACAATTTGGTTACAACATTACTGAACTACCGCTCCCTTAGAAGTAACTTTACTGGACTACCAAAAATAAAGTAACCGAACATTCGTAGTACTTAGTTAATTTGGGACAAAACATCATATGTCGACCCAGTACTTAGTTAATTTGGGACAAAACATCATATGTTGGCCCAAAAAACAATCATGCTCTTAGCTTGGTTACATACGAGTAATGAAGCGAACAACAGTTTTTTTCAACAGAAAACTAAATAATCAAATAATATTACCACAAGCACTAGTTTAATTGTGTTTGGATTTGCGCAACTTTGATAAGACAGCATACTGCACAGTGCCATGGTAGAGTTGTTGGAGCAAATTCAGTATTTTACTTCACAGTCCTTCTAGCAAACCTCATGCAACGGATTCCCCAGAGTACACCTCACCGTAACAGTCTCAAGCCCCCAATATTCTCCCACATATTGCGCCGCCTTCTTTTTATCATACCTCGATCAAGTCCAAGTAACCTTCACTTTAAGCACATAGGCACCAAGCTTGCACACACCTCATCGTAGCAGTGTCAAACCCCAATATGCTCCCACATATTGCGCGCCTTCTTCTTATCATACCTCCAGTCCAAGTGACCTTCACTTTCAGCACATAGGCACCAATCTTGCAAACACACTCTTCATCAGATAGTCCAAAAAAGCTTAATGTGTTCATCTTTAGGGTCACCATCAATAACACGGATGTTAAGCACCAATTTTTCATCTAGTGGAACAGCTACCAAACAACGAGATAATGCGACAAACCCATCATCCGTGGTCGCTGTTAGGGTGCCTGCTGCTTCACTATCATACAGAATTATATGATTTCGATCATCTTCCGTAGTCCAAGCAGTCACTTTACCACTGAAATTTGCAGACCATTCAAAATATTGAATGTAAGTGCAGCCTCCACAGCCCATGGAACAGGTGTGTAGACAAATTCCACTGTACTCAGCCAACTATTTAGCAGGCAACTCCTAGGTTGTTTGGTGTGGAAAATGGCACTGTGTTCAATTACACCTTTGCTAAAATCTTTGTCAACAGTCCCAACATCCTTAATCTTTAAATCCTTAACCTTTAAATTGATTTCAAAAAACATGCTGTCTGTTACACCAAGTCCTCGATCTGGACCTGTCAAAGTAAGCATATCCCTCTGCACAAGGATTTAAGCAAACAGAAAGTCAAATGTGTCATTATGTAGTTGAAAAAGTCATACCGCCATAAAAAATAAACTAGAGTTGACAAGTAAAATAAATTCAGAAGATTATCCACCTATATATGGATATAAAAATAAACCAGGCTTGACAAGTAAAATAAATTCAGACGATGCCAAGAGTACTACATTACTTCTATGTTAAAATGACATATGTGACTTATATGCTCAAATGAACAACACAGATATATATTAAAAAACATGTCCACATTTGTTATAGTAAGGAACAACTTAGGGGTGAGGAAGAAATGAGTACAGACCGGTGAGGTGATGATTTGGGAATCATCCTGTCACGCCTGAATAGATAGACACATCTGTAGTCAATCTGATCCCTTGCAACCACAGTGCCATATACGCTGATCGGGTAACCCACATCAGATTGAAGTATCTTCAAGGAAATGACATTGACTGAGTCCTCCATCCACTTCAACTGGGAGGAGCTAGCTTATGAAGCGGCAGCCCTCGCCCAATCTCAGCTGAAAATTAAAATGAAGATGTCATGTGCATGATGAACAAAATAGGAAGGCTATACCAACTCACGGGGATGAGCAAACTAGGATGAACATATTAAGGAAACCAAAAGTACATGACCAATTGATTGATTGTGCATGACACACTCACACTCTCTCTTGAAGTCGAAGAAGGCAATGTTGTGGTTGCAGAAGTGGATAGGTATGAAATCGTCCTTCTTGGGGTCGTATTCGCAGATCCGCTGCCAGCGAAGTATAAAAAGAACTTGCAACACCTTCTCCTCCCAAGGATAGTCCTCGAAAGATCGGCTCGAATGGCCCTTCCGCTTCACTACCAGCTTTGGCTGCGGCAAGGGCAGCTCCTCCTTCCCCGCAGACCCATCCGCCTCCACAGGGCACAGCTCGTCCATCTTGCCGCTGCCATCGCTACTGGCGTATTCGGCAAACTGAGAGGGCATCCTCTCCTTTCCCAAGGGCGTAACCCCGCCGCCGATCTCCATAACCTGCGCCGCCACCACCACCGAGGAAGGAAGGCGATGAAGAATCGCGTCACCGTTGGCCACAATCCAGAGATTGTGGGGCTCCAATCCAACAAATGATGCGGTGAAATTGCGTTGCATCAGAAGAGGAGGGGATCGAGGAGCTTACCAGATCACCGCGTCGCTAGCGCGCCGCCCACCGGGAGCAAGAGGCAGAGCACACGTCTCGCCGCGCCGCAGAGTGAAGAGGGCAAGAGGCTAGGGTCCAGGGAGAGGAGGACGGATCACGGATTCACGGATTAGCCAAACGGAGATTGCCTCGTTACCTCCTGGCCTCATCTGACGAGCTGGCCCAACTGGACGGGCCGGGCGGTACGGTGCTCTGCCACTGCTCGTGCCCGGAACGGGCCGGGCCGCTGTGAGCCTTGCACCACGGCCAATTTAGGCCTAGCCAGGCCTATCACTATAACACACTAATTAATCATTAAATGGAAAAGGTACTGTTTTGATCCATAAACTATCAAAAACAGTTAGCGATGGCAAAAACACCCGTGGTTCCATGTACCTGTGGGCAGGGTTCACAAAACCGGCCAAAAAATATGAAGAGCCAAAACCACCGAACAGTTCCACTTGTTTTTTTTTTTGTTTCTCGAGAAGGTTTTGGCGCTCTACGAGTTTCTTGCCAATTAATCGAACTCGGTGGAGTCGTGGTTTTTTGGGGACTGGCCGGGTTTTACACCCTGCCCGTGGGTATCCGACCCGATGAGTCCGAATCCAAGTCACATCTTGAAACCACAAGTATTTAGTTTTGGGTCTAGATCTAAGTCCAGGTCTATGTCTCATTTTGGACCCATGGATACCCGAAATAATTGAAAAATAAAACACCCACCCAACCGCCCCACCCTGCCACCCATAAAAGTTCTAACCCTAACCTTCCATCCACCTTCCCTCTCACTCCCACTCTTATTCCTCCCAACAAAGCCGCTGCTGCCACGCTAATTGTCTCAATCCCCTCTAGTCCTCTCCCTCCCACAGGCGACCGACGTGGCCTCCCTTCCCTATGGGCCACCGTCCTCCTTTTCCCTAATGTGAAACCCCCTCCATGGTACAGCACGAACACGGGTGCATGACCCTTCCACCCTAGCTCTGGCACCCCCTCCCTAGCGCGGCGGTGGTACCACGTCCCTTCCCTAGCTCGGCATCGGCATCACTACAAGAATCGCAGGATAGGTCAAGAAACCGTCGAGATGTCCTCCTCTCGACGGTCGAGATAGGTCAAGAAACCGTCAAGATGTCCTCCTTTCGACGGCCGGCCATCGACAAATGGCCTTCTACAAAGAGTAGTCGAGGGAGAACATCCGTATCAACGGTATAGCTGTCGATAGAGATGTTCTCGACGGCTACATGTGGCCGTCGAGCGAGGTGGAGAGACGGCGGTTTGGCCGTGAAATGGCGCCGTCTCTCTCTCTCGACGGCCTAAGGCAGTCGAGAGAGTCAATTCCCAAGGAAACTAGGGTCATATCTCTCGACTGCCAGGGGCGGTCGAGAAAGGGGTTCCCGGGATATCGCTAGGTCAACCTCTCTCGACGGCGGGCCCACGACAATCGAGATACTTTGGGCCTAGGAGGATTTCTGGACCTTCTGTCTCGACGACTTAGGACAGCCGTCGAGAATAATAGAATTCCAAAAAAAAAGAGTCTGAAATGGCTAAACAAAATCGAATTCAAGAAATAAGCCGCCATCGCCCAGAAGAAGAAATACTGCCGACCGCAAACCCAAAACAGTCCGAGCATTTCATAATTCCCCCACATTGCACACATATTCATCCATAATTACATTTTCAAGAAAAAAACAAGCAATATAACACAAAATATAATCAAACCATATCCATCCATCACATGTATGCATGCACAACACAAAAGAACAAAACAAGTCTATCCACAAGTCAAGAGGGTGGCGGTTCGTCCCGTAAGAAGCGCGTATAGTCCATCGGCGTGCTCCCAAACCCGTCGTCTCCCTCGTCGGAGTCGTCGCGCGAGCAGGAGCTGGAGCAGCCGATCCCAAAGCAGCACCAAGCGGCAGATGGCTCGACAAGGCCTACACATTCGCGAGACATTAGGTAAAGACTTGTACGGTCGAAAAAAATGAAATGAGGTGGTCGTAGTCACTTACCCCAGCAAGTCTCGACGCCGCCTCCAACGTAAGGACCCTCGAGATCATCTCTTCCTACGCCCGCCTCTGCTCCTCCTCGTGCTGCCGTCGCTCCTCCTGCTCTGTCCTCAGGCTCTCCTGCAGCGCCTCTATCATCTGCTGCTGCTCCCTCAACCTCTCCTCGTTCTCCCTGCGGACCCGAGCCTCAAACTCGTAGCGGCTCTCAGTGGTGCCCTAAGAGGCTTGGACCTCGGGCATATAATCCTGTGACCTACAATTAAGAATAAGGACCGTGGTCAGTTTTCGAAATCAATGGTTTCAAACATATGACACGTTAGATAGTAATTAGCTCACCTGAGGTGGTCCCCTCCTATCGCCAGCCTCCCTTGCGCCTTGCCTCCCAGGTGCTTATGGATCACCACAGGGTCGAGAGGCACGTCCTCCCGAAAGCTGTTTGCGCCGTGCTCCTGAGTGTATAATTCTCGGTAGCGATCCTGCGTTGTTTCGAGTTAAACTAAGAAAAACTACAAATCTACTCGTAATGAAAGTTTTCATTGACACTTACCATTTTCTCTTGCGCATGGGAGTCCATCACGGGCTGGGTGCCGGACTGCTTAGGCTTCAGTGTGCGGGCCTTCTTCCAAATGTCCAACACCACGGGCACCGCCCCGGTACTTAGCGCCTACAATAGGGGAAAGACAAGTTAGCCAAAAAAAAAGTAAAGAAGAAAATAGATCTTACCATTTTTTTTCCTTGAACTGTGGAAAGGACCACTTCCCTGTGGCCTTGTAGTAACACTTGGAGGCCTGGTTCTACTTGGCCTTAGCAGACTTGTCCAAGAAATCCTTGCTCGCCCACCTCTTGCCTAGAGCCCGCCATGCCACCTGGTGGTGCGTGGCCTACTCAGGTGGCACCCGGGCCTCAAAGGTGCTGATCCGCTCCTGGCACTCTCTCCTGAAATGTACAGGCAATTCATAGCTATACAAAAAGTACATACCAATTTGCAAGATTTGTAGTGATAGTTGCTTACCTATAGAAATCCTTCACCTCCGCGATACGAGCGTCGTACATCAGGCATTGGACCTTTTACTTCGCGTTCTTGTCCAGGACGGGCTCGAAGTCTGCCTCAGTCAACCTCGTGTGGGGATGGTATCAAAGCTGAAATTTCACAATTGAAGTAGATTAGCAACATGATAACAAATCAAAAGGTAATGTCAATTAGATAGACTTACGACGGCGGTGGTCGAGGTCCCATGGGGTGCAAGCTTGTAGTCCTCCCAGCTATTCGTTAGCCTAGTGACGTCGCCCACAATCACCATGCCAGGGTAAAACTTGCGGACCAAACCCCCTAGCGTGTAGCCAGGCTGCTTCTTCAGTGAGGCATCCACTGGCTACAAAGATTGAAAGAGTGTTAACAATTTTACATATAAAAACATGATATTGAAGCAAGGCTTTCAAACGTACCTATCCCCATTGATCACAATAGGGATCCTCGAGGTAGGGTCCGTCGGGGCACTAAGGACCATGTTCTGGCCCTTCTTCTTCCAAGCTGCCTGTGACCCACTCGCCTGGTCGGCCCTAGACCTCTCAGTGGGCACCAGCTCCTGCCTAGTCCCCTGGCCAGACTCCTGCGCCTGGGTGCCGCCTTGTCCAGAGCCCTGCGACTCCTCGTACTCCTCCATGAAGTCATCCAACTCCTCGTCTGTCATGGGGGTCTCGACAAATTGTCGTCGAGATCAAGGCATCCTGCACATAAATGGAAAGTTAGTAACATAGTTAAAAAAAATTAAGCACATATATAAATGGAAAGCTAGTAACATTTAAATAAATCAAGCAGATATACAAATAATTTAAGTGCATCCGGTCGATTTCATCGAAACCTTCAACTGGATCTCCTAGCGCATCCCAAACCCCCTCGCCGAGGTATTCCCATCGATGATACGTTGCCTTGAACCCAACCATGCATAGATGCAACTCCATCTCGATCTGCGATCTCTTTCGACGGTTAAGGCATTGAGCACAAGGACATGTCACTTGCGCGACATTAGGGTCGAGGGTCGCCTCGAAAGCACGACACACGAATTCACAGGTCTTCTCGTACCATTCATCGGTGTGTTGTCCATTCTACCGCCAACCATCGTACATCCAACTCCTATTTTCTTCCATTCTTCTTCAATATATATACGGATCAGGGTACACAAGGCTTGGGAAGGCTTCTAAACCCACCCACAAATACCGGTTTAATTAAGACCGTTGTGGGACCTATGGATCCGAGACGAAATTTTGGCAGCATAACCCAAAGGTTTCCCTAGTGAAACGATGGTCAAGGTGCTGTTTCTGGCTCCCCAACACTTATGTTATGCACCGAAGAACCTTATAAAGTCATTACGTTAAAATCTAGTCTCGAAAACCACGGGTACCACAATGTGTTGTAACCAAACCGGTATTCGCAGGTTGTCCACTAGGACGCCAATCGCAGCAGTCCACTGGACAGTTCGGGAACGCTTTCCATTTATCGCAATGGAGCCGGACGAATCACCGTCTAACATCCTTACGGTATGTGACGTTCCTAAACGGGTGACGTACGGCTAGATGACATTTTATACCAAATTAAAAAAATTTGTGACAATTTCTACTGTTTTGTAGTAATCCCCTGCAATCTGCATCTATTCATAGCAAATTCGACCAATATACAGAAATTTCTAGCAAATAATACAACTTTCTAGCCAATCCTACCAGTTTATAGCAAATTCTATCAAATTTTAGAGAATTCTATAAAATTTTACAAATTCTATCAAATTATTGCAATTTCTATCAAATTCTAGCAAATTCTATGAAATTCTAGCAAATCTATGAAATTCTTACAAATTCTATCAAATTCTTGTAAAATCATGCAAATTCTATCGACTTGTACCAATTTATATCATTTTATATCAATTTGTATCAATTTATTACAGTTCGTACCAATTTGTCCCAATTTCTAACATTTTCTATCGAATTATAACTATTTATCGCAATTTCTATCAAATTTACAAAATTTACGCAATTTTCAGCTAATTGGTACTTAGACATGCACTTAATTACTGAGATTAGTCTCGACCGCATGAGTGGCCGTTGAGACTAATCTTGAAAAATTCAAAAAAAAAGGGCACGAAATTTACCTCGACGGCAATGGCGACAACGACGATGGTGGGTGTCGGCAGCAGGTCCCTCCTCCACTCCTCCTCCTTCTTCTCCTCCTCCTTCTCCTTCTTCTCCTTCTCTCGACTTCTCCTCCTTGGCAGCCTCGGCTCCTCCTCCTCTCTTTTCCAGATGGTGCCGGCTCCTCCTCCTCTTCCTCCTCTCCTTTGGCGATGGCGGCGGTCTTGGCGGGAGGTGGCGGCGGCTTGAGGAGGCAAAGAAGCGGCAGCAGCGGCATGGCGGCGGCAGCGTCTTGGGGTAGCGGCGAGGCCGTGGCAACGCAGGGCAAGGCGGCACGGTGGAAGGCGACGAAGACCGGCGACCGGGACGGCGAGCGGCGCGACGGGAGTGGAGGAAGCGGCGGCGGCTCTCTGTGGGCTAGGGACTTGAGTAGTTTTGCCCAAGTCTCGAGCCCGTGGCATTCATATCTTGTGCCCTCTCTCGACAGCCTCACTTAAAAAATCAAGAGAGTGATCTCTCTTGATGGCCGCGACGCCAGCAGACGTTAAGACAGATTAGGCAGGCCGAAACCGTAGCATCCATGGGGCTGTATCGACGGTCCAAAAGGCACCGTCAAGAAATGTGCATCAGGATGCTACCAGTGGGTGGGTCTGTCTCGACGACCCATGGCAAAACTGTCGAGACAAATAGTTTTTTTAAAAAAAGGAGGAGCTCGTGGCGATCGAACCCACGACCACATGGGTGATCAACCGCGAGCTCGACTCCCTTAGCTAGTGCATCCTCAGGTGTTTCTCGATTTGTAAGGGCGCGTATTTTTTTATTAGTTCTTGTCAACCACGCGTGGCTCTTGAATAGGTCCGGTGGGCCATTTCTCTCGACGGTTGCTTGGGCGTTGATAAATATCTGTCGAGGGCTAGTTTCAGCCTAGTTGTCAAGACAACCCTCTCTCGACAGCTTTAGCTAATAACCGTCGATAGAGGGCCATCTATCTCGACTGTTCATCCCAGAGCCATCGAGACAGATGTTTGACTCGACGGCCCCCTTTTTGGTCCACCGGTGGTCAACCCCGGCTATTTTGAATTTTCTAAAATAATATATTGATGATATTGACCGTAACCTTTAATTATATTGCTCCATATGTGAATTAGCATCTTTCAAAAAAGTTCCAAGAAATTTTGAGTTTCCGAACTATCGAACCCTTTCTAATCGCCTTAATCAAGCCACTGGCGGGATTCTGTGTCTATAGACGTTCCGAAGCAATCCCCTCTAAATTTATCGGTTTCATCCCACCGCCATAAGAATCATGCCAAACCATTCGAACAATTCAAACTCTACATGGTGCCGTGTTCAAAACTTGAATTGTCCTTTAATTTTTGAACAATTCAAACATTTAAAGTTAAATCAAAACTATTTTCATGTTTAGGATACATATACGTGTATTATAATTTACTAAATCAAAATCATTTTAAATCTTAAACAATTTAAATCTATAACAACTACTTTCCTATTGCAATGACTAGATTCATGATTACAAGCCGTATAGGCCATTACATGAATAAATTTGGGAAAATTTGTCAAAAGACAAGCTCGCTCGATGGCAGAGTACAAGGCCATCGAGACAAGTTGGCCTGGCCTACCTGACAGACACAAGCGGCCCAGCCGATCGGCCTAGGCTACCAAAGAGCTGTATCGACGGCCCTGGTCTAAACCGTCGAGACAGATAGTTTTTTTTTTGAAGAAAAGGAGGAGCTCGCGGCGATCGAACCCACGAGGTCGCGGGTGATCCGCCGTGAGCTCAACTCCCTTAACCAGTGTGCCCTTAAGTGTTTCCCGATATGTTAGGGCACACATAGTTTTTATTAGGTGCTGCTGACCGCACGTGGCTGGGCCATTTCTCTCAACGGTCATATTCTCGACCATCGAGACAGCATGTGTCCCAGGTTGCCTCTCAGCGGGGGCTTTGGCTTTGGTCTGCCCGCCAACGTGCCCGTTCATTTTTTGGTTTCCTGCTCTCATTTTATCGACCACTTCATATTAGCCGTCGATAGAGACTAACGCCGTGATTTGCATCGTTCGCGGTGCCGCGGCGGTTGGTCAGATATCTGATCGGCGCCACTCTTGTTGAAGCCATCGATAAAGGTTCAATAGCTCGACGGCTGGATCATAGCCGTCGATAGGGATTAATGGTATCGACGGTTCTCCTATTGCCATCGAGAAAGATTGGCTTGGTCAGCTTTTGCTACAATTCCTGTAGCGCATGGCGTCCTCTTCCCAATGTGACAGCTCCTTGGATCAACATCCCTTCCCCAGGTGCGGCAGATCCCCAAATCGGTGGCAGCATGACAGCTCCCCGGCTCAGCATCCTCAGATCTGATTTAGGGCAAGGGATAGTATGGTTTGGGGCACAGAGGCATGACAATGGTCATTGTTGTTGGAGGCACAGGAGCAGTTAGGTTAGACCTAATGGGTAGCCGTTTAGGTCTAAGAACCCGTCGGGTCTAGGTCTGGCTTTGTACCGTGAAGTCATTTCGGATCAATGTCTGGTTATATGTTCAGGTCTCGAGTCTGGGTCTAAGAAGGTCAGACCTGGAGGAACCTGACTCGATTGCTATCCCTAAAAACACTTTGCTCCTAGCGTCCGAGCCTAGCAAAAAAATGGAATGTGCTCCTACCTCAACTCCTTATTCTCTCTCCTGCCAATTTGCTTTCATCCCTTGACCTGGCCACAACCAAGAACACCCACTACTATAGACTCTCTCTCTCTCCCCCCCCCCTCCTCTTTGTCACCGACACAAGATGTGCTAGTGAAGAGGCCCTCACAACCTACGTTGCCACCAACAAAGGATGCTGTTCAGATAGGTTGAAACATCTTATTTTTACTCTGAACATTTCTCATCTAGATGTGAAATATCAGTAAAAAAAATATTTAAAACATTTTGTTTGCTCTTGTAAAACTTTTGCTCCTATGAGGTAAAATATCTTTGAATAAATATGTTTCACAAGTTAACGAAAAATGTTTCATTAGTACTTCGGCGATGTTTCACTAGTACTACGACAATGTTCCTAGTAGCATCTGGTTTTTTGACTCGGGTTGGACGTCTGGTCTGATGTCCCCCCATAAACTATGGCCTTTGACTAATTTTGGTCCCTGAATTACAAAGTTGCTCAGTTGGGTTCACAAATGGTCCCTTTACAAGTCAAATCCTCCTCCTCTCGCCCGTTGTCAGCTGATCGACCATCGCCGCATGAGGGAGACCTACGCGCCTAAGATCTAAAGTACTCTAAACCTAACCCTTTCTACCCCTAGAGGAACTCCGGCTGACCACACTCTCCTCCAACAGATCTGGTCAGGAATGAGGGGGCACCAGAGATCAGGAGTCTAGGGTGATAAAAAATAGAGGGAACATTTAGGAAGGGATAGGGAGTAGTAGGCTTAAGCTTAAGATTATTTTGAATTAATTACATATAAGAGTTTGAGCTCGTCCCAATTACACAATAGTCGTCGCCAGTAACCAATGCAACCCGGTTCAGGAGAATCCGTAGGCTAGAAGCACGACCGCTGGTGCTTATGTTGGTTCAACTTATGTTTGAGAGATAAGTCTACCTGCTTGCGTATTAGTTTGAGTTAGTTAGAGATAAGAGTTTAAGTTGGTTTTGTATTAGGTAAATAACTTATACTAATTTTTCCTAATAACAAACAAATTTTACCTATTTGCAAATTCTCTAACAATGGTTCAATGGGTGCAAAAGACACTCAAATGCATATAAACGTGATATGATTGATTGCCGAAGCAAGAAGCTAAGGGCGTGGAGAAATAACATAGCTCCGAGGGATGCACATCAAAGCCAAGAGTAACGAGCAATGACGTAATCGAGTAATTATGACATTTTTGTGAAGTAATATGCTATTTTTTGTTGAAAAGTACAGGCACCCTGCTAGTTGTAAATTTGCCACTCTTAGACATTTTCCTTTTGGCTTCATCAAATTTACAACAAGTATATAACATTCCCTCCTTTTCCTCCTCCTTCCTCCTCTTCTTAGTCTTCCCTACCTTTGACGAGAAACAACCCAAGCACACATCTAGATAGCAGCGAGTGGCGTCAGCGACCACCTCCTTATCCCTTCTCACCGCTGGTCATCTTTGATGGGCTCCTCCTTATGTCACTCCCAAACCAAGCTCCCATAGCCTCCTCTTCTCTTTTTCCCTTCCCCCATTGGCTCTCCTTCCCCCAAACTTGCTCCAGACTAGATCCGTCGCCACCATTAGTCTTGCTTGGGCAAGATTGGTTGTCGTTATTGATCTTCAAGCTTAGAACACCAGAGGAGGAGGTGAAGGCCGAATATTGGGGGTTATCTCATAAACACCTAACGATTACGCTAATTCTTTATACCCGTAGACTTAAGGAAGTATTGCCCCTTTAGGTCACTAGTTCACGAGGTATCAACTGGGTCACTAGAGAGTATCTTAGCTCAGTGTTGCCATAGCTTGTGAGCCTTTGGTCACAACGCCATTGATCGTAGTATTTAGGTCACATGCACTACAAGAAACGGTCGAAATATTGATGACCCAAACCGTCGATATAGGAGCTAAAACTGTTGAGACATGCCATTCTCGATGGCCGGCCATCGAGAAAAGGTCATCGAGTCAACTCCATCGAGAGAAATGGGTACTCTTGATGGCTCGACTGTCGAGAGTAACTATCTCGATGACTTGACATGTGGTGGTCGAGACAGGAAGTGGAGCCGGCTGGCAGCTGTGTTAATGACTCCAAGCTCCTCTGTCTCGATTGCTGATGTACGACCATCTAGAGAAAACCTACTAGGGGAAGCTGGGCAGACCCACGTTGGCTACCATCTTTCTCAGCGGCTGGCACGTGGCCATCAAGAGACCCCTTTGTTGGGCCGGCCCGCCTGGGGTGCATGTCTATCGACTGTGTTTATGGGGACGTCGAGAGTATACTTTCTCGACAGCTAGTCTTGGATCAAGCCGTTGAGAGAGGGGGCTGCCCCGAGGAGGCGGGGGGTAAGCCTGTGGACCTTATTTTTGATGGCTTGTATAAGGTCGTCGAGAGTACTTAATTTTTTTCCTGAAAAATAGCTAGAAAAATAGATAAAAGCAATTTTGGAGCATTCTTTGCACCCAATGAAGAGTTTTTGAACCAAGCAAACAAACATATATCTGAAATATATATCCCAAATATATGCCACATATCCGTAGCCATCCACACAACCACACACACATATAGTCCACCAAAAGCACATAAATATCGACAATTCCACCATTTGCATCCATAAACACATAAACATCCACACACATGGAACCAAACCATTCAATCATCCATTCGACACATATGTACATCCACATCCATAGCCATTCAAAAAGAGTTCGTCATCTCAAGACTCAAGTAAAGCGTGGTAGGTTGTAGTCAAACATTAGATCGACAAAGTCTGCTGGCTGGCTTCCGAAGGCACCGTCGCCCCGCTGCCCATCATTCGCCTGAGCTGGAGCTAGAGCCACTGAACTGGAAACATGCAACACAGTTAGATATATGTGGTTTGAAATCTTGGTTTGGACAACGATTTTAGATAACAAGGGCAGCTTAAGACACTTCGGCCCTATTTGACAGAGCTCCAGCTCCACCAAAATTGGTGGAGTTGGTGAAACAGGGTATTTCTAGTTTCAGAAATTCATGGAGCTAGAGTTATGGGTACATTGATGATGTTTAGGTGAGTCATCTTATTTACATTTTAAAATAAAAATATAAACTTAAGTTACTTTATTTTAACCTACAAACTCCATATCTAAGGTGGAGTTAGGAGCTGAAGCTCTGCCAAATAGGGCCTTACTGCCTCCGAAATGCTCATCGTCCAAGGGCGTAGAACTCTGGAGAGGCAATCTCGCCACTGTAACCACTCAGGTCGGCCTAAACATTCATGAAAAATGAAGTTAATGGAAAGATATGCAAAAACTGTAATATAATGTAATATAATGTTCTGAAGACCATACATACCCCGCCGAGTCGAAAAGAGTATTCCAAGGCTAGGAATCTCGCATGAAACTCCTGACGCTTCCTCTTGCGCTCATCGCGCTCCCACAGACGCTCCTTCTCTGTCGTCCTCATCCTCGCCTAGAGGGCCTGTAGTAGCTTCTCACGCTCCTTTCCCTCCTGCTCCCTCTCCCTTAGGATCTGCTTCTCGAACTCACGACGGCTTTCTGCGGCGCTCCGGGTGGCCCTCACCTCAGTAATGTAATCCTCGGACCTCTCTCGGTGGTTTGATTTGAAAATTGTTGAGGTGGACTTCTATACTCGACAGTTTTCATCAAAGCCATCGAGAGTGATGCTTGTCTCGAGGGTTTTCACCATGAGAGCTCGTTAGTGGTCAATGCACCATTTTTATTTATTAAAAATATTTAATGATGATATTGACGGTGTCCAACAGCCAATGTTGCTATATACATCATCTTGCATGCTCATAAATTTTTGAAAAATGTTTTCAGGTTCCGAGCATTCGACCCATATGTAACTGCCTTGTCGGGTCATGATGCGCATATGGATGGTCCGATCTTCTGATGAGAATGATACAGCGATTTGGGAGATGGTGAATTCATGAATTCGGCTACCAACCAGTAAGAAAGGAAACCGGCAATCGCAAAACCACCAACTCGAGTTGATCAACCACGCCAAGACGCGATTGATCCTTATCCCTGCAAGCAATCGAGAACAAGCAAGAACAAGATGGATAGAAAAATTGAAACACAAACCAATTCTCACGATCAGGGGTGAGGTTCTGTTTCTCAATCCGGATGGTCTAGCCGACATACGTGAATTCAAGAAGGGTCACACACGGGGACATCCAAACACAACAAAATCTAAAGAAAAACGTACGAGGGAGGCAACCATATATACAGTGGTGGCCAAGGGTGGGCGCCTAAGCTAGGAGGAGTCAGCCAGAACATGAACACTCACCAAACCCTAACGATACATGGGCCTTGGGCCCAAAACAGCGGTGGCGCAGCACCGAGAAAACTGAGTTTGTGATCCACTTCTGCAAATTCCCATCGCTCTAGCCGAATCTGGCAGTCGGACCAGATCCATTGGAAAGCTTATCTCCTAAGCTTTCCGTTGAGTGGTGGATCGCCAAAAACAGAGTCCGAATGCCCGAGTTACGCCCGTTTGGATTTGGCCTGCTCCTGGAAGGCCGACCCGGGATTGACGACAAGTTGCTCTTCGAGTTGGGCTATCTTTGGGATGTGGGCTATCCTCGGGGCATGTGCTTGAGACACTGATTCACTGAGGTGGGTTGGAAAGGACGAGCTTCTGGATTTAGGCCTCTTTGCGACGATGACGACATAGTGGAAGGAACGCCGATCATAAGAGATGGAACGGTAGGAGAGGAAGGAGGAGCAGGTCACGTCCATATTGGAGATGTCCTCGTCAGGTCACTAATCACCAAAACTTCTAGAGAGATGTTATGGACACGTCAGGACAAGCCATGCGAGTTTCATCTTATGAACATAGTAAACATGTTTTCATGAGTCCACAATGGATGAAATGAACAAATAGACTTATCATTGCATTTCAAAATTTTTTAAATAAATTTTAAATCATTTTACCATTATTAAACTGACGAAAACCACTTGCCATGTGCCAATTTGATGTTGTTTAACTACGGTACCATGTATCGAAGGTTGTACACTATTCCAAACGTACCATGGCTTTTTGGGACAATTTTCTCAGCTTTTATTGTAGCAGTCTCAAGCCCCCAATATTCTCCCACATATTGCGCCGCCTTCTATTTATCATACCTCGATCCAGTCCAAGTAACCTTCACTTTCAGCACATAGGCACCAAGCTTGCACACACCTCACCGTAGCAGTCTCAAGCCCCTAATATGCTCCCACATATTGCGCCGCCTTCTTTTTATCATACCTCCAGTCCAAGTGACCTTCACTTTCAGCACATAGGCACCAAGCTTGCGAACACACTCTTCATCCGATTGTCCCAAAAAAAGCGTAATGTGTTCATCTTTAGGGTCACCATCAGTAACACAGATGTTAAGAACCAATTTTTCATCTAGTGGAACAGCTACCAAACAACGAGATAATGCGACAAACCCATCATCCGTAGTCGCTGTTAGGGTGCCGGCTGCTTCACTATCATACAGAACTATATGGTTTCGATCATCTTCCGTAGTCCAAGCAGTCACTTTACCACTGAAATTGCGCAGACCATTCAAAATATTGAATGTGACTGCAGCCTCCACAGCCCATGGAACAGGTGTGTAGACAAATTCCACTGTACTCAGCCAACTAGCTAGCAGGCAACTCCTAGGTTGCTTGGTGTGGAAAATGGCACTGTGTTCAATTACACCTTTGCTAAAATCTTTGTCAACAGTCCCAACATCCTCAATCTTTAAATCCTTAACCTTTAAATTGATTTCAAAAAACATGCTGTCTGTTACACCAAGTCCTCGATCTGGACCTGTCAAAGTTAGCATATCCCTCTGCACAAGGATTTAAGAAAACAGAAAGTCAAATGTGTCATTATGTAGTTCAAAAAGTCACACCGCCATAAAAAAATAAACTAGAGTTGACAAGTAAAATAAATTCAGAAGATTATCCACCTATATATGGATATAAAAAATAAACCGGGGTTGACAAGTAAAATAAATTCAGACGATGCCAAGAGTACTACATTACTTCTATGTTAAAATGACATATGTGACTTATATGCCCAAATGAACAACACAGATATATATTAAAAAACACGTCAACATTAGGACACAGATATTTGGAACCAAAGTGCAGTATTATAGTAAGGAACAACTTAGGGGGTGAGGAAGAAATGAGTACAGACCGGTGAGGTGATGATTTGGGAATCATCCCTGTCACGCCTGAATAGATAGACACATCTGTAGTCAATCTGATCCCTTGCAACCACAGTGCCATATACGCTGATCGGGTAACCCACATCAGATTGAAGTATCTTCAAGGAAATGACATTGACTGAGTCCTCCATCCGCTTCAACTGGGAGGGAGCTAGCTTATGAAGCGGCAGCCCTCGCCCAATCTCAGCTGAAAATTAAAATGAAGATGTCATGTGCATGATGAACAAAATAGGAAGGCTATACCAACTCACGGCGATGAGCAAACTAGGATGAATATACTAGGATGAACATATTAAGGAAACCAAAGGTACATGACCCATTGATTGATTGTGAATGACACACTCACACTCTCTCTTGAAGTCGAAGAAGGCAATGTTGCGCTTGCAGAAGTGGATAGGGACAAAATCGTCCTTCTTGGGGTCGTATTCGCAGATCCGCTGCAGGCGAAGTATATAAAGAACTTGCAACACCTTCTCCTCCCAAGGATAGTCCTCGAAAGATCGGCTCGAACGGCCCTTCCGCTTCACTACCGGCTTTGGATGCGGCAAGGGCAGCTCCTCCTTCCCCGCAGCCCCATCCGCCTTCATAGGGCACAGCTCGTCCATCTTGCCGCTGCCATCGCTACTGACGTATTCTGCAAACTGAGAGGGCATCCTCTCCTTTCCCAAGGGCGTAACCCCGCCGCTGATCTCCATGACCTGCGCCGCCACCACCACCGAAAAAGGAAGACGATGAAGTTGGCGTCCATAAACCGAATTGCGTCACCGTTGGCCACAATCCAGAGATTGTGGGGCTCCAATCCAACTAATGATGCGGTGAAATTGCGTTGCATCAGAAGAGGAGGGGATCGAGGAGCTTACCAGATCTCCGAGTCGCTAGCGCGCCGCCCACCGGGAGCAAGAGGCAGAGCACACGTCTCGCCGCGCCGCAGAGCGAAGAGGGCAAGAGGCTAGGTTTTAGGGAGAGGAGGACGGATTAGCCAAACGGAGATTGCCTCATTACCTCCTGGCCTCATCTGACGAGCTGGCCCAACCGGACGGGCCGGGCGGCACGGTGCTCTTCCGAATTTTATTTTTTTATATTTATTTATTTTCGGAAATAAATAAATGATATTCAGTTTTAAAAAAATAAATACCCGTGATGGAGAAGGTATTGTTTTGATCCATAAACTATCAAAAACACTTAGCGATGGCAAAAATACCCGTGGTTCCAGGTAACTGTGGGCAGGGTTCACAAAACCGGCCAAAAACCGTGGAGAGCCAAAACCACCGAACAGTTTCCCACTTGGTTTTTTTGGTTTCTCGAGAAGGTTCAAGCGGTTTACTAGTTTCATGCCCATTAATTGAACTCGGTGGGGTGGTGGTTTTTTAGGACGGGGCGGCTTTTTACACCCTACCCATGGGTACGTGACCCGATGAGTCCGGATCCGGGGCGCATCTTGAAGCCACAAGTATTTAGTTTCGGGTCTAGATCCAAGTCCAGGTCTAGGCATCATTATGAACCCATGGATACCCGAAATAATTAAAAAATAAAACACCCACCCAACAGGGCCACCCTGCCACCCATAAAAGTTCTAACCCTAACCTCCCCTCCACCTTCCCTCTCACTCCCACTCTCTCTCATTCCTCTCAACAAAGCCGCTGCCGCCACCCTAGTCGTCCCCATCCCCTCTCGTCTAGGGATGGCAATCAGGTCGGGTATCTTCGGGGTCTGGCCTTCATGGACCTAGACCCGAGACCTGATATATGGACCCGGACCCGGACCCGAAGTCAATCATGGGTCCAAACACGGACCCAGATCCGGGAGGGCGGCGACGACGGATCAGGGACCGGGAGGATGGCGGCGGCCGGATCCGGATCGGGAGACGCTGACGGCCGCGCTGGCAAGGCGTCGGTGGCGGCGGATCCGGGAGGACGGTGGCAGCGTCGGTGGATCCGAGACTGGCACTCTGGCCGAGTGGAGGTGGAGTCGAGCACCGTCACCGGCGAGGAGAAACCCTAGAACACTGCCGCTGCCCGTGAGATGGAGAACCCTCGAACGCCGTCGGTGAGAAGGAGAAGCAGAACCCTAGAAAATGGGTGGCGGTGTCGCGAGAGAATGGACTAGGGTTGGGGCGCACAGGCCGACTGGCCTAGAGGCGAGGGCAGTGGGGGTCTAAGGGACTGGGGTGATGGGGTCTGGCCGTCTGGGTGTTCGGCCAGGTCACTCACGGGCAGGGTGAGAGTGACAATGAATAATTGAATATGATAGCCCCTACACAATGACAGTAGAGGCCCACATGTCAGTACTACCTTTCGGGTCTGGGACTAGGTACCCATAGGTGCAATTTAAGACCTAGACCTAGACTTGAACCTAGACCCAAACCCGAAGGCAAATACCCATGGGTTCAGAATTGGACTCGGACCAAGAACCGTATTTTTGCCATCCCTACTCTGGTCCTCTCCCTCCCACAGGCGACCGGCGTGGCCTCCCTCTCCTATGGGCCACCGTCCTCCTTTTCCCCAACGTGAAACCCCTTCCATGGTGCGGCATAAACACGGGTGCACGACCCTTCCACCCTAGCTCTGGCACCTCCTCCCTAGTGCGGCGGCGGCACCACGTTAAGTTCCTAAAAGCTAACTAAGAGTTTAGCTTTTTGCAATGTTAAGTTCAAAATGCTTAATTACTTAACACCTATTATACTGAATTGTAAAATTTATGATTTCAAAATTAGACTTTTGAAACAACAAATTAAAAGCTTAATCCAAATAAAAAAATTTAAATTGTGAATTAGATAGCTAATTAGATGAATTATTAATTCCACTTTTTTAAAACTTTAACTCCTATCTATTTTTCTCCCTTCTTTTTCCCTCCCTATGATAGGTGGGTCCCACTGTCATCCTATTTTTCCTTTTCCAGCCTTTCCCATCTTGGGCTTTCCCAAAAATGGCCCCTCATTTAGCCCTTTCCTGAATTGCTCCTTCCCTATTCCACTTAATCCCCCTACATTCTCTCTCTCCTTTCTGGTTAAAGGAAGACTAGGAACGAATGTTCCAATAGAGTTGGTCTAGTTGTACCATGAGATGGCACAGGGTTAGTCAGTTTGATAGCTTAGAAATCAACTCTTTCTTATAACACTCTTTCCTGATGAAAATTGGCTTAAGTCATAGGTTTACTACTATAAATTTTTTAACTGTTTAATGCAAATAAATAAATCTCAGCCTTCCCTTGTAGCCTTTATCATTAAATATATTAGGAGGATGTTAACTTGCAAGTACAGTTTGATTGCGCACTTACTCTCGCACTCACTCACTCTTTAAATGGAGATTCCCTGGAAGACCCGTATGCTTGCTTCGAGGATGAGGAGCATCGGTTTGAAGACAAAGCTTTGGACATTCCCTCCAGCCACTTGCAGTGCTACATAGCTGCTGGATCATCTTTTGTCAAGACTTTCGTTTTTGTACTCTGAACTTCCCTTGTTGGTCTGTAACAAATTTTGGCCTTAACGGCTATGATGTAAACTATTCGCCATAAGGTAGTACTTTCTATAATATTTAGTTACTTTATCATTTTATGCATGTTTGATCCGGCTATGTAATGGTGTGCACTAGCCTATCGATCCAGGGACTAGTGCAGAAATCATTCAGGTGGATCCCCAGGCAGGACCTCCAAAACAATACTATGGTAAACTTAGTTTTAAATGGTTTACTATAACTTAGCTAAGTGTTAGGTTTATGATTATTGCACAGTTGGCTTCATATAAATAAAAGAACCTCAGATCCACCAAATAGCCTTTATCACTAAATGCATTATAGGTATTAGCTCACGAGTGTGGCTTGATTGACACTGATTCTTTTAGGTGGCCTCGAGGAGGAACAAGACCTGTACTCCTGCTTCGAGGGCTAGGAGGACAATGGAGCTGCCTATCTTTCATTTTTCATATGTTGTTGAGCTTTAGTAAAAGTACTTTTTGGTATTGTATTATTTGGTCTATTCGCCTATCAAAACTAAGAGTCATTATGTTAGCAACTCCGATCCTAGGCTAGCGCGATGTAACACTCTGAACCTGAAAGTGCATCTAGGCCCCCTATGTGTTTTGGGGGTTAATGACAAAACGATTAAGGAACTAATGAGATTTTCAAGTGTTATCTTCAGATCTTAGTCCTCCACAGTGAAGTTATGGGCATTGACGAACCCTAAATTCGAATGAAGCAAAAGATGGTACCTAGACTTGTGATTTGTAATTTATTTAAATTTTGAGTCTAAGGATAGCCGTACTATTAAGAGGGATTTGACGGAAAATAGTGTTTGGATATTCTAGGTGCTCTTGATGGAAATTAGTTAGCAATTTTACAAGTTTTTAAACCCATGTCACCAAATCCAAAATCCAGACACAAAATGCCTTTTGTCACTCGGAGTATCCGAGTAATTACTCGAACTGTCCGAGCTGACCCCCTCTGTCCTCCCAGAAGGAAAATGGTCTTTGAAACTAAGTCCCATTCGGAATATCCGAGATTTCACTCGAAATATCCGAAATCACTCGGAGTATCCGAAGAAAATTATTCGGACTATCTGAAGTGACCCTCTCTGTTTGCTGGATAGTAATTATTCGGACTATCTGAGATTTCACTCGGAATATCCAAATCGCTCGGAGTATCCGAAGGTTCGGAGTATCCGAAGAATCAACTCGGAGTATTCGAGCTGGGTCTCTCTGTCTCTATGGTTTTTACACTATTCGGAATATCCGAGTATTTACTCGGACTATCCGAACTTATCCGGACCTGAGTCAAAACGGCTAGTTTCAAGGGCTCATATTTATACCTCACCTCACTCTCACCTAACACAACTATTCACTCAGAGCATTTACTCCTCCTCATTTACTCCTTGAGCCCTAGCTTTTCTCTCTCCTCTTGAGCTTGTTGATTGGATTCTCTAGAGGGAGAAAAGAAGTGAGATTTGGAGAGCTTGAGCTTACTTAGATCCATCTTGAGCACCGGGATTCATCCTCTCGTGGATTTCTCGCCGATCTATTACTCTTGGAGGTTGAGGACTCCTAGACGGCTAGGAGTCGCCGGTGAGCTCCCAAGCTTCGTGTGGTGAGCTTAGGAGTTTGTGAAGGTCAAATCCACCTCCATGAGGAAAGGATTCAAGATAGTGAAGTCGGTGAGTGCTTGGTGCAACACCGAGAGGATTAGGGTTGAAAGAGACCCGGGCTTTGTGTCTCCTCAACGGAGACGTAGGATCCCCTCAAGGATCCGAACTTCGGGATAAAATCTTTGGGTCTGCGTCTTCATCTCTTGGATTTCATCTTCAATCTTGTGTTCGAATTCAAATCTTGGTGTTTGAAGTGGTGATCTTGTTTGTAAAGAAGATATTGTTGACCATACTTCATTCACAGGTACTTAGGGCTCACTAACACTCTTTGGTGCAGGAAACATCTCTCAACGAGCCCAGATTTACTTTTGTTTGTTTCCTTACTCTGCTGTCTTCGGACTATCCAAATCACTTGGACGGTCAGAAATGTACTTCAGACGATCCAGAACCTTTTATTTCATTGCAATCAATTTAGTGATAAATTTAATTACGCCTATTCACCCCCTCTGGCGACATCCCGATCCTTCAATTGGTATCGAGCCTAATCTCTTGTGTTAAGCTTAACCGCTTGGAGAAATTAGGATGTCGATCGAGAGAGCTAGTTTCACCGATGATAACACGGACAACCCTCGTGTTAGCACCGGTCTGTAAAATCCTTTGAGTATCCCATCGGCCCCTCGGGATCATCATCTTATGTCTCGTGTCGTCCGGTAGGCGCCAGATATTCGATGGCACTCATTACGGCATGGAAACATAAGATGAAGATGTACTTGAGGTCTCTTCACCCTTCGATTTGGGAGATTGTTGAAACAGGTTTTAAACCCAAGGACTCCACCAAGCTTACACCTCATGAGAAGAAGGGCGTCACATCAATGATCAAGCGGCTAACGATTGTTGAATGCCTTGAGTCAACCGAGTTCAACGGGTTGATGGGCTTGAAGATGCAAAAGTCATTTGGGACACGTTAAAGGTTGCACATGAGGGAACTCAAGCGTTAAGTGAATCAAAGATTGAGCTCATCAATGGAAAACTTCGGTCGGTTTGTGCTAGAGGATGGAGAAAGCTATACTCAAATGTTTGATAAACTTGATGATCCGAGTAAATCAAGCAAAAGGTCTCGAGATATGAGGACTTGACGGATAGAGCCGTGGTGAAGATTCTTCTCGTGTCATCACTCCAAAGAACCGAAATCTAGTACAACTCATTAGGAGAGAGACAATTTCAGTTCTCTCACACCTCATGATGTACTTGGGAGATTGGTGGCCGATGAGATGATGGTCAAGGACGCCGATGCCGTGGAAGAACTTGTCAGGGCTAGTAAAAAGAAAGACATTGCTCTAAAGGCCACTAGAGGATCAAACGACACCGATGAAGGCTCTAGTGAAGATGATAATGATGGTCCTTTGAGCAAGGATGAAATGGCACTCTTTGTGAGGAGATTCAATAAATTCCTCAGGAAGAGTGGTTTCAAGTCCAAGGGTCGATACAAGAGCAATGGGAGTAAGTCAAGAGGAAGGCACTCTCAAAGGAAGTGCTATGAGTGTGGGTAAGCCGGTCATTTCATTGCAGAATGCCCACAAAGAAAGAAGAATGACAAGAATGATGACGACAAGAAGAAGAGAAAGGACAAGCATCACAAGAAGGATGAGAGGAAAGGCAAGAAGAAGGAGCACGCACATATTGGGAAGGAGTGGAATTCCAATTCCGAATCCGACTCCGAATCGGATTCAAGCTCCGAATCTGATGAAGAAATTGCCTTCATCGCCATCACTTCATCATACACGCCAACGAGTTCAAAGACTCTCTTTGACAACCTAAGAGATGATGATAATGTTTCAACTTACCTCATGGCTAAGGGGCGCAAGGTATCAAACAAGAATTCAATCTCTACTATTAATGATCCTTGCAATAATGTTAGTGAAGATGATGAAAGTGATTATGATGATGATTTGTTTAGATCAATGAAAGACTTTGATATGATAAAATTAAATGCTATGTTGAAAGAAATAGGGAGACAAGAAGCTATTCTTGAAACTCAAGAAGACTTGCTCATCCAAGAAAAGGAGAGAAACCTTGAGTTAGAGAAAAGTTTGGCTTGTGAGAAGAAAAAGAACGTTGAGATGGCTAAGAGTATTGATTTAGCCACATCTCAAGTAACTAATCTTGAGATCACCAACGCTTCACTCATAGAGGATCTTGCTATAGCAAAGGACGCTTGCTAGGCTCTTGAAGTGAAGCTTGTTGATCTCTCGAAAAGTCCTCCTCACTCATCAAACCTAGCTACTTCTCTCTCATTGCCTTCAACTAGTAACGGTTGTGCAAGATGTTATAACATTGATATAAATGTTTGTACAACTAACTTTGAGACAATGCAAGTGTTGGCGAAAGAGAATGAAAAGCTAAAAGGACATCTTGAGAATGGATTTCAAAAATCCTACAAGTCAAGCAAAGGACTTGAGGAGTTCTTAGGAAAGCGGCTAGGCAACTTCAAAAGGGAGGGGCTTGGCTATATTCCTCCTAAGGGCAAGAAGGGCCACATTGTGGTAGCCCCCATTGCTAAGCCCATCAAGTTTGTGAAAACACAAGGATCCTCCAACCATCTTACTCATTCTATTTTCAATGCTTCTTTTGTGCTCAAAAGAACTAACCTTGGTCATATAGTTGCTAAGTATGTAAGTCCAAAACCCAAGAATTCTAGTGTTAAATCTATTTGGGTGGCAAAAGCACTAGTTACTAACCTAAGAGGACCCAAACAAGTTTGGGTACCTAAAAGACAAGTATGATTCTATCTTGTAGGACTATCACTCCGGTAGATCAAGTTGGATTTTGGATAGTGGATGCACTCATCATATGACCGGAGAGAAGTCTATGTTTTCATATCTAGATTCAAATGGTTCAACAAGTGATAGTATCATCTTCGGCGACAATGGAAAAGGTGAGGTGATGGGTCTTGGTAAGATACCCATCACCGATGATATTCTTCTCACAAATGTTTTACTTATTGAATCATTGAGCTACAATTTGTTGTCCGTTGCTCAATTGTGTGCAACGGGCTACAATTGTCTTTTACTAATAAAGGTGTGGATGTCATTAAGAGATGTAATAATTCCATAGCCTTTAAAGGGCGTTTAAAGGGAAAGCTTTATCTAGTGGATTTTTCCATGGATAAACCCAACCTTGAAACGTGCTTAATGGCTAGGTCTGGCATGGGATGGTTATGGCATCGCCGTCTATCTCATGTTGGATTGAGAAATCTTCACAAGCTCTTAAAAGGCAAACACATTCTTGGACTAACAAATGTCACTTTTGAGAAAGACAGGATATGTAGTGCATGCCAAGCGGGAAAACAAGTGGGCATATCTCATCCCGCCAAGAACATAATGACAACATCAAGACCTTTGGAAATGCTACACATGGACTTATTTGGACCAATCGCCTACATAAGTATAGGAGGTAACAAATACGGTCTTGTTATTATAGATGATTTTTCAGGCTTCACGTGGGTGTTCTTTTTGCATGATAAGAGCGAGACTCAAGAAACACTCAAGAAATTCATGCGAAGAGCGCAAAATGAATTTGAATTGAAGATCAAAAGAATAAGGAGCGACAATGGAACGGAATTCAAGAATACGGGAGTAGAAGACTATCTCGATGAGGAAAGGATAAAACACGAGTTCTCAGCTCCCTATTCCCCTCAACAAAATGGGGTAGCCGAGAGGAAGAATAGAACCCTAATCGAGATGGCAAGGATGATGCTCGACGAGTACAAGATTTCCAATAGGTTTTGGGCGGAAGCGGTAAACACCGCTTGTCACGCTACCAATCGGCTTTATCTTCACAAGTTGTTGAAGAAAACATCCTATGAGCTACTCACCGGGAAGAAACCGAATGTTTCCTACTTTCGGGTATTTGGGAGTAAGTGCTACATTCTTAAAAAGAAAGCTAAGTCTTCTAAATTTGCTCCTAAAGTTGATTAAGGTTTTCTACTTGGATATGGATCAAACGCTTATGCATACCGTGTTTTCAATAATACCACGGGTATTGTTGAAATCACGCGTGATGTAACGTTTGATGAAACTAACGGCTCCCAAGCGGAGCAAGTTGATCGTTGTGTTTTAGAAAATGAAGAACCACCTTGTGAGGCGATCAAGAAACTAGCAATTGGAGAAATCAAGTCTCAAGATGCTGAAGATCAACAAGGAGACGGACAGTCCGGACATGGACAACGGACTATCCGAACACACTCGGATACTCCGAGTGGTGTATCGGATACTCCGAACAACATTTCAACTGAAGGACAGCCACCCTCCTCAAGTCAAGAAATCGAAGTCTCCAACAACTTTCTTGAGAAGGGTGGAGATGTTCAAGAGAAGCATCAAGAGGTTCCTCATCCTAGGGTACACCAAAGTATACAAAGGGATCATCCCGTTGACAATATACTTGGTGATATCAATAAGGGAGTATCCACTCGATCTAAAGTTGCTAATTTTTGTGAACATTACTGTCGGCGACTGGGAGGCGAACCTCCGCAGTGCCAATAAGCAAGGAAAAGGGGTGCGAGGCTCGGCGGCCTGTCCCCGGACCGAGGTCGGGCTTGTGGCCGGACACATAGAAGGAAAGACCTTAGTCCCGCACGCCGGTAGCGTCGAGACCGGATGGAAGGAGCGATGACACGAGTGTTTTATCTGGTTCGAGCCTCCTGGCGGGATAACACCCTCGTCCGATCTTCGTTTAATGCCGAGCTTAAACGAGTACAAGGGGTGAAGTCCGGGCTTTGGGAAGCCGGGCCGAATCTGATAAGTGCTCAAGGCCTGCGTGTGTGTGCTCTCTGATTACTGGATGTGGATGGTGACAAACTTTCCCCAACAGCTAGTCCCCGAGCCTCGAGCGGGATGGTGACGTGCCACTCAGAGGTTTATCTGGTAACCACCTCCGGTAAAAGCTTTTGGCTTGCTGGCCCCCACACCGGCGGGAATCCCAAATCGGCGATTCTTGTGCGCCGCTCCTTCTCCTCGGGTTCCACGGCTCCCGGCGGATAGGTGACGGTTCGTCTCCCCTCGCCGGTTTATATCAGGCGGTTTCTCTTTCCGCCGTCTCTTCTTACGCCCTTTTGTACTACTCGTGTTCCTCCGCCTTCCTTCTTCCTTCGCCTCTCCGCCATCTTCCCTTTCGATACTTCATCTCCTGATGGCGCCTTTCACGCGGAGCCTCCTCACCGAGGACAACCTGAAGGAGCTGGAAGCCGCCGGCTTCGTCGAGGTCGGCGGGTGGAGGGCGGCCGGCAGAGAGGCGGTTCCGGCGCCCAAGAGTAAGTTAAATCGCTTTGAGCTTTTCGCGATTCATGGGCTCCGGTCCCGAGTCGATTCGTCGAGTCCGTTCGCCCCAGTCAGATCGGTGGTGAACCTCAACCCCAACTCGATCCTGTTCTTGACGATCTTCGCGCACCTCTGCGAAGCATTCGTCGGGGTGGAGCCGATAGTCAGCCTCTTCCTCCACTTCTACGAGCTGACCATGACCGGCGGACATAATGCGGCGGGGTGTGCCTACTTTAAGCTCCGCCGCGACATGAAGTCCTCGTACCCGGTGTTCAAGGCCAAGGAGAACGTCGGGGGTGGGCGTCGCGGTGGTACTACGCAGAAGCCCGATAACCGCCGATTCTTGTTTGCCAGCGTGAACCGGGAAGGTGCCGATGCCCCGCCACGCTAGAGCCGGTGAGTTAGCCTGGCGACCAAGATCCGAGACTTGGCGGCCGGGGCTCAACAACCGACATTGTAGCCGACTTCACCAGGCACCGGGTGAGCCCGCTGAGGAAGCGGGTTTGCCCTTTCTTCGAGATCCGTGGGTGGGATGACCTCTCCCGCGAAGGCACTTCCCGTAAGTATTTGTTTTTCGTTCTTGCAGTTGTTTTGTCCGGGCTTCTTCCCGAGTCGTGCTTGTGATGTTCTTCATTTTTTCTTCTTCGCAGCCTTGCCTCAAGACGACGTGGTTCGAGTCGTGGGCCTCCTCTTGCCCGCGAGCCACAACGAGCCGTCAGGTTCGGGCGTCCGCAACGTTTTGGACAAGGTACGTGCTCCTTCGGGCTTAGGCGCTCCCGGGGGCGGTCTTTCTCGCGAGCTAACGCCCCGCGGCCTATTTTCCGCAGGGGGAAGCGGGAGTGGGCCGGGCTTGCTGCATTTGCGCCGGCGGCTGCCTTGGGAACTGTCATCCCGACGGCCGGCGGTGATCTGAGCTTAGCCCCGCCATGAAAGAACGGTAGTGGGCAGCGATCGCTGTGAAGAAACCGGTGGTCGCTTCGCAAGGCCGCTTCGCCGGCGGCATCGCCTCGGCCAGCGATTCCGTCCCGACCCGGCCGGGCGGGGTTCTTAGGCTCGGGATTCAGGTGGCGCGGAGCATCTAGCCGGCGCCAAGAGGCGTCGGTTGGTGTTGAACAGCGACGACTTCGGACGACGAGATGACCGAGGAGGGCGTCGCGGCTGCACGTAAGTTGCTCGTGCTTGCTGGTTTTTCCTGTTTCCTTTCTTCTATTGATTATGGCCCTCGGGCTGATCGTGTTCTAATTCTCCCTTGTTTCTTGATCGTATTTGTCCCCCAAGCTGGGAGCCTATCGGCGCAAGAACCAGAGGTAGTGGCCCGGGAGGATGAGCCTGTCAAGGGCAAACCCGGGCTCCGGGGTTCGAGGCCCTTCGTCCTCCATTGGTAGCGCCTGGGACGCGTCGCCCTCGGTAGCGCTTGTGAAGGTGGAAACCGACCTCGGCCCCGAGCGCCTGGCGCCAATCCGTGTCGAGGGGCGAACCTCGACCGGGTGGTGTCCGGTCGACATCCGCGGCATTCGGGAGCTTTTTGCAAGGAGCAACATACCCGTCCCCCCGCTGGATGCGAGCGACACTCTTCTTCTTGGCTGGGATTGGCCAGTCCGGGTCATCACGGCTGCGAGCATCGTCCCGGTGCGGTTATGGAGCATGGCTCCATTGACCGTCTTGGGGTGTATCTCGGCGACGCCATCGTGGGTCGAGCACCACCTTGGGATCGCCACATGGTGTCACCAAGAGGCCATCCGGCTCCGGCGATCCTCGCCAAACGCTCGAGAATGGTGGCGAATAAATGCGGGAGAGAACCTCCGGTGGATGCTGGGACTTGATGACTTCCCGAGCCGTGCCTCAAGCCGTTGATCCGCCGAGCACTGTGGGGAAGACCGCCGAGTCTGGAGGCTTGGTTGTCTTTGGCGGGAGGAGCGGCCGTCCTGTGGACTCGGCGAACTGCAGGAGGCTTGGCCGAACTGCGGGAGAGGTGGCCGAGCTGCGGGAGGCTTGGCCGAACTTCTCGAGGAGGCGGCCGAGCTGCGCAGGAGAGGTGGCCGAGGGGCGACTCGAGGCGGGCGCAGCTCGGCCGCCAGTTGCGGCGCTCTCCTCGCCAGGGTGTTTCGCATGCTCGATGCGATGTCGCGGCTTGGCGGTCGCAAGCGGTAAGTGTCTCCGGGGTTGGTTTTGTTGTCTTGTGTTTTTCTGCTTTGGTCCTCCACTTCCTCGGTCATCCTCCGGTGCAGATCTCCGCGAACTTGTCGATATGGCTCGCTTCGTTTGAGGCTAAGCACGATGCGAACGAGAGGCCCTTCGATCGGAAGGCACGCGGTGGCAACAGAAGTTAACGCCGACGCGCCGAGCTTGAGGAAGCTTCGCTCGAGCTCGACCCAGCGGTAGTAGCTCTGAGAGCGGACGCAGCGGCCGAGGCGGCTTTAGCCGTGGCGAGGAGGACGCCAAAGCGGTTTCTTGCCGATCACGGAGGCCCTTAAGGCCAAACGCGATCGCGCCCTTGAGTTCGAGGCGCCTCCGGTCGATGGAGCCGTCTTTGTGTCGTGAGATTGCTCATGGCGGTGGAGCGCGACCTCCTTGCCTTGAGCTTTCGGACGAAAGGCCGCCAAGAGCCATGACGGAGGGTCATGAAGACCCACCAGATGCGTCTGCGGGAGCTGGAGGTCGCCAATGAAGCCTTACGGGTCAAAATCTGAGACCTCCGGCGAAAGAAGGAGCTCCTCGACCTTGAGGCCAAAGCGACGAGTTCTTGGCCGAGCCGGAAGCTCGGTGCGGCCTAAGCCGTAGACCCCCCTTTTTTTCTTTTTGTTAGGTGATAATCCGGCTTGCCTTTGTAAATACCTTTTATCAATGCAGTTGATTTGTTTTGACTTCTTTCCTTCGTCACCTCTTTGGTCCGCCTTGTCCCCGGGATGCCGAACGTCGTTTCGACTGTCGCGCCGTGTCCCAAGAGACATTCGCATTCAGTCTTGGAAACGGTTCCATGTCGGAACTGCTTCCCGACGCCATTACTCCTGGGATTGCCTCGGCCTCCCGAATCCTGGCTATAAAAGGAGACCAATGCGTCGGTCACTTCTTATTCCAGACTTCTTTCTTCCGTACCTTTCCTCTTGCTTCCATGGCTTACTGACCGGAGTTGGCGGAGGCTTAGGCGACCTTCGACCTTGCAATGGCGAGGTTATGGAGGAGGAGGCGCCTTCGTGACATCGCCAAGATCGAGTATTGGTTGAAGTCGTTCAGCGTCTTGGCGGGGCCTTTGATCGCTGGTGGCGGCCTTGGTCGGCACCCGTGCCAGCGCCTTGCCTTGCCATGGCGGCTTTGGTCGAGGCTGCCCCGGCGCTTGCCGAGGTGGCCGATGTCATCGTCGGGTTTCTGGGACCCTTTGGCTGGGGCTAAGTGTAACCGTCTTGTGGGTCATCCCAGCACCCTTTCTTAATAAAATTGTTGGTGGTTGTCGCTGCTTCTCTTTTGTTTTCTTGTTGTTTTTCCTGCATGCAAACGAGCGCTAATAGTCGTATAGGCAAGAAAGGGTTGAAAACGTAGTATAGTCCTACCGATCCTAGCCCTCGAGCCATGTCCGAGCTTCTGAGGAGAAGCTCGGACGTGGCTTAGAGGAGATCGGAAGTCTTTTGATTGGGAATTTGATCTTTAAAAAATTATATTTTTAAGAAATTGACCCTTAGAAAAAATCGACCCCTAAAAAATCGATCCCAGCCCCCGAGCCATGTCCGAGCTTCTAAGGAGAAGCCCGGGCGTGGCTTAGAGAAGATCAATTTTTAAAAATCGACCCTAGCCCGAGCCATGTCAGGAGCTTCTAAGGAGAAGTTGGAGGCGTGGCTTAGAAAGATCAATTTTGAAAAATCGACCTAGCCCTCGAGCCATGTCCGAGCTTCTAAGGAGAAGCTCGGGCGTGGCTAGAGAAAGATCAATTTTTGAAAAATCGACCCTAGTCCTCGAGCCATGTCCGAGCTTCTAAGGAGAAGTTGAGGCGTGGCTTAGAGAAGATCAATTTTGAAAAATCGACCCCAGCCCCTCGAGCCATGTCCGAGCTTCTAGGAGAAGCTCGGGCGTGGCTTAGAGAAGATCAATTTTGAAAAATTGACCCAGATCCCGAGCCATGTCCGAGCTTCTAAGGAGAAGCTCGGGCGTGGCTTAGAGAAGATCAATTTTTGAAAAATCGACCCCAGCCCCCGAGCCATGTCCGAGCCTCTAAGGAGAAGCCCGGTCGTGGCTTAGAGACCGCACACTTTTTGGAACGAAGCTTGTGGTCCTGGCTCTGTCCCTTTGCGAGAGGCAGATTGTTGGACTCTAGAGGTATCCAGACTGTCGCAGGTTTATCTTGGGCTTAAGGTATAGGGTCGGAAGCGTCGCCGCAAGGGATTTTGCAGTGCGATGGATATCGGCTTACCGTGTGCAAAGGAATCCGGGGTTGGCCTTCAGAGCCGCTACCCGCCGATGTGTCTTTGGAGCGGCAGGGCTTTCTCCCAAGCCCGATCATAAGTTTGGGTCCTTGGGGTTAGTTTGGGGGCTCTCTAGGGAATAGTGGGATGAACAAAAGGGAATAAAGACCGGGGGGGAATGGAGACTTACGACCTTTTCTCAGGCGTAGAACCTCCGAAGTTGAGCGATGTTCCAGAGCTGTTGAGAACTCTCCCATCTAGCATAGCCGATCTTCGGCTCAAGGCGTCTGGTGATCTGACCGTGTCTGGACCTTCCCATCTTGGGTGAGCTTGTTGGCGTGAGCGAGTTCGAACTCGTCTTAGAACCAGTCGCCCACCGCAGGTTCGGGTCTGCACCTTTTGCTGCGTGCCGCCGCAGGATTCTTTGGTATCTTTGCCGTTCGCAGATAGTGCTTGCTCATGGCGCAGACTCGAGATAGGTCGAGGTCCAAAGAACCGTTCCTCGTCGTTGTCGATGTGCCTGCAAAATCATCTGGTGATCCGATTCTTAGCTCGGCGGGTAGGACCGCCCGAGCCGTATACAAGCCTAAGCGGGGTTTCGCCGAGAGGCTGATTAGAGGTTGTTCGGGTTGCCCAAAGCACGAGGGTAGTTCTTCTACCGGTTGTATCTTTTGCTCGGCGAGAGCGTCGTACACTCGGCGCTTAATACCTGCATGATCTGCCCATTCGCGCGTTAATTTGCCGTTACTTTGTGGGTGAGCTACGAAGCTAGGGCGACCTTCATCTTGAGCTCTCATGCAGAGTCTGGAATAGCTCGCTTGTGAACTGTGTCCCATTGTCACGATCGGCTTACTTGGGACGCCGAACTCGTCACGTTATTGTTCCTAAGGAACCTCTTGGCCGTCTGGCGGATATGCTCGACATCTGGTTGGCCTCGATCCACTTAGTGAAAGTGTCGATGGCGGCGAACAGTGTGTGCGACCCTTTAAGCCTCGAAGCGGACCAAGTATGTCCATCCCCATGTTGAGGATGGCGAGGTTAGCGGGATAGTCTGCGGCTCATATCTTGGGGTGGGATACCCGGCGTGATATTGGCGGGCGGACGGCTTTTTCTGAGCTCTCTTCGTCGGTCAACGCAGCTTGGCGAGAATACCCCATGCGAAGGCTTTTCCCACTAGGGTTACGAAGAGGCATGGGCCCCGCAGATCCGTCGTGGATGTCTTGGAGGAGAAATTTGCCTTCCTCTGGGTCACGCGACTTACAAAGCACGCCGTTAGAACCCTTTCGGTACAACAAGCCCCGAGTGTCGGTAAGGTCGGGCTTGTCTTTGGGCCGGATTTCTCGGTGTGTCTGTGGCGGTGTCCCATCGTCAAGCTGGACGAATGGCGTCATCAGTGTCATGTTGCTCTAGGAAGCAACGGTACCGGTCGTTTGGGTCGAGGCAACCGTCTTCTCGGGGCCTCTTCTCCGGAGGAATAGAGGGTTTTAGCGAGTCTTTGACGAGCACCCACGGGCGGTTTCTTGTGAGGAGCCAAGCTGCGAGCCTATCGGCGGAGCTATTAGCTTGATCTGGGAGCGTAGCATACTTGAAGTTCGTGAAGTGCTTCTTGACTTTCACTACGCCAAGTATCGCGCCATTGAGTCGTCGCAACACCGATACTCCTTGTTTACTTGGCAAACGACCAACTTTGAATCCCCTTTCGCTGTAAGTCGCTTAATGCCGAGCGCAGTGCATGCTTGTAGGCCGGCTAGGAGGCCTTCGTACTCCGCAGCATTGTTCGTTGTGGGAAAATGGAGTCATACTATATGCTGAATTTGTTCTCCTTGGGGGGAAACGAGAACAAACCCATGACTGATCGCTAAAATTGGCGCGACCCATCGAATAACATGGTCCAGTGCGCTTCTTGGCTAGCGAGTTTGGGCGAGCCTTCCGAGGGGTTGGCTGGGCCGGTCCACTCAACCAAGAAGTCGGCCACGACTTGGGATTTGATCATTGTTCGGGTACGAACTTGATGTCAAATTCACCAAGCTCGACCGCCCACTGCGACCCTCCGTTCGCGTCGGGTTCGAATAATGTCCTTAACGGAAACTTGTCGGGATAGTAATTGGATGGGCTTGGAAATAGTGGACTTAACTTCGCGAGGCCATAAGCAAGGCGTATAAGAGCTTCGAACCTCGGTATCGCTCCTTAGGCCCGTGAAGTACCTCGCTTACGTAGTAGGCGGGTTGTTGCTTGCCTCGCGTTCATTGCCCGACAAAGCACTTACGACTTGCGGGCAACCGCCAAATAGAGGAGCGAGCTTCCCGAGCTTTGGCGTGGCTAAGGCGGAGGCGTGGGCGAGTGCGCTTTAGCTCGCTAAGCGGCCTCGACTTCTTCCGTCCATTGAAACCATCGTGCTTACGCAGATGTTACAAAAAGGCTGCTGCTTTCGCCGAGACGAGATATGAATCTGCCGAGAGCCGCCATCCGCCGGTGAGGGCTTGCACTTCCTTAGTGCGGGTTGGCGATCTCATATTCTCGATAACCTCGATTTTCTCGGGGTTTGCCCGATACTCGTTTTCCTATCACATAGCCAAGCAACATCGGATCGGACACCAAAGACACATTTTTGAGATTGACAACTCGATGCTTTCTAAGATTAGCAAAAGTTTTACGAAGGTCGGTCACATGGTCGTGGGACTTTGCTTTTACAACAACATCGTCTACATAGACTTCTCGTTGCACCCTATCGATCGGGGACCGTCTTACGCATTAGTCATTTGGAGCGTGGCTCCGCGTTCTTGAGACCGAAAGACATGGTCGTAGCGAAGGTACCAAAAGGTATTCTGGCGATCTTCTCTTCGTCTTCCGTGCGCGATCTGGTGATAACCGGAGTAAGCGTCCGTGAAGCTCATGAGTCTTGAGTCGCCGTTCGTCGACAGTTGGTCTATCGCAGCAGGGGAAAGTGTCCTTAGAGGCGGCGGCGTTGAGGTCGCGATGGTCGGCGACATTCGCCATTTCCGCCCTTCTTCTTGGCGGCGGCCGGATTAGCTAGCGGTCGGAATGCTCGACTTCTCGGATGAAGCGGCTTGGAGGAGCTTGCCAAGTTGCTCTGGATGATGTCGGCCTTCCATTTTGGAAAACGTCGTAGGGCCTGTCGGCAGCTTTTTGTCGGTGAGCAGCTAGCTTTGTGCTCGATGACCTCCTTGGGACTCGGACATGTCGGTTCCCCGCGAACACGTCTGCGTTAGCGGGAGGAAGGTGACGAGCTCGAGTTCCTATTGGATTTGAGGTTGACCCCTCGTGGGCGACCTTGGTGGGTCGTCCCGGAGAGGGACTACTTGGTGGGCTCTGCGTCGCAGGCCACCTTAGGGACAGACGGTGGCCGCTCGGCCTTGGCCGCCACGCTTCGAAGCTGTCCGACCATGGCCAAAGCGCTCGTCGCGAGCCATTGCGACCTTATGTTGCCCTTGATCGTGATGACCCCATGAGGCGGCATCTTCAGCGATGGTAGCCATGGTGGGTAGCCGCCATGAACTTGGATAGCGCGGGGCGTCCGAGGATGGCGTTGTATGGGAGCTCAGAGTCTACCACCTCGAAGGTGACGTACTCCGTCCGGAAGTTTTGGAGGGTCCCAAACGTCACAGGCAGCACGATTTGCCCGATCGGCTGTAGGGACGACCCAGGGACGATGCCGTGGAAAGGGATGGCTATGTCCTTGATCTTGGACCGCGGGACCTGCATTTGCTCAAGAACTTGAGCAGTGACGATGTCCAGGGAGCTCCCGCCATCTACCAACACGCGATCGACCCGTGTGTTGCTGATGGTGGGACAGAGCACCAGCGGCAGACGCTGGGACCTGGTCATTCCGAGGGGACAATCATCCCCGGATAAAGTGATTGACTGGTGCGACCACCGCAGGGGTGCGTCCCCGGGCTTACCTTTCTCGATGTGGTAAACCTCCCGGGCAGCGGCCTTAAGCTCGCGTCGCCAGCTATAGGCAGAAGCGCCGCCAAATATCACGGCGACGTGTGCGCGAGCCTCCTGGAAGGCGGCGCCATGGGCGCCCTGAGGCGCCCGGTCATCCGGCACCCCATGATCGGGGAGCTCGGGCATGGGCCCGTGCCCGGCATAGAAGTCCTCCAATCGCGCGGCCCGTCCTCTGATTCGCAAGTCGTGGCGTATGCCGATGGAGGAGGCGATGTGATTGTTGGAGGTTAGCCTCGGGCGGTCGAGTCGAGGCTAGGGAGCTCGCCCTACTACCTGGCAGCGCCCGTCCGTTCCGCCACCCGCCGGTCGGGCAGCCCGAGGCGGTCGCTCGGGAGGAGCGGGCCTCTCGGGCTCTACCGCCGCGACGTAGGCGGGGGCGGCGGGCTCCTTCTTCTTCTTCTTCTTCTCGGCGTCGCCCTTCTTGGCATCGGTGCCAGTCCGGGCCGCCGCCTTCTCCTCTGTTCTCCCTCTCTTGCGCTCCACCGCCTCGGAGGCGTTGATGTATCCTTCCGCAGCACGAAATAAATCGGCTGCGGTGTGGACCGGATGGAGCTCAAGGTCCTTGGTGAAACGGGTGTTCTGCACTCCTTCCTTGAAGGCCTCAACGATGGCCTCGTCGGAGATCGACGGAATGGTGTTGCGCGCTGGGCGAACTGCGGGCGTAGTCTGCGAGCCCTCTCCGCCCTTTGGACCACAAGCTTGAGGTCTGGGGCTTCGATGCGTAGCGACCACGGAAGTTTGTCCGGGCGCTTCTGCGGTTGTTCCCAGTGCGTGTCGAACCCCGGCTGGTTGAACAGCGAGTTCGGGCCATTCCCTCAAGACGGTAGAAAGTAGTTGACCATTACGGCCTCATTACGCTGCGGCGGGATGGCGGTAGTATAAGCGGCGAGATATTCGTCGGGATTCTTGCTCCCGTCGAACTTCTCAATGCTCCCGGGCTTAAACTTGCGGGGCCATGGGGCCTCGCGCAAAGCTCGGGAGAAGGCGGCATCGAGGCGGCCCGTTGTTCTCAGCGGAGACCTCCCGCTGGGGAGCGGCCGAGGCGGAAAAAACTCCGCCGGTGTCGCCGAGGGCGCCGTCCGTGTGGGCGTGGGCGCTGCCGGCGCGACCGAACGCTCTGGCCGCGCCGCCTCGAGGAGCCACTGGTGTGCGACTGGGCCTGGAGGTGCTCGCCGAGATCCCCAGCGAGCTCCTCTAGGCCGTCAGCAACCGCGGCGCCTAGATCGACCATGGTGAACCCTCGCGGGTCCTTCTCCAGGTCACGCATGACCTGGGCAATCGCCTTAACCCTCTGCTTGTCTGCAAACCGGGTTAGTGATGGTAGTGGTGGCGAATCTGGCGTGTAGCGCTGGCGGGCGTCGGGCCGCGAACTGCGGCGGATATCCGCTAGGGTTCACCCAACCGACCAAAGAAAGAGGCTTGGCGGCCTCACGCGGTGGTGCTCTTCGCAGGCAAGACGTGGTGGTGCGGGTCGCCCGCTGACGCCGCAAAGACATGACGTGAGGCAGGCTCCCGCGAAGGGGACATGTCGGTGTCACCCACGGAGGCGGTGCCCTCGGCACCCTCAAGTGCCATGGGCTCACGCTGGTCCGCTGCCGGCCTCGACGGGCCGGCGCGCCAGTTGCGTGCACAGGACTAGTCCTCCTCTTCAGGCGTGGCCGCGAATGCGCGCCGTCCGCCCGAATATGGCACTGGTGGCGGTGCCTTCAATCCCTCCATGAGGGTTTCGCAGCGAAGTGCCGAGCAAAGCTGGGGAGCGGACAGCTACTCCCAAGGCGGGCGTTGCCTCCACCTCCATCTCGTCGGGTGAGCTCGGCGAGATACCAACTTGCCATTCCTCATCTGACTCGTCGGCGTCGTCGAGATCGTCGCAATCGTCGAAGTTGAGGTCCTGATATCAATGTCGTCGTAAGACAACAAGGCCATCCTCGACTCGTCGAGGAGAGGACAAATCGGGCCCCACGGTGGCGCCATTTGTCGGCGGCCGGGAGGCGAACCTCCATGGCGTAATATGCAAGGAAAAGGGTCTGCGAGGCAGCGGCCTGTCCCCGGACGAGGCCGGGCTTGTGGCCGAGGTCGCCAGGCCAGAAGAAAAAGACCTTAGTCCCGGCTGCCGGTAGCGTCGAGACCGGATGGAAGGAGCGATGACACGAGTGTTTTATCTGGTTTAGGCCTCCTGGCGGGATAATGACCCTCGTCGATCTTCGTTTAATGCCGAGCTTAAGCGAGTACAAGGGGTGAAGTCGGGCTTTGGGAAGCCGGGCCAGTCTGATAAGTGCTCAAGGCACTTGCGTGTGTGCTCCTGAGTTACGGATGTGGAGAACTCTACCGGGAACTAGAGCTCCTACGAGAGTCGAGTGCTCTGTTCTCTGATAGCTATTCTCCAAATGAGTTGTGTGTCGAAGTGAAGCCCCTTTTGTTGTTGTGGCTTTGTCGCCCTTTTTATAAGCGCCCTCGGCCCTTGTAGCTCTTGCCGTCCGTTGAATTAGTCGTTGCCTTTTTCCCATGCGGTAGCGTGCGAATCCACCAAGACAATCGAATACAATCCTTTGATCACCTTGGGACCGCTACCGGTCGGCCGTGTCTTGCCTATGCGCGGTTGACGGGCCAGGCGCCTACACCGCGGAGGTTGCGGCCAGCGCTCCTCGATCTGATCTTGGCGCATTTAATTCTTGATGACTCTGGGGACCGGCGTATCTGTCATGACGCGTGATGATTTGCTTTGGGTCCTGTCCCTTCGTACCTCAGAAGCCCGGAGAAAGCAAGAGGCCCGAGCTTCCGAGGCGGGGAAGCTCGGGCTCGAGCTTGCCAAGCTTGGGCGCGAGCTTGCTGGCCCCGAGCTTGCCTCCTGTGGGGCCGCGGGTAAGTAAGTGGGTCAAACCTTCATGGGCCACATACTTTCCCCCAACAATTACTCTTTTGTTTCCTCTTTTGAACCTTTGAAGGTAGAAGAAGCACTTGAAGATCCCGATTGGATCATTGCCATGCAAGATGAATTGAATAATTTCAAAAGAAACCAAGTGTGGGAGCTTGTGGAACGACCCAAACAAAATGTTATTGGAACCAAATGGGTGTTCCGCAATAAACAGGATGAAAATGGAATTGTGACAAGGAACAAAGCACGGTTGGTTGCTCAAGGCTTCACACAATTTCCAGATTTGGATGTTGGTGAGACTTATGCACCCGTAGCTAGGCTAGATTCCATTCATATTTTAATTGCCTATGTTACTCACTATAACTTTAAGTTGAAGCAAATGGATGTGAAGAGTGCATTTTTGAATGGACCGCTCTCCGAGTTGGTATATGTTGAGCAACCACCTGGGTTTGAAGATCCCGAATTTTTGGATCATGTCCATCAACTTCACAAGGCACTGTATGGTCTCAAACAAGCCCCACGGACATGGTTTGAGTGTTTTCGGGATTTTCTCGTCAACCATGGGTTTGAAATTGGAAAGGCCGATCCTACTCTCTTTATTAAACATGTTGATAATGATTTATTTATCTGTCAAATATGTGTTGATGATATAGTATTTGGTTCTACTAATGATCTATTGTGTGAAGAATTTAGTAGGACAATGACAAATAGGTTTGAAATGTCCATGATGGGTGAGCTGAAATTTTTCCTTCGATTTCAAGTAAAGTAACTCAAGGAAGGCACATTTATTTGCCAAACCAAATACACCAAAGATATGTTAAAGAAATTTGATATGGAGAAGGCAAAACCAATCAAGACGCCAATGCAAGCCAGTGGTCATCTTGACATTGACAAAGATGGTAAGCCGGTCGACCAAAAGGTATATCGATCTATTATTGGTTCACTTCTTTATCTTTGTGCATCTAGGCCGGATATCATGCTTAGTGTGTGCATGTGTGCGAGATTTCAAGCCGCTCCTAAGGAGTGCCACATGGTGGCCGTGAAAAGAATTTTGAGATATTTAGTCCATACTCCTTATTTTGGTCTTCGGTATCCAAAAGGGTCATCTTTTGAATTAGTTGGATATTCTGATGCGGATTATGCAGGTTGCAAAGTGGATAGAAAAAGTACCTCAGGAACTTGTCAATTTTTGGGTAGGTCCCTAGTTTCTTAGTCATCCAAAAAACAAAACTCCGTAGCCCTATCCAATGCCGAAGCCGAGTATGTGGCAGCCGGGAGCTGTTGTGCTTAGTTACTTTGGTTAAGGCAGGCCCTAGATGATTTTGGTCTAACCTACAACCAAGTACCACTATTGTGTGACAATGTGAGCGCTATTAAAATTGCAAATAATCCTGTCCAACACTCTCGCACTAAACACATCGTTATACGCCATCATTTTCTAAGAGATCACTCCACAAAAGGCGATATCGAAAAATTCAACATATAAGAACTGAACATCAATTAGCTGATATCTTCACTAAACCACTCGATGAAAGAAGATTTGGTGAACTAAGGAGTGGGCTAAATGTTCTAGATTCTCGTAACGTGGCTTGAAGTGAGCACACAATTGGATGATGCTTGGAAAACATCTTGAAAATCCTTATTTTCTTTATTTCTCTCAAATTGGATGTGTTTATTTGATCTTTTGATCTTGTCGATCATGTCAACCATCATGTGATCATAGTTTGAATGTTTGATTGGGATGCTGATCACAAGATGAGGAGACTCTTTAGGATATCCTTGTCCCTCTTCCAACCGGTGGCATTCTCCTGTTTTGTACTCAGTGTTCCAGAGAAGGGCAGCTCGGAGTGTCCGAATAAATGTTCGGACAATCCGAATGGTTGAAATATCGAACATCGATTCGAGTATCCGAACTGACTGTCTCGGGTATTTTACCCCGCGCGGTTATCTTCTTCCTCCTCACTTCTCTTTTCCACTCCACCGCGCGTTCTCTTTCTCTCTCTCCTCCATTTCGGCCCGGTTCGTGGATCTTCACCTTTGGACCTCAAATCCTTCGGTTCATGACCTCGGAGGAGTTCCCCGGGGCGAGGGCTCTCTTCTTCACCGCGCCATTGCCGGGCTCTCACCTCGGAGTCTCCGTGGTCCTCTCTTCAAGGTACCGTGGAAACCGCTCCTCGAATTTCACTCCATTTCGTTGTTTCCCTGTTAAACCTAGTGTCTAGGATTGTTCTAGGACCTTCTAGGATGATCTTCCTTGTTAGGCTCTAGTCTACTTTGATTAATCTCTAGATTGGATGAGTTAGGGCAAACTTGAACTCGCGCAACTCGGACTATCCGAGTTACACTTCGGACTATCCGAAGACTTCGGACTATCCGAACCTGTTCGGAGTGTCCGAAGCATTTGGACTGTCCGAAATATATCTCGGACTATCCGAAGTTGACATGCCCAAATTTACCCTATTCTCATCCATTTAGTGTTTAATTGGGGTCTAATCTTCATCATTCCTTTGAAACCTCTTAGATGGACCCTTCTCAAGGTGGTGATCGCTTCTCTCGTGATATCTCGGTGATCATGGCCCGAAAGAAGAAAAAGCATGATCACACTGCCGGCAGTTCCTCAGCTCCTCCTCCTCCTCCTGCGGTGATCCTCCCTCGGGCCGTCGAAAGCGGCGTGGGCGTCTGAAAGGTCGATCGATCATCTCTCTCAGTCTTCAAGGAGAGGAGATGAAGAGGATTCTAGTGATGATCCTCATGCTGCCATGTTCAATCAAAGAGAAGTCAAGAAGGCTGAGCAACGTCGTTCAGGGGTGCTCATTGGGCCTCTGCAAGTTCACCCTTCTGTGCAGGTCATTTCTGGAAATGTGATGCCTAAGAAAAAGATTGACTACAGCTCAGGTCAAGGGAAGGGAAAGGAAGTCCGTAGACTGAGAAACAAGAATCCCCTAGAGTTCCATCAGGAAGAGTATGTGGATAAGAGGTTCTAGAACCACTTCCAACAGGATTACTATGACTCAGTGATTACCGATAAGAAGAGTCCTGTGGTGTCCATGCAGTGGGTTGATTGGGGTTACATGGAAGAGCAAGAGGATCCTATTTTCAACCAAGTGCTAGAGGCTTGTGAGCGTCATGGTGTCAAGGACATCATGACATTTCAGTTTGCTTGGAACAATGAGCTGGTTGCTCAGTTTTATGCAACGCTCTATGTGGATTCTGATGAGGACTGTACTATGTGGTTCATGGCAGACGGGGTTTACTATTCAGTGACCAAGGAACAATTTGCTGACTGCTTGGGTTTCTCAACTGAAGGGTGGTACAATCTGGACAAGCTTCACATGTCAGAACCTATTAGTGTCAATGAGATGGAGTCTATTTATGATGACACCCAGGCCTTCAAACTGGGAACTACTAGAGGACTCAAGCCATTCTCTACAAGCTGCTGAGGAAGACACTTTGGCCAAAAGAGGGAGATGCAACCAACATCAGTTCTTTCTCTAGGAATCTCCTTCTCAGGATTGGTGAGGGAACACGTCCGTTTGACGTGTTTGATTTCATTTGGCAGGAAATTCGCTCAAACTCACTCAATCCTCGCAGCGAGCTTGCAGCTTTGCCCTTATGTGATGTGTGTGATAGAAGGGTCACTGGTCTAAGGTTTGTGAGAGATGTGGAGCACACCGCCTATAGGGTCTGTTCTATCAAAGCCACTTCTTTTTCAACTCCCTCTGTCAGGCGTGGTAGGACCAGATCTCCTGCCAAGTCTCCTGCTCCAGGTCAATCCTCTACTTCTAGAGTCAGGCCATCCTCTCCTGGACCTTCCTCCTCCTCCAGTGGCTCAGTGAAGAAAATGCTTCGCGCTATCTTCTGTCTTGGCATGAAAAGCCACAGGAAGATTCAGGAGACCAACCTCCATTGGTGACACTCATCGTCAACTTCAAGACATCAAGAGAAGCTCAACTGCCTTGTTACTGCTGAAGAGTCGATTACGAGTCCTCGCCACGGTGGACACTCGAGACTAAACACCTCTTGGTCTCCACTCCACTCGAGGCGCGAGGTAGGAGATGTGTTGCATTGCTCCAATGACGAGGGCGGCAGCGAAGACAGCGATGCCTGATTTCTGCTCCTAGTTTCCTCTACTCTTTTGGTGCCTTGATGACAAAGGGGAAGAGGAATCTAGTCTAAATCTGTCTTAGCAAATCTTTTGTTTGTTCTCCGGAGTTGAACTGTTGTGAACTATTGTTTTATCTTGTGGTTGTTATTTGTAGTAAGTTGAACTTTTAATTTGTGGTAGCTGAACTTCTAATTCTGTTCCTGTAATTGATTATGGTAATTATGGATGTTGGGTGTGGAAAATTGTTGTCTTTGTAGAAATTGTCTATCTTACAAATGTTAGTATTTCATTGTGTGTCCCATGCCATGTCATATTGGTACAATGAATTTTACTTATGATTGGATTGCAAAGATATAGGGGGAGACCCTGTCAAAATTTCTTGAAAAATATGTGCATTCAAGATTCCATTCAAATTTTTTTATGCACACATTTAGGGGGAGCTTCACTATATGTTTGGAATTTAAAAGAAAGTCTATTTCATTCCGTATGTAAAGTCTTAATCGTGTTGTCATCAACTCACCAAAAAGGGGAGATTGAAAGTGAATCTAGGCCCCCTATGTGTTTTGGGGGTTAATGACAAAACGATTAAGGGACTAATGAGATTTCCAAGTATTATCTTCAGATCTTAGTCCTCCACAGTGAAGTTATGGGCATTGACGAACCCTAAATTCGAATGAAGCAAAAGATGGTACCTAGACTTGTGATTTGTAATTTATTTAAATTTTGAGTCTAAAGATAGCCGTACTATTAAGAGGGATTTGACGGGAAATAGTGTTTGGATATTCTAGGTGCTCTTGATGGAAATTAGTTAGCAATTTTACAAGTTTTTAAACCCATGTCACCAAATCCAAAATCCAGACACAAAATGTCTTTTGTCACTCGGAGTATCCGAGTAATTACTCGAACTGTCCGAGCTGACCCCCTCTGTCCTCCTAGAAGGAAAATGGTCTTTGAAGCTAAGTCCCATTCGGAATATCCGAGATTTCACTCGGAATATCCGAAATCACTCGGAGTATCCGAAGAAAATTATTCGGACTATCCGAAGTGACCCTCTCTGTTTGCTGGGTAGTAATTATTCGGACTATCCGAGATTTCACTCGGAATATCCGAATCGCTCGGAGTATTCGAAGGTTCGGAGTATCCGAAGAATCAACTCGGAGTATTCGAGCTGGGTCTCTCTGTCTCTATGGTTTTTACACTATTTGGACTATCCGAGTATTTACTCGGACTATCCGAACTTATCCGGACCTGAGTCAAAACGGCTAGTTTCAAGGGCTCATATTTATACCTCACCTCACTCTCACCTAACACAACTATTCACTCAGAGCATTTACTCCTCCTCAATTACTCCTTGAGCCCTAGCTTTTCTCTCTCCTCTTGAGCTTGTTGATTGGATTCTCTAGAGGGAAAAAAGAAGTGAGATTTGGAGAGCTTGAGCTTGCTTAGATCCAACTTGAGCACCGGGATTCATCCTCTCGTGGATTTCTCGCCGATCTATTACTCTTGGAGGTTGAGGACTCCTAGACGGCTAGGAGTCGCCGGTGAGCTTCCAAGCTTCGTGTGGTGAGCCTCTGGAAGTTTGTGAAGGTCGAATCCACCTCCGCAAGGAAAGGATTCAAGATAGTGAAGTCGGTGAGTGCTTGGTGCAACACCGAGAGGATTAGGGTTGAAAGAGACCCGGCCTTTGTGCCTCCTCAACGGAGACGTAGGATCCCCTCAAGGATCCGAACTTCGGGATAAAATCTTTGGGTCTCCGTCTTCATCTCTTGGATTTCATCTTCAATCTTGTGTTCGAATTCAAATCTTGGTGTTTGAAGTGGTGATCTTGTTTGTAAAGAAGATATTGTTGACCATACTTCATTCACAGGTACTCAGGGCTCACTAACACTCTTTGGTGCAGGAAACATCTCTCAACGAGCCCAGATTTACTTTTGCTTGTTTCCTTACTCTGCTGTCTTCGGACTATCCGAATATACTTCGGACTATCCGAATCACTTTCTGACGATTCGAAATTGTGTACTCGACGGTCAACCTTTATTTCATTGCAATCAATTTAGTGATAAATTTAATTACGCCTATTCACCCCCCTCTAGGCGACATCCCGATCCTTCAGAACCAAATTCACTTAGAACCCAGTCCCCACGCATGTATAGCACCACTCGCTTTGCCCAAAATGTTAACCCAAGTTTCTATGTTTAGTCCATCTAGGATTATATAATGGTGCAACTCTTTCTAGAATAGTAAGGCACTATTATTCCACCACAACCAATCCCCATAGGCCACACAAAGCTCAACATCGCGACGGACCGGGGTATTACACACCCGCCTTTATGAATGGGTTGAACGTCATCGTCAGCACACCACATACATGCCCTTAGTGTTTAGTGCCGGTCCATATACCATGTCGTGTGACCACTCCGGGTCCACACGTGACATGTGCTATATGCTCACGCAACTAAGCCCACACACGCCCTATCTAGGCTCTACATTAGTAAAATTAGAGGCCGACACTACTGCAGTGCGAGAGAAATAACGAGATAGAAAGGGAGGAGGAAAGAAATACAAAATTGCCCTTCAGCTGATTAGTACCTCAAAAAATGGAGTGGTAACAAGAGGTATTAGGAGACATCATCTAATGATAGCCCTTGGATCAAACCTGATGGATGACACTGATTCAAGGTACCAAGCGACAGTACAACACCCAACCTTTGAAAAAGTTGATTGTACTACTACTACAGAACTGGGCATCACAAGCGGGCTATTACAAGCGATTAGGCGCGAACCGCTTCTGGCCTTTGCACTAGAAGCGGTTCGTGAGCAACGGGCGGGAGAGGGTTTCCAGAAGCGGTTGGTGTGTTGAGCAACCTCCACAAGCGGTTCGTGTCCCAAACCACTTTTGAATTATCACAAGCGGTTTGAGACCCCAACCGCTTGTAGAGATACACATTTAGAAGTGGTTGGTGTCTCAAACCGCTTCTGGAAGAGGTCCCGCCCGCCCATTTAAACTCTTCCTCCCTCCCTGAGCTCACAGACTTGAACAGGGAAGGGCCTGGCACTGTTCTTGGGGGGAGGTGCTGTCCAAATTTTTGAATGTGATTATTTAGCTTCAAATTAAGTGAATCAAGGTTAGTAACACCATGTTACCATCCTTCTCACCAAGATATTATTGTTTCTTTTGCATTTAATATGGAGAAAAAATTGATTTTGATTGTTGGAGGTTTTTATTGCTAGCTCACTCCATAACTTTAATTTTAGGCAAGACCATGATGAATTAAGGTAGTTATTTTCGCCAAAAGTGTTCTTAGGTTTGGAATCTTTAATGTAACACTCCTTCTATTCAATCTCACTCCATAACTTTAATTTTAGGTAGGACCATGATAGATTGTAATTAACGAGTTGTTTTCCAAAAGTAGTTAGCTTTACAATCTTTAATATAACACTCCTCCATTCAATGTAACAATAGTAGATCTAGGTTTGGAAGGAAATTATTAATGTTTTATGAAATAAAATAGGAAAAAATTTAAAGGGACAAAATAATTAGTTAAATTAAGTTTAAAGGTTAAATTTGAAAAACCACTCCCTCCATCGCAAAATATATGGCATATAAATTCTTGGCACTATAAAACTATTAATTTCTTTTCGATTATGTCTTGTACAACTATAAAACTAACAACATGTTTGAGCAGTTTTAATTACAAATGTAACTATATGACAGGCATATATAAAATAAGTACATTATTTATTACCTTTGATAATAGCCAAAAAATGGAAACAATGACTTTTGTAAATACGTGTCAAAGTACTTTGGAATGGAATTTTGCTACAATGTAAATAACACTTTACTGAAAGATCTTTGAAGGTATCTGAAAATTAGATCTTTGTGTAGATGAACCGGCAATGGATGTACAATGTGGACTGTCGCTCCAGAGAGTTCATTGATGGCGTGAAGCATTTCTTGATGCCGCTGTTGCATTTTTGCCTCGAACTGACTTCATATGTTGTCCGTCGTAAGCGCAAGAATGAGAAGGAGCACTCCCAACGCTTTTAGGTTATGACCCATTTGATCACGAGAGGTTTCATGCCAAGCTACACCTATTGGACCAAGCACGGCGAAGTACAGGGGAGCAGCCAGGAAGACGATGAAGAAGATGGTGAAGAAGAAGAGGTATTCAACAGTATGGCGAACGCCACGCAATATTGTTCTGTGGAAGATACGGTCGGCGATTTTGGTGATGACGAGCTAGACCAGATGCTGCGTGACGGAGAGGGAGACTACACAGATGAAAGAAAATTCAAGAAGTTTCAGCGAGTGGTAGAGGACCACAGGACACCTTTGTACCCAGACTGTGGGAAGGGCCACACGAAGCTCCGTACGACACTGAACTTAATGCAATGGAATGCCAGAAAATGTGTGTCAGACAAGGGATTCGATGAGTTGTTATCACTCATAAAGAATCTGCTTCCAGAAGATAACACGCTGCCTGAATCTACATATGAAGCCAAGCAAGTCATCTGTCCTTTGGGATTAAAAGTACAGAAGGTACACGCATGTCATAACGATTGTATCCTATATCGCAATAAGTATGTGGATTTGGATGCTTGTCCAGTGTGCAAAGAATCACGTTACAAGACGAAGCTTGAAGACCCAGGTGAAATAGAGGGGGAGTGTAAGAAGAAGAGACCTCTCGCTAAGGCGATGTGATATTTTCCTGTGATCCCCCGATTAAAGTGTCTTTTTGCTAACAAAGCGTATGCCCAGATGGTGCGTTGGCACAAAGAAGAGCGTAAGGATGACGGGATGCTTAGGCACCCCGCTGATGGGTCCCAGTGGAGGAAAGTCGATCGAACATTCCCAGACTTTGCAAATAAGGTGAGAAACATAAGGTTTGGGTTGAGTAACGATGGTATGAATCCTTTTGGCGACCTGAGCAGTAGCCATAGCACCTGGCCTGTTACACTATGTATCTATAACATTCCTCCTTGACTGTGCATGAAGCGGAAATACATCATGATGCCATTGTTGATCTAAGGGCCGAAGCAACCCGGAAATGACATCGATGTCTATTTGAAACCAATGATGAAAGATCTTGTAAAGTTGTGGGAGGATGGTGTACGGGTATGGGATGAGTACAAAAGGGAGTATTTCACCCTACGTGCACTGTTGTTCGTAACCATCAATGACAGTTCCAGCCAAGAACTCATGTCTGCAATACTACCAAAGGATATAAAGCATGCCTGCAATGCTTAGATGAAACCGACAGCATGTACCTGAAAAACTCTCAAAAAATTGTGTACATGGGCCATCGTGGGTTTCTTCTAAAGAGCCCATTGCGGAAAAAAGAAAAATATTTTGATGGGAAAGCAGACCATCGTGATAAGCCTGAGCATCATAGTGGCCCACGTGTGTTTGCCATGGTAAAAGAGCTTAAAATAGTGTTTGGAAAGGGTCCTAGAAGCAAACCTGTCCCGAACGAGGAAGGTCAGGCACCCATTGTAACATACCCATATTTTCACCATTTTTTTTCCGCAAAAGTCATATTTAAAATCCCTTTAAACTTTTCCTAATTTTTTATGGATTTCCAAATCCCATATCTATTTATTACTAAAAAGAAAATCTCATCTTTTATTTTTCAAAAATATTTATTACATAAGTAAGCAATATTATTGTATAATTAAATTCTCCTCATTTTTATAAGAATTTAGAAATTTATTTCATATTTTTCTGACTTTCCTACAATTTTTTACAAATTTCTAAACCCCTTTCCTTTTCTGAAAATTTCAAAATACGCTTTCCCTTTCGGAAATGCGCTTCCCTTCTTCAGCTCGGAGCCCCACTTGGGCCTAAAGCCCAAGGCCGAAACGGCCCAATTTCCCCTACCGGTGCTTTAAGTGGCATCCTTTGGCTGAGATCAAATCCAATTGATCCAACGGCCAAGAATCATACCACTTCGATCTTTAAATCTCGGCCACCCGAATTGATCCGATGGACGAGACGTGTCCACGTCGTCCCTCCGACCTTAGCCCACAGAAGCCGTCGTCCCCAGCCCCGGCGCCACCGTCCCTGCCGTTGTTTTCGCCGGAAAAGACACGCGCCGCCGTTGGAACTCGCCGCCACCCTTGATTTCACCCTCTCCGGATCGCTATCAACCCCGCGAAGCTCATCCTCCACATCACCGGCCTCATTCCGCCGCCAAACACCACCAATTGAACGCCGACGCGCCGCCACCGCTGCCGCCGCCGCCATTTCTTCGATTTCATAGCCGCCAAGCTGCCGCTTGCCTATAAAAGGGCATCCCCGGCCTCGCAGCAACACAACCCACTCCCTCCACCACTTCCCCACTCCTAGAACTCACCGGAGCTGCCCTCTCGCCGGAGCCCGAAGCCGTGTAGCCGCTTGATCTCGTCGCCGGCCACCACCAGCTCCCCTCGACACCAGCAAGGACCACTAGAAGGTAGCCCTTGACTCCCTCTATCTTCCCCGGCCTTCGGCTGTCCCACTCCGGCCACCACTCGCCGCCAGCGAAGCCGTCCCGACAAGCTCCCCTTCCCTCACACCTCTCTCTCACTACGCAATGGGGCCCGCCTGTCAGGCCTCCCCCGAGCCAGGCTGGACCAAGCCCACCTCGGCCCAGTACAAGCCCAGCACTGTTCATCCCTATTTCTTTTACATTTTCTTTATCCAGAGAAGCTTTTTCAATTTATTTAAAATATCAAAATAGCTCCTAAAATTCTGCCAAAATTTTCAAAAATCTAAAATGACATAAAGAAATTAATAAAATTATTAAACCTGAATATTTCATGACAAAATAATCAAAAAAATCCTTTTTATAATTCTTATCATGTAAAGATACTTTTACTATTTAGAAAAATTCTCCAAAAATTCTAAAAATTATATTAAATTCTTAAAAACATGCTTTGACTATTTTACCCCTATACCTTCGACAAATTCCATCTCGGAACTCCGGCAAATTTTTGTCGTCGACCCCGATCTCTGGAATTTTGTCGATCCACACCAAAATTCGCACGTACACTGATAATAAATAGAATTCATGCTGCCCGGAGGAAATGCCCATTTTATCCCATCATTTATTTACCATAAATTATTTATGCATTATCATTTTTCTCTCTTGCATAATACTTCTTCGTTTCTTGTATTTATTGGAATTTCTTTTCTTTTCTTATTTATGATGTATAGATAACGAACTAGTAGTCTCCGGATCTTTTGATCAACAATACCCGGAGGACACCTTTGAACCCGAACCTACTACCGAAGAAGGCAGGTTTTCTACCCTTGAAGCATATTGAAATTTCTTAATTTCATTTATTATTTATTATTTACTGCATTTACTTTTTAGTTACTTATTTAAGAATTATCCTTTAATTGAATTATGATATTTGACATTTTATATAGAATAGATAATCCAAACTGCACAACCAAAAGGCCTCCCAAAATGGTTAAAATTGATAATAACCTAGTATAGGAAAATCTAAATATGTAAATATTTGAACAAATAGAATAATGTTCACTTTGTCTTTTGTATAGACAATTTGATGAATAGAAGAAGGAAAATATAAAAGTATAGGCATGAATTACCAGATGGGTAATTGCATGGGTAAGGTATTACCTTAGTGTTTTTGCAATACCTTTGGAATGTTGACCAAGTAGTCACCGGTAATGATCGTGTGGAGGCCAGGCATTGCCATGTTTCTAGGATATTGGGCCAAGTGACTCACATGTTACCGGCTGTGTTTGTGCGGAGGCCAATATCGTCAGGATTTTCCTCAATGTTTGTGCCCTGTGCAAAACATTGAAAAACTTGGGCTATTTTTGAAAAGAAATGACATAAATGCCGCCCATCCGTATTACAGGCCATTTTACGGGTAAAGCTGGGCAGGTTCTGCAGAACTGATAAAGAAAACATATATGGACCATACTTCTGGAATTTGAAGTTACGTCAAAATGGGTAATGCCTATTCTATTCAAATTAAATCCATGAATTTATAAAATAATGGTTGATGAATGGATAAGGATGGAGAAAGGAGATAGTAATTTATTCATTCAAATTTCTTTAGAAAATGGCTTTATAACATTGAAGTTAAGTTTTCAATTTATTGCATATTATTCCAAATAAATTATGACCACACTTTTCCTTGAAACATTTTATATTTAGTTAATATTTTATTTCGTATGGAAACCTGCTAGTACCGTTGTTGTACTTACCCATTATTGGGACTATTCATAAAATTGAATACATCCCTGCTCCGCTGCAGATCTCGATCTTGAACTTTCAGCAGAAGAAATGGAACTCTTCGGTTTAGAATATTAGATATGTAGAATATAAAAATAATTTGTGTAATATTATAAATTTTGGTATTGTAAATGTATATTAATATTAGTTAAATAACATGGCAAGTTTTTTGTACCGATTCTGGATCAATATTTACTATTAAAAAGGGAACCAATATTTAATTTTATATATTAAATTTGGGTCCCGACATAATTGGTATCAGAGCTATGTTTATGACCTTAGGAAAACCTAATTGGACTTTAGTAAAATAATAAATTAAATAGGAAAATTCATAACTAAATATGAGTCAATTTGACTAAGTCTTTGTTATGACTATTTCTATATTAATTTCTGCAGGAATGGCAGAAGAATATTACAGCCCTGAAGAACTTCAATTTTGGGCTTCTTATCTCCAAGATATCATGCGACATCTCCATTGTAATGAAGACCCAGTAATTAGTTCTATATTCCTAAAAACCCAAACACTACCCCCTAGTTATCTAGGTTCAGTCATAATTGTTAGTGTAGAAAGCCAAGGTCCGCTTAGGTTCGACGCTACTAGGTCCACTGCAATAGATGCTGCTCAGGATGCATGCATGAAGGCCACCATGTATTTAACTAGAAGGTTTGAGAACCGTCTGCAACATACCCCCTATAAGTACTTTCCTCAAGAAGGAGATGGAGGCTGTTCTGTTAGAGGACTTGACCCTGTAAGCTCTAATCTTTCATTAAAAACTATTGTCCCCCTGAGTTACTTGCAGCAATACCAAATCCAAAAACTCAACGAAGAAAACAAAGAACTCAGGAGTGACTTAATTTTTGCAAATTGTCTAAATGGAGAATTGGAGATCCAACAGGCTGTCCTAACAGGACACATGGATGATCCAGACTTAGAAGACCCATCAGAAGAATCAGACGTTGAAAGTGTGGAAGAAATAGATAATCCAAATCCCCCAGAAATTATAGACTTAACCCAGGATAGTGATGACGAGAAACCTTAGAATCTCCTTGTAAAATATCCTAAGAAGTTACTTTCATTTTCCCTAAGAAAGTAACTTGTAACATAACCCTTAGATAATCTAGAATAGTAACTTGTAGAATAGTTTGAAGTTACTTTCATTTTCCTAAAAGAGAGTAACTTCTTGACCCATGATATGTGTAACTTTTACTTGTAAAATTTTGCTATCACTTTCATTTTCACCTAAGAAAGTGATGCATGTTAATATAAATGCAGAAGATCCTATAACTTCTACTTGCATTCTTGAAATTCATTACATTCTGCTGATTTAATTTCTTTTATTTTCAGTTATTTTGAATTTTCTCAATGGCCGATAATTCAAGTCAATCCTCTGAAATAACTTTGGCCCAAATATTAGCCAATTTAGAGAAACAAAATAGAGAAACAGCTGAGTTTCATACTCAGCTACTAAGAGAAATTTTAGAAAGAAACCATAGAGGAAATAATGAAGTTAATGGCCTAGGAAATAAATGGATGGACTTCCAGAAAACTAAACCACCTGTCTTCTCCAATACAGTAGATCCTATGCAAGCTGATGACTGGTTAAGAGATATTGAAAGAAAATTAGATACTGTCCAATGTACTGACAAAGAAAAAGTACTTTATGCCTCTCACCAATTAAGTGGACAAACTACAACCTGGTGGTTTACTGCTCAAGAAACATTTCCGGATAAAAATAATATCACTTGGGCTAATTTTAAAAGTGAATTTAAGGGACATCATCTCCCAGATGGATTACTAGAAGCAAAACAACGGGAGTTTGATGATTTAAGGCAAAATAATAAAACTGTCCTTGAATATCTACATCAGTTTAATTATTTAGCAAGGTATGCAACTGAAGATATTAAAAATGAAAAGAAAAAGATGAAAAAGTTCATAAGAGGATTACAACAGTCCTTACAATATCAACTATCAGGACATGATTATCCCGACTTTAAGACCTTAGTGAATAAAGTCCTTATAATGGAAGAAAATAGGGGTAAATTAGAAAATTTTAAGAGAAGAAGGAATGAAATTATCAGTAAAATAAGAAATCAAAAGCCAAGAACTAGTAATTTCACTCCTAGAAATCCTCCTATTAAAAGAATGCCACCAACAACAATTCCCTCATCTTCTATTGGATGTTATCATTGTGGAGGACAACATTTAAGGAAAGATTGTCCACAAATAGCTAAAATTACATGTTATCATTGTGGACAACAAGGACACATAAAACCCTATTGCCCATGGAACCAATTGCCAACTGAAATAGCACAAGTCCGAGCAAAAGGGCAAAATGTTGGAATAAACAAAACAAACTCAAATTCAAAAACTATTCCAAACAAAGGAGGAATTTCGGCCAATAAAGGAAGAAAAATCCCTAGGAATCCTCAAGGACAAGTAAATTATGTCACTGCTAATAAAGCCGAAACAGCCTTAGATGTAATAACAGGTAATTTTACAGTTCAGTCTAAATTAGCAGTTATATTATTTGATTCCGGTGCATCCCATTCCTTTATATCCAAAGACTTTATTACTCATATAAATGTTAAAACCTTTCCTCTAGAAAACCCTTGTTATATTTTATCCCCCGATGGAAAAATCTTAGTTTCTTTAAAATGTAAACATATAGAAATCCAAATCAAAGGAGAAACCTTTCTATCAAATCCTTTAGTTATCAACATGCAAGGACTAGACCTAATTTTAGGAATGGATTGGCTATACCAAAATAAAGGGAAATTAGATTGTGAAACAAAGACTTAGACCTTAACCACTCCTTCCAATCAAATCGTAGAATATCAGATAGAACCATCAAATAAAAATCAATTTCCTAAATCAATATCTGCTATGCCCATTCAAAACCTAAACTCTATACCCATAGTAAATCAATTTCTGGACATATTCCCTAAAGAATTACCTGGTTTACCCCCTGATAGAGGATATGAATTTACCATAGATTTAAAATCAGGAACAACTCCTATTGCCCAGCATCATTATAAAATGAGCCCTCCAGACTTAGAAGAAATAAAGAAGCAACTTAAAGAATTAAAAGACAAAAGTTTTATTGAGGCTAGTTCTTCAGATTGAGCGTCACCAGTAGTATTTGTTAATAAGAAGGATGGTACCCGTAGAATGTGCATTGATTATAGAGCCCTAAATTTAGCCAATATTAAAAATAAATACCCTTTACCAAGAATCGATGACCTTTTTGATCAATTAAAGGGAGCAAGAGTATTCTCCAAAATAGATCTTAGATCAGGGTATCATCAAATAAAAGTCAAGAAAGAAGATAGACCAAAACAGCATTCACAACTAGATATGGACTTTACCAATTCACCGTAATGCCATTTGGAGTGACCAATGCCCCAGCCTTCTTTATGAGCACAATGAACAAAACTTATATGGAATATCTCGACGAATTTGTGATAGTATTTATCGATGATATTCTCATATATTCAAAAAGTGAAGAAGAACACAAACAACATTTAACCCTGGCATTACAAAAGTTAAGAGAAAACAAATTCTATGCTAAATTCAGTAAATGTAATTTCTGGATGAATACAATATCTTTTCTTGGACATATAATTACTGCTGAAGGAATACAAGTCGAGCCTGAAAAAGTTAAAGCAGTAATAGATTAGAAAACTCCAACAAACATAACAGAAATAAGAAGTTTTCTTGGATTAGCTGGATATTATAGGAGGTTCATTGAAGGATTTTCAAAAATAGCCAAACCTCTAACACATTTATTAAAGAAAGACACTTCTTATCAATGGACTGACAATTGTGAAAAGGCCTTCCAGAATTTAAAAACCAAGTTAACCACTACCCCTATTTTAATTCTCCTAGACACTAGTAAAGCCTTTCAAATTTATTGTGATGCATCTAAAAATGGGTTAGGATGTGTTTTAATGCAAGAAGGGAAAGTAGTTTCATATGCATCTAGGCAACTCAAACCACATGAATTAAACTACCCAACACATGACCTTGAATTAGCAGTCGTAGTACATGCTTTAAAACTTTGGAGACATTACCTATTAGGAAATAAATGTGAAATTTACTCTGATCATAAGAGTCTAAAATACTTCTTCACACAACCTAATATCAATTTAAGACAAAGAAGATGGTTAGAGTTAGTAAAAGATTATGATTTTGACATTAAATATCAGCCTGGTAAAGCAAATATAGTTGCTGATGCTCTGAGTAGAAAAGCATACCGTAACAAAGCAATATTACAAGAATGCCCTCCTACACTTCAAAAAGAAATCCAACAACTACAATTAGAATTCATAGAACCTGGAATATTAACTACCCTTCAACTTCAGTCAAATCTTGAAGAAAAGATAAGAAAAGCTCAAGAAAACGAACTTGAAATCAAAGAAGAAATGAGAAAACCAGAAAATGAAGATTTTAAAATGGATGAACAAGGCATCATAAGGTATATAAATCGTATCTGTGTACCCAAATCAGAAGAAATAAGAAATATAATCCTTCAAGAAGCTCATGAATCACTCTTTTCTATACATCCGGGAAGTACAAAAATGTATCAAGATCTTAAGAAAACATTTTGGTGGAAAAATATGAAACGGGATATTGCAAAACATGTAAATACATGTGATATTTGCCAAAAGATAAAAGCTGACCATGAAAAACCACCTGGATTATTACAACCTTTACCTATTCCTGAATGGAAGTGGGATGAAATAGGCATGGACTTCATTACCGGACTTCCAAAAACAAAGTCTGGATATGATGCCATATGGGTTATAGTAGATCATCTCACTAAAGTAGCTCGTTACTTACCTATAAAAACCACCTATGGAGGTAATCAATTAGCTGAACTCTATCTCACAAAAATAGTGCCATTACATGGAGTACCCAAGAAAATATTCTCAGATAGAGGTTCCCAATTTACTTCAAATTTTTTGAAACATTTACATCATGCTATGGGAACTCAATTAGCCTTTAGTTCAGCTTATCATCCCCAAACCGGAGGACAAACTGAAAGAGTAAATTAAATTCTTGAAGATATGTTAAGAGCCTGTGTCCTAGTATATGGACCTGCATGGGATATTTGTCTTCCCTTTGCAGAATTCACATATAATAATAGTTTCCAATCCAGTTTAGGAATATCTCCTTATGAAGCTTTATATGGAAAAAGATGTAGAACACCTTTAAACTGGAATGAAGTAGGAGAAAGGCAATTTTTAGGACCCCAAATAGTGCAAAATTCAGAAAACCATGTTAAAATTATCAAAGAAAAACTTAAAATAGCTCAAAATAGACAAAAAAAGTTATGCTGATAATAGAAGAAAAGACTTAGCTTTTGAAATTGGAGACATGGTTTATCTAAAAATTTCCCCAAAGAAGGGTATGCAAAGATTTCAAATTAAAGGAAAGCTAGCTCCTAGATATATTGGGCCATATAAAATTCAATTTAGAAGAGGAGAAGTAGCTTATCAACTAGAACTACCCCCAGAGTTAGAAGATGTTCACCCAGTTTTCCATATTTCCCAATTAAGAAAATGCCTTCAAGAACCCATAAAAATCATACAAACTCATGAAATTGAAATAGGACCAGACTTAACCTATGAAGAACAACCAGAAACTATATTAGAAATAATGGAAAGAAAACTTCGAAATAGGATTATTAAATACAATAAAATACAATGGAAACATCATACACCTGAAGAGGCCACTTGGGAAAAAGAATCGGACATCCTAGAAAAATTTCCCCATCTACTCTCAACCGAGTGAATCTCGAGGACGAGATTCTTTTAAGGGGGTAAGCCTGTAACATACCCATATTTTCGCCATTTTACCATTAAAATTTTTTTCTGCAAAAGTCATATTTAAAATCCCTTTAAACTTTTCCTAATTTTTGATGCATTTCCAAATCCCATATCTATTTATTACTAAAAAGAAAGTCTCATCTTTTATTTTTCAAAAATATTTATTACATAAGTAACCAATATTATTGTATAATTAAATTCTCCTCATTTTTATAAGAATTTAGAAATTTATTTCATATTTTTTTTTGACTTTCTTACAATTTTCTACAAATTTCTAAACCTCTTTCCTTTTCTGAAAATTTCAAAATACGCTTTCCCTTTCGGGAATACGCTTCCCTTCGTCAGTCTGGAGCCCCACTTGGGCCTAAAGCCCAAGGCCGAAATGGCCCAATTCCCCCCGCCGGTGCTTTAAGTGGCATCCTATGGCTGAGATCAAATCCAATTGATCCAACGGCCAAGAATCATACCGCTTCGATCTTTAACCAATTACTATAAATGGCTCTGACATGAAAAATTCACATCTCTGTCCATTTTCAGCCTGGTACATCGACCACCCAAACCAAGCGAGGACCTAACAAGAAGCCTGCTACAAAGTTTGTTTTTACCAACGTCGACAATGACGGGAAGGCGATTGCTCCTCTTTCTGCAGTAGGCCCATTTAACAACGCATGTGGTTTTCACGTTAGGGATCATGTCCCAGTTAGCCACCAAGGAGCTCCTTTGGAAAGATATCAAGGAGAACTTCAAATTTCCTGAAGGATACGAGAACAAGTTTAAGAGATACACTTTGAAGAAGATGGCAACCCAATTTCAGTCGTGGAAAGTTTACCTGAACAACAAGTATGTCAAGAAGGGAGAAAAGCCAGACTTCAACCAACATCCTAAGCTGGCAGATCACTGGGATGCATTTGAATAATACAAATTGTCAGAGGAAGGACAGGCCACGAGCCATCAGAACAAGATCAACGCTGGGAAGAAGGAATACCACCACCATCTTGGCACATGTGGTTATGTGAAGGCTATACCTAAATGGGAGAAGCGAGAGGAAGAACTAGTGGCCAAGAATATCACGCCTGCTACTGCTGAATGGGAATTCCGCCTGCGGAATTGGTTCATGGGTCACGGAGAGGCCCTTGCAGACGACGGTAGCTTGTTGATGGCACCGGGAGCGGAGGATGTTGGATACAGAATTGTCGAAACCGTCGACATGTCTCGCTCCGGTTCCTTTGTGACAGACAGGGAGAATGACGAGCTCACACGTGCACTTCAAAACCCTGAGCACCTAGGACAGACAAAGAGGAATGGGATCGTCCGTGCCATGGAAGTACGGTTTCTCCAAAGATGCCGATACGTACAGGAGCCGGTCAAGAAGCAAAAAAAAGAGAGTCGTACAGATACAACTTACTGGAAAGGGAGCTTAGAGCAACTCAGCAGAGCATCGGAGAGATTGTTGAGCAAAAGCTATAAGTGGCACTCGGTAAACTTCAAGGAGCAGGTACAAGCAATACATAGGCCGACGCCATGGTTAGTCCGCCCACCTCCGCGCGACGGAGTAGTTGCGCGTCCAACGCCACCGCACTTTCTACGGACCTGGGACAGTACGCAGTGGACAGCATCAAAGTTCGCCGGGAGTGTGAGCTACACATTCAGGCGCATAAGCTCTCCACCAAGGTGGCTTATGGCGTGGCGTACCCGGTGGAGCCGGGTCAGCTTTTCCACTGCAACGAGATCCCACCAGGTTACTCGAAGGTCATAGTAGAGGAGGTGTCGAGCGGCTATGAAGATCTTCTGCTCGAGATTGCTGGAGGGGATGACATCACCAAGCTTGGACAGGCCCTCCACGGAATCATCCTCTGGCGAAAAAGGTACATCATATTTCCAAAGACCGTGGAGGTGACCTCTCCACCAATAGAAATCCAACAATTGGAGCTGACCGAAGGGACCATACCTCAACCGCAATGACAAAACACGCCTCCTCTTACATCATTTTAATGACATGCCTCGTCTCCAATACAGAGCACTCCGCCTCCACCTCCTGCTCCACGAAGCCCGGCTCCACAATCTCCTCCAAGGAAGAAACTCCAAGTACGAAGGAACAGTACTGCGACGCTACCCCCTCCCAAGAAGGCCCAGTCTAGCCGGTCAACACAGTTGTCAAAGGAACCTCCGAAAAGGGCATACGACATGACGGCTAAGGAGACACGAGAAGTAGTTCAAAAGGAAATTGAGACACACTTCGCACCAAAGGTGCCACCTCCCAAGGCGCAAATTGATCCGAAAGCTGCAGCCCACTTTGTGACATGCCGTGCAGTGCCTCTTCCTGCCTCGACTAACTACGAACGCACAATAGCGAAGGCTGCATTGAAAGGGAAACGGGCTAAGGCGGCGGCGGCACCTAACAAGACAGCCCAAGATTACCAGCTAGAGGAATTTTTGAGAGAGTCGTAGTCGTCTTCGCCGCAGCCTATGGAACTAACAGATGATCTTCCAACAGCAGAGGTCAGGTGGCCATATAAGCTGGGCCAAGAGTTGGTTGCACCAGAAAAGATAAGGGATCTACCAATCAAGATGCGACAATTTCATGAATGTACATGGAACAGTCCGTTCAAGGAAGAACAATGTTCCCCGTCCATATAAAAAACACAGATTTCTATCGTGGGGATGAACTCATATGGATGGAATTCGACGACTTCTACCAATTTTACTATCGAGACGCCGTCAACGTGTCTCTAATGAGCTGTTGGTGTCTGTAAGTACTTCCAGCTAATGATTGAGTTTACCATATATATGTGTGTTAATTTCGCCGTAGTTCAAGCTGCAAAATCTAATAAACCATCCCCTTGTATGTAGAATGGAGATTCAACGATGTAGAAGAGAGATTATCTTCAACATCGGCTTCATCAACCCATCAATTGTCAACGAGCCTAACTGTAAACGCAGGCCAAAAGAAATTGAAGATTACATTCTGTAGGCTCTTTTAGAACAGTACTACAAACCGTACATATACGCCCTTCAACTTCAAAGACGTATATATACATGTCATCACACAACCTCTCGCTTATCCTTTTTCAAGACATTCATAATATGACTAATTACATATATGTTGCAATACATATATATGAATAGGTTTCATCGATCCTACTTATTATCAATCTCGATAATGCGAACATCACTGCAAGACTCAAGAAGAAAACCACAAAGAAGATTTTCAGTTTGTCATTGATATTCTAAACAGTAACATTGAGATGCCAACCTACATATATATAAGTACTTCGAATACTCATAATTACTATTCATATAATAACGCATGATAGGGCATTCGCCACGTTCCGAACGAAGCATAGAGGAAAAAGTTCTAGGAATGAATTCACAGTGCAATTCAGCACTCGAGTACGTACTACAAAATATCAATTAACGAATATATATATATGGCGTAAAAATTTATCTTCTCAATAATTAATTGTATTCTTTTGAAATATCACTCCAGGTTCTACAGCAATCAGCCGAAAACAACTTATGTGACTATTATGTGTGCCTCTACATGCAAAATCTTACCCACGGTGATATGCGACAACTGGACAACGAGGTGCGTGTGTGTGTTAAAAACAAGTTTCTTAATACACTTATACTTGACGTGTTCAAAGATTCATTTATTTCTTTCTTTTCGTAGCCCAACATCGATGAGACAGGCGTGATCCCATCGCATCAGGTTGAAGCAATCCAAGAACAACTTATTGGCTTCATTGTCGATGAGATTATAACCCCTAGAGGCGAGTTCTACGCAAAGGCATGGAGAGATGGTCCTTAATAAGGATAGGTGAACTTACGGAATCTTCGTCTATAGGCGCAAAGAGCGATGCACGTAGGAAATGATCTCAAGATCACTACCTTTGTACTCTTCGAAAGTTGTAAAACGTTGCTTGTGCTAATCATCATTTCATGTATTGTAAAACTTGTATATATATATATGCATTTAATTTGTAATTAAATTATAAATTCATATGTCGGGACCCTCCCCTGGCGGAGGTGAGGTCCCACCTGTGCTTTACCTGTGCTAGTCCCTGGATCAGTAGCTAGCACACACAGATACAGAATTTGTATCACAACCATGACGATTAATTTACATAAATTTACATCAGAGTGCGCCTTATGGCATGGTTACATAGTTTGGCATGAAGGCCTTACAAAAGCGGAAGTTCGTATATTACAACTGAAACTCCAAAAGAAGAAAACCGAGGCAAATCCCCACAGGCAGAGCTGGAGGAACGCAATCCTAGGCGTCGAGGTACTCTTCGTCTTGGATTCCGATGGCGAATCCTTCGTCGTGGTACATCTCCTCCTCGGGGTTCCATTGTTGTTAGCCTCACCGCCGTTGGAATGAGCGACCCAAGATAAAAGGCGAGGGTGAGTATACTTTATACTCAACAAGCAAGGCTGACTACCATGCATCTAAGGCTTGACAAAGGAGAGTTAGGGGTTTTTCTTGCATAAAGCCAGTTTTACAAAATTTTACCTAAGATTTTATAAAATGATTTAAAACATGTTGAGAAAAACAAATGTTTGAATCAATTTCTTTGAAGTTCCAAGACCCACCGGTTTTGCCCAACTCGGCTACTCACGGCACCCACTGCAAACACCTCATCGCCACAAAGACCCACTATGAGGAGAAAAACCAAAACACACGACCGCAATCGTGGTTTTCCTTTGAAACACCATTTTGAAAACAAATAGAGAAGAAGTACCATGAGGCGCTTCCGTCGTCTGCCCTGACCGTGGACACGGCTATCATGATAGTTTTATACTCTGCAGAGATCGCACGCTTTACCCATGCGAGGTGGCTTTTCCCGAGAGTGCCCCCAAAGGAAAAGATCACCACAAGGCCTTTTTCCAAGCTCCTCCTAGCTAAGACATTCCCGCTAAGGTTTCCACACCGATGCCCCTCTTGCGCCAATAGAACAGCACCTACTGCCTACTCCACCGACTAGAATGCCAAAGTTAGGGACTGAAGGATACTAGGCCAGGGCCCGCCCATACAGGCACACACGGTCGCACTGTTGTACTTAGCTCGTCTACCTTAAGGAATCGGTCCTTACGGACCTGGGTGGTTCCCACACTGGGCCCAAGTCTCGTGCTCGCGGCACCCACCTTGCATCCATCCACCCCGATCAGGTTTTGCAAAACGGTTTTACCCGATAGCACCCACTGTCTTAACTACACCCATGACAACACCCACTGTCCTTTTAAATCAAACATTTAGACAAGCATTTAATAATTGCAGCTATTAAGAATGAACGACAATTCAGTACTAAGCATTTCTAAGCAGTATGCAAAATCTAATTCAAGGGTGATGTCAAGTATTAGCAATTTTAATAATCCTAGGGCAGCAAGGAACATTTTAGCAGAATAAATTACTGATTAGGTATTATCTAATTTGCTAGGTGATTAGCATTTTAATTTCTAAGATAACATGCATTTTGTAAATGTCTAAAAATTGAGTTTCAAAATCATAGGACACAAGGTTTCAGCACTTGCCTTGCTCAGCAAATTCCTGGTGATCCTCCGAGGGATGGGTCGCGAAACTATCGTCGTTAATACCTAATAACAAAATAACCAAAATAAACACAATACCAAAATTAATATGAAATGCATGTGAATGGATATGCATAAATATGATGAAGGTAATTTAATCTGAAAATTGTATAAATTTTACTTGACTTCTTTTTTATAAAATTGGAAATTCTATATTTCAAATGGAATTTAATCAATGTATATATGTAGCAACATATTTCTTTTTAAATGAGAAATAAAGAAAAAATAAAATAATTCCTTAAAATAAATGTTTATGTTATTATATTTCATCATTTCAGAAATTGCTAATTTATTTTTATTTATCAAAATCATTTAAGGTTAATTAATTTATGTCTTTATCTTTAAAAAGCTAAATCTAAATCATGTATTAATATGCATCAAATTATTTAAATTATATTTTTAAATTAAAGTCCACATTTTTCTGAGTTTTTAGAAATTTATTTCACTAATTTTGGATTTATATTTTTAAAGATACAAAATTTACAAATTGCGCTTATTTAAATAAGCAATTGATAAATAGAGGAAAATCATGAAGCCGTGGCTCGGCTTTACCAAATGATCCGGTCTTGTGAGGCGGTGGCCCAGCCACCCTGCCACCATGGGCATGGCTGACCATGGCTGCATGGCACATGGCTACATGGGCAGGCATGGACATGGCGCGGTGGCGCTCATGTCTGACGCATACACATGCACTTGGCGGGTGCTTGGCAGGCGGTGTTCAAGACGGCTGATGCTGGCATGGACGGCATGGCGTGTCTTGATGGTATGGCAAGTGGTCGACAAAGGGGCCGTCCGTCACCACTTGCCAGGCCGGTGACACGGCGGCCACTGCTCGGCGTCCATTTGAAAGAGAGGGAAGGGAAGCGGCTGGCGGCGGCCGATTCTGGCGAAGTGAGCCACGGCCATGTGAGTGAGTGAAAGAGAGAGAGAGGAAAAGCTGGGGGGGGCATGAGGGCGAGGCTTGCATGGCGAGGTCAGGCGGCGACTTCAGGCGGCGGCTGTCATGGAAGACGGCATGAAGCCACGGCCAGTGAAGTAGAGGTAGGCGCGGGTCGGCGAGGAAGGAGGAGGTGAGGAAGGCTCGGGGTGGCTCGGGCTTAGGCGGCCGAGGCGGTCCGGCGGCATGGCCGTGTTTCAAGCGGGGCATGGAGCACGTCGCCGCCTGCCTCCCATGAGGAGGGGGCGCGGTGGTGGGCGAACTCCTAGCAGCCCGGGAGGAGAAGAGAGAAGGAGGAGTGATTACACGAGGAGGCCGACGGCGTGTGGGCAAGACGAAGCCGGCGGCGTCCTCCGGCGACCTCCCATGATGAGGCATGGGCGACTGGAGAAATGGAACGAGGGGAGTGAGAGGAAGGCGGTGATGGAAGGGATCGGCCGGGGAGGGTCTCACCGGCGAGATCAAGGGAGGCAGTAGGGACTGGGAGGGAGAAGAAAACCGAGAGGGGTATCAGAGAGAGTGAGAGAGAGAGGGTAGCGTGGGAGGTAAGCAAGGGGGGAGGCAGGGGAGGGGTGAGGTGGCAGGCTGAGAGGAGGGGTGAGGTGGCAGGTTGAGAGAGGAGTGGAAGAGGAGTGGGCTCCACATGTAAGAGAGAGAGAGAAAAATGGAGAGAGGGAAAAATAGGTTGGTGAATTAGGAAAAATCTTATTTGTGATTAAACCTATTTAATTTGTAATTCATGTTTTTATTTGGATTGAGTTTTTTTAAAGTTATTGTTTCAAAAATTCTAATGTGTAACTCACAAATTTCACCAACTTTTATAATGGCCTTTTTCAGTAAATATTTTGTAATTAATACTTAAAAACAAATCCTTTTTAAATTAATATTTTAGGAAATGGGATATAGAACATGCACTTTATCCAAAAGACTTTTAAAATAATTTAAATCACAGGTAATGATACCATGCTTTTACAAGATTTGAAAATCCCATTAAAAACTTTTCCTTTTTCTGAGAAAACCCAATTATATGATTTATAATGCTCAAAAGTTATTGTAACATACTTATTTTCAAAAAGTTTTAAATTTTAGCGAAATTCATTAAAATGTAATTGCATGATTCATGATGATTTTCAGTTTTTGAAAATAGGGATGTTACATCATACTATTTGTGTAAATAAACTAATGGTTTTCTCAATTATAATTTATATTTAATTATGCAGAAATAAATTTGTAGTTGTATTTAATTTTATTGTCAAAATTCATATTTGAAAGTCTAGCTCAAAAAGCCATGTAGCTGTCGGGCTCTCCACAAGCGGTTTGTAAGAACAACCGCTTGTGGAGAGAGCACACGTGGCGTCTCGCCATGCTCAGGGGCTCTACAAGCGGTTGGTAACACCAACCGCCAGATTTGCCCCCACGCGGTCGCTTCCATCGCGCTTCGACGCTTCAACCGCTTGTGGTGCCGCACCACAAGCGATTCGGGGAACCGCGAGTGATATCCAGAGCGTATCACTCTCGGTTGCGTACAAGCGGTTCGATAACTGTTTGTGAAAGCGGTTACGAACCGTTTGTGTTGTACTGTTCTCTGGTAGCGTACGCATTTAACTATAAAACTTGTTATTTAACACACTCATATATTAATACCGGGTCGTTTTACATCGTGAGTGGTTTAGAAAATTTTGAAAGCTTAAATATGTGAAAATTATTTTCAATTAGAAATTTGTTTCAAATACGTTAACTTTTGGTAGTTTTAGAAAATATTTTTCCTGGAATGTTTCTGCTCCAAAGTATTTTTCTATAACTTTTACAGCCAAATCACTTGTTACGCCATGTGTGTAGGCAAGGTGGATAAAATTGGATATCACATGAAAGAAAAACCACCATCATAAGGGCATGTCCAACAGTTTGCCCCATTTGATCCATTTGGGACACACTGTTGGAGATGTAAATAGTGATGTGGCAGTGAATAGTGAATATAGAGAGTGAAATAGTGATAGAATTGTTATTGGGAGATAAATAGTGATATGATAATGAATAGTAATGGGGTTGTGTCCTAACATTGTAAACGAATAGTGATAAGGTTGGGACAATGAGACACACTGCTGGAAATAAGCTAAACTACTCAGAGCTTAAAACAATCTGACATTAATAGATAAGGCGTTGAATAACCGATTTGATAATTTAAAAGTTAAAGCGGAAAAAATATATTTTGATACTTGAAAAGCGTAACATGAACTTCTTTATTTCATGCAACCGCTCAACCAAAGAAGTAGCAAGCGGGCTACTACCTCCGTTTCATAATGGTTGTAGTTTTAGCTAAATGCACACAAAATAAGGAGACATGAAAAATGACTTGTCTACCCTCATTTAATGAAGGGTAGTTGAACAGATTAGTTTAAATAGATGACTGCATTAATGAAGGGTTCAAAGGTCATATTGGTTCTAAAGTTGTATTGGAATGTGAGAACTATAACCATTTTGATAAAAATTTTGAATGCTAAAACTACAACCATTATGAAACGGAGGAAGTACGTTGCAAATGGAAGCGGATAATTGTCGTATTTCTTGCTACAGGATTGACTGACTCATTGTACAGTCAATTTGCGGGGGACAGAAGGTCCAAACAAGAAAAACGCCTCACGGTCAAAGTAACTACTTGTAGCCGTTGGGAGTTTTTCACCGCGCGGTACTAGTTGAAAAGGAGCAGTAATACTAACTGTCTGACGGCTCGGCTCCTGCCGCCAGCTACTTCAAACGGTTCCATCGGGCGCCAGCCGCGCCACACGCATGGCCCAACCAGCACGCGTACATGGTAGTTTTCTGACAGATGGGGCCGAAAAGCATTGGGCCCCACCAGTCGGTGCCTCGGAAGAGGATAAGGTGTGGTGCGCGCTCGTGGATAATCCCCTCGCGTTGAATTCCCACGCACCGCGTGCCACGCGTACGGCCGGGATGCGCCCGCCGGATTCCTGTGACTTTTCCTACGCTCCTCATTGCTGCGGTGACTCGAGTTCCTACTCCTTCCCTCTTGTTCCTTGGAGCATCCGTAGTAGAAACCTTATAGTAGTATAGAAATAGAGTTTTAAAGATAGAGTTTCTGGTGGAGTGAAGAAATCTTTTAGGGTGTAGTGTAAAGTGTGAAGGAATTTTAGAGTAATGGAGAGAGAAAATAGGGATAGAGCGTCTGGTGTGGATGCTCTTACCGTTTCAGACCTCTTCTCTCCGACCGCGGTTTTTTCCTGGTTTCCTTGAGGGGTTTGAACTGTTTTACATAAAATTTCCATGGAATTTATGTATTCTAGACATGTTTTTAGATTAGCTAACATCATTTGAATTGTCAAATTTCAAGGAAAGATATTTTACACTCTTGTGCTCTATTTGAGCAAACGACAGTCGCGCTTTGTATTTAGGGAGCTAAAAGCTTTGAATTATAGTTTGTTTGATAAACCGTGGAGTATAATAACGCGTGACAACATATCAAGTACAAAATTAAAGAAACAAACAATTTTAAGAATGATTTTATTATTTTTTATAGCTAGATATACATGGAAGGGTTGTGCTGAGAGCATACTTATGTGTTAATTATCAGCAGTGTAAGCTGTAGCTTTTGCATCATCAAACATATAGTTGAAACCTTTTTATCTCCTTTATCGTTACCAAACTTGTTATACATGGCATATTATTATCTTCTAATAGATATACAAAAAGGTCTACAAAGAAATTAGACGTGTATTACTCAAAACTGCAAATTGTCGTTTCCACATAAAGTATGTATAGCTTTGATTTCTTTATCTCCAAAAGTAGGATAAACCATATTTATCGCAATAGTCACGTTTCTAGAGACTTAGCCACCATGATGAACCTTGTGACCACCAACCAAGAGTTAATTGTCTTGTCAACTAAGTGTATCACGATATCATTTGAATAAAAAATGGTGTACTTTTTTACAAAAAGTATCAGAGGTCTAAGAACCTATGATGCAATTTGCGATCCTTTTGATGCAATACTCTAAATTGTCAAAATTTTAAGGCAAGATCTTTCGTATTTTGTGTTTTTTCAGACAACTTATCTCATTTGTTGTTGCCAAAACTGTTATATGTGGCATATTATTATCTTCTGTACTAGGTATTCATGAAGGACAAAAAAAAATAGATGTGTATTGACTACCAAGACTGACAGTAAACTATCATTTCTACATAATTATAGGTGTATATGTATCTTTCTTTTATCTCCTTATTTACGAAAATGGTAATTTATATTATATTGCATTTAGTGTGATAGACCATATTTACTGTAATAGTCGCCCTTCTAAACGATTAGCCAATATGATGAACCCCTGCGACAATCAACCATTTTTTTTCATCCAATTGCATATCACAATATCATATCCGTATCAAAATTGGCATAATCAACCAAGTTAATTGTTTAAAGCATAGGTCTAAGTATATATCATGCAGTGTTCGCTATTTGTTCAAATTCAATACTTTTGTGAATTGTGACCATGATTTAAACAGATATTTTTTTTTTCTCTATGGACATGTCAACTGGTTGGATTGCTCTTGTAGGTTGTTGTGTCTCTCTCTATCCTTGTCCCCACCCCAAACCAATCTAGTAGATATAACCCCTGATGCCATGCAAAACACATTTAGCATCTGCATTGAAGCCACAGTGGTAAAACAGTGAATTGCTGTGCTTCTAACCAAAGATTTGAAAAAAAAATGTGAAAATAAATAATAAGTATATACTCCATATCCATACGATTAACAAGACCAACGACAGCTCTTTCCTATCAAATCTTCCAAATAACGACAAGATAAGATACTCAGCACATAAATAACTACGTATCTTTTTTATTTAGAAAAACATTCTAGTAACAACTACCATTAAAGGAGAGATTACATATTAATTATTTCTGATGACAAAAATCCTTTTAACAGATTTGTTAAAAGAATTAGAAAGTTACAATGCTACCAAAGAATGAGATATAGTATTTTAAAGTTCCCTATGGTTATGAGTGATGAACGATAGTCTTATCTTATATTTCACGTTTTTGTTCTCTCAGATGTTCCAATTTTACACGTATGCCGTTGGTTGTAGCTTTCGAGTTTCTCGATTTCTTGCGATAGTCTCATCTCACATTTCATGTTTTTGTTCTCTCAAATGTTCTAATTTTACACATATACGTTGGTTGTATCTTTCAAGTTTTCCGATTTCTTGCGTAGAAGTTTAATCCAACGGAGTTTATCGGTTTCGCTTCTTTCCTTTCCACAGAGAAACACGAGTGCTTCGCTGTGGTTTCAGTAAATGTCAGTGCAAATGCGCGGCGGGTGAGAGGATTCTTAAGAGGACTGGGCGGTCTCCGCACTGGCTCCCCCATAGCATCCCGTTCCCGTCCACCGGAAGTGGAAGCGGACTTTCCCCAATCACCCAGCCTTCCCTCCCTCGTCTTGCTCTTCCTTCCACACGCGTTCTGCTCCTCCCGTGCCCCGCGCCGCAGATCCTCGCGCCCACGCGCCACGCCGGGAGCGCGCGCCCATGGAGGTGTCCGGGCAGGCGTCGTGGCCGGACGACTTCCGCTGCCCCATCTCGCTCGAGGTCATGACGGACCCCGTCATCCTCCCCTCCGGTCACACCTTCGAGCGCCGCTGCATCCAGCGCTGGCTCGACGGCGGGCACCTCACTTGCCCTGTCACCAACCTGCCGCTGCCCCCGTCCCCGTCGCTCATCCCCAACCACGCGCTGCGCCGCCTCATAGCGGCCGTGTCTCCGGCGGCTGCGGCTGCGGCGGCGGGGTTGGGGGAGGGGGAGGGGGAGAAGGGCGGGGCTGCGGAGCGCCAAGAAATGGCTTTGGAGGAGTCGTCCGTGTCGGAGCTGCTCAGGCGGGCCAAGTCTGGGGCGGCCGGGCGGAGGGAGGTGCTGGAGTCCGGCGACTCAGCGGTGCTGCTGCGGCACGCGGCGGCCGGGGACGAGGCGGCGGCCAGGGCGCTCTTGCACCTCAGCCTCGACGGCGACGACGCGCGCGTGGGGCTTGTGGCCGACGGCGCCGTCGACGCCCTCTCCGCTGCGGTGTCTGGGGGCGGCGCGGCCGCCGCCGTCGCGGCCACGGCGCTCACGAGCCTCGCCACCGTGGACGTTAACAAGTGCACCATCGGGGCGCACCCCTCAGCTATCCCGGCGTTGGCCGCGCTACTCCGGCTCGGCGGCCCGCGGGAGCGCCGCGAAGCCGCGACGACCCTCTATGAGCTCTGCAAGCTGCCGGAGAACCGGCGGCGCGCGGTGCGCGTAGGTGCGGCGCCCGCGCTCGCGGACCTGGCAGCCGCCGGCTCTGCCCGCGCCGTCGAGGTGCTCGGCCTCCTCGCCAAGAACCGCGAGGGGCGCCAGGAGCTGTCCAAGATACCGGACATCGTGCCCGTGCTCTCCAGCGTCGCCAGCAGCGGCAACGCCCGTGCAATTGAGCAGGCCTTGCTTGTCTTGAACTGGATTTGCTCAGAGAGCGACGAATTGGCAATAGAAGCAATAAAGCTGGGAGCTTTCCAGCTCTGTGAGGCTCTGGTGAACGATGACAATTGCAAGATTGCCAAGAACGCGGTGGAGTTGGCCCGGACGCTCGAGAAAGCATAACAATGAAATATCCAAAGATTAAATTTTTTGAAATTTTGATTCAGCGCTTATTCAAATCAGTGTTGGCCTCAGTGTACAAAGGTAGAAACAGCAAAGGTGAAATTTTTATCTTCTCTTTTTGTTTATCGTCCCTTCCCTTTTCATGTTGTAGCGGCTCTGGAAGGAAGAAAAAATAAGTAGAAATTAGTTTTTTGTTCATATATTTAGAAAAAAAACATGGTTCATGAACTGCTTGGGTCCTTCGGTTGAACTCCAAATTTAGAATCATCCAATCTGAAATGTCGTAAGTATGATACATCTGATCAAGTGATCATATGCTCTGAAGTGGCTCTAGTGCAATCCCTGCTCTCTTTTTCTATCATGTGTGCCATAGTTTGATATGAGGAGGATTGGATTGTGTGTATCTGCCTATCATCCCCTTGTGGTGTACTTGTATGATAAAAAATGAAAATGTTCGATTATTGGAAGTACTAAGGCTGTGATTCTTTTGCTTGCTCAGAAATGTCGGGGTGTTTGCTTGACTTGTACTTCCTAGGATATTTTCTCTGTGAGGTTTGACATTTAGTACAATAATTTCTGTCAAGTGGTGCACTTAAAACTCGTGCATTGTCCTAAGTTTTCCACATCTGAATTAAAATAATTTGCATCAGCATACTGTTGTTCATATAATATAGCCAATAAAGATCCCACATCATACTCGTGGAGTACCTCCTCAAGATCGCTTGAATCATCATGGACCTTAAATTAATTGGTAGATTGTGTAACTGTTATTGCTCATTATTTGGGGAGGACCCGAGATTCTGGGATAGGCTAACTTTTGCTCTATAAACTATATGAAGTTCTACATCAGTCGTCGAATAAACTATCTAAATGCTCTAAAGCAGAAAAAGATTATACCAATAAGAGATGTTGCAAGTTGCAACCGGGCAATGGGATTCTCTCGAGATTGCTTGTATCACTCTAGTTCTTAAAGTAGTGAGCGGTTATTATTCAACTTTGATTGTCATTTTGTTTGACAAATATGTCTTCATTTTTTAGATGGTCCAATGTTTGCCATATCAACTAACTTACAGTTTCCACGTCAATTAGATTTGAAAAGGTCTAAATACACAATTGTCTTGTTAGTCCATGACAAAGCAGTGGGGCTTCTTAAGATTCGATGTGATCAAGTAATACTTTTAATAAATTAACTGCTTACGCTATAGTTTTTTCCACTTGTTTTCTGGAAAGGGTGTGTAGAATTTTTAGTGATCTTACCTTTCACCATACATCACTTTACAATTTCCATGCTATGTACAATAAAAGGTAGACTGTTCCTCTTTGATTTGCTATAAGCAAGGCCCCTTTGCTTTTCTAGAACTTCACAGAAAACTTAGGGGATTATGCAGTGGTGATGTGGCCTTGATGTTGACAATGTCTGAATGGAAACCTAGCAACCATAAGATAAGGGTTGACCTTGACCACAAACTTTTCTTGGAGGTGGTTGGTATGTCCATTTGGAAGCATGGCCTGTTCTAAACCAACAAAAGTCCGTTGGCGTCATTACTTAAAAGTTGTGTCACAGGGATCTAATTCGAGATCTTGCTTAGTGGACAGGATTAAGCCATGCAGGATGCAATCATCGACTACCCTGCTTCTGAATTGCTCTGAGTGGGTCAGCTCGTGCCATTGGCACATTGTGTGATGTGCACAGCTTTCCTCCATGTACATGCTCCCTTTTCTGAACTGATTTGGCCGTGCACTGTGCATCATCTTTGACCGAGCAGTTGAATGGGCCTCCTGCCAAGGTCGATTTGACCATGAATATATGGCAGGTTAGTTTACTATTGGGTGCTAAATTGCTAACCTATTGTCAAGGATTCATACTCTGATTAAGTGAATGATGTGAAATGTTGTATCATTAAAAAAAAGTCTCTCCATTTGTAGCATGGTTTGTGGGGTGTGATGGTGATGTGCTCACCAATGGATCTGCTCCATTTAGGTTGAAGCATCTAAGCTTCTCCAGCAGCCACTTCAAATTTCTACTCTATAACACTATTTCTTATACACTCTATTCATCATTTAAAATCTCTTCATACTTTACACTACACTCTAGTAGATTTTTTATCTCCAACGGCTACTCTATTTTTAAAAAGTAAGATAAACATTTCAGTTAGCATTGGCGCCTGTTTCCTGAAACTATTTTCTTCCGTGATTCTGGTGCCTTTCTTGGTTTGCTCCCTGCAATGTCATTCAGAGCTGAAGCGAAAGGACAGTGTGTTCATAATTGTACTCAGTTTCTTGTAAGATTGTAAGTGCATCTATAGCAAAGTCTCTAAAATAGAATCTTCTTTATATCTAGAGTCTCTCGTCCTACGGCAGAGCCTTTATTTCAGTCTCTAAATTTAGAGTTTCTTTCTCACATTCTCTAAATTTAGAGGCTCTCTATATCAACCTCTGTTTTTCTAAATAGAGGCTTTATTGGAGAGGATGAAAATATAGAGAGCGAATAGTGATTTAGAGAAGGTGTGTAGAGATCTAATTTTAGAGTTTCTGTTAGAGATGCCCTTAGTAAGCTAAAGCTTATGGCACCAGCGCCAATTCTTCAAAAGGTAAAGCTGGTTCCATATTTTTTTTTATTAATTCTCTCGTGTGAGCTTTCTGCAAGGCTGCAAGGCTTCGGCCACTGGTGAGTGGTGATTGCGCCTGCAGGGATCATAACAATAGTGACAGAAGTGATAGGTCGCCTCATTAGAACAAGTGGTCCATGTTAGTCAGTGAGGGCACCTGTTTCGTGAAATTTCGTCATTTAATGGAGCAGCGATGTAAAAAAAAAAGAGCTTCGTAATTCCAGCCCGATTTTAAATTTTTGAAAACTAAATAAAAACTAGCGAAATTTTAAAAAATAACTAATGGTGAATTTCAAGTTTTGAAATCTGAATTCGAACCGTGTTTGGGCGAATTTCAACGAATTTTGAGCAAAATTTTGGTGCTGCTGTGGCCCGTGGGGTTGTGAATTGCGACCTTAAAACGAAATATGTAGCCCTGGTGTGCTCAAAGGCAGAAGTTCTCCTCAAATAAATTGGGGATATACTGTTCTCAAACTTTAACACAACCCCTTTCTCAAAAAAAAAAAAAAAATTAAACACAGCCATTCTCCTAAATGATTGGAGATGTGTATCAGCAGAGAAGAGCAAACAGTCATCTATAATTCCATGGAGTGCGTCTGTTAGTGATCGAACTGTGAGGGGGGGGACACAGACGACTGACGCATCTGAGACTCATGGAAAGCGGCATATGCTACTACTACACCGCATGCATGCCATGGAATCTGATTCAGGTAATGGATGGCAATCAGTGAAAAACACAGACAAGAAGAGGGAAAGGATGGCAAAGGGAGACAAGAGCAACGAATGGATTGACAAAACTGTTCGAGAGAAGATGCTGTCAAGAGGAGGCGCATCCAAAGTTTCAAAAACCGCAAAAAACCGGTCACGACGTTTGGACGTGGCGATGGTAGCTATGGTAAAAACAACTATGACTTGAAGCCAACCCAATTCAAATTTACCTTTGTGGACACTTGGTTTTTGTGAATTGCGCTCAGTTATTTGAGGGTTTCTATCTGTTTTTTAAAGGGAAGACGGTTTGCTCTTTTTTCGAGGTTTTGATGGGATTTTTTGGTAGTCCTGGTGGAAAGCCGTCCTTGGTTTTTTTAACCTTTTAAATTATGTTTTTTTAAAAAAATTTCTGGTTTTTCGGCTGAAAGCCGACCTAATGCCGCGAAAAAAAAAACCATTACCGAGTACCTCGGTTTTGGGCGTTAAAATGAAATTTCAGGTTTTGGGGGTTAAAACAAAATTTGAAACCATGGGCACATCCATTGTACAGGGAGTCTGCAGCTGCACCAAGTAGTAGCCTTTCAGGTTAGGCTCCAGTTCAACTGAACATACAGAAGCCTTTAAAACACTATTCACCACTGCTCTATCCATTTTTCTAAAATTTCTTCACACTTTACACTATACATAAAAGATTCCTTCACTCCACCAGAAACTCTATCATCAAAAGTCAGCGCTACAGTGTTATAGGGTTTCTACTACGAATACTCTTAGCTCTCTTTTCATCATGTCGTGTCTTCTCCTGATATCTCCTCTTCCTCAGCCCATCTCAGACTCAGACAAGTATCATCATGCTGGATGATGAACAAAACAAACAGCTTTGGCAGCCAAACTGAAGGTTGTGCTTGATGCTGCTGGCCCCAGCGTGTTGGATCTTGAAATCTAGTGTTTTGCCTCCATGCCTGACAGACGTCGGCTTGCCATGAATGATGACTGGGACCATGCCTGTTCTCCATCTTTGTCTGGACGTGGCGGCCACCAGGGTACGCGATTATCGCAATTTCGATTATCCTCACTAATCACGATACGCTCTCGAGAATCGGTGAAAAATCGGGCGGAGTTTGCTCGCCAAATTTTGAATCCGATCTCGATACCATAATCGACCAATGTCAACCAAAATCGACCTGTTTCGAATTTCAAATTTTTTGCAATTTCGAAGCGACCAATCTCTAGTGATAATCAAGTTTTTTTTTTTTTACCTTTTTTCATTTTTTAATTTTAAATTTAATTGTTTCAACAACCGGTTTCATCCTAGGATTTTCCCTATCGAGCTGCAATAGTAAGGGTGATCGCAACCATTATGTGATAATCCTCGATATTGTGAACCCTGCTGGTCACGGATCCTCGGCCATCTATAGCTTGGCTGGACCTGAACTTTTCTCGGCGATATCACGATACATGGTATATAGGTTTTTTTAACTAATATAATCACTACTAGAGAACAGGGCATCACAAGCGGTATATCACAAACGGTTCAATACGCACCGCTTCTAATAGTTGCAACACAAGCGGTTCAATAGGTCATGCCAGAAACCCTCTCTACAAACGATTCGTAACACGAACCCCTTCTAAAGCCCAAGCAATAGAAGAGGTTCGTGTCACGAACCCTTTCTAAATCCCTAAGCACCTCTAGCAGCGGTTGGGGACACGAACCCCTTCTAAAGCCTAAGAAGAAGGGGTTCAGATACTAACCGCTTTAAAGAACTTTAGAAGGGTTCAGATATTTAACCACCAGTAGAGACCTATTTTTCGAATTGTTAAAAGGAAAGCTTGCCTTATCTCATCAAAGAGCACGCGTGGTTGTGGTGGCTGTTTCGCTGTTAGTGAACTTATTGGTCTGCTTATTTACTAATAAGCCAAACTTGAAAAGCTTTTCAAAGCAACTTAAAGAACTTGGCACACTTCGTTTAACTTATTTTTTAGAGTTTTCTGACACATCTTTCAAACAAAAAACAAATGGACCAAAAATACCAAAGCATTCACGTTGAAAAGAACAGGCCTATTATTCTATGACATATTGTAGGCCCTATACTTGCATAAATAGCAATATACAGATTCCGGATGGTTTTCTAGTCAATATTCTTCTCCTAACTTGCGCTACCAGACGTTGAACAAGGCCGGCCGATGGATGGAAACAAGTCCAAGCGAGGCCACTTGATTCGTCGGCAAGTAAAAGACATTGACTACTGAATAGTCAGATTGATTGGTTCGTGAATGTGGTTGGGGACCAGGTTCACGTGTGCTGCTATTTAATTCTAACTAGGAACACACAAGCTTGATTTCATGGATTCTTTTTGGACCATGGTTTATTGTTTACCAAGTTTCTCCGCAAATCAAATAGTTTGGCATTTTAAAGCTGTTTCTTAATATTTTAAAGCCGCTTCTTCGAGCACATACATTGTGATCAAAGAAGGGCATCAACAATAGTTGAAGGCAGCATTGCTTCTAAGATGGGACCTATGCATGCTTGGTATGTAAGGCTTTGAGGCTCGCCCCAACAATACTTAAGTTAGGACCCACTAGACCCATTAATCATGGACAACTATATGATGCATTTTATGTTTAGAGGCTACCTCTAAGCTTGGAGGTTGTCTCTAGCTTAGAGATAGTTTTTGGAGCACCCACAATAGTTAGAAGTTGTCTCTAAGCAGGAGAGAGAGAACTTAGAGAAAGCCTTATGGCATGTTTGGTTGCTTGGTTCCCTCTAGCCTGGATCATATGAGGTATCCAGACTATTATGGGACAGTTTGAGTAGATACAAGAATGGTGTTTGGTTGATTGCATGAGATGAATCAAGTTGTTGACAGATGTTATTTGGTTGCTTACATAAAAATGGATGGGATACAATAAATATAGACTGACAAGAGGGACCCACCGAAACATATACGCCTATGCGAGCGAGGCTCGCTAGAAACGGCCAGATCACCCGTTTCCAAGCGGCCTAGCTGAGAACGAGGAATTGCATGCCACGAACCTGGCTCAGCTCACTTAATAGGCAACCAAACGGCAGCTACCTTCATATGTGGGGCCTGGCCAGGCATGATAAGTAATCAAACACACCAATAGAGGCTATATTGTGAATCCTCTTAGGTGTGAAAGTGACTAAACGTGTGTTTGGGTCTCACGTAAGGGCCGACCCTTAGGATAATTAGCCGCTTGGGAAACACTAGAAATGAACCTGCGCCCATGGTGCGGTAGCTCTGATTTTTATTCTGATTGTTTTGGATTACCAATGGTAGTTCTTAGAAGATTTGGAAAAAAAAAAAGAGGAGCTCAATGGAAAGGTTAATTCAGCCAAAGTTGTTTCTAAACACAACCAATACACATTGATGTTATATACAAAATATAACCTATTTAGTGACATGTGCATTTGTTCTTATATTTTCTTTGGCAATCAGATCACATAAAACATCCTTAATAAAGGCTCTACATGGTAACAAATGTATCAAACATCTAAAGGTATAAAGGGTGTAAAATTCCTTAATTGGAGCAATATTCACATCTTAATTACATTTTTTGCTTTCAATTAAGGAAAGATACATGTGAGAATAGTGTAGAATGTAGAATGTAGTAATAGGATGAACCTAACAATAAAGGTGCCTAATGAAATGATGATAAGAGGTGAAAGTAGCTTATTCCGGAAACAAAACGCTTCAATCTTCTTGTTCCAACCTGTATCGATTGCTTGTTTCCACTCCCTAAGTCTTGAATCCGTAATAGGGCTCAGAGTGTCATCTGGCAATCCTTTTTTCAGCAACAAAGTTTTTGTTTTCAGACCTAAGACCATCGTAAATTGTAATTAGAAAGAGGGAATGGAAGCAACATTACAGCTGAAGTATCTAACAGTATTCGTTTGTTAGACCAATTTAATATGTCTCATAACTTTGAGAAAATCACATACCTCAACCGCCACTGTTTTCGTCCACTCTTGTGGACTACGACAACTATCAAGGAATTCCTAAAGTTTTCAGAGTCTTTAGAGGAAAGAGCTTATAACTCGCTTTTACTACCTCATGCTAACAATTTATCGCAGAGAATATCTAAAGAAAGCCACCATGTTTCCATACCTGGATAGTTAGCAGATAAGTTGCAATTTCATTGGAGGAGCGAACAATGCTAATTGGTACAGATATAACAGAGAGATACCAATAAAAATGAAGGCAGTCCCTCTGGAGAGAATGTCCACAGCTTGCAATTCGGTTAGCAGTAGCGTGATTTGAAAAGCTTAGCTCCAGGAATTTCCCAAATGACAAGCCCCAAGCAGCATCTGACATAATTACCCTCCGCGTAGCGGGTGGTACACCGTCGTTAGGCTCATGGATGTGGCATCTAACACTAAGCTGGCTGGGGGTGGCACTGACGACGTAGGAGGAAGGGTAGGTGCAGATCGGGCGGCGACGCCGTTTGTAGGTGAGCAAAAGGAGGTGCGACCTGACGTAGGGGGAGGGGAAGCTTAGCCGGCTGAAGGAGGGGACATGAGCAGGGGGCGGCGGTGCCGGCGCCGAGACGGGAGCAGGAGGCAGCGCCGAGAGGGTCAGCGGAGGTGGACAGCATGGGAAAGGAGGAGCGCGTACTGGAGGCGGCGCAGACCGGAGGCAGCGCGCCGGGAGGGGCTACGGCGTGGACTGGAGGCAGCGCTGGGAGGGGCTGCACAGCGGACCGGAGGCGGCGTCGGGAGAGGCAGCGGAGGCGGACGGAGTGGGAGAGGAGGAATGGGGTGGAGGCAGCGCGTCGGGAGGGGCTGTGCAGCAGACCGGAGGCGGCACCGGGAGAGGCGGCGGAGACGGACGACGTGGGAGAGGAGGAATGGGGCGGAGGCAGCGTGTCGAGAGGGGTTGCGGTGCGGACCATGCCAGTCGACTTTCCTCACCGTCATTGCCAACAGCTTGGTGCCTACAGAAGCGAGCTCGTGGCCACCTGATCCTTCAGCCCTCGCTGGAGACGAGCTCACTAGTGATGGAGTCAAAGGACCTTCAGTGACAAGCTTGCCAACACCAAAGTCGAGAAAGTTCATCACCAGGGTTCATCATGGGATCCTTGCTTGGTCTTCACTGGATCTGACCTCCCTGCCACGTGACTAGCTGGATCCAACATCATTGCCATAGTTTGTGTCAAATATGTGTGAGTTGGGGTTACATTAGGATTCTGAGTTGTTGAAGGCATATTTGATAGAGTTTAAATCTGACTCTGTAATCCGACGTCATAAACAGCAACCCATGATGAGACGACATTGTAGCGCATGCGTACAAGGAGTCAGCGGCCAAGTTGTGGCCGTGACTCGGGTAACCAGTGTGCTATGTTTTGAGAGAGACGTCCATAGTCATGCCTTGGGGATATAGGTAATTGGGCCAAATCTCATTAACAAATATCCTCTGTGTTGTTCTAAGATCATGCATGTCGTGTATTTGAGATGCCATCACCATTGCCATCGCCATTGTTCCGCCTATATGTACTTTGGTGCTAATTCGCCTTTGTAGGTCCAAGCCTGGATTAGCATCGCTCCACCACCAGGGGTCAGAGCTTCGGCACCTTACCTGCAGATAGCAAATTGGGGCGGAGAGAGAGAGAGAGTCGAGGAGGAAGAACTTGTGTCTCAAAGAGAGCTAGAGAGAAGTCGAACCAGAACGAAGAGAATTGAAGCTTTTCAGATTTTTTTTTTATGTGGGTCCCACCACCTTGGGTCGATACAATACAGCAATCTTAGGAGATGAGGGTCCTGTCCTACACAACAGTTCAAGACTCCTTGCTAGGGTCAAATGATGCAAATGCCCTTAACACTCTTAAAGCCCATCGAATCAAACATTCTGACCTGTCTGAGACTCTTAAAGCCTAGTATAACAGTAATTCAGTCATTAAGGCCTTCAGCCGAAAAGGACATGCTAGAGCTTATAACTAAACTGTGTGTGCGCATTTACCGTGCAATCAACGAAACTCCATGTATGACCAACATCACAGGATGATGCTTCTTTTGTCTCTCTCCAATGCAAAGGGTGTGCGAAGTAGCTAACTAGATTGTCCATATAAGCACAAGACTGTAGTTGTGCGTGGAGTTCACAAAATTAAATCCTTTTAAGATCAATGCTTTCAAACCGGCCCAAATTCAATATGTTAAAATCAGAGAAAATTTCACCAAATGGCCTTTCATTAAAAACTGAGCAAAAATTTAGTGTCTATCGGTTTTGTAAGTTTAAGGTAGTCTTTATGTGATTTTAGTGATTAATGACAAACAGTAATTGATGACAATATTGTTTTATAACAAATATTTATTAACTAATCCTTTTGAGACTAATATGTCTTATTTGATGCTATCTCTTTAGTCTCTATTTAGATATAAAGAATTATTTATCCAAGCAAAGTATGTATTGTAAATATATTGAATGCTTGATTTAGTGCTTGACTAATGATAAAACTTTAATATGTGATGAATCCTTTTATAAGACTAACAAGTTTGTTGTTATGCTCTTTTCTAGGCTCATTTTAATAGAGGAATCAATTATGCCAAGTGGATAAATTATCTATCTTAACAAGGTTTGTCTCATATTAATTATCTTGTTAAGACTAACACTTAATTGTTGATCTTTCTTAGTCTCATATATGCAAATATGATGGATTGCAAATTGAGATATGCAACTTGGTATCACATTCATAATTATTGTTGTATTCCTTATGTGCAAGTGTATGTTAAGCTCTATATTTGTCTTAAAATTAATCTATGCACATTGCTCCATCGCATATTTATCTTGTGAGATTGACTTATGTAGTGATTGCTTGCACATATGGATATATGCTCATATTATCCTAATTCATATGATCCATTATTTAAACTTCACCATGCTATTAATTGCGTTTATGCATATAGGCATAAATTATATATTTTCATATGCACTTTTTAAGTGAAGTTTTTCATATATGGTGTGATGTCCCCTATATCAATCCATGCCTCAATTTATCTCATATTTATTGGATCGATTACTTCTCATATATTTTAATTATTAAATATACATGTGTCTTTCATATATATTTATTTATGTGCACATTATGTGAAGATTGGAGATTTATTGAATTGTTTAAATGCTATGCCTCGAAAAATAATATAAATATCTTTTAGCATCTATCTCTCGTATGCATATAGATCATTTGCTCTACCAGATGATGTACTATTGAGAGCTTCCATGTGACAAGTTTTTCTATGCTATGTGATATTTATTGTGAAACACTTGTGGCACTTAATTGCTCATGAATATCAAACTTATTTGTATCTATTGAGCTTTTGGGACTAATAATTTTCATAAGTGATGTGAAGAGCATTAGGTCCTATGAAGGTAAATGACGACTAAGTGACATCAAGAGATGACGGCCAAGTCAATGTCAACAAGACGGAAGTCCCCAAAGGTTGATGATCAAGTCGGAGTCGATAGGACGGGAGGTTCATCGGGTAGATGGTCAAGTCAAGGTCGACGGGACGGAGGAGTCATAAAAAATTAGTGATAGTCAATATTGATTAAACAAAGGCATCATCTTATGTGGAACATCGTCAAGAAAAAGATGTGTTGTGTGAAGGTATGGCTATAGGGCTAAGTATTTTTCCAAGTCTTTTACTAGTCTCGGTGTTGGTTAAAAGACTGGATTGGTAGGATAAATCGTCGTATTATTAAGAGGGGATCAAGGTGTTTGGATCACCTCGGATTTTTCTCCACCAAGTTGCACATTCCAAAAATCCTTTTGGTTGTCTCGTGTGTGAGTATTGTTTGTGTTGTGGTGGCATAGTGCAACCAGACCGAGTTTATGCCGCCGAACCTCGGTGGTCCGGGTGGCCGAATCTCAGTACAGAAGGGTCTCACGAAACCCCTGCCGCCAGGCCAAGGCCATGCTGTCGGACCGAGGTGGTCCGAGCAGCTGGACCAGTAGGTAGTACCGCAGTGGCGCAAGCAATGCCATCGCACCGGCCTTATGCCACCGGACCAGGCATAGTCCGGCTGCATAGCGCGGTCCGGTTGTATACAGGGCAGATCGACCGCCCTATGCTGCCGGACTAGTCAGTCTAGCCATAGTGCTCGGTCCAGCCAGGGCGCGCGGTTCGGCCGTAGTGCCTGGTCTGGCCGTGGAGGCGATGGTCCGCCTGTGGAATGTCTACGCTACTAGACCGGCGTAGTCCGGGTTACTCAGACCGGTCCAGGTAGCCATAACGACTAGTTTGCGGTTCAGGATTTTTAAAGCCTTGTGTGTTGTGTTATTGAGGAGAGACTCCCAGTTGTAAAATCTCAGAGTCCATTTTAGGGTTTGAGTAGGCCAGTGAGCTAAGAGATGATAGTTTAGAGTCTAAACCCTAAAATCCCAAATTGTTTCAAGAAGTGTGCTTCAAGGTGGAAATTGATCTGGTATGATTGATTCTTCTCGCTCTTATTACTCTTAGTGCTTACTATCACCTAAACGGCGTGGGAGGCATCGTTTACCGGTGATCTTCTCAAAGGATGTTGTGAGAAGGCCTGGACGAACTTGTGGGTGGCGTTGGTACTTGCCACCTCCGGGAAGGAGGAAGTAGCAACCACTAGTGGAATTGAGGTGATTGGCTCGAGAAGGAGCCGGTTCGGGTTGGTCGAACCTAGCCTCAACGTGGATTATGGGAGACTAGCAAGTCTCCAAGCACCACGGTAAAAAGTGCTTGTCTCATTTATGGTTTGCTTTATTGTGTCTATTTACTTTGAACAATTTACTTCTTTGCAATTACATTCCAAGGAATGAATTGCTTGATTGTCATCCTAGGATTGCAAACCTCTATTTAGACTTAGATTGTTGGTTTAATAAACTAACTTTGTTGATTTAGAGTTCTTGTGTTCTAAACCACTACTTAGCTTCCGGACATCTTCTAGTTTTTAAACACAAGTTCATAATTTGGTAATCAAGTTTAAAATTTAAAAGCCCAATTCACCCCCTCTCAGGCATTTGATTTCTTACAGGTTTTTATTAAAACCAAGCGCGTTTTTGGCTAATACTTAATGGTTTTTTTGTTAAACCAAGCGAAAACGGCTAAAAGACGAGAGATTTCGATGCTGAATATAAATATTGGAATTTTAATTTTTATCCTTTTTATTTTGATCTCTTTTGTTGAAACCCGCTACCGTGCTCTTTTCAATTTTTAGAGAGAATTCCTCATTTGCCACTAAAGTGTAGCCAAGTCCATGATCTACCATTATTTTTGAAGTTCACAATTTGCCATTATCACATAAACTTCTTTTCTTATATTCCACTTCTGTCAATGTGCCGTCTCTTTGTCGTTAAGTTGGCTGTGAAATGACTTCTTTGCCCTTACCTTTTAATACGTTACAAAACAGAAAAAATCATACAAATAGTAGAAAATTCATAAAATTGTGAGAAAAAATTCTATAGATTTAGAAAATTATGCGTACTCAAATTTGAAAGTGAATTTTAAAAAATTTTGTTGTAATTTTTATTTTATAATTAATGGTACCTACCATGTCTCATGTAAACGAGATAAAAGACCGGAAAATAGAGAAAATTATGAAATTTGAATCACAAGTAGAACATAATTTCACATAAATTTAGAAAATTTGAATTAATCAATTTAGAGTTAAAAATATAGGAGATTCAATTATTCAAAGCTTTAAATCTAGAAATTATGAAAAGGGTATTTTGGGTATTAATGGAACTTGCTAACGGCTGAATATAACGGAGTTGACAGAAATGGCATATAGGAAAAGAAGTTGACGCGTCAATGGCAAATTGTGAACTTCAAAAAGATGATAGTAGATCATGGATTTGGCTAAATTTTAGTGGTAAATAAGTAATTCTCTCCGATTTTTAGGAGCGGTTTGTAAATTTGAAATCCAGGTGGGCTGGTGGCCAGTGGTGAATGACCGGTCAGAGAAGAAAACAACAGGCAGAGAGGCTGCCCCCACTGTAATAGATTGGGCCATACTCTGCAGCCCACAGAGAAGTGTAGCCATGATGTAGGATCATAAATTAGGCAAGTAACAGCCTAGAGAGCATGGATGGGCCATCGTGTGGTCACAACGGCCCAGGCCCAGCCATCCTACGGCCACAAGCAAAACGAATCCTCCCATATCTGGATACACCTCATACACGGGAGGACGGGACGGACGCAGTCCCTGTGCCATAGGACAGTTTGTTTTTGTGTTTTCTTGATACATAGGACCGTCGCTGGTGGGATTTATATGTTAAGAGTGTTGTACTATGTCTTACTAGAGAGGATACCCCTTCCAAAAAAATTTACTTTTTTGCCGCTCTTCAAGAATGGCTTCGCTACTTTGTCACTCTTCTCTTATTGACATATGAAACCATCTGTGTCTATGACAGTGGGCCAGAGTGGCAAAACGATGAAGCCCATTGTTGAGAGTGGACCGAGGTGGTAACTGGTAAGTGGTGTGGCAGTGCAGCTTAGTACGAGGTTTATCGTGTTTTTCTAGGATTAATCTAATTCCTGGAGAATTGATGCACACATACCTACGTACTCAGTGAGACTATCTGTAATAACCGTGGAAAAGCATGCGTGAGTACGAGTATGATGTGTATGTTTTTTTTTTAGCAAAGTCTTCGTTTGTCTGGTTTGGGGTCAAGAAGCGAGTAAATTTAAAGGGTTTAACCTGGCAAATACTTAAGTTTATCCTCGCTAACCATCATCAAGTTAACATGGTCAAACGCTTTTAACTCCGTTGATCTAGGTCAAGTGAGCCAAGCCATGTCGCCCTCTGTCGACAATGTTAACCTATCCAAATAATATTAGATTAACTGAGCTAGTTGTCAAACACACAAATAGAGTTAAGATGAACCTAGACAAAAGTCTAGGAAAATAGAGTATGGGTGCGATCCAGTGCTCTGAAAACACGTTTGCTATGATGTTGCGATTGGTTAATTAGACACGTGGTCCTCAAATTGGTGCTGACACCTCTCACACCAAAGGAAGCCAGAAGGGTATTCAATGACAAGGTAATCTACACGGTGTGGAATATTTGAAAAGAGCAAAATTGTAGCATTTTCTAGCAGACTAGATAGATGGATAACCCTCTTGTCGACGCGTAGAGCTCTCTAGCGTCAGCCCTGGCCCTCACCCCTCCTCTTCCTTTTGTAAATATTATATAGTTCTTCCTCTTTAATGGAATGACAATGCTTCTTGTTATGAATAACACTGTATTAATCTAAGAGCCAAACATACAAAGGGCAGAACAGGAAAGCTCATATACAAGGAAAGTCTATATCAGGCTCATATATCTATATATCTGAGGAAAAAGTACCGATTTAGTCCTGAACTTTCGCCCTCGCCCTATTTTGATCTATAAACTCTAAAACTGGGTTAGGTTGGTCCTCAAATTATCAAAACCATACTGGTTTGGTCTCTTGACCGATCAATAGGGTGGTTTGGGGGGTTTCGCTGATGTGGCATCCACGTAAGCGGTTTTAAGTGGTTTAAGCTGACGTGTCATCCATGTATGCACGAGAGAGAGAGACGATAGAGTAGGGGTGACATTGACGGTGGAGGAGAGGCAACGTTGACGATTGAAGAGGAGCGGTGGAGGAGTGCCGACGGTGGAGGAGGAGGGCGGAGCCAGTGGTGGTGGAGGAGGGGCGGTAGGGGAGGAGTGGCAGCGGGGGAGGGACGGCGTCGGAGGTGGATAAGGGAGGACCGGGCGGAGGAGGGGGCGGTGAGGGATGAGCGGCGGTGCAAGAGCGACGGTGGTACAGGAGGAGGAGTGGCCCTACAGGTAGAGGAGGGTGGAGCCAGCGGTGCAGGAGGAGGAGTGGTGGGAGAGGAGCAATGGTAGAGGAGCAATGATAGAGCAGGAGGGGTGGCGATGGGAGAGGAGCAGCGAAGGAATAGTGAGATAGAGAAGTGAGAGGAAGTAGAGAGATATTAGAGAGGGGGAGAGAAGGACACCAATTGTCTACCACATGTCCGCCACATCAACGAAAACCGCTTACGTGGATGATGTTAGCAAAACCTCCCTAAAACCATCCTGTTTATTGGTAAAGGGATCAATTCGGTTTTATTTAGACAATTCAAGGACCAATCAAATTAATTTGGTTTTGGAGTTTAGTGACCAAAATGAAGCGAGAAGGACCAAATCAGTACTTTTCCCTATATATAAACCTTCTGTCTGTTACCTTAAAATAATGGGCAATTTTTTGTATGCCGTTTCAGAAGTGCCAAATCCCGTAACTGCCATCACTTATCTTTGTCATTGATGAAAACTTGTCTTTTTTGTTTAAACTATATAAACATTTGTCTTTTTGTTTAAACTATATAAACATTGCCAAAAATTCTGAAAAAAATCATAGTGCTGCCAAATATGTAGTACTTTCAATTTGGATTTTTTTAGTATTTTTATGAACAAATATGTTAGCAAAACAATGTATACACGGTTGATCAATATTTTAATATAAAAATTTAATCATAAAAATACCAAAAATTCTAAATTGAAAATACTACATATTTGGCAGCACTGTAATTTTTTGTAGGATTTTAAAATTGTTTATATAGTTTAAACAAAAAGGATAACTTTTTATCAATGGCAAAGAAAAGAACAATCCGCAAATGTGATGATACGGATAGGTGAGGTTCTTCGATGATGGTAGATTTGGGTTTGAGGATTTCTGCAGTGGAAAGGTAACAGGCCATAGGGCTGGACAGGAAGTTCAAGGCTCATAGCTCGGCCGAGCCTGGCTCAGCTCACTTTGGCTCGTAGCTCGAGGCGAGCTCGAGGCGAGCCTATTTTGTGGCTTGTAGATAGGGCGAGCCGGCTCGGCTCGAACCACGAGTGGCTCGATGAGCCAAGACGGCTCAGCAGGCTGCTGTTGGACAAGCCCACAGCCCACTGGCCCGGTGATATGTTGACGGGTGACCCCGGTCGGTCTCGGTCAGGCGGTCAGCTACTAGTAAGTTAATATTATTTACTAAAAATTCATGAAACATTGTAGAAATGCTTAATTTGAGATAGCTTGTTTGACTCGTAGGTTCAAAACTTGGATTAATGGAGATGGTCATGGTCAGATGGAGCATAGAGCAGAGAGATGCATGATGATCATAAATTATTGTGTTGCTTTTGAACTCACTTTATTTTGAATGTTTTGGATGGGTGGATTAATGTTGTATTAATGTGTTCTGTACTTGCATCGTATCGGTTACTATGTTGCTGCAATGTTGGATTATATATTTATATTGCTGCAATGTTGGATTATGTTGGAAATTGGAATGTATTATGTTGGTCCTGCAATCCTGCTGAAGTATGGTTGCTGAAAATTAAATGTTGGTCCTGCTGAAATACTGCTGGCTGCTGTTGTCCTGCTGAAATGCTGCTGGCCTGGCCTGGCCTGCTACTGTGGTTTGGCTCGATGAGCCAACGAGCCGGTTTGTGAGCCTGGACTGAGCCAAGCCGAGCTGAATCTACAACTCGCCACAGGCACGAGCAGAGCCTGGGTCCAGACCGAGCCCAACCGAGCTGAGCCGAGCCGGGGCTCGTTTCCATCCCTCCGGCCATCACATGCATATGCAAGCATATGTTATACAGTAGTCGCATAGATATCTAGGACGAACGCCTCGCCCAAAAAATGCAAAAAGTAGGTCAATTAAAGTGGCCTAATCACATGCCATCAACAAGTATTTAGACAACAAAGTTATTAAATCATGCACTGAATTTTGCGTACATAACGTGTATCTCCTTATATAGAGGATTAATCTTGTATCAATTTCATTCAGAAGATAAGATGACAAAACCATATTATTTGTTTGCCATTGTTTACAATGAAATGTATCCGTTTGCCGAATTTGCACTAAAATCGTATCCTAATCAGTAAAGGTTAAAGAGAAGAAACCCGTCTTCCTGAAAATCCTAACGGTGATACCAACCTCTTCGACCACATATTTGCTAACCGGTAAGGACATGTACAATGCAAGATGTTTATATCCAGATGATTAAAGAGAGAGGGAATTGACACGCCATTAATTAAGCATCTAAGTAAATAGTTCTTCTGCAATGCAAGAAAGTTCATACAGATGCTTAGATGTTATAATAAGCGGAAAAAATAGGTATAAGAATCACCCAAGCATCGGAGTAAGCATCCTCCCCTTCTAAGCACATGCGGAAGCACCTGTAAATCCTATGTGGCAAAATATACTGGTTTTTTCACATAAACATTTCTCCAAGCACCTTACAGACTACCGGAGAAAAGAGAGAGAGAGTTTTTGATGAAGATTTTTGCAAAAAAAAAATTCAATTCTCCGGAATCATGAAAGAATCATACCTTAGGTTTTCAACCTCCCTGGGAAAGGTTTTTTGCTCTTTATTTGAAATGAAAGTTTTGTGCATTTATAAATTCACTGCCCAAGTGCACATGCCTTGCAACAGAAACCAAAAATAAGATAACATATATAGATCCATCTCCACGCAAACAGTTATCTCACAAAAAATATTTGATCTTTCTCACGTTTGATTTTGATGAGTTTTCGCGTCACATGATTAGAGGTAAAAACAACTATCCGTCCGGATCTAAATCCGTATTTGGTTATTGATTTGAAACCTTTTTTTTATTCGGACGAATATAGAGATACGGATACGGATTTATTTCAGAAACCAATAATCATGTGAATCTCACAAATCCAACGCGAGGGATTTTTTTTTTTTTTTTTGCGCATGTGCATATCTTAGAAATCCAATCCCAGAGAAAAAAAAACCACGACAATGAAGCACTTCGTTGCCACGTTGGACATTGTGTCAGCCCATGGCATACGCGATGATGGTCAATCGTAGCGAGATCGATAGTCTCCATGCGGTTAACTACTACACTGCTTCATTCTAACACACGTTTTGAATTTCGAAATGATTTTTGTTGAGAAATTTTTGTAGAGGTGTGAGTGAATTTGGGTCGTTTGGTGGAGGAATTGAAATATGAATGGCAGGACACTTTTTATAATATGCAAAGATAATAAAGTCATTATACATAAATTTACAAATTTAGAAATTAAAAATAAATAGAGTAATCCATACTTGAGACGACTTCTTTTTACAAAGAAAAAAAATGGAGTCTTCAGTTCTTGACCCGATGTGCAGCGTGCTCTCCTATAAATGCAAGCGGAGACCTCACGCCCGTCGCACCAGTGCACCACACTTCGCTTCAAGGGTCCCTCCTTTCTCGCCTCTCGTCTGCCGTCTCCACTCCTTCCCACCAAGAATCCGAGTCGATGGCGGCCAAGATCTACATAGTGTGAGCCCACCTCAAGCCGCTTGCCTCTTTGCCTTCGTTTTAGTAATTTCTTATATTTTTCTCCAGCCCCATCGTATTGCGGTGATTTACTCTGCGTGTGTTTTCATCCGCGTCCGTTGATTCTTAGGGAATGCAAAGCAAGATGGCGTTTTTATGGTGAACCCGCGTGAATGGGGTCGAAATGGGGGTGCATAGGATGTTAATTACTGAGAGACATGGAGCGAAAAGAAAACATTCTGCGGTATTCTTGAATTCTTGTATGGGTGGAACCGATTGGCATAATTTGGGACCCAAATTTATAAATTTGGGTGATTTTTGCTTGGTATGGGCTGGTTATTGAATTTGATTGAGGGGTCGGCTATCTAGAGGTATTGTTCTTCTTCTGGGGGTTCAGACTTCAGAACCACTTTTCCTTGTGGACACTAGTAAATTTGGGGCCGTCTACTAACATTGCTCGCTGCTGAATAGACGTTTTTGCATCAGTAATTTCTTTCTGTAGATGCACCGTGTAGGCGATTATGTATTCAGAAAAAGACCAGGTGTATTTTGCTGGGTATTATTTAACAGTGCTCTTTTCAAGTAGTATTGTCTTGACCCTCTACCCAATGATGCACCAAGATTGACAGAAAAAGGCATCCTAAGATGATTCTTATGTTAGGTAGGGCCAAGACATCAAAGAAATCAGAGATAACTTGTGGCAGTGTGTCATTGCAAGATATGACTGTCATTGTTGTCTGTTTCATATGCGGGGTGATGCTGTGGATGTTTCTCCAAGCTTGTCTGTTTGACATCATCTACTTGTTGCTTTTGGATGCTTCTTGCTGGCTTTTTTTTTTAATAAAATTTGTCTATGAATATTCCCAGATTAGTGCAATAGCCAAACTGTTTTCCCTCAAGTTCTAAATAGTTGATAGGAATAATTCAGTTATATGGGGTGCATTACCAAATAGGAGCATACTGAGTATCTCATCTTTGTCAAAAAAATACTATTCGTGATTTTATTTTCTCCAGGTACTATTCCATGTATGGGCATGTTGCAAAGCTAGCAGAAGAGATTGAGAAGGGTGCTGCTTCTGTTGAAGGCGTCGAAGTCAAGCTATGGCAGGTTATACCGTGATTGTGATTGACAACTGTTACTAGTGTTTTTACTTTGTTGATTGCTTTTTTAACCTGTTCATAAAATCGTCTTCTAAATAGGTCCCAGAGACTCTTTCCGATGATGTACTCGCTAAGATGGGTGCTCCTCCAAAGAAGGATGTGCCAGTCATCACACCTGAGGCACTTGCAGATGCTGATGGTGTCATCTTTGGGTTCCCAACTAGATTCGGTATGATGGTCGCGCAATTTAAAGCGTTCATGGATGCTACTGGTGGGTTATGGAGGACGCAGCAGCTGGCAGGCAAGCCTGCAGGAATTTTCTACTCCACTGGCTCCCAGGGTGGTGGCCAAGAAACTACTCCGTAAGATGTTCCACAAAATGGTGTTCCAACTCTAATGCATGTACTCTACAGTTCATTTCTCTCCATCAAGAATATCATTTGTGGATCTGTCACATTTTCTTCATGTAGAATAGTTTGTGCTCTAAGTTTCTTCTCTTATCTCACAAATGCTAATCTGCTCTCAATCATGTAGGTTGACAGCAATTACTCAGCTAGTGCATCACGGCATGATCTTTGTTCCAGTAGGGTACACATTTGGTGCTGGTATGTTTGAGATGGAGCAGGTCAAGGGTGGAAGCCCATATGGGTCTGGTACATTTGCTGGGGATGGATCAAGAGTTGCTACTGAGCTTGAGCTGCAGCAAGCCTTCCACCAAGGGAAATACTTTGCTGGAATTGCAAAGAAGCTCAAGGGCTCTGCATGATCACCCAGATTGTGTTTGAGGCTGACTGTCTACATGGAATAAAATTTAGCTCTAAAGTTGATAGTTTCATAGTTTGTCATTTGACATTAAAGAATCATTGCGATTGGGATTTGGGTTGTTCCCCCAACACTGTCATGACATATACAATCAGTCATTTGCCACTTCTTGCCTTATTGATTTCAAGCTGGAGATTTTTCAGCATCATGTTGGAATTGTTCTAGTGCTTCAGTGTTGTCTTCTTCTTAGATAAAATCAAAATGTAAACCTGGATTTGGTTGATGGAATGAAATAGTTTCTTAAGTATCGCCTATAGCCCTGCCACTTTAGGTGGCTCTACAAAAAATGGACCAGTTCAAAATGTGTAAAATGACTCATCCTCAATCGAGTTATCTACTGTTTGCATGGCATTTTTCTTTTCCAATTAGTGACGCTGAGCAACTGCTTGTACATTGTAAATTGTTGCTGCTATGATCATCATACTTAGTGTCTTGCAGATCAAGGTAACAAATTGGTAATCCTTTAGCGTGTTTGTGGCCACTACTTTTAATACTAGCCCCACCTTTCTTGTGAATATGCTGTATGATCTCTGAAGTTCCACAGTGTACTTGTTTAGGCCTCTCACTTCTCTTTCATGACAAAGGAGTAGCTGAATGTTTAATCAGAACCAGGGCATGGTCCTTTTCAATCTAGAAGAACCTTATAATCTTTTGAATGAAGGTACTACTACAAATTGTTCAGTAGTTGGTGGACTCTTCTTTGTGGTCCTTTTTCGCCTTTTTGGTGAGGACACATGGCATTTCTTGTGATTCATCTCTTTCCCAGATATTGAATCTCCCCAAGGAAAACGACTGAAGAAGATTGGCATTAGTTCTTAACAAACAATTCTTGTGAAGCATTCTAGAAGCACCACTGCACCAGAAGAGAAATTGTGTTTTGTTTCCACTAAATTCGGAATTAAAAAATAGCCATGACTGGAAAGATTCCCACTACTTACATGATGAAGCAAATTGTATTTGTATTAAAAAAAGATTATTAAGGAGTAGGACCGTCAAAATAGCCAAAAGACCGGTAAGATTGTCACTAGTTTAAGGATGAAGCAAATTGTATTTGAATTTAAAAAAGGGTTATTAAGGAGTAGAGACTGTCAAAATGCTAGGAGCCATGGAGCTAAGACTATCTCCAAGGGTTTCCATTCGCAGGTGGGATTTCCGTCGCGAAGGAAATCTTGTTCCCTTCGTGGTTCCAACAGCCTTTCACCGTTTCCTTTCGAAAGGGATTCTCTTTTCCATTTCTTTCAGAAAGGGATTTTCTCTTCTGTCTCTATATCATTCTCTTCGAACGGATGCTGTTACAGATGGTGGAAAATGAAGAGAACGAATATGAGGAAGGAAATGGAGAAGGGAAGAAAATGAAGGGAAAATGGTTGGAGATAGTCTAATGCCTATGAGGATTTGACACAAATGTTGCAGTGTTTGCCATACATGCAAAGATGCATGATTTATATCAAAAGCAAAATACTGAGTGCAGCACCATATTTTTTGGTACGAGCTTTTAAGATTTCTAGACGGCCACCAAACGAAGGGGAAGGGAAAAGAAAGGAAAAATCCTGGCTTTTGCAAGATGGTAGGTTCATGAAAGTTATAGGCATGATTTGCCATGATTGAGTGCACATCCGGTAAGTGTTCTTGTAACCTCACCTCTGCCTGGCTTCTCATTCAGGTATCCCATGCTTTTGTATTGCTGCAGCCAGTCTCTTCCATCCAAAAGGCATCAGAATCTGCTCCGGCACCATTCAACAATCAACAACGAAATTGACAGTGTTCTGTCAGGTTCAGTGTCTACTAAATCGTTTAGCCCACGAGAACCGTGGCAGCTTCGGTAGCTGTTTTCGTCGATTTTCAGTCGAAAGTAGCTGATAACCGATCAAGTTTCAGTTTTCACATTTTTAAATCCACGGTTAAACCGGGTCGGTTTGTCCATCGGTTTTCACAAAAAACCGACTGATTTTTCTGAAAATGTAGACCCATTTTTGTTGTGGATGATCGAAAACCAAAAACGCATATCTGACGGTGTGAAATTGGATGAGACATCCGTGACCTCATTTCTGCAGGACATCTCACTCAGGCATCCCATGCTTTCACATTGCTGCAGGCCGGCCAATCTCTTCCATCCAAAAGGGCATCAGAGTCTGCTCCTGCATCATTCAGCAATCAGCACAGTGTTCTGTCAGAGGATCCATGTCTGAATTTCCGGCTGGGCGGGGGAGAAATCAACAATGAAATGGACCTCCAACAAGGACGGATGGCTTTAACTTATTGACTGTTTTTTCCTTGTGCCCATTGTCTGAATGATAAAGTCATATCCTAGTGAGCAAATTTGCCGGTTGCCGACAGACAGATACCTAATCAGTCGACTGTCAAATTGGTTTGGCTGAAATGTCGGCCCCAGATTCTGCGAACCAAAAAGCTCCATGTTAACTGCGCTAACCCAAATTCTATCTTGCTAGCGTAACACAGTTACATGCAGAAAATGTTAGATCTTCTCATATATATCGCTATAATGATATTTTTTACATTAAACAAAGTACATAGCGGATCAATTTTGATAGGCTGTCTGGCCAAATATTCAATATTCAAAATATACTCATATCTGAGTCTAGCAAATGCGGAAATATAATTAAGACAGAAGTATTAGGTCTCGAGGTTGTGCCCAATCTACCAGGTAAGCGACTGGAGTCCCATCTATATTTCAGCAATATTTTCCCATATTTTGAAAAACAAAACATCCTGATATTTTTCCTACATCAGAGGTCCGCTGGCTAGCACCCCTTCTTCTTCTTCTCTTTTTCCCGACCCGACCCGACCCGACCCGAGAGGTTGTCTGTGCTGAATGCCTCCTCCCATTTGAACCGCCAAAAGGCCAAATCCACGGAACGCAAAAAAAAAAAAACCGTCCCAGAATCCGGCCCGGCCCACATAATAGAAGGTTAAAACCCTCGCCCGAAAATATCTTCTTCTCCCCCCTCCATATATGTCTCTCACTCTCTCTCTCTCACCTTATCCCCAACTCGTAAACCTCACTCTCTCCCCCTCTGACGCGCGCGCTCCGATGGCTTCCCTCCCGACCGCCGCCGCCGCTGCGGGCCTGGCGGCGCAGGCCTTCCTCGCTGCGCCCCCGAAGCCCTCCTCCTCCTCCGCTGCGCTCCCCAGAGCCGTGGCTTTCCCGGCGGTCGCGGTCGCGGTCGCGGCGGAACAGGGCGTTCGGCGCGCGCTGCCCAGGCCGCCGGCCGCCGCGGGGGCCGGGAGCGATCAGAGGGAGACGATACTGCTCCCCGGGTGCGACTACAACCACTGGCTGATCGTCATGGAGTTCCCCAAGGACCCCGCGCCCACGCGCGAGCAGATGATTGACACCTACCTTAACACCCTCGCCACCGTCCTTGGCAGGTGACTGCGGGTTCTCCCTCTCTCTCTCTCTGCTGATGCTCCTGTGGTTGCTCGCCCAGCGCGGGGACTAGTTCCTTGTGGTGACATTGCTAAATTATTAGACGAAGAGCAAAATGTTGTTCCGGTAGCGGTTGAGGCAATGGATGGAGCATGCCGATTGAGATTGCAATTGCAGTTGAAATCGGAGCCACCACATCTCTGATAGAGTGAAAAGAAACATCACATTGGTCTGCTTGTACCGTTAATCTCATGATTCTGGAGCTGTTATGCAAATTTCACAGGATACATTAGTGTGTGACTGTATTAGTTAGTGGACAATTAGTTAAAGAACAAGTGTGGTGGTAGATAGATAGACAGATATGCCATAAAAAAATGTACTTTGTTGCTGACAAGGTTCAAAATGTCCAGTTTAGACACAGGAACTGGCTGTTTAGATATTCAGAACTTCGTTGTTCCATGGCTGTTGTACATATGTGAAGAGCCACAGTACTGTAGCTGATGTTGTTGTGATCTATATTAGTTTAGCAGGTCGTACCATAGGTTTGAGAATTGAGATTCCTTCCACGTGTCCATTTACTTGACAAGTTACATGTGAATTCCAAAGGGATATGACCTAATAACTCTACAGCCTGCACTGAACGTTTTGTTGAAAAATCGCAGCATGGAGGAAGCCAAGAAGAACATGTATGCCTTCAGCACTACCACCTACACCGGGTTCCAGTGCACCGTGGATGAAGAAACATCAGAGAAGTTCAAGGGTAATCCTCTATTTCCTGGTTGTTTCGGTACATGATCACTTATATCAAACATTTTGGGATTGCCCTTGTTCAAATCTGTGTTCCTTTGCCTGTAGGTTTGCCTGGTGTCCTGTGGGTGCTCCCTGATTCCTACATCGATGTCAAGAACAAAGACTATGGAGGTTAGTGCAAGCTATTATCTGCAGCTGCACAATTATATGTTTTATCACTTTTTTACCACTAAATTTTTCATTCTTTTTCCCCCTTCTCTGTTCAGGTGATAAATACATAAACGGTGAGATAATTCCATGCACATACCCAACCTACCAACCGAAGGAACGGAGGACATCAAAGTATGAAAGTAGACGATATGAGAGGCGAAGAGATGGACCCCCAGCCAGCAGGAGACCAAGACAACAGGCCGCTCAGCCCGAGTCAGCATCTTCATGAGGTAGAAATGCATGCAAATCTAACCTAGGCTACAGATAGGTGTATAAATTGACCCCATTTCTTATGGTATCAGTTTTACAGGCATTTATCCACACACCAAAACAAAAGGGCACACTTGGTTCTATCACATGGCGCCAGTATGGGCAAGCTTTTCGACAGACAAGTTCCATCCTCAGCCCAAAATATCATGTATCGCTGTGCAAGCGACCTGCCCATCTTAGATTTGGAATTTTGGACTGCCATCTGAATGTGACAGGGTCTGAAATTCCAATCCATCTAAAATGTTACTCCTCAAATATCTTGTCATATTATCTGTGACCACTAGTTGTATCGCTGATCCTGTGAAATTTGTTCCACTTAAGCTTGATTACCGAAGTTGGGTTTTAACCATGCTAAGGATATTCACATTGTGCTAATCGGACCTGCAATTTTGGATCATGAAATTAAGTGAGATGGAAAGGAAAGTTCTTGCTATGTGGATGCTATGAATGACACATAACACTTCATTCTAATATGAATATATGATACGCCATTTGCTTCTAAATGATTAAGAGAACTGGAGGGGTTGTCACCTCTTCTTAGCCGTTTGATTGTAGTTGGGTGACTTTGATTAGGGCTGTGCATGGTTTATCTGAATGCCGCAACGGTTTGGACACTTGGAATGACCGTTTCAGCTTAGCGATTGCACCCCGAGTTTGCAGATGCTTGCACAGCAAATATCTTCTACGGTAGCTTAACCGTAGGAGACAATGATGGATCGCTTGTCGTCGGGTCAAATATATAAAAACCATATCAATATTAAGTCATAGTTTGGATCGAGTAAAATGAATAATCTAAAATAGTTTGGTTGCACAACAAAACTCTCAAAATCCTGGAAATATCACCTAAGATATGCAGACACATTTTTGTTAATGTATAGAACAAGGTTTCATTACAAGCATTCTATGAGCTTAAAAGTAAACGACAGTCGCTCATGTGAGAGTTGCCTTGATCCCTTCCTAATTAATGCCTTACTCAAAACAAGGCAGTTTTAGAGAAACTCTTCAAAGGAACAACGCTCATAAAAGTAAGAACTAAGGGCATGTACAAGTGTACAACAATGTACCTCAGCAGTCTCTAAGCTATCTTTAAACAATGCCATGTCACACATTTGCTAAGCTGGACAAGAGTAAAGGAAGAGAGAGAGAGGAGAGTCGTCTCTCATGCACGAGACGTCGCTTGCAGCCGAACCAAAAATTGGCGATGGCTTGTAGACGGCATTGCGGCGACTTGGAGACGTCGTAGCGACGAGATCGACTCCAACCGCGCGTTCGCGGGATCTAGTGCGCAGCCTCCAAAATCCGGCGTCTTCCCCGTTCCACTCGCGCCAAAAACATTACCTCCCGGTCTAGGTCACGCGCGACCTCTCCCACGACGCGGCCCGCGTCTCCCGGAGGCGGCCTCGGGACCTCTCCAATGGCGCGGCCCGCGTCTTCCGGCGGTGACCTCTCTTGCGGCATGGTCATGCTGTCTCCGGTGGTGACCTCTCCGTGCACGGCCGCGTCTCCGTGGCGACCTCTCGGGGTGGCGACTCTCTCCATGGTGCAGCCAGCGCGTCTCCTATCGGCGCCTCTCCCCAAGATGACCGCGCGCTCTCGGCGCGCCTCTCCTTGGTGAGCTCCTTGGCGCCTCTTCCCATTCTTTGAGCACCCATCTTCATCAGATCCCAAAATTTGGTAATTTCTATTTGCTTTGTTTGATATGATAATTGCAATATTCAGTTTGGGCATGATCTGATAATTGCAATATTCAGTTTGGGCATGATGGATAATTCAGTGATGCATGACCTGATAATCTGGAATATGCATGATCTGATAATCTAAAATATGTGATGAATTGTTTAGTGAAGTGTTTGCATCTGATTGCTATAGAAGAACTTATCTTGATTAATTTGCTTGCATTTCCGCATAGACAGATTAGCTGCCGTAGAACTATTCGTATTGCTTTCTAATTGCATGAAAATAAGAATTATGTAGTAATCATGCATATTTTTATTTTGCCATGTGCTCAAATTTAGGGGAAAGGATTATCGCCCCCGGTGGTTTTGTAAATTTTATTCGAAATCCATGGCCACATGATGGTACTCACGAGACCAATGCCCAAAATTTTCACTATATATTGGTGGTAGTTTGAATTACACTCCATTCTCGAGCAGTCCATCGCTCCATAATGTGAGCAGTCCATCACTCCATAATGTGGATAGTCCATCAATTGTGCAATCCAAGCCAATGAATGTTGATAGCTTTGATGGCGATGCATAATGTAGAACCGAGAAGAGCTTAAGTTGGACAATAGAGGAGGACCTAGGATTGGTAAGTTCTCTCTTTTCGCATGCAACATTAACGGTACATATTATGCATATTATACAACATTATACATCATCCGAGAAACTCGAGTCCGCCAAACTGAATCATCTAGCCTCACAAGAAAATAAGGAAGCCAAATTGATCGAGAAGGAGTCAAAAATGTTGGAGACATACATGTCCCTCATGAATCAAGACACAAGTGTCATGTCCACTGAAATGCAAGCTAAGCACATGAGAGCAGTAAAATGCTTGGGTAAGAAGCTCTTCGGTGATGCTTAGCAGGTAAATATAATACCTTTAGTTTGCAACTTAAAATGATCTTTAATGATGTTTGCCTTGTGATTTTGTATGCATGATGTGCCTCCAGATTAGATTAGAGGATGTTTATGTTCTGCCTCTACATTGTATGAATTGTGCATGTTATTGTCGGGTGAAAATATGCGGTTGTCGTCCATCCGGTCATGGAGCTCTAGAAGGCATGGCTGGGAAATGCCATTGGCAAATTATTGCAGCAGAGAGAAGTCCTTTTTTGTAACATAGGAGTGTTGAGTTTAAACTTGTGCTCCTTCTCTGTCATGCCATTGGCAGATTATCGCATTAAGTAGTGTGTTTCTGTGTTGTTTGCTATGTGTGTGCGCTTGGTGGTTAAGCTCTGACTCAGGATCGTGGCACCTGGTCGTGGCTCTAACTCCCTCCTATCTGTAAACTCTGTACTGTCATATATGTGTGGAGATAACCAAGAAAATGCTGCGGTAATTGGAGCTCCTAAAGCTATGAAGGTTGGTTTGGGCTGACATTTGGTACTGCTTTAGGCATCAATTTTCCTGTTATTAAGTTTGTACTGCTCATGTTAGTTTTGAGGATGTAGGCTACAAATATGACATGCACACTTGATCACAACATTTTTAAAACTCCATTGTTGGACCCCCCCCCCCCCGGCGGAGTGGGTCCTACCTGTGCTAGTCCCTGGATCAGTAGCTAGCACACACAGATAACAGAACTTGGATCACAACCATGACGATTAATTTACATATTACATCAGAGTGCGCCCAGCGACGTGGTTACAAAAATCTGGCTCGATGGCCTTACAAAAGCGAAAACTTAATTTTTACAACTATAACTCCAAAAGTGGAAAACCAAAACAATCCCCATAGGCAGAGCTGGAGGAACGTAGCCCTAGGCGTCGGTGTATCTCTTGTCTTGGACTCCATCGGCAAAGACGTCGGCCTTGGGGTCTCCATCTTCGGGGTCGCAATGGTACTCCGCACCTGCGCATCGGAATGCGCAGCCCCACAACAAAGTGCGAGGGTAAGTATTGGTGCAAATACTCACAAGTCAATTGATATATGAATACGCATGGCTTAGACAAGGGAGGTTAGGGTTTGTTTGCGGAAAGCCAGTTTTGTAAATGTTCGCCTAAGGTTTGGAAAGGCAATTTAGGAAAGAGAGGAGTTTTTATCAAAACAATTTAATAATCTTTTCAAACTCCGGCACCCACCGCCTTTTGCCCAAAGGCTGGCTCACGATACAAATCGTGGTTTTTATCCAAAACATTTTCCTTACGGCTAATCCACCGAAGGACCAATAACCCTCGACGGCTAACCACCGTATGCATAATTCCACACGTCGGCTAAACCACCGAAGGTCATCTCCTCACGGCTAACCATCGTAGGCTCCCAAAACACGGCACCTGCCGGTTTTCTTCTTTAAAACATTGAGAAAGAGAGGAAAGAAAATTACCATTGTGATCATACCACTATCGTTCGCCCTTGACCGTGGGCACGGCTTTCTAGAAAGTTTTACACTCTGCAGAGGTCGCACGCTTTACCCATGAGACATGATTTCCTCCTACAGGAGGTCATTATCACGACAAAGCCTTTAACAGTCTAGCTCTTGGCTGGCATCCCCTCTAAGGTTTCCACCGCAACGCTGGTTTCTCTAGTTGGTTGAAGCCCCCTCTTGAGCCGATAGGGTCAACGGTATCTCCACACCTACTCCACCACACGGGATGTCCAAACCAAGAGTTCGAAAGGTACTCAGCCAGGGCCTGCCCATACAAGCACTCATGGTCGCATTATTGTACTTAGTCTTGACAACCACAAGGTATCGGTCCTTAGGGACTGGGGTGGTTCCCACACTGGACCCAAATCTCGTGCTTACTGCACCAGCCAGACAACCATCCACCCCAATCAAATTTTCAAAGCATTTTGCTTTCCGGAACCCTGGTAGCATACCTGCTTAATAGTTTTTCCAACAGTAGCATCCACTACTGTCATTCGAATGAATTTTTGGCAACAGAGGTTTCAATGTGATTAGGGGAAAACAAATTATTAAGTACTACAGCATAGCTAAGCAGGATTAAATGACTAGTCAAGACATTTGGTTATAATTAAGCAAGTAGTAACCTAAGTCTATCAAGGTTTTGGATTATAAGACATTAATTAAAGTGGATTAGGCACATAGCTAAACACCCTGCCTAAATAGCAGCTTAGGTGAATATAGCAATGCAATTTAATAATTCTAATAAAGCATTTTAAAAACTAGGCGACAATATGATCAATTGATAATTTGGGGGATAGTGTCAACAGTGACTTGCCATGACTGAAGTCCAGCTGATCCCCGGCTTGGTCTTCAGCTCCCTGTGCGAAGTAGGCCGGATCTAACGATGGCAAACAACATACATTCAAAATAAAAAAATAAAATAAAATTATGCATGCAGAAGTGAATGCGTATGTATGAATATGATAAAACCATGCTTTCATTTATTACAAGATTTTTGGAAATTGATCTTATTTTAAAATGGCATACTTGATTAAAAATGATTACATAAATTGTTTCCTTATTGAATTAGAAATATAGATAAATAAATTAATCTTAAGATAAATAAATTAACATTGCTTTTATCTTATTAAAACATTTCCAAAACCTAAATTCCATTTTAAGTAGACATAAATAATCATCATAGTATTAAAATGTATTATTTTATATTTTAGAAAATCATATAATTCATATTAATATTCTGAAATTATCAAAAGATATTTTTAAATTAAAGTTCATATTTTTATGAATTTTAGAAATTTATTTTACTGATTTTTATTATATTTTTAAAGATACAAATTTTACAATTTTTTTCTATTTACAATTAATTGGAAAATCGGAGAGAGGTGGGTGGCTGGTGGCTCGGCTCGGCCCGGCCAAGGCAGCCTAGCGTGTGTCTGTGGCACAGTGGCGTGTTTTCCATGCAGCGCATGACGCACGCGTAGCGTGCGGCAAGACGCTGCCCAGATTTGCCCAGGTTGGCGCTTTGCTTTGCCGTATTGGCGAAGGCGAAGACGCTGGCAAAACGCGAGGAGGCCCAAGCAGAGATATGCAATGCCCATTGAGGAACAGCGCACGGCCTGGCGCGAGAGGGAACCGGCGGGCGGGCGGGCCGAGAGAGAAGAAGCCGGTGGGCTCCACCGTCAAGATATCCGAAGAAGAGCAGCAGCAAGTGAGCGCCGGGGCGTGGTGGTCTGCAATCGCAAGGCGGCCCATGGTGAGGAATGAGGAAAGAGAGAGGGAGGAAGGGTGGCGGGGTGGGGTCTGACGGCGAGGAGAGACCGTGGCGAGGTCGGCGGCGCTTCGAAGCGGCGGAGGCGGCGGGGTTTCGTCACCAGGTGATTGGCATGGAAAAAGCGTGAGGCTCGTGGAGGCCACTGCGGCATGAGCCGGCCAAGAGGCGTGGCGGCATGGCCGAGGCAAGACGAGAGAGCGCGACGCCAGCTAGCTCCGACGAGGGAGGAGCGGCAGCAGCGACAGGGGAAGACTCTTAGGGAGCTAGGGGTGCTAGGGAGGCAAGGGGAGGGAGACTTTACCGGGGAAGGAGCCTCGACAGCCACAGAGAGAGTGGCCCGGTGGCGGCGTCTGGCGTCTCCGGCGGCTTGCCAGGGAGCGGCGGGTAAATGGAGCAAGGGGACGAAGGGAATGTGGTGGCGGCGATCGGCCAAGGAGGGTGGGGTGGAGGAGGAGGCAGTTAGGGGGAAGGAGAGAGGAGTGCTTCGGTGTGTCCGAGAGAGAGAGTGATCAGGAGGGGAATGAGAGAGATGAGGGAGGGGGCCTGCGTGAGAATGAAGCAGGGCCAGCCCCTGTCAATGAGAGAGGTGGGTGGAGAGAGAGAGGGAAGAGAGAGAGTGACCATGGGGCCCACTTGTCATAGGGTGAGAGAAAAGAAGGAAGAAAATGGGTAGGGCTAAAATAGGGAAATTAATAATTCATCTAATTAACTACTTAGTTTGCAATTTAAATTTTTTTTTTGGATTTAAGTTCTTAAATTGCTGTTTCAAAAATCTAATTTGAAGTCATAACTTTTACAAATTATTCTAATAGGCTTTTAGTAATTAAACATTTTGAAATTAAATATTTTAAAAGCTAAACCCTTAATTAGGTTTTAGAAAAATTTAAATATGGTAACATACACATTTTCAAAAATAATTCTTGTTTTGATGATTTTCTTTTTGTGATGCCCTACACTACATGCCATGATGATGCATCTTTTTTTTTTTTATGATTTTGAAAATGGGGATGTTATATCCATGCAGACATTAAATGACCCTATAGACAACTCTGTGGTCAACCCATTGTATGGGTTGTCTCTAATGCTATCTATAGATGACATGGCAATGGTTAGAGACAGCGACTGTCTCTACCATTGTACATGCTCTAAGAAGCAAGGGCACTCCCAGAGCACATTCCTATGTGTTTTTAAAAAAGCATACCACATTATATAGAAACCTTGGGAGATGCCAGGACGGATCCAGGCCCTGGGCTGAGTGGCAATCCTGCCAGTAGCACCCGTCCATTGCATATATAGGCCCAAGTGAAGTCTTAAGAGATCCAGTCCATGGTTTGATGGCACCTGCATCATTGCGGAAGGCAACTGGGTATTGGCAACGTGTACTAGCATTATGGCCCACTAGCCCGGCTGCGGGCTGCCCACTAGTAGTCTTGCATGTTGTATACTTGTATGCGATGACGCATCGGCCGATCGATGGCTCGAAACATTGACACGAGTATGCAACACGACGATGCTCGCTCTCTGCGATCTGCTTGATGTGGCTCGCGGCTTCGCCCCAACAAGACGCACACCATGCTCGCAAGATTCCGCCAAGATAGCCACGCCGCGCCCTCATCGATGATCGCGATCGACGTGGCGTCGGTTGCGTCGCCGTTGGCCACATCCGGCATCATCGTATCAGCTGACGACCTAGCCATCACCCGAACAGGTCATCCTTATATATATTTTTTATATTTTATATGATGTAATCATTGCTCAGATGATTATTTCTATAAGTATTTGCACTACATTAGGGATAGAGATTAGAGAGTGAAGAGGAATTTGCACTATGTTTTAGTGCACTAAATTTTAAGAAATTTTATAGTACAAAAAAATGAACATTGCCTATCCACTCTTCTCGATCTGATGGCTCAAATTAATTTTATTTTTTAAACTACCATAGACAATGATAATATATTTTTACGAAGAATGCGCTCTAAACAAATTGTTAGATTTTTTTGAGCAAAAGACGACTACATCTAAATTATACCGTGGTACTACTATATTTGTCGTCATGTATCATAAAAGAGCTCTAAATTTTAGCCTAGGGCTTGGTGAGATCCTGGATCCGCCACTGGGCGATGCAAACTTTCTAATGCATCATATCTAACAACTACTCGTCCCAACCATCGCACAGACAAATATCGAAAATGTTGGTGCCGGGCGTCCGATGCGCCGGACGAGGCCTGGCGGTGGTCGACCAATGATAATAAGAAGCGACGCGGCCTTGCGAGAGACACGCGTACGTTGGTGGCCCAGCCCAGCCATAGTGCAGGCCCTGTCCCCCGTGGCCCACGAAATTAATTCACGCCCACGTGTGTTTAGTAGCACAGGACACGTGAACAAGGCCTACATATGTGATCATTGCTGGTATCAAAGGGGTAAATGGGCCGTATCCCACACGGGCCGCATACTTTCTCCAACATGTCTATTTTCTATGTTTTTGTTATTGAAACATGTGTTTTGTTCTTCTGAAACATTAGGCAATGTCTAGTGAAACATTCTTTAATAACTAATTGTTGCAGTAGCACAATTGTTTTAGCAACTAGACAGATTGTCCCAAATAAACTAAACTAATTATTGCACTTGACTATATATACTGTTCCAATAGGCTAAACCAATTGTTTCAGCAGGCTAGACATATTGTTACAATAGGCTAAACTAATTGTTGCACTAGGACTAAACAAATTGTTGCACTAGGCAGACAAAAAATGTTGCAGTACCACAAAATTTTGTTGCATGTGGTGTCGAAAAATGTTGCAGTAGCACAATGTTTTTATTAGACAGATTGTTCCAATATCCTAAACTAATTGTTTCAGTAAGCCAAACATATTGTTCCAATAGGTTACATAAATTGTTTCGTCAGGCTAGACAGATTATTCCAAATAGGCTAAACTAATTGTTATACTTGGCTACATATATTGTTCCAAAAGGTTAAACCAATTGTTTCAGCAGGCTAGACATATTGTTGCAATATGCTAAACTAATTGTTGCACTAGCTAGGCTGAACAAATTGTTGCACTAGGTAGACAAAAAATGTTGCAGTACCACAAAATTTTTGTTGTACGTGGTGTTAAAAATTGTTGCAGTAGCACAAATTTTTTGTTGCGGTAAAAATTTATATGGAAACATTGGTCTTGTTTTGTTTGTAAAAATGAGAGAATCGCGTTGGTGCAAACAGTTGGTGTATTAGAGCACCCAATCAAAAGTTATGGCCATTATTAAAAAAAATAAAAAAGGAATATATGCTGACGTCAGCATTGCATCATCACATGCAAAATATGTTGATCGAGCCAGGGGCGGGCGTCCGATGGAAGCGTTCCGTCGGACGTCCGACGTGTAGTCGCGTCCGACAAATATAGATAGATCTATCGTTTCTGGTTAAATTTTTTACGTATTTATACCTAAATACCTTTTTCGAGCGTAGAAACCATTTTTAATTTTCATTATGTAAGATGACCATGTTCTCTCTATATTAACTATCTCTCCATTCGATCTATCCTACCTAACAACTATACAAAATGTTAACATAATTGCACTATAAAAGTATTTGAAAAGGAAAGGGGAAAAACAGTCAATAGAGAAATGTATTCCGGTCATTTCGTAAAAAACCCATAAAAACATAAAAGAACCCTACAGCCCACATAAGGGGGCATTATGGTCATTTCCTCCCAGGCCCAAAGAGGCCCTTAAGGCCTTGAACCCCAGGAAGAGAGTAGAGAAATCCCTAATTCCCGGGCCTTCTCCATCAGCGAATCCCGGCGGCGATGGCGGCGGCTGCGGCGAGGTCCGGATTCCGGCGCATGTTCTCCGTTTCGGCCTTCGCACCGCCGAAGGCGGCGATGCCGCCCCCGAAGGCCGATCCTTCCCCCAACCTATTCGTCTCCGGTGAGCTCCTCCCTCTTTCCTTCGTCCTGTTTCCTTCCTTACCCGTTGCACCCCAGGCGCGTTGCACCCTTCTGCAGATTCGTCCGAAAGCTCGCATCTTGGGCGCGGGGAAGTGGCCTTGCGATCTTAGTTTTGCCCTGCTCGATTAGGATCAGATAGCTCAGTATTTGGTTTTGGCTGTTCATAAATCATAAAGCTTGCATCTCGGAAAATGGAGAATTTAACAGTATGACGTATGCTGTTTCTTATTCATGATTTTATAGTCTTGAGCTGCTTGATGCGGAGCAGCGAATCAGGAGATAAGATGCTGATTCCCTTTTTTCAGTAAAGAAAAGTAGATGTAGTAAGAGGGGGTGTACAGATAAGGATGCAAAGTTCATGCAAATCATTGACATGAGTTGTCTTGAGTCACCCAACCATGTACAGGCAGTACAGCAGTACATGACTAGGACAAATAATTCATGTAAAGTAGACCTAATTACAAAACTGGTTCTTTAACAACGTTCAAAAAAAAAACTGGTTCTTTAAATAATTAGTGGAAGATGCGTCATATGCACCGTTACAGTGAATAACCTTGGTGTCGTTGATTCCTTGAATAACTAGAAATCATACGAGTTTATCTGAATTCTCGAGAGCTAGACCTAGGACAGTTAAAAAGTAGGAAAAAGTATAGATTACCCCCTTGAACTTTCGGCTTGGTATAGAAGACCCCCTTGAACTCTGAAACCAGATACAATTCAACCCTGAATTCTCAAAACCGGTTAGAAAAACCCCCTAGAAACAGTCAAAGTGGTTTTAACCGGGAATAGTACCTACCGGTGCGTTTTGTTCCCAAAATTCCCAAATGTGGACTGCATCGTTCTAGGGTTTTCCCAAAATTCCCCATGCCCCTCGCGGCGCGGCGCTGAAGGCGCGTCTAACGCCTGGCCGGAGACCCTCGCAACGCGGGCGCAGAGGCGAGCGCGACGGGCGGGTGGCGGGCACGACGGCCGGCAGCGGGCAGGATGAGCGGGTGGTGGCACTGCAGCGGCGCCCGGAGCGGCACACCACAAACCCTCGAATGATGCTGTCCACATTTGGGAATTTTGGGGGACAAAACGCACTGGTAGGTACTATTCCCGGTTAAATCCACTTTGATTGTTTCTGGGAGTGTTTTCTAACCGGTTTTTGAGAATTCAGGGTTGAATTGTATCTGGTGTAAGAGTTCAAGGGGGTCTTCTATACCAAGCCGAAAGTCCAAGGGGGTAATCTATACTTTCTCCTAAAAAGTAACTTATGGTTATCTTAGATAAAACATATGTTACACTTGTACTTGAATCCACACCATTTTGGCCAATTCAGTTTTCTATTAGGATGCTCTCTATTCTGGTTGTCTTGTAGAAATAGGCTTGCAAAGTTCTCTTACTAACTAAGATAACACCACAAAAGTTTGAATCATAAAATTAACACATGATACATAAATCTGTCCATCCGTATCTAGTAGTCATGCATTCATGCTTGGTAGGTGTCCTCGTATCGCTGCTATATCAGTAAGATAGCCATGGGCTTGCCTTGCCAGACATGGCTATGGTGTCTGCCTTACTGTCGTGGCATCGCCATGGTGCTGTTTAGGTGGGGTGTGGTGTCTGAACAGCTGAGGTGGGTGCCATGCCTTTGGGTTCCATCGTGGAAGGGGCTGCGCAAATCCTAGGCTGCGGCCATTGGATCTGTACTCGCAGCCGACTGGCTACAACCAGGGGCAGCTGAATCTGGCGGGGTGGAGCTCGGGCAGGTCACTATGGAGGTGGCAGAGCTTAGTGTATGCCTCTTCCTCCTTTTTTGCTACTGCTGCCGCCTACACGTGTAGAGAGTTCAGTTCGGAGCTTGGGGTGGGGAGGAGCTCAGGGGTGGCTGCTGCTGTAGTGGGAGCTTAGGACGGCGGCTGCTGCAGTAGAGCATGGGGGTGGTGGCAGCTGCAGCAGGGGAAAAGATGGCTAGGGGAAACCCACTGCTGTTGGCCTTAAAAGGATGCACGAAAGGCCTAGCCCAACTAAGTCCAATTCAGTTGCAGCCAGCCCAACCAGTTGCTTGCTTCCTCTCCTTGGCTTTCTTTCCTGTGCTTGCTTGCTGCTGCTAGTTGTACAAATAGGTATTCACTTATGTCTATGGCGTCGCCTGGTGCGCGCCTTAAGCGCTGCAAAGATAAAAAGGTAGTGGATTGCCTCGCCATATCACTGTGACAACCATGCTGGTGCCTAGTTGTGACTGCTAGTCAGAGATCCCCTCATGCAATTTTTCTAGCAGAAGCTATAGGACGAAAAACACAAATGGTATGACTGATAAACCAGCAGAGCAACAGTATTGTTTGAAGCCTATTAATCCTGTATACTGGTTCAGATTACGATACCAATCCTCATAACTCTTTCCCCTTTTCTACGAGGCACCTTGATTATATTTTTTGTTTCTTCTGCTTCTGGTGGTCAATTTAATTTTCATTTTAACATCCATCAGAAGCAGTGAATGTGATATCAACTAAGCACAAGAAATTGGATCAAGGGCATTGGACAGTACTGGACAAACAATTTGCAAGGATAATGTAAAATGATTTTTGAAAGTGTGAGAAGCCATCAAAACATTGCCCCAAAAGCCCAACTTTTCAATGATCATTACCTGAGACTGAACCGCCGAACATTTTGCTATCTCAGTTCTCGCTTGATCCAGTGCAGTTAATAGTATTTTAATGCTGTGCTTCTTATGTTCATCGAGGTCGTGAAAAATCTTGTGGATCTACTAAAAGAAAGCTTGTTGTAGACCGTGTTCTTTTCAGCGGAATCCAGCTGTAAATTATAGTCTGAAAAAGTTGTGAGCCTTCAATAGGGGGCTTGAAGAGCCCAAAAAATTGTTAAAAAAATGGTTTTGAGAGCTTTAAGAAGAGCCACTAAAAGCTTTAGAAAAATGTCTACGAAGTGCTACAGTGTTTGGCTTGTACAAAAATAATAAATTTCTAATTTTAATTTAAGCTGAAGAGAACAAGGCCGTAGCGTATTGCTTCTTTCCCTGCCCTATTGCCTTCTGTTAAGTTTATAGATTAGTCTTGTGGTGCACACAATCTGTGAAACTCCATCTTAACATCAATGATTTATAGGGTTAAGCAAGCGTACAACAACAGATGGACTACGAGAAGCTTTTGCAAAGTTTGGTGAAGTTGTGCATGGTATGATTTTCTTGTGAAATTTAAATTTCATTATTCTTTTTACATGCTTTTTGTCTGAAGGTTGTCTCTTGTATCCTGAATGGCAGCTCGAGTTGTCTCAGATCGTGTCACTGGTTTCTCCAAGGGGTTTGGCTTTGTGAGGTATGCTACAGTTGCAGATGCAGCTAGAGGAATAGAAGGAATGGATGGAAAGGTTTGGTTTCTTACTTTCTTACCATCTTTATTGTCCCTGTTTTGTGCAGATTTGTAAACTTATGCCTGTACTGTGCATTTTTCTACCTGCTTTAGTGGTTCTGATTTTGCTTTATTTTCATACATAGAAGAAGTCTCACTGTTCCTATAATGCTTAGTGCTGTTGTTGACCATACTGCAGCTTACTCACCATTAGTTGATCTTTCTCTCTCTTCTTTCTGTCAATATATACACATGTTGTCAGCTGATTTATTGCTAATACTACTAGAAAGTACTAAGTAGTAAATGCATGAGAAATCGTGCATATATGTGTTCACAACATCATGCATCACATGTATCAATCCAGTTCTTAATGAATTTGTGTTTTAGTAAAAAATTACTGTTATTTTCACTTAGTTGCCATTACTGGATTTAAGACAATCAGTTTTATTTTTGTTGTCTCCTGATATGTAGTCTCCAGGATTGCTCATGCTATCAAATCAGTTAATATTTGATATTAAAATTCTTCCATTTATTTTGTTTGCTGACCAGTTAACCAAAGTTATGTTGAAGTCAGATGATGTTATACGTCAGGGTGTGAAAGATTATTGCAGCTTGTGAACTATTGCACCAAGGGTAGTTTACTGGGAACAATGAAAACTAGACTCAAATTCTTGCAATACAATAGGAAAATTGATGCCCTTGCAATGTATTTAGAATCTTAACATAACTATTGCATTCTGGCATCTAGATTCTTAAGGCATAAAGTTATGCTTTCTTAATTACCTAAATTCCCGATTCTTATCTTTAAGAGGTTTTGCCCTTTCATTAGTGACACACCACTATTATTGTGTATTGACTCAAGGAAAAGGGAAAAAAACTCTATTTATTTGATGTGGTAGGATTCTCTGAAAGCAGCTATTGGGGTGAGACACCCATCCAATCTGGGCTTATGTAGAGCCTTGCTGCAATGTATAATAATGTGAGTTCTATTATTATTCTGACACAGCTTCATTTCTGTGCAGTTTCTCGATGGATGGGTTATATTTGCCGAATATGCTAGACCCAGACCAGAGCCGCAGCAACCAGAGACAAGTTCGCAGCCACAACAATCATGGGGCCCTCCATCTGGTTCATGGGGTTCACAGTAGATGAAGAGATGATCATGGGGCCCTCTATCTGGCTTTGGGGCTGACAGGTGATCAACAATCCATTGGTTTTACATTTAGTTTGTAGCTATGTGGTGCTGTCCTAAGTGTGAACACCCTCTCGGATCCAATATTCTTGTCGTGCTGGAGTAGTTTACTCACGTCCATGGTTTCCACATGGTGAGGCCGTGAGGCACTTGTCAAACCGAATGTGGACCGAACGAGTATTACTATCAATGCACAAAGACACGAACATCTCCAAACCTTTGCTATTAATGTTCCGTGTCTTGCTTGTCTTGAGTCGTTGTTATGTTAGGGTGTCCCTTTTATTTGAATTGCCATAGCCCTTATCAGCGGATGGCATGTGCTGATCTTGTACTGGATAAGGACTCATAGCTCAGAATAAGAACGCGTTTACAGGGTGAGGGAAGGTACAATTGAATTCTTAATCCGTTTCCTCGATGGCGATTGTGATGCTGATCTGCACAGCGAAATTCATTCGTGATCAACTGTCCATGCACCTGTATCGTGTGCTGTTCTTGTCTTTTTCTTTGATTTTTTCCATCTCCTTATCAGAATTGTTGTGCTGCCTGGTATGGTATGTACTGTTCATGTGCCTGCCCTTCGTTCTTATCACTGTGCTTGCCTGGTCATCCCGGCATTGCCACTGGTGTACTAACTGAGAGTCTGAAGATTTCAATTGCATTATTGTCCAAGTTTTTTCAGTTTCACATTCTTGTCAAGAGTTATTGGCAGTTGCAGTGTACCATAATTTTTTTGGTGTGTGTTGTCTGATGCAATGTGCAAACGCGGTGTCCGTCTGGTCATGCCGTGAGCCGGCGACCGCCGCTGTCACCACCATCGACGGTGACGCCTCGCTGGTGCGCCCGTGGCAGCATAATATCTGCGCCACCTGTAGAACAGCATCTACTGTTCTGTGGCGGCTGTTAACCTGGCCAGATTCAGGTGGAAACCCCTCCATATACCGACCGGGCACAGCCACACGTCCTCTCGTCGCCGACGGCCTGTCTGGTGCAGAGGCCAGGTGTTGGACGGAAGAATCAGTGTGAGAGCGAGGCTGGAGCTGGAGCTGAGCGCCTTGAGTGCAGTGGCAATGGCCACCTCAGGGGGTGCCTTTCGTGGTTGCAGAATCAGATACGGGTGAAGGGAGTGAGACGGAGAGATGGCGAGAGATGCCCCGCGCCGCAGGGAACCCACCCCGTCGCGCTACGTGGGCTTGCACGGCCATCTAGCTCCAACAGTGACTCAAACCAAACCCTGCAAGTAGTGCATTCTTCAGTGGTTTAGAGGTGGTCTACAATGCGGTCGAATTAATGAGCAGCTTGAGATTTCATTGTTCAGTTTTCTCTCTCTTTCTAGTGATTATTGACTTGAGGGGGGTTTCAAAATGTGAAATAGCCATGCACAAGCCGTAGCTCTCCTTTGCTTAACGTGAAAACCAGAAAGAAAGATGGCATGTAAAACAGTACATACGACCACCGTGGCCATACGTAGACGAAGATAATGGCAGCTTTCAAAACTGGGAGGCCTCTTTCGTATGAATTTTTCTTGTTTTTCGTGCTGTTGCTATAGTCAACTCTTATATTATATATCTACGGTAATGTTCTATGTGTGATCTCTTTTCTCTATATCATCACCGTCGTAGTGTCAAAGTTTATAGATAACTAAAACCACGACACCGTTGTACATGCTCTAATTGTATTGCTTTGTAGGCAACTACGGGAGACCGAACACAGAGACATGTGGACCTATTTCGTTCAAAGTACTAAGGTTTGCCAAATTTTGCTAACTCTTTGTGCAAAACATTGTCTCAAGTTAGTTCATTAAAATACTTACCACACTTTTGCTACTATAAGAGAATTTTGCCACACTTTCTTAAGTCAATTACACATGAGACTCATTGGAAAAAAGGGAATCTTGCCGTAAGTATGGCTATAAACCAAATAGGTGGCTAACTCGATCAACTTGTTTAACATGAGGTATGGCTAAGTGTGGCAAGCTATGGCTTTAAACCAAATAGACCCATGGTATGCAAGAAAGACCAATGTAATTGCTCCCACCAATTATATAAATGCCCAAACTTGTTGAACTTTGGCTATCGATATTTAGAAATGATATATGTTGATTTTCTCAAGAAGTACCTTCTCAATATTGTAATATCATTTTATTATAAATATTTTCTGACAAAAAGATAATGTTCAAAGCAGTTTTTTACGACCATATATGCGCAAAACATCATATCACGCATTTGTGACTAGAGGGCTGGAGTAAGGAATATTAGCTATACTTGCAGTCCCTTTTCACATATTTCAAGGGAAATGATATCTACAAATTTCTCTCAATAAGTTAGTTTTTAGTAATTTAATTTTATTAGACTTTGTAAATATCTTAACAATAAAAATTTATGTTTCAAATTGTATTACATCCGTGTAAAGATATTCAAGAGATCGAGACATCACTAAGTGTAATTCAGTTACGGTTTTTATCATAGGAAAGAAGCTTAAATTAAAGCTGTTCCAAGCAAGGTAGACTATTCTAGCGATCAAGAAGCACATGAATGGTATACGCACCGTACATGCACAACACATCATGTCATTAGTCAGTACTATGTAACTGATAAACCGATTTATTTCATTTCCTTACTATAATATAAAGAAAAAAAGAAAAACCATGGCTTTCGCATTTCAGAGCGTCATCGTATACACGAGGACGCACTTGGACGGAATACGCCTCCATCGACCCCTTCCCTGTCGCGTAGGCCATAGGCCCCACCATCGCCCACTTGGTGGGTCCCACACACTGCAATTCCCTGTCCTGCATGGCATCGGCGGCTGCCTCTACCGAGACTACCCCTCGCCACCCTACTACACACCGAGGGCATTCCGGTCATTCGCCGCCCCGTGCGAACCCTATAAAGCGGCCCCAACACGTGACGCTGCGCTCTCACTCACGCACTGCTGATACAGTTGGTTGGGTAGCTCAGCTCAGGCCACTCGTGGGCAGTGGCACTCACGTAAATATAAAGCTCCAGAGATTTCGTTGCCCTAGCTAGAGAGAGAGAGAGGGATCGTAGGAGGAGAGAGAGGAGGGAGGAGGGAGGGGCAAGATAGAGGGGAGCGTGCGCAGGAAGCTGATGAGGCTCCTGTCGTTCGTGCCCTGCGGCTGCCGTGCGGGACCCATCGACGACGCGCCGCCCACCGCCGCCGCGCTGCCGGCGGAGCGGCAGCTCTCCGGCGACTGCGGCGCCGCTGCCAGGAGGCGGCGGAGGAGGGCCACGTCGCTGGGGGGCTCGCCGCAGTGGCGGCCCGCGCTCGGGGACATCTATGAGGAGAACGGGTACGGCGCCGCAGCCGCCGAGGCGGCCGGCAAGGGCGCCCGCGGCGGGCTCGCCCCGGCCAGGGCCAGGTCCGGCAAGCCGCCAGCCAGGAGGGTTCTGCCCCGCGCCCACAGTGACGAATACCGGTACGTACGTACATACGCGCGCGCCATCTCTCTCTCTCTAGCTCGCTCGCTCATGGCGTACGTTGTGACATGCATGCGTGCAGGCACATCGAGACGGCGTCGTCGATGCCGGCGTTTGCGCCGGGGGCCTTCCTCTTCTGATCGTGGCGACGGCGGCGGCGGCGGCATCGTCGACCCATCGATGATGACGAAAAGTACCAAGGCGGGGCGCAAATCTATAGACAGATTACTACTGTCTACTTATTGCAGAACTAAGGATCTATGCTTATCCAGGGAATAATTAATTAATCAGCTTCTTAGCAAGCTTAGATTATAACTGCATGTCCGCATATATAATTCCATATATGTACGTACGTGTCATGTGTGTCTGTATGTATATACATCCATATGGTTGCCTGTGCTAGCTGTATATGCGATTATATATGCGTGTGGCATGCCGCATGCATCACCATGCATGACCTTGTAAACCTCTCTTATGGTGTAAATGCCATGTTCATAATAATTAGTTAATATATAGGAGTATCGTTTTTATGAAAGTATTCATCAAAGAGGATATGTGTTGGGGGCTATTATGGAATCAGCTTAGTGTCTGACAAAATTAATTGGCATCGTTTTTCTTTCCTTTGTGAGGACCAATGGTGATTTTGTGAACCTAGGAACCTGCCAAGTCCTAGGCTAAAATGTAATGTACTAAAACATACCAAAAATTTGCTACACCAAGCAATAATAAGAAGGTAGAACACAATACATAATTGATATAAGATTTTAACGAAATAACTCATTATATAACAAAACATGAAGCAACATCGACAAAACACAAAGTATAGACTAGAGATTGAGTGCAATTTGGGTCCCTAGACAACAAGTATTAGGTCCATCCTTACGTATATCTTTGTCATCAATCATAGGACACGAACCAGAACATGAAAATTTACCATATAAAGTAAATTCAAACATTCATTTTTCATGTTATCATTAATTTGAAAAAAAAAAGATGAGGCCTGCAGGATGACGACTGATTGGGGGGTGGGGGGAGGGGAGGGGGGTAACGAGGCGTCCAACCTTCCAGACATGCCACGTTGGGGTTGGAGAGCACGGGGTAGAAGCGGAGCTATGGGCTACGACCTGTGAAGGCGATCATGAAGTGACGAGATGAGCATGCGAGTCACGAAGGCAAAGTAGAGCCGCGTAAGGCAGAGAAGTTAATGCCTCCTCACCATGTAGGATAGATAAATTGAGGAGATGTTGCCGAGTGCGATACCAATACAACCTACAAGATGGCATAGTAGCATCGGGTCATAGCATACCTATATCTCATTGAGCTAGCCAGGGCGCCCTGGGTCTAACCCATTAATTAGCTCACCCAACCGGAGGTCTGGTTCCTCCCCCTGTGTGTGTCTGCTCGATTAATTCACCTCTTTTTAGCTATTTTTCTGAACATGAATTGCAATTTCAAAATATGAAATTTTGTAATATATACTCATGTGTGCAGGTAATAATACTATTTAGATCACTTGCACTGGGCCGGAAAAATTTTAGCAACTCTTCAGGACTGAATCTGTAAGCCTAAAACTGCAAAGCAATGGGCTATGGGCTTCAATCTGGGCCCATAAATATTCATCCTTTTCTTTTAAGCGAAGGTGAGGCACATTTGTTCTTGTTAAGTTTGAACCTATGACGGTACAGAACTAGACTAAAACTGATTAATCCTCCTATAAAAACTGACTAATCCTAATATACCATGGTTACTGATAACAAAACACAGAAAGCAGGGAAAAAAAAACAGGATGACTAGTAATACTTCAAGTAGATTCCATTTAAGCATGCACGCATTACGGGTGCAGCTCAGCGATGATCAATAATATTGCTTCTGCGTTTTCACCGTTTCCTCGTGATTGCAATCCCATCAATCAGTCAGTCCATCAGTTTGCAGTTCAGCTCCATACTTCATGTGAAAGAATGAAAGGTTATCACAAGGTCAAGATGGTTTTGGATTAATACGAGTGGTACTGTTGGTTTCATACCGTGCTTTTCTCGTAATGGCGCCACACACGCTGTACGTACACCTATTTTCTTCCTAAATTGAGCAATAATTTGCGTGACCATAAAATGTTCCACTTTTTTTTTTCAAGTTCTGGATGTCAATCAATAATTTACTTACTTTGACGCCCATGCCTCACAGGGCTTAAGCGAGAAATAAAAAACTCAGGTGTTAAAACGCTTAGGACCAGAGACCTATACGTGAGATTAGAAAACAATAGAGACCAAAACAAAAGATGCATAAAATAACACAAGAACGCACTAGGGTTCACCAATCCGTGTATTTTAGGTCATTTTTTTTTTATATTATTGTATAGTTATATAGTCCCTTACGTGCTATTACTTAGTCGTTTCTTCCTTATTTGTCAACACAGTTACTCTAATATAATCTTGTATGCCAGGTGTAAACTTATTCTTTTTGTTTAAGCTATGTAAACATACCAAAAAAATTTTAAAAAATTATAGTGTTATCGGATATGCAATACTTTTAATCTATTTTTTGATATTTTTACAAAAGTTTTTAGGTCAAATTGACATTAAAAATATTTTAAACATAAAAGAATCATCTTAAAAATTAGTAAAAAAAAAATTGTACAAGCAGATTGTTGCATACTTAATAACTCTGTGTTTTTTAGCATTATTTAAATGTTTACATAGATTAAAAAAAGATAAGCTTTCGCCAATAGCATAGAGAGCAATAATCAAGCAATTATAATAAACTTCTAAGTGATGGCACGTAAAGTTTGGGCGGCTCTGCAATGACATGTAAGATATTTTTTCTTTTTTATCAGTTGAGATGATTCATCTTTTTTTTTAAAAAAAAAAAAGAGATTCACCTGTATGTAGTAGGTAGCTTATGGTACATATATAGCACGTCCAAGCGTGCCTTGTGTAGTACTTGCATGTACTCCTTGCGTTTAAACGTAGGGAAAATATCGTAGAAAAATGTAGGGAACGTCGAAAAAGCAATATTGCTGGCGTCGTGCATCCTTTTAGTCTGGAATTAAGCGGCGCTGTCAACGTGGGAACAAGATATCCCCTGACGTCCAGCCATGCTCTATTTCTAGTAGTGTTAGCAGGGCCTCAAGTTTACGACCTCCTAGCTAATACAATATTGATTTGCACGCGCACGCGTATTGTAAGCCCTCCTTCGAGAACTATTGAGTTTTTTTTTTTTTACTAGTCACCGCATCGGTAGACCAGTGCATATTATTATATAGCCGGTTCAATTGCATATAAGCATTATAGAGCAGTCTTAATTATTTAACTGAAATAGCACATTTTGGCAAATAATTTACAACTAGGCTTATCCGGCCAAATGTTATATTACATCATAAAAGAAGGTTCAGAGTTCAACGTCAATGCAAAAGGCTTAAAAATAATGAAATATTATCTAGTGGCTATACAATCTTGCAAACAACTAGAGAACCGCTCTAAACTTCATGATGACCGTTATAGACCGGATAATCATCCTCATGGCACTAATAACTTTCATGAGTGATGTGAACAGAATTAGGTCCTATAAAGGTGAATGACGACTAAGTGACATTAAAGGATGACGGCCAAGTCAATGTCAACAAGACGGAAGTCACCAAAGGTTGATGATCAAATCGGAGTAGATAGGATGGGAGGATCATCGGGTGGATGGTCAAGTCAATGTTGACGGGACAGAAGAGTCATCAAGGATTGGTGATAGTCAAGATTGATTAAACGAAGGCATCATCATGTGTGGAACATCGTCAAGAAAAGGATGCGCTGTGTGAATGTATGACTAGTATGGGGCTAAAGATTTTTTCTAGTCTCTTACCATTCTTGGTGTTGGTTGAAAAACCGAATTGGTAGGATGACTGCCGTATTATTAAGAGGTGTCAACGATTTGCGTCGGTAATGTATTTTAGGGGGCGATGCGAAAGATCACAACTACGATGGTAGCACAGGGAGCCGAATTTATACAGGTTCGGGCCCTCGGGGGGAGGTAATACCCTACTCCTGTGCTCGTGGATTGTATTATGGTGGATGATGATGATGATTGTAAGATGTGGGATTGGATAGCGAACTAGGGGCCCCGGACCCCCTTTATATAGTGTAGGGGGTCGGGTTACAGATAGAATCCCTAATCCGCTTATGGAAGATACAGATGTAACCGATTCAGCTACGCCTATATCCATGTATTCGAGTAGGAAACGAATCCGTTTCCTTATAGATCATGCCGGGCCGCGCCATCCTCCAAGTCTGCCTTCTGGAAGGCCCAATTGACTCGGCCCAAGGAGGTGGTACGTCCTGTAGTATATCTTCGGATACCCAGGGCCCATGTTTTCCACAAAAGGGGATCAAGGTGTTTGGATCATCTCGGATTACACTCCTAAAATATTTTTAGTTGGTCACCCGTGTGAGTGTTGTGGTAGCAGTGTGCAGCCAGACCATGCTTATGCCGCCGGACCTCGGTGGTCCGGGTGGGCTAGATCTTGGTCTAGAAGGGGTTTAGCGGAGCCCCTATGCCATAGGACCAGCCCCTTGCCACCGGACCTCGGTGGTTTAGGTGGGCCGGACCAAGGTCCAGAAAGGGTGCAGGAGTAGGTATGCCACCAGACTAGCCCCTATGCCGCTAGACTGTCTTGGTCCGGCCATATAAGGGTGGCACGTATGCCACCGGACTGACGTGGTCCGACCGCATAAGGGCAGCACGTATGCCATCGACCGGCCCGATCTAGCCATGGTAAAGCAGTCCAGCCAATGGTTCGGGTGTGAAGAAGTTGTGCCACTGGACCAGCATGGTCCATGTTGCCCAGACCGGTTCGGCTAGCCACAGCTGCTAGTTCGCAACTCTGGCTTTTTAAGTGTCTCCTGTAGTGCAGTTTCAGGGTAACTAGCTCATTTGCTTAGATTTGAGTCCAGTTGGGTGTGAGAGGGTGCTTTGAGTTAGGATGAGTGTTCTTGTAGCCCTAAACCCTACATATCCATCTTCTTCTTGAGAGTGTGCTTCAATGTTTGGATTGATCTAGAGTGACCGATTCATCTCGGTCTTATTACTCTTGGTGCTTGCCAGCACCTAGATGGCGTGGTAGGCATCGTGCGCTAATGATCTTCTTAAAGGAGGTTGTGAGAAGGCCCGGGTGAACTTACGCGTGGCGTTGATGCTTGCCACCTCCGGGATGGAGGAAGTAGCGACCACTAGTGGAATCAAGGTGGTTCGCTTGAGAGGAAGCCGGTTCGAGTTGGTCGGACCTAGTCTCAATATGTATTACAGTATTAGGGGAGACCGACAAGTCTCCGAGCACCATGGTAAAAAGTGTTTACATCATTTGTGGTTTGCTTTATTGTGCCTATTTATTTTGAGCAATTTACTTCCTTACAATTACATACTAGAAATGAATTGCTTGATTGTCACCTTAGGATTTCAAACCTCTATTTAAACTTAGGTTGTTGGTTTAATAAATTAACTTAGTTGATTTAGAACTCTTGTGTTCTAAACTCTTCCGCACATCTTCTATGTTTTGAACACAAATTTGCAATTTGGACACAAGTGTAAAACTTGATTAGAAAGTAAAATTTAAAAAGCCCAATTCACCTTCCCCTCTTAGGCATCCGGTTCCTTACACCTATGACTTATCCAATTTAAATCTTTGTTAAATAGTCGAGTATTTGCTGAATGAGTCATGGTTCCCAATATAACCTTCTACCCAACCCTTTCTAATCTCTGTACCAACTCCTTGGTACAACCAATTCTACCTTAACTTAGCTGCTTCCACTGTTCCAGTCTTCCTTCTTACTCCCACCATCATGTTCTAGGATTTAGACACTCGTTGTGGATCATCACTCTACTAGATTGTCGGTCTAGTAAATGCATGACCTAGATCACCCTTAGTGACGGCGCCCTTCCACCTTCGCCTTGGGCTAAAGTTTGTTCCAGAGTCTCCTCGGAGCACGCATCTGGACTCTAACACCCGCACTACCGCGCGATGACCACACATTGTGTTGGACAATATCCAACACTGTTTAACTTCAAGGGACCACTTCTGATTCCGCTTCTTATGGCTCAAGAGCCAGTTCCCGTACTCCGCTCCTTGCCTCATTTTTAGTCAGGTCCCCGACCTCTAAGTCTCAAACCCATTTATAGACCAACACCTCATTTTAACTAGTTCTCCACGGAACCAAAGATACAATCACAAAATCTTAACCTACTTAAGTGCACTATAGCCCAAACCAGACTTAGCATCCCATGATATCCAATTACAGACCTCAATTTTATACCAGCTTATACGTGCACCATTTTATGTTAAGATGTGAGCAGATGAAGGGGTGAAATATGGTTCACCAATATGGGGCAATTATACCCCAAAAAAATCATAGATTAGACGTGAGCATATCTAAGCACGTTTTACCTGCAAGGACTATGAGTCCAAATTATCTAGTAATTATCCTAGGGTTCCAAATGATATGATAGTCAAGGTAATCAGGTATGGTAATCAAACATAGTAAGGAACATGGCATGTGTACAGCATGATTAAGGAATAGACATAGCTATTCTAGTAGTTGAAGTAATTGCAACATATAATAAAGCATACAATTTCGTTGTTGAATCAAATTAACTTATGTAAAACTGGATAAGATATAAACTATGGATGTTAGCTCGTCTTGCCCTGGGGAACGACACTCTTCCTCGGTGTCTTCAAATCTTCTCTCTGGATCCTCAATGTCTATTCATGAAAATTAAGACAATGTATAAATATATGCAAAAAGGGATGATGTATGGATACACGACTTATTTACGATTATCTGCACCTAGCGTACCATCTCTTAATTAAGGTAGCGAAGTTTTCTATGTGTCATCGTATGCCATGTATGAATATGCCCTTAATTACCCTTAAATAAGATACCCATGCTGAAAATTAATTTTGGAATAAACTAAAGCACTATAGTTATTAAATTTTTTAAAGCCTTTGTGGGCTTTCTTTAATTTTGTAATTTATACAAGATTAATACTAGACTTAATAATTTCTAGGAAAATATGAGGATTTACATATTCACTTACATATTTTAATAGACCCAGCTGGATTTCTAGCAACATATAAATAAGGAAAATGGTTTAAATAGCTTGTATCATTTTTCTAGATCACAAGATTTAATTTAAACCAAACTATTATATTTTTCCTAAATCCAGTACTACAAATAGTATTTTCTGGAATTTTTCTATGATTTTTGGATATCTTATACCATTTTGATTATTCATTATATATTTATAGATTTACTGGAATTTTAAATTTCCCAAAAATCCTATAAACAGTAATGAGCTTGGTCTATTACTATTTATACCGGGCCCGCTACTGTGCAGGTTAGCAACGTGCACGCACCTTTGATCGGCTACCGCTATGCTCTTTCGATCGGTGGGCCTAGGACCTACCAGCAATGGTATAGCGATTGACAGGTGGGCCTCGAGGCTCACATGTCAGGGTGCTCCCATATCAGACATGGAAATACGCCACTAACTCTAGAAGGCGTATTCTGAAGGAATACACTTCCACTTAATCCGATATGTGGGACCAAGGCCCACATGTTAGTGACTTAAGATTAATCCGCAGGCTAGATTTAAAAGTGTTGGGGGGTCCTGCGTGTCAGTGGCTCACTAATGACGGCCGACGTTAGGGTGACGTCAGCAAGGCATCAGCTTGGTCCAGCGCCCCTGCCGAGCTCCGGTGAACTTACTGCAAAGAACTGGCGGCGCTACGGTCCACTATTAAGTTGCTACTTGGTCAGAATGGGACTAGCGAGCGACAGGATAGGACGTGATGACCAGAGCATCGCCGGTGGTGAGCTAAAATGGAGGCGCCATGGGCGCAGGAGGCAATACACTATGGTACCATAGTGCTACGATGAACGGAGAGGGCGGCGGTTAGTTCACTAGGCAGGGAGAATCTAGGGGCTACTAGGAGGCTACCTAAGGCAGTGTCGAGCTCGGGGAAGGCCCGTGGACGTGGTGGCGGCCGATATAGGGGTCGCGCCGCCCGGGTGTTTCGACGAACCTTGGGCAAAATTGACGGTAGGGTCAGGAAAGGTAGCCCACGAGAGACTATGGGCGCGAGGAATTGGCCGGTGGCTTACGGAGATGCGAGTGAGGCAAAAGGGGATGTTTTGGGGTCGGCGGCGGCGAAACGGGAGGAGGGGCAAAAATAGGGCCAAGGCTTCTGCTATAAGAGGGAGGAGAGGTTCACTGGGGAGGAGAACAGCGTCCCGCAAGTGTTGGGCTCGAGGGAGGGGTTGAGTGCGTGGGGCGGTGAGGAGCGGCACACGGAAGCGATGCGTGCGATGTTGGCAGGGCGCGCGCTGCGCGGCACAGACCTAGAGCAGCGTGGTGGCAGGGCGAGGGTGATGGGGTGATAGGCCTGGCGCTGCTGGCACGAGCGGTGCCACGGGACAGCTGTGCGGCGTGCACAGGGCGTGCACCAGCGCACGTGCGCGGCACAACAGAGGAGGAGGAGAGAGAGAGGTGAGGTGAGGTGGGCCGATCTGGGCCCAAGATGGGCTGAGCACGGTGGGCCAAGCCCAAAAACTCGAAATTCAATTTCTAAATGAATTTGATTGAATTGAATTGAATTTGAATAAAAAAAATTTTGAATTTTTGGATGGAGAATAGTAAATACTTTGAGTTTATTTTAAATTTGTGAATATATATATAGTAAAATTTCTCCTCAAGATCTGACAACATAAAAGCTATATATTGATATATTAGATGTAAAGGAGGGTGTGTATAATGGACATGCGTGTTAGCGTAGCATCTATCATGGGCTTTGCATCCCGATCTACCAACAGATCGATCTTGGAACCTAACGCCCTTAACAAATAGTACGTAGCAGCTATATATATAATTAATTATTTAAAAAAATCAGCTAGTGATGTTGCGGATGCCGGCAAAGAGGGAAGAAAGTCTCTGCAAAGGCATGCAGGCGTGCGTTATAATAAATCAAAAGCCATGCATCGAGCAAACATTCAGTACGTACTCCTGCAGCCAGCTAGCTCTTTCAAACCATCGACCTTTTCGATCTCTCGACGTTGAACTAATCTCGATCCATTCTTCTTAGTTGCTCTGTCATATTGGTGTGCTGTTTCATTCTAGCCATGGTGATTGGACAATTGGTGGTCAAGCTAAGATCATGTACAGTGGTCTATACCATATTTCTATAAACCGTATATAAACACTACTACGTAATTAAGATAAAAGATAATTTGAATTGAGTGAAAATACATATAGAATTGAGTCGTTTCTAATCTTAAAGTCGATTATAATACAGAAACAAGACAAATCGTGTGTATAGAGAAGATGGTTATTTACTGTGTACTGTCGTCTATAAGATGTTGCAAGATGGTTGCAAATGTTGCCTCAGGTTGTGTATCCTTGGATGTATGGTTTTCTCTCTGCGTTGTTGGCTTGTAACAAATGAGCTTCTACGTATTTCTGTCTCAAGAAATGGAAATGAGCATGGGTTTCAGATTGGTACGAGGACAAAAGGAAATCTACAAGCGTGGAGTATTTTTCTCAATGGAAACCGATACATATTTCCGTCTCATGAAATGTAGTCAAACACGAATTTTACACCTGGACAAGAAAATCCTTGAACGATGGAGTATTTCTTCAGTAGAAACAGGAAAAATTGAAAAAAAAAAAACGTACTGCGGCTTCATCTAATGCAGGCAGGAAAACGGCTTGGGTCTTTCTGCGTGCAACTCGCACATATTAGGAGCTGAGGACATATGCAGATTCTAGTGAGACAAGAACAAAATTAGGCTCTGTTTGGAAGCATTGTATTTTCATGGTTTTTAGTTAATACCATGGTTTAAGAGAATACCATGGTATTTTATACTATGAGGTGTTTGGTTACAAAAAAAACCTCTGCATTGAAAACCATGGTTTTGCCAATACTATGGTTTTTTTGGAGTATTGTAAACTCCAGACTGAGCTAAAGTTTTCACCACGTGCTCGCAAAAGATTTGGCAAAACCATGATATGTTATCTCAAAAACTTTGTAACCAAATAGTTTATAGTTCCAAAAAATACCATGGTTTTAATGGAGTTAGGTAAAACCATGGTATTTATGCTAAAACAATTGGCAAGTCTATATATTGCAAAACCATGGTATTGAAAAACCTTGTTTCCAAATAGAGCCTTAGTGAGTTAATAATGAACAGTAGCAGCATGCACGCATGTTAGCATCATATGGCAGCTAGCTCAGCTCTAATTAAGGGGAAATGGATGGAAATATATGGGCACATATATGTATTAATAATGTATATGGCAAGAACACAGGTCATGCATGCATCCATGTGGGAAGCTAGGTACATCTATCTTATTATCTATCTCCTATAGGGGAGAGCAACCCTGCATTCCGAGACTATCCACGTCACCCCGAAAGCAACCCTGCCCTCACAGGGTGTCCACGTCACCCTGAAATTTCCGGGCGTCCGATCTGTTCGCTGGCTGCAATCCGATCGTCCACCCTCAGCTCCTCCAGGAAAGAACAGATTTGCAAAAAAACCCTTTGGCTTTACGACTTCATGTTACGGTCCCCCAGAGTTCGCATCAGAGTCCCTCCGCAGTGGTTCACTGCCGGCGTCGTTTTTCATTTACGTCCCTCTATTGTTGGCAATCTCAACCCGCAGTCCTTCCACCTCCGTGAACCCTACCCGTCCCTGCTCCCACCGCCCCCGTTCGGTCTCCTCCCTCTCATTCTCCGTCCCTCCGCCCTCCGCCGCCGCTCGCTCCTGCTTCTCCCTCTAGCGCCGCCCCTGCCCTTCCTCTTCCCGTCGCCGCCCCTCCTCCAACTAATCAACCTACCGTCCCTGGCAAACCAAGCCCTCGATCCCCTGCTTTCTTGCTCCCTCTACTAGGGTTCGGCGCCGCCCCAATCCCCATCCCTCCTCACGCCGGCGCCACCCTTCCCTGTCCCTCCTCATGTCGGCGCTGCCCCATGCTCCTCCCGCTGGCGCCGCCCCTCCCCGTCCCTCCTCATGCCGACACCGCCCCACGCTCCTCCTACCACCGCTGCCCTGCGCTTCGTCGTTCCTGTCCCTTCGTGCGCGGCCCGCGGCCCACTCCGATCGGATTCTCTGCTTCTCGCTCCGTTTGTTGTCGCTTTGCCTCGGTCGATCTTCTCACGCGTTAGCCGCTCCGCCTCCACCCCCTCAGCCATCGCCCATCTGAGTTGGACGGCCGCCAATCCAGCCCCGATGTGCCGCCTGTCTCCAAGCCTGCCGTCATTGCTGCAGCCCCCCCACCCCTCCCCCCTGGCTGTGCCGCCCGTGTCGCTTCCTCCATGGAAATTGTGCTCACCTCCGTCCTCCTCGGCCATCTGCATGGGACGGCCGCCAGTCCACCCCAATGTCCCGCCTCCGTCCTCGCCGGATCTAGCCCCTACAACTGCCATCACCAGGTCCGCCCAGACCTAGCCTCCTCGCCCTCCCTCCTAATCTTCTCTATGCCTACCTCATCTCCCCTGTAGCCTGCTCCCTTCACTGCCCGTCATGCTAGCTGACCTCAACGCCTCTACCTCCTCCTTCGGTTGTGGTTGCAACGTCGCCGTCCCTCCTACCGGACTGCCGCTTTCTATCCCGTCACTGCCTCGACAATGGAAGATGCCTCTCCTTAGATCTCTTTTTATTTATGTCAATTGCAGATTTGGTGGCCAACGGATCTTCGTGCATCATCCATGGTACAGTTTCAGATGTTTTACTCTCAATTAATGCTACGATGCGGGATGCCAGGAATTGTTATTGTTCCCTTAAAGTTCATATGTTCATGGACTGCAATTAGGCTTATATTGATAGTTCTTTCATACTGTAAAGCGAAAATGGATGCAGGTTTTTTTTCATTTTCCTGCATCAAATTGATATTGTAGCAGATTATATGTAAATCACATATATTTTTGACCTCGGTAGACTTGAAAGATCATAATTTGTTGTCCATGTGTAAATCCAGTAATATGTGCTGGTATGCTGGTTTTCCAAACCTTAATAGACTACGTGAGTTCTTATTTATCTTTTGGTCCTGGTGCGATAAAGTTCAGGCTAATTTTTAGAGATCTTATTTTTATAGTAGCTTAGAAAGATTCTGCAGTGCAGAGATATTGGTAAGTTATCTTTAAAGCTTGCTAGAGATATCACTGCACATGTGCCTCTGAATTCTAGATGAACATCCAGTGCTTTGCCTAGACATGGTATGTTTTTAAGGTTGTATTGCATACGAGCTCAGCGAACAACCTAACGTCTCTTGCATGTGCTCAGCATATTATTTCATACATCAAAAGAAACACTGAAGAAGCCCTTCAACTGTAACTGAAAAAAGAGCTTACCTAAGGTCTAGCATTTTAGTTGCAGTACGTAGTTTGAGTAATGTACTTAGTTAAAAAAAATAAAGGCAAAAGGGAAGCCAGGAAGCGACCAAAACCACCACCAAAGGAGAACCCACCCCTTCTCTTCTCGATCCTACCTTCCTAGACAGCAGCCCTCCTCCTTTGCTAACAAATTTGTGTGCAGAACCTCTATGTATCAATCTCTTTTACAAGGTTGCAGCAATCTTGAGAGAGTATCACTTGGTTTGAGACATTTAGGTAAAACTGGTATTCATTTTTCATATTCTAATATATGGTTGTCTCTATCAATGTGTATGTTTCAAAATTGTTTACTGGTAAAAATTCCTATATAATTGGATATCAAGATAACATTTTATATTTGTGTACCTTGCAAAATTGAGAACAAAATGCAGTCTTTTGCTAAAGTCCCGTAAAGTTGCTTTGTTTCATGTCTTGCTAATCCTATAATCCTATAGAGCCATTTGTTTAGTTATGTTTTTACATGTATCTTATAATCCATAATGGGAACCCTCCAAGCGAGGACAACTTTGCCATTCGTACCTTCAGTTGCATAGTTTAATGCCTTAATAATCTCATCCCCTTAGACATGTGTTCTTAGCTCCTAATCACATAGGAGATGCAGGTCGATTCGTAGTCTGATATCGTTGTGCTTAGCTTTGTACATGCCATGGATATTCAATATTCAACCAGTAAAAGGGTAGTAAAAAGATAGATCATCTCTGTTCCATTTTTATAGATAATTTCAGATACTGCACAATGTTGTCTGTTTTAACAATACTCATGCACTCTTTTAGCCTTTCATAGCAGCCCCATATTGAGTTAGTGAACTTGACATGCCTACAAAGGTTTACACAATCACATTGATCCTGCATGCAGCCATATCAAAAAATTACTCGAGGTCAGAATTGCTTCCTGCGAAGATCAATGAGAAATTGAGCCTTTTGATAATCTCTTCTCTGTTTGATCCAGCAGGGCCGGTATATCCAGATGAGTTGCTCAATGAGATGGCTGGTGTCCACAAGCATCCTAGACTTCTGCTAAGTGCTTTGATTCTTCTGATTCCTGATTAATTTGATTCTTCTGATTCCTGATTAAGATACTTTTTGACATAATCCACTCCTTTCATCTTTCTTGGAGCATGTAATTCCCTTCTCAGTTGTTGCATTTTCAGTTATCTTCTTAGGAGGTAACACACTTCTAATTGTTTACAACCTAGGCTATCAAACACATGCCACACAATAGTTTCTCTTCTGCAGTGTTTTCTAAAAAGTCACTCTAGATTAAATTTTATTGTTATAGGGAGCTGCTATTTTGTACATATGTTTGTCGGTTTGCCTTTTATTAACCGATCTGGATAATGTCATTTTTCTGCTTTCACCCATATAGCTTCAAACAGAGCTGAGAGCTCTATCTTAAATATTTTCATGGTTAATTTTCCTAATGGGAATGGGGCATGTCCCTTCTAGACCATATTTTCAAACAGTGTGGAGAAAGACATTGCCAAAACTGAGCTAAAGTTTTGAGCCATTTCATGTTACTGGCTTACTGCAGCCTAAAGAGAAGGAAGAAAAAAAATCCTCAAAACAAAACAAAAAGATCCACCTAGCCTCCAAGTTGAAATATCGTGGATATACTTCTTAGTGTATTATCTCTATTCTCCATAGCTGCTTATAAAACTGGTTGGTGTAGATGGGTTTACTTATTTCTTCATGTTGATTTTATTGGCACAACCAAGTTCAGGTGATAAAACACACACTTGTTTTCCTCTTGCTTTTATCAATGATATTGGCCATATCTGCTACCTGATGATATTATGTCTTTCTGTAATACTATTTCAGGTGACATGAAACTCACCAACATGCAGTTGAAGCCAGAGGCGCTAAATTCATTAAAATTGCCTGTCAGAGTCAAAGCTGGTTTTCTTGGTTCACTGAAGCTCAAGGTTTTTAGTAATTGTTATTTTCCCTTAATGTATGATGATACACTTTGCTGTCATATGAAGGAATGAGCTGATGGGTGATTACATTGTTGATTATTAGGTTCCATGGAGCAGGCTTGGTCAAGAGCCTGTTTTGGTTTATCTTTATAGGATCTTTATATTACCTGAACCAGCAACACATGTTGAAGGTTGCAGTGAAGATGCTGTCCAAGAGGCAAAAAGAGGTAGAGTTAGGGTATGCAATTTGTGATGATAGTTAATTGATTTTGCAATTAGTGTTAGAACCATGCATTACTGATCTGTTTGTGTACTCGGGAAATGGAAATCAAATTACTGGAGACCCAAGAACAACTGAAATCTGAACTGGTACATATTGGCACATAACATTTTCAATATTGTGTGTACATTTTTTAATTGTGGTAATGGACCAGATGGTTTGGGTAGTCAATCTAAGCTACATTTTCCCCTGCTGTTATATGGTTGAGAATGAGCCATCTTAGCATATATACTTCTCTTATCTCTGACCGGAAAATTTTTATGTTTGAAGAATTCATCATGGCTTGGGTCTTTTATTAGCACTGTAATTGGAAACATCAAGTTGTCTATCAGCAATATTCATATCAGAAATGAAGATGTAGAGAGGTGGTTAAATTTCTTCTTAGTGGATTTTTCTTTCGAATGCATATCTGACCAAGACTTCCGGTTTTTTTCACTTCTCGCCCATGCTTCCAGCAAGTTCGTACTAGTCGGCGATCAAGGAGGAGCTCCAACCTCCACGCCTAGCCGCAATTGTGTACTCAGAAATGGAAATCAAATTCTTGGAGACCCAACAACAACTGAAATCTGAGTGCTACATATTGGCACTTACCATTTTCAATATTGTGTGTGCATTTTTGAATTGTGGTAATGGACTTGGTGGTTTGGATAGTCAATCTAAGCTACATTTTTCCTGCTGTTATATGGTTGAGAATAAGCCATCTTAGCATATATACTTCTCTTATCTCTGACTGGAAAATTTTTATATTTAAAGAATTCATCATGGCTTGGGTTTTTTATTAGCACCATAATTGGAAACATCATGTTGTCTATCACCAATATTCATATCAGATATGAAGATGTAGAGAGGTAGTTAAATTTCTTCTTAGTTGATTTTTCTTATAGAATGTACATAAGAACACTATGACTTGATTGCGCACAGTGTTGCTTGTGTTATCCTGCTGCTTACCACCGTCATGTTCTGTTCATCTGCTCCGGAAAGCCTTCTCATACAGTCCGTTTATCCCATACTATACACATAAGTCTCAAACACCCTTTGTAGTCCTTTCGTACATCCATACATAGAATAATCACAAAAACGCGCTTCACGTCCAACGACGCAACCACAACGCGCGCGCAAGGCGCGCTATCCTCTCTAGTGTTCTAAAGGGCAGTTCCGCCGCGCTGCCTGCCTGTTGTTGTGCCGCGTGTCCATTTTCCACGTGCCCGCGTGTCCATTTTCCACGTGCCCGCCTTTCTCCTCTGACTGCTGGCTTGTCGCGTCGGCCGGACGACACCGGCCGTCCGATCATCAGGTGAATTGGGATCCGGCCGTCCGTTCTTAAATTAAATATAAAAGCATTTCTTTCTTTTTTACTTCGACAAGGCGGACGGAATGACCGGCTGGTCACCCGCGCAACTTCTCAGCTCACCGGCCTGGGTTCGAATCCCAGCAACCGCCCGATTAAATTGCGTACCAAGCAAACGCGCGCGGTCTCGTTCTCACGTCCGTTCTCATATTATATATAAAACATTTTTTTTATTATTTCCTAACGACGTGGACGGAACGGCCAGTTGGCTAGGCGGGCTAGCACTCACTCCGTAGACCACGGATCGAATCCTGGTTTCCCCATGTATCCTAACTACGGCTTCCTTTCCCAGCATTTTTCCTTTTTTTTCCCCCCTTTTCTATTTTGTTTTTTCAATGCCGTAAAAAACCTAAAAAAATATAAACATTGCAAAAATGGAACCATGCCTACATAAAGATGGTCCATAAAAAGTTTGGTCTTTTTCCGGAATTTTCTAAAGTTTTTAAATTTTAAAAACCCTTTTTCCCCTCCCCCTTTTCTTTTTTGTTTTTTCAATGCCGTAAAAAACCCCAAAAAAATAAACTTTGCAAAAATGGAACCATGCCTACATAAAGATGGTCCATAAAAAGTGTGGTCTTTTTCCGGAATTTTTTAAAGTTTTTAAATTTTAAAAACTCCATGTCTTCTCTTCTTTCTCTTTTTTATTTTTATTTTATTTTTCCCATGCTATAAAAAATAGAAAATTTGCAAAAAAAAAAATGCTGCATAAAGAAGGTCAAAAAAAGTTTGGTCTTTTTCCAGAGTTTTCTAAAGTTTTTTAATTTTAAAAACTCCATGTTTTCCCTTCTTTCCCTATTTCCTTTTTTTATTTTGTTTTTCCCATGCTGTAAAAAAAAGAAAATTTGCAAATATGGAACAATGGCTTCATAAAGAAGGTCCATAAAAAGTTTTTTTTTTCAGAATTTTTTAAAGTTTTTAAATTTTAAAAACTCCACATCTTCCCTTTTTTTCTTTTTCTATTTTGTTTTTCGTGCTGTAAAAAAATCCAAAAAATAGAAAGTTTGCAAAAATGGAGCTATGGTTGCACAGAGAAGGTCCATAAAAAGCTTGGTCTTTTTTTCAGAATTATCTAAAGTTTTTAAATTGTAAAAACGCCCTGTCTTCTTTCCTAGCTTCTTTACCTTTTTCCTCTTTTCTATTTTGTTTTTCTATGCTGTAAAAAATTCTAAAAAATAGAAAGTTCCCAAAAAATGGAACCATGACTGCACAGAGAAGGTTCATAAAAAGTTTAGTCTTTTTCCAAATTTTTTTAAAGTTTCTTAGTTTTAAAAATGCTTTCGCTTTCTTTTTTCCTCTTCCATTTTCTTTTTCCACGCTGCTTAAGAGTTTCACAAAATTAAAAATAGAACCATAGTTCCAAGAAGAAATTCCAAAAAAAGTTTTCACTTATTTTAATTTTAAAATGAGAAAAAACAGATTTTAAACTTTGTTCTCTTCTATTTTTTAATTCTAGACCGTTTCAAAATTCAATAATTTTTTTCCCAAAAATAAAGACATACTTAAACGAAGAAGGTCCCAGAAAACTTTAATTTCTTGGAAAAATTTCCAAATTAGAAACATTTTCCATTTTTGAAAATATTTTCACTCTTTCATTTTTTTCTTCTATTTCCTTTTTGGTAGACCTTTAAAAAATCCAGAGAAATGACTGTTTCAAAAAAAAGAACCATGTCTCCACAAAGAAGATCCATAAAAAACTTGCATTTTTTAAAATTTTTTGAAATTAGAAGAACTTTAGATTTTAAAAAACGTTTTGATCTCTTTTTCTCATCTATTTCCTTTTTCCCAAATTCCAAAAAATATTTGAATGGAAACATGGAACCATGTCTACATGAGAAAGACCCATAAAAGGTTTTTTTAATAATTACAAAAAATAATTGTCTCCATTGCCTACATTTTTCTTTCTATTTTCTTTTTTCTATGACATTTAAAAATTCAAAAAGTCTTGCAAAAATTAGACCATAGCTACACAAAGAGATCACTAAAGAGTTTTGATTTCTCATCTTTTTAAAAAATTATAAAATATTGAATTTGTATTTATTCCTATTTCGTAGTGGTTGTTTGTCTATTTTTCTTGCATTTACCTCTATTTGCAAATCCCAACAAAACATGCAAAAGCAAGCACAAAAAATAAAACAAAAAACCGAGTACAATAGTTAATAATGCGCGCCCACCAGATTCTGCCTCTGCAGTTGAGGGAATAAGGGGGATAAGTCGAGTTAGGGTTTAGAGAGAGCAGTCTTTGCCGTCGGGAGCACGGGAGGCGCTTGACCACAGTGGAACTGAGCCGCCGGCTCGATTCGTCCTCAGCTGCAGCACCTCGGTATCAATCACCATGCATAGGTAGGCCACTCTAGCTCTTCATCACTCCCTGCAGTTCATTGATGACTTGCAGTAGCACATAGTACGTAAAACAATTCTATTGCTAATTTGTTTTACGTACTATGTGCTACTGTAAGTCATCAATGAACTGCTGCAAGTAATGGGTGAAGATAATGTGTCATTAAGTGAATTTGTGATGTGCTCATATACATGTGTGCCATTGCTACCATCTATTTTCTCAAAGCCGATTACAAAATGAGATTCCTATGGGTGCCTTATATGGATAAAAGCTAGGTTAAGCCACTGGGCATCTATACATCACATGTAGATTGAAACTCCTTATTAACTGTGAATTGCCATTTTTTCTCTTCATAGAGAGTACGTTAGTTATAGTTAAACCATGCAAGATATCTCATACGGCCAGCGGCAAATTGATTCAGTGGAAGCTAGAGCAACAAACTAGAATCCAAAAATTATTTTCATGTTTACAAAAAAATTATCTTCCTCTTGCTAAAATAAATCTTCCTAGCTTGCCTCTTTGTGCATAATGTGTCTCAAATACCTTGCAAGTATAGTCGAAAGTCTCATAACAGCTTACAGCAATAGTAGTACCTGTGTTACTTACAAACTCTGCCCATATTACACCAGCTCTGGCATGATTAATCTCCTACAAATATAATACTTAGCTACAATGAATAATTACTGATCTAGAATAATTATTTTCAGCAAAATATTACATTAGCACTCTTTTTGGTTGCTTATACTTAGATACTGATTAATGCCACGAAATGGTGCACACCTCACATCTTTGTAAATGACAGTCTTCCGGTTTGAAAATCTTACATATATGTAATTGCTTCCTTGCTATCTACTCAGCTCATTATTCATAAGGAAATTTGATATCGTACAATCAGTCCCTTTAATTTTTTCCTCCTCCCTGCAACTGTACAATGTCAACACCCTCATAGGCTGATTACCTATTGTTCAACTGTACAATATTTTTCAGAGACAAACATTGAAATCTATTGTTCAGCTACTAAATTTCACGTTTTATGTTTATCTACGAAGGATACCCGATGCAATGCATAGACTTTACAATTTTTTTTGTTATTATCTTTTAGTGGTCTCACTAGATAAAACTGAATGCATTTTTTAGTCTGGCATGTTTTAATTGAACAAAGGGATTACGATTACCACTGTTTGGGGACATTGCACAAATATGTGGGTGCATCGCTCTTCAGCTCAAGGATGATTGTCACTATGAGATTATCTATGGCAGTTCATTCAATGTGTGCATGCTTGATAACTGATTAGATCCAATTTAATTCAGTATATGCATTATACTTGATGATAATGTTTTCCTGCTGTCAGTTTCATCTCCTTTTAGAACATGATGATCAGGTGTTGAAACTTGATGTCCATTGGACTATAGTTTCTTTCGATCACTTATATCTTTTGTTTAGCACATCCTACTATGTTGTCTTGCTAGAATTTTAGAAGAGCAATAATCTGTCAATTATGGCTCATTTCGATTGGAATATACATAGTCTATTTAGCATTTGTCTATTCTTTCAATTTGCCGTAGTATAATCCCTGATCATGTTTTGTTACTGCAGTGGATGGCTATTTGAGCAACTTGGCTAATACAATCTAAGAGCAGTCCTTATCATATTCAGCTTCAAAACTATGCTAGATATCGATTATATCTTATTTTTGCATAGTCTTTCGCTTTCTTCAGCTGACCTCCATTTGGCTTTCTCACTATTTGGGATACCTAACTTTCAATGATGTGATTTTTGCTATTACACCCTCCTCTCTATCAACCAAGCAAAACAATCATGTAAATGATGCTTATGTTCTTCAACATTTGTATCAAATCGAGAATTTCCTATGTTTAAATCTTCTCCGTCTCCACAGACTCCAACCGCACCAAAACTAGCTTCAACCTCAGGTTGCCCTTCACCCCACAGGCTAGATTTCCATTTTTTTAATTGTTTCACCATTACAGCCTTGGATAAAAAGATCTTCCTCTTTAAGGTTGTCATAGAGCAACACTGACATAGCATTGTTTTTTTTCAGATTCTGAACTGTCATCTACAAGATTTTAAGATTTATTTGACAACTTAAAATGATTTCCTTCTTTGGAAATGCCCATTCCCCTGCAATTGACATTTGAAATGTCTTAAATAATTTCTAGCTGGTCGTTCTTATAGCTGGAGATTCAATGCATTGTAGTTTGTGTTATATATGTAAACATACACGTTGATATAAAGTTCAGTTATATATGGCACGCAGCCGACTCACTCAACACGGGCCCGCCATGGGCGCGCCATCCATCCTAGTATATATACTAGTGCTTGGAACGACCATGTGGCTTTGCTCTCGTCACGTACGTACGTGAAATTTGATTATTAGTATATCGGCTTAGGGCTTGTTTGTTTACCCCTAGATTATATAATCCAGCTTATTTAATCTGATCTGGCAACAAACAGCTCAGCTTATTCTCCAGATTATATAATCTAAACACCTCAGATTATGATAATCCATAAGCTGGGTTGGAGGTGCTTATTTGCAGCTTATTTTGTGGCCTTTGATCTTTACCCATAGCACTTCAAAGAAATTACCCGCAATTGCCATTACACATGTACGAAAGATTTTTGTGGTGCGTCGGCTTCTCAAACCCTCCCCAAATCCACCCGTGGTGCTCCCCCAAATCCACCCGTGGGTTGTGTCGCCGCCCCACTCCTCCAAATCTCGGCGTTGCTCGGCCGAAATGGATCGAAACCTCGACGACGCAGAGTACAACCTCTCCGTCGTTGGCGTGTCGAGATTATTGCGGAGGCGGATCCACGAGCGGTTCGGCGCAACGAGCGGCGGCGGTGCGGCTTTCCATGGCTCGGGCGGCGTCAAGACGGGCTCGCACGGAGAGGGCCTTGGTGCTGGCGCGACGGCCCGCCTCGGCTGGGTGGCGGCGTGAGCTTCAACCGGCATGGCGCGCGATGGCACGGCGTCCTCGGGCTGCAACGCGCTACTGTTTGGTCTTGGCGACCATAGTACGTCGCAGACCACAAAGGGCATGCCGAAAGCAGCGGCGTCGCAAGGTCCTAAGCCACCATGTCCTTCTCCGGCCCGTGGCCGTTTACGCGAAGTAGAGGCCGCGGCGATGAACTGTGGAAGTTCTTGAGGCGACTTGGTGAGTTTTGATAAATCCAACTTGTGATTGTAAATTCTTATTAAGTTCTTCTTTGGAGTGGTTATTTAAATTCTTGTGATAATTCTTGTGATAAATTCTTGTGATTGACACCACCACTTTTGTACCAAATAGAAGAAGGTATTTGACAAGGCAGATTGGTCTTCTTCGAACACTACCACTTTTTGTGAAATATGCATTGAAGAAGTCCGTGCTGGGAATAGGCCTAATGGGATTATGACTATCCAAGGCTACAAGAACATAGGTGCTAAGTATTTGCAGAGGACAGGTTTGCGCCACTCAAAAACACAATTGAAGAACAAGTGGGATTTACTCAAAAGCTTATATAGCTTTTGGCTAAGCCTTAACAAAGATAAGGGACTTGGATGGAATTCAGCTAAAGGAACTGTGGATGCAAGTGATGAGCATTGGAAACGTATGACCAAGGTAATTACAAGCTCATGTCTTTTGTTGCATTGTTCCTAATACAATTGATACCTAATGTTTTCTTGCCTTTTTTTTAGGGACATGCAGAGTGGAAGAAGCTAAGGACAGGTCCACCGGAGAATGAAGATTTGATGACAAATGTTTGACAAGATTCTTGTGGATGGCTCTTCTTCTTGTGTCCCCGGTGAAGTCCCTAGAGATGTTGTCGAGAATGGACTGTTGGAGAAGGGCCGGTGGTGATGGGGTTGTTGGAGAAGGTGTTGGTGAAACATATGCTTCACTGTTGGAAGTCGAGCAATTGCAAGAGAAGCATTCCGTTACATAGAGGTAGAACTGCTACTAGCCCACATAAGCATAAAAAACCCCATGGTTAAGGTAATGAAGGGCATACATGCAACTTTGGAGACCGGTTGTGCTATTGCCAATAAGGTGATGCAAGGTGAATTTAGGTTCAATGCCATTAAGGAAGTCATGGACTTGGCGGTGGAGTGTGGAGCGGCAGAAGGAACAGTGAGCATTTCATGGCTACCCAACTATTTGTGAAACACGAACACCATGATGTGTTCAAGACCTTTACTACCAAGGAAGGAAGGCTCCTTTGGTTGAAGAGGTGGTGCAGGAAGGAAGGATTGGAGTAGAAATACTATTTTTGTTTGCATGAACCATTAGCTATGTAATGTTTCCATGAACCATTAGCTATGTCTTGTTTCCATGAACCATTAGCTATGTAATGCTGTGGTTAAGCCAGCTTTTGTTGCATTGTTTGTAGATGGACTTGAATGGGAGTGATGATGAGGAGGATGAAGCTTTTGTTGTTGCACGCAATCAACTAGATATGATAAGAAAATTTGGAGCAGTGGCAACCGCATTTGGTATGTACTATCTTTGAAACTTATTTGAACAAGTCGAGAGAAGAAATTCTATTTTATCGGGTCATGATTGGGTTATGAGAACCCTTCATGTTCCAAAAGATTGCTACGACATGTTTAGGATGAGTCCGCCACTTTTTGAAAGGTTACATGACTTGTTGGTGTCATCTTATGGTTTGAAGTCAAGTAGTAAGATGAGCTCTATGGAATCCTTGGCTATGTTTTTATGGATAATTGGGGCTCCACAATCTTTTACTCAAGTGAAGAACCGATTTGAGAGGTCAAAAGAAACAATTAGTAGAAAATTCGATGAAGTGTTGCATAGTGTGTACCTCCTCTCAAAAGATCTTGTCAAACCTAGAGATCCAAACTTCACAACAATCCACCAAAGACTACGAGGTGCTCGGTTTGAGCCTCATTTCAACAATTGCATAGGTGCAATAGATGGTACTCATGTACCGGTGGTTGTGCCCTCTGCAAAAGTGGTTCAACATGTCGGTCGGCATGGATATCCCACTCAAAATGTGTTGGCCATATGTGACTTTGACATGAGGTTTACTTTTGTTGTTGCGGGATGGCCCAGATCGGTACATGACATGAGGGTGTTCAATGATGCTTTATGCAAATATTCTGCTATCTTCCCTCATCCTCCACCAGGTATAGTCACATTTACCTAGTTATCATATATGTGGAAAAATAAAGAAGCTATGTCTTATGTTGTATGTTTATTTTGTAGGGAAATTTTACCTTGTTGACTCGGGTTATCCTAACCGACCGGGATATCTAGCACCATACAAAGGAATCAAGTACCATTTACCGGAGTTTCGAGCGGGTCCGCGTCCAAGTGGCAAGAAGGAGGTATTCAACCACTTGCATTCATCTCTTCGAAATGTGATTGAGTGCTCATTTGGTGTTTTGAAGATGAAGTGGAGAATTTTATTGGACTTACCAAGATATCCAATGCACAAACAATCTAAAATAATACTTGCATGCATGACTCTTCATAACTTCATTCGAGATAGTGCTTTGACTGATGAAGAGTTTGACCGGTGTGATCAAGATGAAAACTACATGCCGATGCCTCCATCTCAACGTAGTGCAAGTCAATTGGGAGATGAAGATGGTGCCATGAATGCCTTCCGTGATAATATTGCTAATGCTTTATTTGCTAGGAGAGAGTAATTTGGTTGTGGGAGCACATTTGTGTTCCAAATATTTAAGGCCTATATGGATGTTTCATCATTTGGCACTAAATTATTGTATCTCTTTTTTACAATTGCAAAACGTGGCGAAAAAAGATGTATAATTGCAAAACATGGCATATTGTTGAGGGTATTATTGTCTTTAGTGATCCAACACCAAAAACCCACACCTCCAATAATCTGGGTTGCCAAACACCTCAACAGCTTATTCCCTCCAGCTTATCATAAGCCAGCTTATATAATCTAGCACTATAAGCTGGATTATATAATCTGGCTAGGGAAACAAACAAGCCCTTAGTCAGAGCAGGTTGCAAGTTAATTAATTAGTAGTAGGATTTTAGGAGTGCCAGATGAGTACAAATGTTGCTACTACTTGCAAGTGTGGGCACTCACGTTACAATGACCTTAGTCGTTCTTACAGTTGCATGCCACGTGAGATGAATTGTTAAGGTAAAGGGTAATTAATAAGGAGGGAGTGTATGGTTGTTTCTTAGTTTCTTATATAAGAACAGGTGTCTATCCTAAAACCAACGGAAAGAAATAAGGAGAAATTCCCACTAGGAGCATTAAGTCGTTTTTGCAAAACTCATAAATAGAAAGAAAAGATAAAGAATAAATTAATTACTACATACATTATATTAGAGTGATTATATATATATATATATATATATATATATATATATATATATAGATGTTTCTATGTGATGTGACAGGTTTATAAACGATCTTGTTGAACCATGCACTAGGAGTGCGCTTACGGCCCCTACCTATGAAACTAGGAGGGTGGGTCCTGGATTGTTTAGTTTGGCATTACAGCTTTGTTTTTTTTTTTTGCTGGAGTCAAATGTTTTAGCTTTTTGAAATTATTTGGTGAATATATATAAGCCGTTTCTCAAAGCTAACCCGCCAACTCAGCTGATTAGCTGCAACCGTATTATACGTGGTCTAATTAAACTACTATTAGATTTCAAAACGAGCCAAAAAATTTGATGAGAATCTGTGTATTCAATAACCCTAATTAATTTGACGGTTCGATGGGCCGGACAGTTTCCGGACTCGGCCCATCCGATCTCCCAACTGTAAAGCTACGGCTGGCGGTAGTAGCGCCGGTGGAGTACAGTATGTACTTTTCCCAATGGCATGTGGGCCACCAGAGCACCGGTCCCACCCGTCAGAGAACGAGGGCGGCTTTCGTGTCCACCTACTCGGCAAAAGTCAACAACCGCCGGAATGAACGCCGGGGACGATTGGCGAAGGGCATTTTGGTCCTTTCATGTGCATCGGCCCCACCGGCAGACACCAGTCCATGCATGTGTACTAGTACCAGCGAAAGACTACGGTTCAGGCGTTATCAAACGGGGTAGAATTTTAAATTTAGCTCATCTTAAAATTTACGGAATTTGGTCCTGTCAAATCTTAAGACATTTTTAACAAGTTGGTTCATTTCAATTAGCTTAAAGTAGGAGCTCCAGCCTCCAGATGCAAAATGTGTGTGTATCTTAATCTAATCAAGGTTCACCAACTTCGAGGCAAGCTTGAAGCATAGGATACCCTGCTAGTTCCTTCAAACATTGGGTAGATACTCCGTATGCTACGTATTTGGCCTCGTTTAAAAGCATAAAAAGGACACGTACTCGACCAATCCAAGATACTCCATTAACATAGAGGAGAGTAGTAATTATTCTACGAATAATGGAGATTCTTTCTTGCCTACAGTAGTGAGCATTTTCTCTCATAAACCTTTTATCGGAAAATTTTTTAAAAAAAATTGATGTTTGATGTTTCGATTACACAAGTTTTCCATAATAGTTTTGATTGCATCTTTTTTAAAAATCATAAATTCAAACAGAACTCCAATATAATCTTGACTTTAGACACATTTACAAGACTACCCTCAACTCCTTCCTTTTCTCTGTTTTTTTTTTATTTTCTTTTTTTCTCAACTTCTTTTTCCTTGTTTGCTTTATTCTGCATAGGAAGTTACACTATCGTCAAAAGTCTCCGCCTCTCTCTCTCTCTCTCTCGCCTCTCTAGAAAGTTGAAACCCAAAGCGAGCGCCAAACTTCCCCGATCGATTTCTCCCCATCCCCTCGGCGTTCCCGCTCCGGAGCGGCGCAACCGGGATCCTCTCTTCGCGCTGATCCGAACGAGCACAGATTTGCCCACCCACGGCTCCGTCTCCTCCCGCATTTGGCTGGTCCTTGCTCGTACGTTTCTTGGATTCGGTTTCTTGATCCCTTGATTGGCGTGTCTAGTTCTTTGTTCGTTTCACTGGTCGAGGAAGTCTTTTCCTGGGTTTGTGTGGTTCTTGCGCTGGTTTATGTCTTCTTGTTCGTTGGTTCTTTCTCCTTTCAATGCCGGATCGTTTCCAGTTTCTTGATCCTGTAGAGTAACAAGGATTCTTCTCGTCGGTGAAAGAAAGGTGGTAACTTTTCAATTTTGTTGATGATTTTAGTGTGTGTGGGTGTAAGCATTGGGGCATCAGGTTCGTAATTTGTAGTTCGTCCGCTGGGACGATGTGGGAACTGGGAACTATGAGTTGTTTGTGCTGTGCTTTTGTTTACAGTTCTATTGCTCTCCTTTGTCTGGTAACTGGATTAGTATTTCATTCTTGGTGTTCGTTACTTCGCAAAAATCCCTGATGTATGTAGTATTATTGGTGTAAATCTACCGAGAAGAGAGTAATTTGGTTCCTTAAGAGCTCCGTCATACTAAAACGGGGAATTTTGTGTGCATTGAGATATATTTTCAGTGATATTAATGTCAAATAGTTCACAAAAAAGATATCACTTACCTTTTAGAAAATAAAAGCAAATTAACAGTGATGTCCCCGTTTGGAAGTTAGGTCACCAATAGTATCCATCTCCTTTCTGTCCAATAATATTTTGGGTGTAAATTAGTCCTTAATCTTGTGTCTTATCACTGGTGTCACCGTGGTTGTCAATGGTCTGATACTTTGATGTGACAGAGGTTGAGATGGCAAAGTTTGACTAGAAATTGGTGTAACTTAACAATACATCGCCTCCTTTTAAATCCCTTTTCATGGTTTACATCTCGGTTTCTTGATGTTGACCCAGACAGCCAAACTCATGGAGCCACATGCTTTCGCAATTGAAGATTTCAAGGCTCCCAATTTACAGTTCTGCGTTGTACTTCTTGGCAGGATAGATATACCTGTTTGGTCTTCTTCCTCGTTGAAGCTTCCATGAGGTGGATGCAACATCCCATGTGCTAGGATCTCTGGCTGAATGGGGAGAATGAAGGGGGTTTCCGAGGGTCTGATCATCGGAATCACGGTCGGTGTGGTGATAGGGGTGGTGCTGGCAGTTGGAATACTATTGTGCATGAGGTATCGGCGTTCCCAGGCGCAAATAAGGAGTAGCAGCTCAAGGCGGGCATCGACAATCCCCATCCGTGCCAATGGTGTTAATGTTTGCACCGTGCTGTCAAACTCAACTACAGGGCAGGAATCACCGAGGGAGCTTGATGAACGTGGGGCGTCTCTGTGGCTGGAAGGGCCTGGTAGGAAGAGTGTGATATCAGCTTCTGGGATACCAAAATATGCATACAAGTATGTTCCCTTTAATCCTCATGTATTCTCATGCTTGCAAGATTTATAGTTGTTTGATTAATCTGCTTTTTGAACAGTTGATCTAGTTTTAGTACCTTGTTAAGGTAATAACTTTAGTTTATTACTGATTATAAAAATGTTCATTGTTGAAACATTTCATAATTGATTCCTGTTAACTTTAATTCCTGCCACAGGTTGGTTATCCTCCTTTGACTTCCTATATATTTCTGAACCTACCAACTCCAAAGGGTTCCTTCATTTAGTGTTGGCCTTTTGACATGAGTACATGACAGAGTAGAAGTTTCCATGGTAAAGCGGCACTTGGAGAAATTAGTGATAGAGGGTTTGTATTAGAAATAAAATTTTGCAAGTTTTATCTCTAGTTTTCTAGATGGAGAGAAACAGGAGCGTAAGGCAGGAATACATGTCAAATACCCACATGGGAAAGCATTGATGTGATATGTCAAATAGCACATTTTGTTGAATGTTAGTGTGGTCAAATTCAATTTGTTTGAATGGCATACACGATGAACATGTGCTTAATATTGACCAAAGCATCCAACTCCAACCTCATGTACTTGTTTCAGTGAATTAAACTACATGTGGTAGGAACTACAAACTGCGACCAAGCCAAGTGTTATTTTCCATCCAATGTAATATGCACAAGAGTTTTGAAGGTGTTAGGAACTAAAACTGCAGCTAAGTTAATAAAAAACTTCACCCAATGTAATAAGAACAAAACTTTTGAACACATGTATTGTTTCGTTGTTGTTGACAGAGTTTTGCTTTCTAAATCTCACTGAGCCAAGCATTGGATTATGAAATTAGGAATCATACTCCCAGTGAGATATTCACAATACAAGATATGAGTGTAAGGAGGCTAAAAACACTAAATATCAATCATTAGAACCTCTCATCCCATGATTTCAACAATAATTCAGAATTCTGTCATTTCAAAGTTTATGCTGTTAAAGTTAACATCTCACATGTTGATACTACTAATACAATTATGGTCAAGAAATTGTCTACATAACCTGATAACCATGCACCATTCAGAGGATATCTTATCTACTCTTTCTGAAGGCGATGAGTTTCTCTCTTCTAGGGAACTGCAGAAGGCTACCAGCAATTTCACTACACTATTGGGTCAAGGAGCCTTTGGTCTTGTTTACAAAGCTGATTTGTCATCTGGTGAGACACTGGCTGTTAAGTTACTTGCTAACGATTCAAAACAAGGTGAAAAGGAGTTTCAAAATGAGGTAAGCTACCAAGATAAACTATCAAGTGCTAACATTAATATCTCACTAGAAACTCTGGCATGTTTGGTATTTGATAGATTCTTAATTTTAGGTCTTACTTCTTGGACGGTTGCACCACAGGAATCTGGTGAATTTGGTTGGCTACTGTGCTGAAAAAGGGCAACATATGTTATTATATGCATACATGCCTAATGGGAGCCTTGCGTCACACCTATATGGTATTTTCCCCCTCTTGATATGATTTATTTATAAATCATAAGTACCTTTCTCCTTAGTCCTGACAGTAACCACTTCAACACATCTGTGCCTGCCTGCTGGTATAACTTTGTTTAAACGAATATGTAAAAAGGGCAGATAGGTCTCACAATGTGCCAAAGCTTATTCTTGAACATTTATTGGACCAATTATTCTTCATTTCTTGTCAAAAAACTATCTTTTACAAAGGAAGTAGATCTAGAGCCAGAATTTTACATGGTACATGAAAATAGTATATTTCTTTCCCTTTTAAGGATTTCTTTTCATTCAGGTGAAAACAGTGGGGCACTAAGGTGGGATTTGAGGGTAAACATAGCTCTGGATGTTGCTAGGGGTTTGGAGTACCTACATGACGGGGTAGGCTGTTTTAACACATAATTGGAAGCATGATACATGATGAAATGTGAAGAGATTCGTTGATCTGGTTTAACTTTAGTGCAGGCTGTCCCTCCAGTAGTTCATTGTGACATTAAATCACCAAACATTTTGCTGGATCAGTCCATGCATGCTAGGGTATGTTGAATATCTCTGCTATTTCATCATATTTTGCATCATATATTCATAAGTTAACACTTGTATTTTAACTCAGCAGCCAATTGACTGCAACAATATCAATAGTCTTTTTTGTTCCTGCTGTAGTATGCAATAAACCTAATTTGTACTGTCAATATTCTCTTTGTACTTGATGCTGTATACAGCCATACACTGAAGGCAGCAAAAAGGACTGTCTATACTGGTGATTTGTTCCCTCACTCGGGTAGAACCCTGATTTGAGTAAATAATAAATTAATAATGTTAAGTGACAAGTGTAGTATACATACTCATCTAATTTTAAAGAAATTAACACATTTTTCTTTTATCAATCAGCCAGTCTTTAAAATAGCCTTTGGTTGTAAAGAGTTAAATACAAAGGAGTTGTCTGATATGTGGTGAATGACTGAATGGTTATTGTGTGAACAACCATACAGTTTAAGTTGTTCAAACATGGTAAACATTCTTGCATGCTACTGCATCTGTTGCACTTTTTGTTGGTTTTGCTCTTAGAAATGAGGAGCTTGCTTTGTTGGCCAGGTTGCTGACTTTGGATTATCAAGAGAAGAAATGGTTACTCGAAATGGAGCTAACATACGAGGAACTTATGGATACCTTGATCCAGAGTATGTTTCATCACGATCATTCACAAAGAAGAGTGATGTGTACAGCTATGGTGTTTTGCTATTTGAACTGATTGCTGGAAGAAACCCTCAACAAGGTCTAATGGAGTATGTTGAGCTTGTAAGGAGTCTTCCCTTAGTGCCATAACTTTTTTTTTTTGGTGTAGAATTCGGTTTCTAGGGACACTAAGATTTGTAAATGCTGGCTACAATGTAATCCATTTTCAGGCTGCAATTAATGCTGATGGCAAAACTGGATGGGAAGAGATTGTAGATTCTCAGTTAGAAGGTGCATTCGATGTGGAAGAGCTCAACGACATGGCTGCTGTGGCTTACAGATGTGTAAGTCGAGTGTCCCGGAAGCGCCCAGCTATGCGAGATGTCGTCCAGGCGCTGATCCGTGTGGCGAAACACAACCACAGCAGGAAGCATCACAATAGGAGGCTTCCACCAGGCAGGGCAGACGATGATTCTGTCGACTTGGAGGCGTCCGAGGTTCAGTCGTCTCTCTCTGGCCATCAGAGGCAGGAATCAGTAGGCAGTGTGTCTGAACTGCCAGATGTCTGACAGATATTAACCGAATTTTCAATTATTAGTGTTCTTGGATCTTTCTTTTTCTTTCAATTTGTGCAATTCTTTTTGTTTTGTTGATACGAAAATACTAGGATCAAGGATGAAACCATTGGATGTAGAGGCAGTTTTGAGCAGTAGTGATGATTGGTGTGGAGGGCTGTCAACTGTAAGTGTGTTGTATAGGCAACTAGGCATTCACTGTTACCATATGATAAATAGAAACTGATTGTTACCATAACTATCTTTTTCACTGCCTTGCTCTGGAGATGAGGTTACAGCCTATAACACAAAATGGCCTTGCTTTGACAATTATGTTTGATTTATCAAAAAATGGCTCACTGATCAGTGGACCTTGGGAGCAGAATGTTAATAAACACTGAAGGTTACTAATTTATTAAGTGAAAGTGCTAAACGTCAGTCGACTGATTTTTGTATTGATTTCAGTCGATGGCGGTAGCCCTCCGATAATGCCTGAGATTTGCGTACAATTGTCGATAGCTAGTGGTAGGGACCTATAGTGAGTGAGCGTGTGACGTAAGGATACTGCGTCCCAAGTCCTGACTCCTGTGTGATGGCTGGAGAGAGCATGGGAAGAGATATGATATTAAGCTCATGTCGTATTGATGACAGTATGCTCCATTTTGCATTGATGTGAGCTTAGTTTTATACTGTAATAAAATTCTTTTATTACTATTTACTAGTTAATAATCACATAAAAATTTGTGATAAAACCGTAAATTCCATATAGGTAAGCATAAAATTGCATGTCCAACAGATGTGTAATTTTAGTACATATATCGTAACTTTTAATTCTATTTTCTATATTTCCATTTTTGCTAATGCACTCATTAAATTTTGTTTGTATTTGTAAGGGTTCGTTAAAGTTAAATCTTTTTTCTAGTTTATAATTTTTTTACTTTTTGTACTTTGTACCACCAAAGTAAAACCTTTTGTCTTAGGCCATGGTTTTTTATTATTTCTAAACCTTTTTTCTAGGTTATGGATTTTTTTTGTAATTTTTGGGTTTTGTAGGGTTTACTAAAGTTAAAACATTTTGTTTATATTATCATACTTTTATAATTATTTTTCTTTTCGGAATTGTTGCCTGTCAATCGCCCAAAAATAGGTGAAATCTCAGTCAACGTGTTTTACACTAGTAAATAACTAAATTTACATATAATTGGATGTGTAAGAAGTGCATAATTAACTGTAAAAAAGTTTATGTCTTATTTTAGCACATACCTTCAGTTTTATAAGTAGTCACTTATGTACCTTATTTTTTTTTTAAGTGAGCTAGCTAGTTGTGATGTATCAACGCGTGGATACAGTGAGACAAGGGCCCCGTTCTTTTCAGCGGACCGCCGGTGGTCGGCGGCCGGCGGTCCGCTACAATAAAAAAATTTTAGATTATTTAATTTTTTTCCCAAAAACTTATAAATTTGCTACAGTAAAAAACCGCCAACAGTCAGAAACCGCCGAAAGAAACAGAACCAAGATGGCGATGCGTGTTAACACGTATGTAGGCCATATATTAACGAGCTCATGCTGGACACTTGCCTTCGTGGGAGGTCAAGGACGTGCGTGAGGAGCGTGAACGGCTTGACAAGTAGCTTTCCATCCACGATGTTGTCATCGTTGACGGAGACCACCGAATCCGATCGACTGAGATGTTTTCAGTTTTCAGTCGACTGCGTTTTAGACACTCCCTTAACTTTATTAAGTGGCCATCAGTGCGGGCTAGGTGGTGGTCCATAAACACTGAAGGTTGATAGTTTTTTTTTTTTGAGAGCAGGTTGATAGTTTGTTATATAGTGCAGAATGCCCATAAACATTTTTCTGGGACACACTACCAGAGAAATGAGCATCACAAGCGGTCTATCACAAGGGGTTCGTTACGAACCCCTTATGATAGTTTATCACAAGCGGTTCAAAAGGACCCAGCCCGGAGAGCCCCTTTACAAGTGGTTGGAAATACGAACCCCTTGTAAAGCCTGGTTCAAAAGACCCCAGTCTGGAGAGCCCCTTTATAAGGTTCGTGTCCCCAACCCCTTGTAAAGCCTCTACAAGTGGTTGGGGACACGAACCCCTTGTAAAGCCTCTATAAGCGGTTGGGGACACGAGCTTCCGAACCCCTTGTAAAAGTCCAGTTTTCGAAATGCTAAAAGGAAAGCTTGCCTTATTCTATCAGAGAGCGCGCGTGGGATGAGTTGGCTAGCAGGGTGAGGCGTGGGTCAGGAGAAAAGTGAGGTACTGGGTTCGAATCCCACTCCTTCCAAAAATTATTTCTCTTTTTAACCGGTTCGTTAGGCCTATACAAGCGGAACGTGCACGGTCAAACTTTGCGAGCTTTGACCACTAATATAGTACATAGAGAACAATTGAAACTTATCAGATAAAATGGTATTTAGTATATATACCGTCAAAAGTTCTTCCATATCGTTTGTATTCTATTAAATTCTTACCGATGTAAAATTAAAACAAAAAACTAGTGGTCGAATACATGCATTGGAGGTTGTTGGGTGTTGCCTGAAATAACAAGTAGAAAAAAGAACCGATCGAGTACTAGCACCATACATAGCATAGCACCAAGCATTTCATTTAAGAAAAAAACCTAGTGCAAACCTAGTACATAACCTGGTAGACGACAACAACAGCAAATCCAACTCTAGCCATCTTGTGTATTTCTCAGAACATGAAGCAGTTATGAAATGAGAAGAAACAAGCTGGCAAAAGATGCTCAAAGTGTGATGCTTGCCTTCCATCCTTGGTTACATCTCAGCTTTCTTTCTTCCTAAAAAGGTAAAGTAAAGAGATTTGGCTGGTGGTTATTCTTTTGTCTTGCTGGTTTTGGTATCCTTGCGGTGGACAGCTTTCGGTGACCGTTCAGTTTTGTGATGGTTTGTGGTGCTCCTAGGTACGGAAAAATTGATAATTTGCTACTCTAAAGAAATGTATTTGATGATTTGACACTTTTATGTTTATAACATATGTAAGTCCAATAGTAAATCATCAAGTCAATAACCTCTTAAGGTGGCGAATCATCAAATCCCCTCGTAGATGTGCAATGTTATCTTTAGTTTTGTTAAGTGTTTTCGTGGAGTTTCTTTCGGTACAGAGCTTTTGCCTTTGTTTCAATATTATATTAAAAAAATTACATCTCCAGTGTGAAAATCAAGCAACACATATTCACGCTGCTTCCGCAATTTCTGTTTATTGACAAGTTTATAAAGGTAGGGAAATCGACCGATCTGATTTCCTTAAAAGAAGATATTTTCTTCATGGTTAGCACGTCCAAAAGGCCAGCTCTTCGAGCGATAAGCATATAAGGTGCTTCTCACGAAGATACATGCACAAAGCTTTGCCGACGATGAAGTGAAAACAGAAAACAAGAGTCTCAAAAGTAAAAGGCATGCATCTGTGAGAATCAAACCAGCAGCTGTCGGCAAAATATGCTATACAGTCAAACACTACTAATCGTGAAACCTAAGCAAGGTATATTATGATCACATATAATGATGTAATGAAACCAGGTAATCAAACTGAAATCTGCATCTGAATGCTATGACAGTGAGGACTTTTTTTAAGTAATAATTTCTAAAGCGTGCGGCTAGCTAAATGCCAAACGGAGTATATTTCTGAAAATAAACTTTTTAAAAGAGCATAAATTACTGTGACAAATAATGCATAATAAGTCCATGATCAAGCAATCACAGGAAACAAATGAGGCGACAATCAAACAACAAGCTTATCTCCTTTCGTTTAAATTCCATACAAGAGATAACTGGACACTTCTGTGAGTTGCAAAATCCAAATTACAAACAGCAAGGCAGAAACAGCACGAATAAGGAAAAGGATGATGCTCTCTTGTGGCAGAGATCAGCTTGTATTGCTCAGCCAAAAGCATTGCATGCACCCAACCCAACCATGATCTTCATAGCCTACGGAAGTTCGTGAGCTGCAGCGTGGGCAGTGACGAAGTAGGCGACAGTGATCCCGCCATGGACAAAGCACATGATCCCTCCGAGGGCCAGGGTATGGCCGTGCACAAACCCGCATGTCGTCTTTGACTGGGAATTGGCCATGGCCCCAGCGAGCAGCAGTGAGAATCCGACGATGAGTGCGATCCTATTAGAGCATCAACATTGGTTATTAGTCATAGACTTGTAATCACAAAACGTTCTACTGGGAAAGCTCGATGCCTAGATCAACTCTTTATCATGTCTCCTATAACCTCAAGGTGGTTTACTTTTCTGACATAAGCATGTAACTGGTAATGGAAGCAGTAAGTTTATCTCGTCTATTATCATGATTCTACTTACTCAAATGGAGTGTCATATTTCAGGTTGCAAAAGAATGTTATAGATGAGTGAAGTTACCATGACAATAGTATAGTAGCTGCTGCCAATTTCCTGTTCATGGATGCCCGGATGAACTCCATCTGAGAGCAGATGCAGGCACAGCCACCAAGAAAGTTGGCCACTGCGTGGGCAGCTACAAGGAGCACTGCAGCTGCAAGGCCTAACTGGTATGCTTTGTAGACTGGTTTCTCGCATTGGATGAAAAGGATTGTCACTTTTTTAGTCTGCCAACAAGATCAAACACCAATCAAGCGTCAGATAAAATTACCATTTCAGGCACCTTGAAATGCTCTACAGTCAGAGTCATCAAACATGAACATCTGTCCATTACTATATAGTTGCAACCACCAAAAAACATATACAACCACCGAAATCATACATTTCACACAACCTTCCTTAAAACTATTTCACCAAGCATTTCATCTAAGAAAAGTCCCTTCATTAAACCTGAACAGACTATGAATATCCTGGAAAATTATACCTGCTTTTGAGCAGCCTGAGCCTGAATCCCTAGTATGCCAGCAGTTACATCCAAGGCCAAAATCACCGCGCAGACAATAAGAGCAGTTGCAATTCTAGCCATGTTGTGTATTCAGTATTCACAGACTTCTATTAGCTGCGAGAAGTTATGGGAGGACGGTTGCCTGCTGAAGGGAGTTGTGGACTTGTGGCCCTTTTTATTGCTAATGCCTGAATAAAGAGGTGAGAGCAAAAGAATTCCAGGAGAATCGTTCTCCAACTATGATGCAGTTATGAACCAAGAAGAAACAAGCTGTCCAAAGATGCTCAAAGTGTTGTAAATTCCTTCGATCCTTTGTTACTTCTTAGCTTTATTCCTTCCTTAAAGGACAAAAGTAAAGATTGGCATCTCCAATATGAAAGCCACGCATCACGTATTCAGGCTACTTTTGCAGTCTCTGCTTTTACACAAGGTTTGTAAAGTTAATGTAAACGCAGGGAGGACTACTGCTCTATTTTTTCTCAAAAGAAACAATTTTTTCTACTTAGCACTGTCACAAAAGCTACCTTTTCCACAGCAAACAAGGTGCTTCTCACCAAGATATGCACAAAGTTTTGCCGACAGTAAAATGAGAAGGGAAAAAAAGAGCAAACATGCATGTCAGTGAGAATCAACTTGTCATTTATTCTTTTAAATCTGAAACAAAAATTAGAATTTTTCAAACTTACCAAACCTTGCGACCTGCAAATAACTGAGAAACCAATCAAACTACTTTCTCATTAATTAAAATTTTCTCAAGTCCAGAGTTGGCTTCAGAACCTCTGAAATGAGCGGCAGTCAGCAAAATAGGTATTTAGAAGGATAGGCACTCCTGACCATGAAGCTTAAGCAAAGTATATTTAATCATTACATATTATCACATATAAATAAATGGGGTAACCAAACTGAAATCTGCAGCTGAATGACATGTAGCATAGTACAGAGTACAGCACGCAAATGATATTCATATGTTGGCAGGACAAAAGCATTCTTCCAACAACAATAACTTAATATAACTAAGTTCTGTTGCCTCTAGTTACAGTTCTGAGTCGAGAATAGAGTTGATAAATGTCTATAATGCAGTGTACAACAAACAAATGATATTAATAAGCTGGCAGGAAAATCAAGCATTCTCCCAGCAAAATAATTTATTGTAACTAAGTTCTACTGCCTGTAGGTACAATCAAGAACAGAGATATCAAGGAAAAAATTGTCTTTTGATTTAGAAATACTGCACGAGAACATAAAAAATTGATTTGGGTAATAAGCAAGCAAAGAACATCATCAGGAGTGAGGCATGCCATTTTTAGTATTACACTGAGGCAATCATTTTTAATATGGAAAAATCTTCAATATTGACAACAATCAACTATATACTATTTTCCACATTAGAAAGTAAAAACAAACATTGCTGCTGATTAATATTAAACTTTGCTCGGTTTTGGTGCCAGCAAATTGCACGTTAGGCTTAGATAAACCCAAGACTAAACAAATCATCCCATTGGACATACCTAGTTACCAGTAGTCACCACAAGAACAAGCCCCACGTTTGAAGTGGTGAAACCTGCTACCATCCCTTACAACAATTTCCCTCTTGGTAACCTGTGTCACAAACTTTATTACCTTGTGGCAGTCATGGCACAACCGATGGTTTTGGCTGATCGCCAAGGTAGTACATGGAGATGTGTTGACAAGGCCAAAAGCAATTGCAAATTTTTCACTATGGTAAACTTTCGATGTGTTTTGCTCATCAGGTAGAATATCTGGAAGCAATTCATTCTCCTCAGCAACATATCCAAGTTCTTTTATTTCCTTAAGCAATGTATCTATCCTCCTATAGATTTCAGAACTTTCAGGGTGGAGACTATCTTTAAAGAAAAACCTGTGATCTTTTTTCTTGACTGTGACCCAGCTACAGGCAGCATTCATATGTAAACCCTTCCTCTTCATCGTCTCAACTACCTTTGAGGCATCATCTTTTCTCCCAGAGCTAATATACAAGTTAAGAAGCACAATGTAGTTGTTTATTTTCCCAGGTTCCATCACCAATAGTTGCTCTGCAGCTAATCTAGCAAGCTTCATGTTATTATGGATCCTGCAGGCAGTGAGCAAGGCCCCCCACATGTTTGCAGTTTGGGTGAATGGTGCTTTCCTTATCATTGAATAGGCTTCATCTAGTAGACCTTGTCGACCAAAAAGCTCAATAACACAAGCATAGTGCATGGCCCGTGGTTTCGTTCTTGGATTTTGAGTCATCAACTCAAAAAACCTCTTCCCTTTCTCAACAAAGCCAGAAAACCTACATGCATTTAGTACTGCTAGACATGTCACATGGTTCGGAGCGACCCCTTCAGCTATCAGCCTCTCAAACATCTCAATAGCCTTATCTCCCATCCCATGGTAGCCATAACCTGCTATTAGAGCATTCCAAGAGATCAAGTTCCTGCTAGGCATCCTCTCAAAAGCATGCCTAGCATCCTCCATCTGACCCCACTTGCAGTACAAATCTACAAGTGCCGTATTCCCAACAATGTCCAGAGGTAATCCTCTCTGGATCAGGCCAGCATGGGCTTGTTTAGCATGCTCCAGCAATCCCAACCTAGAAAAAACCCTGAGCATCGTCGAAAACGTGAACTGATCCATAGAAACACCGGTCTCGCACATGTCATAGTACAAATTCAAAGCCTCCTTGCTGCACCCATGAAGTGAATATGCCGCCAGCATCGTGTTCCACGCCACAACACTCCTATGAGGTGTACCATCAAACACCCGCCTCGCCTCATAGATTAGCCCGCACTTACTATACATGTCGATGAGCGCGCATGACAGGTACTGATCCGCACACATCCCTATCTTGGCAATGCAACAGTGCAGCTGCTGCCCGGCATGCACTGACCCCGACAATGTCGCCGCACGGACGGCAACCACGACCACCCTTGGTCCAGCATGCCCACCCACCTCCTCCCACAACTCCCGGAACAGCGCCAATGCGCCCAGGGGATGCCTCCCATCGACCAGTCCGTCCATCATCACCCCCCAGGTGACCCGGCTCCGGGTGGGAATTCCCTCGAACACCTGTCGCGCCTCCGCGAGCATCCCGCATGCCAGGTGCACCCCTAGCACGCGGTTCCACATGTACTGGTCGGGCTCGAACCCGGAGCTCTCCATGTGCCAGAGCACCGCCGCGGCTGCCCCGGCCTCCCGGAGCGCGGAGGCCGCGGTCACCATGGCGTCGTAGGTGGACGCCGGCAGCGCCGTGAATGGGGCGCCGGCGCGGGCGGCCCGGAACGCGTCGCAGGCCTCCTGGTGGCGGCCCTCGGCCACCAGCCTCTCGATGGCGGCGCAGAGGGAAGGGAGATGGACGGGGCTGGGCCCGCGCCTGCGGAGCGGCTGCGGCGGGAGCCGCGGCCGGGGCTTGAGGGACTCCACCGAAGAGGCGGAGGAGGAGCAGGCGGTGGCGGTCCACGGCAGCGCGGTGGTGGCCGAGGCCTTGGGGTGGTAGGTGGGGGCGAGGAGCCGGGGGTTGCAGGGGGAGGCGAGGTTGAGCTCCATGGATAGGAGCTGAAGTGAGCTGGTTGCCTTCGCGGGGGGTTTTGACTTTTGCGGATTGGACTCGGACTCGAGTAGCTAGCTGGTGGAAATGCCATGTGCACGCAACTGTCTACCTTTGTAACAGGTGATATGGGTCATAATTGTTTGTGGGCCCCGTGTGTAACTTTGCGGGCCCTGATCCATGCAGGTGGTTGGCTACATGGCTGTGCTGTGCTGTGCCCGTGCGGGATGAGCCTACAGGCTACAGGAGGTAGAGGCCTGCCAAAGCTAAAAGCCAAGCGTGTGGAATTGTCCGTATGGAAATCGTATAGGTTTTAGAAGAAAAGGAGAGAAAACGGAGTAGTGTTTGTAATATAAGAACGAAACATAGGTTTACGATATCACCGCAAAGCAAAACTAACTAAAAAGTGAAGTAAAAAAATATGATCACTCTATTAATATACGTACAAAATATAAAAAGCAGATCACTAGATGCGTTGCTATCTTTTTTTTTTCTTTCTTCTCATAGACATCTTCTTTCTTCTTGCCTTGAACATGTGAAAAGTCTATCAAGTCCTACCTTGGTGAAATCAAAAGGCTCTCCCTAGCCGAAGCTAGTGGGAGGAGGTAATTTAACACAAAGCTAAGCAGCTGGTGAGAGCTCCCCGTCTAGCCGTACACATTTGTTGTCAATGGATAGTTAGGTCAATAGAGTGGAGCTCACAAGTCACAGCATATGCTTGGTGTTTGTTTTTAAGTTTGCCTCGGTCTTACATGAAAATGCAGCTCAAAGTGGAATGGAGCTCAAAGTGGATGCCTATTTTCCTTTTTTCAGATGATGGAGATACTTTGCTATGGAATTGAATATTGATGTGTTCCTCCTATCCAAATAGTAATTTCTCTAACTTTTGGATGAACTCGATTCCTCTATATTTTTATGGTACTATCCACCGCGTGAAAAAATGAAATAGCTCTATGGTTTTCATGTCAAAGATACATTATCAAAATTTTAGAGATGATGCGTGCCTCCAATCTTATTTAATATGACGTGTATGGCTACAAGATATCAATTCAACCATCCTATATACATCACATGACCGCCTTCTTACATAAAGCATAGCTTTGCCTTTGGACATAATCCACTGGAATCTAAATAGAAGCATATTAGGTGCAATGACGTGTAATCACCGTGCAATCAAATTAGATTTGTGAAAAAATGTAGATTCCTATCATACACCGCTCTCCATGCAGCCACCTCCATGTCGCCTCTCCAACACGACACAGGACACCGCCGATCCCTCATGGGTCACCACGTCAACAACTCCACATCGCATCTTCCCCCACCAAGCCACCGCAAGTGGCCATCCCTCATGCCTAGGGGTGCAAGTAGTTTGGATACGGTTGGATAATGTCGAATACAGATAAGGATCTATATTTTTTGTCGGATATGGATACAGATACAAATAGTGCCGGACACGGATACAAACACAAATAGTGTTGAATATGAATACGGATCATATAAGATTGCTATGATCAATACACTGCATGCATGTCGTGTAACAAAGTGGACCAACTTCTCAAAGCTCAGTATATATATAGTAGTTTCCCCAGACTTTATACCTAGATAACTTCAATCGTATCTTAACACGTATACCTCTGCAACTACCTTCTCCATAGTGCCAAACGCCTCCTATCGTCTTTGTACACAATACATTACTCCCTTCCTCCGGTTATATAAGGCATATTTCTATTATGCACATAGACCAGTAATCAAATGAAGTGACTGAATTACCCTCATTTACTCTTTTTTTTAGAAGCCCCTCATTTACTCCTTAAATTACCCCCATTGTGCTAATTAATGTTATCGCTCACCCACCATGCTCCTTTGCATTCGCACCGGCATGCTGCTCTGCTTTGTATGCATGCATGCATATTCAATGCATCATGACATGCATGGATATTCACACTATGCATGTTGCTCTGGATGCATGCAAAATTTTTGCTAGGTGGCCCATGTCCATGGAGTCTTGAACCACCTCCCCATAGCCTCCTCCTCACCCTCATCCATGGAGTCATCGTCTCAGCGACCACTTCACTGATGGAGTTCTTGTCTTCTATCATCATTCTTTGGATGGCAAGAACAATAGAATACTCACTACACCAAAATATATTTTATTTACGTATATATCTGTGCCAATTCAATTATTAGTGCCGGTTCTTCAATGAATACGCGACAAAACTTATACGTGCCTATACTAATTACCGACCGGCCTAGATTACAAATTATATGTGCCGATTCTAATTACCAACTGGTATAGATATATCTATGCCGGATTGTATAATGACCTGGAACAAATAATCTGTAGATATGTGCCTATTGAAAATTAGCACCGGCACATATAAAGCTTTTGTCGCGTGTCCACTAAAGAGCTGCATCGGTTCGTAGTCATATGCGTCGGTTGGTAATCACAACCGACACACACAATGTTTCGTCTTTCGAGGCGTTTCATAAGAAATTTTTCCTATACATGACCTATATAATCTACCCAATCAACTCAGATTCGGCCCTCGATTCACAAAAAGCTTAACTTCTTTGACCTGGCCACCTCTCGATCTCCGCCTCTCTCATTCCTCCTCAATCCCCTATTTGACCTCCAACTCCACCGGCACCACCACCATGGTCTAGTCGCTATCTTCGCTGTTGTCATGGCTACTGTCTCCGGCGCCATTGCCCTCTCCACCCGCCTCGCCGCTACTGGCCTCTCCATGGTTACCATGGCTAGTTGGCGGTCAGGGGCCATATGAGGAGGAGTCGGCCGACGAGGAGGAGGAGCCCACCAAGGAGGCGGAGGAGCCGGGTGACGAGCAGCACAATGAGGAGAAGCCGACACCTAAGCAGTGTGCTAACGGGCCACATTGCCGCCTCTATCCTTATATGCTTCAGTGTGCAGCCCCACCGCCAACAAACCAGTGGAGGAGGACGACGATGACAACGAGGAGCCTACCCCATGTCAGAGGTAGAGGAGTCGTTAGAGGAGGAAGCGGGCACATGGATGCAAGGGTCCGACTATGGGGACATATTCCCCAAACCCCCAGATAGCCCCATCGCGCTCTCTGATGACGATGACGACAGTGGCTCCTCTGACCCTGAGATGACGGTGGATGATGCCTGAATGTAGATAGCTAGGGTAATGCATCTAGTAGCTAGCCTAGCAAATTAAAAAAAATTTAAAATATATCTATAAATCAGCATAGAGAATATGTCATCTATGCCGGTTCCAAACCGGTACAGATGACTGGACGCTTATCATTCTGAACTGGCACTAATGATGGTTTGGAACCAGCGTGATGACGTATTCTGCGGTGACTCCTGGTTGTTAGAGCATCTCCAATAGTAAAGTCAACTACTAGTTATAAATAATTTCCATATCATTTATAAATAGCATGTGGGTAAATTTTTCAATGGACTAGCTATAACATACTCTCAAAATTAAATATAGGTCTACATGTAATAGTCTTCATTTGTCTTGAAAAAAGTTATTGACAGGGTTTGGGGGGAATTCTCAGTAATCCCCCTTTTCCCGTTCTCGGCGGCTCGGACCCGGTCATCTCTCCGAGCGAGCCATCACCACTCGGGGCTCGGGCAAAAGTCTACCTTGCTCGGGCCCCGAGCGGGTCACCCCATCGGCCGGGCACCGACTACGTGAGAGGACGTGGCTACCCCGACCGTACCTAGTTTTTCCGGCCCTGTAATAAATGACCTGACATCCGCACGACCATTACGTCTCGTCGCTGATATCGGAGACCGTGGCTACCTACCCGGGTCTTGTTCTATTGTTTCTGTTCCCTTTTTCCGTCATCTCGAATGACGGCGAGGACTGTTCCCGCATGACGCGCCCGAGGACGGCCTTCGGATTGCTGGATATTGGGCCGTACGCGCATTAGTATAGGGTTCTCACCCATGTATATATAAGTTAGGTTGCTGTACATAAACAGAGAGTTCTTTTTAGGCATAGACAGACACGCGAGAGCTTCGGCCAGGCCAGAGCAAGTTGAATCCTCCGTTCCCTCCTCGAGGAACCTGAGTTTTCCTGGCTGGGGAGGCTCGGGAGCGCCATTGTACTCCTTTCCTGTGTTCTCCCGAATACAGATGACTGGACGTAGGGCTATTACCTCCCTTTAAGGGGCCCGAACCAGGCAAAAACCCTCTCTCTCTCTCTCACGTTTACGATTGTCTGATTGAGAGTTCGCCCACTCGAATGACCCTGAGGCTGCAGGAAAGAGGCCGGTTGATCCTCACACTCAACAAGTAAGCTCGGCACGTGGGAGTTCCATGCTCCCAACCGTCGACAGTTATAGACTGACTCTTACTTAAGAGCTAGCTCTTGTCTCTCCCCTCCACATAAACAAAATGTTGAGTTGAAAACATTATAACTAGCTGAGGTGGCCTTATTGGAGATGCTGTTAGCTTTGCAAAGATATGATTTAGTTTGGATGGTGTAACTCTTGGTTGTTAGCTATGAATGCAAAGCTTCGGATGGAGTGGAGTCTAGAGCACGAAGCGGGCACCCATGCAAAATGACCTTTAGTTAATGCCATGCAAAACTTTTAATCAATCCCATGCAACCATCTTGTGTTAATAGGGACATTAGAGAAAAAATTACCTTGAAAGAAGTGTGCACCTCATATTGCTGGACATGAGACAAACTGAAACACGCTATATATAACCACAGAGGGAGTACATCATCCACCAAACTCTAAATAAAGGTTTATATGTTGGCACACTTATGTTCGAACAATAAAGGTTTGTATGTTGGCGCACATGTGTTCGAACAAACATTTCGAGTTGCAAGTAGGCAACAAAAAATCAATGCTGCCACCCACATGACAACAATTTCTACTGACACATGATATTGTCTTCGAGTATTTCTCCCCAACAAGGTTGTTAAGACGACAACCCCAAAAATGATTATAGGGTGTTGTTTAGAATGTTATATGGTCGCACACCCACCTCTAATCTAGGTAGGGTTAATATAAGTCCAATGGTCAAATATGGCCGCAATAAAATCCCGGCCATGTTTGGATTTAGGCTTAGGACATATAGCTTTTAAATGTTTCTTGAATACCTTGAATCCACTTTTGAAAACCGTCCAAATCCAGTTGAATTAAACATTCTAATTTTTTAAAGTCATTTTTTGAAGCTCAAAGTATGTTTGCACCAAATGTGCTTGTTCCATTGTACTACGAGCCTCTTTGGACCCCAGGATTTTTTTAAACAGAATATGAATCTCTTCTGGATGGAATTTTTAATTAATTTTCCTTATGCCCTCAACCCCAGTCCTTCGTTTCAAATGAGCTAATAGCACCATATTCCATATGCTCCACCTTGTTCTTTTTAGCTTTAATCCAATTATAGATTATAATCTAAATGGTTATGAGCAATTTAATAGAGTGTTTAGAGAGATCGAAAAAATTATTTAAAATGGTTTTCAAAGCTTTAAGAAGGAACACTAAAATTTTCAAAAAAAAGATAAAAACCCATACTATTTAACTTGGTACAAAAATAAAAAAATTCCCAGCTCTAGGTTATAATCTAGATTAAGGGCTTGTTTGGGAGGCCCATTCCCGGCCGGGATCCCGGCCTGTTCCTAGGGATGGAAATCCACGAGCCAGATTTTCCTGGGCCATTTCCCGAGCGCGTTTGGAAGCCCATCTACCGGGGAATTTTCGGCCCTTTTCCCCGAATATCCCCGGGGAAACTCCCATCGCCTCTCGACCTCGTCGAGAATTTCCTTCCTTTCTCGCTCGCTCCCGATCGACTCCTCCTCCACCTCCAGTCCCCACCGCCGTCGTCTTGGTCTCCATGGCTGCCTCCACCTCTAGCTCCTATCCACTACACCCCTCCTCATGGCTGAATGGGCGTCGCCTCCGCTTGATCTCCACCACCGCCTAGGTCACTCCTATTCCTCCACTCACCGGCTCCACCCACCCCTGTCGTCCCCCACCATTACTCGTCGCCTCCGCCGAGGAGGCCAAGACTAAAGAGGAGGTGACCCACCGATCCATCGAGGATACCTTCGAGGTGGTCGATCTGATTCCACCTCTTCCTTCTTCGATCCCAGAACCGCCTCATCTCCTCATCCACCGAGGAGACCGTCGAGGTGGTCGGCCTCATCTCGCCGGCGACCTCCGTCAATTCCGTCAGATCTGAACTCCGCCGCCTCCTCCTTCGGTTCCCGATCGCCTCCTCAGCCAGTTCCCACAACAGCCTCCGTTCCCGGCTTCAAGCCTCACTGCCCGCCGCCATCGCCGCCGCCTTGCAGTGTGTTGCCGCATCTGGGGTCAACATTTGAGCTAAACATGGGACCTTTTGTGCTCAAGATTCTTATAATTATTATCTTGCTTTTTTGGCAAAATGTGGTGTTTCGTCCAATGTTCATAGTGTTCTTCATAATGTTTGCATGTGATCGACTGTTGAAATAAGCACTGGTATTGTGATTAGCTGATTATGATAAGTATATTGATTGTGATTAGCACTAGTATCGACTGTTGAAACAAGCACTAGTATGTTTCACTGGAACTCTCTGATATTGTGATATTCTTTGCTGCAGAGAAGGCTAATGTATCTTGGACATAAAGGCTAATGTACCTAGTTTTTGACAGTAGAAGTGGTAGACCATGTATGTGTACATTAGCTATTGAATTAAAATGTTCTTTGTTCAGTGGTAGATTCAGTAGACTATTTATCTCACTACCATAATTACAAATAAAAGTTTAGGTCAAGAATGGTATAGTGTACAAAGATTTCTTGAGAGTAATTTGATCAGTCCTCTATAATTTCATAGTAATATGGTCTTGTGTTTGGAGTCCTATGCTTATTGCTACTCCTGTGAGCCCTACATATGTATTCATATTCATGTCTAGTCTCTATATTTTAGATAATTACCTTACTGCCATTATTTATCTGCTTATTTCTTGCCTTATTTTATATTAATAGAAAATGGCCATCAAAGTTGATCATAACAAGAGTAAAATTCATGTAGACTAATGAACTATTCATGTGTTTGGTATGCTTCGAGCTGGCCCTTTTCTGAAGCCAACCTGAACAACTCACACAAAGCTCCTAGTATATGTTGTTTTTGTTTGTAAAAGAAGGGATTTTTATGAAGCACCCCTGATTTCTGGTGAAACCAGCAAAAGTTCAAAGGCTCAAAGCACAATAGGCAGTATTAACTAGAGCCTTCTTTCTGTAACGTTTTCAATTTCTCATGTTGTTGTCAGAAACAAAAGAACTCCTTTAGAATTAAACCCATGAGTTCCTTATAATTCTGCAGGAAACCAGGTTAACTCCTCTGCTTCCCTCCATTCCAAAATGGCTCTCAGCTATCAACATCTTCCGCATAGCAATGCTTATACACGCTCAAATACTGAAATACAATGGTTCTATCACTGTCTCGATAGCTGCTGAGGGCCAGTACTTTTTGGGTATTTTGAACATGCTGGCCTGACATAGAGATGCACATGATTTTTGAACCTAGACACTATGATGATTTGTTGTTCCTGTTAGGCTGTTGGTTTCATTCTGTGACTATTTGTTGTTCCTGTCCAGATGATTTAGCTTGTTAAATGCATGGTTTTTGAACCTAGACACAGAGATGATTTATTGTTCTTTATTAGGCTGCTCAATGGCCTGACATAGAGATGCATAGTCTTTCTGCAATGTGTATTTGAGCTAATGATTTATTGCTCTTTAATTATTCACAGGCTTTGATCCAACAACTGCTTCTAAGATCTCTTTTGGTGGCATTATTTCAACGAAGATATTTGGAGCTGAAATAACAATTTTACATTGATATAATTTGTATACCTTTATGTGAAGGGCTCATGCATCTGCAACTGCTCTAGATAGCATATGGTATACGATGTCATATGGTTTGATATAACTGTAATGTTTCTATGGTGAGGAGGACTCACTTTATACCATTTTGTTTGCAGATAGATGAGTGATTACATGTATTACATGTGCATTGCTGCTATAGTTGCTATATAGATCTCTCCTTTTAACATTTTTCTGAATTTTGTTATTAATTTTATGATTTTTTTTCTTAAATTTTGGAATAATATTCTTCATTTTTTAAATCTTCTATTTTTCTTAATTCTCTTAATTATATTCTTACTTTTCTTAATTTCGTACTTAATTTTCTTAATGATAAGGAAATGCACGGATGACTAATAATGGTGTCAGCAACACTATTTTTTTCTTTTTTTTCTGCATTTTTTGAGGTTTTTTTGGATGGCTGGGATTTTTATCCTTGGCTTTCCAAACAAGACTCGGGAAATAATTCCCAGCGGGGGAGTTTTTTCCTGGGTTATGAAATGTCACAAAAATCCTCTCTTGAGATTTTTATCCCTAAATTTTATCTCCTTTGTATCCAAACAAGCCCTAAAGCCGAAAAGAATAGTTACCTTGCTGGCGAGCCACGGGGAGATGAAACCCGCATCCCGATGGATCCGGCGGCCCTATCACTCCGCGCCACGTACCCTCCCGCACACCACCACCTCACCTGCTCCTATCATTTTCCCAGCCACACACAAAACAAAAAACCAAATTAATCGAGCACGCACATGGGCCCACCCGTCATAGACCCATTCCGCCCCTGATCCTCCCCACGCGAGTTACCCCAAAAAGAAACCGAAAAGAGGAAAGAAAAATAAAATAAAAACCAATCAGAGAAAAAGGAGACGGGAAGAAAAGTCTTTTCGCCTTTGCGCGGCGGCGACGGCGGCGGCGATGTCTCTCCCTCCGGCGGGCGGCGCCGGCGACGACTGGTTCCTCGACTGCGGCATCCTCGAGGACCTCCCGGCGGCAGCCTGCGGCGGCGCTTTCCCGTGGGACGCCTCCCCCTCCTCCCCCAACCCGAGGTCCGCCCCCGCACGCCTCCCAATGCAGCGGTTTTGAGATAGGATTTTACCTTTTCTGTTTCCGTTGATTTCGAGTGATCGGTTTCGTGAACTGGACGCATCGCGGTAAAGTTACCGTTTTTATCGTAAAGGATCTGTCGATTTCGGTCATTGAGACGGCTGGGTTGGATCATAACTCCTAAAGGCGGTGGCTTTATCTCAATCATAGGGCTTTTAATGAATTATCGATGATGTTGATGCGTTCAGGTTGTTTTGTGGAACAGATTCGTTTGTTGTGGGTAGGAGGAGCATAATTTTCGTATACAAAATGTTCTTGGGTTGCCGCGAGCGAGGTTACGAGAGGATGAGCTGATAAATTCACGCGAATCGACGAGGCAATCTTCCTTTGATGCAAGGAGTATATGATGGGATCATGGGATTTGATTGTTTGTCAATTGTCGTAGCAACTGGTACATCTGGTTCTGATGTGCCGGTTTGTTGTTGTCGTCCTTTTGGCATTAGATAGATGAAATGGGATTATATTCTATTGTGGTAAACTGTAATTTGGATGGGGTTAGGATTCAAAATGATTCCTATTCCCTGGAACTGGAAGTATCATACTTCGTTTGCGCAGACATAGATGCTCTATATGCGTCTAGATTGCTGGTTAATTTCGGTAAGGAATTATCCTCAGCTGCCTGGTTGAAAGCTGGTAGCAGCTGAGAAAATCATTCATGTGGACTCAGAATTTCTAGTCTGTGTAATGGAATCTGGATTGCTGACTGCTAACTAGGTTAGAGAGCACATACGTGAAAAAAACCAAGATCGCAATAATACGTTTTTGAGTCGTTATCTGTAGAATTGTGTATGTCACATAGTTTACTGACATGCTTATTTTGTTAGTCATCTGGATTCAGTTATCTTGTATATGTATGCTAGGACTCACTGGGAATTTTGATGAAGTTGCAAGGATGTTGTAGTGCTTTTGTCTGTAGGTTCTGACCAGGAATTCCATGGTGACATACATAAACTAAATGGTGCCTAATAAATTTCTGTGTTCAGATAAGTTATTACAAGGAGAATTGATTGGTTTGGTCTCTTGTAATGCCATTCTTGGTTAAATTTTCAGCATTAGTAGGCCGGCTTTCTTATTCATTTCATAAATAATGAATTTGTTTTGTGCCAAAACATTAGTTTTGCTATATGAACATTTTTTTGCATGACTTCGCGGTGGTGCCATTGAGAGCAATTTACTGTGAAATCTATATTTTAACCCAGGTGCTGAAGGTTTAATTCCCTTATCGAAGCAGCCATTTGTCAATTATCTTTTTCTCTATTTTTTGCTTAATGTATTTTTATTATACAACTTGCATGTGCCTTCGATTTACTCCTGATTATACAACATTAGTTTGGAAGTAGGCAGCTATGCAAATACTCCTGATGTCCTCAAGGAACCTGACAGTAATAAACGGTCAGTATGTTTTTTCACTTTGTAGTAGATTATGCATATTAGTTTATTGTGTTCCATCGTCAGTCCGTAATTGGAAATCTATTGCAAGTTGCAGCTTAAGGACAGGGTCCTGCGGTAGGCCAACATCTAAAGCTTGTAGGGAAAAAATTAGAAGGGACAAACTGAATGACAGGTACATAATACCTTCAGTTTTTCTAACTGCAAAGAGATGTTACTCCTAAACTTTTCATACTTCTTATACTCACTAGGTTTCTTGAATTGGGGACTACTTTGGATCCTGGGAAGCCAGTAAAAGTTGACAAAGCTGCTATCCTAAGTGATGCTACTCGCATGGTTATTCAGCTTCGTGCTGAAGCACAGCAGCTCAAGGATGCTAATGGGAGTCTTGAAGATAAGATTAAAGAACTGAAGGTGAGGCAACTTTATTTGCATCCAACCTTGTACTCTCTAAAAGCTTATGAGTGTGGTGCTTGTCGATAGCTGTTAAATTCAAGACATTGCAATAATGCATTACATTTTTTTATGATTGAAATACATACTGAATTATTCAGAGAACCATATTTTGGGCACAAATCATCCAATTTAACTTTTTTTGTTAAGAGCAGCCTACAAACTGACTGGGAGTTAAACTTTTCTATTTCCGTCCCACTTAGCTGTCTACTACTTATTTTAATTTTTTTAGATGGCAATCAGATCTTAGTCCAAGGTGTACACTGTTCTTGTTTGGCTCATGTAGGACATTTCTAGTTACCACTTGTACCTGGCCAGAAATTACAAACCAGCTCTCAGTGGGACACAAACCGCATGCCTGGTTACTTATATGGTGATGCTGCTTTGTTTTCCGTTGAGAAACATTTCAGTTTTGACAATAAACACGATTGAATTTTCCTTCATTTGTACGATTTAGAGTTCTGGGGAACATAATCTCTTATATCCTTATATGGCTCAAGCGATCGATTTGTGTTGCATGTTTTGGATGTGAATGTTGTTCTAGTCTAATCATATATTTGCTGAAATATGTAACGATTCATCCAATGACCTTTTTCTTTAAATACCAGGCAGAGAAGGATGAACTTCGTGATGAGAAGCAGAAGCTGAAGGTAGAGAAGGAGGCCTTAGAGCAGCAGATGAAGCTTATGACTGCAACTCCAGCCTACATGCCGCATCCCACTCTGATGCCGGCCCCGTTCCCGCAGGCACCAATGCCCGCCTTCCATGCCCATGGGCAAGCTGCAGGACAGAAACTGATGATGCCCATTGTTAGTTACCCAGGATATCCGATGTGGCAGTTCATGCCACCTTCCGAAGTGGACACCTCGAAGGACAGTGAAGCATGCCCACCTGTTGCATAACGCTTCCATCGTTTACACCATGTGAATTTGTGGTAACCTGAAACCACATAGTTGTTCCATCAATTGGTTGGGCTAGCATAATCCCTGATTCATGTTAGAGTATTGTTCCCATGTGGTAGTTTGTTGATGAGGAGTTTGCTGAAATTTGTGGCGCTCTGTAGAGGCTACTGCCCCTTTAATGAATGTACGATACAATTTTTCTGGAGAAAGGAAGAATGCTCATTCTTGTTCTCTCTACAGCAGCAGTTGGTGTTAAATTCAGTATCATGTTTCTCTCTCTGATTCCTCAAACTCCGTTCCTTCAGTGATACAAGTTAATCATCATTTATTCCAGAGAAGAATATATATGTCACATGTACACCCTGTGTGAGCTGTAGCAAGCAGGATATGTAATCAACTACACCATAAGAGCAAGCAGCATCGTTGTAGCAGCTATGACAAGTGCAGAGCTGACAGTGCCTTCTGAAGATCCCGGCGCTGAATTGTAGGAGGTGGTGCCGGTGGTGATGATGGTCGTTGGCGTCGAGCCGTCCAAGCAGAAGCCGCCCGGCGTGCCGTTTACCCCAGGCACCCCGTTCACTATTGGCGGCGACGGGCTGTCGCAGCCGGCAGGCGTGACCCTGACCTGCAGCTTCATGCCGGCGGCGCAGTGCCCCGGCACGCCGCGGATGAAGTAGCGCCTCCCGGGGCGGTCGAGCTGGACGGTGTCCCGGCCGGTCCGGACGGCGGAGATGGGCCTGGACGGCGAGCAGGAGAGGTAGCCATCCTTGGTCACCTCCACCACGTCGTGCGCCGCCGGCGAGTACTTGAACACTGCAGCACCATGCACATACTTGTTAATTCAGCGCACACATTAAATTCAGTGTCGTTCAGTACGTTGCCACGATCTCCATTCTGCTCAGGTGTTTGTAAAAAGTAATACCAAAAATAGTTAGCTTATAGTGCCGTTTTGCACGTCGACATAATTGCTACTCAGGTATTCGTAAAGAAAGTTTCAACATTAATTATTGTATCATAGAAAAGTATGATCTTTCAATATCATCGCAAAAAAGAAATTCTGGATTTTTCGTATTTCATATCTTCAAGGCAAATCGACCCAATCCAACGGCTGACGAAGTTTTGAACCTTCTATTCAGGGCATCATCTCCGCACTCTTTTTTTACGGAAAAGGAATCATGGATGTATTTTTAGGGACAGTAATAAGAATTATGGATGTACTTCTAGGGCCATTAATTAATCAGGGAGGATAATAGCAAGCAAGGTGGCTAATTACCGAGTTGGTCGCCGAGGCGGAAGGTGATAGAGGAGGCCCAGGCGGTGTAGTTGTTGCTCTGCAGGTCCCATGAGCCCCCGGGCTCGCCGACGGTGTAGCTGGCGCCGGAGGCCATCCCGAACGCCGCCGCGACGGCGAAGACGGCGAGCAAAGACGCTAATTGCACGCTCGCCATTGATCTGCAGGCTAGCAAATCAAGGTCGGATTCACTAATGATCCAGCCGAGGGACGATGCTAATTAATCTTCTAGCTACGTACTCGGAGATGTATGCTCATGATCAACACCTGTACTACGTGTATGTGAATATATACACACACAATGCTGCAGGTTATGATGGTAGAGTACGTACCCGGTTGTGCGTATGACATGGTCAATTATGCACATGGCTTCTTAATTAATTAACTAATTAACTAGCAGCTTAATCGTGTGGACTAATTATTAGTGGATCACTTGGTAGTACTGAGTCGAGAGGGGAGCATGTGCTGAAATGTTGAGGACCTGGTCGATCACTCTCCAAGATTTATAATCTGACGTCATGCATGCATGCATGCCAGTATGAGACACGTCATGCCCGACGTGGGAATTAACTTTGGGACACTGCATACACATGCACGTACGCGTCGAACTTTTCATCGTTGATAAGCTATATCGATATATGTTGGTTGATCTTAGGTTAATTGCCCGTAAAAACAATCACTCCCAACACATCGAGCTGAGAAACAATAGTTTCACGCAAAAATTTCGTTTAACATGTATACATCTCTTATATTAAAGATCACTGCCATTCTCGGCCCTCTGGGGCTATCCACGTCGGCGTCGTTGTTGGGAGCCATCAGATGCCTGCTTTGTTTTTTGTTTTCTTTTCCCGGCCATCCGATTGCTTTCTTCGTTTGCCCTTCCGCTTCGGTCGTCGCTTTCGTGCTCGTTTTTGGCGCCTCTGTCCATCATCATCATCATTTCTGCACGGTCTCTTTGCCTTCCTGCTACCGTCGACATCTGCACGATCTCTTCGTCCTCCTGCTACTGTCGCCTCAACTGGTGCTGTGCAGTGCTCTTTTTCCCATTGCCCGATGGGTTTTCACGTGTCTTTTGCGTATTGATTGCTGCTGCACTTCCCTTTGCCTTTCCTCTTCTGATCTTTTTCCTTACTTTGCGCGGCTGCTTTGCTGGCCCGCTACATTGTCTGCTTTGCCTTCTCAGTCTTGCTTCCTGCTGCCATCGTTTTTCTCGCTTTTTTCCTTTTGCCTTCCAGCATCCCTGTGCCTTCTTCCTTTGCGCTTCCTGCCTTTGATTCGTCCGCCTGCCTCCATCCACCCATGGCTACGCCAGATGCATCTTCGCTGGTCCCTATCGAGGTCCATTCGTCTTCTTTGACTTTTCCCCTTTTGGTTGCTCAACGACCTTTTGTGTTTCCTGTCTTCTTGCCGCTTGTTTATTCGCTTGCGACGGAGCTTTGTGTTCCACGGTTTCGATGTCCGCTGTGTTTTTTCCTGTGTGGTGCTGTTGTCAACGTTGTTTCGTTGCTCCACCTTGGTTCCTTGTTTCGATCTGTCTCGTAGATTTACTTTGTTAAATCGATGCGGATTTAGAGGTTTTCTTTCGGTTCAAGGCCATGGTCAACGTACAGTTTTCCTTTTTTTTTGCCTCGGGATCTTTTTGGCTGGATCTGTTTGGATTCATACATCTTCGAGGTCATCATGCTGAAAATGAGCTCTCTTTTTTTTGGGATGTATATGCAGCTCTCTTTTTTCGGTCGAAATCTTTTTCGGTTCGTAGCCTCTTCGGTTCATAGATTTTGGAGGTCATTATGGTCAGAATGTGGCTTTTGGGTTTTATCGGTCTTTTTCTTACGTTTATGATGGTCTCATGGTCGTTTCAAGCGTCGTCAGCACGTGTTTCAATCGGCCGTGTTGCCGCTCTTCGGTCAAGACCCGTACCTTCTTTTCCCTTTTTTTGGGGGATTTTCATGCCTTCCCCTCTTCTTCTTCGTTCCTTCCGTGTGACAGATTGCCTTTTCCCTGTCTCACGCCACTATTCTGACCGCCCAATTGTTTTTAGCTTTCTTTCCTGTTATTCCCGCTTTTGTTCCTCGCCGATGTTCTTTTTTTCGGTTTTCCCCGCTCTTTATTCATCCATTTATTTTTGGTTCTCCGGGTTATCTTTGTTCTATGCGCATTCGTTGCAGCAAATCTTTATAGCAAGCCTTTATTTATTCGACCCATGGTTAAAATATAATACCTTTCTTTCTTTTTTATTTAGTTTAGTCGCTCCATTTTTTTTTCTTTATGCCACCTTTGTTCTTCGCTGATCTGGTCAATGTCGATGCGTGCCTTTCTTGTCCTTCTTATTCCCTGTTTTTGTGCTTGTTTCACGGTTCTCCCTCTTCTGTTTCTTTCCTCCGCCTTCTCATTGTTGTGATCTATATTGGTGTGTTCCTTGTGCTTTTATTTTCTTGTTCTGTTTCTTTCCTATTCTATGGAGGATATTTTACTGCCGATGCATTATGTGGTTTTCATGTTAGTCTTTAGTATAAAGAAGAGATATAAGAGAGCACCTTGTGGTCTGCTGTGTGTAGGGACCGCGCGTGATGCTGGGAGCTCTTCGCCTTGGCGATGACAATGGGGCTATCTGTGTTCGTGTGTCACGTTTGTGGGACTTTAGTGATCCGAGGAACAATAGCATTTTCCTGCACCTTGACATGGTTTTGGTGGATGAAGCGGTATGTTTTTTTTGTCCTCTAACGCTCCTTTTTTCCGTTCCATATCTATGTATGCATGTGTAGCCCTTGCGTTATGTTGTGCTTTAGTTCCTACGATGACAGCGGACCATATTTGTTGGTTCAGGGTTCCAGTATACACGCGCAGATTTACCCACCAAGCCATGAAGTTTTTAGGCCTGTTCTAGCAGAGGGCAAAGTATATTATATCAACTTTTACCGTGTTAGATCTGCCAGCAGATTGTATCGACTAGTGCCTACAGACAAACTTATTCTCTTTACCATATGGACTACTCTAGAGGAGCGTGCTGTTGTTCCTGTTGATTTTCCTTCATTTGTCTTTTCTCTAACACCGTTCCAGCGGATTCTTGCTATCGTAGAGAATAAAGAATTCTTTGTTGGTATGTCTGCTTATGACCTGCCAGTACACTTCATCTATCATGGTTTGTTATATGTAATGAAATGCATGTTTTTACTTATTGATTGCCTATATTTTTTATTCTCCCAGTTGCCCCTCATGCTTGCATGTCTATATTCATTTTTTTTTGGTCTCATTGCAGATGTTATTGGCCTTGTTGTTGAGATATCTCATGTTACTGCTCTACGACCCAGATCGCAGGACACAGAGACTGCTAAAAGAAACATTCGCATACGCGATACAAAGTTTATGGCGTCCCCATGTTACATTTTCTTTGAAATTAATTATTCTGTTTTTATTTGTGCTGTTTTGCTCATAGGTTCTGTTTTTTGCTTGCTATGGTGCGCCTCCTCATGTGTATCCTATATATATCTTGCATCGTTCTCGATTCATAGTTATATTTGTACTTATCATATCTTGTCTAATGATACCTATTTTTTTTATATATGGTTTTCGTTCCATATATGTTAGACCCTGTTTATAGATCATTGTTTCCATCTGTTATAATTCTTGTGGCAATAGTTGTTCTCCGTTTCAGTGTACTTCATGTGTTCTCTAATCTGTTTATATCCTATCATCCATTCCCTTCGTACAAATTATTTTCTGCCCTCTTTTATTTCATCGCAATCACAATCATAGACATCATATGATATCATTGCTGTACATGTTACCTGTGCTTCCTACATTATACGCGTTGGTGGCTATCCTATTTTGTTTGTTCAGCGCGTGTTTATGGCTTCGGTTCTATTTTGTCCTCCCTTCCCCCCGTGTTATTTACTTTTCCCACTTTCTCAATTTGCTGTATACAGCAATTTTCCCTGCTGGATTTTCTATATTCTGATGTCTTGTACATTTTTGTTTCAAGCGGTGATTGTCATTTGCATTACTCTATGGGGCCACAGAGCACAGGAGTTTGATGCCGATAGCATATACTCCGCCGGCCAATCCGAACCTCAGGTGGCAATATTTGTTGGCACACTTGCTAAATCATACAGAGGTTTAGGTTGCTGTTCTCTACTTTTCTTCTCCTCCTATTCTGTTTACATTTTACGCGTGTTTCTTATTGTATGATATACTGTGGTTTTTTTTTGTGTAAATGTATAGCTGATATCTCGCTATCAGGCGGAGTTGCTTGTAGATGGTATATAAATGTCAATGTGCCAGAGATCGTCAGTTTCACTAAAAGGTTTACCATCCACCCTTACTTTTGTTTTTTTTCCTTTCCTATGTTACCATCTCATCGTTCTTTTGTTTTTGGTTTGGTCTACTTTCTTTAAGCATTGGAAATAGCTACCAACCTATTGCATGGTTAGGTGCTCCTCATGTTCCTGTAGCTCAGCATGTTGCTGTGCCTAAAAAGGTAGCGGATATCAGAGATCTAAACCCGCACAGATTTAAGGTTTGTTCTTATTTATTTGTGTGCATACTGTGTTGTTTAAGCCTATAGCCAATGAAAAAGTTTAATTTTAGCTGCTGATATATCTTTCTTATATTATGTTAGAAGGATGAGTTTATCGTAACCGTTACTATCAACAAAATCAAGATAAATAGTCCATGGTGGTATGTTTCTTGCAACACCTGTTTTAGAGCATCGCGTCCGTGTAATAAACTTACAAATGCATGTTGCGGTCTTATAGGAGCTGCTACCCCAAGGTTTTCTCCTCTTTACTTTTTGCGCGTATTTGCATATGTTACCTATTCTTTTTTGTTTCTCGCTGAGTTTTATTTTACATAGGATCTTTTCTTTTGTTTACTTTCTGCTACCTTTTTATTTCAGGTATAAGCTAAACGTCATAGCAGGTGATGACTCAGCTGAAACTGAATTTCTCTTGTTTGGAAAGATTGGTCAGCGAATCATTGGCAAATCAATTGACTCACTTCTTCAGAATAATCCTCCTGATAAAAATTTCATTCCTGATGAGATAACTGCTTTGCTAGAGAAAACCTATGTGTGGAATGTCAGCTTCACTGAAGGAACTATAACATCCGGTGTTGTATGCTTTCAAGTCAATTCAATTCTCTCTACTGAAGATAGCAGTCATCTAGCTCTAACTGGATTATCCTCTGCTTCCAAGGTTTTATCTGACGAACAGCTTCTTCCTCTGCCTGTTACGTCGCAAGATTATGCTCAGGATCTACCTTTGGTTGTTGCCGCGCATGAGACAGACATCTCTCAGTCTGCTCCTCTCAGTCCAACGCCTAATCGTGCAGAGGCTTCATCGTCACATAAACCATCGCCCTCTCTGTCACCTGAAATCACTCCTTCCACAACATTGCAGCGAGAGTCTTTGTCGATTTCTTCTGCAGCTACATCACATATTTCCCAGCCTACAGTTCCTGTTCCGCATTCTACACCGCCTGCCCAGGTATTATCTGTTCACCATGACTGTGTGTCCCCACAGCAAATAGAGGTAGCTTCTTCTATGGCCATGTCTATCAGCTGTACTGGAAATACCTCGCCATCTTCCGCTTTGCAGACCAAGAGATCGCAGACAAGAAAGAGGTCTACATTTGCTCTCTTTACTCTACAATATTTCTATGATATCGTTGCTACCTAACGTCTTTTATATATGTCACATGTAGAGAGCGGAGCCCACCTAAAGGGACCGTTGCTAAGAAACTTTTCATTGATGCTGATGATTCCACTACCCACAAAGAGTATGTGTCTCACTTCTCTATCCTTGCCTTGCTGTCTACTGTGTACCTAAAAGGTTTTCATCCTCACTGTATACCAGCTCTTCTTCGAAGTAGCTATCGTCTGAAAGGAAGACCATGATCAACCTGTCGGCCCTATGTTTTTATCAAGTTTGAGTTTATTTGGTGTAGCTGAACTCTCTAACATATAGGTATTCTTTTTGGTAGCGCTGTTCACTAGACGCTTTATGCATATATCTATGCTACCCGAATTGGTCCCTTGTGTATTCCGTATGTATTGTTGCCTCTTTTGTTGTACAAAACTTGCATTGTACAAATGAAACTATCCATATCGATGTTATGGTCGCTCTTCTGATCCATGCCTGCTTGTCACTATGGTTGGGTAAAGCTCTGTGCATGTTTATGACGCGAATGAGTCAATTACCTGTATATATTACTCATCTCGAATATCTTCTTTCTTCCATTGACAGTTATAGCAATTGCTACTCTACACAACTCTACAAAATTGTCAGTGTTCATCAGCCTAGACCGAACCAACCGATTTTCATGTTGTGTAGTTTACTCCGTTCGCTAATTTATCGCTCCACTTTTGCTCTATGAATCAGGTAGGGATGTAATCAGATTGGATTCGGCTAGGATATTCTGTAAATCATATCCAGATTCATTCAGCTTTTTTCATATTCGTATTCGGATCAGATCATTTTCGAATTTGGAGTTGAATTAGATATTTTTTGAATTTGGATTCGGATTCGGATCGAATATTTAATTAATGGGATCGGATACAAATACTAATCAAATTATCTCTCTTCTACCTCATACTACAGTTCTTTTACCAACTTTAAAAGCAACAAGTTACAACACAACATATTCTTAGAAATTTAAACACAACATATTCTTAAATGTAGGGTACATGTTCCCTAAAAAAAATGATGCCAGCCGTAGTGCAAAGTAATTTTTCCGGATATCAGAATCCAAATCCGAAAATAGCTGACTAAGTCCAAAATCATATTCGAATCCAAAATTCCAATTACAGATAATATCCAAATCCGAATCCAAATAGCTAATCGGATACCAAGTTTAGTATCAGATATGCACCTTTTCGGATTCAACAAACAAATATCCAAAAATATCTAAAATCCGATTGCACCCTTAGAATCAGCGATCTTTTTTCCCTTTGTGTAAAATTCGGTATTGAGACTAAGTTCGATGCCTTCTCGCGCATTCAATAGCTCCTCGCGATGCGTGGAGGCAATCATTTATCATCGTTTTTCTATTGATATTATTTTCTTTGTGATTAGACAGTGCCACTTGCGGCTTCATGTCACTCTAGGTACTCTTGCAATGTTGCTTCGGTTTAATGAAGTCAGATGATTAGATTGTTGTACTTTCTATGCTTGTTCTGCCATCTCATTAGAATCCTTTTTTAGCCCGCTCTATTTGTTTCTTTGCTTCACTATCTCCGTTACTTCGTTGCTCTTCCATGCGGTCCCCATGGCGTCTGCCGGTACGCTCGTTTTTTCTTCCTGCTGTTTTTGGCCCGTCGCCGTGCCTCATGTTCTCTCACACAATTTCATCGCACTCCAGTCTCTACAATGCGTTATTCGGTGTCCCATGTTATGCATTGTTTCCTCCATAGTTATTTCGCTTTCTTCCCTATAGCTCTTTTGGTTTTGTAGTACTACAGTGTCTGTAATATCCATGCCTCAATGATCATTTCTTTCATATACGTTCTGCGAAGAAAAATGATATTTTTAGTTCATTTCTCCATGGCATTTCGTCATGCATATCTTTCTTAGTATTTTTTCCCTTTTCCCTTTCCGATAACCGGTTTTTCCTTTACGAATCGATCCACATCCTCGCCAGTGAAGAAACCTAGGAGTTTCATGTTCCATCGAACAAATCGTTCAGAAACAACCATCCACTCAGTGTGATGCTGCCCTCCAGCCATTCGCTGAAGACCCTGACCCACAAAGCAAACGCAATAAGTAGCGATTACCCTTTAATACGATTTTACACCAAGCGCACCGCTAAAACAACTAAGTACCTACCTTTCTTCGCAGGCAACAAATACACGACGGTGTAGACTTGCATGATCAGTGCTTTGACACCACTTCATTTGGCGCTTGCCAAAATAAAAAGAGGGCAGGTTTACTTCTTTTCTATATTTCATCTCTCTCCACGTTCTCTTTAAAGCTTCGAACTCACCGAGTGTGGGCTTAGTGTTCTTACTAAAAATCTCCAACACAGCGTTGCCGCTTGAGCTTCCACTCGATGTGCCATCTGGTTGTACTAAAAAAAGACACCTCAACGAAGTTTTGCTAGCTCCGCAACTTTCATATACACCTGGTGATGATGCTCTTCTCGATCAGCATTCTATTCATGGTCAGATTCCCCTTAACTGCACTGCACATGTAGAAGGTCAGTTTATCATAACACACCGTTTTTCCCCTATCGCTACCCTCTACCACACTATACAAGCTACTGCTTTGTTTAGAAAAAATATTATTTGCTACGTTTCATATCAGTGAAAAACATTTCTCTTCATTTTTTGTTGTGCATTTAGTCGAGATGAACTATTACATTTCTTTTAGATTTTTCTATCTATGTTGCTAATCATCTTTCTAATGTATGTTATCTACATTCTCTAGGCGTGAGACAAAGCAACACCCGTGCCCTCACAAAGCAGGGCATTGCAAGGCAAGCACCAACTAGAAATACTACCATTCTAAGAAAGCACTGTTTTTATAGTCTGTCATTGTATTATAATTTTCACTTAGTTTTATGGCTTTCAAACAGCTGACTATATTGCTGTTCTTAATAGAGAGCATAAACAGTCAACTGTCAGCTTACATCAACAGCATTATCAGCGCATTCTACAAGGGCCATCCAAAGGCAGAAAAAGACTAGGTAAATTCTTCTTCTACGGCATGTCTCTATGACCATTTTTCTCACGCTACAACTCACCAGTTATGTGTCTTGTGTTTTTAGCTAGTGCTTACATTTAACGGCAGACCATCGAGTTCGACCAATGTGGCATTGTCAATAGAAAAAAAGCGATTAAAGCGACTTCAACATCCTCGCGTCTTTCGGTACACGATAATGCTCTTCTTCCTCTCGAGCGACCAAACCTGACTACCTCTTTTTTCGACACCTACATTGCCTGACTAAAAGGTTATTTCAGACTAATGAAGTATTTTCCCTTTTCTTTACACATAACACATCAAAACCTAATGCTTTCCATCATATTTTATACTATGCTAGAAACAAATCCTGATCGATCATACTATGGTCCTCCACAACATAGATGCAACTACTGTGGAGCAATGTTTTGGTTAGAAGAAAGAGTTAAAAGTGCATCAAACATTGCCAAAAAAAATTTTGTGTACAATTTATGTTGCAGAAGTGGTAAAATAAGCTTACCTCCCAATCATGCGCCTCCCCCTCTAATGTCTCAACTAGTTCGTTTCGATGGAGATGCACGTGCAAAAAAATTTACAAAAGAACTTCGGTCTTATAATTCGAGATTTGCATTAACCTCTATGGGGGCTAAAATTGATAGATCTATAAACACCGGTACCTCACCGTATGTCTTCAAAATAAATGGCATTGTCCACCATCGTATTGGAAGTCTCTTACCACAGCCTGGTGCTTCTCCTAAGTTTGCTCAGCTATATGTTTATGACCCACAGAATGAAAAGGACAATAGAATGTCCCTATTTTCATAGCGATGGTGATCTTTGGTCACCAGATCCAGAGATCATAGAGTCTCTGATGCACATGCTTCATACTGAGAACCAGCTTGTGAGGTCATTCAGATATGCAAAAGACCTTTTACAAGAGCATAGCGGAGAAAATATTTCGCTCAGTATCCTTGGCTACAATGCAAAGAATGATGTACAGTACAGCCTCCCAACAAGCGGTGAAATTGCTGCCATTATAGTGGGAGATCACTCGGCTAACGAATATGCATATGACATAGTTATTCACACCCATGGAGGCACGCTTCAGCAGGTATCGTCTGTTCATCCATTTTATATGTCGCTGCAATATCCTTTGCTGTTTCCATATGGCGACAAGGGCTTCCACCTTGGACTTACATACTCAGATGTTGATCCTTTATCTAATGGACACAGAACATATATTACTATGTTGGAATACTATCGGTATTACATGCATGACCGACCTCACATGCATAACCCATATACATGCTATGGTAGACTAAGCCACCAACTGTGTGTTGATGCTTATTCCACAATTGAAGCATCAAGACTAAAATTCCTCGCTGAACATCAAAGCCAATTACATACTGAATGTGTCCAAGGGATTGCTGATGCTATTTCCCGTGGCATAACAACTAGTGATTCTATTGGATCACGAGTGGTTCTTCCCGCATCTTTCACTGGTGGAAAGCGCTACATGACTATGTACTACCAAGATGCAATGGCTCTATGCAGAGAATTCGGAGCACCAGATTTGTTTGTTACGTTCACATGCAATCCTAAGTGGCAAGAAATATCTGATGCACTCGCTTTACAGCCTGGTCAGATCCCTTCCGACCGACCTGATTTAGTGGTACGTGTTTTCAATATGAAGCTCTACGAATTTATCACTGATATAAAGAGCGGCGACATCTTTGGACCTATTCTTGCAGGTACGTTAACCAACATTTTTAATAAGTAAGCTCCCAGATCGTTAGATCTATCCTATTATTTTTTTAACACAACCTGATTTTTCCCCCAAATGCAGTGTTGTACACTATTGAATTCCAGAAACGTGGCCTCCCTCATGTACATTGCCTTGTATGGCGAGCATAAGACTCTAGAGAATTTGATATGCACTATATTGACAGTTTTATTTCAGCAGAACTTCCTGACGTTACTGTTGATCCACTTGGATTTGCTTTGGTAGATGAATTTATGGTACATGGTCCATGCGGAGAAATGAACAAAAAATGCCCGTGCATGAAGAATGATGCTTGCTCAAAATACTTTCCAAAATCATTTCACAACGAAACTACTGTGGATGAACTTGGATTTACTATATATAAACGAAACTTGGAACGCTCTGCCATGACAGAGCAAGAATCTATTTTGTAGGCAATGCAGAGAGCACAGCCAGCTCGGCTCATCACATCAATACACTACCAAATGAAATAGAAGAATACATGGAAGGAAGATTTCTAACAGCATGTGAGGCATTCTGGAGAACATTTGAGTATGATATTCACTATAGATCACCTTCTGTTGAAAGACTTCCTGTTCATTTGCCAAAAATGAATCATGTGAGATATAAACCTGGTGAAAATCTTCAATCTTTACTAGCCACTCTGCCTGCTCAGAAAACTATGCTCACTGAATGGTTTGAAACAAACAAAAAATACAGTGAAGCTCATACCCTTTCATACTGTGATTTCCCCAAATCATGGACATGGGATACCTCAAAACGTTATTGGCGAAAACGCTCTTCAGCACCAAAAATAGGAAGAATGTACTATGTCTACCCTACTGCTGGCGAACTCTATTACCTACGCATGTTACTTGGAATTGTCAAAGGAGCTCTCTCTTATGATGATGTTAGAACATATAATGGTGTTATCTATGAAACATACAAAGAGGCGTGCCAAGCTCGTGGTTTATTACACAATGACTCTAATTGGAGAATGATGTTTGACGAAGCTATAGTCAGTGCATCACCCCACCAATTAAGACAACTTTTTGTTACAGTTACCATGTTCTGCTCTGGCAGTGATATTCGTGCTCTTTTCGACGCCTACTGGAAATACTTCACAGATGATATCGCCCACAGACTAAGACAAACACTACATAACCCCCGGTATATAGTTCCTGACAATCAGCTGCTATCCATTCTTTTAAAAGAACTGGCTGAGTTATTTTACAAAGCAGGTGGAAATATCAAAGACTACAATCTACCAGAACCACCAATGCCTGTTGACAATGATTACGACAACAGATTACTTACTGAAGAATTGTCCCATGACACTGAAATACTTGCAACAGCAGCAGCATTGCTGGAAACACAGCTAAATGCAGATCAAAAAAACATATATGATATCGTGGTTCAGCGTGCTTTAGCTGAGGCACCGGGTTTCTTCTTTGTCTATGGCCATGGAGGAACTGGAAAAACGTTCCTATGGAACGCTATAACCACTAAAGTACGTTCAGCCAAAAAAGTTGTGCTAACAGTAGCATCCTCTAGAGTAGCCTCCCTCTTACTGCCAAAAGGACGAACTGCCCATTCTCGGTTCAAAATACCCCTTGATATTAATGAAAATACCATGTGTGCAATAAAGAGAGGAACAATGCTTGCAGAACTTATACAAAAAACATCGCTTATAATATGGGATGAGGCACCTATGACACATCGCCGCTGCTTCGAAGCGCTGGACCGTACATTACGAGATATTTTATTTGAAGGTTGTTTGCATAGCACATCAACACTATTTGGAGGAAAGTGTGTTGTCCTTGGAGGAGATTTTAGACAAATACTACCAGTCATACCAAAGGGCACACGAGCAATGATTGTTAATGCATCACTTACCAATTCAGTTCTTTGGCAGCATGTTACTATACTTAGACTAACAATCAACATGAGACTTTCCAACCCAAACCTATCTACAGATGAGCAAAGTGAGCTATGTGAATTTGCTGATTGGGTACTCTCAATTGGAGATGGATCTCTAAATGTAGCTGCAAGCTCCACCAAAACAGATTCAGCCTCAGTTTCAATACCATCAGACCTAACTATACACACAGAAGATGACAAGATCATGGCACTCATCATAGAGATCTATCCTGATTTTCTCTCTAACTACACAAATATTACCTATCTGGCCTCCCGAGCTATTGTTTGTCCAAACAATTCGACAGTAGACCAGATAAACACTTATATTATTCAAATTCTACCAGGTTCTCCCAAAGAATATTTAAGTTCAGACACAATTTCCAAGTCAACAGAAACCATGGTTGACCTTGATGTTCTATACCCCACTGAATTTCTCAATTCAATAGAGGTGAACAATTTCCCATCACATCGTCTGTTACTGAAAAAGGGTGCTATTATTATGCTTCTTAGAAATCTAAATCAAACGCTAGGGCTATGTAACGGCACAAGAATGGTTGTCATAGACTTAGGTGAATACCTGTTAAAGTGCAGCCTCATCCAGTCTTCAAACACCGAGCATATTGTCTATATACCGCGTATTGTTCTGACAACATCCAATGTGAAGTGGCCCTTTGTCCTACGAAGATGTCAATTCCCAGTTAGGGTTTGCTATGCCATGACAATTAATAAAAGCCAAGGACAAACGCTTTCAAAGGTAGGTGTTTATTTGACAAAACCAGTGTTTACACATGGACAATTATATGTAGCTATTTCTAGAGTCACATCTCGTAATGGCCTAAAGGTGCTGATTGAAGATGAAAATGGATCATGCACAACAACAACACAGAACATAGTTTACCATGATGTTTTATCTGCACTACTTGAAAAGGTAGCTTTCCTTTTATGCTGTTTTTAAACCCTTGCTTTCTTATTGCTCTAGACAGTAGACCATATCTTCTTTAGTACATGTCCAACATAAATCTATTGTTTCCACAGGAGCAATCTCTCTCAGCTCCTCGCTCTCTGCACCATAGCCACTCCAACAAGTACAACATTGCTGTATAATAATTACAGGCGCTCTTTCTTATCCAATTACCCTCATGGTATACTGATTTCAGCAACAATTATCCTTCACACCATGCAGCAAAGTCAGACAAGCCAGCGCATAGGAAAACGCAGCTATGAGGTCGCATCCTCTTCCAGCCGCCACAAGGAAAAAATTGGCAAGACCAAAGTAAAGGCGTCTTATATAATAGCCTATATCTGCAGACTCAAGTGCCATAGAACTCGCTCTATTTTGTTCCATACCTTGCAGTATTGTTTAGTTCTCTATGATATATCGTGCCACAACTTGCAGCCAACACCTAATAATTATTTAATATATTTCCCATTCCAGTGCCTCTATATAGAATGATATTTCACAGGACATCACATCTACATAACATCACAGCCTGACTACATCATTTCTCCTCCCAAAAATACACACACATCCAGCTGCCTGTTCCATACCCATCACACATAACATACCTACAACCTATCCACATCGCTTACATAAGATAGAGCACCATGCACAACAACGCACAAATTGTTGTATACAAACATATTTAGCATAGAAAAATAGACATGTTGTTCGCTCTCAATCTCCCTTGTCTCACTGAAATTACCCATACACGAACAAAACAGTTAATCTCATTCCGAATCGATATTCCCCCCATTTTATTGTACCCATATACCCTCGCTGATACAGATCTAACGAATAAACACACCAACAAACCCATCTCTACCAATCGGTGCTCATAGAATTACACACCTGCTGCGATAAACCAACAGAATAAACCCACAATCACCAGCTAATTGCGCCGCAAAGAGATATACGTACCGACAAAGATCTGGCACACCAACAGTGACTGGCTCCGCCCAATGCAGATCTGAACGCAGCCAGCCAGTCGGCAGTCAAAAATCCAGTACCAATAGATCTACAAAAATTACAAGCTCGCAGTGACCACATCTATAGAATAGCAGACATTCCATGTTAAGATTTCACAGAGAAGAACGGAACAATCGATAAGCAACAAGAAAACTCACACCGAAAGGAAGCGTCTCAGTCCTTTCCCAGCAACGAACAGGACACTTTGCACATAGGAAACAACCCGACAGCTGCTCTTGATTCCCTGAAACCACAGCCCCATATACAACCGATCGATACGACGCTCAGAAATGAAACATCTACATTCAAGATCGTGCCCAAATTTATGCCTCATCCATCGCCATTTGGCCCAAAAAAAAAAAGGGAGCACGCTCCTTGGCCCACCGTTGCCTTTTCAGCTATGTATACAGCCAACGCATCTAAACATTTGTTACCATAGCTCATCCACATGTAAAAACACATCTACCAATATTTACGACACTCTGATACAAACTCCACGGTGCGCAGGGCGCGCCTCCTGCTCTAGTATGCTTAAAGAGAGAGCCATTGCTCCCATGCATGCATGTTTAACTTACATGTTGCTTCCATTGATCATGCTTAAAATCTTGTGATGTGTGCCTTAATGGGAATATTTAATAATTTGTCATTCCAACGATTTGTCGTTAAGTGTCCAATGCAATGACATGTCGCTTCTTGCATGCCATTGACCTATGAATAATAAATCCCAATATCTGAGAGTAACAAATCCTTAAATTTTCTAATATGCTACTAACTCACACACGCTGACACGCGTAGAGAGAGAAGGATCCACGCTGCACCCGAGCGAGACATGGCCTCTTACTTATGGCACGTACGTAAGTGGTGAAGTAAACATCCATAATCAACAGAGTTTATTATTTAGGTCGTAGGTGTTGAACTTGTTATTTGGAGTCAACTTGTTTGATATGTTTTTCTTGTGGTGACAAACAATCGACCATTTCGTTCAAAAAAATAAAAACAAGCAAATAATTGATCATGCATGCGTGTTGCTGATGGGTGGTGCATGCATACAGATCGAACATGCACACAGCTGATTTATCCTACTTATCTCGTGTCTCATTTGACTTATCTCACTTTTTTATTACTTTTGAGTCGGTTTTTTTTTATCTCGTAGGCGTGTCTATAAGCTCTCTAAACCCCAAAATTGGAAGCCAACCTGCTCTCGAGGCTATCTCGAAAAATTCTCGAAGTAACGAGATAAGACAAATAAGTAGATAAGAAAAGTTGAAAAGAACCCACCCTAATCAGAATTTGTCAACCGGGAGGAGCTCCTCAGGAAGTGAATTCTTTGCCTTTGCTAATATAAGTCATAAATAATAGTAATACGCATGGAACTTTTCATCATTGATAAGCTATACTGATATATGTTGGTTGATGCATGTTAGGGTAACTGCTCCGTAAAAACAATCACTCGCAACACATCGAGCTGAAACAATAGTTTCACAAAAAAATTGTGTTTAACGTGTATATACGTTCAAATAGTTGGTTGCTCCCGTGCATGCTGCTTCCATTGATCATCCCTGTAATCTTTGTGGTGTACGTGTGCCTAGAATATATAAGAATCCGTCAATCCAAAGATTGCCATTGAAGAACTTATCACTTAGCGTGCAATGACATATGGGTTCTTGCATGTCATTGACCTATGAACAATAATTCCTTAAATGTAATATATGAGAGTGACATGCCGTTAAATCTTCTGATATGCTACTATATCACTCACACACGTTGACACGCCTGCAGAGAGAGAAGGATTGACTTTGCACCCAATCGAGACATTGGACTTGTGGCAGTAAGTGGTGAAGTAAATACCCATAGTTGACACGATTTATTACCTAGGTCGCAGACGTTGGACTTGTTATTTGGAGTTAACAATTGTTTGATGTGTTCTCTTGTGGTGACAGACAATAATTGACCATTTAAATTAAAAAAAATAGAAACAAACAATTAACCATGCATGCATGCATGTTGCTGATGCGTGGCGTATACAGAACAGGTGTCTAAGAGTAGCCCCAATCCAAAGTATCTTCTCATGATTTTTATTTTTGCTATGTCAATAAAAAACAGTAAAGAATACCATCTCTCTAGTGCATTCTCTCTCTAGTGGATCTCATCTTATTTAAAATAGAACTCCTTTTCTCTCTCTCCATCACCATGATGGAAACGAAGAAGTCCCCAACGTGAGTTTCTTGAGGGTTTCTTCGCCTCGGAGTTGTCGTAGGGGTGATTTCTTATTTAAGGGACGCTGATACTCTCTCTCCGTATTAATTGTTGCCCACATCATCCTTCTTTCCTATGTGGCACATATAGGGACGGTGGAAGGGGCTGCATTGGGACTGCTCTAGGAGGAAAGAAAGACCAAGAATTTGCCAACCGGCCGGAGGAGCTCCTCGGGAAGTGAATACTTTGCCTTTGCTATATAAAATCTTAATTATTTATACTAATCATTAGATCGAGTGATGACGCATGAGATCAATCCAAAACTATGTAGCAATCAATTTTTTTCCATCTATTTTAACTCAGCGGTGCAGCAGGATATAAGCACTACTGGGCAAGAGGCCTACACTACCGGTTCCAAACCTGCTCTAGTACCGGTTTTGGAACCGGCTGTAGACATCCGGGAGTAATGCCCACGGGGTTCCACTACCGGTTGATCTACCGGTAGAGCTTGTCAGAAAAGAGGGCGCAGGTATGGTGCTGCAAGGTATCTACTACCGGTTTGTATTACCAACCGGTAGTACAACTTGCCAGAAAAGGGGCTTCTTTGGCGTCAACAGCGGATTCACTACCGGTTTGTATTACAAACCGGTAGTAGAGACCCTATTACCCATCCGACAATAGACCACAAATTACTTTCAATTCAGGTGATAATTCCTATCACTGCCATAAGTTATCGATCATTGCCGTTTCTTGATGAACTGGCAGTGATGACTGATGAGGTGGTATGAAAGGGGTGTTCTGTAGTAGTGTCACCCACGCAACAACCACACATAATAAAAGCTAACAAGATGTAGCAAAATTAAAATGGTGTGGTATGTTTCTATCCGCTTTGGTCTTTGGTTCATATTTTGAAACCATTATTACAAAGCATGTGACAAATGGGAGAAACAAAGTTCAATGGCTCCTTAACAAGCTATCAAAATTTTAGTCAATCCGACAATGTTTGACCCATGACTAAAACTACACACCTCTGACAACATACTGATCGGACCAAACATTTCTCAAACTCAATGCTCAAATCAACAAATCATCAAATCAACCCACCATATTGAAGTTCTTTATGTGTAGAACAAACTCACCAAGTTTAAATTCAATCCAAATACATTGAACCTTTAATCAAGAAATTGAAAAGGAGCCACCAATCTAGATAAACCTCTACATCTCTCTTCTCTTCTTTTCTTTGCAGTTTATGTTCTGTCCTACGTACTTCGATCTCTTGCTTGCGCAACAGCAGGAGCATACTCTTTCACAAGCAAAAGGTGTCTGGAGTTATGTATGTTGTCTCCTATTTTGAGGAGACATCCCAGCAGTCCATTAAAAATACTTAATCAACGGACTGCAACCTTGACGCGAAGGGATAAAACCCAACATAATTCACCATGTTGATGATCAATGGTGTATGCACTATGCAGTGACTAGAGGAAATTTAAGAAAGAGAAAATGGAATTTGTCAATTGGAAGGAAATCCATTAGGTCTCTTGCATGCTCGACGAAGGAAGTTTTGTCATTTTAATTTTTTTCCTATCAATTCATGTTTTGTCCTTTTAATTTGTTCGTGATCAATTCATAGTCCGGTATGAATCGTATGATTTGAGAAGGAATCGACGTGGTAAGAAAATTCGATAGACGCTGTATTATTTCAAATATTGAATAAAAAGCCACGTTATAAATGATCAAAGTACAATTAATAAACTAAACAAATATGATATACCATGATCGATCTCGTGTCACCGCAAATAAAGGACAAAAAAAAGAATATATAACGAATAAGTGTATCCTTTGTTCAGTGCTCTCTCTAGTAAAACAAGACCATGAGAGCAGCCGCGGCGGCGCCCAGCACGAGCTCAACACCAGCCGACGCCGCCGAGCTCGACGGAGGCACTACCTGGCCGCCGGCCGTCGGGGCCCTCGCGGTGGGCGACACCGCCGCCGGTGCGCGCGCAGGGGAGGTCGCCGCTGGTGGTGGGGCGGTGGGGCCTCCGGCGCCGGCGGCCTCGACTCTGACGGCGATCTTCATGCCGGCGTCGCAGTGCCCGGGCACGCCGCAGATGAAGTAGCGGGTGCCGGTGGCGGCGAGGGCGACGACGTCGTTGCCGGTGCGGAAGGAGGCGATGGGGCTGGAGTCGGAGCAGGAGTCGTAGCCCGCCTTGCTCACCTCCACCACGTCGTGCGCCGCGGCGGAGTACTTGAACACTGCACACATACAATGAGCGCTCGTCGTTAGTTTCAGGCTTGCACTACCCCGACCGCCATGAATGATAAAATGCACGTACCGAGCTGGTCGCCGGCGCGGAAGGTGATGCCGGAAGCCCAGCGGGTGTAGTTGGTCCGGAGATCCCACGACCCGGCCGGCGCGCCAACGGTGTAGCTGGCGCCGAGCGCCGTCCCGAGCAGTGCGGCGGCCATGGCGACGACGACGAGAGTTCTAGCTGCCATGTCGATCGATCGAAGGCTACTGGCAACAATCTCTATATATCCCAGGCAGTGATCAATTGGTGACTGCCGAGATGATCGGAGATGCAAGAAACGACTGGATTTATGGATAGTGTTTTTGTGATGATGGATGGATTCTTGGAGCTGGGAGCTGGGAGCTGGGTATATATATATGTAGGTGTTGCTTCATGAGGTGCAAGAGCGCGTAAGCGTGTGAGTTCGGTGAGATTAGCTAGCTAAGTCAAACGTTTGTTCTCTGGAACAACCTGGTCAAATGTTTCACTCGTTCATGCATGCGATTGGTGATGGAGACTTGGTCAAGCATGCGTACAGCGTCTTGGAAATCGTCTTTCCTGCTCCTTTGATTCATGTAGTAACGAATATCCGTCGTTCGAGACAGGTGCTATTACTGAACTTTGGCTATACGTACCTATCTATACCTATTTTGTTTCGAAAGGGAAAATATTCATCGAAATTTCAAAATCCCTTTTACATCAAGACCCATATCCAACAACATAATAGGAAATACATCTTCTAAGGATCTAAATGCTAAAAGACCACAACATGTTGCCATGTTCATCTCCTAGCCGCCTCTACTACAGATCCGCCATCAATACACCATTTAACGGCCATCAAGATCGATTTTTGAACCGATGCAGGCCAGATCGATGCCATGAGGCATCGATCCTGTTTCACTCTCGGCCGATATAGTATCGATGCGGTTGGAGGCCCTACGTGGTTTTAGCCCGTGCCTCGCCGAAGCCCCAGTCAGTACCGGTTGGAGGCAACAACTGATACTGATAAGCTGCTGATCAGTCTCGGTTAGTTCTTCCACACCTGCAACCACACCTCCTCCAAGCTCAGCCACATAGGGACACGTATTGAATGATCAAAATCAAGACATAGACATGCAAGCTTAAATATCCGACACGAGAGGAATCGGGGGCACACCATCGTTGCCGAACAAGGAGATGAAGCCGTAGAAACCGCTCTGAAACCGACCACAGTCTCTCCTAGCCTGCCGTCACAGGAAACAACAAGCACACCGACTTGGAACATCCCCTTTCTCCACCCAAAATCTCTTTACCGTAGGATGGGGAGTCTTCTTTGTACCTCCGAGGACGAGGTCCATAGGGCGCACAAGCACCAGCTGCTATGGATCCGCCACTGAGGTCCTTATTGACACCTACACAAATCAAAAGAAGATGTTGTAGAGTCCCCTTTGAGGAGCATTCGTCGCTTCGAAGGCACCACTGATGGCCATCAGGGATGAAGACAACGACCACAAGCCGACCATCTCCAAAAGCGGCTCTCTAGATCCGCCGCCGCCGACAAACTCTACCACCAAGGCTGGCCACATCTACGCTGAGACAATGCTAGGACAAAACTTTCTGCAACCGAATACCTTTATTGGCAAAACTCCTTGATAAACATAATCTCCAGCCACTCCTTAACATCCTCGGAGCAAACCGACCTTCTCCCCTTACCGGCGACGACCTGACGGCCACCACTGACGAAGAAATCCGACGGATCTACACCGGTGGAGACGCCGCCTCAAGTCGCCCTCTTCCCTTCTATCTATATCTATTTAGGCAGTGTTTGATCGCCGTATGGCCGTTGAGGGGATTTTTTGTTTGGTTAGCTTACTAGAATGCAATTGTGCTGGTCCGATGTGTTGTACCTTAGCTTGTTACCCCGGTCCTCTCCATCCATTGCATAAACTGAAATGAGCTTCTTCGCGAGCTCCTCCCAACTCCCGGCCTTCTCGCTTGCTGACGTGGGCTCCTACCCACTCCCATCCCGGCATTCTCCGGTTAACATTGCCCACGACGCAACACTCTTGTGCCATCACGAGCTCCTCCTCGCCACGCTCTTGTTCTACATCTGACAGAGACTCTCTGGTACTTCATCATTGACAAACAAAGCTAACCAAGTAGGAGCCAAGAGCAGGTTCATCCCTCACCCTCCCATCCACCTCCCAAACCAAACACACCCTTAAACTAACTAAGCGTTTGTGCTTTGCTACGTAAAATCTAAATTTCACCATCAATATTATAAGAGGGAAAGTCGCATGTGATAGGTCTTTGGCTTTGCCATGTGCCTCGCAAGTGACCGCCTTGAGTGTGTTCTCAATGTACACCTACTACGCCAAATGACACGGTGAGTAATTTTAGTTGACTAGTTAAAGAATGTAGCACTTTACGCCGAGTCAATCTGGTCGGTCTATTTTTTTTTCATCCAGCTGTTAGATGTAATAAACGAACTATTCTCTGCCTATATATGCGTGCAATAGCTCTACTAAAACCGGGAAGCACCGATGGCAGTGACCGTTCCCATCAATCCGATCAACTTGCTGCCTACTGGGCCTCTCCAGTGAACGCAGGCCCACTAGGTTCTCTGGAAAAGGCCGGCCCGTTGAAGTGGCCGCCTTGTGCCGAAGGACTAGGTAGCTGGTTTTAGTACCACCTCGCTCAGCGGAGGGGGAGACCGGTCGTCGCGAGGGTATAAGATGAAAGGAGCGGCCGCAGATGCAGCTCATACCTTTCTCGGCCTTTTGGCTAAGATCAAGTGTAGTATCTGTTCTTATCAGTTTAATATCTGATATGTGGGCCATGCGCCCACTTCGATATTAAATTTATTTTTTGTGGGGGAGGGCCCGCAACGGTAGCTTGCTGCCGGGGCCCTCGCGCGTCGCCCAGGCGTTGCACTGCTGTTTGGGCCTGGCGCACCCCAACCAAATCAAATCTAAAAATTAGCGGGGCACCTTGCATTTTCTCTCTCCGGGCAAATTATCTCTCAAAAAGAAAGTTTGAATTAAATTTTGATGAGAATAAGGTGATGATTTTCTTTTGTCCAAGGCCTCCCACCGGGCAACTTATAACTGAAAAGGATTAGCGGTGCGCATGGTGCTGTAGACTTTACTTTTATCCCTGTGGGGAGGAAAAAGTATTTAGCTACAAAGTTTATTTTGTATACCGAGGTGGTTCTATTTTTTCTTATTTGGAGTTCGTATGGGCTTATATGGTTCCGAGCTTATATGGTTCCGATGAACCGAGATTAGATTTGAAAAGATTAATTAATCGATCATACCCTACAATATTGGAAATACTATTATATTTTGGTTTCCCTATTGCAGCATGGCATAGGCGTTGTGGCCAATAAGGATTAGCGGTTCGCACGGCGCTGCAGTGCGAGCGGCACAACATAGGCGTCGAGGCCATGCCCGACGCATGTGCGGGCCACGATAGAAGCAGAGAGGAAAGGATGGGCTGGATTGGGCCCTAGATGGGATGCACACAATGAGCCGAGCCTAACAAAATTTAAATGTGAATTTGGGTGAATTTGATTGAATTTTGGTTTAAATTTTGAATCAAATTTTGAATTTTTGGACGGTGGATAGCAAATACTGTGAGTTTGTTTTTAATTTGAGTTATTTTCAAAATTTGCCCAAATTTAGACTGTTACAAAGAAATGTGTGATCCTTCTTCATGAGCTCCAACCCTCCCCCTTTCCCCACTGCCACCTCCGCTGTCGAGACCCTCCCAATCGGAGTCGGGCCCCTTCTATGCATTACCTGTACTAGTTCCTGGATCAGTAGCTAGTACACACAGATTTCAGAGCTTTAGATCATTGCCGTTACAAGTTCGAATAATAATTACATCAGAGTACGCTAATTGGCACGAAGGCCTTAAAACAACGGAAACCTAGCATGTAGTGGAAGTCTTCACAGTCTTCCATAACTCCAAATAAAAGAGGCAAAATACAACAATCAAACCATAGGCAAGCTGCAGTAGCGTCCTAGGCGTTGGTATAGTCATCGTCTTCAAGTTCTCCACTTTGTATTCTTGACGTGCTCATTAAATGAACAGCCCCGCATAACAAGCGGGGTTAGCATTTGACTGCTAGCAAGTCCTTCCTAGGAAGGGCCAGGTTTAGGTTTACCTTAATAAAGCTGATGGTTAATTTTGCATAAAAGCATTTTACTTAGAATTGTAAAAGCATGTGAGAAACATATATAAGTACAAATTCTTATGGTCAACATTCATATCATAAACTTTCTATTCTCAGATCTTAAATTCTCAATCTCATAATCCTCAGCTTATAATCTCATTCCTCAATTCTCATTGCTCAATACTAAAATCTCAAATCTCATATAACCAACTCATGATTCTCATCTAGCAACGGCACACACGCCGGAATAACCTTACCCATGTCATATTAAGAATGGTGATGCTACGCTATGAAGATCACGAGACGCCTTAACCAGAGCTCGGCCATTTAAATGGGTTTACTCTGCAGAGGTTGTACGCTTTACCCGCAAGATACGATACCCTCCCGTCGAAGGATATTATAACAAAACCCCGCCAGAAAATTAATCTCGGGCTTAAACACGGTCGTACCTGCTTCACACAGGTACCCAGAGAAATGCTTCAGCACAAGTCCCTGGCGATACCCCGGTGGTGGCTCTCAATTCTCTCTCTATATATCTCAATTCATCCATCGTGCAAGGACAGTGAGTAATCCCGACATTTCTTTTCTTTTAGGTTAGGCCCGTCCCATTCCGGGCTTGCGGTCGCACGGGTTAATCTTAGGTAAGTGTGTCACGATCATCGGTTCTTAGTCTCGGAGCGGCAACCAATCACAAACCCGATACTCGTGCTCACATGCACCCACCTTACAATCCATCCGCTCCCGATCCCATTTATTAGTTGGTCAAATTTTAATTAATGATGAATAAACCAAATCCCACCATAACCCAAAATATCAACTCTATTACCGTATGTGTATTGTGTGAGATCGGATCCTCGATAACCTATCTGAGCATCTCTAAGCATCTAGTATATAAAAACCGCGGGTATATATATCATAATTTACCTAGGGTTAAGGGTGATCGATGAATGTATATATCGGACAGATATATGCACTAGGCAGCACTATATGACATACGGTATTTTTATCCACGTAACAATTTCGGATAAAGCTACAAAATTAGGATTCTAGTGGAAAGACTTGCCTTCGGGGTAGTTAGACTCGTGGTAAGGCGTCGGCGCCAAGGAATTCTCCTTCGTCGTCCGAACGTTCTATCACACGCAAAACAAGAAAGAGCAACCAATAAATAACATATATAACAATATAATTTTAAAAATAGACAAAACTTACAGAAGATAGATATGAATTTTATGAAACAGCACTATATGACATACGGTATTTTTATCCACGTAGCAATTTCGGATAAAGCTACAAAATTAGGATTCTAGTGGAAAGACTTGCCTTCGGGGTAGTTAGACTCCGGCGGTGCGTCGGCGGCGTCACGGAATTCTCCTTCGTCGTCCGAACGTTCTATCACACGCAAAACAAGAAAGAGCAACCAATAAATAACATATATAACAATATAATTTTCAAAAATAGACAAAACTTACAGAAGATAGATATGAATTTTATGAAATTTTAGAAACTTGAATCGCCGGAATTGGAGATCGGATGCATCCGGTGCAAAAAGATGAAGGGGGTTGTGTACTGAAATTCCTGAAAAAATAGAAAATGGTACTGTAGCTGCGGGTCCACACTGTCAGCCCAAGCTGACCCAATCTGGTGGCTTCCACCTGATAAGAGAAGGAATGGGGAAAAATTGGAGAGAGAGCAACAAATAGAGAGAGAAGGAAGAAGAAAGGGAGAGGAGGGAGGAAGAAGAAGGGGGCGGCGGGGTGTCCCCGCCGGGCGGCACGACTCCGGCGAGAGGCGGACCGGCGGCGGGCGGCGGCGCTCGATGGTGAGGAAGCAGCAGCAGGCGGCGCGGCGACCGGCACTAGGCGGCGGCGCGCGAAGCCAGGGGAGGAGGCGGCGGCTGGGTCTCCGGTGGCGCGGCTACAGCGGCTTGCTGGGGAGGCGGCGGGGTGACCGGCGGCGAGCGGCGGTGGCGGCGGTGGCGGGCCACTGCGGCGGCTGCAGGCTGCCAGGCGAGCCGGGGAGAAGGCATGGCGGCCTTGGGCGACGAGCTGGGCCGGCGGCTTCGGCTAGGGCGCAAGGAGGAGGAGGCGGGTTTGAGGAGCTCCGGCGGGAAGGGGGCGCGGCTTGGCCGGCATCCGGCAGCTAGAGGCGACGACTTGCCGAGGAGGAGCTGCAGCGGCAGTGGAGGGCTAGGTGGTGGCTTGGCCTAGCCACGGCTCACGGGCGATCACGGCGACACTGGCCGAGGTGGCGGCCGGTGCTGCTCCGAGCGGCTACGGAGACAAGGAGACGACGACAACTACCTTGGGAACGAGGCAACAACGGCTTCTGTGCCGTGATGCCTGCTTGTGGCCTCCACGATGGGGAATTGGGGTTGTGGTTTGTGGATGCTGATGGGGGAAGGAAATTGGGGATTGGAGATAGCTGGGGTTTTGCCGTTTTGGGGCTGTGACGTTTTGCTGTCTTGGTTGGCTACGGCTTGGTTTTCAACTGCAGGTGCTGGCGAGAAGGATGCTTCCGTATGTGGCTCAATGGGTAGCGGCCACGTCGGCGAGCAGTGATTGAATAGAATCAAATAGAATCACGACGAGGATAGGAACCGGAAGAAATCATGAATAATTATGATTAGGATAAGAACGGACGAAAAGGAAGAAAGATAGAATATTTTTTATATTTATTATTTTATGTAAAGATGAAAAGGTAAATATCTGTAATTTTAAATTAAGTTGTTTCTTTTTAATATACTAAATAGATGAGAACGGAAGGAAGGAAGAAAAGTACACTCTTTCTTCTAATATTAATTTTAGGAAAGATTAAAATTTTAAGTAAATGTAATTTTAGGTTTTTGGAAATAATTATTTCAAACGAGAAATTTCAAATTTTTGAAATCCCCGGATTATGACTTTAATAGAACTCACGGTCCGGGTTTTATAAATATTTTTATTTTGCGTATCAAACTCAAACAAATTAATTAGTTTAATTTTTCTCTTGAATAATCTTTTGCAATGTTATTTTTGGAAAGTTTAAAATATTAAAAGGTAACATATTTATTCTCACAATCTTAGTTTAAAATGTATTTTGAGAATTATGCACATGCAATAATGCAGATAATTTTAGGGTTTTGAAAATAAGGATGTTACATCCGCCCTTCGTCACCTCCGCCACCAATACTCCCCTTCTTTCCTAGCACTACTTGCCTCCTTACCCGGTGCGAATGCCTCCACCTCCCGACAGCGTAAGGTCGCAAGCTCCTCCTAGCTCCCGGCCTTCTCTCTGCGTTAGTTCCACCTCCCTCAGTGACAACACGAGCTTATCCTCTCTTGCTGACGCAAGCTCCTACCCAGTCCTGGCATCCTCCGATCAACATTGTCGGCCTCCTGTCCCAACATGTACAAGTTCCTTCTCTCTCCACGATACAACACTCTTTTGCCATCGCGAGCTCCTTCCCGCTAGCATCCTCACCACGCTGTTCTTCTAGATCTGGCGGGGCCATGTTCTCGTAGGGAAGACAGTAAGCTTGGCTAAATTTTTTTTCTAGTGCTTGATCATTGACAGAGTTTGCAATTGGGTTCTTTCTTCTTTGTTTTAGACGGTGGTTGCTCATACTCCTCATCAGCACGACACATCATCTTCCTCAAGACGCCCTCGAGCAATGTATCTTGGACTATCTCATCTGTGCAACCAAACAATAGTCTTGACCATCTTGTTTGGGACAAACAAAACTAACCATGTATGAGCCAAGAACATGTTATCTCTCACCCTCTCATCCACCTCCCAATCCTAGTCAGGATGGTCTGTCATGCCCAAACCAAACACACCCTTAAACTAACCAAGCGTTTGTGCTTTGCTATGTAAAATCTAAATTTCACCATCAAGACTATGAGAGAGAGCAGGTCACATATGATATGCCTTCGGCTTTGCCGTACGCGTCGTGAGTGTGTTCTCCATGTACACCTACTACACCAATTGACATGACACGTAATTTTAGTTGACTAGTTAACATGCATGTGCTATGCACATCGCCATGCACAAGAACTTCGAAGCTTTGAGCTAAAATCCATTATAAAATAAAATACATATATCAAATACAAAGATGAATATTGATAAATACACAAAATTGGACCGTTTCATCTTGGTGTTTTTCCAACTAAGTAGTTGAGATGCACTTAGTGCCGTAATGGTAGCTCTATTTATTACATTTTTAAACTGGTGCTTTCATGTTTAGGACACATTAAATAGCATATATTACAAATTCAAATTTGATGGTTAATGAATATGAGGAATTAGTGGGCAAGGATCCAACTTGCATTTTCAGTCATTCGATCAAAGCGGATGAATGGTTTGGATTGCTTATGGGATATGCTATTAATTACATTTTCAAACTGGTGCTTTAATGTTTAGGACATATTAAATAGCATATATTGCAAAGTCAAATTTGATGGCTAATGCATATCAGGAAATAGTGGGCAAGATCCAACTTGTATTTTCAGCCATTCGATCAAAGCAGATGAATGGTTTGGATTGCTTATGGGATATGCTATTAATTATATTTTCAAACTGGTGTTTTTTATATTAGTATAGATATAGATAACATGATCGGTCTATTAGTATAGATATAAATAACATGATCGGTCTATTTTTTTTTCATCCAGCTATTAGATGTAATAAAGGAACTATTATCTGCCTATGTATATGTGCAATAGCTGAAGTAAAGCCGGCATGCACTGATCGTGAAAAGGCCGGACCAATAGCAGAGACCGTTCCCATCAATCCGATCAAACTTGCTGCCTACTGGGCCTCTCCAGTGAACGCAGGCCCACTAGGTTCTCTGGAAAAGGCCGGCCCGTTGAAGTTGCTGGTTTTAGTACCACCTCGCTCAGCAGAGAGGGAGACCGGTCTCTGCGAGGATATAAGAAAAAGGGGGCGGCCATCGATACAACTCATACCTTTCTCGGCCTTTTGGCTAAGATCAAGTGTAGTATCTGTTCTTATCAGTTTAATATCTGATATGTGGGCCATGCGCCCACTTCGATATTAAATTTATTTTTTGTGGGGGAGGGCCCGCAACGGTAGCTTGCTGCCGGGGCCCTCGCGCGTCGCCCAGGCGTTGCACTGCTGTTTGGGCCTGGCGCACCCCAACCAAATATAATTTAAGAATTGGCGTGGCACCCCCTTTGTTTTCCCTTTCTGAGCAACTTTTCTCTCAAATAAATTTTGATTAGAATTAGATGTCGATTTTCTCTTGCTAAGGCCTTTCTCCGAGCAACTTATCGCTGAAAAGGAAGTTTGAATTAAATTTTGATAGAATTAGATGTTGATTTTCTATTGTCTACGGCCTTTCCTTTTGGCTGAAAAATTGTTAAAGAAATGACCTTTAGGGCTTCAACAAGAAACATTAGTATCTTCAAATAAGTTTTAAAGTACATGACCCTTGATATTTTGAACCAACCTTAGTTGACCATGAAATTAGTTTGACAGTGTTGTGGTAAACAAGTATTAACAGCTTTTCAGCTACATATTGGTGTACGCCAGCTACAACTATAAATTGGTCTACATTTTCACAGACTGACGCACGTCTTCAACCTTTTTCTTATATAAAAAAAATGGAACTCCCTATTTCTATTGCACAACAAAGGAAATAAATATTATTTTCTTTCAATTAACAAAAAACCTCTCTCCATTTAAAAAAAAATCACTCCCTTTCACCTCTTGTCTATCTCTATTAGTCGTCATACTTCCTCTCTCTCTCCTCTTTACTCATGGTGGTTCCTTCCTACTATATTTTCATCTCTACCGGTCATACTTCTCTCTCCTCTTCGTTCATAGTCATGTCATTGTAACTTTGTCCTATTTTGCCCCATTTCTAAAGTCTAGCTTGGTTGATCTTGTCCTTCACCATTAGCTCCACATTCCCTACATCTTCTAGCCCTCTTTGCTTCCTAGCGTGCGTGTGCTCGCCACGTCTCAAACATGCGACTGAGCGCACGCTACCCCTCCCCTTGCACCTCTAGCCAATGGAGCATGCCTTGCTTTGCTTCTTTGGAGTTGTTCTCTTCAGCCTATCTTCTTATTATATCTACTTATTTTCGAATCGAAAGGTTAAATGGTTTCTCTTTTAGAGTCTTTTTTTTCCTCGAAGGTATATCCAAAAATTTTTAGAAATAAGTCAAACGAAATGTACCGGACTTTCCAACCTACCTCGAAAAGCTCTCGAAATTCAGCTTATAAATAAATAAAAAGATAAGATAAGCTAAAGAGAAGGGCTCTAAAGGCTTGAGCTTGCCATTTATGATGTCTTGCTTGATCTGTCTTTGTCCTTCACCGTCAACTATGGCACCGTTTCTTTTGGCGGTCGGCGGTTTGCTACAGTAAATTTGAAAAATTTTAATCATCTTTTTAGACTCATTACACTTTTTTTAAAGACTTATAAATTTGCTACAGTAAAACCGCCAACCGCTGAAAGAAACAGAGCCTATATGTTGCGTGGGCCCCAGTGCTACTAGGTAAACCGAGCATGCCTCACTTGGCTTCTTTGGCTTGAGCTATCTCTGCGGTCTACGGCAAGGATCTCCTCCTACTTCCTCCGGGGCGCTACAAGCTAACCGAGCATGTAGGAGGAGGGCCATCTCGAAAATGGACGGAAAGTGACGATCTCGTAGCAAAGGAGGGCCATCTCTCCAGTCTGCATATCGTCCGAAGGAGGACGAGTATGCTCTCCAGGCCCAAAAGACTCCCACCATGCATCAGGCACATATGGCCGTGAAGAGGCTCCCCAACTCGCCATGAACTATGAAGCAGTAAGCTCTCAGGAAAGTTGTAGCACAGAGGACCTGAAGGTAGAAGGGTTTTTATAGCGAAGTCTGGCAAGTGCATCTTGCAGTTCGGGCACGGCTGGGTTTACTATCTGGTAGCATTGAATCAGTAGCATAAGGGGCCAACCACGCTGCAGTGCATTTTCTACGTACCTTCTCTAATTGTGTGTTCCTTTTATAGGAAACAACTCTCCAAAAAAACCTTTATGGGCACGACTCACCACGGCTCTGACACGCAGCCGACATGTATGTGCATCCAGGCCGAACAACCGAAACAACTATTCTATTATCCACCGGTATGCCCTCTCGCTCGTCCTAGATATACCCCGTATGACAGAGGGAAATGCCGATAGATCCACTCCATTTGGCCCTTCCGCTATCTCTCCATCTCCGTAAAATATTTGGAAATATAATTTTTCTGACATTTTGCCTATAACATATGATGAACCGAACTATTAGTTAGTGTATATTTAATTATCATAAAATAATATTATGTAATATTTACCATAACAACAACGCAAGCAAAATTATCTATTTAATATATAAATTACATCTATAATATCAAATTTATATTATACATCGTGTGCCTATCCTAACATGTCTTCAGTTAATATATAAATTACATCTATTTATGTCTAAATTAACTCCATTGTTTTAAATAACCCTATTGTCACGATTTTCTATTTTTCTATAGTCTACTAAAAATTTTAACGGTAACTATATTCATGAATAACAAAATTATCTACATATTTCATGTGTCACTATTCTACCATTTTTCCAATCATCAAATTAACGTGTGACCATCCTAACCTGTCTTCAATTAAATTTTTAAAATTACACGTATTTATATCAGCTATGCGCGTAAATAACAAAATTATTTACGTATATTTAACGTGTGACTATCCTACCATGTTTTCAATAAAAATTTTAATTATCCGTATTTATACCCACTATCTAAATCAATAATCAATTTTAATCATAATATCAACTATCTAAGTCAACAATACATTTTAATTATACGTATTTATATCAACTATCGGTATCAATAATAAAATTATATGTGACTATCCTACCATGTTTTTAACCGTAAATTAAAACTACGTAATTACACTACTAAATTACTTAAAAAATTAACTTACCAAATGACGATGCGCGTGATCCAATTTTTTTCCTCTCCTTTTTCCCCTTTTTCTCTTCTTTTTCCACTTTTTCTCTCTTCTTTTCTTTCTTTTCTCCTCTTCTCTCTCTTCTCTTTCTCTCTCTTCTTTCCTTCCTTCTCTTCTTTTCCTTCTTCTCCTTCTCTTCGCCGAAAGACCAGTACCACATGCTGCTGCTTAGTAGTCGTCTTGGCCAGTCCCTCAGCTCGGGCGATCGCCACGTGGGCGATCGGCCAACGGTTGCCCAACGGCCAGCACCAAGGGCCAACGGTAAGAACGGCTAGGCCGACGCTGCTGTAGCGTGGTCGTCGCCTCGTGGCATGGGCGATCGCCCCACCCACGGGCGACGGGCGCCCAAAAATGCAAAAACGCGGGGCGGCTAGGTATTTAAAAAATTTTGAATTAAAAATAATATAAAAAAATTCTGATTTATTTCCATGAAACTACGAGTTGGGCCCAAAGCTCATGGGCTCTGGCCCCGGTCCGGTTAAGTTTTTTTGAGAATTTTTTTCTTGGTTTATTCGTGTGGGTTTATCTACCGATGTGACTGATCAATTTTCGAACCATGCATGCGACATGCCAAAAAATGTGATACATTTGATTCGAGTTGTTGCAGCATTAGGGAAAATCTTGAGATCTACAAGCTGAAGCATTAGCATGCATGTATATAGTTCTTGCTGATCGATGGCGTGGGGGTTCTCTTGAGCTTATCTTATCTCTTATTTCTTATAACATCACTTAGATAAGTCAAGAGATATACCTAGATAAGTAGGATAAGTACTTATCTCGTGTCTTATTTGACTTATCTCACTTTTTTTATTACTTTTTAAGTCGGTTTTTTTTATTAATTAGATGTGTCTATAAGCTCTCTAAATCCCAAAATTGAAGGCCAACCGACTCTCGAGGCTACCTCGAAAAATTCCGAAGTGATGTGCTACAGTAAATAAGTAGATAAGATAAGCTCAAGAGAACCCCCACTAGTCGAATGCGATGGGCACTGTTTGGCTACAGGAAGGCATGTTTAGAGCATCCCAACAGCTTTCCTAAATTCGGATCTCTATATCTCTTCTTTCAACCATTATTCATTTTCCATATTTTCATTCTATCCAGTAGAGTCTCTATTTTCGAAAAAAATATAGAGACAAGAGAGAGAATCTCTAAATATAGACTCGGAGAGAGAATCTCTAAATTTAGAGACCGACATATAGACTCTGCTGAATAGATATAGATATTGAGACAGAGTAGCAACAGTGATAGAGTATGTAAATAGAGACTCTGCTGGAGTTGCTCTTAATCGTCAAAAAGCACTGGCCGTTGACACGTCGATTCAGGTCTGTTAGTAGATAAGATCGAGCAGCGTTGATGATTAATTAATCCCTTGCTTTTCAAGCCACTCGCACACAAGTCAACACACATGGACTTGTTGCAACCATACCAATCGGGCTAACTATCATTCATGTCATACAAATACAATATAATGTGCTCCACTTGTGATGCCTTTCACAACACAAGTAGTCTAATTTGCTATCGTTAACACGCCAATTATATCGCAAAAAAAAAAATTATGCTGCAGTGAAAAAGAACTATAAAAAATAGGTGTGCAATTGCCACGAATCCAATGAGAAAGATATTTTTTATTGGCGAGATTACAAAAACGCAGGGACAGAAAAAAAAAAAACTAACCATTAGCTAGAAAATCAAGATGGCATGCATGTGCATTGAGCGTTAAACGGTTCATGCTGAAGTTCATTGGATTAAACATGTACGGTGTACCACTATAGAAATAGATATTATTTTGGATGGTTAAAGTTAGTGTCGACAAGCAAGAAGCGATAGTCAATAAAAATAGAAAAAAGTAGTGTTGATGGCTAAAAGACAGCATCAATACAAAGCCTAGGGTGGATAGCTAAAAATCAGGCCGTCGACAGAATTGGTTAGTGCCAATGCTAATACACCAGCGTCGACGTGAGTCAATCTACACCCAAATGGTAGTGTTTTTAAACAGTGCGCATTACTATCGACAACCGTTAGTCAAGCCATCGATAGAAATATGTTAGGTCCGATAGCTAAAAATCAAGCCAACACCGAGAGAAATATGTTATTATCGACAGCTAAAAATAAGGCGTTAATATAAATAACTTAGTGTCGATAGCCGGCGTCCGATACGGCTCGGACGTCCGAACGAGAGCATTCTTGATAGTTTAAGCATGTATCTTTAAAAATTCCTAAATAATAGACAAGAAACAGGACAAAAGATAATAACGAAACAACTGAACAGATTAATCCTCTCCAAAGAACAAAGTGTACAGACAGATCAGATGGAAATTAAAGAGGACACAAAAGTTTCAGCTCGAGATAATCACAGGCTGCCATACAAAAAAGCATACGTACATGTACATATGATTGATCGTACATGCATCCACGTGACACGTACGCCTGGCTACCACAAGACCACGAGATGGTGCAGCGCTACTGCTACGACGGCCGCGAGGCCGAAGCTCCCGGCGGCGACAGAGCCCGCGGACGTCGACGGCTGCGCGGCCGGGCCGGAGCCGGCTGCGATGACGTCGATCCGGATCTTCATGCCGCTATCGCAGTGGCCGGTGAGGCCGCAGAGGAAGTAGCGCGTGCCGACGGCGGTGAGGGAGACGACGTCGTTGCCGGAGTGGAAGGCGGAGATGTTGTTGGCGTTGGAGCAGGCGTCGAACCCGTCCTTGGTCACCTCCACCACGTCGTGCAGCTCCGGCGAGTACGTGAACGCTGCACAATCAAGCGAGACTCGAACCATGACCTAGAGCTACACGACGTGGACGCCGACACGCCGAACACGACTGTACGGAAGTAATATCGGCATAGCTAGGCGACTCACTGATCTTGTCGCCGGGGTGGAACGCCCTGGCGGCGGTCCACTCGGCGTAGTTGGTCTGCAGGTCCCACAGCCCGTCCGGCGCGCCCACCGTGTACGTCGTGGCCGCCGCCGCCGCCGCCGCCTGGACCAGAACGGCGGCGGCCGCAAGAAGAAGAGCCCAGCTGATCTCCATGTAAGCCAGAGATCCTCTGATCTCGGAGTCGAGCTAGCGGAAGAGGCACGCGCGCAGAGGGGGCAGAGAGAGAGAAAGAGAGGAGGCCGGCGAGGAGGAAGACGAAGCTGGTGGACAGGAACGAATCAATCCGCATACAATGGCGAGCTAGCTAATATATATGCGGCTGCATGCCTGCATGTATCAGTGATCAGTAACTGACAGCATTACTAGCTTGGATTAGCTGGGATGGATCGGCTAATTATGCTTATTGGATCTGAGACTGAGTTAATTAGGCACGCACGTACGGTACGGATAGCATTGGTCGTGCATGGTTGCTGCATCGTCATCGTCGTCCTCAACAGGAGCAGATGGTTTGGTTTGTGATCGCTTGCTTGCACCGGCGCCTCTCTCATTAATGCTGTGCTATTCACCGATCCATCGATGGATAACCTGCAGAGCTGCTATAGGCCGGTAGCACGCAGCGACCTGCGTGGTCCATGTAGCGTAACAATCGGGCTAATTAATTAATTACTAGCTAGAGATGGACAGGGAGAAGGCTTGATAGAGATCTCAAGAAACAAATCGAACCAAACAGGTCTGCTTCTCGAAACTCCTTGCATCAAGTCGAGCTTAACAAAATCAGCAAATAATTTCAGCCAGAGAGAACAGTGCCGCTTAGCTAGCTAGGTACCACGCACGTACAGGTTTAGGCTGGATTCTCTAGACAAGCAAGAGGAGGAGATCACTCATCACGGCGAAAAGGGAGAGGGTTCCTGACGGTCCAGGAGCTGTCGATCCGTTGCTGCTGCTCGGAGTATGTGTACCGTTGTCAAATTAACCAGGGTCAGTTTGGAGCGAGGAGTTTTCAATATTTCTGTAAAACATTAGGTTGCTTTATTTTCGACAAAATTTTTGTGAAATTCCCGTGAAATTCATGTGCTCTAAGACTTTGTTTGACAGACCGGGAACTAATTTCTAAGGAAGAGAGAGGCGAGCGCCTCCCATCGGACGCATGACATCATGCTGACATCAGCATGGAAATATAGAAAATAATTGATAAAACTTGAAAAACCTACGGATGAAACTTGGCAATGTACATGTGAAACAGAGCGAAAACTAATGAAACTTGCAAAATAACTGCTGAAACTACAGAAAACTACTTATGAAACTTGAAGAAATATCAATGAAACTTGGCTAACTACATATAAAACTTAGGAGTGCCAATAAAATTTGGCTAAACTACTGGTGAAAGTTGAAGAAGGAGCAATGAAACTTGGCCAAACCGATTGATAAAACTTGAAAAAGGATCAATGAAACTTGAATAAGTACTAATAAACTTGGCTAAACCATTGATGAAACCTCATGTTCTATTGTTGTTCAAAAATCAACCCATGCAAATATAACAGTTTCACAAGAACAAAACCAAATTTTATCAGATAAAAACCGAAGTTTCGCACATACATGGCTGATGGTTTCATGACGAAATGAGGATGAACCTTCTCGTAACCCTCTTCTTCTCTAGATCCAGCGAGCTCCCACGCCATGCTCGCCGGATCCGGCCGCCAAAACCTCCAAGCTCACTCACTGTCCTTACCGAAGAGGGAGGTAGAGAGAGAAGAGATGAGGAATAGAGAGAGGAAGAGAGATGAGAAAAGAGGGTGCACGGGAAAGAGGGGAGGACAGAGCGGCAGAGCCAGCAAGCAGCAACACGTGTGGCCACTAGCTTGGCTGCCGGCTGGTCGGAGGCTCTGGCAGCACTGCAGCATATCTGCCCCTTTCTCTGTTTTCTTTCAGTCAAAGCAATACTTGGTCAAAGTAGAAAAGAGGGGGAAAGAATAGCAATGGGCTGAGCTGATTTTTTGGTTGAAATGTCCGTGTTGATCGGACGTCCGCCCTCAAGCATTCTCCGAAGATAAATCACAAAAGGGTTTTTTTCCGTCTAGTGGAGCCGTGTAGGTGACATCCTCGATGGCTAGCCTCTTCCTCGCCGCCACACTCGTCTCACTCCGCTTGGAGAAGCCGCTGCTTAGTCGAGTCGTTCTAGCGACGTCCTAGATGGATGGCCCCCTCCCCGACACCAGGAGGAGTCACCGCTGTCGCGCCTGTGTACGTGACGGGAATAAATCTTTTGACCTGCCGAGCGCAGCTGGTAATTTCCCCCATGAAATTAGGGTGGATATATAGGGCACGGAATTCCCTCTCCAGTGGGCATCCACACAGGCTTATAAGTTGACCCAGGGAAATTTAACCTATGGACTTTTAACCTTGGAAATTGGAGGGAATAGTTCTAAACGAAAATTGAGCTCCAAACAAACAAGGCCCTAAAAGGGGTAGTTTTCGACGGATAGATAGGATCACCGCGGGGCCGGGGGCTACCTATATTAAGTGCGAAGATGGAATCGTGTTCGGAGTTCGGACCACACCAGCTGCTGCTGCTTCTTTCTGCCTTTCACACTTGGAGAGCGAGAGGACGAGAGTCAGAGAGATCGTCGACGCGTTTAGACCTGCACGATCCAACCTTTTTTGGTACATATGTCTACTGATTTTGATTGCACGTCTTGGATCGGGTCACGGCAGACTGGACGGCGAGATGGCCACACCTGAAAAACAATAATTCTTGCGGTGGTTTCATGAAAAGTCTCTGAAATTTCCGTGATTCAAACAAAGTTAAAAAGAGACGCATGTACAATGATAGAGCGACAGGGCTCCTTAATAATTAGCATGGCGAGGCATTCTAGGCTTGTAGCTGGCTCTAACCCGGTTCTCAACCAGAGCGGTTGGGTGGAGGTACACTCAACTGGTCAACTTTTGGTCCAAAGCCAAGTACTCCCTCCGTTTTTTCTTATTTATCACTCTTGACGTTGAGCTTACTTTTTAATCATTCGTCTTATTTAAAAAAATTTATACAAACATCATTTATTTTGTTATGATTTGTTTTATTATGAAATATATTTTAAGTATGATTTATATTTTTGCATTTTGTACAAAATTTTTTAATAAGACGAATGATTAAAGATTAAGCTCAAAGTTTAGAGTGACAAATAAAAAAACCGGAGGGAGTACTATTTAGAATAGCTAAACAAATAAGCTTGCCAGGTTCAAATGGTTAATTAGTGTGATACTTCCTTCGTATCATATAAACTTTGTGTTTTTGATACGTGCGAGTCAAAATTTTAAAACTTTATCTATGATTTTTTTTATTAAACTATATTATTAGATTGAAGACTTGAAAACCATGCATATAGATTTGCCTCGAAAAACTCTTTCATAATATCATAAGTTATTGGATTTTATAAATAAATTATAATAATAACTAGTAATCAAAGTTGTATTTCGAAGACCGTGTTGATGTCCAAAAGGTGTTCCTGTGATATGAAGAGAGTATTAGCTAAATAAGAGCATCCACACCAGCTCCTCTAAATCTTCTCATCCAAAAAACTATTAGCGTCTCCTCTATCCATCCCTCTAAAATTCCTTCACATTTTACACTACACTCTAAAAAATTCCTTCCCTCCATCAGCTACTCTATCCTAAAAAATTCAGAACTACGGCGTTATAGAGTACCTACTACGAATGCTCTAAGCGAAGAAAGCTGCTGCTGTTGTGTGCATGTGTACCTTTAGTAGCTCGTGGATCCTCTGCCATGCACTTCTCTAGCTGACCGTCTCCCATCACACGCAGGAGTTGCTTCCTCTCTCTCCTCTTCCCTCTCCTCCTTACATGTGGAGAACGGCACTATGCCGTAATGGCAGAGTATCTGCTCCACCTATAGTGGTGCTTGCCATTGGATAGTGAGAGCCCAACGCCCGACGCAGACGTAGATGGCTGCTACTTCATCTCTCTCTCTGGTACTGATCATGAATGTGTGTATACATATCATAATATTTTGATTTATCACACAATGATCGCACGTACCAGAGCGGCTCGATACGGTGCCGGAGAAAAAGTTCAAAAATCAAAATCAGAAAAAAAAAACTCAATTGTCGGTCGATTTGAAATTAAGGAAAAAAATCAAAACCAACCGATTATCGGTTGATACCAATGGATTTTTCAATAGTTCCGACGTCAGAAACAAAACTCGAAAAATAAAACTGAATTGATTTTCACCCGGTTTCTTGGGTTTCTGTAAACGAAAATCTCTGTCGCGATTCTCTATAGATGTTCACAAAACAATATTTCGAACCTAGGACCAGTCTAAGCTCCTCATGATTGCTGCTTTCTCAACTGCACCGAAGCTGATCTGCATTTTTTTCCTTTTATTTTCTGGTATGCAATTTGACTGTAATGTACATGTTTCAGCTTGCCTCAGCTCTGAAGACTCTGCAAAGCAATGGACTGCAAGAGAGCAAGCAGTCTATCTACCAAGGTGAGGCTGGGCTAGCCCAGAATATACAAAAATGCCTGTGAAGTTGGACAAGGGCTAAATACGTCTAGCCCAGCCCAACAAAAATGAGCAGGCAGGCTGAGCCCACATGGGGCGGACAACACAGCCAAGATTCCCACGCAAAAATAGACCAACTCGCAGCATAGATATTCCAGTGCATAATATCATCAAATATGTGAGGACTTGCTAGATAAATATATCGAATTGAATAAAAAAAGAAAATGTGCTCTTTTACATTTTTATGTATGTAACGGATGTATGCGTGCTGATTTCAATTTCAGCAGCCATGTCACTGAAGCCACCTTGTGCGGCAGGCAAAAGCAGCCACACTCATGGCCACTATGCTTTTCTCCTCAAGCTGATGAAGGTCAGCGTATGGCAGCAAAGGAGAGATCCGATGCCTCCACTCTCCTGTGTAAAGGGGATCCTAATCGACCCAGTCCACGGTGATTCGATGCGTAATGTCCACTGCTTTTATATCTCCTGTCTCTGTCTGTACTAGGAAGCTATCCATTATTAGACACAAAATATGACTTGTTTTGTCAGAAAATTATTCAGTTCTGGTGCATTGGATGACAAACAAATTAACGGGGCAATTAATCAATAATGGGCAACTGGAAAGGGAATTGGAAATCATCTGTAAATGGCAACCATTTGACAAGCATTGCAGCATCGAGTATCGTAAAGATTGGTTGAAGCCTGACTACTTGAACAGAAGAAATATAATAATCTCATGTCAAAAAACATATTACTTTTACAGGAAATAAATAATAATAAACTCATTTAGCATCCAGACTCATCATGTACTACTTTATCATGTTTGGTTTAACATACCAAATAAATACAGAAGAATTAAGATGATAAGAGCTTTTATGTATAACTTTCACTATATTTTTCAGATAAACTATAAGCTAGGTGGCATATTGTTCGCACCGAAAGTTGATTGTCGATACGAACGCACTCGGGCTTAGGACTTAGGATCCCCGTTAGCATTGAAAGCAGGGTTCAAAGCGTACCAGCCGATTTGATCCTACAATCGGCAAGAAAAGACATAATCAGTTTTAAGTAGCCGATTAGATCTGTGATACGAAAGACCTGCACCTCTTGGAAACAAATCCAAATAGGGATGAAAGATGATAAACTATCAGATTAGATTAGATCTAAACTAATAGGTTCAAAAAGGTAAACGATCTACTACAGAGCTAATTAAATCAATAAGGTGGTAGAACGAAGGGTAAACAAACTATCGACGAATAGCAAGTTATAAACAGATAGAACGAGGGTAAACAGTCTACCACCAATGGACGTGTTGATTGGTAGAAAAAGGGTGAAACCTAAGCCTTAGTCAAAATGGCGATGCGCAATAATAATGACTAAGATAGTATTTCGATTAAATGCCGATACAAGCCTATAGATTAAACTGAATCAAGACAGTACTTACTTACAAGTAACTCTTGGGGTGTACTTTGAAGCCAATCGAAAAGGCGATGCGCAACAAGTCGATCGAAACCAAAATACGGCGAGACTACTCTAAATGCGACGAAAGTGAACGAAAAGTAAATGACAAGTAAAAGTAGATTTGTTTGATTGATTCGTGTCCCCTTTACATGCCCCACGGGCTAAGTATTTATACAGGGTTTGGACTCAATCGACTAGGACTCTTTTTCCCGTATCTTACACAAATTCGACTCTATATTTTCTCATTATATCTAATATTACCTAATATATTCATGCTAAGCCGATCCAAACTCCTCCTATTCCTTTTTTAGTCGATTCGATTATACTTTATTTAAACCGACTTCAACATTCCCTTTCATACCTGGTCCGGCCCATATTTCTCTAGACTCAAGCCGATTTCTACAAGTTTCCAGAGCATCGGCTAATTTCCAAAATCACATGTCAACACATATCAAATACGTGGCATGTAATATTAGCTGTGTCAATAGTTATCACGGAGTGCACTTTCATTATTTTTGGTGATTCATGCACTAAATGTGTTGCTACAACTCTCTGCATGGACCTACCAGGATGAACCCAAACTGAATCGAATAATGTGGTCCTTACAATAAAAGCAATTCAGAAGTGTTTGAGAGAACGATGTGGGTTATTTATGAATGGAAGTACTAAGGGATGTGAGAAGGAACTTAACAGATAAACATACAATGTGATTAAAAAATGATTACGAATGCATCGCAATCAGTTCATCGTCTTTGCATTTCCTGATGTTAATCTTCATGGTCGTTTCAGACAAAGAAGGTATAATGTCACAGCAATGTCGTCTTAAAGCCTGAAAAAGCACAACAGTGAAAAAAAATACTCTCACAATTGAAGGCAAACATTGCAATTTAAGCCACCATTGATGTGGACAATCAGCTTAGTCATACCTTCCCAGGAACCAGATGTAGTTGTTGTGAGGTCACTTTTATTTGATGAAGATTCCTCAATGGAATCAAGTTGGGTAAGCATTTTCCAGGTAGTTGCCTACTATAATTGCTTTCAGTCTTGCCTTCACCCGAAGAAATATTTTTTAGGAAGAAAAGAGCAGCTCTTTTACACTCATCCCTTGAATAATGCTTGGTGTTAAACATGAAAACATCTGTAACATTGCGACCCCTTTTCCATGGCACAAATGTTTTCTGCACAGCAAGGAGGTCAGGAAGCAGTACATTGCCTTTGAACACCTGAACCGAATAGCCCCACGCTACTGAAACTGTAAGTGATCTTGAAAGGTCATAGCACACTGTTTGTTGAAGGATCCTCGCCGGATCAGTGTTAGCAGCTCTAAAGAAATGCCCCACTGCTGTCACGCGATCCATACCAGGGTAAAGAGGATAGACATGATCAAAATGGTGCAGTGAAACTAAAGGAGTAAGTGGATGAGCTCTTAGGAGTCCTGAAATATCTCCGTGAAGGTCAATCTGGTCATAACAAATGCAACAGTGCACATAAGTTCAGAATCACGCCTCTTCTTCTTTTGGCATAATTCAGGTAAAGTTATAAGGTAGTTCTTAAAGAAGCAGCCATGTTCTAGATTTCAGAGGCCGCAGAGTATGAAGCAAGCAAGACCTTAAAGAACACAGGCCCTGAAAATTATTAAGCAATAGCAAATCAATGGAGAATAAGGAAATGGCTAGAACAGACATGTCAACCGTTCTACAGGCTACAGCCCGCACTGTAGTTTATTCCAGCAACAGTGCTCTTTGACAACATTTTATGATAGCAATAACAAAAGCTTTATCTTATCTGAAAGGGACATATGGGACCATTGACCTAGAACTTCAATGCAGACCAAACTCCCCACTCTCAACTCTCAAGTGCCATGACGTCAAAGTCTGTCGATATACCAGGATCACTAAATCCAGTGACATAGATTTGTATAGATTCTGCACTACGAAGTTGCATCGGTTAGCCAGTAACCATCATCCTGTCGAGGTTCCAGCTGTACATTTCTTTGGAGCATTCTACAGGATTGGAAGGCATGGTTCCACATTTCTTGAGAGCATTCTAAAGGATAAGCTTTTGCCAGAGAAGTTTTCGCATGTTACAAACTTATGCAAATTAAAATTAACACGATAATCTGTAGTGGCATCAAAAGAGTTTGCTACCGTTGGTAGCATAAAGCAGACTTGAGCTGGCCTTCGAGTTTTATTCTGACATCGCATAGTGCAATTGTCTTCTATAATTGAAAAGCTGACTCAAAGACAAGTTACCGTCTGAACGCAATCCAAAGATGGAAGATTAACATATGATACAGCAATATGATAATGCTACATAGACTTTAACAATAGAGGAGAACGATCACTGTTGTTGATATCGTCATGATAGTGATTACGAGGCACAAAATAGAATTGTCAATTATGGTCAGGCATATCGATGCCTGAGACGATACCTCTCCTCTCATACTACCAACTCAAGTGCCAAGAGTACCCGATAGTGTTGAAAAAAAAAATCAATTCTTTAACAATTTCCCCATATCCATCCAATACAATGGAATAAACTAGGCGATTACGCAGCAATACATCAAACATTCCAATGGGCAGTAGCACAGTGGCACATGGAGAGCAAGGAGAAACATGTGTAAAAAAAGATCCAATCTTTGGGAAGAAGAAGAAGCGGCACCTGGTGGAATCCTGACTCGTGGGTGAGCTCGACGCCCAGCTCGGCGAGGCAGGCGTAGATCCTGGCGTCGCTGCCGTAGAGGTGCGGGTACCTGAAGAGGCATGAGTCGAGCACGCGGGCGAGGCGCGCGGCGAGGGGCCAGCTGACAGCGATGCCGCCGCCGCCGTAGGCCATGGAGAAGCCGTGCCAGGCGTTCTGCGCAGCAGACTCGGAGCGCGCGCCGAGGTACCATGGTTCGCGCCAGTCGTACTTGGCGAGGGTGTGGAGGAGGTTGGGGAGCACGAAGGCGGTGTCGTCGTCGCCGAGCACGAGCCAGCGCGGGCTCGAGTTGCCGGGAGGAGCCCGGAGCTCGAGGAGGAGCTCCTTGGCGATGCGCGCTACGCGGACGGCGGAGGGGAGGCCCCGCGGGTGGGAGTAGGGGAATCGCGAGGCGTCGCGGGAGACGCGGAGGTGGAGGTTCCCCGGGAGGGAGGCAGTGATGGAAGCGGGGGGCGGCGCGTCGAGGAAGAGGAAGGCGCGGGCGGGCAGGCGGAGCCAGAGGCGGAGGAGCGGGAGGCGAAGCGGCAGCATGCGGCGGGAGGAGGCGATGCCAAACACCACGTGGGACAGCGTCGTCGGCGAAGAAGATGACAACGAGGAGGAGGGTCGCACCGCCTCTCTGGCGCGCTGTGTTGATGTGGCGGTGGCGGTTGTTCGGAGGGGCGGGGGAACCATGGGAGGGCGAGGAGGAGCCGGGCGGTGGAGGTGGACGAGGAGGAGGAGGGAGAGGAGAGGAAGTATGAGGAAGAGCGGGCGGAGAGGCACGTGCGGGTGCGACGGCGTCGCCATGGACGCCGGCGAGGCGGAGGCGGAGGGCGGCTTTAGCGTGGCGCGGTTGGGATTCCCACGAAGTTCAATTTAAACCCCTTTTTAGTAGTTCAATTTAAACCCCTAAAAAGTTCAATTTAAACCCCTTTTTAGGGTCACCGTAAAACCACTGGTAAAATTTACTCTGGTAGAGCAAACACTAAAAGTTGAGCTTTCCCTTATGGCAGAGTTAACTAGTGGTGTGATTTTAAAATGATAATCTAAAAACTATAGTACTTCAGCAAATGCTGTTTATATTACAGCTTTAGTAAAAATTTACACATTCATGTATAATATAGCATAGGTAGATTCTTCTGACAAAAAAGAAAATCAGGAAAAGAATTATGACTATGCATATTTTTTTCTTACGAAATTTACATCTAAAAGAAAGGGCACAGAGAAAAATCTCTACGCGGTTTTCTATCGGAACAAAAAGATAAGAAAGGTCAGGAAAGGCATACCTTCCCATCAATTTTTTAAAAAAAATTCGTTAAGAATTTTTTTGATCAATTATATCAAATTTTTATATTCATGGCTACATGTAGTCACACCTCTACACCTAGGCTGGGTTCTTTTCGGCTTATCTTATCCCACTTATTTGTCATATCTCGTCACTTCGAGAATTTTTCGAGATAACCTCGAGAGCCGGTTGGTTTTCAATTTTAGGGTTTAGGGAGCTTATAGACACGTCTACGAGATAAAAAAAAATCGACTCAAAAAGTAATAAAAAAGTAAGATAAGTTAAATAAGATATGAGATAAGTAGGATAGTCTGACGAGGAGAGGGTGTGGTAAGGTCTTTGTTTTAAAGCCTCTAAAAACTTAGGTTTTATAATCCTTTTCGTTTTGAGTTTAAAAAATTCAAAATTTTCATTCAAAAATTCTGATTCTCACGAATTTTGGTCTCACGGCTACCTCTGGTATTTTTTTTTTTAACAAAAATGGGTAAAAGATTCCCTGTCTTGTGATCACTATGCTAGTAAAAAAACAGTTTACGCTAGGCATTGCTTTACATGTGCCACCGAAAGTCGCATCCCCTCAAAACGCACACCACCTGACAAGCATGCGCCCACGTTATTAACCTTGCCGCTTCTTCTTTCTCTACCCTTGTTCAGTTCATCCTCTTTTTATTTTTTTTGGATTCAGTTCATCCTTTTTCCTCGTGTATATACCGTAGACATCATGTGACTTGACGCTTGGCACCACTTACATCACGCATTCCATCTCTTTTCTTTTCGTTTCTTTCTTGTGTTTCTTTTTTTAAGGTTCTTGCTTGTGTTTCTCGACGATGCCCATCCATGGCGGGCAGCTCGGACGCAGCCAACGCGATCAGCTTCTTGTGTCTCCCTCAGGTCGTCAATGGCTGCGAGGAAGAAGACGACGGCGACGCTGTCGCTAGTGCGTTTTCAGCTCCCACGCGTCGCCCGCGGCCGCGACCACGACGGCCTGACCGCGCCAGCTTTGACGCGACAGCGGCGCCGACCGCATCACCGGCCGTCGACATCCTGACGTCCTCTTCTTCTAGCGTTGCTGCATTTATATGCTGCACGCTTGACAGCAAGTCAGCCACTGCCACTAGCTTTAGCTTTAGCAATTAGCACCGTAACATCAGCATCTCCTCAGTCCTGCACCGCACCGGAGTGGACAAGAGATTATTCAGGACAGCCAAGTTCCAGCAACACCATCAGTGTGCTGTCATGCTAAGCTCCTGCCCACTTGATTGTCCTCCCAGCTCCAAAGCTCACAGATGATGCAGCACTGCAGCAGCATGTTCAGAGACGCATGTAGTAAAGGACGAAATGGCTTCAGGTTCAGGATGTCAAAGTTGCAGCATATGGTTCAATGGGCCCAAATGGGCTAGTTATACATATGTATAAGAGGAAGAAAATAAGCAAATAAGTCTCTATACATTTCTACTTTAACACCCCCTCAAACTCATGGTGGATCTACAACACTGAATTTGGAGAGATGATAATCATGCTGCACTCTAGTCTGTACCTTGGTGAAAAAGTCGGCAACCTGACGATCAGAAGGCACATGACTAACAGTAACAACCTGATCCTGCACCTGAGACCCAACATAAAATGCATCAACACCGATATGTTTGGTGAGCTCATGCTTCACCGGATCCCGAGCAATGCTGCGCCAGTGCTCGGAGTAGACGGTCGTCGGAGCAGTTAGAGCAACACTAAAATCCGCTAAGAACCACTGAAGCCAAATCACCTCTGCTGTTACCGAGGCAAGCGCACGAAGCTCAGCCTCAATGCTAGAACGAGAGACAGCCATTTGTCGCTTGGTCTTCTAGGAAACCAAGGAAGAGCCAAGAAAGACACAGTAAGCAGAGAGGGACTTGCGATCAGAGGGATCGCTAGCCTAAGTAGCATCAGAGTAGGCTTGGAGCTATAGAGAGCTGGAGCTCGAGAAGAACAGACGGCGGTCAATAGTGTCCTAAAGGTATCGAAGGACACGAAGAAGGTGGCTGTAGTGGAGCTAAGTGGGAAAAGGCACGAACTGACTAAGAATGTGGACAGCGTGAGAGATGTCAGCACGTGTGATCCCAAGGTAAACAAGGCTCCCAACGAGGTGACGGTAGCGAGTGGGATCAGCAAGAGGAGCACCATTAGTGGGACGAAGCTGGAGGTGAAGCTCCATCGGAGTGTCAGCAGTGCGCTGATCAATGAGGCAAGCACGGTCAAGGAGATCCTGGATATACTTCCGCTGGAAGAGGTAGAACCCCTCAGGAGTAGAAGTGACCTCAATCCCAAGGAAGTAGCGAAGAGAACCAAGATCAGACATCTGAAACTGCTCACTGAGGCGGGCCTTTACAAAGACAACAAACTGAGGATCATCTCCAGTGATGAGCATGTCATCCACGTAGAGAAGGAGAATAGTGCGCCCGCGCGCAGAGGTGTGAACAAAAGCGCGGGGTCATGCTGACTATGGACAAAGCAAGCAGCAGTGACCACATAGGTAAATCGCTCAAACCAAGCAGGAGGGGCTTGCTTGAGCCCGTAGAGAGAGCGACGAAGGCGACACACGTGGCCATCTGGCACAGCGTAGCCAGGAGGTGGGTGCATGTAGACCTCCTCGCGCAGCTCTCCATGAAGAAAGGCATTCTTTACATCAAGGTAGGAGATGGTCCACCGACGAATAGAAGCAACCGTCACAAGAGAGAGAACAGTGGTACGGTGGGCAACAGGAGCAAAGATCTCCTTAAAGTCACGACCGTACTCTTACTGAAAACTACGCGCCACAAGACGAGCCTTATGGCGCTCAAGAGAACCGTTAGAGCGAGTCTTGATTTTATAGACCCACTTGCAGGTGATCGGAGTAACAGCAGGAGGGCAGGGGACGAGATCCCAAGTGCCAGTGCGCTCAAGAGCAGCAATCTCCTAGGCCATCGCGTACTGCCACTCAGGATGAGCAATAGCATCGCGATAAGAAGCGGGCTCAGTAGGAGTGGAAACCGGAGCTGCAAACCCGTAGTGAGCAGGGCGAGAGAGAGTACTCCAATCACGAAGAGCATACCGGGGTGGGGAGGTGGAGGGAGGTGACACCTGAGCAGGAGCAGGCTCAAGTAAGGAGGAAGAAGGCTCAGAACTGGAGGAAGAGGGCTTAGGAGCAGGACCCAACACGGAGGAGGAGGGGGGACACGACGCGTGTAGTGAAAGCGAATGGAAGGATGGGACAAAGGAGGCAACAAAGAAGAAGAGGAAGGCTGGGAAACAAGAAGAGGGCATGGAGAAGGTGAAACTGGTAAAGGAGTGGGTGTAGTAGTGGGTGGAGGAGAAGGCAAAGAAGAAAGCGGAAGAACGGAGGACTCTGGAAGAGTGAGAAAGGAGAGATCCCCTAAACGGAGGACTCTGGAAGAGTGAGAAAGGAGAGATCCCCCAAGGACAAGGGAGAACTGGAAGGAGAGGCCGGGGACCGGGACTCATCAAAGAAAAAGTGAGACTTGTCAAAGGTGACATCACGAGAGACCCGAATCCTGCGGCCAACAGGATCCCAACAACGGAAACCCTTGCGCTCAAAGTCATAGCCAAGGAAGGCACATGGAATAGACTGAGAGGTTAGCTTCATGCGCTCACGAGGCTGAAGAAGGACGTAGACAACGCACCCAAAGGCACGAAGGTGACTGTACTGAGCAGGGCGACCAAAGAGACTCTCAACTGAGATGGCACCCTAAAGCGCAGTGGAAGGCTGGAGGTTAACAAGGTAGACAGCAGCGGAGACACCCTCTACCCAGAACTGTGGTGGAACAGAGGCAGTGAGCATCATAGCTCTCGCAGCCTCAAGGAGGTGGCGATGCTTGAGCTCAGCAATACCATTTTGAGCATGGGCACCGGTACAAGAGTACTGAGGAAGAGTGACCTGCTCTAGGAGGATCTGGCGAGGAGCAACTGACAGATATTTGCCAGCAGAGTCAGCTCGAAACACACGGATGGACGAGTCGAACTGAGTGCAAACCATCGCAGCAAAGGCCTGATAAGCAGCCAACACCTGATCACGAAACTTGAGAAAATAGATCCAGGTGAAGCGAGAGAAATCATCAATAAATATCACATACCACCGGTGACCCCCTTTCGAAACGAAGGGGGCAGGACCCCATACATCAGAGTGAACCAAATCAAAAGGACGAGTCGAAACCGAGGTACTGGTGGGATACGGCAGCTGTAGCTGTTTCCTAAGCTTATAGCTCTGACAAGAGAGGGAGGTATCACTAGAAACCTTCCTAAGAACACCATGACTCATCAAAGAAGAAAGACGAGACCCTGACATATGACCCAGACGATGATGCCACTGACCAAAACTGACGGTGATGGTGGTGGCGAAGGCAGTGGCATCAGAAGAGGTGGACAACTGGCTCCTGGAGGTAGCGGTGGAAGCGGAAGCGGAATGAAGGCGAAGCCAGTCAAGCTCCCACAAGCGTGGGGAGTCACGGGATCTTCAGCCAGTGCCAACTAAGGTCCCGGTGCTGCCATCCTGGATAGAACAAGAGTCAGACTCTAGAGTAACACAAAAACCAAGATCGGTAAGCTGACCGGCAGAAATCAGCTGTAGGTGTAGATAAGGAACATAAGAAACTAATGGAACATGGAAAGACGAGGTCTGAAGAGTGCCTCGTCCTGCAACTGAGAGCTGTGTACCATCAGCCGTCTTGATGTACATAGGAGTAACCGGGGTGCAGCGAGACACAAAATGAGTGGGATTAGGTGTCATGTGAAAGGAAGCACCTGAATCAAGGTACCATGGAGACTGGATACCTGAGGGACCCGGAGAGGCAGTAGCAGAGGACGCCAGAGGAGCCCGAGTGTCAAGGCGTGACTCCATACGCTCAAGGCGCCGGGTGAGCTCCTGAGCCCAGTCAGGTGGTTGAGAGGTGGTGGCCCCACTAGCACCAGAAGCTCCAGGGGTGCCAGGGGTGCCATCACTAGCCTTCTGGAGACAACGCCTGCACTGCTGGATGGTGTGACCCGTCTACTTACAAGAGTTGCAATAACGATCAGAAGAAGAAGAACACCCCTGCGACCAAGCCACCCGCTTGTGCAGGGAGAGGAAGAGAAGTGACTCTAGGCAGCAATGCAGTTGGAGCCCCGGAAGAGACCGTAGTAGCACTCAGGACCGTCGAGGGAGACGAGAGAACGCTCCCCAGGCGTGTCTCCTCTGCACGGACCTAAGTGAGGGCCTCAACCAGAGTAGGCAGTGGGGAGCGAGCCAACAACTGAGCACGAAGAGGCTCGAACTCTAGACGAAACCTAGTGAGGAACTCGAAGACACGCTGTGCGATGAGGAGCTCTTGTGTACGAACACAAGTCGCGCAGGAAGCGTCCGGAGTCGGCTGGAAGGAGTCGAGCTGACGGCAGGCATCACTAAACTAAAGATAGAAGGCGTCGACGGAGGAGTTGCCCTGCTGAAGCGAGCTAAACAGGCGAAGGACAGAGGTCCAGAGGGTGTGGCTGCTCGGCTGGTACTGAGCCTGCACCCGCTCCCACAATCGCTTGAGTGGAGGGCAAGGAGCACAAGTCAAGAGCAAGGTCAATCCTCATGCTACCAGTGAGAACAGCGACAGCATGGGCCTCGTTGGCATGCCAGGTCTCGAGGAGCTGAAGAACAGTGGTGTGCTTCTCGACAGCCGCCTCGTAAGCCGCCTGGATAGCAGGAGCAACAGGAGCGCCATCAACACCGGGAGCGAGGGCCATAGGAGCAGGAGGCACGACAGGAGGTGAAGTTGCTCCAATGAGGTGACCCTAGAGACGCTGACTGTTGAGGGAGACCTGAAGCATGGTCGACCACTCCCTGAAGTTGGTGCCATCAAACATCACCGGCGTAATGGGCATCGGACTCGCTGCACGATTTACCATGGAGAATCAACCAAGGACAAGCTTCACCAAGAGATCAACTGCCAGCTGGAATAGAGAAGGACTCTGGAACAGTGATGAGCTTGTGGTGGCACCGCCAAGCAGCGCCTTTTGAGCCTCTTGGCCACTGGAGATCACCACGGCAAAGACCCACTCTCCACTCTCGATTCGCCGCCGAATCGCATGGATGTGGCTCGACGGCGTGGTGGCGAAAGATACTGCAGCCTGACCCGGCGGAGGCCCGAGAAGGACGACATGCTGCGGCGGCTCATGGAAGCAAAGACGGTGTAACGACGTACGCCGCTGCTCGCGGAAATGCACGGCGCCGCGGAACTAGGCGGCGTGCTTTCGACAGAAGAGGGTGGTGCGAGCCGGCTCGGCGAAGGCGACAACAATGGATTCGAGAAATAGCGCCGGTGAAGCGCACGACGGCGGAGACGACGGAGAGCAAGAGACTGGGAGAAAGGAGAGAAGGAGTCGCCGGCGTGGGTCGTTGGCAACGACGGCGCTGGCACGCCGACGGCGAGCCGGCGACTGCAAAGGTAACCCTAGAACCAGTGCTCTGATACCATGTCAAAGTTGCAGCATATGGTTCAATGGGCCCAAATGGGCTAGTTATACATATGTACAAGAGAAAAAAAAAGCAAATAAGTCTCTATACATTTCTACTTTAACATAGGAAACAAAGTAACAAAGGTGCAATGACTTGGAGCTGCCTGCAGATGGTAAAAGCAAGAGAACCACCAGAAACAAAAATTTAAAGACTTGCTTTCCTTCAAGCATCAGGATTATGGTTTTTAAAGACTTGCTTTCCTTCAAGCATCAGGATTATGGTTTTATCCTCATCTTCAGGGAGCCCGGCCTCACCGATGTTAGAGAATTGATGAGGATGCAGAACAATAAAAAGATGAGTGCAGTTGGAATTTCCATAGTAGCAATTAAAATTAGTCTAATTCCAGCACACTACATAACAGATCAAACATCCTATGTTGGAACATTCAGTACATGATCGAACCAGCACCCTAACTTGTATCATGAATTTATGATCAGTTCATGAACCATTCTGGCATCAACACAACCGGATTGCAGTGTTGCCCTGCAGCTAGGGCTGGCACTGCCACAGGCAGCACGGTGGTGTCGCTTGCTTCAATTTTTCATGCTTGGATGATCCACTTCATCCCAGCGCCATATGCTGCCATCCTCGCAGCAGGCAAGGATTGAGCTGAAGAAGAAAAAAAAAGAAGGATGGCACATTTTTTGCATCCAAGACCAAAACCATATCAAAATAAAAAAAAATGGTGTATGTACATAACACACAGGAGAACCTATCTCCATCAGAATAAATGATAAATAAAGGCTACATTAAACACAGAATCATGATGGGCATTAATATATTGAAGTACCTTCCATCAAAGGACACTGCAGTCTGCCTTACTGGTGACTTGCATTGCTGATTACTGAGCCTGGAAATCATGGTAGTGCTCACATGCAGAAGCACAAGAGTTAGTAGCATCCACCATCAACATATGCAGAGGATGAGAATGACTAAAGCTTTTGCGGTTGAATTTACCTAGCAATTAGAACAGGTGGGCTGGACTGTACTTCCCAGACATAGACTTTACCTTCACGGTTGCCTGTTCAAAGAAGAGAACGATTATACACAAGAATTCCACTGTGTAAAAATCATCTAAATCAACTGTGTGTATGTACGAGTTCATTTTTCACAACGTATTTTGAGGAACGAGTATTATTCCATAGCAATTTTTTTTTCATTTGTATAAGCGACATTCTTGACATCCGAGCACAACTTAAGCAACTTGTAATGTATAGAGTTTAGAAATTAACAACAATAACAGAAAAAAGTTATCGACGATTGAAAATTTGTTCCCCGCCAAGCTTACTTCTTGAATGAGGGATCAATCGGGCCCCTTTCCGCAGAGTTTAGCTTTAGAGATGTCGAAGGGTGTTAGGGACATGGGATACAGGAGAAAGTCGGTTTATTCTGGTTTGGGCCCCTTGCGATGGAGATATAACCCTACTCTAGTGCTTGTGTTACAATGTTGATATGAATGTTATAATGGAAGCCCTCTCCTCCCTTGGTCAAAAAAAGAGGGTATTTATACCTGCCAAAAAAAGAGGGTATTTATACACAATGCACTAACTCCGTCATTTATGGACGGTTACAGATAATAATGGGATTAACGCGCCTAAAACCTCGCTAATTGCCATGCCGGACCCGTATCGTGGCCAACGGCAGGGAGATCGTGGACACCGTGGGCACCTTCTCCGGAGTGACAGTTATGCTCGGGCAAAAGGGGTCTTCGGACGAGTATGCTTGATCGTATGGCGTATGCCTGTATCCAAGCATGTATGCTTGGGAGGTCTCTCAAACCGGTGTTATTTCAGTAATGCCTGTGTAAACACGACCTTGTAGGCCCACAGGGTTCTCCTTGGGTACGACTTCCAAGGGTAATCTTAAAGGGTTTCGAGCTATCTGTCTAGAGGCAATTATGTAATTCTAATATTTTAGCCAATTCCCGACAGCTAGCCCCAACGCTCAAGTGGAAAACTACTTGGCACTTGAGCCTTTTGACCCAACGGAGGGTTTGGTATCACTGTCGCAGCATCCGATCATACATGCTCGACCTCCTAGGCATGTATGCTCAGGGAATGAGTTTGCTCCCAGCCACACGGGCACCTCCTGGGCATTGTGGTTACGAGGTAACTTGGTGAGATCAATTCTCAATGGTTACCTTGGAAAAATCCGCCCATTACTAGGCACTTCGTGGTATAGTTGTCCAGAAAGCCCGGCCCGTTTGGGCCGGCCCGAGGCACGGCAACTTGGCACGCCCAGCACAAAGACGACGGTTGGGACCGGGCTAGGTAACCGGCACCCGATATGGCGTCTTGGGCCGGGCTAGAGTTACACGGCGTCTTGCACTCGGCTTCGGCCAAGACGGATTTTACAATGGGCTCGCCGCCCCAGACTCAAGAGTCTTCAAGACGGATGTAAATTGTGATTTGTAAATGTGTCAAGTGTTAAGCGAGTTGTGATTTATGAATTCTTTGCTTTTATTTGAATTCTAGCAAATTTTTGAACTTGTCATCCAAAACTGTACAGATAGAGTGGTTTTTGAATTTACACAGATCGGCGCAAGACGCACGCCGGGCTCGTGGGCTAAAAAGGCGGCCGCAAGACGGTTAGCTCGCTCGCGTCGCGTGCCTAGGCCTCTAACTCGGCACATGGGTCGGCTCCTACCGCACGGATTGCTAACGTGTCGTTTCGCCGCCCATCTACCTTTGGCACGCAGTCGCCAGCTCGGGCGGGGGCCGCCCGTTTGGACATCTATACTTCATGGTAGTGCGCTTTGATTGGACAGCTTCTGAAACCGTGCAACACGTGTCGTTTCATGAACAAACGGAGACGATTCTAGGCTGTGTCAAGTCGCGTCTCTTCGCTTTCCACTTATTCATATATAAGGATCTCCACCGAGGATCAAACTTCACACTCGCATTTGCACCTGTCCCAAAAGCACTTAACACCCAATCTCCCCAGTCTCAAATCCGATCCCTGCTTCCTTGCCCTCTCGCCGTCGCGCCGAATCCCATGGCAAAACTAGGAGTAAGCAAGATTAGCAAGGCATGTCTCAAGGCGCTGGAGGAGTTGGGGCTTCTTGACCCCGACTCATGGCGCGCTCCTAGCGGCGAGACAATCCCGGCCCCCATGGAGGACGAGATCATTTTCTTCGAGCTCTTCTCTGTGCACGGTCTCCGTCTGCCCGAAAGCAGGTTTCTGGAGGCCGTGCTTGCACAATGTGAGTGTAAAATTGCCAACCTTACCCCCAACTTCATTTTCATCTGGCGATCTTTTCGCATCTATGCGAGGGATACTTGGGCATCATGCCCACGATCAGCATTCTTTTATATTTCTATTCTTTGTTCCGCACCGGTAATGACTCTTTTCCCATCTGTTGTGTTTACATCCGCCTCCGCTCTAATCGCCCTTAAGAATTCTCGAGCCTTTCACTCAAGGATTTGATCTTCAAGTGGCTGGAATACTGGTTTTACTTGAAGAAAGCAGAGGGGACCAAACTACACTACAGCGAAGAGTTCTCCGCGGAAGGATTTCCTTCAACCCCTCGTACAACTGGAGGAGGAGAAGGCCCTAAACACCATCAACAAACTGGTGAACATGGGGCTCACCGGGCGTTCGATTGCCCAGGATTACTTGTGTAACAGGGTGAACCCGCTATGGCGGTGGTAACAACCCTTCTACAAGATCACGGGGTGGAATGATCTCACCCGAGAGGGCGATTCTCGTAAGTTTGCCCTTGATCTTTCTTTTGCTAGTACTAATTCCTTGCTCTCTCAGTACTAACCCTTATCCTTTGACACGCAGTCCTGAACAATGATTGGCTCAATGATTGTGTCAACGAGCTGTTCGCCCCTCTCAGGAGAAAGGAGCCGGAGACCCCGGCACAGTGCCCGCACAATGTCCTTGAGCGCCTTGATCCGGTAAATGCTTCGGTTCATCTGTAGAAAAGACATCACGGGTTTATTTGACTCAGTTCGTGAACCCCTTACGAACACTTAGTCATTGATTTATCTTGCTTCAGGAAAAGGAAGCTTTGGCCTTGGCGCTTGCGTAGATCCTGCCGCTGGAATGTGGTGACAACGGCGAGGAGGTCCGGCCTAACGCAAAACCGAGTAAGATGGGTGCACATAAGCGCCAAGCTCCAGCGGCGTTTCCCGTGCCGACAGCCGCGTCCGAGCCAACCCAACGGTCCTCAAGGCAGGCCGCGTCAAGGTCAGCCAGGCTATGCCGATGAGACAATGCTCTCTAAGGCAGCACCTAGACTATGCCGACCGGACGAAGGTAAGTCAGCTGCGAAACTGGCTTAGGGATTCTACTTCTAAAAATCCGGACTTAATGCGATGTTTATATCAACTGGCCGAAAAGGCAAAACGCCTCAAGCTGGAGGAAGACAACGCCAGGTTGAAGAGGGTGGTGGCCATAGCAGAGGAAAATGCCAAGTTAAATGTCAGGCTTGCCCAGCTCATTTTGGGCTTGAGCTCTTCCGCGCCTATGGACAAGGAAGACTCCATGCTCTTGATCCACCGGTGACGCCGCAGGTCGATGAGTAGTGCTGCTTGGCACCCAAGGTCCCCGGTGAGCCTGAGGTCAGTGGACATGGAGGACGTGGATCCCGCCATGGCGCTAGCCAGCGAGAAGGCAGAAGAGATGTCCCAGGCTATGCCGATTAGCTCGGGGCCTTCGATGGGTGACGAGACAAGGGCGCCAAGCGAGAGTTCGGACTCTCCTCTCGCCTTGCCCGCTCCTACGAGCGCAAAGGCCACAGAGCCACCCCACGCGGGAGCCCCATTCGACGGTGAAGGCGACAAGGCGAGCGACGGCGAGAAAACATAGCTTGCTCAAATCGGTGAAGGTAACACTCTTTTCCATGTTCGTTTTCGGTCGGGTTTCAGTTTTCTGAGTTAGCTTTCATCTTTGAAGTTGAGTAGAGGTAGGCAACACCAGTTTTGATCCCTACGACGCGTGGATGTCCCAAGAGGCGCAAGGTGATCGTGTAGTGGCCCTAGAGTCCTTAGACTTTCGCCAAATGACCGATGAAATTTTGTCTTTTGTAGTGGACCACACGCTAGAGATCGCCGGCCCAGTCTCTACGGAGCCCTTCCTCGACTGCGGAGAAGGGATCAAATGCCTTGGGGGAAGAGATTAACCCCTAAGAGAACATCCCTCCAAGCTCGGAGCCATCGTCGCAAGAGACAGCAGGGACGGGCATGGAGCCCCCGAGCTTGGGGGAGACTTAGCAACCCTCGGGTTCAGGCGAAGCCCGGAGGGAAGAGGACAAGGCCCTAGGGGAAGAAGCTCCCTAGGATGACGTGGCTATAGAGGAAGCGACTTCTTATGGTTCGCCGGTGGCGCTGCCTGGCTCGGGCGACAAGGCCACCTAAGACACCGTCGTGCCTTCCGACAGGCGAGATCAACTCCCGAGTGCACCGCTTGCCGGGCGGGCAATCCAATGAGCTAGGAGGGAATTGCCCCCCCGAGCTGGAGATGGCAGAAACAAGCTGCACGTCTAGTGTGCACAACACCTCTTGGACATGTTCAACGAGCTCCAGGAGGGGAACAGCTTGGACCAATTCTGAGCTTGGATGTTGGAGCGACATCGGGTGGTAAGTCCACCACATCCAAGTCTTGCATAAATTCAGACCAAAGTTTTGATTTTTGATCGTGCTAATGCTCATGGAGACAAAGATGTAACCAGGATGATCTCCCTCGAGGTTGACTTCCACGAGGAAGAGACTGGGAAGGATGACTAGATCGTGGATCTCCAGTGCAGAATGGACGACATTAAGGCCCGCTATAAGGAGACTGACATCCGTTTGGCATGTGAGGTCGAGGCCGCCGTTGCCAAGTATAGGGAGAAAGCCGACAAGCTAAGGTGCTCCAACTCGAGCTCCACTAGGAGCGGCAGCGAACCCGCTCCTTCAAAGAGAAGGTTAGATCCCTGAACAAGGTTGCTCGGGAAGCCTCTGAGCGTTACAAGAAGGCGCAGGAGGAGATCAGCCACCTGCGTGAGCAAGCCAGCACGACCTGAGCCTCCCAGATCGGAGTTCTCAAATTAGAGACCGAGCTCGACAAGATGAGAAAGAAACTCTCGTCTTTGGAGCTCGAGAAACTTGACCAAGAGACTCCTTAGGTCCAAGGGTTCTCCTCTTGTAACTAACGTAAATACTTTTGATATGCAAACAAATTGGCTTTCTTCTGAGTCTGTTTCTGACATAGCACTTTTCTTCAAAAATTTGCTTGACCCTCTACAAGACAAAACACAAGCTAGGCAGCAAACAGGCAAGGAGAAAGGAAGTACACATGAAGAAAGCGCGTTTTAGAAAGCAGGGTAGCTCGTACCTATCCCAGCCCCCACTGTGGTAAAGTCTTGCGGACCTAAGTTGCGAACACGAACTTTAGTGCAGGACAGGCGTTAGGATGTGCGGGTCTCGATCTCATACCTCATGTACCTAAGTTGCGAGTATGCGGAAGGTGTCAAGAACAGCACGTGCGTGGCCTTATCCCCTAGACCTTGGCCATGCTCTTGAATTTACAAGCATAGACTTAGCCGCAGAGGGGACAACACATGCAGCCATATGCCCGACCACCGTGAGGTGAGTGTACACAAGCTACACGAGCTCGGGGACTGACCTTGGGTGTCTGTATGCTATGAGAATCGGCTTATGTAGACAGAACCCATAGGGCAGTGAGCCGGTGAGCATGGCCGGTTGGTTGTGTTTGCCTCCTTCATGGCGATCTCGCACGGCGGCGCACGTAGGCGAACTACAAAACTTGCAGCGAGAGCAACCGGCCACTTGAAGCACAATCCGACATCAAGAAAATGCGAGAAAATAACTCCAAGGGACTTCATAATTACAACGTTGAGCCGCCTCTAAGTCCTTAGGCTCCCGCATGTCACCATCTCCCTCTGCCATATGGACATCTCGGTCTTGCAAAGGAAAATGGCCGTGTCACCACAGGAAGTAGTTTGATGCTCGGACTCTACGTGGTTGGGGATATCCACACCGTCGTAGAGACCAGCGTCATCCCTATCTAGCATATGGGTTATCTTGTTTTGGGATCTCTCGGAACTAATCCAGCATTGGCTCGGGAACATACTCCGAGCCCATGCCCTCCAACTAAGAGTGAAAATGGTGCTTGCATGCCATGGCCACCAGGGAAGGACTCCCGGGCTCAGTGTGACCCTCCAGGTTGGCCACCTCCCTGTCGGTGTATTACATGTCATCATCCTCTAGGTCATCAAACACATAGAGGTCTTGATTATCCTAAGAATTCAGCATCACCAATGAACTCTCTGACGAAGGATCCAATCATATCCCTATGGACGGTGCCAACTGTCGACGATTGAAAAATTTGTTCCCCGCCGAGCTTACTTCTTGAGTGAGGGATCAATCAGGCCCCTTTCTGCAAAGATTTAGCTTTAGAGATTTCGAAGGGTGTTAGGGACATAAGGCAAAGGGGAAAGTCGTTTATCCTGGTTCAGGCCTCTCACGATGGAGATAATAACCCTACTCTAATTCTTGTATTACTATGTTGATATGAGTGTTACAATGAAAGTCTCTCCTCCCTTGGTCGAAAAAGGGGTATTTATATCTGTCATATTAGTACTACGACGCAACACGCTAACTATGTCATTTATGGATGATTAAAGATAATAATATGATTAACGCGCCCTAAAACCTCGTTAATTGCCACGTCGGATCCGCATCGTGGCCAACGGCAGGGAGATCGTGGATGTCGTGGACGCCTTCTCCAGAGTGACGATTACGCCTAGGCAAAAGGGGTTCCTAGACGAATACGCTTGATCGTATGGTGTATGCCCATATCAGAGCATGCATGCTTGGGAGGTCTCTCAAGCCCGTGCTATTTTGGTAATGCTCGTGTAGACACGACCTTGTACGCCCACAGGGTTCTCAAGTACGACTTCCAAGGTTAATCTTAAGGGGTTTTGAGTTATCTGTTCAGGGGCAATTACGTAATTTTAATAATTTAGCCAATCCCTGACAAAAGTAAACTTCAAAATAATTCATCAGGAAACAACATCAATATTAGATATTACCTATTGCTAATTGATTGAAGTGAAAATCACATGAAAACTTGATAAACCAGATGTCACACTCTGGCACAGGGTACTTCTGAAGAATATCAATGCTACCCTACACATGAAAAGTAAAATCATATTACTTGAGATGAAGGCATTTAGTATGGGCAGGGACACTGGGAAATGAAGTAACATAACTGAAAATAGTTTAGTACAATAGACAAGTATAATGTGTTGCATTCTACAATTCTAGAGAAGTTAAATTATATGACCTCCCCTGGATTTTGGTCTTTTGTCTTTGGCTCCCACAGCACAATCTCATTGTCAACGCTCTGTAAATTCAAGTTAGCACAAATCAGATGTACTCATCCTTCAGGAAGAACCAGACTAGCATTGGAAAAGGAGGTTGCAGCATTAATCTGGTGACTGAAAATGCTGTACACTGTATAGTATGGTACTATAGGGTTATAGGCAATAGATTCCATGGTTTAGTGTTTTGCACTAACAATGTGCAGCAAGTACTGATGTTCAGCACTATACTGTACTAATTCATGCCCATGTAAAGAGAAAATTTTCACCTTTGACAGGATGAAGTCACCAAGCCACCTAGTACAATCAACATAGTTAGAGTGCACTACAGCAATCATCACCTGGAAGGAGATAAGAAAGTTTGCCAATTTGGTAAAATGCCATGTACGTTAACAAACACAAATCGTGTGCAAAAGAACGGGTTCAAAGATGATCAGTAGATGCTTAGTATACCGGAAATTGGACATATTTTGTTGGAAACTTTGATGGAAGGTCAGTCCATGTAAATGATTTCTCAACATAAGGCCAAAATTCTGTGACAAAATATTGACAAACTGTGTCAGTAGTATGAAGCAGGCAAATATGAATAGGAAACTACCTTCAAATGGTCTGCTAACCTTTCATGGACCAGATTTTCACAGTGTTGTCCATGCCACAACTTGCAATACGATATATATCAGACGGGTGGAAGTCCTGCATCAAAAAATACAATACTTCAATATTTCTATTTCTAACGTAATGGGAGTATTAAATTGAATGACAAGTCTTTGTGGAGCCATGGTCCTATCTTATTCTTGATGCAATTAATTAAAATTTGATCTGCTCAATAACAGAAGGTTAACATCAGAAACTGAGAGCAGTATGTTCAGGCAAGTTTCAAGTGAGTAATATTCCAAAATAATGTCAGACCAGGAGGCAGAAGCTACTTACAACACTCAGTACTTCATTCCGGTGACCTCCTCCTCCAGCAAAAATCAAAATACAGATCCCTGTGTGGACATTCCAGAGCCTAACAGATTCATCCTATACAATGTCATAAGAAATTTCATAGTGGAAAATAATAAAATAGAGATAAATCCACATTTAGACCATGCTATATCCGAACCTTGCTTGCAGAAATGATGAGCGAAGGCTTCAATGCTTGAGTTCTTATCTCATTTATTGAATCACCATGGCCAACAAAACTCTGCACCATTTTTGTGAACTGAAATAAGACGCTCACTCCACAAGTTCACATCCCTAATCCTTAGTTTAGGTCTTGGCATAATAATTCGTAAATGTCTGATTCCATGACTCTCTCTTAAGAACAGATCTACTAGGGCATACATGCTTCACCATGCTAGACATAATAAAAAGTATTTGACATTTACAATCTTTTGTGGACAGAAAAGTACAGTTTAGCAGTGGTACACTATAGAACAGATACATCATTTTCTAGTTATGGCAAATTCCATGTGACCTTCTAAAATTGACAACATCAATAAACCAAGATTTATCAGACAAGCAACTACTTATGGAAGGGGTATCAAATAAGCATGTAAAGCACTTATTGATGCATATTCTCGAAAAAATATAGATTGATGCATATTCCAGAAAAATAGAATTATGCAAATGAAACTTCATCCAATTTTGTGCAACAGGATAGAAAATTCTGTCACTATTGGACCTTTAATAACTTCTCTGTAGCACAATTGATGACCCGAATGATCCCATTACTTCCCGCAGCCACTAACAACGGCGTGCCATCAAGATCACAAGCCCAGCTCAGAGTGTAGAATGACTCATCCTTCTGAGATAGAAACAAGGCAGTATTAGATAAGGCACACCATCAATTTTATGTAAGCAAATGAAGGATTTGGATATTGTCACAGAGCTTACATCCTCATCAACGTATGGTTGCAGAAGAGAAAAGCTTCCATCCGGCATGCAGCGGTAGGTTGTCACCTGCGAGATCAAGCGAAGCAACTTGTCGACTCAAAAGCAACATCTTCTCATAAATTAGCCAACGAAAGAACTTCTCTAATCAAAGTAGTATTTGATCCCCACAATTCGTGCCCCTACGATATTTTATCAGAATTTCAGTGAAAGTTGCAACTTTTGATCAAATGTACCAACTTGTATCCCAGATTGCACCCTGTTTACGCAAAATAAATCATCCCAATTTGAAATAGAAATTTTTTTAAAAAAACTATAGACTCATGTTCCAACCAAACAATCTAGCAGAGGCTGACGTTTCCCCAAATCCAGAAGAGAACCCCTAGAATCAAACCCCACCTTTCCCCTTCACCATTCATCATCAAGAACATCTCCCGAAATCGCGAGACCCCAAAAGGATAGCACGAAGAGCAAGAAATGGAAGTACGCTTACGCGATTGCCGCCGACGGTGGCGAAGACGTCGTAGTAGCGGGCGTCCAAGAAGTTGAATCCGATGGCGTAGAGCGGGCGCTTCCCCTCGGTGTGCTTGCTGGATAGCTTGTACTCGCGCTTCCGGCTCGGCGCCAGCGACCCCTCCGCCGCCTCGCACCCCAGCCCCTGCCCCGGGCCCAGTTTCGCCATGCTCACGAGCAGCGGCGGTGGATACGGCGGCTGCTCCTCTTCTTCTTCCTCCTCCTTCCCTTTTTTCCTCCCGGACGGCGGCCTGGACGTGCCACCGGCGGCAGCGTTGCCAGGTGACTTCCGGCGTGTGTCGGATTCAGGGGTTGTCGTCGTCGCGCTTCAGAGTTCAGTACTTCAGTGTTTGAGGGTATTGGTTTAAGCGCATGGCCCAGTAGAGCCTATAAAAAAAATCTTCTCTATACGTAGAGCGAAGAGCGTGATTGTCTTTTTAGTTTAGACAGACTGTATAAGCTTAGCCAGACTTATAGGAGCTAGACTGAGGTGATGCAAAAAAATATTGTTTGGTTGGCTGCACTAGGAGGAGAATAGGATAGACAAACTCAAGAGCGGGAAATAAAAACAAATACTACGACGAAAATAAATTCAAAAATAAAAAATTTAAAAAACGAATACAGGGGAATCAATAAATTCAAAAACAAAAAATAAAAATTCTAAAAATTCTAAAATTTTTTACAGACCTTGTACTTAAACCTACGGTTCCATTTTTTTTTGTCTCATTGAATTTGGATGTTGTTTAAATTTTAAAATATTTTTGAAAGTTTGAAAGGAAGTGCATGTCCCCTGCTAGTCTTGTACTATACCTGATCATGCCTGGCCCGAAGCCTAGCCCGGCCCAGCCCAAAAAATTTTTTGATGCACTAGGCCCGAGCCCAGCTAAAAGGAAGCCCGAAGCCCGACTTTGCACCGATTCTTTATTTTTCTGTAGGTCCGAGCCTAGCTTGGCCCGAAAAATCGGTAGGGTCTCGTCCACCGCCCATGATCAGTCTATCGTGTACCGCTGTGTTTGTCTTGCCATTGGGCAATGGGCGCCGTTCTTGTATTCAAGGCTGATGCACTGAACGCCAGATTCCGCGTTTCCCTAGGGCCAGGCTGTGGAGAGTCTATTGCATCTGCAGGGCCAGGCCAGATAGATGAAAAGACAACCAAACACTCCTCTTTTACATCTATAGAGCCAAATTTCATTGGATGCAGCCAACCAAAAAACCTATTAGAGACTCTCGGTCTCTATACTCTAGCAGAGTCTCTATGTCAGTCTCTAAATTTAGATATTCTCTCTCTGAGTCTCTATATTTAGAGATTCTCTCTCCTGTCTCTATATCTTTTTAAAGATAAAGACTCTGTTGTAGCAGCGATATTTCGATTCATCCTCTTTTTCCAAGGATTTCATAATTGGACCTTGAACCCATTTCATATGATGGGAGTTGCCGGAGTATTAGGGGAGAGGATGGAAATATAGAAAACAAATAATGGTTTAGAGAAGGGGATATAGAGATCTGAATTTAGAGAAGCTGCTAGAGATGCTCTAAGCTGGCAAGAGTACAGATTATATAGGAAAAAAATATGTTTATAACTCTAAATAAATAAACAGTAGACACGCCGGACGCTAAATGACATCTAATTGGTATGTCTTTAGACATTTAACACTATGAACACGAATTTTCTCAACTTATGACATTCCACCTATTTTTCGTATTTTCATTTTCTTTCCCACCTAGACGGACAAAAAGTCTCCCCGTGTACGCGGTGTAACCTAAAACCAAGCACGAGTTGAATTTAAAAAAAATTAAAATTGAACTCATTTTGAATTTTGGAATTTTAAATTTCAAATATAGAAATTTTATTCTACCAATTTTGAATTTTGGAATTTTAAAATTGTGATATTGTACCAATTTTGAATTTTCATACTAAAAAATTTGACTTTTGATATTCAAGATGTTGAAATTTTATTCTTGATATTCAATAGTTTGAATTTTTATCGTGCTAGCTGTCGCTCCGACACCGCTTCCGCCGTGTGGCCTGTTGTTTGCCACACCGTGTGGTGTGCGCCATGTGTCGACATGTGATAAAACTACAATTTCCCTATAGTGTTGTATCCGAATTTCATTTTTACTATTGTATATATAATTAATTTTTCCCACTCCTGACAATATTGAAGAATATATGGCATGCGGAAGTCTTGTGTTAGCTTGTTCAATTTCATTACTATAGTTGATCTAGCCTACAAGTCTCATTACCTCTAGCGAGTGGCCGAGTGCATAAGCTAACTTCTTAGACTTGGCTCTCTTCAGCTTTTCTTATCCACTTATTTGATTTATTTCGTAACTTCGTGAATTTCCCGAGATAGTCTCGAGAGTCTGACACCCTTTTATGTGACTTGTTTTAGAGAGCTTTTAAACACGCCTTCGAAATAAAAAAGGATTCAAAAATTAATAAAAAAGTCAAATAAGTCAAATAAGTTACATAAGTCTGACTTATTTATGTGACTTCTTTAACTTTTTTCTTATTTTTTGAATCGTTTTTTTCTATCTCAAAGGTATGCCTAAAAGCTCTCTGAAACAAGTCACACAAAAGGCACCCGGCTCTTGAGGCTATCCGGGAAATTCTTGAAGTTACGAGATAAGTCAAATAAGTGGATAAGAAAAGCTGAAGAGAAGAGGACCTTAGTGCACTTTAACATATGTTATTTTGTTGCCACTTCTGTTATGGATACGTAATTATTAAACGGCGGCGCTATTGTAGGGCATGGCGACGAGCGCACGAGCGCGCAGGGACGTGCATCCTCTATCGTTATGACAGAGGAGCCGTTCTCTGCCTGTGAGAGAGAGAAGAGAGGAGAGAGAAGAGAGAAAAGAGGAGAGAGGGAAAACTGTGCAGGACATTAGGATGGAGGGCGGATAGACAAAGCAAGCCACGGCAGAGGTTCCTGATCCGGCGCGCAGCAATCGCCGTGAGAGCTACGGCTTGTTTCCCTAGGAGGCAATCCCAGAGAAGCTCTACATGGGTTCCTATGCCTGTTCTTAAATGAACAAATCCATCCATGATTTCTATATTAAAAAAAAGTCATACAAAAGGTTAGGTCCCCGTAGAGAGTTGATAAATTTGAGTACTCTTTCATCAGACCTATATCTAAGTTCGGTGCAATTATTTAGATTAATTAGATGGATATAACTATGATTTACAAATACTTGTTAGAGTTTAAAACTTTTGAAAAAAGTGTCAATTTGGTCCAAAAACTACTGGGTTCAAGCAAAACTGATTCCTGTGGTACACAACCAGGTGAAATTGGCCCCTCAACTTTTCAAATCATGTTGACTCGGTCCATTGACCGGTCAACACGATGGTTTTGGGCGAGTTTGGGTGGTTTTCATTAACGTGGCATCCACATGGACGGAATAGGGGGGCATGGCGGACTTGTGGGCTAAAAATGTGGCATTTTCATATCTTAGGATTTTGTTCTCTCTCTCCTCCCTTTCTCTTTTCTATTTTTGTGACAACCCCTCTCCTCTCTGTCCTTCCTCCTCCTCCTCTCCCTCTATTTCCTACTACCTACACCGCCGTCCCAGGGAGCTCGCCACGCTTTGCCACCACCATGTGCCTAGGGCACGGCTCGCCAACAGCATTGTCCCCATCTCCGGTCGCACCTGAGCTTTCGTCGATGGTGGCATCCCTACCTCTGGTAGACGGAGCTCCCCTCGGTGGCGGCGTCCCCATCTCTAGCTCGCACCTGAGCTCCTTTTGGTAGCGGCGTCATCCTTGTATCCAACCCGTGCCTGAGCTCCCCTTGGCGGCAACGACCTCATTTCCAGCTCGAGCTCCTTTTGGCACAGCATCTCCTTGAGCTCCGACACTCCTTGGCGGCCCGCGCACTAGCCCCCTCAACGTCTCCTACATGAGCACTAGTGCCCCTTCCCCCAAAAGCCTAGGCTTCGATGACATCGACTTCATTTGGACGCTCTATCCCAACAACACTCTTGGCTTCATCCCAAATCCTGGTGTGGAGGAAAGTAGCAGGGCTCGATGCGATAGGAGTGGTGGCACTTGCTCTCAGTGGCTCATTGTTGCAAGAAGGGAGAAGAAAATGAAGAGAGATAGAGCTAAGGGAAAAGAAGAAAGAAGAAGATGAATCGAAGGGAAGAGGAGGCCATGTCAGTGTCCCTGTCGGTGTGGCGTCAAGATGGCCGTCCACGTGGACAAAACAAGCCATGTTGGTTTCCATGTCATAGGAAACCACCTAGACTCAGTGAAAACCACTGTTTTGACTGATCAAGGGACCAAGTCGACACGGTTTGGAAAGTTGAAGGACCAATTTCACTTGATTTATATCACAGAAGCCAATTTAGCTCAAACGTTTTTAGGAACCAAATTGACACTTTTTCAAAACTTTTAAGGAGTACCTATATTGAAATATAGTGCTTCATTTTTTAGCAACTCCTCTTGGAAATGCTCTTAGGCAATGTAAATGGCAAGGGCAAAATAGTCATTTAACTAGATAAAATGGATTGATCACAATTTAAGTAGTAAAAAAAATTATATTATGTGAAACTAACCACGGCGAACAGAGGGGGGGTGAATGAGAGCCTCGAATTTTTTACGGCCGTTCTTTTTCGAATTCACCGGCACCCCAAAATATGAACAACTTGACAACTATGTGTACCCCTAGCATGAATGAGAGTCATGGAATATGTGGGGATTTTTCACACACAATCCTGGTTGTCAAGTGTCCAAAAGAGAAGAATCAATTCAAACCTTACTTTAAGAAAGGAGATCAAGCCAAATAACCAAAGTGACTTTCAGAAAAGCAAAAAGCAGATTTGTTCTCACTTGGAGGAGATGGATGGTGGCTTTCTGGTGCTCATCAAATTTTGGGAATTTTTCTCCCTATTTCTCAATGGGTCGTGCACAACTTTACCAAAAATCATCTCAAAACTCCATGTAGATAAATCATGAAAATTCAAACATCACAAGCTGCTTTCTGGAAAGCAAAAACAGAAACCCCAGAGTTTGTTTCCACTTGGAGCAGAGGGATGGTGGGTTTCTGGTGCTTCTCAATGTTTGGAAATTTTTCTTCCGATTAATCAATAAGTCATGAAGCACTCCACCAGAAATCTCCTCAAAACTCCTTTTGCAGAAAATATGAAAAATCAAAACCACGAGCTGTCAAGAACATCGAGCAGAAAGTTTGGGGCTCGGTTTTCACCTCACTGCTCCCAAACGGTGCAAGAACAGGACTCCAAATTTTTATAGTGAATAGATATATGAGTCACGCACCTTCTCCAACAAGAATCACTCAAAAAGATTTTTCTAGATTTTTATAAAAATCAAACACTGCCTGCTGCGCGAAGAACAAGACAGGAACTTCAAGAACAGACTTGAGCCATCAAAGCATATAGAATAGAAAAGGAGGCACGGGAGTTTTTCAGGGATGGCTCAAGATCGAAACAAGAACACACACAAATCCCACAAGATCATTTCACTCTCACGGTATTTAAATGCTGAATTTAAATGCTGAAAGTAAGTGCAAGAACGATATAAAACGTGATCTATTAGCTCATGAGCAGAACTACTGGATCGGGGACCCGGAGACGCAGCTCCCACACTCACACAGAGACGCAGCTCCTCAACTCACACCTATGTTGGCTGGCTACAAATGGCTCAAGGGACACCCTCCAAGTGAAGCCTTGGGGTCCTATTTATAGCCCAAGCCACACATTTGTGAAAACACACTGAGGCGGCGGAAACCCCGAAAACACACTCCGGTCTCTCTCGACGAATCTGAAGCATTGCCAACCACCTCCAGCGGCTCCGATGCTCCCAAGACTTCGACGAGGTCGTGCACGAGCGACGCCCGCGTGCGGGCGCCCGAAAAACCTCCACCGCAGACTCGCGCGGTCCTCCGCAGACCGCCGCTAGCCCACTGGCCGGTTCTTTCGTGGGGCCAACTGCATTGAGACCATCACTGCGTACACGAGAACAACACGAACACAAAGAAACAAACCGATCTCCGATCGGGTTACGATTCATCGAGCAGTGAAAAGCGAGAATGAGCACGACAGAAATCGGTCGACGGGACTGTCCGGTGATCTAGGAGCGATTCGACCGGGAACCAGAGGTTCCGTGGACCGTTAAGTTTAACGTCTAAGTGCAAGCTCCAAGCTGCAGGGGTTCAAAACCGCAAGAATCAAATTTGTAACATGCCAAATCAAAAGTGGATTTGAATTTTGAATTTAAACGAAAACCACCACATGCTCATCACTCATGACTTCACAATCTCCCCCTTGATGAGCATGTTGACAAAATTTCCCAAAATTGGCCATGAAAGCGAAGTTTTGATTTCAAACTCAATTTTCAGTTTTGAAACTCCCCCTAAAATCATGATTCTCCCCTTTTTGTCAAATGGTCAAGAAGACACCAATCATGAACCCGAACAATGCATATGCAAAAGAAATGAAGAAAACCTAACCAAGGGCTTTGCCAATTAGCCAAATGGTCACCAAAGTTGAATATCGAGGTTCAAATGAAGTTTGAGGTTCACAAGTCGACAAGATGCAGACAAAGGTACTAAGGCATGAAAGGAGCAAAACAAAACATTTTTGTTGATTCAAGTCATGTGCACATTGGCAATGAATAGACGTTTCAAAATCAAAATGGGTGCACAAACTTGAGAAACATCAAGACAAAGAAAAACAAGGTTGCCAAATCGAGAATGACCAAGACCAAAATGTGTCCAAAGAGTGCCCAAACTGAATTTTATTTTTGGCCTTAATCTCTCCTTTTCTTTTTTGTTTTGTTTTTGTTTTGTTTTTGTTTTTTTGTTTTGTTTTGGAGAGGCCTTCTTGACTTTATTTGCACCTATTCACATGGTGAATGATTGCTAGTAGAGCACAACCCAAGGGTAACTTGGAACCGACCCCTAGGTCACCCACAAATTCTACCAAATGCAAACCTCGTGGATTGAAACCCATGTTTGGTTGCTTTATTTTAAGCAAGGGCAAATGGACTCCACTAAAGAAGTGGTCATGATCAGAAGAAGGCAACTCGAGTTTCAAAATCTCGACGGAGATCAAGAAAAATGTACCGACATTTTGACAATGAAAAGCCCAACCATGAAAACATGCAAATGTCAAGTTTTGCAATGATTTTCTCAAAGATTTTAAGCTCCTTCTACCCTTTTCTCAAACTCGTGTCAAATCAAACAAGTTTGCACATAAACTCAAATGGTACATCAAAACTCAACATCGATGAGACCAACAAGCCTAATAGGCAAAGCACTTGCAAAGAAAAACAAAAACTAGATGCAAATGCAATGCTTCAAACCTCCCCCTCAAAATAAGAACCCGAGGCAAAAGCGCATAGAGGAAGGAAAGAGGCGTAAAATCGGTTTGCTATAGAACAGGAAGAGAAACAGCAGACACTCTAGCACAAGGCACACTCCTAGCTACGAGAAGATAGGGAAGCAAGCCTAAACTCGACTACTAGAGAGAACAAACACAAACCTCGTCTACCTGTATCCTCCACATACCGGTCAACCAATAAGTCTATGTGAGACTCTCTAACTAGAGCAGAGGACATTGCTAATCACGCATGATAGCGACCTAAGAGATAAGAGGTGCCAAAGAAAGTCTTGTGATTCTAGCATGTTCTAAAAACAAACCAACACAGACAAAAACAGAAAGAATATATACAATATAGTACAAGATCAAGCTCCCTCACACGATACCCCAAAGACTAACCAAGCCAAGCTCTCCCTGAGAGTGGCAAACCTAGGACCATCTAAGGGCTTGGTGAGAATATCTGCAAGTTGATGATCACCTTCTACAAAACCTAGCCCTATATCCCCTTCTCTACATGGTCTCTAAGAAAGTGGTACCGATATCTATGTGTTTGGTCTGGAATCTTTGGATGGGTTTTTGGCAATGTTGATGGCCGAGGTATTATCACACAGAGTGGGACGCTACCAACCTCTAACCCATAGTCCCAAGCATTTGTCTTAACCAAAGCACTTGGTCGCAACAAGCGGCAGCAGCCACTCGTGCTCGGCCTCAGAGATCGAGCTACACCGGTGCAGTGCTTCCTAGAAGACCAAGAGACAAGTGAAGTGCCTAGGAAGGCGGCAAGTGCTCAAGTGCTCTTCCTATCTATCCTCTGACCAAAGAAAGTCTGCATCGAGAATAGGCTCTAAGAGATAGACAAGAAGCGAAGAAAACCAGATTCCTATCTCGGGGTGGCCACTAGGTAGCGGAGGATCCGCTGCGACCAAGGTGAGAAATCCTAGGGAAGCTCGAATCGAAAGCGCCTGCAGACACACGGCAAAGTGTATGTCCGGCGAGAAGAGGTAAGGTACAAGAGTGCTCTATCATGCTCCTATAGAGCTTCGATCTCTGCTCAACATCTAAGTCGGGCTCAAGCACGAAGTGGTTGCCATGGGAGTGGAAACAGCTTACTATCACCATGGCAAACCGCTTGAGCGGTCTCTAGTGTACTTGGTGGTGAAGAAAGATCCACGAGGGTCTGCTTGATTTGAAAACCCAAGAAAAATTCAGTTCACCCATCATGCTCATCTCAAATTCAGAGCTCATGGCGGAAGCAAATTCAGAGACCAAAGAATCGGAAGACCCACCAAAGATAATGTCATCAACATAAATCTGCACAAGGAGAAAATCGATGACTTGCGTTTGATAAAGCAGGTCTTATCAAGCGCGCCCATTGAAAACCATTTCCAATCGATAACTCTTGAGTCGTTCGTACCAAGCTCGAGGGCTGCTTGAGCCCATATAAAGCCTTCGAGAGCTTGTATACGTGATCGGAAACTCAACACAAACAAAGCCAGGAGGTTGCCGAACAAAAACTTCTTCCTCAATGAAACCGTTCAAGAAAGCACTTCGAACATCCATTTGAAAAATCTTGAAACGGTGTGAAGCCATAAAAGCAAGGAAGATCCGAATGGAATCATGTCGAAGCAACCGAGCATAGGTCTCATCAAAGTCAATCCCATCGACCTGAGTGAAACCTTGTGCCACCAACCTAGCCTTATTTCTCACAACTACCCCATCCTCACTCTGCTTATTTTTAAACACCCATTTAGTACCTATGATATTGACGCCTGCTGGGCATTCCACTAAATCCCAAACCTTGTTTCTCTCAAAATTCTCTAACTCTTCGTGCATGGCATTGACCCAATCAGGGTCGCCAAGAGCCTGAGCTATGTCCTTAGGCTCGAGAGAAGAAACGAAGGCAGCAGAGAGGAGGGACTGGTGTGCTCTAGACCTAGTCACACGCTCACCTATAGGTCCTATAATCTGATCAGGAGGGTGACTAGCCTGAACGTGCCTAGGTGCACCCGAGGTGGCCTCTACCTCATGTGAAGCTGAGGCAGGATCAGAGCCACCAAGGGAGGACTCTACAGGGGACACCTCAGAAGAAGAAGTCCTAACAGGAGTGGGCTCTGAGGAGGGTGGAGGTACGGAGGGCTCAGGAGGATCAGAAGCAGTGGGTCTGACTATGGCTTCTACCTGTGGAGGAGGTTCGTCATCGGGGACCGACGAGCAGTCATCCCGACTCACCTTCTCCTCTACGAAGATAGGCTCAAAGGAAAGATCAGACTGGGAGATGTCTGGCCTAGAACCTGGTCTAGCCTCGTCAAAAGTGACCTCACAAGACTCCACAACCCTCCGTCTAGTTATGTCCCAAACCCTGTAGATCCTAGAGGACTTAGTGTACCCCAAGAAAAGACCATCAGAAGAGCGAGACTCGAACTTGTCCAAATTGCCAGATTTTAAAATGAAGCACTTGCAACCAAAGATTCGAAAGTGTGAAACATTGGGCTTGCGCCCATATCGAAGCTCGTACGAGGTCTTGTGCAACTTGGCACGGAGAAACACTCTGTTGGAAACATAGCAAGCAAAGCAGAGACAGCCTCGGCCAGAAGTGTCGCATGGGGTGGAGTACTCATCCAAACATTGTCCGCCATTTCAACGGGGTTCTATTCTTTCTCTCTACCACCCCGTTCACGGGCTGCATGAGGCGAAGAAAATTGATGCTCAACTCCGAAAGTGTGCAAAAAGATTGAAAGAAGTATTCTTGAATTCGGTGCCATTATCGAGCGAATGGCGAAGTGCACTCGAAACTCAACCGCAAGCCTCCTTGAGAGGTTTCGAACGACTCAAATGTCTCCTCCTTTGAGGCCATGAAGAAGACCAGAGTAGCGAGAAAAATCGTCAACAATAACAAGCACGCACCACTTCCCACCAACCGACCGCACTCGATTGGACCAACGGTATCCATATGCAAGAGCTGTCCCGGTGCATCGATCATTACGCATGAGGCGCGTGGATGGGAAGCGGCAACCATCTTGCCATGACGGCAAGGAGCACAAACCAAATCCTCGAAGAGAAAGCTTGGGCAAACCGGAAAGCAAGTCGAAGAACCGACACGCACAAGGTGATCAAAACCAATATGTCCAAGGCGCTGTGCCAAAAGCGAATATCCCGAGAATCGAAGCAAGTAAGCGGTGAGGAGCACCAAGCTGAAGAAGTAGGAAAATCAGCTCGGAAAACTTCGGTGAAAGCGGAGATCCCGCAAACCAACTCGCCAGAGGACTCAGACACAAGAACCAGACGCCCTAAACCTAACCTCGTAGTCTCGATCAACAAGCTGCGACACGTAAAGCAGATTATACCGCAGACTTTGGCGACAAGAGCTACGTCTGAAGTCTGGCGAGGGCTAACTCGGATCGAACCGCGAGCTAGGACACGGCCCGACGAAGCGCCCCCGAAGGTGATCGCCACCGTCGGGATCTCGAGGCTAGGGAGGCAAACCATCGTGACTCACCGGTCATGTGGCGACAACAACCGAGTCAACGATCCAAATGCCCTTCCTCCCAAACCCCACGAACTGAAGTCAAGTAAAAGAAACGGGACTCACCGAGGACACACTAGTGCAGACCTAGGTACCCAAAATCGAGTCACACCCCGTAAGCACCTATCGACTCTACGGAATGAAACACGGGGAACTCTGTGGGACCACGCCCGTAAAACCTTGACCGTCCCAAGTCCGAGAACCACTCCTCTCAGTCGGCCCATCGACCTTTGGGAGGAAACTCACGCCCATGGTGTCTGCCTCCACCAGAGAAAGAAGGTACACCACGAGGACGGCGGAACTCACGCAACCTAGCTCGGTCGAACCCGCTCGAGGAGCGACACTCTTGAAACCTAGCCCTGGTCTACCCGAGGGACTGAAAACTCGCTTAGGACGCGGTGCGGTGTGTGCTCTAGGTGGTCTTGCCTCTCCCTAGAGTGACCTGTGGAAACCCAACGAGCCGGTAACAAGTCTCGGCTCGGTGACCGAACTGTGGCAAGAAGAACAGTGAACCTAGCCTTGGGCTTTTGTTTAGGCTTGGCTTTGGTTTTGGCTTTGGTCGTGGGACGAAGCTGCAGGAGGTGCAGATTTCGGATCGCTAGGGTGCTCTGCTCTTTCCAGTGATGGTGCTCAGAGGAAGCAACCACCGGTCGAGCAACTCGAGACCCGCAGACCTAAAAACGGTCTTGGTAGGAACCCCTGGAGAAACGACGGCTGCTCCGCCGCTCTCGGCTGTGACAACTCTGGAAGGGTGACGCTTGATGTGATCAAGCCAGTCAAACCCAAGACCTCTACCCTGTGATATCTTGGACTGATCCAAGATCAAGTTCAGCTTCTTCTTGCCCCCACGAACTTCTCAAGAGTGCTTATCGTATTCACACTCGATGTAGACGGGGGCCAAACTCACAAGAGGGAAGAGAGGACTCGGGAGACTTATCCTGGACACCCACCTGGTCCTTACCCTTCAACCTACGAACCTTATCACTCAAGATAGTGATCTCATTTTGAAAAGCCTTGCAGGAGAGACACTCAGAGTTTTGCACTGAAATAAGGCGAGACTGGAACCTAAGACTCATGTCCTCTAGCGCTCTACCCATATGTTCATCCAACCCATCACAGCGCAAGCAAGGGGAGCTATCAGCTAGGGAACTCAAATCAGCAATTTTACTCTTGAGTTTTAGGTTCTCTAGCCTCAAGGACAAGCACTCATCACAAACAGGGGCAGACACAAAAGAATCATCATCAGAGCTAGTTGGGTCCTTAGGTGAAACATGATCTCTACAGATCCTCAACTAGACCGACATGGTCCTTAGGTGTGTCAAGTGTGTGAGCGAAGGATCAGACAGCAACAAGCTCGTGAAGCAATGCAGAAAGTAAAGCACTACGAGTCTCCTCTAACTCGTCAAGCACACTAAGATGTTTGTCCTTAAGCTCTTCAAGCTCCTTGTTCACACTAGCATGAGTGGTCCTTAGCTTATCCAAATCAGAGAGGGCCTCATCACAGACCCTCCAAGTCTCAAGGTCGGCACAAGCATCATTATTACTAGCGCTGACCCTAGCATTTTCTAGTTGGTGAGAGGTGTGCTACTTCTAACTTGAGGTCCTTAACCCTACGGTTGGATTGAGCAAGAAAGCCGCCTAATTTGAGAAATGCGCATTCAGTCATCGAAGTTCTCAAAGCAAGGTACCTCGAGTCGGTGTCGGCGCCGAAGAGTCGGAGAGGTGGCCGGCCATGAAGCACATGCCGGCGTGAGCGTCGTCGTCGACGTCGTCGTCGAGCGTCCTCGCCGTCGTCGCTGGCCTCCTCCTCCTCGTCAACATAAAAGCCGAGTCCAAGGCGGCAAGCACCTTGCGGAACAGCTGCGCCCCTTCGGAAGGAGGGCTTCGCCGCCAGAGGAAGCAGCCTCCGCCTTGCGATGCGGCTGGTGATGGTAGTGACGGGCTTCTTGGGTGCCTCCTCTCGCCCCTTGTTCCTCAGATTGGGACACTCAAGACGCATGTGGTTGACACCACCACACTCGAAGCATCTCACGGTGCTCCTCCTCCTCTCACTCACTCTCCGAAAGCTCTCGAAAATTTCTTGGAGAGGAGGGCAAGACTCTCTTCCGCACAGAGTCCGGATGCTCGCCGAAAGTTCGAGCAAACAAGTTAAAGAGACACCACCCAAGTCTATGGAGGAAGTAGACGGGTGTGTCACAAGAGAGAGAGTCCTGAGTCATCCGAACGAAAGATGCTCCTCCTCATGGGACTTCAAGTTTGAAAACAAGCCATCCAAAGTAAGTTTGGTAAGGTCGGCGGCTTCACGATAGCCACGACTTTGACCCCCAAATCTTCATGTCAAGCGCAGAAAGCAAGTGACGAGCATTGTCGGCTCCTTCATAGTTGATGCCAACAGACCGCAAAGCGCCAAGATTTTAGTGAACCCGGTGAACACAGCGTTCAGCGATTCACCCGGCTCGAGCGAAGCGGTTGTATTCCCGCTAGTCTTTGGTCTGGCGGACGGTCTGAATTTTGACTGCCCCTCATGGAAACTTTGGAGGGTAGTCCAGACCTCATGAGCCGACTCGAGATGACCAACTCGGTCGTACTCATTCCGCCCCAAGCCTTGGAGCAGAATGTTCGAGCTTTGGCATTCTGCTCGTACTCCTTCTCATTTTCGGGGTAACCTCATCTTCCTTTGGCACCTTGTATGGGTATTTCACCTTCCTCCATACACCAAGTCCTTGTGCCATGAGGTATGAACCCATCCGCATTTTCCAAAAGGAGAAGTTTGAGCCATTGAACACCGGCGGTTTGTTTGAGTATTTCTCTTCACCATGGTGAGGGCAAAGGAAAGGTTCAACAGATCCGCAAGAATCACGAAGAACGCAACTGGCTCGATACCTTTGTGAAACTAACCACGGCGAACAGAGGGGTGAATGAGAGCCTCGAATTTTACTACCGTTCTTTTTCGAATTCACGGCACCCCAAAATATGAACAACTTGACAACTATGTGTACCCCTAGCATGAATGAGAGTCATGGAATATGTGGGGATTTTTCACACACAATCCTGGTTGTCAAGTGTCCAAAAGAGAAGAATCAATTCAAACCTTACTTTAAGAAAGGAGATCAAGCCAAATAACCAAAGTGACTTTCAGAAAAGCAAAAAGCAGATTTGTTCTCACTTGGAGGAGATGGATGGTGGCTTTCTGGTGCTCATCAAATTTTGGGAATTTTTCTCCCTATTTCTCAATGGGTCGTGCACAACTTTACCAAAAATCATCTCAAAACTCCATGTAGATAAATCATGAAAATTCAAACATCACAAGCTGCTTTCTGGAAAGCAAAAACAGAAACCCCAGAGTTTGTTTCCACTTGGAGCAGAGGGATGGTGGGTTTCTGGTGCTTCTCAATGTTTGGAAATTTTTCTTCCGATTAATCAATAAGTCATGAAGCACTCCACCAGAAATCTCCTCAAAACTCCTTTTGCAGAAAATATGAAAAATCAAAAACCACGAGCTGTCAAGAACATCGAGCAGAAAGTTTGGGGCTCGGTTTTCACCTCACTGCTCCCAAACGGTGCAAGAACAGGACTCCAAATTTTTATAGTGAATAGATATATGAGTCACGCACCTTCTCCAACAAGAATCACTCAAAAAGATTTTTCTAGATTTTTATAAAAATCAAACACTGCCTGCTGCGCGAAGAACAAGACAGGAACTTCAAGAACAGACTTGAGCCATCAAAGCATATAGAATAGAAAAGGAGGCACGGAGTTTTTCAGGGATGGCTCAAGATCGAAACAAGAACACACACAAATCCCACAAGATCATTTCACTCTCACGGTATTTAAATGCTGAATTTAAATGCTGAAAGTAAGTGCAAGAACGATATAAAAACGCTGATCTATTAGCTCATGAACGTAACTACAGATCGGGGACCCGGGAGCGCAGCCCCACACTCACACAGAGACGCAGCTCCTCAACTCACACCTATGTTGGCTGGCTACAAATGGCTCAAGGGACACCCTCCAAGTGAAGCCTTGGGGTCCTATTTATAGCCCAAGCCACACATTTGTGAAAAACACTGAGGCGGCGGAAACCCCGAAAACACACTCCGGCCTCTCTCGCACGAATCTGAAGCATTGCCAACCACCTCCAGCTCCGATGCTCCCAAGACTTCGACGAGGTCGTGCACGAGCGACGTCCGGTTCGGGCGCCGAAAAACCTCCACCGCAGACTCGCGCGGTCCTCCAGACACCGCTAGCCCACTGGCCGGTTCTTTCGTGGGGCCAACTGCATTGAGACCATCACTGCGTACACAGAACAACACGAACACAAAGAAACAAACCGATCTCCGATCGGGTTACGGTTCATCCGAGCAGTGAAAAAAAGAATGAGCACGACAGAAATTGACCGACGGACGCCGTCCGTGATCTAGGAGCGATTCGGCCGGGAACCAGAGGTTCCGTGGACCGTTAAGTTTAACGCCTAAGTGCAAGCTCCAACTGCAGGGGTTCAAAACTTCGCAAGAATCAAATTTGTAACATGCCAAATCAAAAGTGGATTTGAATTTTGAATTTAAACGAAAACCACCACATGCTCATCACTCATGACTTCACATATTATTAGGGAGTGGCTATTGTGCAGGTGACTACTAGTGCTTGCGGAGCATGCCATGCCCGACAGTCAGCTACATGGGCAGGCCTGCCCATTAGCAAAACCGATATTATTAACTGGTATTTGCTTGAAATGATGTATTATCATTATGTTTTTTAGAGTGCCAAATATTGATTTTACCAACCTTTGGACTGACATATTATCAATTTTCCTATTTTAATTTGATTTTTTAATAGAACTGAGTTATTAAGTAAATAGGAAGCAAATTTAAGGGTATTAAGTAAACATTTGTACTGACAAAATTCTCTAATTCATTCCCCTGAATTTATGTTTATATTTTCTACAAATATTTACTTTTAGAGGAATCATAAAATTAAAGCGCTTCTCCTAACAACATGCTATGGTTGGATTTTGATTCAATTCTTTATCTTCATGGAATTGAGTTATTGTTGGTGCTAAAATATTTGCTCCAATTAATTTACCTTAATTTATGTTTCAGATTTTAGTATAAATGCTCACTTCAAGAAGAATCCTACAAAATAAAGCTCTTTTGCAACCCACATACTATAGTTGGGTCTTGATTCAAATATTTACCTTTATGGGGGTTGAGTTATTGTTGGTATCAAAATGATTTGCTCCAATGCATTCAACTAAATTTATGTTTTGGATTTTCTGATAATTATTTACTTTGGAAAGAATCCTACAAATTAAAGCTCTTATTTTACCATGTTCTACAATTGTATTTTGATTCAAATTTTTTCCTTTATGGACCTGAGTTAATATTGGTGTTAAAAGGATTTTGTCTAATTTATCCATCTAAATTTCTGATTTAGATTTTTCCAAAAAAATACTTTTCGAAGAATCTTATAAATTAAACTTTCTCTGCAAAATCACATGCTACAACTGGATTTTGATTCAAATCAGTGTCTTATGTAGTTGATTTATTGTTGGTATCAAAAATATTTTCTCAAATTCAGTCACCTACTTTCAGAAGAATCATACATATTAAAGCTCTTCTTTTGGTACAACATGCTACTGCTAGATTTCGATTAAAATCTTCAGCCTAATGCAGTAGCTAGAGTTATTGTTGGTATTCAAAGGATTTTCTCCAATTCTTTCACCTCAATTTATGTTTTGAATCATAGTGTAAAAATGTACTTTCAAAAGAATCATACGTATTAAAGCTGTTAATTCTATCGACAACCACATGCTACATCTAGATTAGCATTCAAATCTTTATCTTCTTGGAGTTAAGTTATTATTTTTATCACAAGATATAGTTTCATTAATTAACATGGATTATGGCTTGGAGGTTGTAGTAAAGATTTCTTTTTTTCAAAAAGAGAAAAGAAAAATTAATGGGACTCTTCTATATCAAGGGAAACAATTGTACAACATTATGCTACAAATAGATTGAGATTCAAATGGACTATTGTTGTTAACACACAATTTGCTCAAATTCCTTAACACGAGTTTATGGCTTAGAGTTTAGAGTGCATGTTTTCTTTAAGAAAATTTAAAGATTATTTGAGAGAGCAACTTACTTCTTTAGACGTGATTTATGTCCCTTCCGATTGGAACCCATCTAGGTAATGAAACCTATCACTATAGATCTTCGGTGGTCGATGAACGACTTCACATTGGTTGGTTGTTGGAGGTGAGGTGATGGTAGCGCAACCACCTGTGGGACCCGTTGTAGATGCCTACATCAAAGACATGAGGAATTTAGATGTGATTGGTAGGACGATGACAACGGTAGCAACAGAAGACAAACCTTTGACAAGCGATGATAGATTTCAAAGGAATTTCCAATGGAAATGTTAGATTTATAGGCGGTGAACACCAACCGAGAAATAGAGATGACAATATTGTGGTGGATCAAGGATGAACAATTGCCTAAATGGAGGCACAGGCGATCAGATTCCACTACTAGCTAAGATAGGAAGTGGCGTTAAGATAGGGATAGTGGCGGCACAAGAAAACAAGATGTGAATGAAGGAGGTGATAGATGGGAATGAAGGATGTGGTGGCGGCGGGCGGAGTTGCAAGAACATTTGTGGCATACACATCCGATTTATAAACAAAATTCTAGGGTTTTGATATTTAGTTGGGCTTTGTTAGTATTATATGGGCCTCTTTTCATAGCATTACATGGGCCAATCAACCTTATGAGTTTTGGTGATGGAGTAAAAAAGGATACATTTCAGGTACCACGTTCAATTTGTCGGGTTAGGCAAGTGCTACATAGTGCACAAGCCAATAGTTTAACTAAGTGTAGCACATCGGGCCATTAACATGAAGGATCATATGGCTCATGTGGGGTGGTGGTAGAATTAATCTCACGTTGCTTGTTTAAAGTGAGTTGTAGTAGCATATAATGCATGTTAGATTTAAAAAATAGCATATCTATGTTAAACCCTTTACACAAAGGGATGACGATAATGTAAATGAGGGTGTTATGCATGTGCGGATCTGCCCCACGATGTTATGCACTTTAAGGTTATGTTTGGTTGAGGGTTATATTAAGTGGATTAGTTAACCTTAACCTAGCCGGATTAGTATAACCCGATTCAACCCAAGTTTTCTATTTGTCAACTAATCCAATTAATCTAATGCCTTTGATTAGGTTAGTGGGATTAGTAAAGGGGGATAACTTATCCCACTCCTAAGTTAGTTAATCCTAGGTTGGTGGGGTTAAATAGCGTTTGACCAGATTAATTTAATCCTGCTTAACCCAAGGGTGTTTTGGTAGGATAAACTCTTAATCTACCCCTTAACCCCGAACCAAACGTAGCCTAAGCGAATTTAGCCAAAGGTAATACACTAGGGGTGACACAAATGTAAGTAAGAGTGCAATGGATGAGTGAGCCAACCAAGGATGTGATTCGTTTGAGCGAATTTAGGCAAAAGGTATTGCACTAGCAATCATGGAAATATAAGTAGGGCAGTATATCGAGTGCTAAAAGAGGATTAGGTGCTAAGGTGCTAACTTTCATCGAGGACCATCAGATTGTGTTTGTGTGGCCAGGATCGACTAATGTGGAAGCCCATCTTTCCACTTAATCCATCTTATAGAAAACCCCCTAATTATTCTTATTTCTCACAAAACAGCCCCTAACTCCCTCTTCTCTCCTCTCATTCCCATGCCGCAATAGGTGAGAAATAAGGCTAGTCCTTGGCGGATCCCTCGCTCTTCATAGTCGACACCACCGTCCTCCCCATGGCAAGCCGTCCTCACTGTGACTAGTGGTCGCCGTTAATCCTATGGCCAGCTAGATTGTCCCCCGTGCGCCTAGCTGCTGCTAGCCTCCATGTGCCCAGCCGTCACCATCAATCTCAGGGACGATGCCACCGTCCTCTACGGGCCTAGCCACCGCCGTACTCCCGATGGTCGATTTGTAGGGCTCTGCTATGACCCCTCAAGTTTCATATCCTCAAGGAGCACTGTGTCCCTGCACTAGTCCCTAGATCGGTAGGCTAGTATATGCTTTCATAACCGAAATTAGCACCTTTCGGCTATTAGTTAACAGCAGGGTCGATCAGGCCAAATATCATAGTACATCCCAAAAAAAGGTTTAGAGTTCAATCGACATTGTAGAACGCTAAAGACAACAAAAGATCATCCAGCGGCTATGTAATCTTGCGAACAACTGGAGGACCACCATTGACTTCATCATGACTACCGTAGTCCGGATCATCATCCTCATGACACTCATAAGGATCCTCGGTTTGATCTCCATCTAAAATGGTGAGTGAGTGGGAGGATAAGTGTGCAATCAAACCGCACTTGCGAGTTAAGACCCTCCTAATGCATGTAATGATAGACGCTCTAAAGAAAGGCTAGAGGTTTCTTTTATTTGCATAAAACCAGTTTGAAATAACAATAATACAAACATATGTCCTAGCCACTTTAAAAACCTTGTTAAATAGTCATGTATTTATTGAATGAGTTATGGGTTCTAAAATAACCATATCCAATTTAAACCATCCTATGGACCTATCCTCGGGCATTCCCAAACCTAAACCAAGGCTTACTGCTTCCAACAAATCGGTCTTCCTCCTTTCTCCCACCATCTTATTTTGGCATTTAGGCTCTCTCGTTGTGGATCATTACTCTACTGGATTGCCGGTCCAACAAGTGCATGACCAAGATCACCCTCGGTGACGGCGCCCTTCTGCCTTTGTTCTAGGGACTCCTCGGAGCACGCAACTGGACTCCATCACCCGCACTCCCGCACGATGGCCACGCGTTGTGTCAGATCGTATCTAATACTATTCATGTTGAAGGGACCACTTGTGGTCCCGCTTCTTAATAACCATGCTCCAGGAGCCAGAGATTCCACACTCCGCTCCCTGCCTTAGACTCTTCCAGGTCCTTGACCTCTAAGCCTAAATCCCACTTCAGACGTACACCTCACTGACCAAGTCCTCCACGGACTCATAGATGCAATCAATGAACCTCAACCTGTTAGCTCTTTTGTAGCCCCACCCAGACTTACAAACCCATAACACCCAATTATCTCCTTCAATTCCCTACCATCTTATACATATACCATTTCATGTTATGATGTAAGCAGTGTAGTGGTGAACTATCGTCCACCATTATGGGGCAATTATTCCCCAAAAATCGTAGGTTAGACCTAAACATGTCTAAGCAAGTTTTAACCAAGGACTATGAGTCCAATCAACTAGTAATTATCCTAGGGGTACCAAATGACATGATAATCAAGGCAAAAATTAGGGTAATCAAGCATAGCAAGGAACAGGTGTCGGCCCCGGTCTGTCGGGACCCGCAAAACGGAGTCGAGTCCCTTTTGTGCTTTACCTGTACTAGTCCCTGGATCAAGTAGCTAGTACACACAGATTCCAGATCTTTGGATCATTGCCATTACAATTCGAACAAATATTATATCAGAGTGCGTTACAAGACGCTAGATTAGAGTACAAAATTCAGGCACGCAGGCCTTACACAGTGGAAGTCTAACATGCAGCGGAAGTCTTAACAGTCTTCCATAACTCCAAATGGAAGAGGCAAAATACAACAATCAATCCCACAGGCGAGTTGTAGTAGCGTCCTAGGCGTCGGAGAACTTTCGTCTTGAAGTCCGGCAACGAAACCTTCATCTCGGTACATCTCCTCCTCGGGATACCATTCCTGACAACCTGCTCGTTGGAATGAGCAGCCCCGGATAAAATGTGAGGGTGAGTATACTTTATACTCAACAAGCAAGGCTGACTAAATGCAACTAAGGTTTAACAAAGGAAGGGTAAGGGTTCTTTTGCATAAAGCTAGTTTTGCAAGTTTTTTCTAAGATTTTATAAAATGATTTGAAATGTGTTTGAGGAAAACAAATATTTGAATCATTTTCTTTGAAATTCCGGCCGTAACCTGTTTTGCCCAATCCTGGCTACTCACGGCACCCACCGTGCAAACACCCTCATCGCTCATAGCACCCACTATGAGGAGAAAAATCAAAACACACGACACCGATCGTGGTTTTTCTTTAAAACACCATTTAGAAAACAAAAGATAAGAAGTACCAATGAGACAGCTCCTCGTCGTCCGTCCTTGACCGTGGACACGGCTATCAGAGGTTGCACGCTTTACCCACGAGAGGTGACCTTCCCTAGGAATCACCCAAAGGGAAAAGAACACCACAAGGTCTTTAACCGACATTCCCCTAGTCTGGCACTCCCTCTAAGGATTCCACCGCAGCGCTAGTTACTCTAGTTGGCTGAAGCCCCCTCTTGAGCCTGCAGAACAACATCAATTGCCTACTCCACTATCTGGAATGCCAAAACTAGGAGTCCGAAGGGTACTCAACCAGGGCTTGCCCACACAAGCACTCAATGGTCGCACTGTTGAACTTAGCTCGTCTACCTCAAGGAATCGGTCCTTAGGGATCAGGGTGGGTCCCATGATGGACCCGAATCTCGCACGCAAAGACCATCCTTGCAACCATCCACCCCAATCAGATTTTGCAAAACATTTTTCCCGATAGCACCCACTATCAACTAGCCCAAATACAACCAAAAGACAACACCAATTGTCCTTCTTAAAAATCACAAAGTAAAATGGTGATTAATGTTAACAAGCAATTAATCAGGAGGTTTACTATGAGCATTACTAAGCAGATGCAAAACCTAATCAAGGATATGGCAATAATTAATCAAAATTAATAATCCTAAGGTAGCAAGGGTATTTTATAAGAATTAATTATCAATGGGATTTAGCTAGGCAATATAGTTATTTACTATTTTATGTTAAACATACATGCTACTGTTCAAATCCTACAAAACTTGTTTGAAAACATGGGTTCAGAGGTTTCAGCACTTGCCTTGATCAACACAGTGGGAAAGGTCCTCCGCTTCGTCGGAATAGAGACCCTCGGCGATCAAATCTAACGTACGAGAATTAAGTAATAAATAAAATGCAGAAAATATAATGTGTGCAAATGCATATGAAAAATTATAAAACAGTAGATACTAATTTTATAAACATTCTAAAATTTATTTCATAATTTTTGGAGCCATATAATTAAAGATATGAATTTATTAAGGTTCTGACTATTAATAATAAACAAGGGAGCCCTCGGTTGGGCCAAGGAACGACCAGGGGGCTTGGCTGCCATGACCCATGCTGCGCGTGGGGCCGCATGAACACTGGACTCGGCTCGGCGTGGCCCAGCGTGGCTGGCTGGCGCTTGATGGAGGCTGCCCAGCCGCATATAATACCGGATGGAAGCGGCGGCTTTGGCGGCGTCTTTACGAGACGGCCCAACATGAGGTGAGGCGAGAGGGCGGCGACTGGCGAGGCCAGGTGGCCGACAGTGGAACCTACATCGGTGACCAAGCGAGGACGCAGCGGCGCTGCGTCTAGCATGGCGGCGGCGTAAAGGAGAGAGAGAGAGGGTTCGGCGATCGTCGGGACGGGCAGCTCTCATGGGAAGGCGGCGCGGGCATGGCGGTAATATGCCGTGGTGGCGGCGGCGGCGGCGACGGCGACCGATGACGAAGCGAGGAGACGGCGGCGGTGGGAAGGTGAAGCGGGGTCTCGGGGAGGAGTGGATGGGCGGCGTGGCGTGGCCGAGAGAGAGAGGAGGATGCGTGGCGGCGGCGGCGGCGCCCGCCAAATGGCCGGGGCTAGGGTTTGGGAACCTAGGAGATGCTCTAGAGGGGAAGGAGGATTCTGGTGGGCGAATTGAGAGAGGCGAGAACGACGGTGAACGGCGAGGTAGAAAGCGACTCCGGCGGCCAAATTACGCTTCTCCGGCGACGATCCTCGAAGGGCATGACCAAAAACACGTTAGGGGAACTTAGGGATGGTAGGGGAGGCGAGGAGCTCGAGTCTCACTGCTTGGAACCCAAGGTTTCGACGAACCGGAGCTGCTGCAGATTCCGGCGACGTCTTCGGTGATCGAATTCGTCGTGCTCGGTCGACGATTCTTCAAGCGCTTTGTTGGGTCTGATTCGCGATGAAGATAGTCAGGACGTCCTCGGACGGTTTTGCAAAATTCGCATCGAGGCAGTGCTGAGGCGAGGAAGAGTAGAGACGGCCAAGAATCGGGAGGCCGACCTTCAGCGTTAGATTGCCGGAGCTACGGACCTCGGATCTGTGAGTTCCTGGGCAAAACGAAACCGTGAGAAAGAAATCTAGGACGTTCTCGGACAGTTTAGATAGAGGAGTCTTACCCAGGTTGCAGCAGAAGAAAACGCAGAGAGGAAGGGTTAGCTCGTGAGGAGGGGTTATATAGAGATTGAATGATGAATATTTGGAAGGGACAAACGGAATTGGACAGGAGGTGATCTCCTTGATCGTGGGAATTATTCTCATGAAGAAAGGGGAGGATTTTGGGGAGAGATTTCCATAGTTGCTGGGGAGGAAGCTTCCTCGTGTGCGCTGGACAGAGAAGGGTGAGAGCAGATTGATCAGGGAAGAAGAAGGAAGGAGGGGGAGAGAGGAAAAAGGAAAGAGGAAAAAGAAAAGAAAAGGAAAGAAAAAGAAAATTAGGTGGGGTCCACTTGCAAGAGAGGAGTTGAATAGATAAATTAAATCAATTTATTTATCTGAGATTCAAATTATAGGTAAATAATTACTTTAGAGATTAAAATGCAAAATAATATTTAATAAATATAAAATTAGCAAAATTGATGTTAACACTTTTATTTTGCACAAATAAACCTTTTTGCAAAACTTTAAATAAATATTACACTTGCAATTAGATTTTAGAAAATTTTATTTTACAAAGCCTTTTAATAAGGAACATATTCATTTTCAAATATTTTTATATTTTTAAAATTTTCATGCCATGCAATGCATATGATTTTGGTTTTGAAAATGATGCAAGGCTTTCTGGTAGAGGTTAGGTTCACATGTTTGCTTAAAATCAAATATGCTTATTTTTAAATTAAAAACTCAAGACTTAGCCTTTTATAAACCAAAGACGTACTGGGCTATATATGCCGATTCTTTATCAACAGTGGGTTTCACAGTGGCGACACCGTATCCTTAGCCAAGGAATACGTGTCCCACGTGGCAGATACGTACCATAGCCATGGTCATGGTCTCCACAAATGGCAGACTAGTTCCCATCGCCATGGCGAGCTATCTCCAACAACATGGCGAACCCGTGCCCATACAACAACTGGCGCACGTTTCCCATCTTTTGTCGAACCCGTGCCCATACAACAACTGGCGCACGTTTCCCAGGTAAATGGCGGTAGACTCATCCTCTTAGCCAAGAGGCATGATCCTCTTGAGCTCAACAAAGGCCAGGATCCTCAGATCCTAATCTCAATTACAGGAATCAAGTGATTATTGACTATATTCACATTCAGGCATAAATGGTACCAGAATGCATGGACTATCTCTTTAGCTTATCGAGTGTAGGAATACTCGGGAACAGGGCACAACACATCACCATAATCATGTACTCGGGATACGCACATGACTGTCCAAGGCACTGATACAGTGACAGTGTAGTCTTAATCATAGGTGGTATGGTACATCTTTGCTACACTATGCTTTACCAACAATCGTGTGCAAAGAGACTAAACCCTGTCGTGATACATATCATGGTAATGATAGGACTGTACCATTGAGGTACCTACTCCGCATACGGTATTTGTCTTGGCCAAGCTGTACAATTGATAGCGGCTATGCCGTTGCAATTGCACCGTTGATAGCGTGCTATGCCGTTGCATTGCACCGTTGATAGCGGGCTATGCCGTTGCAAAAGTTGACCCGTCATCCTAGTACCGTATCGTTGACAGCCAAGGTCAAACCCATAGACTCTAGACTTAAAGCATATCTAAGCCATTTCAAAGACTTATTAGTCAAGGAGTTTAACCTCTATACCTTAGGTTATCAAAGGATAAGGATAAGAAAATTATATCAAGGAGGGGTTTGTGTTTATCAACACTAAATAACAAGTGGATTAACTAGACCAGCTCTATTAGCTCTTGATAACAACATAATTATATTTGGAAAATCACATTGCATGCAACCTAATATATTAAAATCAACATAATTTAAGTAAAACTGGGTAAAGAAGAATGAATTAGAGGTATTGGCTCGCCTGCACCGAACGTGTCGAGGTCTTGCGCCTGGTCTTCCAGCTTTTCTTCCGAGCTGTCCGATTCTATCGCATAAAAGCGAATAATATCAATAAAGACACAAAAGATGAAATATGCATAATGCATGTGGTTAAGGGTGACACTCCTCACAGGGGTTATTCTACCGATTATCTTAGCATAGATCTTCCTACTTATCGAGGAAGTTCTATGCGCTTTTGGCTTATATATATATTGTGTATGTGTATGCTTAAAATGGTACGTATCATTTTATGTTATGCACATTGTTTACTTATGTGGTTTAGACTTATAGTTTTGGACTGCTGTAGAAGTATGACTTTAAGTTATGTGATAATTTCAATGTTTTCATATTTAAAAGAGTATTATTATTATTGCCCTTTATTTGTTATTAATAACTAAAGAAAACTATTTATATTCTCATTTGGACATAAAATAATGAAATAGGTCGAATCATAATTTTACTAAGGTCCAATGTATCTATAATATTTTGCAGGAATATATTCTTATATTTTTAAGATCATTAAGAATTCTAAATAAGTGGAGAACTATATTGTGGATTTATCTAATCGTTAAAATGGTTAGAAATTAAATAGGAATAATAACGGACCTAATTCATCACTCATTAGCATTACTTGCGTCGTCAGGGTAAGAGGTCTGCTGTAGCCGCTTTGAGCTGACTCCACCGTCGGCCGTCGCCAGCTAGGGCAATGCCTCAACGGCCGTCTCGTCGGACCACGCCTCACCCGAGCCGTTAGTCGACATCGAAGCCGCCGTGCTAAGTCGTCATCAAGCCGGAGCCGCCACTGCCCAGCATGCACTGTAGCTCGCCGTGCATGGTCGCCGTGGCCTTGCCGGCCTTGGTCCTGCGTCGGCCTCCTACCCCTTGCTGCGCGCTATGCTACTGCCCAGCACGAGCCGCCCCACGCTGGGCTCCTCCTCCACGGCGTCGTTGCCGGCCGTTAGCCGAGCACACACGCCGTCGCTGCCTCGCTCGTCACGCGCCGTCTCCGTGGCCGGCCGCGCTGCTGAGCTTCGCCTCTCATTCTCTGCAGACGCCGCCCGACAGCGCCGGACTCCACCGCGCCACTGCTCTGCTAGCTGCTCGCGCACCTCGCCTTCGTCGCATGCCCACGGCTGCACCGCCGCAGCTGATTACTTCTCCAGGCCAGACCAAAGCTGCCACTGGCACGGCTGCCGACGCCGGCCTCGGGGCCACCTCGCCGCACGCTACTTGCGTGCTGCAGCTCCGTTGCCGCGGGCGCTCCCGACGCTGCCGCCTCCTGGCGCAGCTGCCGCTGCCCGAGCACGCGTGCCGCCTGCGTAGCCGCCACATGCGCGTCACCGCCCGGCTTGCTCGCCGCCTGCGCCAGCCTGCTCGCGCCGCGAAACCGCTGCGCCCACTCCTGGGCCGAGCCGCTTCATCGGCACTGCCCGCCGCCTGCGTAGCCACCAGCGCCGGCCGCCGCTGCCGCTTGCGCCTGCGCGTGCTCGCGCTGCAGCCTGCCCGCGCCGGCTCCTGTTGCCGCGCAGCTTGCTGCCGCGTTGCTTGCTCCGCAGCTGCCCTGCGCTGCTTGCTGCCGCTCAGCCGGCCTTCCTCCCTTCTCTCCCCTTCTCTCTTCTCTCTTTCCCTCTCTCTCTCTACCCGATGTTCCTCCTCTCTCTATTTCTGTCCGAGCTTGCTCTCAGCCGTGCTCTGCTTTTGCTCTCCAGAAGCTTAACGTGGTGAAGATAAGCATTGGGGAGATATTTAGGAAATTTTGCGTTTTAGCCCTTTCGCTTTGATATAATTTCATAAGGATGTTAAGAGTCTTCACAAACTATAATAAAAATATATTTGAGCTCCATAAATTGTGAGCGTTCCATTTTTATGATTAGTTTTGAGATTTCATGAATATTTATTTCATAAAATTTCTAAATCGTTTTACTATGCTTGCATTAGTCATAATTAGTTTTAGTCTTTAGAAAAATATATCGTGGACGGGTTACTTAGCTGTGAAGTAACCTAGTCGATTTAGATTTTCTTCGTCACGAAGTAATTTAGGATTAAGAGAAGGTCGAGAAATATATTTTTGGGACTTTTACATTTTAGTCCCTATGGTTCTTTAAATACGTAGAAGGGCGTAATAAAAATTAGGTTTCGCTTATTAAAATATCACTAAACCTTTTGTTTGATTTATTTTAATGTCTTAAATTATCTATTTTATGCAAGCATTAGATAATGACATTAGTTACAAATAGGTCCTTATAATCAATGTTCCTTATAATTATCCGAACATACGATTTAATTTACAAATAGGTCCACTGTTATAATTTAATTGATATATGGACATGATTTTATTTTTATATTAATACATAATTTCTTTGAATTTGTTCGAATTTTATTTTAAATAGTCGATTGACTTGTGATTTATTATTATTTTTATCGTAAGTGAAAATGGGGTGTTACAACAGGGCATTGTACAACATGATTAAGGAATGGACATATCTACTCTATCAGTTCAAGTAATGGCAACATAGAATAAAACATGCAATTTCTTAGTTGAAACAAAATAACTTATGTAAAACTAGGTAAAATATGAACTATGGTTTCTACCTCGCCTAGTCCTAGGGAACGATACTCTTCTTTGGTTTCTTTAAATCTTCCCTCTGGGTCCTCAATGTATATTCATGAAAATTAAGATAATATATAAACATATGAAAAAGAGATGATGCATGTATGCACGACTTATTTACGATTAACTGCACCTAGCATACCATCTCTTAATTAAGGTAGCGAGATTTTCTATGTGTCATCATATGCCATGCATGAATATGCCCTTAATTACCCTTAATAATGACACCCATGCTGGAAAATAATTTTTGGAATAAACTAAAGTGCCATAATTATTAATTCTATATAGCCCTTGTGAGTTTTCTTTAATTTTGTCATTTTTACAAGGTTAATACTTGACTTAATATTTTTTTAAGCTGGTCCTAAGTTGGAATAATTTCTGAAAAAATTTGGGAATTTTCAGAGTTCACTACATTTTTTAATAAAGCTTATTTGATTTCTAGCAATATCTTAATAAGGAAAATGGTTTAATTAGCCCCTTCCAATTTTCTAGAGCACAAGATTTAATTTAATCTGAACTGTTATATATTTCCTGGTTCCAGTACCATACCTAGTATTTTCTGGAATTCTTCTAAGATTTTTGGATGTCTTATACTATTTTTAATAATTCACTTTCTATTTTTGGATTTACTAGAAATCAAAAAAAAATTTCAAAAATCCAAAAGACATTACTGGGCTCAGCCTGCTACTGTTTATACCAAGCCCGTTTCTGTGCCACCTAGTAACATACGCGTGCGGCCTATAGCCCATCGACGTGTGCTCCCCTAATAGATGGGCTCGGGGCCTACTGGTCAGTGGGCATGTGCAACGGACAAGTGGGCCTCAGGCCCCACTCGTCAAGTGTCCCTACTCCAGTAACGGAAATACGCCACTTCCGTTGGAAGGCGTATTCTGGAGGAATACATTTTCACTAATCCTAACATGTGGGACAGTGCCCAACATGTCATTGGCTCAGACTAATCTGGCGGGAGGGGGTTTAAATTAACTGTCACGTTGGGTAGGTCCTATATGTCAGTGGCTATTTAGCGATGCTTGCGTACGGTGATGCCAGCGCGCCACCGATTCTCCTAGCATCCTGGCTCAGCTTCGGCAAACCTGCGATGTGGAATTGGCGGCGCTATGGTCCACTACTTATCTGCTGCTTGGTCGAAATAGGATCAGCGAGCGACAGGATAGGACGTGATGGCCAGAGCATTGCTGGCGGTGAACTAAATCGGCGATGCCATGGGCACAGGCGGAGGTAAGCTACGGTATCATGGTGCTACAGCGAATGGAGAGGGCGGTGGCCAATTCGCCGGGGGAAGGAGGTTCTAGGGGCTATCAGGAGTCTACCTGAGGTGGTGTCGAGCTCAAGGAAGGCCTGACTCGAGCTATCACCATGGAGATGGCAGCGACAGAAATATGGGTCACACCGCTCGGGAGCTCCAATGATTCCTGGACAAAATTGACGATAGATCGTGAGAGGCAACCCATGGAGAGACTAGGGGTGCGAGGAATCAACCAACGACTTACCGAGGTGTGAGAAGGGTGAAAGGGGGTAAATTATGGCTCGACAGTGGAGATGGTGTAGAAGGGGCGATGAGGCCAAGCGGTGAGCTTATAAAGGGCAAGGAGGTCCGCGAGGAGAGGGAGAGAAGCTCTGTGGGCGATGGGCTCAAGGGGGAGAGGTGATGAGACAAAGGCGACGTGGAGCAGCGTTGGCTTGGGTAGCGTTGGTGTTGATGACCCACGCAACGGTATCTCGGTGGCAGCTACTAGGTGTGGGGTGCGAGGTGAGCGCCGAGCGGCGACAAGACAACCTGACGACCAGTCACGCGCGATGCGGGCTCACACAGCGTTAGGGCGATCTCCATGGCATGGCTGACAAGGCATGGGCGACACATGACCCAGTATGGGAGAGGGACATGCGTCTTGGCGCGGCAAGCAAGCAATGACCGAGCGGCGATGGGACCGCGTGGTGGTGCGTGAGGTGCGCCTAGTCAGGCGTGGCGGCAGCTGCTGGCAAGGCAGAGGAAAGGGGAGAGAGAGGGAGAGAGGGTGTTGGGCTAACTTGGGCCCTAGATGTGCTGTGCTCAATGGACCAGGCCCAACAAAATTAAATTTGAATTTAAGTGAATTTGATTGAATTGAGGTTTGAGTTTTGAGTTAAAAATTTGAATTTATCGAACGGTGCATAGTAAGTACATTGATATCATTTTTTATTTGAAAATTTTTGAAAATTTAGCCCAAATTTGGGCTGTTACATCTGCTTTGTGCTTATATGCTGAAGCTATGTGTTTTGGATGCAATTAGTTTGGACCAATTGAGGAATTGTGCAGTTGATTTATGGTTGAATTGGAATTAGCTCAAAATATTAGTACTCCACTCTGTTGCATATTGGCATATGGTTCTTCTCGTCTCTTACTCAATCTCTGTCATCAAGCAAGTTCCTGATTGTAAAGTAGCCATATACTTCAAATGATCTTCATTGCAAGGACACAACAAAAACCGTGTGGCTCCTTATGGATGCCACTGCAAGTGGAAACTCTCCTGTGTGATCAAACTATAGGTTTAATCAAGAGTTGTATCAACATCTTTGGACAAGTGTGAGGGCAAGGGATCAACATATGTATTGCATGCTTGATGCTTCAAATGCGGACCTTCAACTTTGGCTTCAGCCTTCAGTCATGGGATGACACAAATGGACAACATGAGTGATAAAAAAAAATTGTAGTTACACTTTTACAAATGTCTCAATTTCTTTTTTATTTTTTTTATTTCAACTGAAAATGTAATTGAATATGATACTTTATTGTTGTACAAATGTTGTTGTGATAATGAGAATTGGTGACTCATTTATGAAAGGATTGTCCAATTGAGGAGGAATGCTTAATTTCTGATATTTCTGATATGTAAATGCTTTTAGACATATATACACTAGTTGTTGGAGCAATTAGAAACTAGTCCTCTCTGAATTGCTATAAACTGACAACATCCTTGCTGCTCAACAGACAACATCCTTGTTGGAAAATACTTGCTGCACAATTGCCTCATAACAGAAAAAAGGCATCCTTGCTTGAACATACAAAAAAAACCATCCTTGCTACAACATAAAAAAAACACCATACTTGCTAGAACATCCTTGCTTGAACATGCAAAATGGATTATTTGGTAGAACATAAAAAAGCATCCTTGCTTAAACATACCAAATAAACATCCTTGGTGGCATGTTAATATTTTATTGTCAGCTATGAAATCTTGATTTTTAGTTCACTATAGCTATCTGGCACAGTACCAGCTATAGAGTCAACAAAAACCCTATAGCTTTTAATGATTGCGACTGCACAATGCAATTTTACATGTTGACAGAACGAGGACAACACATTGCAATTTTAATCACAATCAGAAATCTCGACTACACAAATGTGGACTTCAAAACAAATATTTATCCATGTGCAAGTGAAGACATAGTTTACAACATTTCACAATTATAATGTTTGTAAGCTAAAATTCATACAAGTATATTTACAACGAACAATATGACCGATTTACAATTACAACTGCCATGCCATGGATACTAGTCTAAATACATAATGTAGCTTGTTTCTTGCTCAGTAGAATGCAAAGACCAACAACATCCATTGCATCTGGGTATCTGTGCGGATACCTTGTCTTGATTTCTTGTTTCTTTCACCAATAGCTTATTTCAATATGTGTAGTCTAAATAGCTTGTTTCTTCCACTGGTTATAGTCTTGATACATTGATCCTGGCATCTGTGCTAACAAACAAAACCTATTAGAACTTACACAATTGGAATCTAGCAGCTAAGGCATCATGGCCTTTACCAGCCAGTCCTTAGTACATTTCAATCCATTTGTCCTGCACAATACCTATTCATATTTGTATCAATGAACAGAGGCTGACAATAGTACAAAGCTACTATAACCACATACTCAGATGGCGTAATCCAAATTTGTATCAAGCAAAAAAAGGCACAATATTCATCTAATTCCAATTCAACGAGAAATCAACTGCCAATTCCTCAGTTGCCTTAAATTGATTACCATTTTACTTGTGTCGTGCATGGGGAAGAGGGGGTTAGGACACGGGTAGAAGGGCGGTGACCAGTAGGGTGGAGGGCGCTGGCCGATCATGGTGAGGAGGGCGGTTCCTTGCGCGGGGAGGCGACAGGAAGAGGATGACGACGGACATGGTGAGACGAGGGTTGGAGGGCAATGGCCAGCATGGTGAGGGTTGTGGCGCCGAGTGCGGGCAACCGAGGAGCCAGGAGAGATGCCAGGAGACGGGAAGCCGAATGTCACTAGGGGCAGGGGAGGAGAGATACGAGGAGGAACACATCAGGAGGGAGCAGAGAGAGGACGTGGAGGGGCGTTTTCGTGAGAAAAAGAGGAAGTTAGGGGGTTTTCTTAAAAAACATTTAAGTGGCATGGGGACTTACACCTTGCCTGGCCTGAGACGTAAAAACTTAATCCAACGGTCCTTAGGAAGAGTTAGCATTTTAGCACTTAAGTATCCCCTAAGCACTAGATGCCTCGCCAGTAAGTAGCGTAGACCCGTGCACAATGTGTTGCGCTTTAACCAAATTTGGGCCGTGGTATTACAAGAAGTAATCTAGTTCGACTTGTACGCTCACTGTCAGCTTCTTTTCCACAAACCATTGCTTCACAATAGCAACAGATTATTTTGCAGAAATCCAGAGAGCTTGTAAACGATCAAATGACAGGACTCAGCATCAATGACCCAGAGAGGTTAGGATTTAAAAACATTTATAACGGTAAATCTTGATTTAGAATCGAGTTGAGATGTACTCACGCGATATCCTTCTTTAGACCGAGACATTGGGTCGCAGGCTAATCCTGTTCCAGCGCGTAGTTAGTGATTGATCAATAGGGATCCCTGCCCGATGGATCTGGGTTGGAATCATCCGGTCACCTCACCTGGAACCCTGATACCAAGTTCATCTTAGCTTAACCAGTTTAAACCGTTGTTGACATAGCTAATGTATGTGGTGTATGATTACAACAATCAGATGGCCCTAAATGGCTTCTAAAAAGTATGCTCCAGTGCAGACTAGCAAGTCGTTGATTGTTCGGCAGCTAGAAAACGAAGAATACAACACATGAACTAGTATCTACCATCAATAACAAGTATTAGCTGGCTTTGTACTTAAGTTGACCTCGCAGAACCTACAAACTAAACTAGTCATAATAATGATAAATATTGTCTGATAATGGGCATCATAGGGCAACATAACAAGGTGGCTTTGTCCACATGCACCCATTGGCAACAAAGAGCATTCCAGTATTTCAAGGGCACTTCCTTTGGATATAGGATACTCCATGCTCTTCGTACCTGTTGCAAGATAAATAGAATAGCTTAATAGGTTCCCAAGACGAGCAGGGCAAACAGAACAAAAAAAATATCAAGCTTACTCAGCTTTGGAGAACCACATTTGCTGGAACGACCCAAGAGATGCAAGAATGCTCCCTCCAATCCAAACACTGCACTCCAATTATATCAAAAAGATCGGGTTACTGCAAATCTCCGCATCTAAAGATGAATCTAAGGGTGGGTTCTTTTCAACTTATCTTATCCAGCTTATTTGACTTATCTCGTAACTTCGAGAAATTTTCCGAGATAGCCTCGAGAGCTGGTTGGCCTTTGTGTTTAGAGAGCTTTTAGGCACACTTACGAGATAAAAAAAGACTTAAAAATTAATAAAAAAAGTAAGACAAGTCAAATAAGACACGAGATAAGTTGACTTATTTGTCTTATCTCGTATCTTATTTGATTTATCCCACTTTTTTTAATTAACTTTTAAGTCCTTTTTTTAATCTCGTAGGCGTGTCTAAAAGCTTCCTAAACCCTAAACACAAAGGCCAACTGGCTCCCAAGGCTATCTCGGGAAATTCTCGAAGTTACGAGATACGTCAAATAAGCTGGACAAGATAAGCTGAAAAGAACCCATCCTAAGTTTCACGAGCAATCTTAGCTATTGGTGGGGGTTCAGTTCGTTAGTTGGTATTTGTTTAGTCATTCAGATAGTGAATGGCTTTTTTTTAGCTATGCATCACACACCTTATGTGGATCTAGCTTTCAACAGCCAGGTTGATGCCATGTATTCCACCAGTTAACTGGAGACTTTATTATTGGTATATTGATCGGTCCAACGCGGATTGAAATAGGAGCCGGACCCCCCACACCCACCCACCCACCCACACACCCACCCACACACTCCCCACCAGCACACCGCATGCGCTAATGCTGTCGCAACATCAGTTGGTCAAGATAAGTTAGACTAGAACATGGCGCTCAGCATGTTTCCAAGCTCAAATTTTAAACTAATTTCTAATCTGCAGTAGTTCGTGTTTTAACATTCTCATGCAGTAGAAAGCCTAATATGGCCCCACCAAAAACAGCAAATGGCAGAGTTGTATCTTGCAGTAGTAAAACAATGTTGTCTACTGCTCACCGGATCAGTTGAGCATAGGTCAATGCAATTTGGAAAGGATAGTACTACGAAGGTAAAAGCAAATAAAGTAGTCCAACCTGAATCGCCTCTCCACTGAATTTCCACTTGCCAAAACCTTTACACGAGCAGCATTAGGAGACTCCTGCAATAGTGGAGGTAAAAAATAAGAACAAGCCTTACAGGGGCTAAGAAACCATATTCAAAAGCCTCAACCACAGAATGTCCTTTTGATGAACTGAGTAATCACTACTCACAAACCAAGAGAATCAATTAGATTCATTTTATTCTTCTGTTTTGACCTAGTGAATGAGATAAAGAAAACAATGGCATGCTTAACTCTAATATGTTATTTCAATACACAACGTTGACTATTATTTTTTACAATTATATATTAGAAAGTATTAAAAAAATGATATGGGAATACTTTTGATGACAAACATACCTATATCAATTCGATGTGACAGACCTAAATACTTTTGTGTATATTAGTGGTTAGAACTTTTGAAGTTTGACCACACACATTCTAAAATGGCATTATTCAGAAACATAGTATAAAACGTAATGGTACTGATCCTAATTTGTTTTGAAGGAAAAATGTACCTCCAGTACTTCTTTCTCTAGGCGCTCCTTTAACTGCAGGATTGATGATGAGCCACCAGAAAGCTATCCAGAATACAAGTTTAAAGATGTTAGAATTGTATCAACAAAAGCTAATAGAAGAATTATAGAACTAATATCAGTATTTCACTAAGATTATGCATGAGAACATCTAGAGGAAAGTAACACAATGCAGTTCTAGAACTCATAGGTGTTTACCAGGATGCTACTAAGTAGCTCCTTGCGAATGTCAACATCACACCTATTTACGCTATCAATGACCTGAGGAAGAATAACAGCAATAGCAATTTCAGTAATATGAACTACCAGAAATGCACATCAATATAGCACCCATATTTAACTCACCATCCGTGGAAGGCCACGAACTGACATGGAATCTGCAAATCCATCGATCCCAGGAATAGTCTATTGGTTACAGCATTTGTGTGCAAGTGAAAGAAGACATGTCAGATAGATTCAGAATAGCATCTACTTAAGAAAGCAATGAACCAATTTTGTTCCGAAATACAAAATGTAGTACCAGCACTAGTTATAAATCCTGCCTAAAACACATGTATACAGCAAATACTATCCCTTTCCTCACTCGTATACAGCAAATACTATCCCTTTCCTCACTCCTCACCTGAGAAAGAGATGGATTGAACAGAATATCAGGAATCTTGAATCTATCCGCCCCAACTTCAATAGTTCTGCTCAGATATCAGATAATTAGGTATAATATCTTAGTCAGAACAAGGCACAAACAAAATCTTTACCACAAAACTACAGATAATACTAACAGAGGAAAGGTGGAGATATATCAGTGCATCCCACCACCCTCTTGATGTGCCAATGCACCATGCACCATGCACCAGACCTCAACGGGTCATGAGATAATATACAAAATCTCAGCTTGAAGCTCCATGTACAGTTGGGGGGAATGACAAATATCAGCAAACAGTAACTTCTCAGTCTTTTCCCTTTTATTTAGCCATCTTTTTCTTAGATGTATAGCTTTATGGGCCTAATATGGGCCTTTCTTGTATATGAACTTTTCTTATATGCTCTCTTATACATGCATATATACCAGCCTATTAGCTCCAGATGAATACAAGCTGCCTTTGTAACATGGTATCTTAGCCCAGGCTCTCCTCACCAAACTCTAGCCGTCTTAGGGTTTCCTACAGCCTCCGCCACCGCCACCGGTGACGGCGCCACCAGTCATCGCCGGAGTTTCCTATCTGGTGTCTCCTCTCCTTTCTGGCATCGCTGGCATTCTTCTTCTCTTCAAATTCAGATCCGACTACCGACGCCGCTTCCTCGCGTCACCCGTTCCCGTGGTCAACATCGCCATCCGCACCGATTACCGACGCCGCTTCTCAACGTCCTTCCAGGCCACACTGCTGCGTCAATGCTAGGCCGCGCCACCTTCCGCCGTCTCCTAGCCGTGGCGCTCTGCACAACCACCAGTCAGCGTTGTTGGTCAGATCCAACGCTGACGCCATCTATTCTCGGACCAAACCACCACCACCTTGGGACGCCACCGCCTTCGACCGTTGCCACCATCTTCAAGGCACCACCGCGGCCACCTCCAAGGTCACGCCATCGTCGTTCTTCTTAGGCCGAGCCACTGTAGCCGGCTAGCTCTTCTAGATCTAGATCTAGATCCAAACAAAAAAGAAAAAGTGTTAGCCATTGCAGCAGCACCTCGCCTCTCTGGTCCGATGCCACACCCGTCGGTGATATTTGATGGGACTAACTTCTAGGAGTGGTCCACAATGCTCCGAATCTGCCTCGACAGCCAGTGTCTCTAGGGTCATCTCACCGGGACACGTCCATGTCCACCTATCCCAGCTCGTCCTGAGGAGCTTGTGGTTGGTGCGGATGGTGTGCCAGTTGCCGCCAATGTTTTGGAGGCCTATCAGCAGGTTGTGGAGCAGTACATCGCTGAACTTTAGACCCTTGAGAGCTAGCGCAATGATGAGGCTCGTGCTGTTGCTATCATCACTGCCAGCATGAGAGTTGATCTTGCCATGGACCTAGCCGCTCTCCCCTCATCTCGGGTGATGTGGGAGCGCATGCAGGCTCAATACCAGCCGACCAACGATTCTCTCTACTCTTTGTTAGAGCTGGTGAGCACTCTTCGTCAATAGGAAGTTGATGCCTTCTATCAGCAGCTTACTGATGTGTGGCATCAGCTCAACTTTGTGGCGCCTATCTACGATCTAGACTGCAATTACTGTGCTTATCTCTGAGACCACAAGATCAATGGTCGCCTCTTCAAGTTTCTTCGTCATCTTCGGATAGAGTTTGAGCAGCTCCGTGCTCAATTGCCGGCCCACTCTCCGCGGCCATCTTTGGTGGAGGCACTCACCTTGGCTCGTGCTGAGGAGACTCGTCTTCGTGGCATGCTGTCTTCTTTGTCGATTCTTGTTGCATCTACGGCTCCTACCTCATCACAGTCTACTACCACAACTGCTTCTACTCTCCCAGCACCAACAGGAGGCTCGGTTGATGTGGCGAGTACACTAGTTGTTCGCTGCAATTACTGCAAGAAGATAGGGCATACCATTCAGCAGTGCAAGAGGCGTCCAAATCGTACCAGTCCTAGCACCACTCATTCTCTGGTTGACCCTACTCGTCTGCTGTCCAGGAGGTGACTCAGCGCCTTGAGCATATTCATCGATTCTTGCTGCATCTACGGCTCCTACCTCCTCATAGTCTACTACCATTAATCGCTTTACTCTCCCAAAGACCGATAGAAGGCTTGGTTCAACGTGGCGAGTACACTAGTTGTTCGCTGCAATTACTGCAAGACAAGACATTCCATTCATCAGTGCAAGAGGCGTCCGAATCATACCAGTCTTGGCACCACTCGTTCTCCGATTGACCCTACTCGTCTTTTGACTGCTGTCCATGAGGTGACTCAATGCCTTGAGCATATGGAGCGTCGTATGGATGCCAGATCTTCCTTAGCTGTTGGCAGTGCTAATCTCGCTAGCCAACCTCCATCAAGTATTCAGCCTTGGATTCTTGACTCTAGAGCTTCATTTCATATGACTCATGATCTTACTTTCCTTGAGTCTCGAAGTTCGTCATCTACTCCTATATCCATCAAGACAGCTAATAGTGTAGGTCTCTCAGTTGCTGGTCGAGGAGCTCGACACTACCTCTTTTCACGTTCCTTTTGTCTCTCATGTTCCTCGATATGCAATTGATTTCCGCTGGCCAGCTCACTAATCAAAATTGTCGTATTATTCTTAAGTCTGACTCTTGGTCTATTCAGGACCGCCACACCGGGACTTTGGTTGGTAGTGGCCACCGGCTCCGTGACTCTCCACGTCTCTAGGAACTCGACTAACTTCGCCTTCCTTCTGCTTTTGCCTTTCCCACCTCCAGCAGCCAGTCGTCCACCTCCACTGATGCCACCATCCTTGCCACACCAGCTTTTGCCAGTTTTGCTTAGTGGCATCATCGTTTAGGTCATATGTGTGGGTCTCAGTCTTTCTTCCTTAGTGAGTCATGGTGTTCTTGAGAAGGTTTTCGATGAAACCTCTTTATCTTGTATGGGCTGTAAGCTTGGCAAACAAATATAGCTTCCATATCCTATCAATGAGTCTGCATCTATTTGTCCTTTTGATTCAGTTCACTAAGATGTTTGGGGTCCGGCTTCCTTCGTTTCAAAAGGGGGTCATCGTTATTATATAATCTTTATAGATGATATTTCTCACTTCAACTAGATCTACCCTCTAACCTCTCGTTACCAAGTGTTGTCAGCCTATCAGGTCTTTGTGGCCATGGTTCGTACTCAATTAGATTCCCATTCGTGTTTGTCATGCTGACTCTGCAAGCGAGTATCTTTCAACATCTCTCCGTCAGTATCTTCTTGAGTAGGGTACTCTTTCTCAGTACTTGTGCACCAATGCTCACGCTCGGAACTCTTTGAGTGCAAGCATCGACATCTTCTTGAGACTGCTCGAGCAATGATGCTGGCCTCTTGGTCCCACCTTACTTTTGGGCTAAGGCTGTCTCCATTGCTGTCTATCAAGTCAATATTCAGCCTTTGACTGCTCTTCAGGGTGTTACTTCTATTGAGCGTCTCTATAGTGGGCCACCTCAATACAACCATCTTCGTGCTTTCTAGTGTGTTGCATTTGTGCTTCTCAGGCCTCGTGAGTGGACGAAACTAACCGTTCAGTCTATTGAGTGCGTCTTTCTTGGCTATGAACCTAACCGTAAGATGTATCATTGTTGGGATCCCATTGGCCATCGCATTCGCGTCTCTTGTGATGTCAATTTTGATGAATCACGTTCCTTCTTTACTCATTATCGGTCCCATAGTCCGTCTTTGACTGCTAGGTCTCTTTCTTTCCTCACTCTGTCTGAATGGTCATCATCTTTACCTACACCACCTCCATCAGCTCCACCAGCCCCACCTCCACCGGTTCCACCACCAGCTCCACCAACGCCACCTTCCTTTGTTTTCTCGCCTCCGCAGGTTCGTTTCCTCTACACACGTCATCCACCTCTCTCTAGTTCTCCCTCTCTTCTTGGACCTGCTCCTCAGATTTCTTCTCCTATTCCGCCCTCTCAAGTTTCCTCTCCTACTTCGGAGTCTCCTCCCCCACGGTATGCTCTTCATGATCGGAGCACGATTTCTCGTCTTGATCACTACGGCTTTGCCACTTCTCCCACTTCCTCCTTTGAGCCTACTTCCTATTGCGATGCTGTTGCTCATCCTGCTCGACTCTGTAGCTTGCTGCTTTAGAGCGTACTGAAACTTGGGATCTTGTTCCACTTCCTCTGTCACTCCCATCACGTGCAAGTGGGTCTACAAAATTAAGACTCACTCCGATGGTTCTCTTGAGCACTTTAAGACTCGATTCGTTGCGCGTGGTTTTCAACAGGAGTATGGGCGTGATTATAAGGAAACCTTTGCTCCCGCTCCAGTACTTAGGCTGAATTGCGAGCATTGGCTTCTATGACGGCTGAGGTGACTTGGTTACGGTGGCTACTAGCGGATTTTGGTGTTGTTGTCTGTATGCCTACGATAGTGCAATCTAACAGTCCTAGTGCTATCAATATTGCTCAAGACCTAGTGAAGCATGAGCTCACCAAACATATTAGCGTTGATGCTTCTTATGTCCGATCACAGGTGCAGCAGCAGGCTCTTCAATATGTGCCTTCCGAGCTTCAGATTGAGGATTTCTTCACCAAGGCAGAGACTAGGGCGCAGCATGGCTTTCATCTCTCCAAACTCAATGTCGTGGATCCACCTTGAGTTTGAGGGGGGGTGTGTGTTAGATGGATAGCTTTATGGGCCTAATATGGGCTTTCCTTATATATGAGCTTTCCTTATATGCCATCTTGTACATGAATATATATTGGCCTATTGCCCCTAGATGAATACAAGCTTGCCTTTGTAACACTTTTCACTAAATTTTGAGTTGAAATTTTGTGGCATGGTATATTGATTTAATGTCAATACTCAATATTGTCAAATTTGTTGGTGGCATGGTATATTCATTTTATGTCAATAGTCAATTTTCGTAAAAATATCAAGACGATTTGTACAGTGTGCTGCAGTTGTATGCGGCAGACACACTTGTAGGGACAAGTAGTACATATTTTATCTCATTGGAGAGGAACTGACTAATAAGAAAATAAAACTACTCCTTACTGGAAATAAATCTGTGGCTAAATAAGTTTGGTATCCAACTTACTGTCCATCTGGAAGCTCATATGAAGTTGTAGGAACATTTGCATATGCCACTTCTGCATGAAAATAAAGCAGGGAAAGTAAACACAAAGGAAGAGAATGCCTAAAAGTTAAAACACATAAAATGTACAGGCCAAGTCAATCACTAGAAATACAAGTGCAATATAAGCAGATACGATATCACTCATCAAGTCATCATGTATCCTATTCCATAAATTTTTTTCTCGAAGTCGAAATTTAACATCGATAATGCCAGATACTCATTTCTCTGTTCCATATTCGCTCCGCAAGCCTTCAGTCGAAGGAAGAGCACTCGGTAGTCCCTGTCTAGTGCCTACTCAGATCAGACAATATGCCTCTCTCTTATCATATTCCTAAGTGAAGTCACAGCAGGCTTCCTCATACCACCGAACATACGGACAAATATCGCTCATCATGCAACTATTCCGCATTTTTCCTCAGAGTTGACACGGATAGTGCCAGATACCCATATGTTCCTTATCTCTTTATCATATTCCTAAGTGAAGTCACACCAGGCTTCCTCATACCACCGAACATATGGACAAATATCGCTCATCATGTAACTATCCCGCATTTTTCCTCAGAGTTGACACGGATGGTGCCAGATACCCATATGTTCCTTTCGTATTTACTTGGCAAGCCTATGGTTGATTGGACAGAAATTATTGGCTCCGTTTGGACCCATAGAACAACATAATTTATATTGCAGAACAAAAGATGTGAACAAAAGCAGCCAACTTTGTGGTAGTATTCATATAGTGATTCATCAATTGTTCAGAAGAATAGACATATGCCTCAGAATGTTATACAGATAACTAAATAAAGTGAAAACACAATCAACCAAGCTTCTACATTAATAGAGCAGCGATAACCATGCACATAAAGTAATAGCTAGCACAGAAATATTGTTTTTATTTATACTATACCATCAAAAGCAGTATCTGGAACTCTGCAAACAGACTCCTTGATGTCACTAGCAATAGCTCTCTGATACAGATGAAACATCACCATTAAAGGAATTCAAACAAAATTAAACAATACAGAACAAGAATCAAATATTCTTCAATGAACATACCATGCAGTACAACCTATAACTCTCGGTTGTGTTTGGATAATCAAGATCTACAACCTGAAAAGACAAACATGGAACAGAATTTATATTGTGTTAATTGCCTTACATTCGTGTAAAAGAATGCCAATTATTGACACCTCATTGTGTTTTTGAAATATAAATATATAATAATAAATAAAAATAGCAAAACTCTAGCATTCAAATGTATCAAAAGCTGAACCATAATCATGATTAAGACAATGAATTCAGGCGATTAGAACGGAACAAATGAGTAGCAAGACCACCAAGAAAACTGTGAAAGGCCAGACAAACACTAAGGGCTAAGGAGATCACCTATCATTCCTTTATCTGTTACTATTGACATATTTACACAAGACAACGAATGGGTGGCTGGGTGGGTGGGTGTGTGGTGGTGGGGCAAAGGAGTAATTTCTTGAAATTGAAAATGGTAAGCTAGTCCACTACGCTTGGGAAAAACCTGGAATTACACATATTCTTCATAGGAACAAATACTAGGTCTGTTGGGAAAACCTACTTAGGTGCTAACACTGCCTATCAGGCTCCCTCAGTTTGTGCCACCTGGATCTCCCAGTAACCAAATGCCAATTTGTTAAGTCTTTTTATTGTTGGGTAAATACATTACATTTGCTGCTATTATTCTTTCCTATACTTGTGTTGATTTTAAGCTCAGCAGCTCATTTAATATGTTAAGTTTTAACAAAGGGGCATATTTCAATAGTACAAAGAGTTCTCTTTTCATTTGAAAGCATCACACGAAACAAGGAAAATATTTTACTATCAACATAATTTTAAAGAAACTACACCTTATATTCTCCGGGGCCAACTTCCTTCTTCTTAAATGAATACCTGGGCCTAACCTGCAAATGCAGAAACAGGATATGAACATTTACAAGAAAGACTAGTATACTATCTTAAGCAAGAGAGATGCTTACAACAACGCCCTTGCTCTCTAAGCTTTTCATCATACAGTCAGTTAAAAATTCACCACCGATCGGAGAAGTTGCCACAGACTGCCAAAAGAAACAAGTTAGTAAAATAGTAGGACAAAAGTACGCATCAGAAGAGGCAGGAGTGGAGTCGATGTGTATGCAGGTCCATGTAATACAACTTAACAGCATAATTTAATGCCTTAAAGCAGCTTTGCTTATTCACAATGTCAAGTACAGAATAAAAAGGGAAAAAATCAAAATAATTAGACATATGCAAAAAGTGCAATGTACATTTTCCCTTGACAATTAGCATATTAATAGTACAACACACCTTTTGCAAAAAATGTTAATAGTATAGCAATTACTCAATTAGCATATTAATGTACATTTTCCCTTGACAGTTAGGGTATTAATATAATAACATACCTTTTGCAAAACATAACCATCATGCACGGCAGCAACCACAGTGGAGCCGCCACCACTGCACCAAAAATTACCACATTGTCATATTCCACAAAGGTTCCCATATAAAAGCCCCAAAAGCTGTGAGAACTAAGATGAAATGTATTTTCGACAAATGTTTCACACCAACAGACTCCAAAGCAACATTACAGACCTCAAAATTGAGAAAATCTAATACCATGACTTATAAAAGGCTGAACGAATGAGATAGTTGTACTCATAGCAAGATGATTTTCTCATACAAAGAAGGGGAAGAAGAGCATCAATCAACTCCAGGATAATATTAGAGCTGATCAGTAAAGCATAATAAGACATCCTCATTCCTGATGGTGTGGAGGAGAGTGGAAATACAAGTTGAGGGGGCAAGTTGCAAAACAGGGGATGTGTAGCATCTCTTATTTAAGCTAGCCACATTACTGGATACAAGCCATACAGATACAGGTATAACATCATAATCTAAAGCTGCCAAGATTAAAGTTATCATAAGCACACGACCCCTCCAATAAAAAAAGATATGTCTCATAACTTCAAAATAAGGTATGCACTTCAAGCAAACTAAAAAAGGGAAATTGTTATTAATTATTATTAACAAAAGGAGACCTATTTTTTCTGCGGATGGATACAATACGTGTGCACTGTGCATAACTTATTGTTGCAAAAAAATATATGTCAGAATTCAGATGTTTATATAAAATCAGGCTGAAGGTTCTGAACAAAACAGACAACACAAGATGATTTTATCAGGTTAAAATGAGAAAATGGGAGCTACGATTGATCTATTAAGGAAAATAGTAAGTTTGTTCATCAACTAATCAGGCTACAATGAGAAAGTGGAGCTACATTTGATCTATAAGAAAATGTAGGCTGCAGAAATAAAATTTAATCAAGAAAATGCTCACCTGTCAACCACCAAAGACGTAGCACGTCCAGATGCAAAAGATGTAAGAACCTGACCACCCAGTCAACACTCAACAATTAAAAAATAATAAACTAAATACTAATTGCATCAAAAAGGACTTCTTACAGAGACATACTGCATTTTTCGCTAGGAACAATGCTGGCACTTTGTAGTTCTCAAACATAAGCTCTGCTGCTCTATGAAACAAGAAAAATAACAGTCAGGCTTGAAGGTACTCAGTTCTTTTTACAAATCCATACAAAAAGTTATCCAGAAGGAAGTTCTACCTTGATTTAGCATGGTATCATAACTAGTACAGCAAACAGATAGAGAAAACACTAACATGGCTACTGTAAATGGACAGTTAGCATGGCATACAGCTATGTTTCAAATAGAGAGAGAGAGAGAGAGAGAGAGAGAGAGAGGGAGGGAGAGAGGTTTTTTCAAATGCAGGTAGCAAAAGAGTTCTGTCATGATTAATGAGAGTTATGGAAGATTTATATATTTGTTCAGTAGCTATAACCAGTAGTTGTTCTTTATGTCCTATAACACAACTCATCTAGGCCTTATAACCAGTAGTTGTTCTTTCATGATTTATAATAGTTAGTAATACAGGTATTTTACACAAAACATATATACATACTTCTCTCTTTGATGTCCACTGTTTGTAGATGGTTCTGCTATCAGCATAGGATGCTCCTCAGGATTGATCAATAGCCGCTGCCTGAAATGTAGAACAAGTCAGTAAGTCAGTGTGATGGTAAAGTGGAACATAGCAATAGCTTCAACAAACTATTAGCCACAACATAGAGAGGAAATCCTAGTATTTAATCAGTGTTAGCTAATAGAGAAGTCATAGTGTCCCAATGAACTAAATGAATCAAGTGAGAAAAGAACAGATCTAATCTCATTTGCAAGCATACAAAGGAATTTTACAACAAGTATATTCAATCAGCGCATTATGTCAGGTAAACAAAAAAAATGGTGGTACAAAGCAGTAAGCCAGTAACTACATTCAAATTCAAAGGATGCCTTAAGAGGATGAACGTTGCTGGCTGATTCTTGACGAACAATGTTAAAGAGGAGAAATTGCTTAGGGATCAGAGATGCATCAAGTTAAGTAGATGAATCAACTCACCTGAAAGCATGATTCCATATATTGTCAACAATATCCCAATCAGTAAATGTTCCATCTTTCATCGGTGAAATCACCTTTTTAGTGGGGAAGGGGGAAGATAATAAATAAACAACAGTTAAACAAAATCATGAGAATCAACGTTAATACTTCGAATGTGCAGACACTAACCTCCATATGATCCCTCCTGAATTCTAATTCTTGGCCTACATAAAATTTTCGCTTTGTCTTAGCTTTGTCCACGTCCATAGGCTTGGCTCCATTCTTAGAATCTGATCCAGAGTCAGCCTCCTTCTCTGTTTTGGCTTCATCAGAATCTTCTGTTTGTTCAATTGAACCAACAACCTTAAAATATCAAAACCAGATATCAGGCACAGTTAGCATTTGTGACTGATCAAAATTCCATCACTGATAGCTCACATGCAAATTCCATGAACCAATAAATCATTAAAATTTCCTACCACTGCCACTGTGCAGGCAAAGGAGAATAAAACATGTAATCACTGGGTAGTGATGTTAAATGACCAAACACAAACCCATTTTCTTAGGGCCTATTTGGTTGCCTGGATCTCCTCGGCCTGCCTCATAATGCCATATTATACAGTGTTTCTTGTACCATACAGATGGACATTTTTGCTTAATGGCATTATATAACTTGTTTTCTCATTTCCTCGGGAACAAAGAAAAATAAAAAATCTACTCGCAGAATGCAAAATTAGTCTATTAACCAGAGGATGAAAATCTTTATATATAAAAAAAGATGCTACAGAATCTAAGACAAATAATAAATATTTTCCTGTTCAACAACTTGTACAGAAAAATGTACTTTGCATTTGAAATACAGTAACTATCATCAATCACTTGCCACAGGATCTGAAGGTAGCCTCTAGGATCATCAAGACATCAAGTAGCAAATCCACACAAACCACAATGCAAAAACTTCCAACCCTTGACAATTTCAGTTTTAGTATTTGAGTCACAAGGCATGTACCTGCAGGTTCATCTAGGGGTGTCAAAAGCATCCGAAATATCCGAATTATCAGGCGTCCGAATCCGTATCCGAATCTAATTATCCGCATCCGTATCCGTATCTGAATCTAATTATCCGCATCCGTATCCATACATATATCCAATTATCCGTATCCGCAACAATTATCCGATATACAAATATAGTATGCGAATCTGTCATCTGAAATGCTATCTTATATGCACTATTCGTGAGAATATCCAAATTAGTTGGATGGATATTTATAATGTAATGTGAATTCATAGTTCTTTAGGTGAAATAATATATTATAATGATTAAATACGCTATGCATGAATAATATCCGTATCCGAATCCGAGAATATCCGAATCCGATTCGTATCCGAATACAGGAATATCTGAATCCGATCCGTATCCATTTTATAAATACGGATACAAATATGGTTTGACCACTGTCCGATCCGTATCCAATCCATCAACACCCCAAGGTACACCTCACATCAGCCAACACTGGTAACTCCAAACTGTGTGGGCCATGACACAGGCATGCAGCAATAAAAAAACTCCACCATAAACTAACTCTGTTGTCAATAGTTCAAAGCTTTTGCATGCACAGTGTTGAAATCAAATAAAGGTGAGTGCAGGTCTTATCCGTGGATCTATTCAAGTTCTGAATTCAACCTGACCTTCTATTGTCATGTGCATTTCTTTTTCTGGGGTACGATCTGCAGCTCAACTAGAGCCATGAAACAAGAGGCTGGAATTGTGTCTGCTGTAAACTTCATACATTCATCCACCCCTACCAAAGTCATAAAAAAACTGACAGGTATCAGCTACCTAGTACATAGATGAAGACAGGTGATACACTAACACACCGTGTTTGAAATTAGAATTCCAAGTTAACGACCTAAGATTAACAGCTCAAAAGCCTGACATGTATCTTTAGTATTTAGCATGAAGTCAGGTGATACACACTGATAAGTCATGTTTGAAATCAGAATTGAAGTCGACGACCGAAAAATAAAGCTCAAAAACTCGTCAGGAACGCACTGAATCGCCAGTACAAGACAAACACCTGCAGGAATCAGAATTGCACTGCACACAAGATTAGCTAGCACCAACTGCCCATTCCGACACCAATTCCACGTCGGAGCATCAACACAAGATAACTTTCCCGACAATTCCTCGACATCTCAGGAGCGCCCAAATCTGAACCCCCAAAGCATAAACCGAAATCTGCAGGATTTCAGGGCAGGGAAGGAGCATCTCTATCTCACCGAGGGGAAGACGGCCTTGGGGGTGTCGTCGCCCGCGTAGCCCGCCTTGCAGCTGTACGAGCCCACATCGATGACGATCGCCGAGACCTCGTCTGCACGAAATGGAGGCGGTGGGTGCGAGAGATCTCTAAGGTTTAGGGTTTGGCGGGGACGGGAGGGCGAGAGATCTTACCGCCGCCGTACATGAATGGACCTGGGACGGGAGGGCTCCCGCGGATGGGGGCAGACTCTTCCTCTACGGCGCCGGCGGCGGGAGGGCTCGACGGCGACGGGAGGAGGGGGAGGACAGAGCTCGGGAGGGGAGGGAGGAGGCCCGTGAAAAGTTATCCACGGGCTTAATTCCCCACCGTGCACGAATCTGAACCGTAGACTTCGAAACAAAGGGACACGATCCAACTTTCGCTTAGGATCTAATGATGGGATACAGTTAGGCCCGTTTCACACAGCTCTAGCTCCCAGCTCCGTTTCAGATACGAAGTTTATAGATTAAAATAAAGTGACTTAAATTTATATTTTTAGTTTAAAATGTAAATAAGATGACTCACCTAAACATTCTTAATGTACTCACTGTTAGACAACCACGCTACCGAGTGTAGTCCGAGGTCGTCGATTCACACGCAAGACAATCACAGATGAACACAGATGTAGGAGGAGGGAACGATTTTTATTGCTTTCTCATGTACGTACAATAGGGAAACCCCTCCTCCTTATATAGAGCACTTCTAGAGTTTCAGCATGGGCCAATACCGGGCCTTCGTGGGTCGGTCGGTTTCTCAACACTCCCTCTTTGGCCTTTGCCGCAAGATGCATATGCCTCATTAAAACTCCATAAAAACCCAGTGGAAAAAATTTGGAGAAAGAGTACATAGCATACGCCTTGTACTGCACGAATTGCCTTGTTAAAAACCTTATGTGAGAAACTTCTGTGAAAACTCACTAAGGGAAAAAGAGTACAATTCACCCAATTTTCAAGTCATCTTCATGACATTCCTTTGGGTACTTAGACTACATGTCTAATATTTACTTTGTAGTATGTGAAGATTCTTCCCCCTGAAATCTGCACTTCTCTAAGCCTTTTCATTCCAATTCCCTTCACGCACCTTTCGAAAGTAGATGCTGGGAGAGACTTAGTGAATAAGTCAGCTAAATTCTCGCATGACTTAGTGTGCAATATCTTGATCTCGTTCGTCTTATGCATTTCATGAGCATAGAATAACTTGGGGTTAATATGCTTCGTCAGGTTGCTTTTCACATAGCCCATTTGCATTTGAGCAACACAAACTGTATTATCTTCATAGATTATTATGGGGGTTTGCTCAATATTCAGTCCACATGACTTCTGGATGTGGTGAGCCATTCTTCGAAGCCAAGCACATTCCCGAGAGGCTTCATACAGGGCAATTATTTCAGAGTGGTTTGTAGAAGTTGACACAAGTGTCTGCTTGGACGACCTCCATGAGATGGTCGTCCCTTCACAAAGGAAAACATACCCGATTTGTGACTTGTCAGTATGCGGGTCATACAGATACCCTGCATCTGCATAGCCAACTAGATTCAATTCTTGATTCCTTCCATAAAACAAGCCAAGATCCTTACTTCCTTAAAGGTATCTAAAGATGTCCTTGATCCCCTTTCAATGTCTTTTGGTTGGCTCTGCACTGTACCGAGCCAGCAAATTCACGGCAAACGCAATGTCCGGCCTAGTGCTGTTCGCAAGGTACATGAGCGCACCAATTGCACTTAAGTATAGGGTTTCTGATCTCAGGACTTCCTCCCCCTCTTCTCTAGGCCTATATGGGTCTTGGTCTGCTCGCAGTGACCTTCCGACCATTGGGGTTTTCGCGGGATACGTCTTTTCAAATCCAAATCTCTCTAACACCTTCTGGGTGTAGGATGATTGGTGTACTAAGATTCCACCTTGGACATGCTCGAGCTGCAGGCCCAAGCAAAATTTAGTTTTTCCCAGGTCTTTCATTTCAAATTCAGACTTCAAGTATGAGCAGGCTTCTTCTATCTCTTTCTTTGTCCCGATGAAGTTCAGGTCATCCACGTAGACAGAGATTATACAGAATCCATTCGGGGATCTCTGTATGAATACACAGGGACAATCTTCATTGTTTGTGTAGCCCTTGTCACAGAGAAATTCACTCAAGTGGTTATGCCACATTCTTCCTGACTGCTTGAGTCCATACAGTGATTTCTTAAGTTTCACACTGTATAGATTTCTATTTGCTTTATCTTGGTTCGGGACAGAGATACCTTCTAGGACTTTCATGTATATGTCCGAATCCAAGCTTCCATAAAGATATGCCGTTACAATATCCATCAATTTCATTTCCAACTTCAAGTTGACTGCCATTGAGATCAAGTACCTAAAGGTTATTCCGCCCATAACCGGGGAGTAGGTTTCTTCATAATCAACTCCAGGATGTTGAGTGAAACCTTGAGCAACCAGCCTTGCTTTGTACCTTACAATTTCATTCTTTTCATTCCTCTTCCGAACAAAGACCCATTTATGACCTACGGGGTGACTATGGGGAGGTGTTCGGCATACGGGCCCAAACACCTCTCTTTTGTTCAGAGAGATCAATTCAGCAGATATTGCCTTCTTCCATTCTTCCCAGTCCGGCCTTTTCTTGCATTCTGCCAGAGATGCAGGCTCAGGATCGTGGTCGATGATGGTGGCAATTTTCTTTGCAAAATATGCATCTACATTGGCTGTTGCTCTATTCATAAATTCTCCCGTTAATACATAATTTATGGCCATTTCATCATGGGGTGCTTCTTCTTGCACTTCTACATGCCTTCCTCCGCTATTTCCCATCGCGGGGGCAAGTTCCTTTAGCTTTTCTTCGCCTATGTGTGCGTACACATTTTCGCCGGTGACTTCCTTCGGTGGAAGGTTCAAGTCTGGTATTGCCCTTTCCTCGGGCTTCTTTCCAGTGCCAGGTCTCAACTGGCTCCCCTTCTTTCTTTGGGCATTTTTGTGATAGGCTGGGGTAAGTCCCCTTGCCCTTCTTTCCCCGGACGTCTCCGAGTATTTCGGGTTTGAGGAGCCAGAGTTTCTGTTCTCTTGTTTTTGTTTGGAGGCCTCTGAACGGGATTCGGGGTACCTTCTATTTTCTTTGGTACTTCAACCCTCTCTGGTGCATTTCGAGCATGTACATGCGACTTGACCACGCTCTTCAGATCACAAAAATGATTAGGCAGTTCATTTGCTAGGTTTTGCAAATCAATTATCTTCTGGACTTTTTGATTTGCTTCATTAGTGCGGGGGTCATGTGCGGGGATACCAGTGGAATGCCATATGATTTCTCGATATTTTTCATCCAAAGGTTGATTTCCTCCCTAATGACGGAAATTATCCTCGTCAAAATGCATCAATGAACAGGCCGTATGCAAGTCCCGGACATAGGTTCCAAATATCGGATGATAGATGCACTTTCAAATCCGACATATATCCCATGTTTACTGAGTGGGCCCATAGCGATCATTGTGGAGCCGGTATCGGTACATATACCATGCATCCAAATTTTCTAAGATGGAAAAGTTTCGGTATGACCCCTTGCACTAGTTGCATTGGTGAATGGATGTTGTAGGCTGATGGTCGGAGATTGATGAGTGCTGCTGCGTGCAGGACTGCGTGTCCCCAACAGGTGTTGGACAAGTTACAACTCTGCAAAAGCGGCCGGGCAATGAACTTAATTCTTTTGATCAAAGCCTCTGCTAACCCATTTTGCGTGTGGACATGAGGTACGGAGTGCTCAACTGCGATGCCTAGTACTGTGCAGTAATCATCAAATGCCTTTGAAGTAAATTCTCCGGCATTGTCCATTCTAATGGACTTCACGCGATGATCGGGGAATGTATTCTTAATCCTAATGATCTGCGAGATCAGTTTTGCAAAGGCATGGTTTCTGGTGGACAATAAGCAGACATGCGACCACTTCGAGGACACATTAATGAGCACCATGAAGTACCTAAATGGTCTTGATAAGGGCTGAATTGGACCGCAAATATCCCCTTGGATGCGTTCTAGGAATGCGGGGATTTCATCTCTTACTTTCATAATGGATGGCCCAGTTATTAATTTCCCGGTGGCACATGCGGGACACACAAAATCTTCTTGATTTGGAAAATTTTTAACATTCAAGTTATGGCCTTGCGAGTTGTTTACTATATTCCTCATCATTCTAAGACCAGGGTGGCCTAGGCGGCAATGCCAAAGGGAAAACAATTCAGAGCTTCTAAATGCAGTCTTCAGGGAAGTATACACTACGGGTGCATTTATTCTTGTGTAGTACAACCCAGTTTTATATGAGGGAAATTTCTCTACTACCATCTTTTCACATCCTGCATTCTTCATGATGCATAGATATTCTTTGCCATTTTCTTCAGATGTTTCTACGTGAAACCCATTGGCACGGATGTCTTTGAAGCTTAAGAGAGTTCTTGTAGATTCTGGGTACAGGAGTGCTTCTTCAATGTTCAGGGTAGTACCCATAGGCAGTGTAATTGTGGCTCTTCCGGAGCCTATTATACATGAATTCCTGCCTGCGATTGTAGTAATACTTCCAGTGTTCCTTGTGATTGACTGGAAGTACTTGGTCTCTCTCAAGATGGTGTTTGTCGTGCCACTATCGACAATACAGATTTCCTCCATTGGGCGCTACACAAATTCTAGTAAGATACAATACAATTCCAATCAAAATAGTGGCATAATTATTGCTTGCAAAATAGAGTACTAAAAAATAGACTGCATGTCCAACCATGAGAAAAATAATAGTTTTGCTCTTCTAGAGCTTACAATTCATTATTCAAATGTTCATAAATGACTACCATCATCCAAAATAAAAGAACTAGAAAATGATATTCATGCACTAAATCGATTCAGTGAAGAGGGCGTCCACTTCTCCCTCGATGTCATCAACAGAGGTCTTCTCCCCTTCATTAGGTGGGGTTGTGGTGTCAGGGGCATCCAAGGCGTCATCGTCGTCTGCCATGGCGAAGTGTGCCTTGGCTTGCATTTTGCCCTTCTCCTTCTTCTTTGCTTGGAATACAGCGACGACTTCTTTGGGTTCCCGGCAAACCTTCGACCAGTGTCCCCAAGTGCCACAACGGAAGCACGTCTGGTTCTGTTCTCCATACGGCTTGACCGGTGACCTTTCTTTGTCATTTGACTTCTCTTGGACATTAGGCTTTTTCTGGGATGTTTTCCCTCCCTTTCCTCCTTTTTTGCCCCTATTCCTTTGATTGGGCTTCTTTACTTTGTAGCTATTGGCATTGACTTCCGTGCCATTGCCCTTTCCTGGTTGCGAGACAAAGTTCTCGCGAAGAACTTCGTCCTGCGATTCCGCAACTTGCGTCACATCGATGAGTTCGCTATACTCCTTGTATGTGTCCTATCGATAGGTGCGGGCAACCTGGATAGCACTAGGGTGGAAGGTAGAGAGAGTTTTCTCAATCTTTTCTTCGTCTGTGATCTTCTTGCCACAGAGAGTGAGATTGGTACAAATCCTATGCAAAGCGGAGTTGTACTTAGCCACAGTCTTATAGTCTGCAAATCTCAGGCGGCTCCAATCCTGCTGTGCCTGGGGCAGGATAGTGTATTTGAGCTTTTCAAATCGCTTCTGGAGTGCGTTCCATAGCTCAAGTGCACTCCCCTCAGCCATATATTCATTCTTCAAAGTGGCTAAGAGGTGGTGCCTAAGAAAATGCAAAGCCTGATCATTCTGCTCCGGCGTAGGTTGCTCATCCTTCGAGGACCCTAGGCCGATGGCAGATCGGAGCTTCTTGCTTCCGAGCATGATCTTTACATCGGATGCCCACGTGAGATAATTCTGACCATGCGGGGCCAGTTCCTGGAACTCACGGTTCACGATGCCTGTCATCTGCATGTTCATTAAATTCTTTTATTAGATTACTACGTATAATCCGGATGATGGTCGTCAAATTTTAATTTTTCATGGATTTCAGTAAACTAAAGCAATAAATTCATGCAATCATGTTAAAATTCATAGATAAGCATGAAAGCAGTAAAAGAGAGCTTCAAATTCAAAATCGGGACTAAAATTCAAAATCCCGAGGCCCTTTTTATGCTAGGAAATACATTTTCTGTAATTTTAGCAATTTCCAAGGAGGGTTCTGTAAATTTCAGTGTTACAAAAAATTTGCTATGTAATTCTTATATTTTACAGAGGCCTAAGTGAAAAATCCAGTGGCCCACGACCCCTTCTTATTTTTCTTTTTCCTTTTCTTCCCCCCTTTTTCTTCTCCCGGGTGGCCCACTTCTTCTTGCGGCCGACTCCTTTCCTGGGTCATCTGCGATTGGCCGGCCCACTTCTTCTTCTATCGGCCTGCATGGCCAACCCACCACGTCCCCCTTTGCATCGGCCTACATGGCCTATCCCACTGTGTCCCTCATGCCCAAAGGCCCGGCCCATCCTCCCCCGGCTAGGGTTTCCAGTCGCCGCCGCCACCGCGTTCGTGCGCGAGGAAAAAGGCAAGCGAGGCGGCGGCGCTTCCAGCCGGCTTCAAGCACGGCGAGGTGGCTTCGGGCGGGCGGTGCTGCTGGCCGGCTTCAAGCACGGCGAGGTGGCTTCGGGTGCACAGTGGACAGCAGCGACGCGCTACATGGCGGTGATGACAATACAGCAGTTGGCCGCCGAAAGCGGCGTCGGGCGCGGGTTTCATACGTGGAGCGCGAAGGCGCGGCCGGGCGGCGTGGGGCTCGTCGCGTGGGCTTGGCGGCGGCGGCGCGGCGGCGCGAGGCTCGTCGCGTGGCGCATGGGCGGTGGCTCGACGACGGTTGCATGCATGATCGAAAAGGCGGCGCGCGGCCCGAGACGCTTGCATGCACGCTTGCTGTCGCTTACGCGCATGGTGGCGGGCTTGATGTATGGCACACGATGGCCGGGCCGAGGTCTTGCGCCGCGTGCGTGGCGGCCGGGGGGGGGTGGCGTGCTCTGAGCACTCGGCGGTCGGTGTCAAGGGCACACGACGCCGCCTCATTACCCGTCCTTTTCTATTACTAATCTATTAAAAAATAGATCTAATGCATACATTTTCAATTCCACAGATTCAATTTTTCTTGTACCTTCATTCTTCGTGAATCGAAGTAGGGATTCGACGACTGTCGCGTAGGACAGATCGACTGGTCCTGACTAGACCTGCCGGCGTGATGGCGATTCGATGCTGAATTACGTCGATATCGTCGTTCGATCCCTCCGGCGTCTTGCGGTTCCTCGAGCGTCGTGCGGATAACGTGTTAGACAACCACGCTACCGAGTGTAGTCCGAGGTCGTCGATTCACACGCAAGACAATCACAGATGAACACAGATGTAGGAGGGGAACGATTCTTTATTGCTTTCTCATGTACGTACAATAGGGAAACCCCTTCTCCTTATATAGAGCACTTCTAGGGTTTCGGCATGGGCCAATACCGGGCCTTCGTGGGCTGGTCGGTTTCTCAACACTCACAACTCCAGCTCCATGAATTTCCAAAGCTAGAAATAAGGTGTTCTACCAACTTCACCAATTTTGATGGAGCTATGCCAAACCGGGCCTTACACGATGTTTGGCATACTTTATGGGAGTATCCGGTAAACATGGAGAGATTTCTTAGGTGGGATAAAATTTTATAAAATAAAGGAATTTACACAAAAGAGTAAGGCACTTTATATATCTTCCTTTCAAGTTGTGTCCAATTTGCTAGTTTCATTTTTTATTTAATATATTGACATGTATCAATTATCATGGTTCACACCGTTGTTGTTGGGTTGTAATGTGGACATGATCAGGGTTTAACCTCTGCCAGATCAAATATCGGTCCCATGTTAAAGTTGGAGGGTACTCGTCAGGCAAACAAAAGTGTGGTTCCTGTAGGCTTTGTGCAATCTCTAATCATTGACACGTCATTTTTTTTTTTGAGGAAATCGAATACGCTGAAATAGAGAAAAAGGAAAATGAATCTTTTCAAAATTTAGAGGTCAATATAAAAACCACTTTTGCCATTATTCATATGTAATATGACAACTCCATATGACCTCCAGTGACCTGCACAAGCGCAAGCATGTACATTTCCCACAGTCCCCCCATTTATATGCATGGTACTTTGAATCCAACAGGGAAAATGCGGTTGTGATATAGGAATGAAAACTTTATTCCACTCTGCCTTTCACTGGACATGAGCAAGGAGGAGGTCCTCATCGCAGAACCAGCGCCAAGACGTAGCGGCCGAGCGTGCACGCTTTGACCCCTGCCTTCGGGCTTCGGCTGCCGAGCGACAGCACGCGCGCGCCCGCGCTCGCGCCCGCGCCGTCCACGCTGCGCCTGAGCTGCAGCAGCTCACGTTGCGCCCATATGCGCCGGCGGCGCCGCCAAGTCTTCTTCTTCAATGCTAAGTTCTTCTCGGCAGCTCCCATGGCGGCCACCGCGGCGACCAACTTTGGACCGCGCGATTGGGGGCTGACGGAGGGATACAAGGGCTGCACTGGACAGTGGTGGCGACTGCTGCGTCCACCCCTGGCTGCTCGCACATGCGAGCCAAGCCCGCCCGATACGTAGGAATGGCTCGCATGAGCATGGCCAGGGAGACACGGGAAGGTTGGTGGCGATTGAAGCATCTTGGCTTTAAATATACCCAAGTTTTGGTAATTAATGACAACAAGGTGTTAGTGATATGCTCTAGAGGCAACCATGGAGATGATTGTATTACGTCTATGTTTATGTACTTTTGAATAATGTATTATCAGTTTCATAAATAAATATCATTTACATTGTTCATCGAGTACCACATGGTTATGAATCACATTGTTAATGTGATGTTATTCTAAATAGTCCTTGGTCTCGTATCATTATGTGGAATAGTAATGATTTAACCAGCACATGTATTGATTGATGGTAATATTTCACATGAAATAGACATAGAGATATCAAATCAATAATGTGGATACATGTTAGAGAATATGGTATTAGATAGACCCATCCCGAGACACTGCTATATCGTTATTTTACATGTGTCATCAGTGTCTCGAGTGGTATACCTATATGATCCTTACACTTGATATTGTCATTGAGTCTCAACATACGTTGTATACTTTGGGGTTATCAACCGCTATACCGTAACTGCATAATAATAAAGATAGTTTTCGGGTATGTTATGAAACATATATGAGGTATGAGTGATCAAGATAGAATTTATTCTCTTCGATAACGGTAGAGATATCTTTAGACCCCTCGATATGGTTGGATTGAAAAGTGGATGGCCATGCCAATGAGATTAAAGAGTTAATCATGGTTTTAGAATCCATCGCAAGATCGAGTGAGGCTCAAAAGGAAGGTGGTCCAACACGGTTGGGCTTGACCTCAACATGGACTGGGGGAAGCAGCAACTTCCTAAACACCACGGTGAAAAAGAATTGTGTCATTGTGTGGTTTGCATCTCTTTATTTCTCTATTTACTTGTGCTCATTGTTGTAATTCATATTGATATTTTTACTACTCTACCTCATATACTAGTTGTAATATCTATTGATAATTAGTTATTCAAATATACTCTTGTGCATATGAGATTTGATTGGTAAGCACTTGTGATCACTTTGATTGTAACTTGACTAACTCACAAGTGGAACTAACTAAAGAAAAGTTAAATTGTTGGACCACCTATTTACCCCCTCTTGTTAGTCATCCTAAGACCCTAAATCAGGGCCAACCATGTAGAAAGGTTTGTGTTTTTTCATCGATGTAAATATTTTCCTTTAACTATTTATACAATTTTGATTAATTACCATGTTGTTTTGTATATTATTCATGTATGTAGCATGAAAACTACATTCATGTCATCACTATGTTTTTGTGAGACTATAAGGTTCAAATTAATATTGGATACAACAATTGCCATGATTGAGAATAATGTGGAGGCAACTGTGCTAAAAGACAAAATATGGAAGCACATATAGTCATGGGGGTGCTTTCAAAATTTTTGATGAAATGTGTTGCTCAACCTGATCGTACAGAGCAGGAGAAAGGTGTTTTGGCCACCTACAGAGACACACATGACATCCATTGCAAGGACGAGCTAATTGCAGATGTAACACTAATCCCCTACGCAGATGAATACTTGGTTGACCCTAAGAATGACGTGAAGCAGCATAAAAGGAGGGGAGTACTAAGTGATATTCAAGAACTTGGGCAGGAGACAACAAATTGATGCATGCAATGCAGCTATGATTATGAGTTTTGAGGTATTATTTATGCAATGCTCTCTGTTTCATCATCCATATTTGTTAATTGCGACGTTGTATATACATCTTCTTAGTTTTCTATGTGATTTATGTAGAAGCAATAACTAGCAGGCTTGATACGTTCAGCAAGGAGAAGAAAGAACTTCTTCATGGCAATCATGTAATGGAACTTAGTTCCTTGGTGGCACTCATGTAGTGTATTCAACACAATTAATATACTAGGCTTCTTTCATGTAGCATATGGCTCGGCGACATGCGACCTTGTGTGCTAACTATGTCCTTGAGGACTGTAAGAGGCCTTGTATGACTTGTTATGCATATCTTTAGGGGGATGCAACCCTTTATCATGCTTATTTATCCATTCTGGTCTTTAATTAGAAAATATGTTGTATTATGATACATTATCTTATTATTGCTCATTTGTCCTTAATCATATTACTTATTGCATATATATATGGATCAATGTTTGTTTTCATTTTTATTGCAACCATAATCCTTTATTGAGCTTGTGTTTTATCAATTACTAAAAGGGGAGAGATTGCGAACAACTAAGTCCACATTTTGATGAAGTTTGAGATTCCTAGCAATGTTGTTTTCTAGTGTGATGCTAAGACCTGCTATATGTAACTTTCTAGATGGAAGTTGAAATTTAGTTTTCATTAAATTTTTTTGAGTTGTCAACTGTCTGCTGATTTATCAGAACTTGCATGTGTGAGTTCTTGTCAGCCAACCTATAGTGCTTAGTTTCTAGTGATCTTGTATTTCTCAAATGTGATGCTTTTAATTTAAGGCATGCTATTTGTAACTTCCTAGATTACTACTTACAAGTTGACATTTGGTTTCTGTTCGGAGTGGTTGAGCTGAATGAATAAGCTAATTGAGCTGAATGAATAAGTTGTCTGGACTTCAAGAGGTTTTTGAATCTACTTCTCGAAGTTGGTCTGCTTCATTTATATTATTTTTAAGAGCTTTTAGAGGTTGCTTCATAATAAAAAAATGATTTTAAAAAGCCAAAATGTTTAGCTTTTCAATTCAACTTGGCTTAAGTTTTAAGCCTAATCCAAACTAAAACGAATATGATCTATATGTTGGTTTATGATAACTTGTGTATATTTGCAGCCATGGCCACAAAAATACTATGCACATTATACAAAACTAACTTAGTTCATTAGCAGTAGCATTTTGGGACACCTAGATGCTAAATTAAGCAAAGGGATTCAGCTAACACAGCTATGACTGTTATAGTGGATTTAGCGGATTGCAATTGCCCTTAGCGCTTAGCCCTAATAGTGGCCGCTATGGCTCAAGACCATTGATTTATACATGTATGGCTTGATTGTTTTTGCCTTTTTTGTATGTGTATATATATAACCATTGATTTACACATGTATGGCTTGATTGTTCTCAGCATTTTTATATATGTGTGTATATGCATCCATAAATATATGTACGTGCTTTCATAAAGCACATATATCTATTACATTGGATGCTACCTACATATCTATTACATTGGATGCTACCTACATTTTGAAATATTAGTCATTTTTTACCTTTACCAGTCAGTCCTCATAATCTTCAATCGATATATTTTTTGTATATTTTGATTAATCATATTAGAGTGTTATTGTTAATTTATCATAAAAAATACTCTCATGGTGGTATACTTTCACAACATTATATAATTGCATTTATCTAAATTTATTGGTCAAAGTTTAACCTTGGAGATCATGAAAAGTCAGCAATGCCAAGTATTTCAAAATTGAGGAAGTGTACGTATGCATATGTACTGTGGTGTGTACATATATGTATGCATATCTCTACTCCTAAAAAGGCTGTTGTGGTGATGAGTGATGGCTCATCAAAACAATCTGAACTATTCAATTTAATGTAACGGATGCCCACACCCCGATCCGTGTCCTCCTCTCCACCAATCCACACGCGAGCGCGTCGACCCCCGCCCGTCTGCGTCCCACCGATCCACGCCTCCTCCTCCTCCTCCTCCACCAATCCACGCGTGAAGCACGGGCCCTCAACTAGTATAAATCAAGCTAGCTGAGAATACTAAATTTATTTATATATCAACATTATTAGATATTGTTGACGCAAAAAGTGGTCTTCACGCCAACACACGTGGGCTTAGGGAGTTGGATTCCCGACAGCACCGGAAGCAGGTTCAAACGCGTGCCAGCCGATTTAATCTACAATCGGCAAGAGTATATGCAATCAGCTTTCAAGTTGTCGATTGGATCTATAATATGATGAATCTACAATACTTGGAAATATATTGAGTAAGGCAATATGTAACGAAACTATCGGCTTAGATCAGATCTAAACCAGCCATTCTAAAGATAAACAGTCTACTGCTAAGCCAACAAAATCAACAAAGCAACAGAAAGAGGGTAAACAGACTATCAACTAGCCAACGATATTGTCTAGCTGATAGAACGAAAGGATAAACAGACTATCGACAAATAGCAAGCTATAAGCCAATAGAACAAGGGGTAAACAACCTGCTGTCAACAAATATGTTGATCAGCAGAAAGAGGGGTGAAACCTAACCCTTGGTTGAAACGGCAATGCGCAGCAATATCAACCAAGATAGTGTTTTGACCGAAAACTGATGCAAGCCCGTAGATCGAACTTAATTAAGACAGTATTTACTTGCAAGAACTCCCAGGTTGTATCTCGAAGCCGATCAAAAGGCGATGCGTAACAAGTCTATCGACATCTAAATACGACGAGAACTACTACCAATGCAATGAAAAGTAAAGAACAGGTAAAGAATAGATATGTTGAATTGATGTGTTGGTCCCTTTACACGCCCTCAAGGGCAAACTATTTATACAGACCCTTTAAACTTGACTCTAACTAGGGCTCTCGTGACCGACACAGACTCGATTTTATCTTCTATACTCAACTAACTATTCCTAATATACTGGGATCTTAGCCGATCCGGACTCAGTTTCCATCTATATCTTGTTAGCCGATCTGGACCCTTCCATATTTATCTTTTAGCTGATTTTGGGCTGCCATAGCACTTGTTCCAGCCCGTTTTCCTCAAGGCCCAAGCCGATTTTTAGCCCATCGACTTTTCGCCAAATTCTGGTGTCAACAAGCAGTGACAACTAATAAAATTTTTGTGTTATGTAAGTTATTGTGGTAGAACTAGTTCATAATGGTTGCATGCACAATTGGACCACTATTACCTGATAAAAAGTTTTTTTATTTTTTTGTGGGAATTTACATAACATAAAGCTGTAAGAGCAATGTTTTAATATGTGATTGCAATGTAAGATAGCTTTTGCTTTTTGTGATAGCTCTATTGCCCGCGACACCGTTATAATCGGGATTTAAATCATTAATCATTAGTTATAGGTTTAATTAGATAGATGCTACAGCTCAATTGTTTATTCGAGAATTACCACCTCTCAATCGGAAAATGTAAATTTGCCACTGCTCGTTGTAAAAGTTAGATCCATGCCCTTGTGTGAATCTCAAAGCACCTTTCTAGCTCAAATGCTTAGTTGACAGCATTTTCGGACCATTTTACCCTTCTTATTCCTCCTCCCTTCTTCCTCTCACTGCCCTGACTGACAGTGCAACCAGAAAAAGGAAGAAAAAAATCTCATTGCTACCTGAAATCCTGAATTGCATCTCACATAGCCAAACAAAGAAGCAAAGACTGAATTAATATGTGGTTGGATTTATGACGAGCAGAAGAAAACGAAGAAGCTTTCGCTGCAAAAGGCGTTGTTTCTAAAGAATAAAACTAGGAATCGTTTGGGTTCGATGAAATTTTGCATAATCACATGTCTAATTATTAGAAAAGACACAAACTTTGCAACACACAAGCATTTCCTTCTTCCCGGAATCAAAACCAACACCAAGGACAAGGATCACAGCCCAGATCGGCCACCCTTACCTACTCGCAGCTCTCGCTTGTCCTGAATCCATGGCTTCCCCGCGGTCTGTCCATCACCTCAGGTCCTTGTCCCCCACCCCAAGCAATTGGGGACGAAGGTTCTAAAGCCAAAAAGAGAATGCGGGCATAGCCAAGGCCACCTGTTGTGAGGGCCTTAGATATGGCGATGACGATGGTTTAGACACCAGTTTCTAAAAGCAGGCGTTGTTGGTGGCTCCGCCTAGATCTCATCAAGCAATGGGGGTCAGGCAACACTTCTAAGGGAGATAGAGAGGGAGAAACACAGAGGGAGGAGAGAAAGGGAGAGAGGAAGGAGGAGTTGAGCAATGGTTTCCTAAAGAGAGATTGGAGAAATGAAGACAAAAGAATGTAGGGGCAAAATGGTCCAAAAATGTCGCTACATCTGCACATGAGCTGGAAAGGTGCTTTTAGATTATATTAGTGGCATGGATACAATTTTCATATGCGAGCTATGACAAATTTACGAGCCGTGACTGAGCAGTGACAATTCTCAAAATAGACAATTGAGTAGTAGCATCTATCTAATTAACCCTTCATTACAAGGGCATGGACAAATCTTGGTGTCATAAGGTTCCTTGTGTTCAATCACAGGTATTTATTATACTTGATGATTTATGGGACATACAAATATAGGTGTCATAAGTATGTATTATTCAGGAGCAATAAAGTAGCAAGATAATCACAAACAACTCGTCTGAATGATATCGCTAGATTATGTTGCCCTTCATATGAAAATGTTTATAAATTAAGGACTCCTAGCTCTAAAAAATTAAAAAATGTTATATAAAAGAATCTTCAGCTCTAAAAGTGAATTTATGTTATATCTAGAAAAAGTTGCTGATAGAAATTTTAGAAAAATGTAATAGTTCGCCTTTGGCAGCCTTTTGTGTTTCAAGTTTATTTGTTAAAAAAGCTCAAAACTAGCATCAATGGAATCACGTGAAAAAAAAAATAAGTTGTGCACATATAAAAGCTTTATATGCACGATCTGTAGTTCATGTTTTATCATAAATTTTATATGCACGATCTTGAAATCGTTGCAAGGAATATAGGAATAACATAATCTCCTCTATTTACAAACCAGGCACATGCAACATTCATTTTGTATCTTAGTCTTGGTGGCAAATTTATATATGATTTCTCATTTAACTAATGGTTGTGCTTCATCTGCCTATCGAAAATTTTTCATCCAGGACAGTTTTGTTCCTAAATTTCTAAATTTTGCAAAAGAATGTTTGTCTTTGAATATGAGTCGTATTTGCATCAAGGGGAAGTTTATAGTAATATTTTTAATAAAATGTGAAGATTCACATTTGACAATCATTTCCATTTTGCGTTTACTTGCCAACAAACCATATATTGAGACTCAAAGAGATTAAGTGAACAAATCTAGATACAACTACCAAAGTGTTACTTGATGTGTGAGCACTATTACAGAGGAAGTACATGTCTTTAGTGGATATCTACTATCCTTAACCTCACACTTTACCACAACGACTCCATCACTAGAGAACATAGAGTGAGGAAAGATTCTCTATTTATAGAGTTAGACAATCCATGCCACGTGCCACAATCAAAACCCTACAACTAAAAATAACTAATTTCTAGATTTCTCTACTCAAATAACTAGCTTCTATATAATTCTAAAATTTCATGAAGGATTTGCACTAGATCATTCATCCAAAATATCTGAGCCTAGATATTTCTAGTACTAAGCCATCAGGGACCGAGGCGATGACCCAGGGCCCATGAATCAAGGGGGCCCTAGTTCCCATGTATGTATATAGTATATATGTTCAGTCTATCCAATGTCGCATATGTATGGCCATACAACCCACTAAACATGATAATGAGGCCTGGCAGCCCATGTCAAATAGACAAATACTTGTACTTTTATGCAATGAGACAACCATGACTAGGCCCTGGAGGCTTGCCGGCTTCCATTAAAATGAAATCTCTTAGACTTCCTTCTCCCATCAATGGAACAACCCAACCTTAGGCCAACGACGCTGCAGGCGGCGGCTGCAGAGCAATGCACCAATGCCTCAGCTCCTCTACGCAATCCATGTTTCCCCTTACTACACATGGATCCAGCTCATGATTTCCTTCCCAAGGCTAGGGAATCCATTGTGAGATTAATGTAGATTTAGTTGCCATTGGCACTTAGAGCATCTCCAATGGTGCCATTTCAGCTAGCTATAAGGATGCCAACTCAGCATTTTGCTTAGGTGGAAGAGAGAAAAGGAGGAGAGAGATATAGACTGACTACTAACTTACAGCCAGACTATAACTGATTTCAAGGCACTTATTATCTATTACATGTGGACCAGTATTTAATATTATAGACAATGTTATATCTAATCCATTGGAGAGGTTGTCTATATGCTATCTATAGATGACATGGTCATTTCTTATAGCTAGTGCCATTGGAGATGCTCTTAGGTGCTACCCGTTGGAGCCAAGCAATAGAGCTGGGGTCATGGCCACCTAATTAAAATAAGCAAGACAACACCATAGTAGACAACAGTTGCAGGCCCACAACACTATCGTTTAATCCAATTGTTCAGTGTCTTGTCACCACCACCCCTCTTACCTCCACGAGTCCATGGCTCTGTTTCTTTTGGCGGTTTCTGGCGGCTGGCGGTTGGCGGTTTTACTGTAGCAAATTTATAAGTTTTTGAAAATTTTTTTAAATAATTCAAAAAAAATAATATAAAAAAAAGTTTTTTACTGTAGCAAACCGCCGGCCGCCGACCGCCGGCGGTTTGCAAAAAGAAACGGAGCCCATGTCTTCACAGTGGCACACTGTCACGGTTCCACTTCTATGCTCTAGCCTCCAGCGACTAGCAGGCACCACTCCATGGTGCCTAACATCCGACAATTCTATTTAGGTGGTTTTGTTCTCTACAAGCACTCTCTTCTAAGTTTGATCTTCTCTAAAAGTAAAAATTCTCTCTTCTATAGTTCTATGTTTTTCATTATATGTATTGAAAATATTAGATATTAATATAAAATTCTGAAAAACATAAATCTATGCTTTTTAGGGAATATAGTGCCCAAGCTTTATTCTCATGCGGGGGGGGGGGGGGTGCGCCAAAATATTAGGAACAAGTGAACAACCATATTAGCCATGAAGCCTTCTTAAATAAAGAGTAAAGTACAATGTAGCCCCTTAAAGTTATAGCGAAATCTCACTTAGCCTCTAGAAATTGAAACCTACTTTCTCAACCCCTTAAAGTTGTTTTTGTTTGTACTCCAGCTTTAGCTTCAATAGATTTTTCGTTAATTGCTAATGTGGCCACTGACATGGTCCTATTGGCATGGCCGTCAAGTGACATGGTGCAAGAGACAGACATAAAGTATAGTATAGCCCTTTAATTAAAGTTGTACCGTTTTCTCACTTAGCACCCCTAGAGTTGAAAATTAGTTTATGCACCTCTTAAAGGTGTTTTTAATATAAAATACAAAATATATGCTAGAAGCCCATCAAAAATTTTTTAAAAAAAGGAACATGATATCTATGAATTTAGAAAAAACTTTAAATGTTATGTTTAAAAAATAGGTTATCATAAATAGGAGCTACTGAATAGGCCTACAGTTTTGCAAAAAGGCATCACGACCTTATAGAAAAGGAGAATTTTGATTTTTCTTGGTTTTCTACAAAATACACGTTAATTAGTTACAGTTCACATTACGTCACATAAGTCTGAAGGCTCGCTGCAAACTTGGTTTTCTACGGAATACATGTTAATTAATTAGGATCCATGTCAACATTACATGAGCCCTTTAACAAGTCTTAGATAGCCCTTAAGGTAAATTGGATTGTACATCTTTTTGATTTTGATATCGATTTTGATACATATAAGGTGTCCTACGGATAATGCAAATCGAAGCTATTTGATGTCTGACTCAGGCCTATATGACCGATCGATCGAAATACTCCAAGACTCCACCTTTGTCATATATGGAATATATCACATTAGATAGATATCATATTCATGGAATACGATTCACTTTCAAGATGCCTTGATGGTGAAATGGTAGACAGCCCTTAAGGTCTTGTACAGCCCGAGGCAAATGAATACAACTTTAAGAGGTATGGAAACTAACTTTTAGCTTTAGAATGCTAAGTCAGAAGACAGTAGAACTTGAAGAAGCTAAAGTGTACTTTCTCTCTGTCTTGTGTGCCACATCCCTTAACAACTAAGCTAATAGGACCACATCAACATCTGCATCAACATTTAACAGAGATTTTGCTACAACTTTAAGGGTTATATTGTACTTTCCTCTTCAATAAACTTGCTTTTAGCATCCTTCTAGGAAAATATTTACCTCATGGTTATTTCAAATTATTCTAGAATATTTTAAACTTTAACAAATATCTTCCTTCTTGCAATTTCTCTCATCTACTATAACTTTATAGGTATGCATTGTTAATTCTCAACACTGCATGTCAATGCATACTTAGTGCTTGCCATATCTCCTGATTATGACCTTGTATCATCGGTGCTCCACCATTTTCGCCTTTCTTCTTTTCATGTCTCCAACCAGGTTGATACCTTTAACAAATCCTCATTATTATTATTTTTCAACCCCTTCCTTCACAAATTTTCCATCGCCATATTTCTTGATTTTCTTCTTTATTCTCCTCCATGTTTGCCCACTTGTTGCTTTGTTGTATGATGGAAAAATTACTTGAGCAAGTGCAACATTTTCATACCTCATATTTGGTGGCTTTGATATCCAAACTTTAGCGTCATGCTCCTTCGTCTTCAGTGGGCTTGTATTAAGCTTCTTAACATTGTCATCTTCTGGTGACTTCTCTTCTTTAAAACATATAGGCCCTATCACCTCACACTTAGTATCTTCGTTGTCACTAAACCCCCAAGGCTCTATCACCTCACACTTAGTATCTTCATTGTCACTGACCCCCAATCTTCATCTTTGTCATATGCAACCCCAATCTTCATCTTTGTCATATGCAAACACCAGAAGATTGCCAAGAAGTGATGAATTTCTCACCTCTATGGAGAAACTACCTTCTTCTTCTTCTTCTTCTTCTTCTTCTTCTTCTTCTTCTTCTCTAAATTCTTCTAGAGTCAAGCCACTGACCAATAGATGCCCACCTTCTGTCAAGCCTTCTATATAGTAGATATCATATTCTATTAATATGGCAACATAAGATTTTTCACCCATTTTCGCTAATGCATCCACACAGGATAGCTCCCTTGTGGTGGACACAATTCCTCCTAAGCACTTTCTTGGATTCCAACAATCCTTAGTATGATGCCCTTTCTTGCCATAGTTGAAGCACTCACCTCTCTTCCATATCAATAGCTAGCTCCTATTGATCTTCTTCTCTTCAACAATGAACTCTCTATAAAAAGTTGTTCTCATTTCGATTACACCTTTCACCTCATATCCATTTTTTACTTGGCTCTCCTTGGTCTTTAAGTGAACTCTTCTTCCTTGTAATGAAGAGCACACCCTCTCCGTCCTCTTCTCTCAAGGTGATCTTTCCCATCTGCTTGGATAATGTCTTTTGATTAGCCAATGAGCTCTCCAGTTACACCGGTGATGATTGCATTGGGCACTCTCACCCCGTAGCCATAAACCCACCATACTCGACTGTGTCTTAGGCATGGATGATGATCCTCTTTATCCTTCCTTCACTGAATTTTTTCTTGGATCAAGCTGAGATATCTCACGAAAAATATTATTCACCTTAATAAAATGTTGACATGCTCAAAGTGCCTTGTGAGATACCTACAACCTCATTCTCCAAGAGTTGGAATCGTGCATCATTCTTCTTGGGGAATAATTTCACCAAAGTCTCTAGGTTGCATGTGGTGTCTTCTCATCATGAATGTGCTCTAATATGTACTCCTCAGGAGTTCTCTTCACCACAAACAAAGTTTTGCTCGTCTTGATGCACCACTTCCATAAGGCTTCTACATTTTTTTTGGTTGAGTTGTCTTGATGCTTGCGATAACCTCCTATAAGTTTTGACTTTGTAGATATAACTCTATTTAGGTCTACTAATAGCCATAGTTGTCACTATTGAACTTCTTTATCCCATTGCTTGAGCCAACAAGAATCACCCTGGTGAGTTACGCCCGCGTCAAGTAAGCTTTGGTCTCAAACCAACAAGCTTCACAGTCCCAGACCGTGCACTGGTAGAGTCTCCTTAGTGCACTCTCCTCCTGCAAAACTGCTACTGACGGCCCCTGAATGCCTGCTTTGATACCATTTGTTAAGAAATCGTCAGGGAGGCTAAAAGTAGCTCAGATACCAACTATTGGAAAAGGTGGTAGTCCTTCTACCCACAATCACAAGAGGACCTACACCAAACTCTGAAAAAGTGGTGATGTTGATAAAATGAGACATATAATTTCTGTTAGTTCCATTGACCTTTCACGTATTATCTTCTATTGTATCTTGTATATGTCTAGAAGATTATATCACTGTCTGATTGAGAAGAGTTGATTATTGCAAACATGGATTACATAAGGTGTTCATTTATAAAGAACATGCATGGAGGACATACCTTATATGATTTAGGAGAGAAGTGTTTTAACGAAGTAATCAATAGAAGCTTGATTCAACAATGCAAAATTGATGAGACAAAGGCCTGTTGAGTCCATGATGTGGTTCTTGATTATCATATCCAAATATGTTGAAGATACTTTTGTTACTAGCCTTGTTTTCGTGGGCTAAACTTATTTGTTAAAAAGCTAAACTTTGAGAGCTTCTAGGAGAGACTTTGAGAAATCGACCCACTTTGTTACTTGTTTGTTAGAACTTTGAGAAGTGGCTTCAAGATAAAAAAAGATCCGGCTCGATAAGCCTTTGGATTTTTGAAACATAGATAAACAAATAAAGTCCTAAAGAACAGGGCTATCTAGTGATGGTTATCATATACACAATTCACATGAAAAATAAGTTTTTGTCACTTCTCTCTTGATGTTAGTTACAGCTAGCCATGAAAAACTGATAAAGCTAAATTTATCTCATGTTCAATCACTTTCTTTGTTTGTAAACTTAATTGAAAATTGTCATGGTTTGACATGAGATATTTGCATAGTGTAGATTTATAAGGATGCATTGCATTCACGTATTATCGTCTTGAACCTAAGGTTGTTTGTTTCATCTGTGGTACTTGAACCTAAGGTTTGCAAGAGTAAGTAATTAAGCTCTTAGCACAAATCAAAAGGGATACAACATCTAGAGTCACTGGACTCGTCGGTTGCTCTATCGTTTAATCCATTATCATGTGGTGGATGATCACCAATTGGATGGAGTAATTATTCTGATGATCATGTTTTGAGGTTTAAATTGAGTCAGATGATTTGACTAGGGTTGGACCATTGACTCGGATCATTTTAGCCAAAGGAGAAACTTGCGGTTTAACTGGACCCAAATGATCAAACTTGGGTCAAGTCAATCAATAGTGCAAAGGACCCTCTACTATAGGTTTACATGGGCTAAGATGGTCCAACTAGACTTGGATCATTGAGTTAGATCAATTTTCTAGAGGAGTGTGTGTTTTCTAGGTTTGAGTGTCCCGGATCATCTGAGTGGACTCAATGATCCACCTAGGGCAAAATCATTTCACTGGGTCCAACAATCGCATTTATGGCCATCAGGTACGCATATGCATCGAGTCTAGGGATGGCAATAGGGCCTCATTCCTCGATCCCCATTAAGAAATTCCCATACTAGGGGATAGGTATAGGGAAAATTGTCCCCCCGTGGGGATGAAAATAGGGAAGACCATTCCCGCCAGGTATCGCACGGATGGGGACAGGGAGATTATCCGACTAGGGACCCCAAAAAGTTTGGGTCAACCCGATTTTTTCCAACTCGGGCCACTAGACCTCCTCTTTGGCCCAACCTCCTACTAGCTCCTCACGGTCCACTTAATTTTGGCCCATCCTCACTGGCCCATCCAGCCCTTAACTTGTTAACCTAGCTCTGGCAGCTCACCCACATTCCTACTCTACCCAACCCGACACAGACTACCCCAATCCGCTCATACCTCTCTCACCGGCTGTCCAAATGGTCCAATCCCCCCTCTTTCGCTCACTCACAGGCTCGTCGGCACAGTCGTTCGTCATCTTCCCTTCCCACTGAGCTGGTGCACCACTTTCTCTCGTAGCCCTAGAGGAGAAGCTTGCTGGGGCCGAGGACTTCATCGCGCCCCTAGAGAAGGAGCACGCATCGCGCCCCTAGAGAAGGAGCACGCCGGCACCGAGGACCTGACAGCGCCACTGGAGGAGGGGCATGCCTGACCCTGAACTCCAACGGTGGTCATGTGGGCGCGGGCTTCTAGCCTTCTATGGCGATGACGACAGACCATCTTCCACCTCCAACGACGGCAGTGTGTGAATCTGAATGTACTCATCTTCCCCTCGTGGTTGTGCATATCAGGCGGGGATGGGGACCTATCGGGTCCCCACCACCCGAACAGGGATGAGGACGGCGAAAAATCCTCCCCGAGCCCGGGGACGAGGATGGGGAATAGGGAAAATGGACTCACAGGGATCGGGGACGAGGGACACTCCCCACCAAGAAATGCCCTCGTTGCCATCCCTAATTGAGTCAAATGATCCGACTGGCTCCAATTGTTTATTCTTGTGTTAGGATTCAGACTAAAAGCCTTAGCACATCTCGTGGCATCATGAGCTTGAGAGTTCAAGCGATCAATCACTAGATGTTTGTTACTACTAGAGATCGGTGACTCACCTCAGGTGATGATAGCTAGGTAACCTTCTTAAAGGTGTTTGTGGGATGCCCAAGCAAGTTCGAAAACATTTGGACTCTACATATCCGAAAAAGGAGACGAAATACTCCGACCAGATGCTTGGAGTAAGAGCAAGACTCTTTGTGCAAGAGTGATTCAACAAGGAGTTCGAGAGATTGTCAAATCATTGAGACCTCATAAAAACTTTCTTTTCCCTTATTCATTTTGTTTACTATATATATACATACATACATACATATAGGAATAATACATAAGGCTCTATGGAGCCTAGGCTCCATGATTCGTTACCACAAGATGTGCTTTGAGATTCGTGTTATATAGTTATTATACTTTCATATACCCATTAAAGAAAATATTTGAGACATCAAACTCCGAAAAAAGTTGAGTTGAATTGCAGTTTGAACTATATTTCAAACTAGTTTAAACTTTACTTCAAACTAGTTTAAACTGGGTTTGAATTTATTCTTTTTGGAGTTTCATATCTGAAATACTTTTTTTAGTGGATATCTGAAGATATACACGTCAAACATCACGAATTTCAATACACATCATAGGTTTTTGAATTATGGAGCCTACACTCCATGAAGCCCCAAACTATATATATATATATATATATATATATATATATATATATATATATATATAGCGCTATATCTTGTCATTGCATGGCCACGACGGATCGTTCCGTCAGCCGTGGCTTGTTCGCGAAATCCGTGATCGAATTTGACGATCCGAACCGACCATCTCCTTCGTCTCGCTGAAATCTCACTACCAACAAAATTTCACATTTTTTTGATTTTTTTTACTATTTTTTCGTATTTTTGAAATCGGGGATTATTGGACGGTCCACAACTAATTAGATCGTGATTTTTTCAAAAATACGAAACAAATAGTAAAAAAAATCAAAAAAATGTGAAATTTTGTCGGTAGTGAGATTTCAGCGAGGCGAAGGAGATGGTCTCAGATCGTCGAATTCGATCACCGATTTTGCAAAAATGCCATGTGACCATAGTCATACTCTCTCTCTCTCTCTCTCTCTATATATATATATATATATATATATATATATATATATATATATATATATATATTCCACATTTACTTTTGTACAATCTTGCTGTTATCTACCTTTCTTTCGTTGCTTAGCCCTCTAACATTCAAATTAGGTTGTTTAGACTTAATTTTTTAAATAGGGACAATTTATCGTATGCCACTGCATGAGTTTTAGATCTCTCGCGTGCCATTGCTAAATAACCTCACCCCTATATGCCATCGTATTTACATAGGTATTGTCTTACATGTCATTGGTGAAAATTTGTCTTTTTGTTTAAGTAGTATAAACATTCCTAGAAAACCCCCAAATCACATTATTATCAAATATTCAACCGTTCAAAACTATGTTTTTCGTACTTTTACTATAAATGTGCTATAAAAATATAATAACTTCCATTCAATATTTTGAAACATAAAATATTAACTATAAAACCAATTCGACGCTTTAGATTTACAAACTTGCAATCAGTATTTTCAAAAATATGCATAAACCATTACCTACCACTACACCAAAACAGGTTATATTTACCTGTATATCTATGCCGGTTCAATTAGAACCAGCAAAAATATGATTATTAATGCTGGTCCTTTAGTACGTGTGTAGGAAAAACTTATTTGTGCTCGTTTTATTTAAAAACCGGCATGAAATTATTTATGCCATTTTCTTTAAGAACCTGTAAAGACACGTTATTTGTGCCAATTAGTAATAAAAACCGGCACATATAGCATTTCGTCTCCCAAGGCATCATTATATACATGTGCTAGTTTGTAATTAAAACCGGCACACATAACAATTCATCATTTCGTGTGCAAACCGCTTGCCCATACTCTATAACTCCACTTCCGATCCTCTTGCCATTCTACCTCTTCGTTGATCTTCTCTGTCTCCGTCCCACTCGTCACCAATGTCTACCTCTTTGTCTCCGTCTTTGTCCTACTTGCCACCAATGTCCTATTCATCTCCGCCCAACTCGCCATTGTCTTCTCAACGCACCTACTCATCTTCGACCGAGTCTACGCCACTGTTATCACCATGGTCAACATCGTCAGGCTCGTATGGCTCGCCGGGGCCATCCCCACCCGGTTCCGACTCGAAAGCAAGCGACTCAGGCGCGAAGGCAGAGGATGACTTAGGCTCCGACTCTAGTTTGAAGGCAGACAACTTCGGCACGAAGGCGGAGGAGGATTCTAACTCTAACGTCGAGGAGGATGACAATGACTTTGGTGCAAATATGAATCTCTCTTGACGGCTAGAACTCACACCGTCGAGATAGTATCAGTAAGTGCTCATGGGTGCAAGCCCGCAGAGACGACATTAACTTCTCTCGGCAGCTTAACATTAGCCGTCGAGAACATTTGAGCGTGAAAACGAAATTTGGACCGAATGGGTGGAGCGCTAGCGATCTGTCTCGATGGCCGGACACAAGCCGTCGAGTACCCCCACTTCTCTCAATGGCCTCACACAGGTTGTCGAGTACCTCTAATTTTTCACTTTTATAAATTTTGCCAAATGCATACATATGATAATATGAATTACAATCATGAAATTTGGCAATGCAAGGTTTATGAAATTAGTTCTTATAGTTTGCAATCAATTTTTAAATTTTTTCGCGCCATGAGTACGAAAAACTAATTTAAATGTATTATATAATGATGGAAATGATTTTACATTAACAATAAATGTTTGGATTGTTGAAAATTTAAAGAAAAATAAAAGTATAGAACATGTCACCATGTAGGTTTTGATCCGATGTAGTGCAAAGGTAGGATAGAACCGACAAAGCTACGGATGATTATCTTCGAACATCTCTATACACTAAAGCGTATCGGTAATTCAATTAGGACGATTACATGGAAGACTCGTAGCTCGGAACATCAAAATTTTTTTAAACTTTTTTGAGCATGCTAAGTCATATATGGAGCAATATAATCGAAGCTTCAATACCATCAGTATAATTTTTTACAAAAATAAAAGGAGCCAGGGTTGACCGCCGTTTGCCTATGAAAGGGGGGGCCGTCGAGTAAGAGGTCTGTCTCGATGGCTTCCTCTAGAACCGTCAAGACCAATAGGCCTATCTCAACGGTTGTCAACAGAAGCCATCGAGACAAATGTGTCTTGACGGCCAGGGCAGAAAAGGCCATCAGGAGAACAAATGGGCCTCTCTCCATTCGAGAAAGGTGGGCCGTGGCCTTGCCCTAGGAAGGTCTGTATTGACAGCCTAATTTGGGCTGTCGAGAAAGGTGGGCGTGTTGGCCCTAGCCCGTGGGAGGCCTCTCTCGATGGCATATCTGGGGCCGTCGATAGAGGTTGATTGTGGCCGAGTCCTAGGGAGGCCTCTCTTGATGGCTTTACCGTAGCCGTCGAGAGGCTGGCGTTTTTGAACCGGTAGTGGCTTAGGACTTGGGCATTTTCCAAGTCCCGAGCCCCGAGCCACACACCATCGCCCCGGCCACCACACCCGTCCTGACCCGTTCTCTGCCATGCAGATCCTGGCTGGTGCCGCCCGGTCTTGCCCAGCCGCCACCGCTCGGCATCGCTCTTGTCGCCTCATTGCCGCCCGCCGTAGCCGCCTGGTCTCGCCACGCCACCGTCGCCCTGGTCTCACCCAGCCGCCGCCCCTACCTCCCGGCGCTGCCATCGTCCCCTACCTCCTGACGCCGCCGCCGCCGTCCCCTGCCTCTCTGGCTCTACCTGCGCCAGCCTCGCCCGAGCTAGCCCTGCCTGCCCCAAGCGCCAACTCCCCACCCCGGCCCTACCCTTCCCGTCCTCTCCCCCTTCCCCGGCCCCTAAAATTTGTTCAATCTCTCAGCGATGTGTCGACGGTGGATGCCTCACTGAGGACGCAGCCGGGCTACACGCTAGGGGGGCTGGTCCACCAGTTTTACCCTGGCATGGTGAACGTGGGTGATGTCACAAGGCCAGCGTATAGCTGGGACGACTATAGGCTTGCCCCCATAGGGACTTGACCACAGCCGCCCAATGCGTTCGAGAGTTCTGGGTAAGTTTGTCTAACCTACTTTACTTTCTAAATTTGTGATCATGATGCTAATCTCCTTGATTTGTAAAATCTCAGCTCAGGTACCATCCCAGGCGGGGTTGACAGAGGCGGATTTTGAGCCCGTCCTTGACAGGAACGCGAAGTAGAAAGTCCAAGACCTGATGTCCGGCGCTCATATCATGGCAGTTGAGGAGTACCACAGGTAAGCAACCATCCCTATAATCCTTGTAAAATGGTATTTACTATTTCTACAACTACGAACTGTTCCTACATTTCAGGAGAGAGCACGGAGAGCGAATCACCACCTCCGAGGCCCGTGGGATCTACCTCGACGTGGTCGACTATGCCGGGGTGTCTCCTGAGTGGGCCACGGACCACCCGGAGGCATGGAGGGCTCTTAGTGACAAGTGGGCTTGCCAGGAGTTTCGAGACAAGTCCGCGAAGGCCAAGCATAATCGGGCCTCCAAGGAATACAAGAAGAGCACGGGGAAGTGGTCCATTCCCAGTTGGCCAAGAAGCTGGTAAGCTCTAATTTTTCCTTTACTTTTTATTTTTTTGGCTAGCTAACTTGTCTTTTCCTTCTTGTAGACGCTAAAGACAGGGTCCCGCCTCGGCGTGTTTGAGCTATGGAAGCGGGCCCACACACCAAAGGCCAAGCCCGGCACCCAACCCGAGATGGACCGCCTCGTTCAAGAGAAGATGGTAAGTGCTAAACAAAACTTTCACCCTTGACAGATTTGTAGTTTTGTTTAGTCTATCTCAAAAAAATGCAGAATCGCTACCGGGAGGCCTACAATCAGGTGCACGCCCCGAACAGCTTCCAGGAGGACGCCCCCCTCGACCTAGTAGTGATCCACCAGCACATGGGGGGCAAGGCGGAGGGGAGGCTGGCGATCGGAGGAGACCACCTCGGGTGAGCTAATTACTATGTATCATGTCAATTTTTTGAAAACATTGATTTTGTGAAGTAACCACGGTCCTTAATTGTAGGTTGGACTCTTACATGCCCAAAGTCCGGGCCTCTCAGAGTGCCATTGATAGTCGACACAAGTTCAAGGCCCGCATCCTCAGGGAGAGGGAGCAGGAGAGGAGGCAGAGGGAGGAGGAGAGGGAGCCAAAGAGGAGGGAGCGCCAGTAGATGTTGGAGGCGTTCCAGACGAGCCTCAGGTCTGCGGAGAAGGACCGGTGGTGGGAACGCTAGGAGTTCAACGCTAGGCTCCTAGCGTTGGAAGCAGTGGCGAGACTGCGGGGTAAGACACTATCCACCTCATTTTCTTTCTTTCAAATCTATATGTCTTTAACTAATGCGTCGCGAATGTGTAGGCCTTGTCGAGCGGCTACGGGGGTCGTCCCCCCTCTCCTCCGCCTGCTGGTTCTAGATCGGCGGCTCCAGCTCCGGCTCGGCGCGATGATGCCCAGGACGAAGACGACGGGTCTGGGAGCTAGCCGATGGACCTAGTGTCACGTTTGTTTCACTTCAACCCGCCGCCCTGTCCTTGAGTGGTACCGTGGATGTGATATATGAGACTTGTGTAATATATTACATGATTTTAGTTCGAATTGTGTTTTTGGTTTTGAAACTGTGAATGTTATATATTATATGATTCTGGATTGGAATTGTCCTTGTGGATGTGTTTGTGTAAGATGTGGGGATGATGATATATATGTGGGGTGTTTTGGGTATGTAGGTGTAGCTGCTGCTGCAATTGCTAAATTGGATTTTTTAAGCCATTTGCCCGGCTCTTTTTTTTGCTGGAAGTCAGGTATTCTCGACGGCCAGGTCTAAGCCGTCGAGAAAGGGGGGTTCCAGGGAACCCCTGGGAGGCAAGCACGCTCGACGGTTTTTCTCTAACCATCCCAGAGGTGCTCTCTCGACGATCACTAGGCCGTTAAGAAATGGTAAGACGGCCACGTGGCCCAGAGCTAGACGTCACCTCTCTCGACGGCCACTTGGCCGTCGAGAAAGATGGAGCCGGAGCCGTGAACTAGCCAAATGGCCGTTCGCCCAACTCACTCAACGGCACATTGTCTAGCCGTCGAGAGAAGCCATCTCTCTCAACCGGGCTGGCCCGACGGCCATTTCTCAACAATCAACCATCGAGAGAATGTATTATCGACTATTTAGTGGTCTTTCTCGACGGTTTCAACCGTCGAGAAATCACTCATTTCCTGTAGTGGGAGGAGGATGAGCCGCTGGCTAAGCATCGGTGCCAACGGCATTCTCTGTTGTCACTAGCCTTTCCACCATATGTGTGCGGTTCTACCACCACCGCCAACGATGATGATGAGGAGGAAGATGAGGAGCCGGAGGAGCAGGGCTAGGACAATGAATCAGAGGAGGAGGACAAGTCGATTCGAGTCTGATTCTCTGACGACTCTATCTCCTCCTCCTAGGATGATGATGACTACTCCTTCGAGGTCGGCGAGGAGGATGACGATGACAACCCCTACTTCAAATTGTAGTGATGTAGCCCGCTAGCTTATAGTTCTAGCCTAGTGCACCGGCAATAGGCTAGCTAATTTTAAAAATATTTTTAAAAATATTGGTGCCGGTTCTATCCATGAACCGGCATAGACGACTATTCATTTGTACCGGTTTCAAACCAGCATGGATGATTGGGCACATTGGTTTTGGTTAAGAAACCGCCATGCTAATGACCGATTTAGAACCGGCACGGCTTTGCACTTCTATAGTAGTGTAATCTTTGTCCTTTCAATGGATGAGGTGGTGATGGGCCAAACCAATCTTGTTCCTTAAACCAAACAGGCAGACTAGGTTTGGAGCTAAGGACGATCGGATAATTCATTCACTGCCCATCCTTCAAATCATACAAGATTGTGGGAGTACTATAGGAGAACAGCTTAAGAAATAACCATTATAAAAGTTGCCTTTAGTGTCGCTGATCTCTAGATGTAGCATATAGAAAAGTATATATATCGATAACAGTGGTTTATACATTATACATGCTTTAACATGTTCCTAAATTAATTTGCTCACTTTAATTTGTGATGCTTAGGTCCATCTATCTGTGTGATACAGAAATTCTTCGCCCGACATATGCTCGTGCACCCGTGCGTGCATATATCTATTTTAAACTGACCCATCTCTTTCACTCAATCAAAGCCGTTGCCGTTTCAAGTCTTGATACGGTGTCATTTTCGCGCTGCGCACTCGCATTATCTTAAATAGTCATGGATGATCATGATGCAAGGAAAATTAAGCAAGGAAGGGACAGAGATCATCAACAGCTCAAGTAGGAACAGAATAGCTAATCTCCACAAGATGGAATAGACCCCATATCTAACACCCACTGTGATGCCTCACCTAACACTAATCCCATGGCCAATTGCCTGCCCCACAGCTATACCCCTTAATTAATTATCACCTTAATTTTCATACGTGTTGATGTGTGTACATGTGTGTGTGAGGAGCTAGCTAAAGGTTGGTACTTAATTACTGCTTAGTGTGTACCATGTGTTCATATGTATATGTGTACAAGTAGCTTGCAATCATATACAGATATTAGAGACTACAAGTCTACAATACATGGAAGACAGGCACAGGGACCAAGCAAAGGCCTTTCTTCCTCAGCTGGTTGTGCTTGATCATATGCATCATCATCGCTGATCATGTCTGTGCTTGCGTCTTCTCCATTCTCAATACTGTTGATGTAGTTATCGTCGCAATCTAATTCATCACTGGTCTTCTGCAAATTCAGGAGAGAAAGGTGTAAAGCGAGTTTCTGTCACTTTTTTTCAAATTACGAATTTAAGCATATATAGCATAAAGTTCAGATGAATTGACAGGCTAGCTAGTACTTCAAATGTTCAGAATTGGGGCATATTTAAGATTCATTATATTTAGAAACATGAAGAAAGGACGACAAAAAAGTAAACGTCCGGTATTTTCCCATGTAGAGATCAAATTAAAGGGAAAAAATAATGAGCTTGCTAGTTGATTACCTTGGGGATATGTGAAATCTCATCACATGCATCCTCTTTTTTCTTGTGACTGCCATCTGAATCCCTCGAGTCAATCAACTGAACCAAAACTCCCGACAAATTAAATTTACTTTAATGAGCAAATTACCTCCAATGAATACTAAGCATAATCTAATTAATTTGATGAGTTGGAAGTGATCTAACCGCATGGACCATACAGAATCATGTAAACTAATTCACTAGCTATAATTATATAATTATTAAGTTCAATTCAAAGTTCTAACCTTAGGGCTACTGATAGGGGAGGTGGCAGTGTCCTCCAAGGATTCATCACGCATGAGCTTCATCCTCCTGACCCCCTCCTTCCTCCTCCAAAAGCTCAATCTCCTCGAAGCTTCGGACGAGTCGACGAGCGCCGGGAGCCTCGACACCTCGGCGAAGGAGGCTACGACGCCTCCAGCTCCAGCTCCATGATCACCAACGCTCTCCGATGCATCGACGTTAGTCGAGGGAGAAGTGCATGCACCGCTGCTAGTAGCCTCCTTGATAAAGTGCTGCTGCTGCGTCGCCATGAAGTAGTCGATGTACGTCGTCCAGCCGCTCTCCTCGGAGGCGGTGGCGGAGCACTCGCCGCCGCTGCTGCCGGCGACCGGGGAGTGGTTGGCCATGGAGGAGAGGTCGCCGCCTTCCGCCGTGTTCTCCATGGGAGAGGAGGAGGGAGGGGTTGTGGAGTGTAGACGTGTAGTATGTGTCGTGGTAGGTTGAGGAGCTCAAGTGTAGCAGTTTATATATACATCAATAATGCTTTTTTAATTATGCGTGTGACGTACTGACGTGTGCTTGAGGGCATATGTGAAAAGATGATTAATTAATTAATTAGTATAGGATAAATTTTTAACTACATAGAACTCTTCCAATACTACTACTGTAATAGGAGTGTGGATTTTTTAAAAACTAAAACCATTTTCTTTTCTGGACACTGGTGACAGGTTGACCTAGCACCAAATTAAGATGGAATTCAAAGGCCTCACCTATTTCTATCTTCAAATTAGAGGCCTCACAGCTAAGTGTACATAGAAAATAGCTAGTAACTCTCAGAATTCAAATTATAACTAGCTAATTAATCTCTTCTCCCGTATATTTGTGTGTGATTGGACTGTGATAGCCTAACCTCCTCTTGTATGAATATGCGTCGGACTTCTTGGCAAAGCAGCGGCCACACCCGGTGCAAACCACACAAGGGACACGAACACTCTTGCTACGAGAACCTTTGCAGATTTTCTTTTTTGTATTCTTTTTCTCACATTTGGCGTCACATTTACATGTATAGTGGCCGCCCTATTTATAGGGGGAGGATTTACATCGCCCCGAACCAAATAACCCCTTCCAGGTTGGTTAAGGCAAGGGCAACAGAGTCTTTGGTCCAGAAAAGACCTTCAAGTTCTTCACCTGCCCTATTGTCAAGGGCTAAACGGTCACTCTGCTAAGTTTATACGAAACATGTACAAAAATGCCCTCGAGCCACCTTTAAAAAGTTGGGTTATAAGGAGGATTTACAAGTCTGGGGCAGTTACAGCCTATTGCTAGGAGCAAGGCCTAATGATGCTTATCCTGACACGTAGCGGGGCCCATGGTACTCGCTGTCCCCTGACCATCTTGATGGTCAAGAAAGCCCTTTTGCTCCGTCTTCACTCCTTGAGATGCTCCTCTATTGCAGGGCGACCCTCTCCTTCGGGTGCAGCCTCAGCGAGGGTCATGTGAAGATGTGTCCTTGCCCCTGGCGAAGCAACTCCTTCGCTAGGGGCTTGAGGGCGAAGGTCCGACGGAGCTCTTGCATTGCCTTGCAATAATCCTTTCTTTCCACGGACACAAAGTAGCTCCTTCGTCGTCACCTCACCTATCCTTCGCCAGTGGCCTGAGGGGGAAGGTCCGGCAGAACTGTAGCATTGCCTCGCGATAATCCTTTCTTTCCACAGACACAAAGCAGTTCCTTCGTCCTCATCTCGCTCCCTATGTTGCAGGGGATTAGTGTTATGCCCCTACAACAGGAGCCCCTCATGGTCGAGTGTCTGCTTCGTCATATCTTGGCCATGCCTTGTGCTTCATGCACCCACCCCTATGACATGAGGGGTAGGCCAATGGCGAAAAGCGTGCAACAAGAGGCAATGTTCCTACTGGTGGTTAGAAAAAATTTACAATATTGTCGTAACCTGATACGGAGCTATGTGCAACATTTGTCTTCCTTGGGTAACTTAGTTGGTTACACGTGTCACCTCCGAGGCACTACCATTGTCACTATATGATATGTCACCCTTGATTGGTGCTGCTTTTGAGATTCCTTGGGTCTCGGGCCGTTACTTGCCGTCTGCGCTGTTGGCGCAGATCCCGCTGGAGGGGGCACGTGGGTGAATCCAATGGTTGTGGTCTGCCGCAATGGCTTAGAAATTTGACCCTTTGTGTGCTTTAGGTTTGTTACACTCCCATTTGAACCTTTGATTTCTCCGTCTGCGTGCTGCCACTTTGCTCTCTCTTCTTTGTTCTGAGTTCTTGCCATCGTCATTTGTGCGCACTCACTGACTTTGGCTCCAGCGCCATCACTGTTTTTGCCGGAGCCTCCAGCATCTTCAACATCTCTATGGCTCCTAGGCAGCGACCTTCTAGGTAGGTTCTAGACAAGGAGACCGTCGCCGCCCTAACACCGGAGTTGGGGCGGTCCCTCCTTGACAACGCTTCATCCGCGTCGGAGAGATCACTTCTTCATCGGTGCTTCAACTGATTGATGAGTGGATGGTGGGGTTTTGCGGTTCATTTTGAGGGATCTGCCTCTTGAGGCGCTCCACCTCTGCCATCAGCTTTGCGTGCCCACCATTAGTGCTTGGATGTAAAGGCACGGGCTCAACGATGGAGTGGTCCTGAGGATTTGTTTGATACGGCCGCTCTTGGCACCCCCTCCGCCTCGGGTTTGGTACTTGACTTGGGTTAGGCTGTGGGTTATGAAGTGATTGTTGCAACCTGTTAAGCGGCGAAACTTGATCGTCCTCTAGCAGATCCTAGGGGAGCAAGGTAGCAGGTAGACCGTCTTCGCCGAGGTTGCTCCTAGAGCGCGTCCGGGGTGCTCTGATGGCGCCCCCTGCCGTCCTGCCCGCACCTACCGAAACTCCGGGCTTCTTCTTGGGTGGCATCTTGGATCTTTGGAATGCTTGGAGACAAAGAATTGACTTCTTGAGCTTGGAGGCTTAGGGCCTTGATCTTGGGCTCATAGATTTGGAGATGAAGGCTTGGGATCTTAAGCTTGGAGAATTGGGAGATAGGGGCTTTTAGTGTCGTATCCCCACGGATGGTGCCATTGTCGTCGGTCTGGGCCGGACCACACAACTCGGAGCTACCCCCGATGCGCCGGACTTCTTGGCGATGTAGTGGCCACATCCGGAGCAAACCACACAAGGGACATGAACACTCTTGCCACGGGAACCTTTGCGGTTTTTTTTGTATTCTTTTTCTCACATTTGATGTCACATTTACATGTACAGTGGCCACTCAATTTATAGGGGGAGGATTTATATCTACCCGGACCAAATAACCCCTTCCAGGTTGGTTAAAGCAAGGGCAACTAAGTCTATGGCTCGGAAAAGACCTTCGTGTCCTTCACCCGCCCCACCGTCAAGGGCTAAACGATCACTCTGCTAAATCTATACAAAGCATGTACAGAAATACCCTCAAACCGACTTTAAAAAGTGGGGTTACATGGGGGATTTACACGTCCGGGGCAGTTATAGCCTATCACTAGGAGCAAGGCCTAATAATGCCTATCCTGACACGGGTCAACGGTACTCGCTGTCCCCTGACCATCTTGATGGCCAAGAAAGCCCTTTTGCTTCGTCTTCACTCCTTCAGATGCTCCTCTGTTGCAGGGCAACCCCCTTCTTCGGGCGCGGCCTCGTTGAAGGTCATGTGAAGACGTGTTCTTGCCCCTGGCGAAGCAACTCCTTTGCCAGGGGCATGAGGGCGAAGGTCCGACGGAGCTGTTGCGTTGCCTCACGAGAATCCTTTCTTTCCACAGACAGTTCCTTCGTCCTCACCTTACCTTTCCTTCGCCAAGGGTCTGAGGATGAAGGTTCGGCGGAGCTGTTGCATTGCCTCGCGAGAATCCTTTCTTTCCACAGACACGAAGCAGTTTTTTCGTCACCTCGCTCCCTATGTCGCAGGGATGGTGTTATGCCCCTACAACAATATCAATAAGTCAACACAATCTTTATCTTTATTATCTCTACTCCTAAAAAGGCTTTTGTGGTGATGAGTGATGGCTCATCAAAGCAATCTGAACCATTCAATTTAATCTAACGGCTGTCCACACCCCTATTCGCGTCCTCCTCTCCACCAATCTACACGCAAGTGCGTCAACCTCCGCCCGTCTGCGTCCCACCGATCCACGCTTCCCCCTCCTCCTCCACCAATCCACGTGCGAAGCACGGGCCCTCAACTAGTACTATTAAAAGTCTCTTATGGTGAGTGATGGTGGTATCACACTTCACTAAAATCACCACCAATGCCATCTATCATAACAAACTCATTTGCTTCACTAAAATTACTCATCATGCCATCCATCGTAACAAACTTATCGTATCTGACTTGACCCCAAAAAATTCTCACGATAGGTACAACCAAAGTATATCGTGCTTCGGCCTCTACCGTCATTTAGTCTGTAGTTCACGGTGTGGCGCGTCACACGGTGGATAGCACTAATCACCGACAGCGAAGCCAATTGCATAACCTGTGTGTGGTGGATTAATTGCGACATGTTACGCCGCATGGTGCGTAGCACCTATTGTCACCACAACAAAGTGAAGGTGCATGACCCGCTTGGTCATAACTTCGACGGTGAAATTTAGATTTTCTCATAGCAAAGCACAAACGCTTGCCTAGTTAGGAAAACGCCCAATATTTTTCTACTTGCAATAAGAATTAATGTTGCGCTACCGCCTCATCAACTATTAATTTCACCTATAAAAACATAATCAACGGATATATATAGTCTTCATCATTATTTTTACCCTCCTAACAGAAGTCTCGATCAGCTATTAATTCCTTAATCCAATAATTTCCCAAAAAACCGATCAAGAAGTGGCTCATATTAATTCTGACCAAGTAGCAAGCTTCATAGTCATAGCTAGCAATGCAAGATGAGGCGTCGCTAACAGAAGCTAGCAAACATCAAATAAAAACGAGATTACAATATATAGCACCAATTGGAAGCAATCAAATTTTAAGTAGTTGCCAAGTCACAAACACTAGCTCACTAATTGAGGATTAGGCGGTGCAAGTATATGCAACTTTGTTTTTTGAATAGCTATAGCTAGTTGGAAGCGGTGCCGTCGAGAGGTAACGTTTCGTGCCATGTGTGCCCTAGAATCGAATCGATAGCTTTGGAGACATAAAAAGGGATGGCGCCTGACATCTGAGAACGACGTACGCACGGCAATGTCGACTCCTCTCGCCTTTGGCCTCCTTCTTCCTCGTCGTTCGCTTCGTCACATCGCCCATGTGTGCAGGAACCATGGCGTCGCATTTCTTTCCCGTTACATCGTATTCATACGTGATTTAGGGTGTGTCTCGTCGGTGGAAGGTGGAATGTAAGAAATAAAACAGGATGAGCTAAAGTTGTATGGAATTGTCCGACAAAAAAAACGATCAAATCATGTCGTACAACATGACAGGGATCGAATTGTACCATGTGTAACTCTCCCAGCGTACGGGTCGAAAGAAATATTCACTAAATCTGGACCATCTTATATATACCATCTCATCCAACTACATATCATCAACCAAACGGACATACGAGAAACCTTCTCATTCTACCAAACAAACATTGAACCATGAAACATGCCATACTTACCATTTTATTTCATTCAACCAGCCAAACATAGGCTAATTAGTTTATTTATCATATTGTATTTTATAACATGCCCAAACCAATACGAGTTATTCATTTTATTAATTGATCTAATTGTCTAGTGATATCAAACCAGCTCTCTAGAGGGTAAGCGATGAATATACATGTCTAAACCATGCATGTTTATCCAACAACTAACATCCAACGAGCACTCACCGCTTGTATACGTAGTAGATGTGCGAAGTATATATGCATGTATGGCTGTGCATATATTATTTTCCTTGATGTTTTTCCTTGTTATTTAAGATGAATGGATTTTATGGGAAATATTGTGAATATTTTCTTAGACTTGTGCAATGGTACAGACAATCATTGTCTATAATATTTATCTGTCGTATGTAGACAATCTTAAACTCAACTCATACAATTGTATAAAGAACCATTTTCTTTACAAACAACTTCTCTCTGCACACAATATGTCTTGATCCCACTGTAGCATTGTAGACCGTCCAATTATGTATGTGCTCTCTCTCTCATATCCACATTATTATTTATCCTACATAGCATGATTTATAGACGGCTAACGTCATATTATTGTACATGCTTTTAATAATTTTTTATAATTAACAGTATCTTGCATGCGTGCGGGATTACTACTTCAATTTCCCATATTAGTGTGCCCTAAGTACAGATCTAATCAGGCTTTGGTATTACGTTATGCATTGATATAGGCCCATTAATCTTGTGGAATTATATATGGGCTGTCATCCGCGCGCGTGGCCAGATGGGGGCTGTTTGGCCAAATTTTCGTCAGGGGCTCGTTATACATGGTCTTTGCTATTATTGAATTTGGACTTTTTGCTATTCTCTCCACTACTAAACTTTTTACTATTTATAGCATTATCCTTACTATTTTTTACTTTTTTCAATTCTTACTTATAATGTAGCGATTAAAAATTTTACTAATATCATGATCTTGCGAGTTGGCGAAACCAACGATACCCAGAAATGTTACAATGGTTGTAGAAGTCCTACTTGTTACTCACCATATTTATTACTAATTTGTTTCAAAAATAACTAAATCTTTCTCTAACTATCCTCAATTATGGTTATATGGGATAATTTTTTATCGTCACCCCAAGTAGTTCCACCCGACGGGAACACTTCTCTACGGCCTCAGAGCTCTCTTACCCTTATGCAGGGATCACCTGAGAACTATCGAAGAGGTTTTCTCCTATAGGGTCCTTAGCATAAAAATTTAAACCATAGAACCAAACTAATAAGACAAAGGAATTTTCAAAGAGAAAACTACTTCATTCCACAAACAAGTTTACATACGGTTTTCCCTTTCGAGAACCCCCGAGGGTTAATACAATGAAAAAGAAATTACCTTATAGCAGACGCTTTACAAGCCTTCTTACGATATGCTATTTTATAGGAGGCCTATTACAAACGATACTACTAAGGTGGAAGTGTTCTTAGGGAGGCTAGATGCTCTTGGTCAGCTCTGGTCTGGAGAGTTGTGTTCTTCTCCTTCTCTTCAGAGTCTCTTTTATAGTGCCTCGGGAGTGCACAGTCTTCCTTTATTTTGATAGAGGGCACACGTATTTTGCATAGCACGACAGGTAGACTTCGTAGCCATTGATGGCAATCATCTTTCTTTATATTTTCTTAATACAGTATGTCGAACATTTTTCAGCATGGTGCGCTTCATGGTGCATGATATATTGGATCCTATTTTGGCTTCATTTGTATAAGGGTCTTATCACGTGCGAATATTACCCTATCAATATAGGTACAAGCTTTTAATAGGGCAAATATGCTTTATCTATTCTTTCTATATATAGACTTTCTTTATGAGATTCTTACTCTTCGTAGCTTCCTGTAAATTCATCCTTTAATGAATTTTTTTTTTGAATCTTGCCCATGCCCTGCAATATCCATCTCGTCATCATCAATGAGTGGTATTTCAAATTTTTCGTTGTATACTTTCTTTAATTCTTCAAATTTATCATCAATCTCTCTTCTTATATCATTTAAAATTTCTTTCTTTAACTCTTCTTTGCACTTAGGTGATATTTCCTCAAATTTTTCATCTATCTTCCAATCTATATATGACCATCTAAGGGATCAACTTCTTTCTTCAAACATTCTTTATATGTTCTTTTTTTTGAAGACTCTTCTTTCTTTAGACATTCTTTATATGTTGTTTTTTTTTAAGACTCTTCTTTTTCTTCTTTTATTTTAGTGAAGGGTAATGTTGGTGCAATCTTCTTTGATTTTTTGAAATTTTGAATATATATTTTCGCTGCTGGCTCTATATAATAATGTACTCCTAGTATTTTTCTAACTTGTTCTAAAGCTACACCAATGTCTTTATATTTCTTCCATGATACATTCCCATTTGTCTTTGCTGCTATTTTTTGCCTTATAATTTCTTCGAATGATATGTATAGATCAAGAGGTTTTCCTTCAAAGATAATATATAATGGCTTTGCCTCTACAAGTTCAGGGGCTTTATTGATAGGCAAATTCTCATTGATCATATTGAAATATTCTGCAAGACTATGTAATATTGATAGCATATAACCTCTTTCTTCTCTTTTATGGTTATATTGGTTCCATAAATTATCTAATATACATTCTTGTACTTCGTCAATAACTATGTGGTCCTTAGGCTTGAATTTAAATGAATTTGGTGGAAATATTTTAAGTTTATTATCTGCTCCAAAGATAAATTCTTCAATTGTTCAGTAGCCTCTTCATTCCTGCAAAACATGTAAACGAGAAAATAAGTCAGGCAATTTATTATCTTTTCCTTTTGTTCAAATATAACTTTGTACCCATTCCCAATAGCTATATCTTCAAATAGTACCCATCTTCTAGTAGAACTCTTTTTTACTATTGATCTGATTATAATATCTACATATTGCTTCGCAATCTGTTCTAACCGTAAATTCTTTAAATCCTAAATATAATCTAAAAGAATTTATTGCATGGATGACAGCTAAAATTTCTCTATCAGTGTTATTTACGGTTTTTAACTTATAACTTTCTAAAGCATATCTACATATTTCTCTTCTGTCTTTGATAAGCATTTATTAGGCTTCTGCTTCAAAATTTCTTAGAGAGAGACCATATTGTATAATTAAAACCGCGAGATCAAAATTAAGGCGTCCTAATTGGCCTCGAAGACGAATTCTTTCCTTCACTAGCAAATGATGCATGCATGCATGATATATATATATGCCTAACCATATGGGAAGCATGCATGGGAGATGGGACTCGTACATATGAATATGAATATACGATATGTATATATATATGCAAGCCAGCCGTGAATTATGATTTATGACGCAAGGTTGACCCTTCCAGCTCCATAAATCTGACGCTGATACGGCTGGCCAGGATTGAATGCTGCAGGGGCCAAGGTCTCGAGCATTGCATCCCATCCCATGCATGCACATGTACATGACAACTTGTCATTGGACCATCAAATTAATAAAATAGTCTAAACTGTTACGATCAAGATCCATGACCAAATAAAAAGTATTTATGAAATAATTTTTCTCGTGATGGAAAACAACTCCTCATAAAAAGAGAGAATTTCCAGAATGTTAATTTTTCCTTTTACTAACCTTGGTTTCTTGCCCAACTCAAGATTTTTCTTAGATAATAGAAGTATAACTTCTGGCCTATCTACACCGTCCAACTCAAGATGTGACAGGGAAATAATGCCGGAATTGTAATACAAATTAATGTCATGCAACTAGTGTAATGTGAGAGGGAAATGGTAGTTTTGTATTGTCTTCTTTTTTTTTTTTTGCCAATGCTCAAAACTGAAGAAAAACAATAATTAACTGAATTATATTTCTTAATATATGGTAGCATGTTGCAAGTAACTTGTCCTATCTTATCTGAAGTTAGTGCTACCAGCTCCAAAAGCAAGTCAATATCATCATCTTATGATGCCACATCTAATCTAATTACATACTTGTGTATATTAATTAAAGCCATGGATCGATCCATATCGATCATAATTAGTTGATTTCCCCGTGTGGCGTGGGTCACAACATATTTAAGCTCGCTCTCAACTTCAAATATACCACATTCTACTAGCTATCAAGCAGATTACGTGTGGCTAATAAACGTGTGACGTCTCTCCTTCCGCTCTATATGCGTACTCTGACCTACAACCAACCAAGGCATATCATGTAATATCGGCACGTCAAATTAAGATATCATTGTTGCACATGATAAATTCCTAAATTTTGAGCTGGTATTGTAATGTCGGCGGATAAATTAATCTTGATTAGGAGGCCAAAATAGGGAAATGCATGTGATAATTTTTTTATTTTTTTGCATCAAGGTTGGACTCGGGATGGGTTATTAGACCCACCCCGGCATACGCGCTCCCAGGTCGCGGCCGAGCCTCGAGCTCGCGACCTAACGGGAGAGCCAGCGCGCACCCCGCGCAGCTGACCAACCGAGCACAGCTCGGCTCGCAATGCATGTGATAAATTGATAGTTTTGAAAACGTTAGAGGTCATTAACAAAAGAGGAATCATATAGCCAGATACAACCGGCCAGCGCAGATTTTTTTTTTTTTTCAATTTGATGCAAATACTCGCGCGCACGTCTACTGTATATATATAGCATATGTTGATTGTTGATGCTAAAATCAACTCTAAACATGCTCAAACATATATAGCATATTATATTGGCGAGTGAAGAAACTGTTTGTTCAGTACAAGATGTATCTATTTTCTCGAAGGCAGGCCACCGAGAGATGCTTTTCTCGGTGGTTTAGACCTTTTCTCATTGCTTTTCATGCAGTGGTTGACTAATCCTTCCAATTTTTTTAATAAAAAACTGTATCTGAAAGCTAAATAAAATAAATATTAATGTAGCAAAACTCTAGGGCACGCATAATGTGGAGCTAAAAAGGCAGGCCGCGGAGAGTCTCTTCTCGACGGTTTTAGACCTTTTCTCACTGCGTTTCCTACAATGGTCGACTAATTCTTCCAATTTTTAATTAAAAATTGTATCTCAAAGCCAAACATGATAAATATTAATGTAGCAAAACTCTAGGGCACGTGTAATGTGGAATTAAATAGGTATTAGAAAAGAGTTCAGACCGGCCTTCACGTTGCAAGAAAAATGGAACCGGTCCCAACGAGGAAACCGTGCACTCACAATAGACCGGTTCTAGCCTTACAAGGTCATTACCCACATGCACCATCGTGGGACCCATAGGTTACGTGGGCTCCATCATCGTTCTGTGCCTGCCGCCCTTGTTGGAGGGAGGGGGAAGAAAGCAGAGGCGAGCTCCACCGCTACCTTGAGCCCATCACTCCGTCATCCTTGTAAACCTATCGTTGCAAGACCTAATATAGAGTAGAGTGCTTTGCCGCCCCATCACCGCCACTGAATCACTCCGAGTTTGTTGTCGCCGTCACCACTCCGAGTGTGATGTCGTCATTATCGCCACTACAAACCCATCTCCCTCGTTGCTATGTTGGATCAGAGTGCTTCACTGCCGCCCCAAGCCCTCCACCTCATCACCATTGTGGGATCTGCTGGTGACAAGTTCTCCACCATCACTGCCACTTCCCTCTCCAAGGAGATAATGGAACTATGGAAGGAGAGGAGAGGAGATGAGAGAAGAGGAGAGGGAAAGGAGAAGTAAGACGGAGTTTTCTTATAGCATGTTTAGAGTTGCTTAGGCTTATTTGGCTAGAAAATTAATTTTATTTTTTCTATCATGAAGCTACCTCTAAAAGCCTTTAAAAAATCATATAAACGAAGCAGACCAGTTTTAAAAAGCAGATTCAAGAACCTTTCAAAGTTCAGCTTAACATTTACCTCACTTCATCTCAGTCAGCTTATTCATTTAGTTCAGCCATTCTAAACATACTATAATTCTCGTGTGGACTTCACAAGTAGGTCATATACATATTGTGGCGGTTTGCCAAGTATTATGGTATCCTTTGAGTGGGTGTAAACAACACGGAAATACTCTCTTATAGTATGTGCTGAAAATGATACCAACTACCTAGGTACCACATGTCCAGCCATTAATCAATGCATGGATTTGATTTGAAATCACTGCATTTAATCTACTCTTTTTTATCCTTCTTTCCATACAAGTTCAAAAAACAGAATGATTGGATGGAATTCGAAGTACAAATGTACTGTAATGTGTGTAATATTTCGTGGTGTTAAGATGTAAATTGATTTTGCAAGAGCTGGACTTGGTTAATTTGCTGAGAACAAAACTAGTTAAGCAAGCATTAACTCATGAAGACTAGAGTTGATTGGTTGTAAATTTAGTGGACCCAATATGTGCATGGTACTTACACAGTGGCTAGTAATATAAATGGTACAGATACATATACATCGATCTAAAAAAATGATACGCATAGATACATACACCTTGGAACGTCCATATTCATGGTCAATTTGTACTGTATTAAGTTAAGAGAGTCCAAGTCACCTTTTTCAAAAAAAAAAGTGTTCAAGTCAGTTTCTTTCTTGATGTATTCTGATGCATCATATATATCCCAACAGTTACTATTAAATTAATTTGGGTCAAATTTGACGTTTGTGACATATATGCATGGAGACAAAACCTATCGTCAGCACATCTAGCTTCATACGATCATTTATAGGAATATATATATATATATAATGATATAATGATATGTATGCCCACATATGAAATGTTTATGTTCGGTGAATTTATCTTGTCTGTTGAAGTCAAATTAAATATCGTGAGGATCCTAGAGCATATACAATGGTGTACATAACAATAGTGTATATCTTAATTTGTCCATGCCATCTAAAGATATATGTAGGTTTGGAGAGCAGGTTGCCTCTTTATTTATCTCTATAGACAACATGATTTCATTTCTTTTTTATGCGATTTCTTATACTACTACAGAATACCACATCAGTGCCGGTTCCAAACTGTCATCAGTGCCGATTTTTGAACCAACACAAAACAATAGGCACTAATGTCACCAGTCATATATGCCGGTTAATTGATAGGACCTACACAGATATATTTTAAAATTTTTTAATAAATAGCTAGCCTAATTAACACCGGTAGCACACCGGTGCTTGCTAGGCTAGCTATCCCACATAACTAGCTAGCTACCTATATCTACATCCAGCCATAGTCGACGCCACTGTCGTTGTCGTTATCACCGCCACCTTCCGCCGTGTCAGCGTCGGAGAAGCCTCCGTGGTACGGAGACGCGGGACTGTCCAGGGGCGAGGGGGAGGTGTCCCATTCATCAGGCCAATTCGTATGGCGAGAGGTGCCAGCTATGCTCCTCCGGCGACAAAACGGCCGATCGAGGTGGCCGGCTCGTCTTCGTAGTCGTCGTCTTGGGCCTCCTCCTTCTGATCTAGATCTGACGTTGGATCCGGCGATGTCGCTGCTGCCGTTTGGGCACCAGCTCCTCGTCCTCGCGGGCCTCCTCGTGGACGGGCTCCTTGTAGGGCACCGGCTCCTCCTTGCGAGCCTCGCCGGTGGGCTCCTCACTGCAGGGCACTAGCCATGGAGACCATGGCTGCGGCGGCGAGGCGGTGGCCTAGGGAGAAGGCAACAGTGAGGCGAGGGCCTAGGGAGAAGGCAGCAGTGAGGCGGGTGGAGAGGGCAGTGACGACAAGGGAAAGGAAGGGGATTGGGCCATGGCGTAGAGTACTGGATGTAGAGTGAAGTGACGGAGATCAGAATGAGGGGAGAGAAGCACGATCGATGTATTATAAAGAGTATAGGGAAAAAATGCCCGTGAAATACCTCAGCCTAGTCGCTTGCCACGCGGAAAAATCTTTATATGTGCCGGTTGTAATTCCCAACCGTAACATATAAAGAGATTATATGTTCTGGTTCCCTATACGAACTGGCACAAATATATTTGTACCAGTTTGTAGTTACAACCGGCACATGTAATCAGTAATATGTGCCCGTTTGTAATACGCACCGGCACATATAAGCTTTTGTCGCGTGTCTTTGAAAAAACCGGCACTAGTAACCTAGTTGTACCGCTCCTATATGAACCGACACTAATGTATCAATATATATGACATGTTTTGGTATAGTCTTAATTCTTGTGCTAGAGTCAACTACGAGCGTAGAAACAACCCCTCTCTCTACTCTCTCATCTATGTCATACAAAATTCATACGACAACTGCTATAGACAGCTGGGATACATGCTGACGTTATACTCTGTGCATTGCGGAGTGTAGGCCATGTCGATGCAAATTAATCACGTTAGACTCGTAGGAGAAAATCATTGAGATGGTTTAATTTCGTGGAACAATAATCTAAACTAATTAGGATGGCTACGTAGTACTCTCGGTTCAAGAAATTAAAGTTGTTTTCACATCGACACTTATCAAAAATACATGTTTGGCCAACAATTTCTATTTGCAACACGGTTTTTTTTTAAAAAAAAGAGTAAAACTATAATGTCACCGAATTTTTCACGCATCTTATCAAAACTTTTTTTTAAAAAAATGGTTTGAGTAGAGAAATTCTACGAAGCTTCCTTTTTCTTCAGCATGTCTACGCAGGAATTAATTACACATGCCAATATGATTGCCAAAATTTTAATTGTTTTGTTGGTGGTTGTACATTATACTCCTATGTATGCATTTGCTTATGTGGAGTATGTATATGGAGGATGTATTAATTCTCAAAGGGGAAGAAAAGAAAGGAAGAAAATACGTCCTCCTCCAGTGTAGAGAGTAGACGGGTGCAGGAAGGCAATAAATTCTGGACCTAATAAACCGGCTTATTTCTCTTTACCACAGCTCATGAACAGCAAACAAAAACGCCTGTCCACCGTAGACATACTAGCCAGTACCACCTCGATCTCCTGTTTCAGTTTTACCATGCATGTGATCTCCTGCTCTACCTCCATTGTCCGTCTATCTAGATTCCAAATTCCACGAAATTTCGCTATATATTTCATGCAGCAGCGGCATGAAAGGTACGTAAGTTCGACACAAACTTTAAAAATATAAAAAATCTTATTCACAAAAACCTAGCGCGTAACATTGTAAAAATAAGTAGCGTAGTTTCGTGGAAAGCGCTCATGAAAACCTAGAGGTGAATTTGAAGCTCTAAAATTTGAATGCAAACCGTTTTCGAGCCAAATTTAGACACCGGTGGGTACGAATTTTCGCGCTCAGCACCAAATATGAAGCCCCCCTCTCCTCAGTTCTCTACATGCGCATGTATATATATCATCAGCTAGCAGTGCATGCAAGGTGCCATACGTGTAAATGTAGCCACGTACGTACACAACGACACGCTACGTACGTACCCATATACGTGTCTCTCTCACTCTACAAGTCTATCGATCTTGCTGATCATCATCTCATCTCATCTCCCTCTCACTCACACACGTACAGAGCATAGAGGAGAGAGAGACAGTAGAGAGAGAGAGTCATGCAATAACTCCATGGCCGCAATGAATGCCATTGCACCCTCTCGCTACTCTCTGCAATAACTCCTATTCAATACGCACACCCTCCGCCCCCTCCCTCTCCCCACCAGCCTCACCTCTATCTCCGTCTCCATCGCCCTCCTCCTCCTCCTCCCTCTCTCTCTCTCTCGCTCTCTGTCTCTCTCTCTCTACGCTCTCTGTCACCTCGCTCCAGTGCAGCAGCTTCAATTGCAGTGGTGGTGTCCTGCATGCGCTAGCTTGCTCCGTTCTTGGCTCGATCAGTGGTGGGTGGCTGCTTGGCGGCGGCGGTGCTGGTAGATCTGCTCCGTGGCGAGCCGCGCGGCGGCTTCCATCCCCAGCGAGCCAAGGTGGAGACGGGGTGGGTGCATGGTGGGTTTCTAGGGTTCGGCGGCACTGATCAAGGAGCTGGAGACGTCGTCATGCCCGGAGGGATCATGATCCCTGGCCGGAACATGCCGCCGGCCGCCGCCATCATCGGCCGCAACGGCGCCGCCCTCGCCGCCGCCTACGCCTCCTCCTCCTCGGCGCTATCCCTCGGCCAGGTAACTAGCCATGTGCATCGATTTCATACATTAATTCTGCATGAAAACTGGCCTGATCAATTTTTTTGTGCATCTGTTTGATTTTTTGTCAAGGACAGTGGTGCGTATCAGTAGGATTCATGCATGCTTCTCGCGATCTATACATCTCAAGTGCATCTTAATTAACCGAGCATTGATACTATCTGATTCATAAATCGATCTTAGCTTAACCTGTGGCCGTGTGCATTTTCTTCTGTGTACATGTTCTAGTGTAGATGCATTGCAAGAGTACATTTAATTTCCTTTCAAAAAAAGAAGAGAGGAAGTGAAGGCATTAATTTAAGTAGCAAGCAGGGGAGTTAAATACCAAAAGCTAGGGATTTGCTGGTTCATGTCTCAAGGTTTAACCTGTTGCTTTCATCTTGAGCTTAGAATTAAAATGGATTACACACACATAGATGTGGTTTTGGTTGGTGCACTCTCTGAATGCACTTGGATGTATGATCTGAAACATATTTAGTGTGGTACTAGTGCTTAATGCTTGCTGCTCCTGCTCGTGTGGCATCCTTTATTTCTCAAGCTGTGTTCCTCCCTGATTTAGGTGCTCCTTTTTCCCCAGCCCATTTTCCCCCACATTTATTGCACTCCAAAAACATGTACCAAAAATCTCCTACAGTGTTCTTCAGCCAGTACCGCCACACTCTCGTAGACACTGCAATAGTTTTCTTCTTTCTTGTTTCAATTGATGGTCGATCCTCTCGTTTCAAATTAAGAAGAGACGAAACATTTCACAGACACGAGGACTTTGATTTCTTTTTTTCTTTAACGCAAAGAGCAAGAGCTGTGTCATTTCATTCAAGGAAAAGGGTCTTGATTTCTTTTTGCTCTCACAATTCAAATTATCTAGCTTAATTAAGTGCGAGTTTACTACATCTACATGCATTGCAGAACTTGCTGGATGGGCATCACCATCAGCTGCCAGCGGTGCTGCAGCAGCAGCAGATGGTGGTGGATCAGCACCATCTCCCCCAGCTCCAGCAGCAGCAGGCTGCGACGAGCGAGAGCGACGCGCGGGGGCCACGTGGCGGCGGCGGTAGCAGCAACGCCGATGAGCTCGAGATGAGCAAGTCCGGGGGCAGCGACAACCTGGAGGCCGGCGGTGGGGGCGGCTCCGGCGACGAGCAGGACGGCAACCAGCGCCCCCGCAAGAAGCGGTACCACCGGCACACGCAACACCAGATCCAGGAGCTCGAGGCCTTCTTCAAGGAGTGCCCCCACCCCGACGACAAGCAGCGCAAGGAGCTCAGCCGCGAGCTCGGCCTCGAGCCCCTCCAGGTCAAGTTCTGGTTTCAGAACAAGCGCACCCAGATGAAGGTAATGCACTAACCCATGCATCCATCAACGTCGACGTGCTGATCAAATGAATGGATGTTATATGTGTGTGTTGCTAATGGAGTGTGAATGATACGTACGTGCATGGCTGGGTGCGTTCATGGCATGCAGACGCAGCACGAGCGGCAGGAGAACACGGCGCTGCGCACGGAGAACGAGAAGCTGCGAGCCGAGAACATGCGCTACAAGGAAGCGCTGGCGAACGCCTCCTGCCCCAACTGCGGCGGCCCCGCCGCCATCGGGGAGATGTCCTTCGACGAGCACCACCTGCGCCTCGAGAACGCGCGCCTGCGCGACGAGATCGACAGGATCTCAGCCATCGCCGCCAAGTACGTCGGGAAGCCCGCCGGCGCAGTGGCATCTGCTTACCCTCCGCTGCCGCCCTCCTCGAACCGCTCGCCGCTCGACCACCTGGGGATGCACGGCTCGGCGGCAGACATGTTTGGCGGCTCCGAGTTCGAGAAGCCGCTGGTGATCGAGCTCGCTGTGGCCGCCATGGAGGAGCTGGTCCGGATGGCGCAGCTCGTTGAGCCGCTCTGGGCCCCGGCGCTCGACGGCGAGGCTCTCAACGAGGAGGAGTACGCGCGCACCTTCCCGCGGGGGCTCGGGCCCAAGTCGCTGGAGCTCCGGTCGGAGGCGTCGAGGGAGACGGCCGTCGTCATCATGAACCACGTAAGCCTTGTGGAGATGCTCATGGACGTGGGCCAGTGGTCAGCGCTCTTCTCCAGCATCGTGTCGCGGGCCGCCACGCTCGAGGTGCTCTCCACCGGCGTCGCCGGCAACCACAACGGCGCGCTGCAGCTCATGTCCGCCGAGTTCCAGATGCCGTCGCCGCTGGTGCCGACGAGGGAGAGCCAGTTCCTGCGCTACTGCAAGCAGCACCCCGACGGCACCTGGGCCGTCGTCGACGTCTCCCTCGACGGCCTCCGCGCCGGCCCACCCGCGCGCGGCCACCGCCGCCGCCCCTCCGGCTGCCTCATCCAGGAGATGCCCAACGGATACTCCAAGGTGACCTGGGTGGAGCACGTGGAGGCCGACGACCAGATGGTGCACAACCTGTACAAGCCGCTCGTGAACTCCGGGCTAGCGTTCGGCGCGCGGCGGTGGGTGTCGACGCTGGAGCGGCAGTGCGAGCGGCTGGCGAGCGCCATGGCCAGCAACGTGCCCTCTGGCGACGTCGGGGTGATCACGACGGCGGAGGGCCGGAGGAGCATGCTGAAGCTGGCGGAGCGGATGGTGGCGAGCTTCTGCGGCGGGGTCACGGCGTCGACGACGCATCAGTGGACGACGCTCTCCGGCAGCGGCGCCGAGGACGTGCGCGTGATGACTCGCAAGAGCGTGGACGACCCCGGCAGGCCCCCCGGCATCATCCTCAACGCCGCCACCTCCTTCTGGCTCCCCGTGCCGTCCGCCCGCGTCTTCGACTTCCTCCGCGACGACTCCACCCGCAGCGAGTGGGACATCCTCTCCAACGGCGGCGTCGTGCAGGAGATGGCGCACATCGCCAACGGCAGGGACCACGGCAACGCCGTCTCCCTCCTCCGCGTCAACGTCAGTATCTATACACACTGCTCCATTGTTCCTCCTCTCCATTAATTAGCTCCTCCTTTCATGGCCAGCCAGCCATGGCTGACGCCAACGTGCATTGCATGGTGCAGAACGCCAACTCGAACCAGAGCAACATGCTGATCCTGCAGGAGTGCTGCACGGACGCCACGGGGTCCTACGTCATCTACGCGCCCGTCGACGTTGTCGCCATGAACGTCGTGCTCAACGGTGGGGACCCGGACTACGTCGCGCTGCTGCCGTCGGGGTTCGCCATCCTGCCTGACGGGCCGGCCGGCGCCGCCGCGGAGGCCGGCGGGTCGCTCCTCACCGTGGCGTTCCAGATACTGGTCGACTCGGTGCCCACCGCCAAACTGTCGCTGGGCTCCGTCGCCACCGTCAACAGCCTCATCGCCTGCACCGTCGAGCGCATCAAGGCCGCCGTCGCGGGGGAGAACGGCGTGGCCCCTGCCGCCTGCGCCCGGTGACCGCCGGCGCGCAGCTGTACCCATCCTCCCGTCATTTGCAATGGTGAGCACCACTGATCTCTCCGTAAGAAATGTGCACTTCTTGCTCTTGATTTGCATCTCCACATCGTTTTGGGTTACAAAATTCCTTTTATTTAAGAATTCTGCAAGCAATTTGAATTTTGTAAGAATTTGAGTTGTTGTTCTGTTTTTTATACCAAATTCTTACAAACTCTTCCAAACATGCCCTTAAGCCCTGTAACAAGGCGGTAGTATATTTTAAATCCAATCAAAAGGCACCCCTCACAAGAATCTACTACCATGTTGGTATAAATATATCAAAATCAATTTAAGTCATCAGATCTAGAGGAATGGATGTCTCCTATTCATTTCAATATATTGTAAAATCTCTTACGACAAACCCTTTTTTCAAGGGTGGACCGGAGAAATTATACCGACTCTTGCAAAATTTGTCTCCCAAACTTGTACATATATAGTGATTATACTTTTTTTTCCTGAATTGTGTCCTTGGAATCTATGATTTAATCAGATGTCTGATTGCATTTTGTTGTGGTGAATTGGTGATGATGCAGGAGATCAAGGGAGGGATCAAGAGTGAACTTGGAGGTTTAGCATGTGGGAAGTCAAGAACGCACCGCAGACTCTCCTTGCCAAGTGTTGTTTGTGCTTCAACATTCATCCATCCCCCTTCCTCTTCCCATAATCTAATCGCCACCACCTAAACCACCACTGAAAGATCATTAGATCGAAGCAAACACATCGATAGCAAGACACATCATGGAGGAACACAACTTAAGTCCTATGATCATGGCTGCTACATACATGCAGTGATATGTCGTAGGCTCTGAGTTGTGTTGCTTGATCTATACACATGCATGGATGTGTTTGCTTCAAACATCTTGTTGTTCTTAGCTCATTAGTTTCAGATGATCACCTGCCATGTGTTAGTTAACTCCTCCATCACAGTCCCAGCTCAGAAGCAAGCAAGCAACACTGTGCAAGGGCGGTTGGTTCGGGCATTGACTTCTCTTTCTCTCTCCGGGTCGCCAGTCTCTCTCTAAAAACTCTCCAAGGACGATGATTTGATCTGCAAGGATTAATGTACAATCAGCTGGACCATGCATGCATGCATTTGCACACCTTTAAATTTGATCCCATTGTAATGTGTCTGTTGTTCCCGTGCCTTGATTTGTGGCGCCTCTCTTGTATGGTGTAGTAGTTCCCATCCGTCTCTGCATGGATGTGGATGGTTTAAGTTGAATTGCTTTGGGGATTTGCACAAGTTTGTATCATCTTCGTGCCTCAGCCGTTTAATTGGACCTGTTTTTGCATTAATATCCATTGCAACTCTGGTTGTGTTCTTGGTTTTGTCGTCCCTTGATTTTGATATACATGTGTAGCTATCTAGTGTTTGTTTTTACTATGCATGATCTGTTGCTTATAGATGGTGAGGTTTGAAATGCTAACTGCTACTTGGGAGTATCACACAAATAATCACATTCACAACCCACTCAACCAAAAATAGTTTTGCACCGAAAACCCATAGATTACCCACAATTAGTCCCACAAGAAAAATCTCTCTCAAAAGGGGTCTATTTAGCAACATGATATTTTCATGGTTCAAGAATAAACTTTTATTTCTGATATTAACTTAATTTAGAATATAAGAGTATTCCCATAAAAAAAAATAAAACCGTATTCCATCCGTTATAGTACTAACCGTGATTTTTTTTTTTTGCAAATCCACTCCTCACCCAAATTTTATCTAAAGTTGATTCCTTTGCAGCTATAGTGAGGTGTTTATTTTAGCTTGGCATCTACAAAACCGTACATAACAAGCAGGTTGTAATCCCAACTAAAATTGAGTTTAAGATGGCGTTAGTTGAAACTAAAGTTTTCTAGCTATATGCACATTTTTAAACCATATATATCACAAAATAAAGTTTTCTCTAAACTATGTTGCCAAACATGCTGGAATTTTAAGGAAAACAAGAACTCCATGGTAGCTATCAGTAAAAGGAAAATTCATAGCTTTTTAAGGGAAAAATTCATAGTTCTATACAGAGCAGAACAACCTATGTAGCAACCAACAACCACTACGGCGGTGGTTTTAAAGACACTAAAAGTTCAGGCACCTCAAACGGTGGCACATTACACACACTCCGAGTTTGCTGGGCTACTCGGAGCCAGGGTTCACAAAACCGCCGGAAAACCGCAAAAACCGACGGTTTCTCGCCAAACCACTGCGGTCCGTCTTTGGAAACAGTCGGTTTTTTCCCGGCCGAACTCGCAAATTCAAATTTAAATTTGTAAATATGAGAAAATTCAGAAAAAAAATTGTTAAAAAAATAGGACTTTTTTTATAACAACTTGTACAAAGCAAAATTTCAAATTTACATCATTTTCATGCTTAAATTTCAAATCAAAGATGTGGTGAAACTTTTTATGTGTTTAAAAAATATGAATGGTCCAAAATGCTGCAAATGGGCCGGATCTAGGGGCTTTGCAGCATTTGCTGCGGCTGCAAATGCAGCCCAATGCCCTGACCCTGTGAAATTACGAAATATGATGTGTTCATGTATAATATATGTGTTTGATGGAAACATTGTCTAATTTCTAAATATTTGTATTGCAATATATGTATGTATGAATTATACTAGTTTTTCTACATATATTTGTATGTCTAATGTCTAAATATTTGTATTGCAATATATATATATATAATATGTCATATGTACATGTGTTCCAAACATCAATTTTTAGCATAGGTCATGTCAAAAAAAATTTCTACATTTATACAAATTACTATGACATATATCCTAAGCATATATGATTTTTTTCATATTTTTTGAAGATTCTTTCGTGCATCTTTTCAGTTTTTCCAATTTCCAATTTTTTCTATTGGTTTGTCGGCAAAAACCGTTGGGAAACCGGTGAAACCGCCCAGGAAACCGGTAAAAACCGTTTGCAAACCGCCCGGCTGTCCCAGATGATTTAAATTCAAATTCATCGGGTTTTTGCCTGTTTCTGCCGGTTTCTACCGGTTTTTACCGGTTAACCGGCCCAGTGGGAAGGCGGTTTCGAGATCCGTTTCGGGTTTTTGATCCCTGCTCGGAGCATGCTGTTGTGTGCAGTTTGGTGATGCGATGCCACATTGCCACATACATGAACATCTTGCCTTTCCTCGACCAAAAACATGACATCCCAACTGCAAAACATGCAACTAAAAGAAACAAAATCCAACTTGTCCCGTTAGACATCTGACACATCTGACTCAACCACCGGAGAAGTGTTAACAGTTCATCTCTTCATGAGGTTGCAGTCAGGAGGGGGCAGAAGCTGGCTCACAGCATCTTTAGAGCATCACCAGCAACTTCCCTAAATTTGGATCTCTATATCTCTTCTCTAAACCACTATGCATTCCCTATATTTTCATTCTATCCAGCAGAGTCTCTATCCTTGAAAAAATATAGAGACAAGAAAGAGAGAGAATCTCTAAATATAGAGACTCGGAGAGAGTCTCTAAATTTAGAGACTGACATAGAGACTCTGCTGGATGAATATAGAGACTGATACAGAGTAGCAATAGTGATAGAGCAGAGATAGAGCACCTGCTGGACTTGCTCGCAGCTTTTCAAATTTGGATCTCTATATCTCCTTCTCTAAACCACTATTTGTTCCTTATATTTCTATTCTCTCCAGCAGAGTCTCTATCCTTAAAAAGATATCGAGACGGGAGAGAGAATCTCTAGATACAGTGGGAGTTCCTCAACCAAAAACATGACATCCAACTGCAAAACAAGCAACTAAAAGAAACAAAATTCAACTTGATCCGTTGGACATCTGACACGTCTGACTCAACCACCGGAGAAGTGTTACTGTTCATCTCTTCACGAGGTTGCAGTCAGGAGGGGCAGAAGCTGGCTCACAACCTCTCTAGCAGCTTCTCTAAATTCGGATCTTTATATCCCTTTTTCTAAACCACTATTTGTTTCCTATATTTATATCCTCCGAGTCCCTATCCTCAAAAAGATATTGAGATAGGAGAGAGAATCTCTAAATATAAAGACTCGGAGAGATAGAGAGCTTCTGTAAATTCGGATCTTTATATCCCTTTTTCTAAACCACTATTTGTTTCCTATATTTATATCCTCCGAGTCTCTATCCTCAAAAAGATATTGAGATAGGAGAGAGAATCTCTAAATATAAAAACTCGGAGAGAGAATCTCTAAATCTATGCAAATTTTGGGACTGACATAGAGAGTCTGCTAGAGTAACATAGAGACCGAGAGACTGACATAAAGACTATGCTAGAGTGATATAGAGACCGAAAGTCTCTAAATATAGAGAAGATTCCCTTCTAGAGGCCCTCGTGAAAAGCACACCCAAACCAAGCTTTGTTTCTTTCGTTCAGTTTGTTGCAGAGCAGCAAGGCGCCTCAGATTCAGAGAAGTGCAAAGCACAAAATGGGCAGGGCAGTGATCAACAAAGGTCTATTATTGATTTATTATCATTGTTGTTACCCACTTCAATACTATTCATTATTCAGATACAAGGCAATGAACAAAGCTGCTAGCTAATAGCCAACTTCCAAGGATTATTTGTACTTTACCCAAAGAACAACACACTAAGTAATCGTTGCACCCTTTCAAAACTGCTCATAGGAAAGCTGCTGTTTAGCCTCTCTGGAGTTTTTAGAGTTCAAGGTACTTGCTGGCAGTGTGGACATCCTTGTCTCCTCTTCCACTGCAGCTCACCACGACCCTAACACCGTCGGGCAGCGTCGGGCAGAGCTTCTCCAGGTAGGCGAGTGCATGAGATGTCTCCAGCGCGGGGATAATGCCCTCCAAACGAGAGAGGCGCTTGAAAGCTGCATGTGAAGATCACAATGGGAGTGAAGGAATTAGATATTGAACATAGGTCAGAGAAGACTGTTAAGCTACTTGCTACTTGATCGTTTTCCACCGTTCAGCAAAATCAATCCCACAGGCTTAAGAGATGCCATTTTGCAAAGCCCAACAAGGCAGCATGTTAATTGGTTTACTTATAATCCCCGGAATCACATCATTGTCACATCAAGAAAATTCAGAACATTCGCAATGTATGTTATTTAGATCAGAGTCATTAACAGTTATTGATTCTCCCTTGTCACAACTAGCCAAATTCTGACTCGTGAACAGTTCTCACCATCAACCTGAAGTTGCCCTCATTTAACTGATAGACCACCAATCAACTGAAAGAAAATATGACAAAAAGTGAAAAGTGAAAAGTGAGAAACATACCATCCAGTGCCTCCTGATCTGTCACACTATCGTATTCAGCACGTCCAATATCCTTCAAAAAGCTATGCTCAGGTCCAACACCTGGATAGTCCAGCCTATCATTTTAAAAAATATGGATTATTATCCCAATTGATGCAAGCAAATAAAATCTTGTTAACGTAAACATCAGAACACTTACCCAGCACTGATGGAGTGGGGTTCAATAACTTGTCCATCATCATCCTGCAATACATAACTCAAAGATCCATGGAGAACTCCCACTTCTCCCTTTGTCAGAGTTGCAGCATGTTTGTCAGTGTCTACACCATGGCCAGCAGCCTCCACTCCAATCAGTCTTACATCCTGATCATCAACAAACTCATGGAAGAGACCCATGGCATTTGATCCACCACCGACACAAGCAACCAGCACATCAGGCTTGCCACCCCATTTGTCCATAGCCTGTCTACGGGTCTCCTCGCCAATCACCTTATGGAACTCCCTCACCATCATCGGGTATGGATGCGGACCAGCAACTGAGCCCAAAATGTAGTGTGTGGTCTCTACATTGGTAACCCAGTCACGGATGGCTTCCGAAGTTGCATCCTTCAATGTTGCCGTCCCAGAATGTACTGCCCTTACCTGTTTCAGCAAAAGCCACCAACATATGATGAGAAACAAGTGCTGACATGCAAATTGTCTAACAACAAATCTCTTCATTGCGGATGCTTTGCAAAATAAGTAATATCCTAATGCATAAATGCAAATGCAAGCCTTATCTACGAAGAGATATCATGAGGAAATGACAAGGGCATAAAGATGTGGGAATGTCAGCCATACCTCTGCTCCAAGAAGCCTCATCCTGAAAACGTTAAGAGCCTGCCTCTCCATATCTTGCGCACCCATGTAGATGATGCATTGCAGCCCAAACCGCGCACACACGGTAGCAGTAGCAACACCATGCTGGCCAGCTCCAGTCTCAGCAATGATACGCTGCTTCCCAAGCCGCTTGGCCAGCAAAGCTTGCGCCAGAGCATTGTTGATCTTGTGGGCACCGGTGTGGTTAAGGTCCTCCCTCTTCAGGTAAATCAGCGGGCCCGTGCCGTCTGTGCGCTTGTAGTGCTCCGTCAAGCGCTCCGCAAAGTACAGCGGGCTCTCACGGCCGACGTAATCCTTAAGAATTCCATTGAGTTCTTTCTGCAAACAGCAGGGCCATGGTGTCAAATTTTGTCACGTAATCTCCCTAAGCAGCATGACAAAATCATTTTGCACAATTCAGAGAACATACATAGCTACAGGCATTACAGTGATGAAATTAACATGCTTTCTTACTAACCTATCGCCCTCTAAATGAAATTCATCTCTGATAGGCTGCAAGTACGGATGAAATATCATTTCCAAAGTTATGTGGGCTGGGTTGTGGCAACGGGCCGAATCTATTGACGAAGCAACGAAGCTAAAACGACAATCTTTTGTGTGAATTAGATGTGACCTCTCCCCAATACCACAAATCAAACATCACAAACTCCAACAAGTACAAGAACTGACTAGCGACAAATTTTAAAAAAAGACGCCATCATCCACATGACTCCAAATGTTACGGACTAAAATCCTACACATTAGCATCGACGTCTCTTATCATCTACCAACAAATTCAACGATGAAATGGTGTTCAAACAATACTCAAAGATCCGGACTTTAAGCACAAGACGAAGAAAAAAACCCAATCTTTGCCCATCAGGGGAACAATACCAGCAGGAAATTCCCCAAATCCGAACCGTCGGGGTTACCTGGAACTCCTCGTCGCCGGCGAGCGCGTCGAACGCGGCCTCGAGCTCGGTGAGCGCGTGCATGAGCGTCTCGGGCACGTACTTGCCCCCGAACTTGCCGAACCTGCCGAGCCCGTCGGGTCTCGCGACGGCGCCCGCCACCGCGCCGTTCCCCCTGTCCGCCTCCTTCGCGGGGGACGCGGCCTCGGCGGCGACCGCCTTGGCCGGCCGCATTGCCGCCGCCGCGACAACCGCGGCGCCCCTCCGGGGCGCTCGACTCCGACGCCACCCGCAGCGCCACTCGCGATGGCACCGGCGCGGCGGCCCTGGCGGCGGCGGCGACGGCGGTGTTAGGGTTCCTGACAGCCGAGGCGGCCATGGGGAAGGTATAAACGAGGAAGAGTCGGGATGCGGTCGAGGAGAGGGTGGTGGAGAAGGTGCGGGTACGCGAGGCGGGTATATAAACCGGTCGCCCTCGGAATTGTCCGCGCGGGGTAGGTTGGTCCACATGGACCCGGTCCACCGCCGAGCCGCTCGTCCCGTGAGGGTGTCCCCGACGGTGCAGGTGGACACGGACCAGTTTCCTCCGGGCCCACCGGATCGGGGAGCTGAGCAGCCTACCGGCAAGTGGCAAGGCAGGCACGTGTGGAGCGACACGCGAGTCGCGAGTCTCTCGGTTTTCTTTAAAAAACAATTTCTGAGCCGGCATGTGCGGGCGCCTACGTGGAGCATCCTCCGCCGTCCGTTTCTCTCGGGTGCGGGCTGTTCATACCCGAGATGGACGTCCCGGATCGTCCCGTGTGAATGGGCGTGAGATCTTGGATTTCTTGTTGCCGTGCGAGCATGCTGCAGCATGTGGACGAAAGATTGAAGGTGATTTGGTATCCAACTTGTTGCAAATGCTGACTATTTTTCTTTCATAATCACGTGCACTTACAGCTACTGCTTGTATATAAATGTCTCGTTAGTCTGTTGGAACTTGGTGCAGTAATATATACTATTTCCCTTATATATTGGATCGTGGTCGCATTGGGATCCGGCGGTGACAGTGCGATCAGCTTGTTTAGCCGTCTCCAGCGGTGTGTCTCACTGTCCTAGACTCGTTAGTATTCATCTGCAGTTTTAGGACACGGTCCTATCACTATTTATTTTTCAACAAGAACCCTATCACTATTATCCCTCTCTATATTTACTATTCACCGTTTCATCACTATTCACCTTCACAACGATGTGCCTAAATTCATCTGCTACAATATTGGACACCTTAAATAGGACACACTGCTGGATACGCCCTTATGGCTTATTTTCTTATCTCCATTGTGAAAATCTAATCATTTTTGTGTGTTTAATAGAGCCTTTTTTAATCTCAAAGTCATTTCTAAAAACTCTTAAAGACAAGTTTAATAAAGTGGGGGCCGGCTTCACCAAACCTCTTTCTAAAGCTCTCGAGATTTAAGGTTTCCAGCAAAGAAGTTTAGTGCACAGGAACGTTGCCAAGTTATATTTAGAGAAAATTGCACTTTAGCCTACCGAACTTGCAGAGATTCTCATTTAACCTCCCAAACTTGTATTTTACTATCTCAGCCCCCGAAACTTGTCTTCGTTTGTATGGTTACCCTAAAACTGTTAGGACTCCCATCTAACGCAGATGTGGTTGCCTAAGTGTCTGTTAAACGCCAAGGTAGATGTCATGTCGCCGTTAAACGCTGAGATGGCTAGCAATACGTGTAACCAAGGACGAGGTGGCATCCACCTCATCTCCTCCCTTCTCTCTCTCCCTCTCTCACTCTCTCTTTCTTTCTCTCCCTGGACGATGACAACTAGCACTTCCTCTACGGCCGGTGCCCCTCTTCGACTACATCGCCGACACCTCCTCCTCCTCCCTCTCCGCCATCGGAACCCTCTCCTCCTCCCTGTCCATCTGCCCCTGCTACTTCTGCTAGGGAAGGAGGGGAGAAAGATGCCACTACCGCTACTACTCGGGGAAGGACGCCGCCGCCGCAGATTGAAGGAGGAGGATATGGGAAAGGGGCTCGGGCTGTCGGCCATAAAAGAGGAAGGGGAGCTCAGGCTATCGTCGTCGTAGATCTGCACCGCCGTTCAGCAAGTCCTCTATGGCTAGCGACCGGTGCCCCCTCCTACTGCATCACCAACGGCCGACGCCCCCTCCTCCTCTCTCTGCGCCACCAGAGCCCCCTCCTCCCTGTCCCTCCGCTATCGTCACATTGCTAGAGGAGGAAGGGAGGACGATGCCATTACCACTATTGCTGGGAAAAGGAGGTGAAAGGATCCTAGGGCCTAGAAGAGGGTGAATATAACAATTTTAATTTTTTATGATTTTTCTTCAATTTAAAGAAGCAAGGTTAAAACTAGGCTACAAAGCTAACTAACCCAATCATTCACAAAACTACCAATCCTAGAACAAGCAGAAATTCGATGCAAAACATAAAAGGATGGGGAGAAAGGATGCTCATGAAGTTTTTCCTAGATAAAAAGGTGGCATCTTCTACTGGTCATCATTGGAGCACTTCCTCCTTGAGAGTGTCGTTTCGACTCAAGCAAGTCGATTTTGCTCAAACCATCCTGTAAGAAACCGGATGCCCAAGAGGAGGGGGTGAATTGGGCTTTTCAAAATTTTACTTTCTAATCAACTTTACACTTATGTCCAAAGCTTAAACAAATGCGGAAGTTAAAGATAAATTCTTTGAACACAAGTAATATGTCAATGATAGCAATCCTAGAGTGAGGTGAACCAAATATAACTAGACAATCAAGATATACAATTAAGCATAAGATAAATGGTATGAGGGCTAAGCACTAGTTTAAGAATATAGTAATGAATATAAGAGCATAAGGGGCAAACCACAAGTGACATAAAGACTTTTTTCGTGGTACTCGGAGACTTGCCGGTCTTCCCTAATCCACGTTGAGGCTTGATCCTCGCAAGAATCGACTCCCTCTTCGAGCCAGCAGCCTCTTCTCCACTAGTGGTTGCTAGTTCCACCTCTCTGGAGATGGCAAGCACCAACGCCACTCACACGGTTTGCCTGCCCTTCTCACACACTTTTTGAGAAGATCACCGGCGCACGACGCCTCTCACGTCGTCTAGGTGCTGGCAAGCATAAAGAGTAACAAACCCAAAGCCACTTAATCGCACCGAATAAGCTCAAGAGTGATGCACACAAAACTCCTTTGGTCACTCACTCCTCTCACCAGGGTTTCACCAAATCCACCTAATATGGTGCTCTCCCTCTTCCTCACCCTCTATAGCCACTTCTCACACTTTGGGACACACCTAAAATCTCAGCCAAACCAATCCTCCAACCCCTAAAACTCTACCACAAATGAGCCAACCAAGGGTTTAAATAGGCCTAGATCTGAAAAACTAGCCGTTGAAAGAATGGTAGTTGTCGGAGGATAGTCCGAGAAAAATCCTGAACTGTTCCAAATAACTACCAAAAGCTCCCTTGACTGTCTAGCCCTAGCCTAAACCGTTTGGCCCCTGGCCGGACTGTCCGGACCCCTGGCCGAACCGTCTGGGCTCCAAAAGGTAGTACTAACCAAACCGTCCAACCCTCTGCCCGGATTGTCCGACCCCTAGCCCAGACCGTCCACCAAGTACCACCAAAAATACCCTTAACCGTCTGGCCCTAGCCTGGATTGTCCGGCTCCTAGCCCGGACCGTCCGCCTAGCAATACCAACAATCTATTTCCTCTTTTTTTTGGCCCGAAACTACTCCGGACTATCTGGCCTTAGATTGTCTATCTAACACTATGAACTCTGTTACCTAGAGATCGTCCGGCCCGAAGTGTGACAGCCCAAAAAATTGATTAATTAATTAAAATAAAATTTACAAAAGAAATTAATTATTATTATTATTTATCCCAATCCAATCCCAACCCAAACACATCCATATCCAGACTCAATCTCTAACTCTTCCTATTTATACCTGCAAAATTCCCCTAACGCGTCTACTACTCCCCAGAACCCCTACATCATCCAACTGTGAACATCGAGTTGACGCCGCCTAGGTCGTCGTGCACATGATCAATCGAGGTGGTCTCCAGTCTCATGCTGTCGCCTCGATTTTCCTTTCCCCCTTCATACCCATGGAAACCACCCTTGTCGCCGCCTTGCCATCACGCCGCAGCAGCCACCGCCCGAGCCGTCTCCTCCGAGCCACGCCGCCCCGCCCTCACCGAAGCCTCACCATTTCAACCCGCGTAGATGTGCCACATCGCTGTGCGAGCCCCGCCAACTCGCCATTGCGCCGCGCCCGGGGCAGGTCACCAACGCCATCGCCGTCCTTGTGCACCGCCGTCCTTCGTGCTCACAAGACTGTGCCTCACCACCGTCATCGCTGCCCCTGGCGCCGCCGCTGCCGCCTCCTCTCCTCCTCATACGCCATTGGATTTCTGAGCCACCGCCGCTGCCCTGGCACCGGTTGCACCCCACACCTGGGACAGAGCCAGGGGGGCTAGGTGGAGCCTTGGCCCCCCTATGTTTCATGTACATGCTTATATACCTATATATATATGCTAGCAAAAATTCTCAAATACCCATCGATTTGTATGCCAAAATAGCGAAAAGTCCTAAAAATTCTCAAGTACATATGGATTTGTGAGTTAAAATAGTAGAAAAGTTCTAAAATTCCTTATAAAAAAATACATTTGCAAGTTAAAATATAAAAAATGTTCTATTTGGCCCCCTCGATAAAATGATGATTCTTTTTAGCCTCCCAGATAAAATTTTCTGGCTCCGTCCCTGCCCCACGCCACACCCCTGCTCCTCTTCCTCCAACCACGCCCACACCTATTTGGTCATTGCCATGATCCTGCCTTACCAAAGCAGACCCTTCTTGCTCTCGCTCTCCATCCCTCTCTCCTCTCCTTTCTCTCTCTCTCTCACCTCCCTCTCCATCTCTCTGTTTCCCACAACCACACAGCCGCAGCCACACACGCAACAACCTTATCCTTTCCAGTTGGGCCAGACTGCTACAGTAACAAGGCCATTGCTACAGCAATTTTTAAAATTTTCTGGATTTTTTAGGAATAGTGATCCTTCACTATTTTGCTGCGAATTTATCTTAGCTCCAAATCTGGCAATTCCAGTTTCTAAAAATCCAGAAAATTCGTATCTACTTACTGTAATTTTTATATAATTTTTAAATTTATTTACTATTTCTAGTTTTTATTTTTATTTTTCTCGTTTTGCGTGCGTTAGATCGCGTGGGTGACCAAGGAGAATCCGTTGACGCTGCCGACGTCCAGCAAGTTCAGGAAGATTAGGAAGGCAAGTCTTTCCCCTAGAATCTCAATTTCTAGATTATGCCAAAATTGCTATTTAATTAAATTATGCGTATTTGCCATAGTAATTCCTAGTTCATGTTGTTTATTTATATGGTATGCACCCATTATCATGACAAACCAAACCTTAGGATAAGAATTATCGATGATTGGGAACCGGATTCCATGTCGAGCTTATTTCTCGATTAAGGGATCAGAAAGCCTCTTTCTGCCGAAGTGTGGCGTTTCGAGATGTCGAAGACTCTTAGTGTGAGCAAACTGAGAATGAACAAGACACAAGAGGTATATCCTAGTTCGGGCCTCCTGAGAAGGATAATAACCCTACTCTAGCGTATGTGTATTGTAGAGCGTAAGATTACAGTTTGTGCTCGCGTGAGCATGTTGGTTGATCGATGAGTCCGAATGTGTGCTGATGAGCTCGTGTTTCAAATGAACGAAAAACGTGTATATATAAGATCTATCCCCAACTGCTAGCTCCAAATCTCTGAGAGGCGGTTGCGTGCATCGTGGGCGAAGAAACCGATGATGCGTTGCACGTGCAACCGTTGCACGGATCGCACGGATCATGGACAACGACTTCCGCATCGTGGAAAACATGGCCATGTGGCACATTTTAGCATGCCATTCTGTTGGGTCGGTGCCTGGGCAAGCAAGACCACTCCAGGCATTACGACATTGCTCAGCCCGAGCAAGCCATGATGCTGACGTCAGGGCGAGCCGGGCAGCACCTAGTCTTACCCCAGGCAAGACCACCTTAGGTAAGGCTCTGCTCGAACTGAGCTGTCTTAGGAAACACATCTAAAGCACTTGTTGATTTAAAGAGCTGTTAGGACTAGTCTAGGCTCATGGGCCGTAAACCAATCCCCGACAAGAATTTTATGTAATTTGCTACTTTTTTAATTATTAGTTGGCTTAGCATTACTTAGATAGTCATTAGGGAGTGATTCCTACTTATATGATCATCATTAAACACTTTAATATAAGAATGTGGAGTATCTGAGTATGAGACATGAAAAACTAGGATTATGGTGGGATTGTTCACTCATTAATTAAAATTTGACTAACTAATAATTTGACTCGGAGCGGGTGACCTGAGTCGACGCTCCAGTCCCTAAGGACCGATGATCGTGATGGATTTAATTGATAATTTATCGTGTGACCACAAGCCCGGTATGGGACGTGGCCTAATCTAGGAGGAGAATAATGTCGGAATTGTCACCGTACTTGCACCGTAGGTGAGATCCCGAGGGATGCGTCATCGCCGGTGTATTGCCCGGATGGAATTCTAGGGTACTTATAGGACCTATCAGGTATGACCATGACAAGTTCGGGGTTAGACTTCTAATGGATTTTGTCATGATGCTATCCGACCGGAGAGTATCATATTTTGCGGAAAAAGCGTACAACCTCTACAGAGTGTAAATCCATTCGAATGGTCGTTCTCCCGGTTATGAGCATATCGGTAGTTTTTTACATCGTAACTACACCTTAATTAATTTGACTTGGGTAAGGTTATTTGGCAGTGTGCCGTTGCTAGATGATTCATGATGAATTAGAATGAGATGAGAACTATATTGAGACTATGACATGAGACAATAAGAACTTGAGACATGAGACGCTGAAAATGAGAACTATGCCATATTTATGATATTGTTAAGATTGATCATGAGAACTCTTTACTATTTATTTATTTATGTTTTGTTAAATGCCTTTATACTTCTAAGTTAAATGTTTTTATGCAAATAAGCCATTATCTTTCCTAAGATGAGCTTAGCCTGGCCCTTCCAAGAAAATACATGCTAGCATCCGCATGCTAACCCCGGCTTTCATTTAGGCTGCTTATTCCATGAGAATATCAGGACCGTGAGGTTACGCAGGACAACATTGGATTTTTCCTGGAAGGTGATCCGGAATACTAGAAGCTCCCCCGGCCAGTTTGCCTGTGGCCGATGATGGGTCTACTTCAGTGGTTTTTATTTGGTTCTTCTGATACTATAATTAATAATCTATGGTAATAAATTGCTCCGCCGTACTCTGATTTACTTTTTAATTAATACAATGTTGCTATTGATGCTTTATTCTGTTTTACTGTGGGTATGAGCACTGACACTTGGGACTCATACTGTTAACACAGTGGGGTTCGGCTTAGTAAATCCAGGCACCGACAGAAAGAAACCCACTAAGTCCGGAGACTTCCCGGAGCCCCTCTCGCTTACTCTAGGACAACCACAAGTCCAAACACCTCACAGACATCTCCGACACTCTCGCTACACTCCTATGACACCCTAACTCCTTACTAGGCTCAACTAGGGTTTAGGAGTAAATGTGCATCACCCGAAAGCTAGGAATTGATCCGAACAACACCGATCCGAATCCCTCTTAATAGTACGGGGACTATCCAACAAACCGGTCTTTCAACCAACCACCAAGACCAGTAAAGACTATAAAATATCCTTAGTCCTACACTAGCCATACCTTGGTCTTGAGCACCATCTTGAAGTTCGATATCCCACATCAACGCCTTCAAGTCTACTTTAACGCTCCATGCATCACCTCTTGATGCATTGTGCATGATAATCTTTACCACATGATTGATGATGTCTTTGTCTTGTTAACCTCGACTTGATCACCTCATAAGACTCTCTCGTTCTATCGACTTTGACTTGATTAGTCTCCCCGACGATCATCCTGCCAAATCAATCTTGACTAAGTACTCAACTCTTGGTGACACCGTCCGTCTTATCGACCTTGACTTGACCATCATCCTTTAACACACCTTGGTCATCACACACACTCCTGGGACCTAGCATGGTGTCATCCATATAAACCATTTTGAGCTTGATTAATTATTAGTGAGCTTATAAGATACCGCTTGAAGGTTATCTTGAAGGATATGTGGTAAAAAAAACTAGAAATATTGCTCACCAAACATGTTAGATGACACTTGAATATAAAAATGTAATTTTTTTAAAAAAAGTAAGGATGCCACTTGAAAGACATGCACTATAAAGATATTGCACGATAGCACTTGTAAAACTATTACATGATACCATTTAAAATGATTTTCTAGGGAAAACATGTAAGGCGTCACTTACAAGGAACAAAAAATTTGAAACTCATTCGAACAAACTCTTGAACTTATAATAAATTCTAAAATATAGTTCATTCAAAAGCATTAAGAGATAAGCATAAAGATCAAGAGCAAATATGAAGGATAAATGAATATGGAGAAGCTTAAATATTAGTCTATCATGCAAGAGCTCTTCCTTAAACTATGCAAGATTACAAGAGTTGCAATGTGCTAAAAATTTAGATTTTAACAAACAATTAGAGCTTCAAAACAGGGCTGAAACAATGCATAATCATGATTAAAAAATTCTGAGAAGTTTGGACAATGTAGAGCAACTATCGAGCATGAAAACTCATTATAATGACTTACTCATATTATGAACCCATATAGAGATACAAAAATCACAAATCTGCCCAAAATATGTCCAAAACTGAAAATTTCAGCAAGCTGTCTAAAATGAATTATGACCAAATATTGGTCAAATGAAGTCCATAGGCTATTAAATTTTGTAGAAATGATCTATGGACCTCCAAGAGACTTTTCCAAAAGGGATTTCGGAAAAAGGAATTTCCAATCAAAAGATATACCAAATTGACCTTTGTATGTAGGAGTATCACATCAAAGTCAACAAAGGTCAAAACTTTCTTAATTTAACTTAAGAGATTTTAGAAACCTCTAGATTTTAATTATAGGATCATAATAAATTTTTGCAAAAAGAATTTTTGATTTTGCAATTTTCTTTCAAAAGATATGACTATATGGGCTTTGTAGGAATATATAGAAAGTGACTTTTGTTCAAAACCTCAAAACATATCTAAAACAAGTTTTCAAAGGATATTTGTAGTTTTATGGCATCATATGAATTATACAAACAATTTGAAGCCATTGCAAAAATAAATCCAAATAAAAGATAAGAAAAAAAATACTATTGTGACATAAAAGAAAAAGAATCAAAGACAAAGTCACGATAGAATTAAAATGGGTCTTTGCAGGCAATTTTAATGTTTTTTACACATAGAGCCAAATATAAATAAGATGAGCTTCCCCTTATATAAAGGGTTCTCTAAAGGAGTAAATAATTTCAAAAATTACAGGTTTAAAACAGAAGTTTGACAGTGTTTACTGGACTGTCCGAGCTATAGGCTGGACCGTCCGCCAACTACTGCAAACAATCTGTTCTGCCACCACTTCCTATTTCTCTCCTCCTACTTAATAGTTCTATTCCTAATACTTCTTTTTTGAAAGCTCTCTCCTAAAGAATTCTTTCCCTTAAATCATTTTGAGATAGGTGAAAAGGAATATCAAAATCAAGGAAAGATGAGATTGGCAAGATAGAATAGATAAGAGAGATTAAATATCGACATGGGGATCAATACATGAACTACCTTACATTTTTAAGATCCAAATGACATTTGAGAGGAAGGATGAGGTAGTTGGCTAGAAATCACTTTTAAAAGGATACCACTTGGAGAATATGGGACCAGATGAATCATAGTGGTATTTAGTAAGAAGAGATGAGTGAAATCTAAAGAAGTTGTCTATAACTCCAAATCTTCAATAAATCCAATCCAAAATATTATTTGGAGCATTTCCAACAAGGAGAGATCGTCAAAAAGCATTGAAAATGGTTTTTAAGCAAAATAGGCCTTTTGGTTGCAAGATAAATGCATTTTCCATAACACACTCAAATTTTCCCAAATGAGCATGACAAGGGTATTTTAGCTACCAAATGATTCATATGAATCTCAAATACCAATTAGAGCCAATTTATACCAAGAAATTTGGTCCAAATGGAAATGCTCATTTAGGTGCTAGAAATTGATTTTTTGTCGAGACAAGTTTTTTTGGTGAGTTTCAAAACCTCATAGCTTTAGATACGTTGGTCATTTGAAAAACTTTTGGATACAAAAAATGTTTGTAATGGCCAACTCTAGATTTTTGGTATTTAAACTTTTCCGAATTCGGTTTAGAATTAATTCTATGAAAAATACAAAAATATTGCAAAAACAAGAATGTGCTAACTAGAATTTTGGTTGGAAACTTGTCTTTTGGTAAAAATGCATTTTCTCTAGCCAAATCCTTTTCAAAACATTTGAGAATCTTTTTGGGAAATTTTTAATAGGTTTTTCACATGTTTTACTTGAAATATGTATTTTTGGCTAAATGGCTCAATTTTGTAAATTAATTCTAGCACTTAATTGCTTGGCCACATTTAGAGAAGATAAAAACAAGAAAAAGCACGATCATCAACTCTAAATGTGCTATCATACTCATCAAGCTCATTTAAGCAATATTAAAGTTTCAACCACGAGCAAGATTGCAACAAAAATGATTTTTTATGCAATGCATTAAAACTAGCTACACAAGGCAACATGCTTGTATTTAAATTGTTACCAATGGGGCATTGGTTTATGATGGTGACTTGAATATCCTCATGCGTGGCTTCAAATAGTCAGTGATGAAATCCACTGCTTCATGCATAAGCTAAGCCTTTAATGCCCCTTTGAATCCTATTAAGCACTTCAAACATGTTTTGGTACCCAGCTCTTGTTGGGTCCATGAATGTTTGTCATAAAACATTTTGGTGTCCATGTAGAAATCGTATCCTTAGAAGTAGCATGAGCACAATTAATCTTGCTAGTATTAGATTTGTTCTTAAAACAATTAGCAAGAGGATAAGCCTTTGGTTTATGATTAGCAATAAAGCAAAATACATTCTTTTTGACAAATTTCACATTGGGGTTTATCCTACCACCATCCTTGGGCAAATCCCGGTGATTATCTCCCAATCTTTTCTTGCCCCCAAGGTGTTCTCTTGCTCTCTAAGTAATTTATAAAAAATGATGGATTTTAGAACCCAAATGGCTCTTTCTTTTGTTTTAGTGGAGCTAACATTTTTAGCAATCAAATTTTCATTTTTATCTCTCCTAAGCAAATAATGCTCATTGATAAGGATGGGCTTAGGAGTTTTAACATTGGGATAATTTTTACTAATATGTCACTTTTCCCGACAATTGTAGCAAGTGGGTTTTGAACCTCCATTGCTCTTCTTCTTGACTTGCTCCTTGTTAGTTTGCCTCTTCAAAGATAAAGTCTTGGTCTCCGCCTTGTTAGGACACACCGAGGCAATATGCCCTTGCTTGTTGCATCCAAAACACTGAATAGTTTTTGTCTTGTCGACTTGGTGCTTTGATTGTCTCTCTTGGTTCTTGGTGGACTTGGAATGCCTTGCATTGTGTCTTGTCGTGTGATTGTTCTTCTTAGGGATATAGCCAAGTCCCTTTTTGTCCTTCACGGATTTTTGATTGCCTAAGATAGCATTTAGGTTAGCCTTCCCTTTGTAGCAATTTTCCAAGTCCTTGTTCAATTTGTCTACTTGAGCCTTGAGCTCTTTATTTTTCTCTTCAATATGGTTAGTATTGCAAGCACAAGAGGAAATAGAAGCATTTATATTTGACAAACAAGGCAAGTCAATTTCATCATTGCAAGGCATAGAGGAAATAGAAATATTTGCCTTAGAGTAAGATGGCATATCAAGCATCCCATTGCAAGATGTGGACATATCATTTATAGGTGATTTGGAGGGAATAACATCTAAACATGGCAAATCATTTAGAATGTTACAAGTTAATCCTACATCCACATTGCTAGCAATGGCATCCTTGAGTTAGAGATTTTTATGATCTTTCATTAAGGCATCATATGAATTTTAAAGCAAATCAAGCTTTTGCTCCAAATCGATTAACTTCCTCATTTCCTTCTCAAAGTGCTCATGGAGCTCTCCCAGTATATGCATCAATTCATTTTGAGAGGGCTCATAGTCAATTACCTCATCATTACATTGAGCCGCAAAGCAATGAGGCTTAGTAGGAGGTGATGGAGGCTCATCTTTATCGGAGCATGATGTGAAGTAATTATCACTAGAATTTCATTCTTGTAAATCGTCCTCTTGATCAATCATGGAATTGTCGTGAAGTTTTTGAATTAATCTCCACACATCATGAGCATATTTAAGATGGCAAACCCTCTTTCGAATGTCTATGCTCAAAGCACTAAATAAAGCATTAGTAGAAATGGCATTGAGATGTGAGTTTTCCTTGTCCTCAATGTTTAGAACCTTTGAGTCCTCAGGAGGAAAAAATCAACATCTACAATCTGCCAAATATCGATATCCATGGCCTCAAGATAGCATGAAATGTAAATTTTTCAATAATTGTAATTAATGTGATCAAACATGGGCACATCACCTAGGTGCCTAAAATCCCCCATGGTAATCCTTTAACTCTCTAGATGGTGAAGTCTATCAAATGAGTGCTTAGCTTCCCGGAGCCCCTTTCGCTCACTCTCGGACAACCACAAGTCCGAACACCTCATGGACACCTTCGACACTCTCGCTACACTCCTACGACACGTCGACTCCTCACTAGGCTCGACTAGGGTTTAGGAGTAAATGTGCATCACCCGAGAGTTAGGAACCGATCCGATCAATACTGATCTGGATCCCTCTTAATAGTACGGGGGTTATCCTACAAACCCGGTTTTCCAACCAACCACCAAGACCAGTAAAAGATTAGGAAATATCCTTAGTCCTACACTAGCCATACCTTGAAGCACCATCTTGAAGCTCGATGTCCCACATCAACAACTTCAAGTCCTCTTTAACGCTCCATGCATCATCCCTTGATGCATTGTGCATGATGACCTTTACCACACGATTAATGACGTCTTCGTCTTGTCAACCTCGACTTAATCACCTCATAAGACTCTTTCGTCCTATCGACTTTGACTTGAACATCCCCCCGACTATCATCCCACCAAATCGATCTTGACTTAGTACTTAACTCTTGGTGACACCTCTGTCTTGTCAACTTGACTTGACCATCATCATTCAACACACGTTGGTCATCACACACACTCCTGGGACCTAATTCTCTTCACACCACTCATGAAAGACATTAGTCCCAAAAGCTCAACGAACGAATATAATTGCTATTCATGGTCAGTTAAGCACCACAAGTGTTTCACAATAAAGCTCAACATAAATGAAAACACTTGACATATGATAGTTCTCTACTAAGTGTATTATGATGAAGATATATTTGATCTATATGCACTAGAGAGATGATTACTTAAAAGATAATTCAATAATTTACGATAATTAATTAATTTCATGAACACAACTTCATTTAAAGATGCTCATGAAAATATATTCAAGAATTACACATGTACAATTCATATTTAAAGTAAGAGTGAAGTTATGATTCAATTGAAATTAAACTTCAGTAAATTAAGTGCATGAGAAGATGTAAAAACAAGCCATTCATGCACAAAGTCAATTTATAGTAAGGTGAAGTTTAACTCTAGTTAAAACAAGGATGGCAAGTGAGCAATATACATATTAAGCCAAAAAGGATATTTATGCACAAATAAATATGACATGAAGCAATATGCACAATTATAATCGATATGTTACTTAGAGCTCACTATGCACTTACATAAGAGGAATGCAATAATAAATATAGAAGGGATACCAAGATTGCATACCTCATCTTTTACTATTTATCCACATTGTATATGTGAGATTAAAGAGAATAAACCATCAAATTGTTAGTCTTAACAAAATAGACACTAAGATACATACTTTGAATGGATGAATAGATCATTTGGTTGACCTTAATGATTTCTCTGTAAAAATATGAGACTAGAAAAAACTTGGCAATAAACACATTAGTTTCATAATATGATTATCAATAGATGTACAATATAGAATATGCTTTTCATACCTCCACATGGATCATTCACCAAGGACCTAAATATGAGACTAAAGAAATAACATCAATAGAGAATATTAGTCTCAATTAGGATGATTAGATGCATGCCTTTAATGGTAAACAATCCTTCTATCAAAGAGACTAAGACAACACATGTTAGTCTCAAAGGAGATTAATCAATAACTCATGTCAGTTGTTTAATAAAGCTTGCCATTAAATATGTTTGTCATTAATCACCAAAATCTCACAAGTCACACAAGGCCTATCTTGAACTTACACATCCACTTGTGGTGGTTCTTTACTGCTTCGGTGAGGTGATCCCCAAACCTCGTACACCTCCGGTGGCCTTCCACCAGTCTCCTCCTTGAAGGTCGCACTGACACCACCTCCTAGCCTTCTAGGAGTCACCAATCTCTAAGAGTAATAAGAGCGAGAAGGATCACTCCGGATCAATTTCCACCTTGATGCACACTCTTGGGAGAGATTAGGATTTCTAGGTTTAGGATCTAAAGAATACCTCTCGGCTCACTTAATACCTAGAACCCTAGGGGACTCTTGAACTTTGCAAATTAGAGTCTCTGAGTGAAAAACACCAAAGGAGCCACTTAAATAGGGGAGGCAGCGATTGACTAGCCGTTGAGGGCTAGCCGGACCGAGCTAGGCATCCTAGACCCTAGGGGTTCGGCTACATAGCCCCAACTTGCCGGACCACGCAACCCACATGCGGCCAGACTGCACACCACGGCCGGACCGCTCGGGTCTAGCGGCTAAGCACCTGCGGTTGCACGGCATAGTGCTCGGACCGCAGTCCATAGCTGGACTGGCCCAGTTCGATGACAAGGGGGCAATGCACCAACGGCCATCCCGCGAACACCCCTCTGGACCAAGGTCTGGCTGGGGGTCTAGCCATCCTAGACCGCCAAGGTCCAGCGGCAAGGACTCTAGCAGCCGCTACAGGAAAGCTCTGGACTGCGGCTTAGCGAAGGTCTTCTCCCAGCCCATACCTTCTAGGTTTGGCTGCAGCACCTCCACACTATACTAAAACACCTCACAGACCTTGACCAAAACACAAACTCCTAACCAAAAGAAGGGCAACAAAATGGCGTAAAACCCACAAACCTCACTGCCTTCACAAGAGATTGACAGGGACAAACCTAGGGGTAAGAGTGTGCAACTCGATGAAGAAAGATCCGAGGTGATCAAAATCTCTCGATTCTCTCTTAATAGTACGATGGACAAGAAAGAAAAAATTATATCTAGCACTAACTCATCTCAACTCCCGAGCCAAAGTATAAACATGGGTCCTTATACTTTGTGCTTGATGACGTTTCATTAAATTATTTATAGTTCCAAGAGAACCATGAAATGCCCCATTCTCGATCTTCTCCGTCATCAACACCAAAATCACACCCTAATCGATATTCATCTAATTAAGGAGCCTAGATGCTTACAAGAGGGCAAGATGCCACCGACACTGCTGCTAGGGGAGGAAGGAAGGACGATGTCGCTGCTTCTCGAGGGAGGAGGGGAAGACACCACCGCCATAGATTGGAAGAGTAGGAGATGAGGAGGGAGAGCTCGGGCAGCCGCAACTGCAAATATGCACCGCTGCCACCCATCTTCTTCTCCGCTCCTCTCTCTCTCTCTCTCTCTCTCTCTCTCTCTCTCACCGGGCCACATCGGTGAGCTCTAGTCGACGTTTGAGGCAGCCTCGTCGGGGAGCTGGCCATGGAGAAGGTGGGGATCGTGCAGCCGGGCAGGGAGGTGGGAATCAGGCAAGCCAAAGAGAGGGAGTGATAGAGAGACAGAGGAGGGAGAAGAAGATGGCATGGGATGACATGTGGAGGCCACCTCAGCATTTAACGGCAACGTGGAATCCACCTCGGCGTTTAACGGGCATCTAGGCATCCACGTCTACATTTGACGTGAGCCCTAACGTTTTTGGGGGCAACCATGCAAACGGAGACAAGTTTAGGGGGGGCAAGAAAGTAGAATGCAAGTTCGAGTGGCTAAGTGAGAATCTCTGCAAGTTTGGGGGCAACAGCGCAATTTTCTCTTATATTTATGGTACCAACTATACAAGAAACGTGTCCTTTTTTTTTCGTTCTTCCTCCGATTGAGACAAATCGTGGCATTCACAAATTTTTACCGTCATCTTGATCGTAGTTGTTGCCGCCGTCATTGTCGCCTGGGCAGTCAAAGAATACAAGCCAGGAATACATATGGCTTTGCTCGTTGAATTGGCAATCTAGCAACTCGAGCAGAGATGGATGTATGTGTACTCGAAGTTGCGAATCGACATCTAAGGAAGCAGCGTAGATGCTACACAAGCTTTTAACAGAATTTCCTAAAAGTGCTCCAAAAGAAGGCTCCTGAAGAAACCGCCAAGGAAGGATCTGTGTGGATGATGATATCCTAGCCTGATTTTTTTAATGGTGATTTAGATTTATACCACTTCAAAGTTTGTGTTTTGAAATATGTCACTCGATGTGTCGAGTTCACGTGTCATTGGTATATGAAGTGGGATAATTTTTGAAATGCCACATATTGTAATGGCATGTATCTAAATTTTTCTTTTTTAAAAATGTTTAGCTAGCTGATTTTTTTAGGTTTTTATGCAAAAAAGGCCTAGGGCGGTGGTTCTCGGCTTTGGCAGTGACACTGTTCATTGGGGTATGGGTGCGGTCGTACCATCTGTGTCGTCATGGGCGGTGGCATTGCTGTAGATTATACTCGGTATGTTTGTATTTCCAACTAGTATTGGCTCCGATGGCAACCAGACGGTATCCTTTGGTGGCAAGCCCTGTCACAACGACGAGTAGTGGAAAGGGTATTGAAGTGCCGATCCTGAGAGAAATCTCATTTTTTGGTTTTTAGCCAGATTCAACGATGGCAATGCCCATGGGTGTTGTCACTTTGCTGTAGGCACCGTTGAGGGGAATGAGTCTTCTTACACATTTGGATTGTCTCTTGGTTCATTGATTCAATAGGTGGCTTTGCGGTGAATTTTGAGTTATTGCTTGATTTCGACCGGTCAGCATTGTTTCTCAAGACTGGTTGACTCGACCGTTGCCGTCTTTCTCACTGAATCCTTTTGTAAGATGTGAAAAGATTTTGGAATTGGTGTTATTGAACTGTTCTTATGAAATCGTAGAAGAATCTCATAAAAGTCAATGATTATCTTCTGTGTGAAGATGCTCAGACATACAACCGTCAGGATGTTAGTGCCGTCTGGTTGTCATGTGGCAGAAGCTGTGCTCCTTTTTTGTTTTCTTTTTGTCGCTTGTCTTAGCATGACAATTCTTTATCATTTCGCTTTGGCTTTAAGCTTTATAATAAGTATTTATAATGGCCGTATGTATCCATAGTCGGTGCATATACCAGGAGTTTCTTGTTATTAAAAAAAAAGCCGTTTTGTGGACCCTATCCGCGTTTTAAAACCCTGCTCTTCGCCAATTAAGCCAGCCGCTCAATTCCTTTGGCCAGGCACTCGAGCCGATTCAGAGAAGGAACCCACATGCATGGGGCTGCTTGCTCCCTATCCTTGTCCAACTTTGACATCGTTTCCGGGCAGCAGCTTCTCACCCAACTCACGGTCAACAGTCGCAGAGATGGATCGATCCCGATTTCCTGGCAGCAACGGGGTTTCAAATTCACATTACACACCGACTCTCTCCTCCTTTCTTGCATCAGATTTCATGTCGATCAGCAGCAGATGCCAAGTAGCTTGTCCCTTCACGGCACCCAGGTCTCCTAGTGTTGATTGCCTAAGCTAGCTTGTTGACTCTTCGCATGCATGAGCTACCCATCGTGGTCTTCTCCCTCGCTCGATTCCACCTACCTCGCCATGAATCAATCTCATCTCATCTTCTCTTCTCTTCTCTTCTCTTATGTTGCTGTCAAGGGAGACGACCTTCTCCCGCCGCTGTTCGCTGGTCAAGAGGACAGTGCTGCTCCAACCAAACCTCCAAAGTACATGTGTGCTAATCTAATCTTTTTATTAAAAAAATTGAAAGAAGAATCAAATCGATGGGGGGATTTGATTTGATTATCGCAGTGGATGATGCAGCACGCCGCCTGCATGTGCTCACCCACCAACACCAGGTCGTCACCGGCCGTCCCAATGTATTGCCAATTGACAAACCTAACATACAAGAAGCCAGCTGATGTCAGTCATCTGCCTGACATTTTCTCCATGGCTGCAGGACGAAAGGAAGATCCAACCTGGGTACTCTTTTTTTTTTTTTTGACATATCCAATCTGGCTACTCTGACCATACTGGTGTCGCTCACCGTTTGCAAAACCCTCGCGGTTTGGTTCAGCGAACCAGCCCAAAATCCACAAATTTCAGATTGAGATCCGACCTGAATTAATTGGACGGTTTTTTTAGGTAAACCAAAATTGGTTTTTAAAACCGTTGGTTTGAAGACCATCTCCAACCCATTCCCATCCTATCTTCCATTTCCGCTACGAAGGAATTCCATTCTCTTCAATGTTTCAATAGATTCTCTTCGCCGTTTCATTTTGGAAAGAATTCTCTTTTCCATTCTCATGAGAAAAAATTCTTTTTACTTTTACTATATCATTCGTTTCAAAAGGATGCTGTTAAAAATGAAGAAAACAAATATAGAGAAGGAAACGAAATAAAGGAAAAATGGTTAGAAATGGTCCAACGGAATCTCGCTCCAAATCTGGTTTTTCGACTGCATCACGGGATTGCGAGCCCTCCTCCGTCACGTAGAAGGCGACAGGCTCATGCCATCCCATCGCATCGCATGCGTGTCGCTCTCTCAACTCGTCAAGCTAGCGTACCTACAGCCACTGCAACCTTGCAAATGCCCGGACAAATTAACACAAACCAGCCAACAACCAAGCTGAAATTATGTTAAAGTTTCGGACTTTTTTTGTATGCAAATGGAGTTTTCAAATCGGTAGAACTGTTAGCTCAAAAAAAAAAATCGGTAGAACTAGCTGGTAGGAGTAATTGAGAAGCTGATGGCGAGCAGTAGATTAATTAGTGCTTACTGGTTTTTTTAAGGAGTATTTAGTACTTTGTTTAATAACAAGACAGAGTTCTGAGCTCTTACCTCTAAAGGAGTAGAGCATCTATACCAGAAACTCTATTTCTATTTTCTCTCTCTTCTACTCTTTTTTCTCTCTCCATTACTCTAAAATTCCTTCACACTTTACACTACACCCTAAAGATTCCTTTCCTCCACCAGAAACTCTGTCTCTAAAATTCTATTTCTATATCCATATAGAGTTTCTACTACGGATGCTCTGGTAGTTAATAGGGAGCGTGCTGTATCATGTGTACATGGGAGGAGTGCAGCGCCGTTGAATTAGCAGCTCCAGGGTTCCTCCTGGGCGTCACGATTTCAAATTCGAAAAGCTCATGAAAACAAAAAATGTCCAATAGAGGGTTCCGAAAAAATCAGCGTTAAAATTGGATGAAACCCGATTTTAAAAATTTGTATCCGTCATGTCACCTCTCTTTTTTTAAGCGGTATTTGTTTGGTTTTCTCAAAAAATCGTTCACGAAATATCTAGTTTTTGCTCGGTTTTAATGGGAAAACCGCTTGGTGAATTTTTCTTGATTTTAAATTTAACTCACATTTTTTAAATTTTGAACCGGATTCAACCTATATTTTCTTGCCGAGCCGCATTGGTTTGGTTGAAAACCAAAAAAAAAAAACGAGCGTTTTTACAATTTCTGTGAACCTTCATGGCCGCCGAGGCGAGCGCCACGATCCTCCAGGGAAGGAAGCACGCGCCGTCGCCATCGGTGCCGGATGGCGGAGCAGCCGGCCTCCGAGCAGGCGAAGTGGAGGACGGTGAGGTCGCCGTTTTCTGACGACCAAGAATTGTTCGACGCCGGTCAAAAGGGGAACAGTAGCTCCAATTGTGCTCGGTCCATTTACTGTCGTTTTCGTGTATCCAAATGAAATTGATACGATTTGGCCGTATGGATTCTAAAACGACTTATTTTTTAACCCAGACTCCCAGAGAGGGTGAATAATCGCATGGTGGTGTATGTAAATAATGCAGGTGCAGTAGTTGACGCTGATTGCAAGGGAAGTGATGATCTTGATCTAATTGTGCTGTGTCATGATGAACACTTGATTTTTTTTTTTTTTTGTTCTTTGTGCTTAAGAGTTTGCAAAAACCAGTGGTGATAGGTTAATTAGATGGCAACAGAAATGGAAGATTCAACAGAAAAGCTTTACACATTCTACACTCCATGATGTGCAGCATCCCAAACATTTCGATGGACAGCAGCATGGATCAGCATACTAAAAGAAGTCTAAACCAATGCGCATTGGAGCCAAACATAACAGCCAAAAGCCTGAAAGACTGTTAAGGCATGAGCACAGGCACACCATCCAATACAACTTGACTTCTGTTCATAGATATGATCCACAGATTGCATAATCTACTATAGAATGCTACACATTTCAAATGATCATTCTACAGAAGGTACAGGCACACTGAGCCTGAGGTAATTTTGGTGCCGTCGCCCTAGCAGCAGCGCTACATGCCTACTAACACGGTAAACACTGAAACCGGAAAGAAAACTGTGTTCATTTTAACCGAACCGAAGACCCTAATTTACAGAATCCTAAGCTTGTAAGGACGGATCAGATTCTTTCATTCTTTTCAACAAAAGGCACAAAACACATGTCGCGATGTGATTGTTGCTGACACTGTTACGTCTTGACGTACTTGCCAACGTATGCCTGCATGCAACACAGCGCAATGAGAGCACAGAAGTGAGGTAAAAAGGAATGGAGTTGGGTGGGCATCACAGAAAGAAATGAAGTGACGAGGGAGGAAGCTGCTGTGACCTGTACAAGTTTGTTAAGCTTTTCTCTGGAGTAGGACATATAGATATCAATCTTCTCCTTTGTTTGAGGGATATTTTCGACCGTGCTAGTAACTTTGTCCACAACCTTCTTCACAATGGTTTTATGAACCTCTCTGCTCAACTGACCCTCCTTCCATGTAGGCTTAAGCGCATCCTTCACAAACTCAGCAAGTGCTAGTTTAAACAACTTCACTGCCTTGGGTTCTTTGCTCTTCTTATTCTCACCATCTTCATGAGCCTCTACATCAGCATCGTTGGGCTCTCCTTTCTTATCTTCAGAAGGTACGGTTTCATTAACCACAGAGGCAGCAGCAAGACCAGTCGGTGCAACCAAATGGGGTAAGAGCACATGGTTGCCATTACTACTACCACCAGCCATTGGTACCTGAAATGTCTGGGGAGCTTGCTGTTCAGATGGAACAGAGGGTGCAGGCTGCATTGTGCCTGTTTGTTGCTGTCCCCAAGGCCACGGATTGAGTTGAACAGCTGGAGGTGCAGCGGATGGAGTGACTGTTAAGCTTGAATTCAGATTAGGCTGGGATGATTGTAGTCCAGCAGTCACAGCAGTATTCCAAAAGGAGTGTAACAAAGATGCAGCAACACGACTAACATCTTCACTTGTCGCTGCATTATGAGAAACAGGAGCTCCGACCATGTCAGTTGAGCTGGAGCTTGGCATTATTGATAAGCCCTGCAAGATTTGACTCTGAGTTTGCACATTTGGAGTAACAAGCTGGAAATTATGCGTGTTTTGGATGCCTTGGGTACCACTATCTTGGCTTGGCTTTGGTATGTCAGTTGTTGACTGACTCTGTGCAGCATGCACCGTCGTTAAAAGATTCTGTGGAAATTGACCAGCAACATTGAAATTTCGTCCATTAAGTGCAGAGGGATCTGGTAATGCCTGTGCGTGTGCATGGGCATGTGCCCCTAGACTGTAAGTGTGCTGATTGTGTCCCATATAAGGAGCAACTGGTGGGTTCTGCATGCTAGGAGCTGAGCTATTTGCAGCTGCCTGAGGAACTAAAAACTGATCTTGCCTTTTTGAAAGTAATGAATAATCGCTTTGCTGCAGCTGGCTATTCGAAGGCAGTGATGATGTAGCGTTCTGCAATTGGGTGGTGACTGGAAGAATTGGTGCCATGCTAGGAGCTGAGCTATTTGCAGCTGCCTGAGGAACTAGAACCTTATCTTGCCTTTTTGGAAGTAATGAATAGTCGCTTTGCTGCAGCTGGCTATTCATAGGCAGTGGGGATGTAGCATTCTGCAATTGGGTAGTGACTGGAAGAGTTGGTGCCACAGGAATTTGAGGAACTGCATCTTGGCTGTGTGCTATTTGTCCCAACTTTTGCCCTTCTATAAGATTAACAGCATGCATCCCACTTTGCATACTCAAATTCCCAGTTGTTGCAGGTGCACTCTGACCCTCCATGCCAGATACCTTGTCATTCCTTATGCTATCTGCAGTTGTTTGGATGGGAATTAAAAACTGTGGCTGTTGTGAAGCAGCTACTTCAGGTTTAATTTGCCCCTGTGAACCAAAATCTTCCTGAGGAAATATCTGGTACTGATTCCTTCCAGCATCTTTCAAATTCTGGTTTTTGTATTCATATTGAGAATCGCTCCTGCCAGTACCCTGAGAATCAGGATTTTCCCTGTCATCTCTGGATAAAATCTTGGAGCTTGGATGTGTAGCATTAGTTTGTTCACCCCAATTCGAGTAATTTACTCTCGCTGTACGCCCATCATTATAATTCAAAGGCTTATCACCCACTCCCAACTGACTTTGGGGAGCTTCCTCATGGAGAAATGGACAATTTTTAGCACGGTTGCACAGACCCTGAGCAAAATATTTACAGGGGGTCCTGCTCCCATAGGATGAATCAGGGCCACCTCTACGATGGGCACTTTTCCTAACCTCATCTCTCCATCCACCATAAGAAGCAGAATCATCATGAACATATCGGCAACTTGCACCTCTGCTGCACCTTCCTTTGACAAAATCATGGCATTGATCAGTAGACCGGTATTCCCTACGGGGTTCAAATCTTTCCCAAGTCCCTTCATCATAGTGACCTCGAGATTGCCGGCTCCGTAAATAGTCATTTGGTTCTCGTGAATCCATGAATTCCTTGGGCTGATGTCCATACCTTTCCCTTGAGTCTCCAGGATAATACTCATCAAATTGTCGGCGCCCACCATCTTCATGAGGAAACCTGCAATGCAAGCCCCTGCTGCATCTACCAGCTACAAAATCTCTACAGGGCAGAGCAGGTCGTCCGGATGTTCGGCGTCTCTCAACTCTCCACTCAGATCCACGGTCAGTAAAATAAGGACTTCGGCTTCTGCTTCTGCCTCTACCTTGTCCTCTGCTTCTGCTTCTGCTCCTGCTCCTGCTTCTGGAGCGGCTTCTGTTCCTGTTAAAAGAAAACAAATGTGGTAAACAAAAGGCACAAGCTAGAAAAACCAAATCTTTCAACAATATTTCAAATAATTATATTCTTGTTGCGAGGGTCTCTAAAATTAACATGTCATCTTCCAAATCAAGGTTGATTAAAAGAGAGATCATCTCCAGGTAGAATATAAATAGACAAGAGTTGAAGACTCACATTTGTAGCTCTTTTCTTCTAGTTTGTAGTGAGAGGAAGATAATATGGTGTTTCAGTACAGTTAGAGATGACTAAGTGATCAGCAAGCAAACCTAATACGAAATATTGATACTAACTTCATTTATTCTACAGAATGACCAAACACACTATCTTGGATGCTTTCGACATGATTAAAATTTTTGCTTAAATTAGCTCCAAAAGTTGCTTTTCAGACAATATACAGGGAACACATAACCAAAGTACCCATACTTGCACTGCAAAGGAAAAGCTAATTACTTGTTCAACTATACCTGTGTGACCTGTTCCAAACACCTCTTGTAGATGGACTCTGATTGCGCTGCCTCCAAGCATCTGGATCAGACGGCATCCTAGAAGGATAATCACGACTAAGAGCTGTGCCCCATCCATCGTCACATCTTCTGTCATCTGTGGATTCGCCCATACCTTGGTTGCCACTTGCCTTTCCCAAACCTGATTTGCCCCAGTTGTCATCAGCTGTTCTAGGAGGCTGTGATCTTTCAGAGGGTGTGTTAGATTGCTTTTCTTTGATATCTTTATTGAACCCATCAGTTCGTCCATGCTCTTGTCCAGCACTACTTTGATGCACAGAGGCATCAGGTTTTGGGTTCAAGGATTCACGAAGTTGCTTTCCACTACCATTAATGAAATCCTGACTAGGGAGCAATTCCACATCTTTGCAGTGGTCATCAGTACTCATGGAAACAGACTCATCTTCACTGATCTCAACTATATCAGGAGGTCCTTCTTTTCGGTCCCACCTGGACCTCTCTTTCCTAATGTCACCAGTCATTAAACCCTTGACGAAATACCAAACCAAATGATAACTAATTCCAGATAGAAGATCTTTCTTCCAGCTTATCCAAAAAAATTTCTTCTGAATTTCTCTGAAATAATCAAGGAATATGTATACAGTTATAATCAAACACAGGACAGATTACATGAACAAGATAAGCTCGAGACAGTGAACGTAGCAGTAGTAACTGGAACGAAGATGTGTTTTATGCAGAAAAGAAAATATTATATGCAAAAAGGTATAGTAACCAGAAGGACAATAGAAACATTGAGAAACTCACACTTATCAATTGACAGACAGCTATATAAGAAAGTAGGATTCACACACTTATGTTCAAGAATACCTAAAAGTGGGAGAGACATGGATTTCCAACTCTTAGGAGCAAAAGCTCACAATATATCAGTAGAGATATTAGACATTCTCCACAAAATCTCACACGTGAGACACGCTAAGTCACTTGTACCTTCCAGATTTCACAATGATACGGGACGCCTTTTGGGGCATACCAAAAGAGAAGGTTTGGAACATATGTTTTATATATATCTTGGTCCTGTTTACCTTTTTTATTTGTCCCGCACAGAAACATATTTGTCCCCAAAAAATCATGTGAGTATATAGTATATCCATTAACATTCTTAGAGAAGTTGACCTCAAATCAGCACTCAGCAGAGCGTGGGTACATAATGTCCATAACTCCATATGGCAAAGTGGCCAACTTCAAGATTTTAGGGTGCATTTGGTTGGGCTGTCCTGTCCCGAATAGAGGGTTCTGGTGGTTGGGCCATCCTGGATCATACAGTGCTTCAATGATACGATGTTAGATGAATCAGATGGTACCAAAAGGGGAACATTCCCTTGAGACGTCGTCCTGTTTCGTCCCTCTCAAGAACATGGAATTGAATCGTCCTAAACATATTCCCCTCTTCCTCTGCTACTTGCATCTACCTCTCATACCTGGGTCTCAATAATGGCACTAGAAAAAGAGAGGTCGTCATGCACAAGAGAAGGAGGCCAACACGTGTGAGGGGGAGCAACACACCGATCATGCACAGGGGGGGCAAAGAGGGGAGTGGGGGGGGTGTGGGGGGTGGAGGGAGGCTCTTGCACATGACAGGGAAGGGGGCTCACCGGTTGTGGGCATGCAGGAGGGGGAGGCAGGCTTGCCGGCAATGGGCATAATGGGGAGGCAGATATATCATGGCTAGTCCAGAGCCTATCCATCCCCACGGTGCATCCCACCTCACGATATCGGCTTGGATGGTCCGAGCAACCAAACACAACCTTACATCACTACACAATCAGAAATGAGCATCGGTTGCCTTTTTCTACAGCAAGAGAGTAATCTGGCTTGCAAAGATCATTTTTACACAGGCTATTCCACAAACAAGGATCCCCATAAACCTCCTTTTTCATCCAGAACAATACACAAACAAGACCCATTAACAAAACAACTCTGCTTCCAATTATCCCCATAAACCTTTTTTTCATCTAGAACAATTCACAAACAAGACTCATAAACAAAACAACTCATTCTTCCAATTTACCTTGTTACAACAGCTCAAATGGACTATACAACTTACAGGCAAACAGAGAACCACAGTGCATGCTTTCTACACTTAGAAGACAACTAAATCTACAAATCCAGTTATGGCCTATCAAGAAAGTATCTCAACCAGCAATTGCAGAAATCTTGGACATCAACAAGTTGAATCGAAGTTTCTGCTTCAATTATTGTGTTCCCAGCAGTTTTGCCAAACTTGGTGGATACTTAAGGTTCAGTTGTTACTGTCTCTGATTGCTGAGACCTTGGGCACTGACATTATTAGCATTGCACTGACGTCTCTCCCCACAATTGCTGTATCCAGCGATTTTGCCAACTTGGTGGCAATTAACAATTCATTTTTTTCTTTATATAATTGCTAGCTAGAGTCTTGATGACTTAAACCAAAAGGGCAGAAACTCCAAAAAGTGGCATTTACATAATCCTGCATATGAGAAAGATAACTCTATCAGCTCCCATGAATTCCTTAATGTCTTCTCTCCTACTACAATCATCTCTCAGTGATATTTCTAGGCACATTGGAACCACAAGCCTACATTATCTCAAGAATCCAAGTACCCACCAACCACTCATACTGGTTTCTTACTAAAAGTCAACCAAGTAAAGTAGGATTGCTTAGTCAGTGCAAGAACAAATAATCTTTGGTTACAAGAGTTAACATAATCCACAACATTAGTTTTGGTCATCACTAACTGTGTATTTGTATCTATTCTAAGAAAGTGAAACACAGTCTTTGCACACCATGGATGATAATAGAATATGGCATGTGCTCTAATGACATGCAATGGTCATCAAAGAAGACCCAAACAATGAACCATAGCAACAACAACAAAATTGGTCTTTTTTTCTATTTGGTATTTACATATTTCCCAGAAAGCCTTTTTTTCAGAAGGATGGCCTACAGATTGTCCAATGTTGGCCAGCCCATAGAACATCAACTTAGTAATCAAACCATGAAAAGCAAGATTACACACACAATTTACTTGTTATAAAAAGGATAGAATAAGATGAGAGACTGGTATAGATACCAACCTGAAATTGTACACCGAAATTGCCAAGAGATGGCAGATGAGTCAAGACTGGCCGGCCACAGCTTCTGATCTCCCTGTAGAAATCAAACCTTACTGCACTTGTTTTCCATCTGAAAAGGAAAGAATAAAACCTCCTGTTAACACCAAGTTGAAAACTCCTTGAATGGGTCGAAAAAAGACAGCAAAATGAACCATGGTATAGATTGCAACTTGGTTATCATACAGAACATAAAAAATGTGAAAACTAACAGATACAACGAACAAATGGTAGGCGACAACAACTGATCGTGAGAAAAATCCACAATTCCACTCACCCAGCAAAAACATTATGTAAGCGGTAAAAGAACACTCTCTATAGTGCTCCGGTAGCAAGTACATTGTAATTACAGTCACCAATGGCAAACGAGGGAACCTTTCAGGCTAGCCATGCGAAAGACTAGAGTACTAGACTGACAATTGAAAGGTGAAAGGCCCAACCCTAGGCATAAACTCGCACTATGGCACCGAATCTAATCACAGGTGGTTTGTACCAACAAGTAAACAAGAAAGTACTCAGCCTACCATCCACAGCTCCAAGAACTGCGACAGATCAACCGAAAAACTGCGCCATCTACCAGACCCAGCCGAAAAGATCCCAACTTGGGGGGGATACGATTACTATAAGGCAAACCCCCCCAAAAATCCACCCATCTAAGAGGTAAAGCCTACAATAATTCTCCGGCGATGAAAAAAAATCAAACACTAATCGCAGCTAAACCCCTTAACCCCATGCGCAAAACCTCCGCCAAGCCACCCGCGATTCCTCCGCGAAACCTAAAGCACCGCAGCGCAATGCGCGCAAATTGGCCGCAGAGATTTACAGCGGGGGAGGGAAACCTTAGAGGCGGGTGGAAGATCCTCGAGGAGAGGGGAGGGAAAGGCTCACCTCGATCGGACGCCGGCGGCGCGGGGTGGAAGGGCGACGCTCCTGCTGCCGCCGCGCACGCGCCGGCGAAACCCTAGAACTTGTCGCGACTGAGGCGAGAGCGAAGGGAGGAGGCGCACACAGGAAGGAAAGGAAGGGAAAGGCAAAGTGGGTGGGCTTGCAAATGGAGGCGGGGCTGGAAATAGACCCGGCCCATCCCGTCCAGATCTGGGCCTAACTGGGCCCAGTTGGCCCAGTTCAACCCGGCCCACATGAACCAGCTTGACTAGTGGGGACTGGGGAGTGGGTGGGGAGGAGGGAGGAGACGACGCCATGGACATCATCTCGCAGCTGCAGGAGCAGCTCAACGAGATGGCCATGGTGGCCGTCAACACCTTCGGCACGCTGCAGCGGGACGCGCCGCCTGTCCGCCTCTCCAACAGCTACCCCGACCCGCTCAACCCCAGCCCCAACCCCGACGACCCCTCCCAGCCCCAGCCCGCCGCGCCTGGTGCGCCGCCGCCGCAGCAACCGCCGGCGCCGGCGCCGGCCCCCCCTCAGGCCCAGCCACCCGCGCTCGACCTCGCCGAGCACCCCAAGGCCATGAGTCACGCGCTCGTGCTCGCCGCCAAGAAGGTATCCAGTGTCCTCTCGCTCTCCCCCATTACTATTACTCTGCTCGCCACCTGCTCGACGGAATGCCTGCGTGAACGCCGCCTGGTTTTCGGATCTTGACGCTTATTCACTGCTGATGCGCGCACGCACGCCTTGTGATCGCACTATGTCCGCCTAGCCTGCAATCTCTTCCTCGCATGCCTCCCATCTTTTGGTACGATTGCTACTAGGATGAGACGGTGCGGTTCCTCCATAGTTGTACATGTTGTTTTAGGTCTCTGCCTGCAAAGGATTAGGTTTGACCTCGCTGAAATCGATGACCTGAGTGTCATGTTTCTTCGCTTGTTCATCTACTCTGTGTAATGTAATGCTTGCAGAGACATGTCATGTTGAGGGAAATTTCTCTGTTTTGTGTAGTGGAGGGCACTTCTGATGTCCATGTCTTGTCTTACACGGATCTTCTGCTCTCTTAGGTTGTCTTGTACACTTGTACTGATCTTTTATCCCATTCTTACGTAGTATACCAGCATGCTTCTATCTATTTTTAGGATAATCGTAGTTATAGAGTATGACATCGCGGCACCATTTTCTGCACAGTACTGCTCTATAAAGAGACAAAACTTGTGCCATTTCTCCTTTCTAAATCAGAGCGCACTTAAAATGTGCTCCCAGATACTACTTTCAGTGTTTTTCTCATGAAGGAAGAAATCTTGTCCGTTTTATGCAGTTTGATGCTCTTGTTGCGGCATTGCCACTATCATCAGAAGAGGATCAGTTGAAAAGAATTCAAGAGCTACAGGTATTATCAGATTATTTTACTGACAAGTATGTTTTGAAGGGTGGACATTAGGCTAACATGTTATGAAAATAGCTACAGGAAGGAATTTTACATCTGCTATTTTCACTCCAGATGTAATTTAATTGGATCACCTGCCAGCAATTAACTTTTTACTATTTTAGCATATGGCCTATGGAATTTTCTTTGTCCATGTTATCCTTCCATTTTCTGTTCTTGTAATTTCTTGTAGCCTGTCCATTGAAAAAGCTGTTTTGGAAAACTGGAAATGAATGTTTGATATTCTGAAAATTGAATCACGGAAAGGAGGATATTTGTTACATAGCCTGTCACAGTTCTTGTTTTTATCCTGCAACTAAGTCATGTAAACTTGAAATATGCAGGCGGAGAATGAAATTGTGGGATTGAAGCTTCAGAAACAACTGGAAGCTGCTGGTAACATACTTTGCACTTTCGCAGTATCATTAGGCTTTCATTTACATGTAGTTCTTGCTATGGGACAGCTGATCAAACTCAAAGCTAACGTGTTACATTTCTTGTTGCTTTCACAGAACAGGAATTGAATCAGGTTGAGGTGTTGTTTAATGAAGCTACTGACAATTGTATAAATTTGAAGAAGCCAGATTAGTAATTATGCATGTAAGTTTGGATAACCTGCTTCCTCAATATCTCAACAAACCATCAAGGCATCAACCATCACCTTTTGTTTTGTGGCCAACAGGAATGTTAAGCCATCCAAAATCTTACACTCCTTTCTATCCTTAACAAGCTCAAAATAGTAGCTGATAACAGACTTAGCACAGTCCTTTCTATCCTTAACGAGCTCAGAATAGTAGCTGATAACAGACTTAGCACAGTATTGTTCTTGTGGTCAGTGTTTACTGCAATACAGAATAACATGATAGGTGCATCGTTTGATTCTGGCGTGTTCTTATATGAGGTCATTAAGAGTAGTATTTTTTAAGAAAAAAATGCTAAGAGTAGTATTGTAACGATATAGCTGCAAACCTTCTTATCTCCAATCAGAAATACGCATTGGTATCATTTCTTATAGTTGTGTTCATTCGACGGTACCACGTACATGACAAATTATTGTTTGTCTGCCAACTGGAGTAGGATTTTCTCTGCTGGGTTCTGTATAATGGCTTGAATGCGATACCAGAATAATGGCCTGAATCCGACATAATTCTGGTTGTTGCCAATCTGTTAATTCTTATGAATTCCTGATGGGATCTTGGACTTTCGACACAAATAATTAAATTATTGCTTTTGGCTTTCTGTTGACCACAGATTCTGAAACCAACTATTTTATTACTTGCAAGCTTCAAATTTTTCTTAGTGTCACCGTTTATCGCTGTCTACTCAAATTCAATTTTCACCGTTTCAGGTGACTGTTCAGATTGAGGGCGGAGACATGAACGCCCTCTCAGCTAGATTTGCAGACAGTAATGCCATATCTGTCGTGCTTAACTTACACCTATGTCCATTGATATTCCGAGAGCATCTGCTTGATTAGGAACTGAAGTGAGCGTGTTGTAACATATCAAACCCTGAAAAGGTTTCAAGAATTTATTGTTTCGTTCGTACGATTCTTGTCAATTGTCATATGGGTTTCGTTTTGTTCCTTCATGACACCTGCGCCATAGGGGCATAGTTGCCAACTTGCCATGCAATTAGGACTTTCAAGATTCACTCTTTAGTACCTTGACGAACTTCATTGAGTGGATTGAAAAACTGTATGCAGTTTCCACTTTCCACTTCCCACAGAGGAATGAAATAACATTACTGTGGAAGGAAGGAAGCATTCAATGGACCTCTTACATTATATTATTGTGAAAGAAAAGCATACAAGCATCCAAAGATCACACAAGCATGACAGCTAAACCTGATTCCAATTCTAGCAGCTCTGGTGCTGAAAACAAGACGTCAAGACACTTGAACACTTTCTAGGGAGACTTGGACGAACAAAACAAATGCAAACATCGTTTATCTTCTCCCCAAAGCAATTATTTGATCAGCCTCAGAGATTCTCCAGCGATCCCATCAGCTCAAGCATACTCGCAGGTGCCTAAACCTGCAACGACGAAGCAAGCAAAATTTTATGGTTAATGATCAGAGAATTTCAAGAATTCAGGAAGAAGAGACGGCATGGTGTGAAGGCCTTCTTGCTCACTGGGGTCAGTGATGGCGATGAGGCCGGTGCCGTTGAAGAAGCAGTTCCAGGAGTTCCTCCCCCTGGCCTGGTAGTAGGCGTTCATGGCCACCGACGCGCGCGGCAGCAGGCCGCCGCCGCCGTCGGGGTCGGTGTCGGCGCAGCCACCGGAGCCCTGGATGGCGCCGCAATCGCTCTCGGAGCACGCGAACTCCAGGTTGGCCCTCAGCGCCGCCTCGCCGGCCGACGGCTTCGAGACACACCATGTCTTCCTAGACTGTCAGTATGGCAAGAGCAGGAGATGAACAAGCTAGACAAGAAGATCACAGGCTCGCAACCCCATGCTTGGTGTGGGTGATGCTACAAGCAGTTGCTCACCTGCCTCTGATGGAAGCTTGGTGCCTCTGCTGCTGCACATCACAGACAATTCCATGCAAAGAAACCGAAATCAAGAACTATGTTGCGAGGAGCTATGCACGAGTTCATCTTGAGTATAGATTTGTACCGTTGGTGCAGTGCGTCAGCAGCATGAGAGCAAAGAAGCAGGTGGGGAGTGTGATCGCTGTTGTCGATGCCATCTCTTCCTTCTGATCAATCAGACAATGCAAGGAGCCCCTCTACTATATTGAGCTGCTGTTTTTATGATCCTTGGCAGATGCAAGAAATGCTCATGGTGTGTGTTTCGGTTTGGCAGCGCTATATATATGTACACGGGGAAGATGAAGAAGCAGAAAGGGCGTGTTGCAGAAATGGTTGCTCTTAACACGGCTATGAACACCTGGTCCAATTTATGCCCTCGTTAAGAGAATAATAACGGCTGTGTGCACGCGTTGAAGCATTGTTTATCACCAGAACGATTCGACTACTGTGGTGATGAACATTTACGCAGAGAATTAACCATGAAATGGCTGTCGTGAAAGACGGAAGAGCTCTACACCTTGACTTGACCGCTCTACAGCTCCTGCCGACCACTGAGCCTTGCAAATGGTGGAGGCACTTGAGATCTCAGATACTTGGTCGGAGACAATGCCTGCGATCCCTAGATGAGCATGTGGTCTATTGTTTCTAGCATATTTAGATGGAGCGCAACGATTGGATCTTCAGAGAAGTGCACCTCAGCCCTGAGTCAGTCTTAGGGGGTGTTTTTTTGGGCTTATCTAAAAGTCTAATCTGACTTATCTCGTAACTTCGAGAATTTCCCGAGATGGCCTCGAGAGTCGGATGGCCTTGATTTTTAGGATTTAGGGAGCTTTTATATACGTCCACGAGATTAAAAAAAAAGGATTCAAAAAGTAATTAAAAAGTCAGATAAGTCAATATTAGTCAGATAAGACGTGGCTAATATTGACTTATCTAACTTTTTTATTACTTTTTGAATCCTTTTTTCATCTCGTAGGCTTGTCTAAAAGCTCCTTAAATCCTAAAAATCAAGGCCATCCGACTCTCGAGGCCACCTCGGGAAATTCTCGAAGTTACGAGATAAGTCATATTAGACTTTTAGATAAACCCAAAAGAACACCCCCTTAGACTTAGGGCGTGTTTGGTTGCTCGTCCGTGCCCAGCCAAGCTCGCGTGAGCCAAGTAAACGTATGTTTGGTTACCTGCTCGTCGCTCGTCGCCTGCATGCACGTGTGCAAAAAGCGGCTCGGAGCCTGGCCCGCGGGAAACGGCGTGGGCGTCCGTTTCCGCGGAGCCAGGCTCACGCACGTGGCCGCCACACCACTAACAAGCCGACACGTACTACTAACAACAACCAGTAACTCTAAAACCAGTATCTACTTTAACTTTTCAACCTTTCAAAAAAATTTTAAAATTCAAACGACATCCAAATTCAATGAAACAAAAAAAATGGAACGTAGGTTCAAGTACAAGGTATTAAAAAAATTCAGATTTTTTAATTTTAATTTTATTTTTGAATTTATTGATTTTCTAGTATTTGTTTTTTGAATTTTTATTTTTTGTTTTTGAATTTATTTTTGTTTCAGCATTTTTAAATTTTTTTAATTTTTACTTTTAAATTTATTTTTTTATTTTTCATTTCCTCTTTTGAATTTGTCCATCCCACTCCCCTCCTAGTGCAGCCAACCAAACAACATCTCTGCGTAGCCTGCTCAATCTCATACAACCAACCGAACAACATCCCCTTGCATAACCTCAACCTGGCTTCAACCAGCCTGGCTGAGCTCATGCAGCCTGGCTGAACTGATACGGCAACCAAACACACCCTTAATCAAGGCTAGCACCCAGCAGCGGCGTCTAGCATTTGCGATGTAGTCTGTTCTTCAATGGAGTAGCGGCTGTTTTGTTCCAGTCTTCCAGATGTATGCTTCTGGAATCAGTATGTAAATAACTTTATTTCTATCTTACTATAAGATTAGCCAGAGCTCCCGTCAATGGTTTCGGAAAAAAAAAAAAGGAAGAGCTTCATGGACGGTCAAATTAATCAATGCTAGTCAATTTTGGCATCACTTTGCACTTGTTTCTCTCTCACGGTAGAATAGCATATACAGAAACTTAAAATTTCTTTTGGGAATTTAGACCGTGTGCTATAGTGCTCTCTCTCTCACAAGTTGCAGAGTGATATCTGCTCAGTAACTGTCACAAACATGCATGAATGCATGTGAACTAATATGATTGTGGGAAGTCTCTACAGTCTTTTGCCCTCAAAATGAAAAAAAAACTGATCAGTCTATCCAGAGATTGGAGGAATTCAGGAGGAAAAAATTTTCAACAAAATAACATTATTGTCCTTTTTCCATTCCCTGACAAAGTATCAGGAGCTTCCCACAGCATTACACTTACTACAAATCAACTTGAACAGAACCAAACAAATAGAATCATTTGAACGTCTTTCTCGCGGCAGAAACCGAGAAGCTTCTCCTCGTGAACACGAGGATTTTTCTTCAAAATGCTGCATATATTCACATTATGTACAAGGTTTTTTTGAACATATAATTTAGCATATATCATCCAGAGTATAGCCTCAGCTTGGACCGTATTGCTTGCCGACATATTGGGCATCTGGTGAGGTTTTCCCCACATTCCCTGCAACACTGTCGTTTGCCCACACACAAAAAAAAATGTAAATACAAATTCCACTCCTTTAATAATGAGCCCTTTAAGGTACACTTATGGCCCATTCATTCACTTTGCTCTAATTGTTCAGATTACTTAAAAAATTAAAATTTTGTTATACTAGTTTAATTTTGTGGATAACCTCCTAGATGAATGTCTAAAAATATAAAATGTACTGCTAGATATAAAATGTACCATAAAACTACTCTTAATACTTCTGAGTAGATATTCAGCTTGTAGTATAGCTGTATATGCTCTGAAAATTCTTACCGTATGGCCACAACCGAAGGCTAAATCCTTGGCATTGGTCAAGCAGATTGGGCACACCTGCATGAACATATATGCATTTCTGCCTTAATGACTCAGTTTGTCCAGCAAGGTAGCATATATCGATCATAACGCAAGAATTGTTGATAAAGATCTTGCACATTTTGCTGTACCTGATCGTCTCTCGACGACGCGTCGGCGTTCGCGTTGCTAGCCTCTCTCCTCAACGACGGTTGGCGCCTCTGCGCCGACGGCGACAGCGACAGCGGAGGCGGAGCCGGCGCGATTCTCTTGGTCTTCCCCGTCGATCGACTTCAGTTTGTGCATATGTTCAGAAAACAATTAAGAACAATTGCAATTTGGAAGCATCAGCAGTGGCAGTGTGTTCGTGCATTGCATTACCCTAGGAAGCCGAGCTCCATGGTGGCCTTGTATTGGATGGGGATCTCCATGAGTGCGGCAAGGGCGAACGCTGACTCCTTCTGCTGCCCCGTCGTACTCCTCGACGACATGATCGAGGTGAAGTTCACGAACTGCAAATGCATCAAAGATCGCAGTGTCATACGGATCGATCAACGTGGTCAAGCTAAGTTGCATTGTGGGGTTCGATGAACTTCACCTGAAAGTTGTCGAAGTCGCGCGCGGGGAGCTTGTCGTCGAACTTGCGCATGTCGTCCCACGGGCCGTCCCCAACTCCGACGAGCACGATGGACAGAGGGTAGGAGCTGAGATCAACCAGAGTAAAAAAAAGAACTTTTTTTCCTTCTCTTTACAAGATCTGACACTGCATGTAAGGGATGGATGATCTTGAGCTACCTTGCCATGACAATGGAGTCCACCGTTCTCCTCTCTTGCGGGCTCAGATCACCATCTCTGGTATCGACACTCCTCGTGACCTGCAATGCAAATATTTTTTGACAAAAGAAACATCAAAATATTAAATTTTGCAGGAAGTGTCATTGGTGAATCTGTTGCATGCACGAGATCTTGTTCTAAGCAAGCACCTGGCCGTCAGCAACGATGACGAGAACATGGTACTGGCCTCCGCTCCTGTCCACGATGTCGACGGCTGCCTCCACGATCGGCGCGAAAGACGTCGGCCCTGCATGCCGCACGCGTCGATAGACAGTTTGATCACACATAGCGCACAGTTCACTAGTTGATCAGCTTGCGATCGATCGATCTCGGCTATGCGCGATGCGGTCAGGAAGATTTCAGAGATCGATCGATGGTCACTCACTCACCAGATAGCCTCAGGTGTGGCACGATCTTCCTGTAGCAAGCCAGGACCTCCTCGAAGCCGTGGCAAGGCGAGTTGTCGGGGTGGAAACTGAACACGTTGTAATCATGCGTGGTTGCTGCAAGCAAGAAGAAGAAGAAAGTGAGGCATCATCGGCTGCGTGTGCTCGATCTTGAGCCCCAAACCTGAGCTAGCTGCAGATCATCACTCACCGTCGCCGAAGCCGAAGCAGGGGATGAGGTTGTCCTCGTCGAAGGGAGCCAGCGTCTTGCCGATGATGCTGATGGCCTGCTCGTAGGGGTTCGGCGTGTTGCCCAGCTTGTGCAGGCTCTGCCCGTTGAACGAGACCTTTCCTGAACGGCGAGAAGAGATTTTCAGAGCCAATGCTCGCAAGAACAAGAACAAGAACAAGAACAAGAATTACAGTATCAACAGAACAGGATTCGATCTTCTTCAGGTTGAAGTTCTCTTCTTTCAACCTGTCCATTCGTTGCTCTTGGTGAAGTCTATCCCGAGTATCAGGTTCGACGACTCGAGCCCCTGCTCGCGCAGCGCCGCCGTCACCTGGCCAAACAAAATCACATCCTCGTCAATGATCAACCAAAGAAATCAATCTTTGTTTTTTGGGCAAAAATCTTAATCTTTTCTGAGAAAGAGCAAAGAAATTAATCTCAACAGAAGCATGCAAATTAAAAAGAAGCTAAATCTATCGCTGTCATGTGTCCAGGAGCGAGCATGGGGTTTTGCATGGAGATCACTTTGAGCTGGATCGATCGATCGATCAACCTGGTCGATGGACGTGAAGGTGTCGGGTATGAACGAGTACTTCTTGGTCAGCATCGCCCTCCGGCGATCGCCACCGCCGCCGTCGTAGCTCGACGGCAGACGGCTCACCTCATGGCTTCTCCTCTCCGCCCCGCCGGCCGGCCGCCGCCGGCCACCGTGCCCGCCGAACAGCGAGCTGAGGAAGCCGCCCATCTGCAGCTACCGCTCAGGAACCAAGAACCCGTGCCTTGTAACATGCGAGGGCGAGCTCTTCCCTTCCCGGAAGTTGCAGCCAAGATCAGAGCAGAAAGCAAAGCACAACCAGATCACAAGGCAAGAAAATCATAGAGATTCTTCAGGAGACGTGCTGTGATCAGAAGAAGAACCCCAAAAAAGATGGGATTTTGGGGCGAAACTTCTTGAGCCTTTCGTTGGTTTAAAGCTGTTTATTCCATGCCGGCTGGGGCTGCTTTGTTCTGGCGATGATGCTGCGCTGCCGTGGATGTGAATCAGGCTGTGCTGTCTCTGTGTACTTCAGTACTTTGTGTGTATGCATGTAATTAACAGCGCTAATCTCATGAACCTCTTGTTAAGTGTTAGCTAATCACGCTTTAATTTGTGTTGCTTTTACCAGTGGGAGGGATCAGTTCTGACAGTGGCTCGTGCTAAGAAAGCAGATTCCTGGCCGCGTCTTTCTGGCTTTGAAGCTTATCGGAGAGCTGCATGGAGGTTCTATATCTGTCTAATCTGCAATTAGTGTAGACAGACACGGATATGTTCTGGATCACGTTGCTTTTGGATTGCTGAGTAGGATTTCTTGGTCTAATTGCCTTGCAACCGGTAGGAAATTAGCATTGGTCTAGTGCAAGACAGAAATGATCTTAATCTGCTTTAGAAAAAAGTGGGTCCCTTTAAGTTTCACGTGACAACATACATTAAGTGTGTAGGAAATGTTACTTTTCAATAAGGTTACGTGGTGGTGCGAGGACATAACCCCATCCTCCCGCGGCACCCTGTCAATCGCCACTGCAACCATCTGGCACATTTGGATTGAGCGCAACAACCGCATCTTCCGCGCTTCCGAGATGGCGCGGCTAGCGCCGTCTAGCCCGCCACGCGCGAGGGGCGAATGCAAAAAGCCCTCGTGCTTTTTGGTTTCGCGTTTTGGTCCCTATAGCCTTACAGAGGAGCCCTTTCATGTTATAGCCATTTTTTGTTTGCCCTCCCACCCCCTCCCTCCTGCATTCTACCCTTCCTCAACCCGCCGTCCTTCCACCATCACAACCCTAGCCATGCTCTCCCTTGATGTCGTCGCCTCCCCATGCTGCCGTGCCAACTGATGAGCGATTGAGGCGAGCGACATGGCGGGGCCTCTCGCCGGCGAGCACGTGCAGCGCTTCCGCCGTTGCGCGGGCTCTGTCGAGAGGCCCTACGGTGTCGCACGAAGGCGACGACCGGGTGGAGGCACGACCACCGAGGACACGAACGGTGGCGGAGCCGGCGATGGGAACGATAACACGGGTCGGTGACATCACGAAGGACTCAGCGGTGACGGCTGAGCTTGAGGTACGCCCCTTAATCGACGCGATTCGGCTCGAGGGATGAGGCAAACGGCGGCGGTGATGAAAGTCAGGTTGGCGGATCCGGCGGCGGCGTGGTTCAGGGGGCGCCGGATCTGGCGGCGGCGAAGGTCGGGGTTGCTGGATCCAGCGGCGGCATGGCTTGGGGGCGCCAGATCTGGCGGCAGCGTGGCTCAGGGGCACTGGCACCTAACTGAAGCTGTAATCAGACTGAAATCCATGTTACACAGTAAATTAAAATTTTGATGTAATGAATTTTCGAAGAAAAAAAAAAGATCAACTCTCCCCTTGCTGGCTACTAAGAAAATTAAAGGTAAAATCCAAGCTTTCTAATCATGCATGGAGCTTACTGCTACTGCTCTTTACCTCTAAAAGTATAAACAACCATGCAGTTTTTGTGCAATGGCAGTACTCCTAAAGCTTACTATTTGCCAAAATCCAAAAGAAATTCACGCCATGTTGTGCTGCAAATTACTGTCAGTTCTTCGTTAGCCAACAATAAATTGCCCAAATTTTTCAAAATTTCAGGAATGTAGTATCTTATAGTCTTTTTGGTGCTGTTTGCTTTTATCCAATTTCAAGGGACCCATCTATCTACTGGTACCTGCAGGCACGAAATAGCCAATCGTAATAATCTTATGGAAACTACAAAGAGCTTTGCTTAACCTTTGAAACCAAAAATATTTGAAGGGACTTAACTTCAATCAAACAGGTTGTTCCACCTATGACCCTCTGATAAACTGTCCAAATTTTCCAAAATTTCAGGAATGTAGTATCTTATAATCTTTTTTGTGTTGTTTACTTTTATCCAATTTGAAAGGACCCTTCTATCTAATGGTATCTGTAGGCACAAAATAGCCAATCCTAATAATCTTATAGAAACTATAAAGAACTTTTCTTAACCTTTCAAACCAAAAATATTTGAAGGTAACTGAATTCAATAGGTCACTTAACTTCGATCAAACAAGTTGTTCCAGCTATGACCCTCTGCAAACTATGAATATATACATCGGTTTGATGGATTGAAAAAAAGCAAGGAATAAAAAGCTCAGTTAATTAAAAGATAAGCGTGTACCTCTGGGAACCGATCAACAAATGGAACGAATAGGTTTAGCATATCTCCTACATCAGCAACATCTTTATTAATACAACACAAAAGTTTGACAACATTACTACTAAGTACTGCAAATAACTAAACTGTACTTAGTAACCTTCTCAGCAAAGAAGAGCCCACGGTTTTTTTGCTAAGAAGACGCGATATCAGTATCCTCAGAAACAATTTTCTGCAGCTGTAGATGAACACCATGTGTGAGAGGTTAATTAATTTCCTCTATATCATTTAGTATGATAACACACATAAGTACGGTTGCCAAACTATGGAGATTGGTGAACTTCTTTATGTACAGTCATATCTTGTGGCTACCATTTTAGAAATTTTGATGGTATAAATGAAGTGATGTGATTGTGTGAGAACAATGGAAAGTGTACATAACAGTGATCACCCTACCTGAAAGTCAAGTAGAGGTGTAATAGGCTAACGAGAAAATCTAAATTAGTTTTCCATTTAAAGAGCATTGCAACATAGCAGACTAGATTTATATCTACAAGTATATAGCTGCCTATACATATTCCTGTTTGCTTTCTAATTTTCATCTACTAAGAGATTGGTGCTTGAATTTTCAGTTCCAAAATTTAAACAATTATCTTGTTCATGCCCAAATTTATTTCCTACGTAATTGAAGCAAAATCCTTTGAAATGACATGTCAGGCCATCTGTCCTTAGTAAAGGGGTCAGTTTGTTTGCATCTTTTATTCAGTCGGTATAAGCTTCAGTTACTAGGAGCATTGTGAGAAGGTTCCTTGGAACTTCATGGTCTAAAACGGCTATTGATGTTTCATGCAGCCATCTCTTACAGGTGAGTTTTGAACTTTAGAAACCCACTAGTGAGCTATTTTATATGTTTCTCTTATCTGAAAATGTATTTGAGACATTTGCTCATTTTTAACAAATTGTGTTGTACCATACCATGTGCAATGTGCTTTTCATGGCTATGACGGAGTTTTTACTGTTATGCATATTTAATATAGTTGTTTTGTTTCATATCAACTTATTGTTTAAACACAACTTGTGCCTCTGGATGGCTAACCTATTTCCTTTTATGGAAATAGGGATCTTATTGAACCAAATTGCTATTGCTAATGAAAGTTTGGTAGGAGGGACCATTGTAATGATGGTTGAGAGAGACAGAGGAAATGGAAGCAGACATTAGTAAAATGGAGTTTGACTTCAAAGGAACAACTGTAATATGTAGAGGTCGAGCCCTTTTGATTTTGGCTGACTTGAAAAAGATAAGCATATTTTGTAACTATTATTCTGTCTTCTTATGCATGCTTTGCAACCACACACTTTGCCCTCATTAGAACAACCGGAACGCGCGCAACCGCGCTATCATTTCTAGTACTCTACACACCAAGTGTCATCAACGAGATGCTAGCTGCAAGGTATTGGCTTAGCTAATTAATATGTCTAAGAAGCATGATTCGATAAATGAGTGTTTTGTCTTCAAGCGGTTTTTTTTCCACCATGACAGTTTCTGCAAGGATATCTTGAATATTTATTTGCTCCTAAGAATAGGAATTTCATTGGTAGTGGGCTCACAACGGCAGAATCATTTTTGAACGATAATTTTATTAGATTCCTTGGGAAGAATTTTTTTTTAAAAAAATGATTAGGTAATTATCACGTCAAAGATTCAAACGTTGAAAGAGATAAAAAGAAATGTAAAAAGAGATGCCTATATGAGATAAATCAATGTTAGGAAGCATGCATATTCTCCATTTTGTGGTCAAAAGCTTTAAAAGATTTGATCCTTTCAAGATTTCTCTATCCTTTTACCAAAAAAACACAAATTAAGCCATGTATGTATGGATAAAAAATTAGTGTGCAACTACCCCACACTATATCGTTCGGATGCGTCCCGATAGTATAGCGCAGGAGCCACCACTCTCATCTTTCTCCACGTGTGTATTCTTCCAGCCTTGTCTTCCTTTACGTGCGTCTTCCTCCGGCCTCGTCTTCCTCTGCGCGCCTTCCGTCTCTACCCTTGACCTCCTCCTCCACCTTCTCCTTCCGCTCCGGATTTTGCTCCGTGCGCCTCCACTACCACCCCTGCTGCCTTCGGCCACCACCTGCACCCGACGGCGTCCTCGCCTCCTCGCCGCTCCTCCCTCGTCCTCTCACTGTCCCGTCGACCCCGCCCAACCTAACTCTGGCCACTAGCGCCGATCGCCTCGACCAACTTTGTCCACTGTTCTCCTCTGTTCCCGCAGCTCTGACATTGCCGCCCACCACAATCCCCTCCCATCGCTGGGCCATCGCCTCCCGCCCTCCTCTAAACTCGGGAGGTACTGATGTATCCCGAACCCGAACTCTGGCAAGAGGCGGCAACAGCGCGGGGGAGAGAGAACAGGGAGAAAGAGAGGTGAGGAGCGACGGGGCGTGAGGAAGAAGAAGGTGCAGGAGCATGCTCGAGGATGAAGAAGCTGCTGTACTGTTGGAGGAAGAAACGGTATATACTGTTTTGGAGTATTTCTTAAAAAAAAAAAAGCCATGTAAAGCACGGCCCAATAGTTTCTTCGGTCCATGAAACTATCATTTTGTCAAACCAAATACACAATTTGAGCCCATTAAAATACGGCCCAGTTGTTGCCTCGGCCCATAAAACCCCAATGTCTCAGCCCACCTCAAGCCAACTCGTCTTCCCCGCTCCGCCACTCCCTCGCCCTACCCCTTCCCTCCCGCCGCGCCGCCCCCACCGTGGCCTGAGGCTCCGTCCGCGTGGCCTGACGCCACTCCGCGATACGGCAACGAGGCTTCGGCCGGTGCTCCCATGGCGCAGGCTTCGGCCGCGGTGCTGCGCCGTCTCAGGCGCCGCCGTGACCCCACCGCGGCGCTGCTCTCCTCCCGCCTCCTCTCCCCCATTTCATCGCCGCAAGCGCTGCCGGGGAAGCCCAAGGGTGACGGCGCTTCCGCCACGAGCAGTGCTTGCGGCAGCAGCTGCCGCTGCCTGCGCACTTGGTTCGCCTCCCATCCGCGTCCCTGGCCTCCTCGGTGGCAGCATGCGGCGACTACCGCGACGACGAGGGCGGTGCACCACGCCTCTTTGAGGTAGAAATGCTCGCATCACTCACCTCGTCTCTAGTCTTAGCTTCTAATTGCTTAAATAAAACGCACTTGTGTATCGCAGATCTGGGTGCTCCACGGCCACTGCCTCAAGTGAACCTAACGCTCCCGCCTCGCAGTCTGAACTCTTACATTTCATCAGGTCCACGTTTGGGAGGCTCGAAGGTAAATATGTAGCCATGATATGCTTTCATTTCTTCACTGTTTGCTTCGACGAAATGCTCGTTTCCACCGCGAGTCACAGCTTACTGTAATACCATGCCATTTTTTTAAATTGAAGCAAGCACAACATGTTCCAATAAACCTTAATTTTAAGTACCTGGGCCATCGTGCCTGCCTAAGTTTTGCTTGATAATTACTTATGGAGGAGAATCGCGCCCTTGTTAATATCTGCGTGCTAGCAATTCAAAAGAGTTCCTTTTCAATAGTATCTGGATTGCTTGATAAGGGAGATGTTCTTCACTATTGTTCAGTACTCCAAGGTCCTGTGGGCTGCGGCATTTCATCATTTGAAAGACATAATTGCAATATTTTTTTGAACTTCTTTTGGAAAGATGAAATGGACTTTAATCTGATACAAATTAAGAACAGTGATAGTTTTAATTATTCTTATTCCTAGATATGAGTAATGAATAGTAATGTGCTGGTTCATGCTTTATTTTTGTGACATAGGGCAAAATCATTGCTGGTTCAATGCCATGAATGACACTTGGAGGACCTTTAATCAAGAAGGAGTGTATCTTGTTTTTGTGTATCAGTATTGTGAAACATTGAGCAAACATTCAGCTGCTTTTGAAAGATTGAAATATATTCAACAGAGGTAGTTGTGCAAAAACTTGCCAGATTCTAGTTTTGTCAAAATCTTGAATTATTTTAATCACTCCCCGCTGTAGGTATCCACGTTTGAATGTCTTTGCTATGCAATATGGGAGTGACATTAGTTCCTTAGCTGCTCAAAGGCAAGCAGTTCGTACAATAATGAAGGAGTACATTACATTTCCCATCTTGATGTCAAACAAAGACTATACTGATGTAAGGCACATATCCTTGCAATTTTCATGTTACTAGAAAAGTTTTAAGAAATATCTTTTTGATCAATAATCATTGGTAATTCACCATTTTATTTTCATTTTATATGACATGATTACTATATTTCATTTCATCTTCACTAGGAGAATTTTTGTGTGGCAAAACATACAGTAGGAATATAATGACATAAAAACGAAATATGTGTGAGGTAGGTTTTGGAGATCTGTGTGGATTAGATCAATGCATGCTTACTCTTACTGATTTATTTCAATAAAATAAATCTCTGAAGTTGTTTTATTTTTTGTGCCATGGACCTTTGCTATCTGCCTCCCACTCTCCATAAAAGCTTTGAAGATTTGTATTCCATTTCTTTGTGTGTTCTAGTTATTGTATCAAATACTTGATTAAAACAAGAATTGTCCTTTTGATGAGTGTTCAGATGACAAATGGTGCTTGCTACTTGCTATTTGAAGGTTCTAAGGGCCATCCAATCTTCTCAAAGTGGGATGAGGAGCCTGAGACCATGATCAAGGGTAAAATCTAAGTGAGCATTGACCAGCAATAGTTATGGCCTCGTTTGGCACAGCTCTAGCTCCCAGCCAGGGTTCACAAACCTGTTTCGGGACTCGAAACTGCTATTTGGGCGGGCCGGTTTTTCGCCAAAAACCGGTGAAAAACCGCTCAAATTCAAATTCAAACTGTCGGGAAGCAGCTGACGGGCGGCGCGGTTTTTGGTGAGAAACCGGTGGGAAAATCAAGGAAAACGTGGAAAATGAAAAAAAAAAGAAAAGAGGTCTAAAAAATTTAAAAAAATTGGGAAAAATCATAAATGGGTGGGATATATGTGTTGGTAATTTGTTTAACCATGGAAAAAATTTGGAAGAACTTTTGATAAATATATGACATCCGAAACATATCAATATCAAGTAAATAATCTAACATTGGGTAAATCAATTCAATGAGATGAACCTTATACATGTTTTGCTCCTTCATTGATGCTATATGTTCCTTTAATCTTATAGAGCTATGACACTTGTTTTGACACATTTTTTGCCTAGTTTGTGATATGCATGGTAGTTTTCAACAAAAACATATATTTGAATAAGGAAAAAAATTTGGCATGACCTTTACTAAATATTTGAGAGTTGGAACATATCAACACTAAGTGAATTGCATACATGCATATATTGCATTGCATATGATGATAGACATATCGACAGGAAGTCATATGATAGACATATCAAGGTTTTGAAAACTGTTTGGTGACCCGAAACCCGTGATTCATGGTAGCAAAACGTGCATCAATGAGTGAGTTCGGTGTGGTGGTGGTGACAAAAGAAAAAACGAGCAGAGCAATCAATTAGCAAGTGTACAGATCAGGCCTTCTAGAAACAGTCCAATTTTTTTAAAAAACGGTTTTTCACTTTTGCACAACTTTCTTCGCATAAAATACCATGATAATAATCTCAATTTAAAATTTTGCTTTGTACAAAATGTTCTACTAGTTTTTTATAAGATTTTTTTGATTTTTTTCAAAATATTAAATTCAAATTTAAAATTTCAAAACCGGCCGGGTAAAAACCGGCGGTTTCTTGCCAAACCGCACCGTTGGTTTTTACCGGTTTTTTGAACCCTACTCCCAGCTCCACCTCAGATATGGAGTTTGTAGGTTAAAATAAAGTGACTTAAGTTTATATTTTTAGTTTAAAATGTAAATAAGATGATTTACCTAAACATCCTCAATGTACCCACAACTTCAGCTCCATGAATTTCTGGAGCTAGGAATAGAGTGCTCCACCAACTTCACCAATTTTGGTGGAGCTAGAACTGTGCCAAACGGGGCCTATATTTTAAATTCTATGAAATTGTAGTTTTGCTTTGTCCATATTTTGTTGACAACTCAAGCTTCTCTGTAATTTTGTTCAGAAAGCTGGATGCCCCTCGCATTTGCTGATATTTTTTCAAACCTCCAAACTATTATTGAATGCAGGCATTGAGGGATTTAGTGCATTAGATTCAGAACCTTCTGAAAATGGTCTAAAATCAAGAGTTTCTTGGCAGAAAGAAGAGGTTGTCAAAGAGCCATATGTGGGTTCTTTTAGAAACCTGTTACTTTATCATCCAGGTACTTAGTTGCACCTTCTTCCTTTGTGTAACTTATTACTTAAACACCAAGTTTGTACCCTAACCATAAAAAAGGACACTGATATCAGTTACAAGGCTTGGTTTTTGCAATCCATTAGTGGTAATATACAATTTAATATTCTGCAGCATGCATATCAGTTGATGAAGATGGGGATCGCATCTTTATCTCCGACAGTAACCACCATAGGATCATCATTAGCAACAGCAATGGGATGATTTTGGATTGTGTAAGCATGAGTGCATGACTTTGCTGTTTCACTTGTGTTCAAGTATTATCCATATGGGCTGCAGGCCTGCAGCCTTTCAGAATGATTAATTGGTATTTGCCTTGCAGATTGGATCCTCCCCGGGCTTTGAGGATGGTGAATTTGAATCTGCCAAGTTCTTGCACCCAGCTGCATCATTTTATCATTCCGCAGAAGATTGTCTATATATTGTGGATTCAGAGGTAATTGTCCTCATTGGGTTGTCTTTTTTTGGAAAAAGAATCTGTTTGAAAGCATGCTCTTTCCACTGGCTACAGATTTCTTTATTTTACACGTGTGATAGATCAAGATAAACCATTAAGGTGGTAGTAAAAATTCCTAGTTGCAAATTACAGTTTTGTTGTTGTTCCTCTATCCTGTACTTAGATTTTTGGCTGCCCTTAACAGTTGACAGTCATGTGCTGAAGAATTATCTGATTAGGTCTTCTTTCTGCAGAATCATGCGGTTAGAAAAGCAGATTTGGAGAGAAGGATTTTAGAGACAGTTTATCCAGTCTCCAGTAAAAGGGATAGTGGCATCTGGAGCTGGATCATTGATAAGCTTGGTTTGAGAAAGGAAGTTGCTTCAAGTATTCAAGATTTTGATGCAGACTCAGTAGCATTTCCATGGCATTTGCTACAGATTTCAGAGGATGACTTGTTAGTAGCAGATCGCAAGTATGTGCCTCTACCCATCCCCCTCCATCCTGTCCTCTGTAAAAATCAGTTCGATTAAGCTGTGGATTTTCACATAATGCTCCAATCAATTGTTTGGCATCATCTGAAATTTGATTTTGCTCATTCATTTTATGCATCCTTCCTATGTTGCACCCATCATTCAGTTTGGGGCTTGACATGTTGTAAATCTCTAATTTTCAACTTGATTATCATTTTTTTAATGCTGATTGTGGGGCATTCTTCCTATGTTGCACCCATCATTCAGTTTGGTGCTTGACATGTTGTAAATCTCTAATTTTCAATTTGATCCTCATTTTTTTTAGTGCTGATTGTGAGGCTCAATGATATTTCTGTAAAATCCTTACGTGCTGTCATTGTTTTGTTTAATGCAAGGGAGAACATCAGATATCAGTGAAACATACTGAATGTTCCATTATTGTTCAGCTAATGACAATAGTGCTCAATTATTTGTTATCTTTTTTAGTTTTGCATTTGGTATATACACAACAATGTACTAGAGGTTAGCTGGTTGCTGTTTGAGACATTGTTGACCCGACTGTTGTGTTGTTAGGTGATTCTCCTTAGTACTTATACTATGGCTGTTTTGCAGCTTTGAAATGTCATGGATCCTGAGTATGTCAACTGGTGAAAAACAGGATATTGCAAGAGGTTAGTATAAATTTGTTTGTTACAGATGTTAGTCTTCTTTTTTTCCTAACTCATTGATGAGTTAAAAGTGATGCAAAGGTAGAGATGAAGTATTGGGGTCATGTCAACAAATGATAAACGAGAGGTGTGCCCTCCTTAACGATATGCCCATGAATTGGTCATCAAGTGATAAAGAGCATTCTAATCCATTGGAGAAGATCCCCTGCAATGAACTTGTATCGTCAATCTCAAAATTTTGGAAATACATTATCTTCTGTGATACAGGTTGATCCATAAGCTGTTATTGATATTAAAAGGCTTTCATTCTGAGCAAATCATATCATAAACGATTTCAATTCCTTTTTTTTGAAGATGGTCAAAGGGTTCTGAAGCATAACTTGGATAGCAAGGACACCTCAAATATTCATTTTACGAATCTTGGAGTCCTTGGCTTGCCATATTGGTTTGTTTGTCATCTAGAGAAAGTATCAACATGGTGAGAACAGATTCTACTATATTATTTTCATCATGTTTGTTGATCATAGGAATTGCTTTGCTGATGATAAAAGCCTGCATATTGCATTGTATTCACGTTTCTTTCATATTGTCTTGTAATTAATTGGCAGGGAACACTCAACTGGACAATTTCAAGAGCATATCCATCAAGTAAAGGTTCTCCCTGGTAATTGATAATTTAGTAGCTGCTCTGGTGCATAATTTTTAAGAGGAGCTCTAGTGCTCTACTTAGGGTGCGTTTGGTTGAGTGGATGAGGGTGGATTCCATCCAGTTTTTTTGTCTGTTTGGTTTGGGGGCAAAAGTGGATGGAACCATCCCAGCACAGGAATATTCCTCTCAGATCCTGAATGGAGGGGTACGCAAAAAAGTCACGTACGCAGCCATCCAACTTCTCCTCACTCTAGATCTGGTGCGTCTCCTCACTCATCCAGCCTACCAAACAAAAAACAGGCGCATCCCATCCCACCCAACCAAACAGGCTGCTCGGATGGTCCCATCCCAGAAACACATGGATAAGATGATCCCATCCACCTTTGTCCTCAAACCAAACGCACCCGTAGTTGTTTTCTCTGTTGGGGCCTTAGGGGCACACTACAATGCAATATGGGACACTCAAGATTACTGTGTAACTGGAGGTTCTCAATTTAACAGGAAGGTGCAATATCAAGGTCTCTGTGGACATCCCAGTTGATACTGAGCTTGCAGCACCTTTGGTTGAGAGCTGTATTTGGCGCCAAGTAAGGGGTTCTGGTGCTGAGATTTCTGGATCTGATGGACCAGTCACTGCCACTGAAAAGGTAATGTAATTTTTGTTTTGTCTCTTCAGGCATTGTGATTTTCTACCTGTGAAGTTACTTCAGACGTAGTTGGTGATAATTAAACTCACTATGCTGATGCACATGCTATCAGGTTGGTATAGCACAGCAATGGTACGATGAGCTAGACAATCTAGCTTTTTCTGAAGCTACCGAGGAACCAACTGTGCATGAGATTAAAAATAAACCTGCAGATGAAAATTACCAAGACCAGAGAAGAGTGCATTTCACATGTACCGTTAACGTCAGCCCTGGGACATGTGAGGTGTGTTCTCTTTAAAACAATCTTCCTGTTCAATGGAGCAAACACACTTGCGTAACAAGATGAAAGATTATGACATTGCCATATCTTATGTGTGGTTGCAGCTGGTGGCGTCTGCTGCTCTGTACCTGAAGATCGACAGAAGGAAACCCAAGCATGGAGATCAGAAAGCAGTGATCAAGAGGATCATCCGGTGCCATGATCGCGAGGAGCACGCAGGCGTTGAGCTTCTGATGGAGAAACGGAAGGACGCGAGGGATGTGATCCTCACGAAGCCGGTGCATCTCAGGCTGAGGATGGAGTGTGCCGACCACCCCGCCGGAGCCACGAACAAGGAGACCATCAGCACGGAGTCCAGCCTCGAGATAAACATTTCTTTAGACTAGAGCAGCGAAGTAGATGATTTGTTCCCAGAGAGTTTTTTTGAGCAAATTTGTTCCCTGAGATTTAGATCGGGGGGATTTTGCGGCTAGAAAAAAAAAAGAAGAAATCCAACATGTGAGATTATTGTTTCTGCACAAACCATCTCAGCTTTAAATCTGTACCAAATTCTAGTGCTAGATACGATGTAGCATGTTCCAAGGGGGAGACCCCTTGAGCATGTTCTGTGCAGCTTTTTCTTTAGCTTTTTAAAAATTATTTCATTATCTGCTCGAACACTTGGACTTTTTGATCTCATTTTTTAGAAAATTTAGAAGTCACAGGATAAACATTCTCAAACCCAATTTCAACCATCAATTTAGTGTTTTCAAAACAACTAGTCAAAACGGTAAAAATTCAGTTTTAGAAGATATTCAGATAATTACAGCACAACAGAAAACCTAAAAAAATACTCCTGTTAAACAAATGGTGTACAGGTTTAAATACCATTGCAACTAATTTAAGGTAGAGCCTTTTTCGAAACGGCCATGGTTTCTTGCTTTTCTGATTAAGCGGATTAACGACGGGGCCATAAGGCTGTACGGTTTTGTCCCAGACTCCCAGCTGAAACTATTAATTGATGTTTACTGATCTAGCTTGTTGCATTCTAGGTAGTTCGGTTGTCGACATGTAGGTGAGATGTCTGAAATTTTCATATAATAAAATAAAAAGAAAAACTATAATTTCATGGAAAAAGGAATAAAGGAATAGGGGCCAAGGACAACTGGGCTGGACACAATAGAAGCGTTTGAACAATCTGTCGCTAATAGGGAAAAAAATGGCGAGTAGAAAGAGGCGTGGAAAGAACCATGTACCTTTGCGTTGATTGGAGCTGGCGAAGAGATGCTCGGTGCGAAGGTGGATTGAGGAGTTTGCCTGCCTGATCCAAGGAGATTATAGACTTACTGCTGTCTCGCCATGTTTTGTAATGAATTACATATCTATGCAAAATTGCTATCTATCTGGAATATCCGAATAAATGGAACAGATGTATTTTTCGACAATACTCTCTCTTTCAACAATACTCTCTCAACCTGCAGCAACTTGTAGATAAGATCAGAGAAGATTCTCGTCCTTAGGGGAGCATAGCCGTTATTGTAAACCTCGAGTAGCGCCACCTGGCTAACCCCCTTCCCACTCTCTCTTCCCTTGTGCAATGTACATTTCCTCTGCTTTAATAAAATTTGTTCCAAAATAACATTTAAAGTATCCATGAAAATGTTTTAACATCGCTTCATAAAAATATTTTATCAATGGTTTAATAATGTTGCATCTCAAACGCTTAATGTTGTATATTTGCTAGGCCATATCTTGAACCAGCAAAAGTGCTCAACTTAGATGTATTGGTCTAAATAAACAATCTTCCCCCTTAGATGTTGTCATGGATGATCCTATAAAAAAGGTAGAGAAAATTGCTCACCCATTGGCAAACATACCACAAAAATCTTGCAGCTCGCTTCAATGCTATTAGCTCCTATAGCATTTCCTCTATTTCCATTTTATCCCTCTCTTTTTCCCCACCGTTCTCCCTCCCCCTCTCACCGGCGGTGGTGGGAGAGGTTCCAGCGGGTGGGCGGTGGTAGCAGGAGAGGTCTCGGCGAGCGCACCGGAGCAGAGAGCTGAGAGAGGAAGAGAGCCTTAGTGACGACGGGAGAGGTCCTGGCAGGCGGCACCTCGGCGGAGCAGAGAGTAGAGAGTAGAGAGAAAGAGAGCGCCTCAGCGGCGATGGGAGAGGTCCGAGCGGTAGTACCTTAGTGAAGTAGAGAGAGAGGGAGGAGAGGGACTCCGACGAGATGTCAGTGGGGTGTCGGTGGCTCCCTTGTACTCTGGCCTAGAAGTATCGAGCGGCGAAGTAAACATCGCTTGAGCGGAGCAAGGAGAGAGAGAGCGCGCGCGCTATGAGCCGTAATGGTGGGGTTAAGATATGAGTAGATGGATGCTTCAGCTGAGCCTTTGGTTTCTGATCTAGTGGTTTAATGCTATAGTGAGGGAAGAGTAGGTTGTTTTTAGTGCTGTTAGAGCGAGTGCGGTTTCTGGAGTGGTATGTTTTTAAAGTTCTTTTGGTAGAGTGCGATGAGAGAAATTTTCCTAAAAAGATAGAATCAACTCATCCCCTGCCATATCAACTTTGCAGATGCGTCTCCCTAGCATCAGCTCTATGACACCTGTCGTCCTCCCGGCTAAAGGAATATTCTCCTTAGATATTGTTCAGGATGATCCCTTCAAAAATGGTGAGATCAACTAATCCAATCTAGGATTGGTCTTCCGGCTTCGCTTTTCCTTGGCGGCACCTCCTCCCTCCTACTGGTTGCTCTTTCCTATAGGTGCCAACGGATCGGATAGTGGTCAAACCTTATTCATATCCGTATTCATAAAATGGATACATATCGGATTCGGATATTCCTGTATTTGGATACAAATCGGATTTGGATATTATCCGATATGAATACGGATTCGAATATTCTCTAATTCAGATACGGATATTACTCATGCATAGCGTATTTAATCGTTATAATATATTATTTTACCTAAAGAATTATGAATTCACATTAGGTTATAAATATCCATCCAACTAATTTGGATAATCTTACGAACAGTGCATATAAAATAGCATTTCGGATGACAAACGCGTACTATATTTGTATGTCGGATAATTTGGATAATTGTTATGGATACGGATATAGATACGGATACAGATAATTCAATATATGTATGGATACGGATACGGATGCAGATAAATAGATTCATATACAGATACAGATAATTAGATTCGGATACGGATTTCGGATGTCAGATAATTCAGATATTTTGAATGCATATTTTGAATGCTTTTGACACCCATACTTCTTCCCCGTTGCAAGAGGAGGACGATAAGACTCGCCAACGCATGAGTTAGGCTCGCCGGAGCGATGACCATACATACAATTGCTTCTTCTTCGGCACGAGGATGACAAGGCTTGTCAACAGGAGAGTTAGATTTGTCGGAGTGACAATCATACTAACACATCCTTTCAACCAAAGCTTATCGGAGCGATGGCCGCATCATTGCTGTTCTCCGCCACGAGAGAAGGATGACAAGCTAGGCTCGTCGACGCGGGAGTTAGACCATCTCCAACCATTTCTTCTTTATTTTATTCCTTTTCCTATTCTCTTCTCTATATTTGTTTTCTTTCTTTTTCACTGTCTCCAACGAGATCCCTTCGAATGGAATGATACAGAGAAATAAGGGAGAATTTTTTTCTAAAGAGAATAGAAAAGAGAATTCCTTTTGAAAGGAAACGGTTTTCCTTTCTTTTTCACTATCTCTAACAAGGTCCCTTCGAATGAAATGATGCAGAGAAAGAAGAGAGATTTTTTTTTTTTGAAGAGAATAGAAAAGAGAATTTCTTTTGAAAGGAAACGGTGAAGAGAATCTATTGAAATGTTAAAGAAAACGAGATTCTCTTCGTGACAAAAACACAGATCGAGAATCCCTTAGAGATGGTCTTAGGCTCGTCGGAATGACCATCCTGCTCACGCATCATCCAACCAAACACAGATTGGACCAATTGGTCAAAACACCCTCTTCTGGCTCGTGATTTTTTTTTTTTGACTAATTCTGGCTTGTGAGTTAGGCGCGTGCCGGGCCTAATTGTGTGTCTACCAAACGCATCCGATCGAAGTGTTTGCAAGCACGCGAATCACGAGGCGCCTCCGCGCCTTTCGCTTCTTCGCACACGGCCACGGCCAGAGGAACTGCGTCCCACTAGCCAGCAGCACCAGCGCGCTGCACGTCGCGCCGCGGCAAAGACAACCAGAGAGGAGAAGAGAGGAAGCGGATCGCCATCGCCATCGCCGCCGCCACCCGCCCATGGAGAGAAACGGCAGCAAGCCGCAGCTGGCGCCGGCGCAGGCGAGGGCGGCGTGGCGGGAGGGCGCCGTCACCTACTTCCACCTCCTCTTCTACATCGCCATCTCCGGCGGCCAGATCTTCTTCAACAAGGCAAGCGCTCCCCCCTCCCCTTCCCTGCTCTTCCGGCTCCCCTTCGATCCACCAGCTCGCGCCCGATTGGCCGCTGCCCTGGGGAATTCTGTGCCCACTTTTGCTGCGGAATGGCCTTTTGCGCCCCTTCGGTTTCAGGCGACCGACTCCATGCCGCTGGGATTCGCGCGTGTCTAGGGTTTTAGCTTAGCTTCCACGGGAGATTTCCCGAGCCGATTCATTCATGCCCCTTTGCGGGTAAATGGGCGAGTTTATGATGTTGATATGGACTATGCGTTTTTTTTTGTTGAGAAAATTGGATTGATCATGGCACATGGAAAAGTTTGGACTTTGATTTTAGTTCGTTGTCATTTTCTCTCATACTTGTGACTGGATCAGTTCTGTTCAGAAATTCTCTGATCATGGCAAAAAAAAAAAAGAGAGAAGCTATTGCTCCTGTAGTTCATTCTAGAAATTTTTGCTAAAATTCAGGTCAAAATCTAAACAGCTATTCAATTCCATGAAAAAAATACAGTTTTTTAGAGCCCATTGTGCTAGGAAGTGAGGCGTCATTTTTTTAAAAAATGTTATGTGTAGATGTCTTAGCCATCAATTTCAGTAGCCTGAGATCTGGGATTCCTTAGTTTGTTGCATTGCTCACTCAATGTGGATTTTTTTGCCTTAAAAGGTTGACTTGCTTGTCATGTGGCAGCTGATAGCTGCTTCCATAATAAGTAATTGGTTTTTTTTTTGCTGCTAAACTGTGCAAAGCAAGCCGGGCGTAAGATGTTAGTTTAGTTTCGTGCAATATTACCTGAGGTTCATGGAGATCCTTTTCTGTACTATGACTTGCTTTAGCTTAAAGTTTGAAAAATTCTTTCTACAGTAGCAAAAATCACTGTGGAAAATGGGAACATTTCCACCCTCCTGTTGATTGATGTAAATAATTTTTTTGGAGATGAGCTGTAATAAATGTTGCCTGGAAATCAATACTTGGGCACTTGTCAAAATACCCCCTTTTTTTACCAATTGGATTAAGCTTTCAGCACTCTACTGGAGTTTTTCCAGAAATTTATGATTGCACCATTCATCATATATTAGGCCCTTGAGGAGTTGGACTTAGGGGTTGTTCTCTTCAACTTATCTTCTTATCTTATGTACTTATCTCCGAATCGAAAAGTCAAACGTTTTGGCTTTTGCAGTCCGTTCTTTTTTGTCTTGAGGTGCATCCCAAAGCTCTTAGAAACAAGTCCAACGAAGTGCACCGGAGTTTTGAAGCTACCTCGAGAAGCTCTCGAAGTTTAGCTTATAAGCAAATAAGAAGATAAGATAAGCTGAAGAGAACATCCCTTAAGACTCTTAGTTAGGTTTCACATTATAGTTTCACATTGTAAATGAGGCCTCTCGGTTCAATTATGACACAACTCAACATGTGTGAATTGCTATTGCCACAGCCCACAAGATTACTGTATTTTGTTGCGTAGTAGTGGACTAGTGGTGGAATGGCACATTTGTCTTTGTAGAATGGAGTTTCTTTACACTAGCAGTAATGTTACAAGTTCATTTTTTTAATAAAAAAAAAGGAAGATCAAAATTTTTATTTTCAATGGCAGTTTTGATGATCTGTTAAAAGATGACCAGCTCAAAAGTGATTTCATTGAAGTCGCAAAAAATATTCTGTTGCTCAAATTCTTTTTCTGCAGCAGATATTCATTCCATGTTCTTTTGAACCTTGCTAAGCACTTCGTTTTGGCCTGATGCAGTGGGTGTTATCCTCAAAGGAGATCAACTTCCCCTATCCAGTGGCACTAACTCTGCTGCACATGGTCTTCTCATCTATAGTGTGCTTTGCAATTACAAAGGTGTTCAAGGTACCTGTGATGTGCATTAAAAGTATATATGATTGCTTACTGGTTATCTGTGAGATAGCTAGACTTCATATGGTTCTGTTTGCTTTCTTGGTATTTGATAGATGTAGGCATAAACTTACTATTTCCTTTTATTTTGATGATTTTTTCAGATTATAAAGATCGAGGAGGGAATAACTGCAGATATGTGAGTCTTGGATCATCTAAAATGCATAAAATTGTATAGTGCTTTCTTACCCTCTCAGTATTTTATGCGGTACATCATTGTCTATCCCTAACCCACCACAAATAACAACATGGATGCACGTATCTTGCCCTTTATAAATACATCAGGAAGATAGTTTATGGATTTTCCAGAGTCACAGCATATCCTAGCATGATATCTAAGGTCTTGCAGAAATATCAGTGTTTCCTTAAAAATGAGGTTTGTTTTACTTTTCAGTAATGGATATGGATATCATTCTTATAGAAGAGAAAGAGAGAAATCTGGATCCCTAGTAAACATATCTGAATAAATCTAGGGAGCAACTGAATAATCATATGTTAAAGGCATAAAAGATGCAGCATAATCAGTTTTTGAATCACAATATCAGGTAAATGGAGGATGGTGTCTTGAATCTGAATTGCGAAATAAGTAGGCTATCATTCTGGAAAATATAAATGTTTTAACTGTAGATACTCATCTGCTACAGATTTCAAGCTGTGCAGCTTTTCTATCAAAACTCAGTAAACTATACCACTCTTCATCAGAAAAAAAAAAAAAAGTTTTGCTTTTTTTCTATAATGCAGAATGTAGGCATATTGGTTGCTATTGCTGTTTGATATCCATTCTTTTCATAATGAGTTCTGGAATTGATTTTATTTTAATCTTACTAGCTCATCTGAACTTTCAGATATGTCAGTTCGGTCATTCCAATTGGAGCAATGTTTGCAATGACACTTTGGTTAGGGAACAGTGCATACCTCTACATATCTGTTGCATTTGCACAGATGTTAAAGGCAATAAGTATGCGGGCTCTCTGGTTTTATAATGACATGGATACCGATAGGCTTTGATTAATTTGACAAATGGTGTTAATATACCATTTACTTGTGAACTGCAGTGCCTGTAGCTGTGTTCCTTCTCGGAGCAGCATTTGGCCTTGAAGAAATGAGCTTTAAAATGCTTGCTATCATGTCTGTCATCAGTGTTGGAGTAATTGTGGCATCTGTTGGTGAAATTACAATAAGTTGGGTTGGAGTGGTTTACCAGATGGGTGGAGTTGTTGCGGAGGCCCTAAGGCTTATCTTCATTGAGATATTTCTGAAGAAAAAAGGTGTTAAACTGAACTTGATATCCATGATGTTCTATGTTAGCCCTTGCAGGTACCTTGTCCACTTACCTTCCTGATTGATTAACTTTAAAATATTGGCTATTCTTTTAACTATATCTATGATTTTTGCTGCAGTGCTTTGTGCCTCTTTATTCCCTGGTTGTTCTTAGAGAAGCCAAAGATGGATGCAAGTGTTTCATGGAACTTCCCCCCACTTACACTGTTCTTAAACTGCCTGTGCACTTTCATCCTCAATATGTCAGTTTTTCTTGTCATTTCTCGGACTAGTGCATTGACAGCTCGTGTTACTGGAGTTGTGAGGGATTGGACCGTTGTTCTGCTATCAGCTGCTATCTTTGCTGATACACAACTTACCTTTATAAACATAATTGGCTATGCCATAGGTATTCTACTGATTTTAATGTTGCTGTTTTAATTTCATAATTTCTGACGGCTTTCGGCAAATTTTGAGCTCTAAGATACTTGCACATGATTTTTTTTTTCTTGGTTGCAATTTTTTGTGAACCATTATAGTTTCAGCCACCCTTTCATTTTCGAGCAGCAAGGAACTGTATTTAGAAATTCGTTAGATGAAGAGTTGGTGAGTTGGTGACTATCCATTTTTCTGCAACCTGCAGCCATAGCAGGTGTTGTTGCATATAACAATCATAAGCTCAAAGTGAAACCCCAAGCGAACCAGCAACAGGCTTCTGACAGCAAGGCCAACCCAGGAAGCTCTCGAGATGTTGAGACATCATTGAACTCTACAAAAGAAGTTTCATGACACAAAAATTGTAAGATTTTGAACAGATTTTTGTTGAAGGTAATATAAATTCCAAAACTTGCTAATGCATGCATTGCATATATTATATCATTACATGCACAGAAATTTTACTGATAGTGTTGCATTTACTTGTGACGCAGGAGAAATGAGCTCTCGCCTTTGCTATGCGTTGGCCAGGTCTCCTTTGAATACATTTTTTTTTCTTCCTGCCAATCAACAGGGAAGACATTTTGTACAACAATGCTTAAGAAGTCAAAGGTATACATTAGAATTACCATTTTGTACTGTTGATGCTCGAAACAGAGGGAGCAAATCATACAGATCAACTAGGTTTGGTAGATGTATTTTTGTTGCCTTTTGAACTGTTGTAGCGAATCAACAGGTGCCCCAAAAGATGCAGCCTGGTTCTTTGTTACACTTACACTTGTATGAAGTATGGCTGTATGGGCAGTGTAATTTTCAAAGAAGTGTTATGTACACTATTATCTCCAAATTTCCAGTTTCTTTAACAAATTACTTAAAAGTGTTGTTTGGTTTACGAAGAAATCCATATCTCCCTAACTATAGCCGTTGACACGTTTTGGTCTTAATACTACGCAAAAGTTGGCCATTAACTGTGAAAGGTCCTTTGACTGGGTTGTCAGCGGTTCTGACCGATCATATTTTTAGAAAATGATAAAGAATTGTGCAAAATTTAGAAATTTACTGAAAAAAATTTATATGAGATGAGATAATCGTAAAGAAATCAAATCTATAGTTTAGTTTTGATATTGTGAAAAATTTTAGGTACTAGCTGAGTGTCTATGCTTCGCTACGAATAAAAAAAAAATCAAATGACGTTCTACCATGGTATGGTCGTTGTGTTTGTGGTATGCATTCAATTACATTTATATACTTGATTCCGTTGAGCCTAGATATCCTTAAGGTTGACTATTTCTCCTGCTTAGTGTTTGTGCTTTGTTGCGAATTAAAAGAATATTAAATATCATATCGTGATCAATATGTTTTGGTCATTCATTCATCTACACTTACATGCTTGATCAAATTCGACTATTTTTATTACTCAAGAATCCAATTAAGCTTTCACGCTCTATTGTGTTGTGCCTATATACGCTCGGCTTAGACTATTTTTTTATGAATAATATTGAAAGCTTCCTATACTACAAGGGGAAAAAAAAATCTATTTTACACCCTAAACTATCGTGCTTCGTCTATATAACCTTCTGAACTACAAAATCAAGTATTGTAACCTGTGAAACTTGAAAACTGGCATAAATAAACCTCTTAGGGTGGTTTTGCCATTGTGGTTGCAATGTGGCGCTTGACGTGGCGTGGGCCTCACATGTGTAAGTGAGCATCTCCCTTTCTCTTCTTTCCCTGCCTCTCTCCCTCTCTCTTCTTCCCTGTCTCTCTCTCTTCCCCTGCCTCCACTGGTGCACCCCTAACCTGCCACTTCCACGGGAGTGCCCCTCTAGCCAGTGCTGCCAAGTTGCCCCCTCATCCTTGTCGGCACCTTCACCCTTCCCCGTCGCGTCCCAACGTCCTACAATAGCCTCCTTGGCTCTGTGTCGTAGCCCCTCCAACGAGCGCTACCAAGCCACCCTCTCGGCCTTGCCAGCACCTTCATGCACCTAACCCTGTCCTAGCCTCCTACAACAACCATGCTACGGAGAGGAGGAGGCCGACACATCGTCGTGGCCACGACACGTGGGTGCGGAAGTTGAGGGCGCGTCGCTGGCGAAGAGTCAAGGAGAAGGGAGCTAGAAAAGGAATGGACGATAACGGTGGCGAGGGCGAGGGTGTGGCCGCTACAACGGAGGACGCTAGTGCACGGCGCACGCACGCTGCGGGCAATGACGACTGGTTGCGGTGCAAAGGCCGTCGTGGCCATTGTAGGAGGCTGGGATGTCACAAAGGAGGGTGAAGGCACTAGCAAGGCCAAGGAGGTGGCTTGGCAGTGCTCGGTTAGAGGGATAGTGGCGCCGGGTAAGATGAGGACGAGGACGCGGCCGCCACGACAAAGGATGCTGCCACACGATGCATAAACGCCGCAGGCAATGATGTTTGGCTGCGGCATAGAGCCAAGGATGCCACTGGGACGTGGTAGGGGAGGGTGAATGTGTCGGCGAGGTCGAGAGAGAAGCTTGGTGGCGCTTGGCTAGAAGGGAACCGCCGATGGAGGTGGTGAGTTAGGGATACGTTATTGAGGCAGGGGAAGAGAGAGAGAGAGAGTGGAGAGAGAGGCATGGGAAGAAGAAAGGGAGAGAGACAATGGGAATAAAAGAGATAGAGATGCTCACTTACATGTGGGGTCCACACCATGTTAAGCGCCAAATCATTGTCATGGTGGCAAAAATATCCAAAACCACCTCGAAAGGGTTATTTGCACTGGTTTTCAAGTTTTATGGGCTAGAATACCTGGTTTCCTAGTTTAAGGGTTATGCAGACGAAACGCGATGATTCACGATGTAAAATAGATTTTTTCCCTATAATATAAACACAATAAAATATGAAAGTAAACCAAATCAATAGGAAGTATTCTTACAAAGCTTTAAAAAATACAACACATTAAAATAAGAAATCGGTATAAATAAATGAAAATTATTTTAATGATATATAGATGTTAAATAAAGGAGTGATGGGTAGGATCGGTAACATGACTCATCGGTCATCGTTTGCTATTTATGATAAGGAACTTTTTAATAACAGAGAAACATACATCTAACACCTTGATCAAACCATCTTTGACCCATTAAGGGCCTGTTTGACAAAAAGTTTAGAGAAAACTCTGTTTTGTAATACATAGACATACAAAATCATGGTTTTAATTAACTCTGTTTTCTTTGAAACTACAACATGTTTGTTTGTATAGTTTATGGAAACAAAACTTTAACTAAACACAAAGGAGAAGAGCTAGCCATAGTCAAAGTTAGAAAAACTTTGGTGTGGAGTGGAGTTACAAAAACTTCAAAAAAACCATGGTTTCAACCAAAGCAGAGTTATGAACTGAACTTAAGTTTTGTATCCAAACCATGGTTTTATCTCGAAACTATGAAAATACTACATTACCAAACAAGCCCTAAAATTGTCATTATAGTTCAAAGAACCATCAATGAACGGTTAAAGAACTACTGTTTTCACGAACTGTTATGGACGGGAAACTTTGGCTCCTAAATTGTCCAGCTGCACTTATTATTCAGTTATTTGAGCGTCAGATCTGAAAAGTAAGTTGCACACTGCATCCGGCATTCTCGCTAGGGGTGAAAATGGGTCGGGTAATACCTGACCCGTGTCCGGATTCGGCGAAAATTTTACCCGAAAATTCGGATACGGATATGGGTATTTTTTTGTCGGGTCGGATACGGATAATTACCCGGATACTTTTGTTTCGGATACGGGTCGGATACAGGACAGCAGATACCCGGTAAATACCCGGATATTCGGGTCGGATGCGGGTACCGGATAATTTTGAAAATCGGGTACCGGTTCGAAATTATGGCCCAAGGCCCAAACGGCCTAGCCCAACAGGCTTATAGGCTGGCCCATTGGAGGAAAAAACCCTCAACCCTAACCAAACCGGCCACCCCACTCCCCAACTCCACAGCCGCAGGCCGCAGCGCCGCCGCCCCCCGCCGCAGCGCCCGGAGCAGCAGTACTAGAAGCCTCGCCTGCCCCTCTTGTCCCTCCCATTAATTATGATTCGTGCGTCGGTGAGGCCATGAACGACTAAATCCAAATCGAGATTCGCTTCGGGTGGTGCGCGCAGTCTCCGGGTGGATGTTCTACTTCGTGGTGATCGTCCAGACGGCCATAAACACCGGCGTCAGCATCGGCTCCATCCTGCTCGCCGCCGATTGCCTCGAGGTGCGTCGTCGTGGCCTCCCAGAACGCATGAATTCTCTCTAGTATACGATTAGTTTTAGTTTTAGTTTATTCTAGTGCTTGATTAGTTTAAGCTTCATGCCGTCCGTTTTGGCATGAATTCTCTCTAGTATACGATTATTTTTAGTTTTAGTATACGATTTGCTTGTGGGTGTCATATACGAGCATGCTGCATGTCACAATCACATGTATAATCACGAAGTTGATATGGTGGTAGGAGCTCGTTTGCAATTCTGCTTCATAAATATAGAGTCCATGAAGCATGGGATCAGATCTGCATCCAGCATCTGATTAACGCAACTGCAAACTGTCTTCAATTGGCTGCTGCTGTTCTGGCGCATGTAAGCTCTACTATTACTGTAATCAGCTGTGCTCATTCGTAATGTATGGAATTTGATGCATAAGCATCATTTTCTTCATGTGATGTTTTGCAGGCACAATTCACAGATTTTGATGCTACACAATTCACATACTATCCGACTAAGTACCCGATATCCGTATTATGCCCGACCGTATACTATCTGGTACCCGTTTTCTACCCGTCTATAGATACCCGTTACCCGTATCCGTATCCGTACCCAATTTTTAACTATCTGTATCCGATCCGTATCCGAGTAAAAATAATTAGGGTAGGATATGGGATCACCTACTATCCGACCGTATCCGACCCGTTTTCACCCCTGATTCTCGCGTTGCGCCCGAAGTCCACGGTCTATTCCCGACGGCCGCCGCCGCCTCTGCGCACTCCGGTGGGATCAGGTCCAAGCCTGCTCGAGGCCATCGAGTTCGCAAGCGCGGTCATCATCGTGCGTTTCGGCGCCGGTCTAGCATCCCTCCGGGAGCGGAGGAAGAGTAGGTGCCGCCGTGCCGGCGGCTCCGAGATTTGTTGGCCGCAGACGGGGACGAGGAGGTGGATAAAAATCTCATCTTCCCCTCCAAACTTCTCTCAGTTAATAATAAACAGCCTCGTTCTCATTTCCTTAATTAGATTTTGTCTGCACGGTTAGCAAGGATCCCTCTCCCATTGCGGGAAGTAGGGAGCACACTGATTGCATTTATTTTCTTTTTTTTTTCAGGATTTTGGAGTGATGGATTCTTCAGAAAGTTCATCCTCTGATTGCAGAGAAGAGCAGCAGGAGGCTTCCCTGCCGCTGCCAGCCTCCTTCCTCGAGTTCCTGAGAGAGAATGGCTTGGACCCGTCGATGTATTCCACGGCAGACACCATCCCGCGCTACATAAGGTGAGGCAGGCTCAACGCTGTTCTTGTCTTTGTTTCGATAGAATTTGTCAGATGATATAGGCTTTGACATTGCCTGCTTTGCAGCGTTGCATTCGTCTGCTTGTTTGCTTGCTTATTCTTTCTTTCTTTCTTTCTTTCTTGCGCTACATAAGGTGTTAGTTTTACTCTTGCGATTATACTGAGTTTGTTTTGTAATCCTAAGGCTAAAACCAGGCTTGGAGTCCCAGATCACAGAGATTGAAATCGAGCTGAAGTGCGATCTCAAGAAGGTTTCGTGGATTCCAGATTTCTATGCGATCCCGCCTGAAATTCAGATTGCTGGCTCCAAGGCTTATCAGCAAGGAAAGGTAAGAAGAAATTGATATTTGATTTTGATGCTATTTAGTTTATAACAGTTTGCAGCAGCACTGTTTGACCAAATGCTATCTGATCATATTGTCCTTGTATATTTTTTCATTAAATGTTTTCTGACACAATTTATCCTAGATAGAACTCATATAGCATTTTATTTTTCCTCTTATTTTTATGTGAGAGATCAAATGCCTCAAACATAACGAAATTGGTAGACGGGCGAAGCTACAGTTCTATCATGTATTTATCATGCTTTCTTTTTTCTGTGTCATTGCTTCAAGCTAAGCTCTTTTAAATGCATTTCAGATCTATGGAATCGATGCAGCTTCCGGGGCCGCTATCCTGGCACTTGATATTCAACCAGGAGACCATGTTCTCGACCTCTGTGCTGCCCCAGGTAATAATATCAATGTTCAGTTGTATATCACATAATTCACATTTGAACAATATTTTCTTCATAGCAAATATCTGTCGATGCACCTTTACTGGACTTGTTTTGTGCATCACATGTATTCAGTTATGGCAAGACCTAGTACTTTTCTCCATAGCCATATAATAACACAGGAGTCATGTTTTGATTAGTTAATCCGTGGGTAAGTAAGTAAATGCTTTGTTTGGATTGAATCACATCCATTCAGCCACACTAACCTGTTGTTTGAAGGACCGATACAATTTTAAGTTTGGTAAATATGTTGAATTGTATTATGATATTCTCCAATAGGTTGAATATAGTAGCGTTAGTGAAAGACCAGGCTAGACGACTAGAAGGGGGTTGAATAGACGCCAAATGGAAATCAACGTTTTCTTCAACAACGCACCCCAAACAACTTAAACATGCAGCGGGAAAACATTCTGGATAGTAGCACATACCCCTAGTAAAAAACTCACGAATAAAAATCCGTGGATCATATCGTCATGGGGATTTTTTCTTTGATGCTTCTGGTTGTTAAGAACCAAACAAAAAAAAGAATCAGGTCTAAAGCTACTTTAGATAAAGAGAAACAATTCAAACAAGCTAGACTACTTTCTGGAAAGTAAAAGCAGATTACAAAAGAAAAACACTGTGATCAAGAGGTGTGTTCTCCCATTCTGTGATCCCAATGTTTATATAGATTTTTCTCAATAGAGATATATGAGTGACGGATCACGTCTCCAAATTTCACCTCAAGATCAAGTACATAAAAAATCAACCGAAAAGAAGAGGTTCTGCCAGAAACTTCGTCCAGAAAATTTGGGGCTCGGTACTCACCTCATGGCTTCCAAATGGTGCATCAAATGGACTTCAAATTTTTACTATGGTTAGATATGTAAGTCTCGCACCTTCTCTAACTGGAATCACTTAAAAAGGATTTTTCTAGATTTTTCTAAAAATCAAACAAGAATCGCCACAAGAAAGAAAACTTTCTCGACAAAGATCGCAACTAGAAGATAAACTTGATCTCTAGCCTCTCCTAGATTGCAAGAAGGTTCTTAAATCATATTTGCAACCTCAAGGCATCATAGAACAACAACAAATAGAAGGAGTGGAGGCCAATAAACTAGTTGTAAACAAAAATACTAAAGAGACAAGATCAAACACAAGAACTAGAGAAGAACTTGGATGAACATGGTTGATTTCTATTGCATCGGTTTGGGGGTAATATAAAGCCGCACCAAGATGGGCAAAACACTTCAGCAGTGCACTCTAAACACACCCAAACCTCAGCCCTCACCCTCTCAAATTTCTGAATGGGAGGCACCCCCTCCCCTCCTTTTATAGCCCAAAGGTGGAGTAGCTCTCAAGCCAACTACTCCCCACCTTTAGGGAATAATTGATTATTTGCCCTGAAGTTGTTGTGAAAAACAAAAGGGAAGTCTACCATCCTCGCTAACCAGGCTGGAGTTCACAGGCAATATGGCAAATGAAGTCCCATTGGCAACAAAGAGTCTACAACGATCCCCAAGAGAATACTTCTGCAACATTGTACGACAGGCCGCAAGGCGGTGCTTAGCAACATCGACGCCAGTTAGAGAACCTGTGCTACCAAGCATATCTGCAAGCATGCAGAGCTTTGCACCTTGCACACCATACAGGCATATCGTTAAGATGAATAATTCCACAAATAAAAATAATCTAACAAAAACTACGCCATAGAAAATAATCCAGTAAAATTGGTGTTTGATTTTGACCAACATCAATCTGATAATGGAGCAAATATGTAGACTAACGCTACTATATTCAACCTATTGGAGAATATCATAATAAAATTCAACATATTTACCAAACTTAAAACTGTATTGGTCCATCAAACAACAGGTTAGTGTGGCTGAATGGATGTGGTTCAATCCAAACAAAGCATTTACTTATTTACCCACGGATTAACTAATCAGACATGACTCTATGGGGTAAGAAGCGATGGCTAGAGAAGTGAAACCGACTCTCTAAACCTACCCAAGACTAAGCCCATAATGCAAATATGCAAATGCAGGAATTTTAAAAGCATATATACATATAGACATATATTACAAAGACTAGCTCCCTTAACTAATGCCTAAAGGGCTCACTACCCCAAGCTTTCCCGAGAGCTACAAACCTAGAGTCGCCCAAGGGCTTGGTGAAGATATGAGCAAGTGGTGGTCACTCTCCACAAACTGAAGCACTATATCTCCCTTCTCAACATGGTCTCTAAGGAAGTGGTACCTGATATCTATATGCTTGGTCTTAGAGTGTTGCACTGGGTTTTTGGCAATGTTTATGGCAGAGATGTTGTCACAGAAAAGTGCAACTAGCCGCAGCCACGTACTCGGCCTCAGCAGTGGACTGTGCAACACCTAACTGCTTCCTAGAAGACCAAGAGACAAGGGAAGTGCCAGAAGTGCTCTTCCTATCTATTATACAGCCAGCAAAGTCTGCATCTGAAAAGGCTCTAAGGGACAGACAAGAAGAGGAAGAGTACCAAATCCCAAAGTCCAGTGTAGCTCTAAGGTAGCGGAAGATGTGCTTCACCGTCTGAAGGTGGGAAACGCGAGAAGCCTGAAAACGAACACAAAGACACACAGCGAAGTGTATGTCCGGCCTGGAAGAGGCAAGGTACAGGAGGGAGCCTATCATGCTTCTATACTCCTTCTAGTCAACCGGTTCACCATTCTCATTAGGCTCAAGAGCTGTGATGGTTGCCATAGGAGTCTGAACAGGTTTGCTTCAGACATAGCAAACCGCTTGAGAAGATCTCTAGTGTACTTGCTTTGGTGAAGAAAGATCCCCTCAGAGGTCTGCTTGATCTGGAAGCCAAGGAAAAAGGTCAACTCCCCAAAGGTGATGGATTCACCGTTTGGGACACGGACAAGGGAAAAGAACCAACGAGAATCTCCGGTCATGTGTCGGCAACACCCGGAGTCAACAATCCAAACCTCTCCCTTTCCCGCCCGATGCACCTGCTCAACGAAACAAAGAGGTGAGTGACTCAGTATTGGGACAAATCAAAGCAGATTTAGGAACCCAATACTGAGTAACACCACAACCAGTAGAAACTCCCCTTGAGCTAGCACCCTGACGCCTCTCAACTCTCACAAACCCTGAAGAAACCCCAGTAGGACGTCTACGCGCCACATTTGGGTTGGGCGGCCATGCTGCAAAGGCCGGTCCTTCCCAAGTGCGCCACTCAGGTCCCCTACCACCCAAAGTAGGAGCAAAATCACGTCGCGGGTGTCTACCTCCACAAGGCAAAGAAGGCACACCCTGAAGACGACGGGAACCAAAACCACGGAAAGCACTAGGTCCAGCAACAGGACCAACAACCTGTGCACCTAGACCTGGCCTACGCACAACTATAGGAGCTGGTTGTCTAGCTGTTTGTCTAGGAGCTGTGGGTGCCTTAGGAGCTATCAAGGTCTGAGCATGACCTTGAAAACCCCTAGAAGCAGAAGCAAGCTCACGCTTAGCAATTCTAGCTCTCCTGAAGCAAAACTTAAACAAGTGTCCATCCTTCTGACAGAAGGTGCACATAAACTTCGCTCTAATAGGAGCAGAAGTCACAGGAGGAACAACCTTCTGAGCAGAAGTCTCTTGGACAAAGCCAAGAATCGAAAACACGCCCTCTCAGGACTCTGAAGAAACCTCCACCATCTGGCCATCCTTACCAGCAGTGACAATCCTGGCAGGGTGGCGCTTGATGTGCTCAAGCCAGTCAAAGCCTAGACCTCTACCCCTGGAAATTTGACTTATCCAAGATCAAATTTAGCTTATTCTTGCTACCAACAAACTTCTCAAGAGTGCTCACAAGGTACTCACACTCCTGATGAAGCTGGGGGCACAAGTCACAAGCAGCAGGAGCTAAGACACCAGAAGAATCCTGATCATCTAACTTGTTCTTACCTAGAGCCCTGTGACACTTCTCACTCAACAAATCTACCTCTTTCCTAAGAGCAACACAGGAAAGGCACTCAGCATTCTTGACTTTCTCCAGCCTAGGGCGCCCGAATGTGGTTGGGGCCACCACACTCGAAGCATTTGATCGTCCCTCTTCTCCTCTCACTCACTCTCTTGTAGGCTTGGCTAAATTTTCTGGCAAGTAGGGCTAACTAATCCTCAGGCACTCCATCTAACCTCTCATCAGGCATCTCACACAAAGCAGAAAGAGAGAAACCAGTGCCAAACACCAAAGAACTCGAGGAACACCGCAAAGAAGGATCGGTGACAAAAGTTGTAGAAACTGGACTGGGCTCACAGGAAAGATGCTCAAGCTCGTACGTCTTGAGATTCAAATATAGCCTATCCAAGGTCAAAGTGGTAAGATCCGCAGCCTGCCGGATCGTGGTCACCTTCACACCCCAAATTTTTAAATCCAAGGCGGACAAGAAGTGGCGAGCATTCTCAGAGTCGGTGTAGGTGGTGCCAACCGACCTGAGGTTGCTGAGGATCTCGATGAACCGACTGAAACAGGCGTCCAGTGATTCACCAGTCTTCCACACAAAACGATTGTATTCCCTCTTGTACTGGTCTTGCCTCACGGTCTTGATCTGGACTGTCCCCGAATGGTAGGCAACGAGGGTAGTCCAAATCTCGTGAGCTGTCTTGATATGAGCAACTCGCTCATATTCATTTCTACTCAGCCCCTGAATGATCATGTTGCGGGCTCTAGCATTTAACTCTACATCTATCTGATTGTGGAGGGTGATTTCCTCATCGTTTGGCAACACATAGGGATTTTTGACTTTCAGCCAAACACTGTATCCCTGTGCCATGATGTAGGATTCCATCCTTGCGTTTCAAAAAGGAAAATCCGAAAACACATGAGGCTTTGTAGAGTATTTGTCATCCGCCATGGCTCAAAACGAAAACAAGGAAAGGCTCAAAGATTGGTGAAGATCAAAAAGAGCGCAACCTTGCTCTGATACTAGTCGAAAGACCAGGCTAGGCGGCTAGAAGGGGGGTTGAATAGACGCCAAATGAAAATCAACGTTTTCTTCAACAACGCACCCAAACAACTTAAACATGCAGCGGAAAACATTCTGGACAGTTGCACATACCCCTAGTAAAAAACTCACGAATAAAAATCCGTGGATCATATGGTCATGGGGATTTTTTCTTTGATGCTTCTGGTTGTTAAGATCCCAACAAAAAAAGAATCAGGTCTAAAGCTACTTTAGATAGAGAAACAATTCAAACAAGCTACACTACTTTCTGAAAAGTAAAAGCAGATTCCAAAAGAAAAACACTGTGATCAAGAGGCGTTTTCTCCCATTCTGTGATCCCAATGTTTTTATAGATTTTTCTCAAAAGAGATATATGAGTGACGGATCACGTCTCCAAATTTCACCTCAAGATCAAGTACATAAAAAATCAACCGAAAAGAAGAGGTTCTGCCAGAAACTTCGACCAGAAAATTTGGGGCTCGGTAGTCACCTCATGGCTTCCAAATGGTGCATCAAATGAACTTCAAATTTTTACTATGGTTAGATATGTAAGTCTCGCACCATCTCCAATTGGAATCACTTAAAAAGGATTTTTCTAGATTTTTCTAAAAATCAAATAAGAACTGCTGCGAGAAGGAAACTTTCTGGACAGCACTGCAACTAGAAGATAAATTTGATCTCTAGCCTCTCCTAGATTGCAAGAAGGTTCTCAAATCATATTTGCAACCTCAAGACATCATAGAACAGCAACAAATAGAAGGATTGGAGGCAAATAAACTAGTTGCAAACAAAAATACTAAAGAGACAAGATCAAACACAAGAACTAGAGAAGAACTTGAATGAACATGATTGATTTCTATTGCATCGGTTTGGGGGTAATACAAAGCCACACCAAGGTGGGCAAAGCACTTCAGAAGTGCACTCTAAACACACCCAAACCTCAGCTCTCACCTTCTCAAATTTCAGTTGATAAAGAGAAAACACCTCTTGATCACAGTGTTTTTCTTTTGGAATCTGCTTTTACTTTCCAGAAAGTAGTCTAGCTTGTTTGAATTGTTTCTCTTTATCTAAAGTAGCTTTAGACCTGATTCTTTTTTTTGTTTGGTTCCTAACAACCAGAAGCATCAAAGAAAAAAATCCAATGACCATATGATCCACGGATTTTTATTTGTGAGTTTTTTACTAGGGGTATGTGTGCTACTAACCAGAATGTTTTCCCGCTGCATGTTTAAGTTATTTGGGGTGTGTTGTTGAAGAAAACGTTGATTTCCATTTGGCGTCTATTCAACCCCCTTCTAGCCGTCTAGCCTGGTCTTTCAACTGGTATCAGAGCAAGGTTGTGCTCTTTTTGATCTTCACCGATCTTTGAGCCTTTCCTTGTTTCCGTTTTGAACCATGGCGGATGACAAGTACTCTACAAAGCCTCATGTGTTTTCGGGTTCGGGTTTTCCTTTTTGGAAGGCAAGGATGGAATCCTACATCATGGCACAGGGATACAGTGTTTGGCTGAAAGTCAAAAATCCCTATGTGTTGCCAAACGATGAGGAAATCACCCTCCATAATCAGGCAGATGTAGAGTTGAATGCTAGAGCCCGCAACATGATCATTCAGGGGCTGAGTAGAAATGAATATGAGCGAGTTGCTCATATCAAGACAGCTCATGAGATTTGGACTACCCTCGTTGCCTACCATGAGGGGACAGCCCAGATCAAGACCGTGAGGCAAGACCAGTACAAGAAGGAATACAATCGCTTTGTACAGATAGATGGCTGGTGAATCACTGGACGCCTATTTCAGTCGGTTCACCAGGATCCTCAGCAACCTCAGGTCGGTTGGCACCACCTACACCGACTCTGAGAATGCTCGCCACTTTTTGTCCGTCTTGGATTTGAAGATTTAGGGTGTGAAGGTGACCACGATCCGGCAGGCTGCGAATCTTACCACTTTGACCTTGGATGGGCTATATTCGAATCTCAAGACGTACGAGCTTGAGCATCTCTCCCGCGAGCCCACCCGCTTTCAATGCCTTTTGTCACCGATCCTTCTTTGCGGTGTTCTCGAGTTCTTTGGAGTTTGGCATCGGTTTCTCTCTTCGCTGAAAGTGAGATGCCCGATGAGAGGTTAGATGGAGTGCCTGAGGATCAGTTAGCCCTACTTGCCAGAAAATTTAGCCAAGCCTACAAGAGAGTGAGTGAGAGGAGAAGAGGGACGATTAAATGCTTCGAGTGTGGTGGCCCCAACCACATTCGGGCCAACTGCCCTAGGCTGGAGAAAGGCAAGAACGATTACACGGCACCGGACAAGAAGCCGATGCCTGGAGGTGACAAGAAGCCCAAGTTCTCCAAGGGACGGAGACTCTTTCAGAAGGTGTTGGCTGCCTTGGATGAGGCCAACATCTGAGACTCGGAGGAGACTTGGAGCGATGATGGACGTGACGACCAGAAGCCTAAGAACGACGACGGCTATGCCGGCATGTGCTTAATGGCCGACGAGGATGGTGCGAGCGACTCTAACCTCTACACCGACTCTGAAACTGAGGTACCAACCTATAAGGAACTCAACGATGCCTTTTTAAAGCTAGGTAGATTCCATGCCAAGTCTAGAGCTAGGTGTAGGAAGCTGGAGGAGGAGGTAGCTTGTGTGACCCAGAAATTGGAGAAGTTGAAGTGCTTTGTGCCTCCTCGGCCGATAGATTCTGATGGCTGGAGAGAATGTGATAAGTTTGTGCAGGAGTTGAATGAACTAAGGACTTTGCATGATAGTGTGTTTACTGAGCTTGAGTCACTTAGGGGGAGACATGCTAGCGTGCTGCTTGAACTAGATCAGGCTAGAGATGCTCTTGTTGTTGCTATTTCTACTCCTAGCCTCATGACAGCTAGTATGATTGATCTCTCTGCACTGTCGTTTGTTTGTCCTGATCCTGCTGCACATCTTTCAAATGACATACCCAAGGACCCAGTTAGCTCAGATGAAAGCTATAGAGATCTTGGAGCACCTAAGGACCATGTGGGTCCAGATGAGGACTGTAGCTTTTTGTAGCTTTCACTCAGCTTCTACCTGTGAAGAATGTCTCACTTTTAAATTGGAGAATTTAAACATGAAAAATAAAATTGCTGAGATGAATATTAGCCTGCTTGCTAGCTCTACCTGTGTTCGTTGTGATGAATTGGAGGAAGAAATGGGTGAGTCTATGAGGATCTTAGCACGAGGTTTGAGGGTCAGTTAGCTCAAGTCAAGAATGCTGAGTGTCTTTCCTGTGTTGCTCTTAGGAATGAGGTAGATTTGTTGAGTGAGAAGTGTCACAGGGCTCTGGGTAAGGACAAGTTAGATGATCAGGATTCTTCTGGTGTCATACCTCCTGCTGCTTGTGACTTGTGCCCCCAGCTTCATCAGGAGTGAGTACCTTGTGAGCACTCTTGAGAAGTTTGTTGGTGGCAAGAAGAAGCTAAATTTGATCTTGGATAAGTCAAATTTCCAAGGGTAGAGGTCTAGGCTTTGACTGGATTGAGCACATCAAGCGCCACCCTGCCAGGATTGTCACTGCTGGTAAGGATGGCCAGATGGTGGAGGTTTCTTCAAGAGTCCCTGAGAGGACTGTGTTTCGATCTGCTGGCTTTGTCCAAGAGACTTCTGCTCAGAAGGTTGTACCCCCTGTGACTTTTGCTCCTGGTAGAGCGAAGTTTACATGCACCTGCTGTCAAAAGGATGGACGCTTGTTTGAGTTTTGCTTCAGGAGAGCTAGAGTTGCTAGGCGTGAGCGTGCTTCTGCTTCTAGGGTTTTCAGGGTCATGCTCAGACCTTGAGAGTTCCTAAGGCACCCACAGCTCCTAGACAGACAGCTAGACAGCCAGCTCCTGTAGTTGTGCGTAGGCCAGGTCTAGGTGAACAGTTTGTTGGTCCTGTTGCTGGACCTAGTGCTTTCCGTGGTTTTGGTTCCCGTCGTCCTCAGGGTTTGCCTTCTTTGCCTCGTGGAGGTAGACACCCGCGGCGTGATTTTGCTCGTACTTTGGGTGGTAGGAGACCTGAGTGGCACACTTGGAAAGGACCCGCTTGCAAAGATGGCGCCCAACCCAAACGCGGCGCCAGACGCCCCATCGGGTTTCTTCGTGGTTTGTGAGAGTCGAGAGGCGTCGGTGCTAGCTCAGTGAGTTTTATCGGTTGTGGTGTGACTCAAGATTGGGTTCCTAAATCACGATTTGTCCCAATATCGAGTCACTCACTTTTTGTTTCGCTGAGCAAAGTCGTCGGGCGGGGAAGGGAGAGGTTTGGATTGTTGACTCTGGGTGTTGCCGACACATGACCGGAGATTCTCGTTGGTTTTCTTCCCTTGTCCGTGTCCCAAACGGTGAATCCATTACCTTTGGGGATGCTTCTTCAGGTAGGGTGCTGGCCAAAGAGTCAATTCAGGTACAATTTGCTTTCTGTGTCTCAGCTTACTGATGATGGCTTTGAGGTTCGTTTCAGGAATAATTGCTCATAGATTCTTGGTTCTTCTGGGGAGTTTGTTTGCGGGATTTCTCGTGTTGGGGGAGTCTTCCGTGCTGATTTTAATGCTTCTTCTGTTGGCTCTCCACACTGCTTACTTGCTTCAGAATCCTGTTATCTCTCCTTTTGGCATAGGAGACTTGGTCACATTGGTTTTGATCACTTGACTAGAATTAGCAGCCGTGACCTTATTCGCGGTTTGCCCAAACTCAAAATGGTCAATGATTTGGTTTGTACTCCGTGTCGACATGGGAAGATGGTTGCTGCTATTCACCCACCTGTCACCCTTGTCATGACAGATGCACCAGGACAGTTCTTGCACATGGACACTGTTGGTCCTGTTCGAGTGCAATATGTGGGTGGCAAATGGTACGTGCTAGTTGTGGTTGATGACTTCTCGAGGTACTCTTGGGTTTTCTTTATGGTTACCAAGGAAGAAACTTTTGGTCATTTTCAAGTCTTCAACGCAAGCTTTTGTTGAGTTTCAGTGCCCTTAGAGCTATCCATGATCGATAATGGCATCGAATTCAAAAATTCTCGGCCAGGGTTTCGTGAGATGACAGTGTTGAGCACCGGTTCTCTTCTCCGCATGTCGCCAAAGAAATGGCGTTGTGGAGAGGAAGAACAGACCCTTGTTGAGATGGCTAGGACTATGCTTGATGAATATTCTACTCATAGGCATTTCTGGGCTGAGGCAATTTCGACTGCTTGCCATGTGGCAAATAGGGTGTTTTTGAGGTCCAAGTTGCACGGCACCTCTTTTGAGTTGAGATATGGTAGGAAACCAAGTGTTTCCTATTTTAGAGTGTTTGGGTGCAAATGCTTTATCTTGAAATCAGGAAACTTGGACAAGTTTGAATCTCACTCCTCAGATAGCATTCTTCTTGGTTATTCCACTTCTGCCAGAAATTACAGGGTTTGGAGCTTAGAGGGTAGGAGAGTGATAGAGACTTGTGAGGTGACATTTGATGAGACTAGTCTAGGAGCTAGGCCAGATATTTCAGTCTCTGATCTTAACTCTGAGACTATCTTTGTTGATGAGTCATTTGGAGGAGATGATGACTCTTGAGCGACCTCCAGTGGTTCATCCAGGAGAGTCTCCTGCGCTCTCTCTCCTCAGATATACCCTTACCTACAGCCTCTTTCCAGCTCTCACCTAATTCTTCTGCTGCTCAGGGCTTACCTGTAGAGTCTTCTGTTTCTGGTGGCTCTGTTCCTACCTCTTCCATTCCTGAGGTAGAGGCCACTTCTTCACTAGGAGCACCTAGGCACATTCAGAGAAGGCACCCACCTAGTCAGATCATAGGTGACCTAGGAGAGCGAGTCACTCGTTCAAGTCTGGACTGTCCCACTTCTGTCACTCAGCTGCCTTTGTTGCCTCCTTTGAGCATGCAGACATTACTCATGCTCTTTACAATGAGTCTTAGGTTAATGCCATGCATGAGGAGTTAGAAAATTTTGAGAGGAACAAGGTTTGGGAATTGGTAGAGAGACCCCCAGGACACAATGTCATAGGCACTAAGTGGGCCTTCAAGAATAAGTGCAGTGAGGATGGGGTAGTAGTGAGAAATAAAGCCAGGCTGGTAGCACAAGGTTTCTCTCAAGTCGAGGGGTTTGACTTTGAGGAAACTTTTGCTCATGTTTCTAGACTTGAGGTAATCAGGATTCTTCTTGCCTTTGCTGCATCCAAGTGTTTCAAGCCTTTTCAAATGGATGTCAAAAGTGCTTTCTTCAATGGATTTACTGAAGAGGAGGTCTATGTCAAACAGCCTCCTGGATTTGAAAATTCGAAATTTCCTGATCATGTGTTCAAATTGTCAAAAGCTTTGTATGGACTAAAGCAAGCTCCTAGAGCTTGGTATGAGCGGCTGAAGTCCTATTTGCTTGGGAATGGTTTTGCCATGGGTAGTGTAGATAAGACCCTTTTCACCAAGAAAGTTGGTTCAGATTTCCTCCTTGTGCAAATCTATGTCGATAACATAATCTTTCGAGGTTCTTCCCATCAGCTTGTCTCTGATTTCTCCAGTGTGATGAATTCAGAATTTGGGATGAGCATGATGGGGGAGTTGACCTTTTTCCTTGGCTTCCAGATCAAGCAGACCTCTGAGAGGATCTTTCTTCACCAGACCAAGTACACTAGAGATCTTCTCAAGCGGTTTGTTATGTCTGAAGCAAACCTGTTCAGATTCCTATGGCAACCACCACAGCTCTTGAGCCTAATGAGAATGGTGAACCGGTTGACTAGAAGGAGTATAGAAGCATGATAGGCTCCCTCCTGTACCTTACCTCTTCCAGGCCGGACATACACTTCGCTGTGTGTCTTTGTGCTCGTTTTCAGGCTTCTCGCGTTTCCCACCTTCAGGCGGTGAAGCGCATCTTCCGCTACCTTAGAGCTACACTGGACTTTGGGATTTGGTACTCTTCCTCTTCTTGTCTGTCCCTTAGAGCCTTTTCAGATGCAGACTTTGCTGGCTGTATGATAGATAGGAAGAGCACTTCTGGCACTTCCCTTGTCTCTTGGTCTTCTAGGAAGCAGTCAGGTGTTGCATAGTCCACTGCTGAGACCGAGTACGTGGCTGCGGCTAGTTGCTGTAGTCAAGTGCTTTGGATGTGTTCTACTCTGAGGGACTTTGGATTGACCTTAGAGAGTGTTCTACTTTTCTGTGACATCTCTGCCATAAACATTGCCAAAAACCCAGTGCAACACTCTAAGACCAAGCATATAGATATCAGGTACCACTTCCTTAGAGACCATGTTGAAAAGGGAGATATAGTGCTTCAGTTTGTGGAGAGTGACCACCAGCTTGCTCATATCTTCACCAAGCCCTTGGACAGCTCTAGGTTTGTAGCTCTCAGGGGAAAGCTTGGGGTAGTGAGCCCTTTAGGCATTAGTTAAGGGGGAGCTAGTCTTTGTAATATATGTCTATATGTATATATGCTTTTAAAAATTTCTGCATTTGCATATTTGCATTATGGGCTTAGTCTTGGGTAGGTTTAGAGAGTCGGTTTCACTTCTCTAGCCACTGCTTCTTACCCCATAGGAGTCATGTCCTGATTAGTTAATCCGTGGGTAAATAAGTAAATGCTTTGTTTGGATTGAACCACATCCATTCAACCACACTAACCTGTTGTTTGATGGACCAATACAGTTTTAAGTTTGGTAAATATGTTGAATTTTATTCTGATATTCTCCAATAGGTTGAATATAGTAGCGTTAGTCTACATATTTGCTCCATTATTAGATTGATGTTGGTCAAAATCAAACACCAATTTTACTGGATTATTTTCTATGGCGTAGCTTTTGTTAGATTATTTTTATTTGTGGAATTATTCATCTTAACGATATGCCTACATGCTGTGCAAGGTGCAAAGCTCTGCATGCTTGCAGATATGCTTGGTAGCACAGGTTCTCTGACTGGCGTCGATGTTGCAAAGCACCGCCTTGCAGCCTGTCGTACAATGTTGCAGAAGTATTCTCTTGGGGATCGTTGTAGACTCTTTGTTGCCAATGGGACTTCATTTGCCATATTGCCTGTGAACTCCAGCCTGGTTAGCGAGGATGGTAGCCTTCCCTTTTGTTTTATTGCTTCTGGAATACATGAAAGGTTGTAGGTTGTGTTGAGTTAATCCATCTGCTTGCTATCTGTCACAGGGTCAATTGATTTTGAGGACAATGGGAGTACATTTTCTGAATGGACTTCAAAGAGATCATGGAAAGACCGACAAAAGTCTAAAAAAGCCAAAGCTGCTGGTTCACATCATCCAACATCAACTTCAGAACCTGAACTGATATACTACGGCAAACATTCGGGATTAGTTGGATTGCGTAAATGTGATGTTCTTCATCCATCAGCTGATGATGAAGCCTGTACATCTGGCTATGATAAAGTACTCCACAGAATCCTGAAAAGATTCTATCCTTTGCTTTTGTTATTTTTTAAACTTCTAGTGTTATGTAACTGACTACATAATACGTTATTATATTTAATTTGCTTTACTATGCTGCCATTGCAAATTTTGAAGCCCTCCTAGCCAAGCCAATTGTATCTAATTTCTCCTGTAGTCATCAAGTACTTAGCATTCTATTTTGCACTATCACATTTCTTTTTACAATAAACCGTTCATAATTATAGCTTTTTGTGTTAATATTTTGACTCCTGATAGTTTCCTTTCTCGAACTGAGTGGTGCTTCTATGCTCTCTCAAGAACTAATTAGCACAAATGTAATATCTCTAATATATAAGGCAGTATTGTTGGTAGCAGTGTTTCGGGTGATTGCAAATCAGGCCAAATTTGAACTAAAAATTGTACTTACCACTTTTTGGAAGAACACTGACGCACTTTGTATAAAATTTCATCTTATAGAACTTATTTTTCCAGTAGGGATATTCATTTGTAGCTTGTTCCATGACTTGGATAGTCTTTTCTTAGTTTTCTAGGGTTGAAATGCATGCAGGTCCTAGTGGATGCAGAATGTACTCATGATGGATCCATAAAACACATTCAGAAATTTGAGTTTTGGGGATGGAAAACATTAGATCGCCGTGTACTTGATGCCGAAAGAACTGACAACCTGCTTCATCTTCAGGTGCTACTTTCATTCTTTATGTCAGCTTGAAGGGTTGGAACCTGATCCCGTGATCCCCCTATCTATATTTTAAATCCAATCGCACATTTATTAACACATATCTGCACTGAAGTTCTGTTTCGTATTTAGTGAAGTTTATGCTCAGTATTCGCAACAGATGATTTTGATGAGTTTCCTGTGCTATGCAGTTACGGCTTCTGACAAATGGTTTTAAATTATTGAAAACTAGTGGATCACTAGTATACAGTACTTGCAGGTGAGTAATCTCTTGTGATGCAAGTCCAACAGTTGATTCATCAATTAGTTCCCAGCGGTATAGTCTTGACCATATAGGAATTTCGTATTTTCATGTCATATTGTGTACTTTTACCTACTCTTGTTGCGCATTTTTATGTCATATTGTGTAATAACTGATGGTTTTGCCTTCAAATAGCTTGACCGTTGCACAAAATGAGAACGTGGTTAAGCAATTCCTTTCGAAACACCCTTCAGCAGGTATAGATTTGTTTTATTGCTCTCTTCAGTATTATATTTTCCTTGCATTTTTACTTTACAGACTGGAATTGAAGTGCCTCATCTTTAATAATTAACATGTGTTCTTTTTTCTCAAAAACACTGTAGTTGTATTACATATGGTTAAGTGAATTTTACGGTTGACAACATCATTAATTACACGGAAGCATAACTGCTGCCTTGATAGTTGCACTCGGTAAAAATAGTTGCTTAGCTACATTTCAGTGCTGCCAACAAATCAGTCCTAGAATGCTGGCAGATTTCTGAGCTCATGCTGCACTGTGCAGTATGATAGTATGAAAGATGCATTTCTATGGCCCAATATAGCGTAAGTGTTTTTGTTTGGCCTTTGTGCACAAAAGCACCATTACACCATGCATGCGTAAATAGGGTACAGTCAGTTTTGCTTAAGTGCTTGTCATATGGACCATATGCAATGATTGAGAAAGCCAGAGTGGTCACTTTTTAAGGATGGTAAATGTAGTTGTTTGTTGATAGCTCGTAGTAAAAGATCACCCAAGGATCTAAAAAAGGTAAACATTAGAAAAGAAAGTTAGGAATTTTCATAATTACAGAAGACTGTAAAAGTCATTCTATTAGTTTGTTAGATGTAGAAAAAAAAAGACTCTAGGAATATCAGAGTCACAAAAGAAATTCAGTGTCATAAAGCAAGATATCATGGGAAATCCTTCTAATTTTTCAAAGTGCAGAACTAAAATTTTGAAGAAAAAAAAATGAAATCTCATTTCATTGGTTGCAATTATCTTTGTTCTGTCATTGAAATTCTTTTGCCAAAAGAGACCCTGCAATGTGCTATCTAGTGTTCATGTAATTTTCATGTGGTGGAACATGGAAGTGCTTGTCTTATTTTGTTTGTCTAGTTCATTCAAGTTGGCGACAAACTACCTTGATGGCATGCTGGGATATGTGGCTTGTTACTTTTCTAATGTGTCCTTGATGTTTCATTCGCAACTTGCAGAGCTACAAAAGATCGATTCTGCCGAGAATTGGCCCTGTAGAAGTGGTAGCATTCCCAAAACATTGAGATTTGACCCTGCAACTTCACAGACTAGCGGGCTTTTTGTTGCCAAGTTCATTAAATTGCCAACATAGCTCATATTCATATTTATCTTATGGCGTCGTGTTCCATATATGTGCCTTCAACTTGTAACACTGATTTTCTTTGTCACCAACTAGAATGATAATATAGTACAGCGTGGTTGTCATGCTCTCCGTGAGATGTTCACATTTGACATATGCTTCTAATTATGAAGATACAAATATAAATTTAAGTTCCTGGAGTAATCTGATCATGGATTGGGCAGGCAGTCAAATACTCAAATGTCCAATGCAAACTGTCAGTTATCCAAGTCTGAACCCGTGGATGTGGTAGGTAGATGTTAGGCTTCAGTTCTTTTAACAAAAATTCATGCTGTCGTGAAGGGTACTTCTTGGTACACCTTCCTGAAATTTTAAATCTTTTTACAATCTTGGAGGTTAAATGGTTGTTTTCCTTCGTCAGTTTTACGCTGTCTGCTTCTTGATGGCCATGATATATATGCTATTTATTCATAAAGTTGAGTGGTAATTTCGCATGAGAGGCATCCTCATGTTGTGACTCGTGAGTCAAAAAAAAGTTGCCACAGCTTTGAATCCTCATTTGTTGCATAGTACTAGTAGTGGTTTTATGTGGGAATAATTAAGTGCCTCTAGTTGTTCCATCACATTATCTGACAGTAACAGATGACAAATCCATGTTCTTGATCCTCTCTCATGCTGGTACGCTTGTGAAGTGGCATGGGCAACCAATCATCAGACAGCAGATTTGGTTTGCAGCCTACAAAGAAAAAGTAAAAACCATGGCATCTTTGCTGAATATAGTAGCTGCATGATGCAGCACTGTTCAGAGTTAACTGGTTTTCAGTTTTCTGAACCCTAATAAAAGCATTCCATAGCAGCTATTACCTGAATATTGTCTTCAACTGGAACAGGCTAATCCAGGTAAATATGTACTTCAGTTTTGATGGTTCAGTAGTTATGTCCTTGTGTTCATACAACTGGTTCAATTCAGACAAAAACAACTGGTTCAATTCATAGCTCACACATCCTTCTATGTTTTTTTAATAAAAAAGTTCATCATGAGTTTCTTTCCACCTACTCTGCATCAATCCAGAGTATTTTTTCCATTAAAAACCCTTTAAAAAAAATCCGGAGTACTTTATCCAAGAGATAATTCAGAATGCCAAACCTTCAGGATGGCAAGTTTGATTGCAGCTATGTGCATCACTTTATATCTTTCATGAGGAACTTGTTGGATCTGGGTCAAATTCAGCTACATGCATGTCTTTCTTCTCCTCCCATGCCCTGTTCATGTGATGCATCCGTATCGGCTGCCACCTTCTTTACTGCTTATTTTTATTTTATTTTATTGCCTCTCAAAAGCAGCGTGTATATTTTCCTATCCTTACCAACTAGCAAGTCACCCGGTTTATGGGTGCAAATCGATATCCAAATCCTAATATCTGCATATCAACAATATTGATGATCATAATGTCCCCCATTTCAATTCATAGCTCACACATCCTAATGTCCCCTAACCAAACATTGCATTGTTAAAGGATCGAAAAGATGTAATCATAATGGTTAAGTGTCGTGTATCGATCTCTCACCGAGTTCGATGAGTAAAAAAAAACTTGCGAGAATATATCATTTTAGATATAGGCACAATTTTGATTTTAGGTTACTATTGCAATTTATTCACTAGACATAATAAAGTTATAAGTGTCATTGAAGTATGTTTCAAAATGAATGTAGCGTATGTTTTTTTTTTTATGGTTATGTAGGATATATAAGGAGATCACAACCATATGAAAGTAACAAAGCCTGGTTTAAGTTTAGCATTCTCCTCCTAGTCCTAGGTGAGAGTGAGACCAGCTGCAAGCCTGCAACCCTATGGCTTCTCATCGGTGCAGCAGCGTCGCGGCCGAGCTGGAGGGCACGCTCCTCATCTCCGACGACCTCTTCCCCTACTTCCTCCTCGTCGCCCTCGAGGCCGGCGGCCCGCTCAGGGCTGCCGTCCTGCTCGCCGTCTACCCTCTCGTCGCCCTCCTCGGCGTTGCTTTCAACCACGACGATCTTTCTCTCGTCGTCATGACCTTCGTGTCAACGGCGGGGCTCCGCGTCGGCGACGTGTCCGCGGTGGCGAAGGCCACGCTGCCCAGGTTCTTCCTGGAGGACCTTCGGGACGGCGCGTTTCGGACCTTCGCGCTCCACGCCGGCGAGAGGTACGTCGTGACGCGCCTACCGAGAGTCATGGTGGAGCCGTTCGTCAGGGAGTACGTCGCCGATGAGGTCTTCATCGTCGGGACGGAGCTGCGGGTGGTCGGGAGGCGGTTCTCCGGCACGGTCGCCTCGGGGCGCGACCGGGGCTTGGGAGCTCTGGCGGCTGTTCTTGGACGCGATCGTATCATCAACGTCGGGCTCTGCTCAGGCGCCGCCGGAGGTCGGAAGCCGGCGTTCTTGCAGATTTGCCAGGAGCACCGTGTGGTATCCACTCCGGAGAAGGCGCCGGCGACGCCTCTGCCAAGGAGCGAGTACCCCAGGCCGCTCGTCTTCCACGACGGCCGCCTCGTCAGGCGGCCCGACCCGCTCGTCTGCCTCGCCGTCGTCCTGTGGCTCCCACTCGGCGCGCTCCTGGCCGTGACACGTATCCTCATCGGCGTCTTTCCCTACGGCGTCGGCCTCCTCCTCGCCGCTGCCACCGGCTTCCAGATAAGAGCTCAGCTGAAGCTCTGCTCGAAGACGAACAAGGGCGCCGGCAGCGCGGAGCCGGGTCGGCGAGGCACATTGTATGCGTGCAACCACCAGACGCTGCTGGACCCGGTGATCCTCTCGACGGTGGTGCACCGGAAGGTGGCCGCCGTCACGTACAGCCTCTCCGGCTTCTCGGAGCTGATCGCGCCCATCCCGACCGTCCGTTTGACGCGCGACCGCGCCAGGGACCGTCTGATCATGCAGTCCGTGCTCGCGCGCGGCGACCTCGCGGTCTGCCCGGAGGGCACCACCTGCCGGGAGCCGTACCTGCTCCGGTTCAGCCCGCTCTTCGCGGAGATCGCCGGCCGTGTCACGCCGGTCGCCATCCGCGCCGGCGGCTCCATGTTCCACGGCACGACGGTGAGGGGCCACAAGTGGCTGGACTCCTTCTTCTTCCTCATGAACCCGGCGCCGTGGTACCAGCTCCGGCTCCTCGCGCCGGTGGCGGCCGCCTCCTCCGTCATCGCCGCGGCGTCGAGCCACGCCATCGCGAACAGCGTCCAGAGGATCATCGGCGACGCCCTCGGCTTTGAGTGCACCGGGCTGACGCGCAGGAACAAGTACCGGATGATCGCCGGCCATGACGGCGTCGACGCGAGGTCGTCTTCGTCGTCGTCGCGGTGCTAGCTAGCTAGCTAGGTTGAGCTTGCATGCGTGCTACACTGTACCGTTACTCTCTTAGAGTATGTACAATGCTATAGACAGCTGTTGTCTATAACAAGTTGCCATGTCACCTATAGACGACCTTAAAGACAACTATACAATGATATAAACAATCACTTTCTTTATATACAACTCATCTTTACACATAACCACCTTGGTTCCGTGCTATAGTCAACTATAAATGTATAGACAGTTTCTTTCTCTTTCCTCTTTTTCTTTTATCCATATCAGCAAATAGATGACATAACAACTCTCATAGACAACAGCTGTCTATGCATTGTACATGCTCTTACTGTCACTTGCAGTGGTGGAAATTGAGCTTCAAATCCGATCGAAGGCCAACACTCAACTATCTAGGCGGAGCTATTTCCAAGATTAATTAATAATATACCATAAGGCTTCGTTTGATATAGCTCCAGCTCCATCAAAATTGATGAAGTTGGTGGAGTACTCTATTCCTAACTCCAGAAATTCATGGAGCTGGAGTTGTGGTTACATTGAGGATATTTAGATGAGTCATCTTATTTACATTTTAAACTAAAAATATAAACTTAAGTCACTTTATTTTAATTTAAAAACTTTATATCTAAGGTAGAGCTGAAAGCTGAACCTGTGCCAAACGGGGCCTAAATACTACTAACGATTTATGAAATTATATAAATGTAGAGGCAAGAAAGCTCCGTCCCTGGTTACTTGTACCTGTACTTAATCGTATTAATTGTACGGCTCGCTCCTAGATGTGGCCGTTACGCGTTAAATGTAATCAGCATACCCAAAAATGGTAATTATATATATTATTCCCGCCGTATGAAAAAAAAAATTGAGGTTTGAGAAAGTGTAAATCAAAATTTTGAAACTTTATCTATAAAATTTTTTTGAACTATTTAGATTGATCGTCTCAAAAAGCTCTTTTACAGTATCATAATTTTAGTGAATTTTATAAATAAATCACAATAGCAACTAGTGGTCAAAGTTGCATTTCAAAACCTTGTCGCTATCCAAAACATAAGTTTTTGTGATACGAAGAGACTCAGAGAGTATGTTTTTTTATCGGTACGGTGCGCTCCTTTCATTCTAATTCACATGTGCATTTAACTTTTAATACGGTATGTTAGCGCTTCGATCCTCATTTGAGCATGGTGATGCATATATAACATGTGAATTCGTATCCTCAGAGACACCGGTGTACTATAGCAATGTCACAGCGTGACATTGCTTTCCAATCGTTGGGTGATCAAGAACTGCAGGGCTGAGAACCTCAGATCAACCGGAATATTGGGCTAAAAACCTATAGTGGATAGCATTTTTTTTTTACAATGGATCTAGACCTCTTATTCTTGATCTAACAAGATATAAGGAATGTCCCCAGTGACATCACACAGTAAAGTCAGAGGATCCCAATCATAACATGCTTAGTTATATATTGGTTTCATGGTTCAATTTGCTAGTTTGTTTCTGGAGAAGGTTTAATTCATCTCGTCATTTACAAATTCAGTAGTTTTCTAATTTAGACTTTCTGCGTGCATATAATATATATGATGGAAGATAGAAAATTAAAATGAACTGGGGGACACGCATGACACATATGCTGGTTTTTTTCTTCTATTTATTGTAGTTGAGACAAATTAACCATGCATTCTCTCCACCCGCGGTAGAAGAGAGATGCATGTAGGTACATGGAGCAGGTTCTTCACGTAGAGTGAATCCATCTTATTTCTTAACTTGAGCTTGTCTCTTGCTCTATCTCAGTATCTCCAAAGCACGCTCAGGGAATGCTGCAAAAGAAACCAACACACACAAAATAATATTATTAGTGTATGTACACTATAAAAGGACTCTTATTTTGCGGGTGAAGATTAAATACTTATGTGTGTACGAATACACAGGGGCAGAATTAGGTAATGGCATGAGGGCGCACACAGAAAACCAGGCCAAAAAATAAATTTAGTAGGATTTTGCTGATATATACCTCACATGCACCCCTAATCAAATATAGTGTACGAAAACATATTCATATACTTCATTCGATCGTGAAACAAAGTCTACTCTATATATATATATAGGGTGTGACTATGGTCAGCCGCGGCTGACGGAGGCTTCCGTCAGCCGCGGCATTTTTTGCAAAATTCGTGATCGAATTTGACGATCTGAACCGACCATCTCCTTTGTCTCGCTGATGGGAGAGTAGAGTAGCTAGTGTTTGTTACGTACGTGTTGCAGTCGAAGTCGAGGGCGATAGGGAAGGGCAGCGGCGAGCCGCAGGTGGCCGGGAGGTCACGGATGGCGTCGCTCTTGAGCCCCGGGAACCGCGCTGCCGCCTTCTTCACGCAGTCGCAGGCGAGCCGCCTCTCCTGCGTGCCGGCCGGCAGCGTCCTCAGGCGCCTCACGCCGGCGCAGCACTCCGCGGGCGGGGCCGCCTCCTTGCCGGTCACGTACCCGACACACGGCCGCAGGCAGGCATCCACGTCGGCGCAGCTCACCGCGCCGCGCGCCGGCGCCGCCAGCACCGCCACGGCCAGCGCCACCGCCACGGCCGCAACCACAATGCTTCCCTTCACCATCGCCATCTTCTCCTTTCTTGCAAGTGATCGATCGTGCTGCGTGAGCTTGCGATGATGATGGAGCGTGGCTCGGGGTGGCCTTTTATAGCGTGAGCGCGAGATGGGCTTGCATGGCTAGGGTTCGGGGTGATCGTTGAGCGGTTGCGGCCGCTTCTGGGTGGTGATGCGGAGCTCATAAATGGCGGGTACGTAGGGGTGACGCGTGCGTTGGTAGAGCCAAAATGGACGAGATGGCAGCAACAACAATGGCGGATGGATAGAGAGACGGATTGATTGGCGATGCCCTGCATGTTGCCCACGGCAGCCTCTTGTAACAGACCAATCCGTTGCTAAGTCGGCAGCTAGGCTCCCTTTTGTGATGAGCTAACTTCCTCTTCAACGCCGCTACAAATTCTTCACCAAAGCGGATGTAGTTATGGACGTGTCTCAAACAGATTAACGTTTCGTTTGTAGCTAAGAAAAATCCGTACCTGCGCGCTGTAAAAAAAGAGCAAGTGGGAAACCATTTTTTTTTAGATTAATTAATTAGATATATGCCGCTCCGAAAGTGCCCGCGGTCTCCAATTTCCACACAATAGGAAGCCTCTGTGCACCCTCCACTAGCTCAGGATCGATCTGTCTTGCTAGCGCGGCATGAATTATAAAACGTTGTATCATTTCATACATATTATCGAAATGACATTTATTATATTAAACAAAATACATATTAGCTCAGTTTAAAAGACGGTCTAGCCAAACATTACAATATCAAAATATACTCTTATGTGAGTTTTAGCATATGCGGAAACATAGATAAAATAGAAGTGTCGGGTCTCGAGACTATGTCCAATCCACCAAACAAATGACTGGAGTCCTACCGAACACCCGTCATACATGTTAGCCTCCTGAATCTCCTCGTCTCCATGGCAGTAGTCCGGATCTTTATCCTTATTGCCTTTACCTAAAAGAGTGAGCGCATGCGAGAGTGAGCACGCAATCAAACCTCGCTCACAAGCCAAGACCCTACCAAATGCACTATAGTGATACAGGCTATTTGGTGGAGGCTAGGATATTTTATTTGCAAAAAGACAGAGTTGCAATAATCAATAATTAAAATTCATGTGACTTCGCCATTTAACAAATCAAAGACGTAATGTGCTATATATGCAAATTGTTCAATAATTGCGGGTTTCAAAGTGGCGACACGATATCCATCGCTATGGACAACGTGTCCCAAACAGGTGGCAGATCCATTCCATCGCTATGGACATGGTCTTGAAAGTGGCAGACTAGTACCCATCGATATGGCATACTATCTCCAAGACAACTGGCAAGTTTCTCGATAAATGTGCTAGAGTATGTCATGAACATGTGCCTAAATACTCTTAAATATATTCCCAATAATATAAAATACATTATTAGTTCATAAAATATTCGTTTAGGTATTTAATTGTTAACCCTAGGAGGGGTTTCATTTTTTTATTAATTTGTTTAGTAATAAAATATGAAGTTTAGCATTTTTGTTTAGTCAAATATATTCTATAGTATTTACATAAAAACAATCATAATTTTTAGAGGTCAAATACTGTTTTTAATAAATAGAATACCATTTCTGGATTTTCTTTATATAAGAAAAATACTAACAAAGGGCTTATTTTATTTTGGAATAATACAGTAATAACACATGTCATATTACATTTTTACAAATCCAAAAAAGTACCTAGTATTTTCTAGAACTTTCTCATAATTTTTAGAAGACATAATCTATTTATAATCAATCATTCGCATTAACTAGAGTTATTAAAATAGATAAAGTCCTAGAAAAACAATTAAACAGTTATCAGGCCGAGCCCATCACTGTTCGGGCCAAGCTGACCACTATGCGGCCCAAGACAGCCCACGAAGCTTGGGCCTGTTTGTGTGAAAAAAAAAGCTTAGGCCCGAGGGCGCTTTCCTGATTACGCTTAGACACAGGGAAAGCGTAAACTCTCAAAGTGCGCCTCCACTAAACCTGACGAGTGGGTGTGAGGGTGCGAAAACAGCGACCGTTAAAGCATCCTCCCCACAACACAGCTGTCCAGGATTCCAGTTGTGTTTAGACATGATACAAACCTGCAACATTAGCTTAAAAATTTACAGAGTACTTTACAACGGAAGTTGTGGTCTATTGACCAAGTTTTACAAACTCAAGGTCTTCCAGACCTTTTATTCATACTCCAACACTTGCCTCAACCGCCACAGGTAACCTGAGCATGCTTGTAGGATTAAGCAGCCCACAATGATTGTAAGTATGAGAATCCTTTAAAAATTCTCAGCAGGTCATATGTAAAAAGAGAACTATTTATTATATGTTTAGGAATAGTGAAGGTGAAAGTGCATCTAGGCCCTTTAAAGATTTTGGTGATTAATGACAAATAATTAAAGAACTAATGAGCTTCATTGAGTATAAACACAGATTAAAGAATTGGTTGATGAAATTTTGGAAGATTGTGGATCCCTCAGGAATCTTGAAGCAAGACGGAGTCGGTACCGACAAATTGTAATTTTCATTTGTCTTGAGTTCTTAAGGACCGCCGCACTATTAAGAGGGATAAACCGAGAAAATATTTTTAGGTATCTCAAGTGCTCACTAGAAAAATCTTAGTTTGAAATTCAGGTCACCCAAGTCAAATTCCACTGAAATTCCTTGAAAATCTTTCTTCAGGGCCTGGACAATCACTCGATGTTCGGACTGTCCGGGTCCTCGGACAGACCGGGTCAGTCTCTTGCAAGGCTTGCCGTTCCAAAAATATTTATTCGGACAGACCGTATCTTGTGTTTGGACTGTCCGAAATTTTCGACGACCGACTGTTTGCTCACGGCTCATTGTTCGGAAAATATTTATTCGGACAGTCCGACCCATGAACTCGGACCGTCCGACCCTACTTGCTTCGTGGGACTTCCAAACTTCTCCCCATAGTCTAAAAAGCAATTTCTGACCGTTGACCAAGGTTCTTCAACTCAAGACCCCGGACAGTCCGACCCTAAACCTCGGACAGTCCGGACTGTCTATACACAGTCAAACGGCCATTTCTTGGGGGGCCTATAAATACTCACCCCTCACCTCCTAACACCGTTTGCCCGTTGGAAAGAAAGAAAAAACACTGCTGCTCCTTGTTCTTGAGCTTTCCAAGCTTCCTCCCTTTCGATTTGTTCGATTTGAGCCTCTCTAGGGTTGAGAAGCTAATTTGAGTGCTTGGTTTGAGCTAGATTTGATCTTGTGAGCACTAGGGCCACCTCCTCGTGTGTTTTCTCGGAGGATCTATTACCCTTGGAGGTTGAGGACTCCTAGACGGCTAGGAGTCACTGGGGAGCTCCCAATCTTGGTGTGGTGAGCCTCCGAAGTTTGTGAAGGTTCGATTCCACCTCCGCAAGGAAAGGAATCAAGGAGTGAAGCCGGTGAGTGCTTGGTGCAACGCCGGGAGGTTAGGGTTGATTGCAACCCGGGACTCAAGTGTGACCGAGTCCTCCTCAAGCGAGAGTAGGATCCTCAGGATCCGAACTCGAAAAATCCAACGGTTTCATCTCTCTCCATCTCTCTTTGTTGTTTCTTCAAGCTACATCTAAGTTGGTTTAAACTTGTTTGTGCTTGAGTGCTAGAGAGCTGTGCTGACATCTTCTACAGGTTATTTTGCTTGAGGATTGACGACATTTACATCCTCAGTTTCAGCTTTTGCCTAGTTTATATTTCTGCTCTGCTTCAGTTCGGACTGTCTGTGCTCAAACTCGGACTGTCCAAGTTTCAGACTGTCTGAAATTACTTCCGCTTTAGTTAACTCTGATTTAAATTTGTAAATTGCCTATTCACCCCCCTCTAGACAACATCCCGATCCTTTCAGAAGGATTGGATTAGGGTTTCTTTGTGGACTCCACAATGATGACAAGTATGATTTTTAATGACTTCCCAGGTTTTCCTTTCCCTCGAAAAACCTTTATTTGCAATAATTTCTATTTCAAGGTTTCACTTAGGTGAGTTGGTACAATGCTTATTCTCCCGGATTTTCATATTTTCCAAAAATATTTATGCTATGATGATTGGTATCACCCAAAACATTGCTTCATATACCGGAAGCACGATTCATCAATGGTAGTTTGTCGATTCTGCAGAATCTGCCTTGCTTTACCCATATGATGTTGCAACTTAGCTAGGGTTGGGATACCTATGAAATGAACTCTTCCACAGGATTAGTTTTTCGCCCAACGAGACCCCGTCCACCCTCTAACCATGGGAACCTGTAGGCCGACAGGTTTTGTCTCCCCATAGAAAAGTGGTTCTCAATTGTTATCGAGACCTGACAGGGGGACTAAGGCCATGATACCTAACTGTCAGCGACTTATTGCAACCGCGGAAAACCTCATCCTAGTGGTTCAGGGTTAATTCCAAGTCCGATTTTTCAGTCATATGGATGGGCGTAAATTATGTCATTTCATCTTAGCAGAAAGGGGTGAAGTCCTTAACTTGTTAAAACTTTAAATTATATTTGGACACCTCTTTCTTGGTTTCACACAATCTTCCCCAATAAGCCTTCTCGGTTTTAAAATCATTTTCACTCGATCTAGGCTCAACAATGGATTCATGAAGGCTCAAGTTCGAAGGAGGGTCTCAGTGGAATTTTATATCTTCAAAAATTCTTTATCAAACCATTTGACTCAAATTAATTTACTCCCTTAAATTAATGCAATATAAATACCATAAGGGACTCAATATGTTCAAAAACATATGACTTGCCTTCTATATTAGGGCTTTCCCACTCGATCCCTGTGTCTTGTGGCTCTTGTGTGCGGTCAGCTTCTCCTTCGGCTCCGGCTTTACTTTCTTTCATTCCGGTTCCTATTTGAAATAAATCAGAAAAATTCCAAATAAGTTTCAGCATGATATGCAATGAATGAGACATATATATTATGCTCCTAAAATTTATGTTATTTAAACATATTTAAATCCCTTGTTGGTTTTCCTTAGTTTTATTTATCTTTTACCCCTCATTTTTATATTTTAAATATACCCCTTTGGGGTTTTTACTTTCACTTATTGTGGTAGTTATCCTTATATGGAAATAAAATTCATATTTAAATGTATTTTCTTATTCTAAACATTTTCTCTTTTGAAAGCATTTTTAAAACCGGCCTGAAGCTAGGTGAACCGGCCACTTTTGTGAAAACTGAGAAAACCGGCGGTTTACTAAAAACCAGCCTTCTTCTCCCTCTGTTTTCCGCCTCCGCGTGTACATTGTTCCGGTGATCTCTCCAGCGTGCAATTGCGGGTGAGTCAGTGGTCCTTTAGCCTCGAGATCTCCAGGAATGGGGTCTGGGATCCGAGGTACTCCCTGGTCCCAGCTTGTTCATGCTCAGGCGGCGCTGATTTGGCCGGCAGCGAGCCCGAAGCAGAGCTAGGCGGTGGTGCAACATGGATCCATCTATGAGGGATTGGTTTCAGGTAAGGAAGGACATGGTGGCGGTCTAGGAATTGCTACAAACCTATTGGTGGACATGGTACAGTTTGGGTGGTTCTAGAGCGGCGGCGATTGCTTGACAGAGCTATGGAGCAGAGCAAATTGGGGCGGCGTGCTGCAGTGAGTTTAGGGCCAAATCGGCAGGTCAAGGAGCATCTAGGGGCAAAGAGAAACACGATGGTGCTATTGGTTTGCTGAGGCCATGCTCTTTGCGGGCCAGCCATGCGGCGAAGTCCTAGGCGGAGGCCAACCATGGCGCGGTGGCGATCTAGGCACTTGGGCTAAGTCGCATGGACATAGGAGCTTCTTAGGGTCATGAGGAGTCTAGTGGTAGTGTTGGTTTGATCGGGAAGGTCTACAGCGCTCTGGCACCGTGAGCTTTGGAGCTCCAGGCGGCGGCTCCAATGGCGTTGGCGGCCTGAGTCAGAATTGACCGGCGCAGCACTTAGGCGAGGTGCAGGGAATCTCTAGGAAACTTATTGGTCCAAGCAACCGGATCAAATTGGAACAGACGCGTGCAATTGCCATGTTTGGCCATGACGGTGAAAAATGGGGGAAAGTATGAATTGGGGCTCACCGGTGGATGTCCGACGATAGCGGGGACTCAACGGGGATTCCTACACTCTGGAAAAGTTCACGAGGGTGAGAGATCACGGTTGGAGCGAGTAAATTACCCTTGCGTTGTTTCTTACCCGAGTGCCGACACGGCGAGGTGAAATCAGTGCGCGAGCGGCGAGGCTTGGCCGCATCCGGCGTGAGGATAGGCTTAGGAGCCACGCAGCAGCTTGGCCTGGGACGCGCGGCGCTCGCGCGTGCTCGGATGAGCCAGTGGCTCAGTCAGCGTTTGCGGCGTCCACGTCAAAGACGTATTCCTGCCAAGCGTATTCCCAAGGGGAAAACAGGTTCTGCCCTTTTTGCTGAAATTTGATTTTATAGTAGGAGAATAAATGGGTTTAAGGGCTAGCAAATGTTTTAGAGTTCAGAAAAATAATTTTAAAATACTGAGGGTTCCAAAACTGGGCCTAGTTTTGCCATTTTCTAAATATTTATTGTACAAAAATATAAACATTCTTTTAGTACTTTTATTAGTTTAAAAAGATTTTCACCTCAGAAAATTATTAGAAAAATATTTTTAGATCTACGAAATTATGATGATTCCAATTCCATAATTTGTTTATTATTTTCCCTTTTTATATTTCCACCAAAATTCCCACATAGCTTTTATAAGTTTTTATTCTCTTACTCATTTTTAGTAATAAACAATATATTTTTGAAAACTATATGTTTAACTCATCTTTATTCATTTCAACCTATATGCATGACTTCTATAGACATAACATTCAATTTTAATCTCTTTCTAGTAACAGTTATAAGTGGAACATGGAAATGGCAGTGACTATGTATGCACACTGCAAATCAAAACCGCCAAAAATTTTATGCTGAAATTTGGGATGTCACAGTGGGTCCACTGGGCCCACAAGTCAATGACTCGCCGCTAAAACACGGGAGTTGCAATCCGTTTAAATCCTAATGGGTCTCATTAGTCAGTGACTCATATAGTTTAAACTTGTTTAATTAGATTATTTAAACAAGTGGGGCCCATATCCATTTCCTTCGTTGGTCCGACGCTCCATTTGGCTCGGACCACGTGCAGTCCGTAGTTGATCAACGGCGGACTAGAGTCCGGCCGAAGCTTGTTTGTGGCGGACCAACGGTCGCTTCCGGCGCACTCGCATCTCGGTCTGGCCCTCTATATAGCTCTGTTCGGCTCACTGCACTGCCCGGTTTGGCGCTGTGTCCAGATCCGGCCCGTCATCCTTCTGGTCCGACTTGTGCACGTACGCGGTCCACGCGGGACGCAATGCGGTTTGGCGCCTGCGGCCACCTAGTTTGGTCCGGCGTGTAGCGGCTCCCGGTCCGGCTCTCCATGGTCTCCGGTCCGGCGCACGGCGACCTTCACTCCGGCGTACTTCTCAAGTCTAGCTACCCTTCGTCTTCTCTTTTCTCTCTCACCTCATCCATCTATCTCTATTCTCCCTAAGGACTAATCCTAGCCATCCCTTTCTTCCTATCTATTCCCTTCTCTCCTCTCTCTCTGTTTTTTTCTTCTCTCTTATTCTTTTTCTTGTCTATCTTCTTGATTCTCCTTTCTCTTCCCTCTATCCTCTCTACCCTCACCTCAAAAGTGCTTCAAGGAGAAGATTAATCCTAACAAAAGCTTTCAAGTAAGTAGCATGAAGATTATTGCTATTAGGGAGGGACTTTGTGGAGCAACAGTTGAGAGGACCCTTTGTCTAAGGGGGAGCTATTAATATGAAATATGTAGGCTCTATGTATAAAGAGCATTGATTTTGGTATTAAGAAATCTTTTATCTCTATTATGGCCTTACTTGTCATGATTTCTCTCTTAGGCCACGAAGGAGGGGCAAAGTGGTTTATCTTGTTTTATGTCCTTGCTTCCATACTTTTTAAACTTGGAAGATATCTTCTCATCCGATTTCTCTGTTAAACTAATCTTTTTGAGCTTTGATGGAGTTATCACACTAATGGGGAGTAATTCATTTTCAATAGGATCTTGCAACCCAAAAGAGTGCACATATTGAGTTCTCGCTCTATTGTGGCCTTGTATTGAATCCTTGTCTCTTTTACGCCATATTTGAATTACCAAGAGTGTTAAGTTGCCTTCGTGATTCTTTTGGCTCTTATGGATAATTCACATTTAGGGAGAGCTTAATATCATTTCATATATTTCACGTCTCCCTAAAAGGTGAAAATCGACCTTTTGTGGAATATCTCATTGGAAACTTTCCATAAGTCCTAAATGTCATAACTGACTTAGTTCAACACATGGAATCAATTTTTGGAGAAGCTATTGATTCTTCCACTTTGGGTCACGTTGCTGAAAATTTCTGTTTTGGACAGATTTTGGTCTGATTTGTTAATTTCGTATCTCCATATGAGTTCATAATTTGAGAAAGTCATTAGAACGAGTTTTGATGCTCCATAGTTGATCTTTATTGACAAATTTTCTCAGATTTTTGAGCCATGTTTCAGCATCGTTTCAACCCTGTTTTGAGCTCTCATTGATTGTCAAAATCTGAATTTTTTAGCTTGTTGCAACTTTTGTGAATTTCTTACTCTTAATGTGGTTGCAACCTTAGCAAGCTTTCAAGTGATAGCTTTTTTATCCACATGTTTCTTCAAGGAAAAATTTTCTTTCAAGTGGTATCATGCAAAATCTTTCTAGTGGTATTATATACCCACTATTTACTTGCAAGCGGTATTTTATTTTTATGGCATCTAATCACTCTATTCTTTCTAGTCATATCTTTTAGAAGTGGTATGATCACATCTTTCAAGTGGTTACAAGTGGTATCCTCTAATTGTTCATTGTATTTCCTCTATGTAAGTGTCATCTAATATTTCTTGTGAGCTATATTACAAGCTAACCTACAAGGAATCCACTTACAAGCTTACAGGTGGTAACTTACAAGTTAACCTACAAATGATCGATATGGATGACACATTGCTAAAAGGTGGAGAAATGTGATATGGACAACACATTGGTAAGAGGTATACCCTTGTTCATTACCTATACATTTTTTTTATCATGAGTATGTGCTTCACTTATATCTTTTTGCTACATGCTCTAGATGCCTTGAGGTTGGTTATATTGCCTTGTCATGCATGTGCTTCACTTACATTCTTGAGACATGACATAGATGCTCAGTGATCATTCATTCAACCTTTGCCTAAATCTTGAATATTATTGCTTTAATATCTTGCCTATATTTAAGGGGAGCTTATTATTGATGATCTATTCTTTGCTCCCTATTTGCTATGCTTTGCTCCCAATAATTTGTGTTTATTAAAATTCTCAAAAACAAAGGGGGGACAATTTGAATAGTTTGGGTGATAGTCCTTTTTGGATAATTTAATGCCAAAAGAGGGGGAATATTTTGAGTTATCTATTTCTCCTTGTATGAGTTGCTTAAACAGAGAGTATAAATAGGGATGATTATTTTTGAATTGCTATCCATTGTCCTCCTTAGCTTGAATGTTTGTTGTATATATTGATTATTTTATTATATTGTCATTTATTTAAATTGATAAGAGGTTTTTTATAAATCACCAAAAGGGGGGGAGATTGTAAGTTCATGTAGCCCTTGTGATCTTGGTAATTAATGGCAAATATTGTTAAATGACAAACATGTTTAAAAGGCAAACATTGTTAAAAGACAAATGTGGTTTAATGCTTAATTTAGTGCTTGCTTAATGATAAACCTCTAATATGTGTTTAATCTTATTATGCGACTAATAAGTTTGTTGCTAAGCTCTATTTTAGTCTCATCCAAATAGAGGAATTATTTATATAAAGTGAACAAGCTATCCATCCTAGCAAGATATGCCTCATATTAATTATCTTGTTGAGATTAACAATTGATTGATGATCTTCTTTAGTCTCATTTATGCAAATAGAATGGATTGCAATTTCAAGTATGCAACTCGGTATCCCGCTTATATTTATTGTTGCATTCTTCATGTGCAAGTGTATATTAAGCTTCGGATTTGTCTTGAATTAATCTACGCACATTGCTTCATCGCATATTTATTTATGCATATTTATCTTGTAAGCTTGACATATGTTGTGACTGCTTGCACATATGGATATATGCTCATATTGCTCTTATTCATATGATCCATAAATTAAACTTCACCATATTGTTAATTGTGATTTTGCATATATGTCTAAATTGTATATTCTCATATACACTTCTTAAGTGAAACTTTCATATATGGTGTTGTCGACTATTAGGAAACCGGTTCCCCGTCGAGCTTATTTCTTGGATGAGGGACCAGAAAGCCCCTTCCTGCCAAGGTGCTACTTTTGGGACCGTGCGAACTCAGGTGAAAGTGGAGTGTGTAGAGAATCGGACAAGGCACATCAGTTTATACTAGTTCAGGCCTCTCCGGGGAGATAATAGCCCTACGTCTAGTGTGCATTGTTATTGACAGAGCTTTGGAGCTAAGTACAGATGTGCTAGCTAGATCGGTAGACCAGCTAGCTAAGAAACTAAAAGATTAGAAATATCCGACCCCTTTATCACTGCGAATGGGGGGTATTTATACTAGCCTACTAGAGTAACCGATGCCGACTAATCTGGGCGAGCGGACCGCTTCTTCCGCCAAGCACAACGTCTCCTACATCCGCGGTGCCACCTTTTCCACGCTCGGAATGTGGGCAACGACTCCAAGAAGTGGGGGACATGGCCACGTGGCAGGCGCTTATGGTGTCCACCTCCGCATCCAGGCAATTGGTGCCCAGGTACATTAGGGTGTGCCCGGCTAAGGCAGCCGAGCTGCTTTACTCTAGGCAGCAGCACGAATCCCTCCTCCTGGCAAAGATCTTGCCCGGGTATATATGCTGCCCCGGTACTAAGCCACGAGCAACCCATTCGAGGCTAATCCGAAGCTGCCAGGGGTTTGCCTTGCCTAAAAGGCCTAAACCAATCCCCAACAGGTGTGATGTCTCCTATATCGATCAATGCCTCCATTTATCTCATATTTATTGGATCAATTACTTCTCATATGTTTTAATTATTAAATGTATATGAGTCTTTCATATATATTTATTCATGTGCACATTATGTGAAGATTAGAGATTTATTGAATTGTTTGATTGCTATGCCTCGGAAAATAATATAAATATCTTTGCATCTATCTCTCATGTGCATATAGATTGTTTGCTTTATCACACCATGCAATATTGAGAGCTTTCATATGACAAGTGTTTCTATGTTTGGTGATATTTATTGTGAAAAACTTGTGACACTTAATTGTTAGCGAATATCGATCCTATTCATATCTATTGAGCTTTCGGGACTAATGTCTTTTATGAGTGACGTGAAGAGAATTAGGTCCCCGTGAAGTTGAATGCCGATAAGTGATATCAAGAGATGACGGCCAAGTCAAGGTCAACAAGACGAAAAGTCACCAAAGGTTGATGATCAAGTTAAGATCGATAGGACGGGAGGATCATCGGGTGGATGGTTGAGTTAAGGTCGACAGGACGGATGAGTTGCCAAGGATTGATGATAGTCAAGGTTAGCAAGACAGAGGCATCATTGTGTGTGAAATGTCGCCAAGAAATGGTTGCGCAAGGCGATGGTATGGCTAGTGTAGGCTAAGGATGTTTTCTAGTCTTTTACCGGTCTCGGTGTTGGTTGGAAGACCGGATTGGTAGGATAATTGTCGTACTACCAAGAGGGGTCCGGATCGGTTTTGATTGAATCGTTTCCTAACTCTCGGGTGATGCACATTGAGTTTCCAAGTCCTTAGTTGAGCCTAGTGAGGTGTTGGGAGTGTCGGAGATGTGTAACGAGAGAGAGAGGGGGGTGTCGGATTGTGTGCGAATTGGGACCTCTATGGTTTGCTTAGTTTTTTGTATCTCTCATTTGTGGTAGGGGTGGTGTAACCGTGTGCGCTGTGTAACCCTCTCGTTCTAAGCTTTCCGTAGAGTCCAATATCACCTAATTCTAACTTCTGAGCTAGGAATTATGTTGTTTTTTTTCAGTTTTTCAGTCTGACGGCCTGTGTGTGCCAGACTGCTCTCGGTCCGATGTGAAGCTATGGTGGACCAAAGTCCTTTTGGAGCTTGGTCCAGCCTGGGCTTTGTGGGGCGGACCGGCCAAGGGCATGGTCTAACACATTATAGGCCACAGCCCGGCACTTTGAAGGCCTTGGTCCAACACCGTGTGAGGCACAGTCTGGTTCGGTGCATTGCAGCTGGTGGTCCAACGTGTTGTAGAAGATGGTCCGACCCCCTGGAGTGGCCTGTCCGGCACTTTGAAGCTGACGATCTGGCGTATTATGCTAGATGGTCTGGCATGGATGGGTTCACAGCGGCCTGTGAGGGTGCTTTTGCCCAACAGCTAGTTTCCAAAAGTGGGGGTATATAAACCTCTGTTATGGGTGATTTGATGAGGATTTTGGCTTGGAATTGCCCCTATGTGTTAGATGTATCCAAGAGAGGAGAGAAATGGGTAGAGAGAAGGAGAGCACCATCATGTGTGTAATTAGGTGATCCCCTAGAGAGAGAAGAGTGAGGGACCAAGTAAGTCTTGTGTGCATCACTCTTGAGTTTTTATCCGGTGTGATCAAGCGGCTTCATGCTTATTACTCTTGGTGCTTGCTAGCACCTAGATAGCGTAGGAGGCGTCGTGCGCAGTGGCCTTCTCAAGGAAGCTTGTGAGGAGGTTCGGCCAAATCGTGTGAGTGGCATTGGTGCTTGTCATCTCCGGAGAGAAGGAACTAGCAACCACTAGTAGTGAAGAGGTGGTTGGCTCAAAAGAGAGCTGGTCCATGCGTGGGATCAAGCCTCAACATGGATTAAAGGAGACGACAAGTCTCTAAGACCACGCTAAAAAGGAATCATGTCACTTGTGGTTTGTTTCTCCTTCTCATTTACTCTAGGTCATCGATCTCGCATAAGTTGATTGTGCCATTTACATTCTATGCCATGTATTGATTGTTAGTATGCCAATTCTTGTATTGATCTTGTTAATTTAGTCCTCCTAGTATCTAGATTGTGTTAAATTATGTATTTAATTTATCTAGTGTTTCTGGATTGCTCTCACCCTATAATTGCTATCTAGATATATTATTTGTGTTCAAAATCTTAGCGTTTAGCTTCCGCATTTATTTATGTTTTGGACACAAGTGTAAAAATTGAATATATACTAAAATTTAAAATCCCCAATTTACCCTTCCCCTCTTGGGCATCTGGTTCCTTTCAAGCGCACATAGGAATAGGACGGCCAAGCTAGAGTGCGACGTTATGGCTGCGTGACAAGGTTAGGGGAGCAGCAAAGGTGGCGCCGGCTAGGAGCCTTGGCTCAGTGCAACGGTGCACGACGAAGAGCGCGAGAGAGAGAGCAGGGGAGAGGATGCAGGGAAGGCTGTTGGCTGAGCTAGGCCGGATTGGCCCAAGAGAAAGAGAGGAGTGGCCTAAGAAACATTGGGCTAGGCCCAGAACAAAGGAAGGATGCTAGGACGACCTAGGAGAAGTGGTTTTGGGCCAAAGGTCTAGCAAGGGGAAGAACATAGTGGGCTAAGCCCAACGACAAAACTATAATATCTAATGATATTCAAATTTGGAATCCAAATTTGAATTGGACAAATGAGGTGGTAGATCAAAGATGACAAGGATAGGAGGGATTGCATTTGGACTCTAAGGCTAGTGTTTAAAAAATACTAAACATGGTTTGAAAATACACTCATAGCTAAAATAAGGTTATTTCTTTGAATTTGCACAAGCTTAGACATTTATGAAATATCACTATATGTGTGTGTATGTATGTGTGTGTGTATGTATGTATGTATATATATATATGTATGTATGTATGTATGTATGTGTGTGTGTGTATATATATATATATATATATATATATATATATATGTATATATATGTATATATGTATATATATATATATAGCCAAAATAAAGTTATTCCATGTTGATCTGTTTGGTCCTCAAACTGACCCATGTGTAAAAATAGCTATTCTACATGTAGGTGTAGAATAGCGCTACTGTGTATGTGTGTGTATATATATAATAAGAGATTATTTTCTTTTCAAACTTAAAAGTAATGAACTACTTTCCTATTTCATTATAAATATGCAATGTATAGTCACATATATATATACACACACACACATATACATACATACATATGCACACACACACACACGCACACACACACATATATATATATATATATATATATATATATATATATATATATGAACTTTAAAAATATGAATTTATTTAGTTATTTGAAAATATGAACTTTGCACAAGAGCTTAAATAAATCTCAAAAATGCTCTTGGTAATATAATAAAAGAGCTCTAGATTTACAAGTTGTAGGTTTCAAATCCAACAATAAGTTCTAAAAATATAAAATATTGACGCAAAACCTCATTTATCAAGATTTGGACTTGCATTTAGATCAAATATCAAAGTTTGATTTTTAGAAATTCAAAACTTGGTTTGAAATCTAGTTAGTGACTCTCTTCCCGAAAAAATACAATGCTTCTTTTGGAAAAAGGAACACAAGTTTTTAAATAGGAATTAATTTGATATTTGAACTCCTAACACTATTATATAGGTTAATCAATTCTAAAACTTAAACTAGACATTTCGAAGGAGGAAAGATGCCTTTCTGAATCCTTTTAAATAAGTTCCAAAAAGGGTCTTGACCAAATGGTTTGAAATAAATCCTTTAAAAGGTCAACAAGATATTTTCTAGTTTTACGAAATTTGATGCTTATAAAATATTTATTTTGATTCCTTTATGTAAATAAACTAGATTATGAAAAGGGTAATATTCTTATTAAAACATTTTGGAGATATTATATCCCCTAGAGATAGCAAATAAAATAAAGGTTTTAGGCCCTGTTTGGCAGAGCTATAGCTCCACCAAAATTGATGGAGTTGGTGGAGCAGAGTATTCCTAGCTCCAGAAATTAATGGAGCTAGAGTTATGGGTATATTGAGGATGTTTAGATGAGTCATCTTATTTATATTTTACACAAAAATATAAACTTAAGTCACTTTATTTTAACCTGCAAAGTCCATATCTGAGGTGGGGCTAGGAGCTAGGAGCAAACAGGGCCTTAATACTTCAACCTAGTATAAATGTACTTTATACATTTATTAAATAGCTCATTGCTATTATTATTCTCTTAGATTTGAAATCAATTTTAATAAGTGAAAACTTCAAAACCTTAAAGATTTTGGCTTTAGGATACTTTTATAGCCCTAAAGCTTATGTAAAAGATTAAATTATTTTTTAATTTTTAAAATTTTTCAAAAATTTTACTAATCCCAAAATTGGGATGTTACGGTGCCTTTTCGAAACATGTCACTATGAAGTCAAAAAGTGCCATTTTTGCCTCATTGTTCACTTCAAAACTTTAACTATTCTAGGGAAAGCCCTTTTTAGGGTTAATTAATAGGAATCACTCCTGGAGTGTCTTTTCGAAACATGTCATTATAAAATCAGAAACATACCTAGTGCTACTCCAAAGTGAGATTACCTCAAAATATACCATCATGGACATCTTTGCCCCTTTGTTCACTTCAAAATTTCAACTATTCTACCATGTCTTATTCCTCCTCCCTCCTCCCCTCCTTCCAGCCTCAATCTGGCCGCCTCACCATCCACCGCCGACCACCTCCCTCTCCCGCCTCACTCTCGGGCAGAAGGCACATGCCCACGTGTCGAAGCCTGGTCCAGCTTTGGCATCGCGGTAGCAAAATCTAGGAACTAGGGGCAACACCACAATGAGGGGCTCACCGGTGACGTGCTCAAGACAGCACCGCGAGAAGGGCTCGTCGGCAATGTACTTCCAAGCGACTCCATCGCCAATGTTGAAGGCAAGAGAAGGAAGGAGGAAAAGGGGAGGTAGGTGGTGAAAGAAGAGGTAAGGATATTTTTGTCTGAAAAATATTGTAACGGCATATTTTAAAGAATTATCGCTTCAGAGTGGTACCGGACATGTTTAACACTTTACATGTTTCAAAAATGATACATCTGGAATTGCATGTATCTAAGTTAACCTCCTTTTTTTGCAGGAGCAAAGCACGTGGACTCCTCAGTCATGATAGAATCTGAGTTTTACGTACTCTTAAACCCTTTTGGAGCACAGGCAATTCATAGGAATTTCATGGAAATTTTATGAGAAACCGTTCAATTGCTATAAGAATCAAGGAAAAAAAAATGGGATTATAATCAGGGCTCTGTTCTGTCACCACGGAAACGAAGATCTTAGTAAAGTAGTAGATCGATACCTTCGTTTCTCTGCACATTCCATGAACGAAATGCATACATGATTGCATTTATATAACCAAAAATCAGGTGAAGAAATGAGGAACAAGCAAAGATGCGACTCAGCTGATCATGGCCTGTTTTCTTTTACATCATCTCAAGTTAATTTTAAATATCCATGCTCATAATTTATGTGTGTGTGATATAGCTGAAGCTACTAGTGGGCAGCTGGCGTGCAACAGCGGCGAAGCAATATTAGTTTTTTTATGGCTCAAAGCTGCTTGCCATGGCAGCCATACATGTGCGGTGGGAGGCGCGGCTTGGCGACGGCGACCAGCGGCTTGGCCTTGGGCATCGTCATCCCGTAGACCTCCTCGGTGTCGATGTCCTCGGGCCGGAGGCCGTCCGGCGGCGACCAGTCGAAGCAGTGGAAGAGCCTGGCCAGCGCCATGAGCACCAGGATCACGCCGAGCGGCGCGCCGGGGCACTTGCGCTTGCCGGCGCTGAAAGGCAGGATCTTGAAGTCCGGCAGGTGGCTGATCTCCACCCGGCCGCCGTCCGCGGGGAGGTGCCGCTCCGGCCGGAACTCGTCCACGTCGTTCCAGATGCGCGGGTTCCGGCCCAGCGCGTGCGTGTTGATGAAGATCCTCGTCTGCGCCGGGATGTCGTAGCCCATGATCGTCGTTGGCTTCAGGGATTCGTGCGGGATGAGGAACGGCCCGGCCGGATGCATCCGGAAGGACTCTCGCACGACGCAGCGGAGGTAGGTCAGGCGGGGGAGGTCCGGCTCCGCCACCATGCGATCGCGGCCGACGACGGCGTCAAGCTCCTCCTGGATCTTGCGGAGCACGCGGGGGTTCTTGATCACCTCCGCCATCACCCATTCGTTGGTCACCGACGAAGTGTCCGTAGCGGCAGCGATCATGTCCTGCATTGCAAATGTACATGGATTTTACTAATTTAGAATGGAATGTGTTAAACCAAATTTAACTTGATATGAAATGCAACTATTCATATGTTGATTTGAACTTACAAAGTATGAATCATTGTTCCAATAGTGAATTTAAAAAAACAGATGCATAGTAAGCATACCTGCATTAAAGCTTTGATCTCCACATCGTCCATGTGCTCCTTCCCATTCTCGCCAGGCAGAGATAGCAGCACATCAACAAAATCCATGTCTTCTTTGCTGTCTTCACCATCATTATCATTGAGGGATGCACTCTTCTTGGCCTCCCTAGCCCTCCTGTGCTCATCAATTATCTTCTGATGGAAGTCATCCACCTTCTTCTCAACCTCCCTCATCTTCTTCTCGCACCCATATGGATCGAGCCACCTCCAAGCAGGCAAGTAATCCCCAAGATAGATCAGGCCCAGTAACCAGAACAGCTCATGGGTGATGTGCATGAACTCCATTGCTTCACCAGGGCCTGCTGACTGCAGCCCAAAGTACTGCTTACCTAGCAACATCCTTGTCACGTTGTTCATAGAAAAGGCACCAAGAACCTCTCTGAGATTCACAGGCTTCTCTGACTGGGCTTTAGACCATACAAACTGACAGAGGTGCTCAGCCTCCTGAGCTCGGTGAGCAGCAAAAGATTCAAGCCGTTTGGTTGTCAGCAAGTGCTCCATGCAAACTCTCCGCATCCTCTTCCAGTTTGGCCCCAGTGGAGCAAGAGCCACATCGCCACACCCATAGGCAAGGTGAACAGCAGCCAATGTTCGAGGCCGTGAAGCAAAGACCTCATCTTGCCGGATGAGGATTTCACGGATGACAGCAGGGTCATCAGTGGTGATCGCATCGATGGTTCCAAGGCGAAGATACACAAGGGGGCCATAGTTGGTGCAAAATCTAGCAAAATCCTTGTGGGGAAGAGAGCTCAATTGGAGAAGGTTCCCAAAGATTGGCCATCTTGGAGGTCCAGGTGGAAGCCTCATGCAATTGAGCTTTTTCCAAGACACTACAGCAAAGATACATGAGCATAAGATGATAGAAAGAAGAAACAGATCCATAGTTCAGAAAGAGATGGCAAGTATAGTCGAGTTGCAAATGCTGTCCTATTTATGGAATCTCATCAAGCTTTCTGATAAAGTAAATTGAGTACCAAAGTTGAAGAGAATTGGTTAGAGTATTGGACTGGTCATGATTCTTGTGTTGATCTGTATGGTTAAACATCTCAACTAATATCATATAATAAATATCATGATCTTGACATGACCAGAGGTGCAATGCAGAGCACTGGAATATGGCAATGGAGAAAAAATAGAAGAGCGCTAGAATAAAAGATAGGTTATCAAACCTAACTGCAGTTCACATACTCATGAAAAATGGGTTTTCCCACTGTTATTCAGCAATGCTCAGCACAAATTCCGTTTTTACATCTTTTTTTAAGTTAGGAATGAAAATCATCCAGGAGCTGGATTAAAGCATTGATCATTGATGGTTGGTGTTCTGCCTTTTCCTGTCATTATGAAGGCCTCGTATTACTGGAGTAGGTTTAACTAATTCTGAGAGTAAGCTATGCACTATGCAGCATGCAAATCCTACTCGATCTACTACATAAATAATACACGGACAGATAATCCGTAATTTCTTGAAGAGAACATGTAGTGATTCATCCGTCCCTAACAAGGCATGCAAGCCCTAAAAAACATGATACTACACGTGAAGAATGCTTATTCCCCACCCCTACAACCCTCTCTTAAGATGTCGGAAACTTCTATTGCTCAAGAAACAAATGCTTGATAAAATTAATTACTCAATTTACCTTCGCGTAACTGTCCCATTTGAATCAGCCATGAGCTTCTCTCCGCCAAGAACCAACTTCGTTATCAATCAGGAAACAATATCCACAATAGTATTGTTGAACTGAAGCAAACAGCAACCAACAGTTCCTTGTTCAATACTTCTCTGTAGCAGATGAATTATCTGGATAAGAATCCTCGACTTTCCGAGTGCCGAAAAAGGATTAAAAAATATATATGGAATCAACATGAGGATTACATTAGATCTAAAAGACAATAATAAGCAACAAATTCTATAATGCAGATAAGATTTATATCTTCTGAAACCACATTCTCTGGGAACCATACAAACCACAGAAAATAGTAATGTTTGCCAACGAATGAAATATAAATGATGACTTTTGATGTTCTGGACATTTCTATCTTGAAAATATAAGGTAATATAAGAAATAAAATGGATCCGAACCATCAACATGCATAATGTTCATGCCACTCATCATATCAGATCTGCACATCTATATAGGCATTAAAAAAAGAAAGTGCATGGGGTCGAGTAAGCTCTTTTTATGACATCTGAATTGCTCGACATTGTGAAAACATAAATATGCACAATCGAAAAAAATCAACATTTGAATAGTTGTATGAATATGGCATTCTTGTTGTGATCTGCAAGTTACCTAAAACTAGAATTGCTCATTCTGTGTTTTGTCTGTGGTCCTGTATAATAAAGCTATAGCCAGGGCTTTTGCTAGACATGTCGGATAACCTCACAGCTTTTAGCTTTTGTTCATCATCCTTCATCCCTGCTGAGGAGAACATATTTGACAGGGCTGTGTAAGCCGTTGCATTGCAAGGATCCATCTCAAAAAGCATCTGTGCTGCTAATTTTGCAAAAGCGAGATTAGAATGAAGACTACTAGCACTAAGCAAAGCAGACCATGCATCAGACTGATCATTCTGGGGCATCGACTTAATAATTTGCAGTGCTTCAGCAAGGAGACCTGCACGACCTAAAAGATCAACCATACATGTGTAGTGTTCAGGGTTTGGTTCAATGTGATAGACTGATTTCATTGCTTCGAAATAGTTGCAACCTTGTTGAATCAATCCAGCATGCGCACAACCAGTCAGAATTCCCAAGAATGTCACATGGTTAGGCTTCTGACCATCAGTTTGCATTTTGTCAAAAAGTTCGAGTGCATCTTCAACCAATCCATGTTGCACAAATGCTGTAACCATTGAGTTAGTGGCAATAAGGCTTGGTTTGTTAATGCTTAAGAAAACATGGTGAGCCTCAGCCAACTTTCCACATTTTGCATACATTGATACCAAAGAAGTATGAACGGCAGAGTCAGATAACCACCCCATGTTGACTGCATAGGCATGAGCTTGCATTCCCTGATTCAACATTCCCAGGCTAGCCAAAGCACTCAACAGACAACTGAAAGAAGCTGCATTAGGCTTGCACCCTTCTAGCGACATGTGACAAAACCAGCACACTGCACTTAGAGAGTCTCCATTTGCAATAAAACTAGAAATAACTGCAGTCCAAGCAACCTCATCTTTCCCTGGCATTTGCTCGAAATGCTCAACAGACTCTCTCATCCAACCCCTATGAGCAAACCCAACAACCATTAATGTCCAAGAAACAGCATCCCTCTCAGGCATCAACTTGAACAGCACGTATGCTTCTTCAATTTTGTCATGCTGAATGTACCCAGTGATCAACGAATTCCATGATACTATGTCTTTCCACTTCATGCAAGCAAACACCCTTTTAGCATCATCCATCCAACCAAACCGAGAATACATTATGATTATTGAATCACTCAAGAAAAGATCTATTTCAAAACCCGTTGCTATAATCAAGCCGTGGATCTGAACTCCTTCTCTGACAAGACAGGCCTCAGCACAAGCATCTAGCACAACCGAAAGTGTTGTTGTATTAACTTGAACGTCTTCCATTCTCATGTCCAGGAACAGCAAGAGGCCATCTCTGCACAACCCACGCTTTACATATCCTCGAATCATCGAGGTCCAAGACACAACATTCCGTTCTGGCATGGCCTCGAACAGCGTCCTTGCCTCCGACACGCTCCCATACTTGCAGAAGCCATCGACCATCGCGCTCCAAGAAATGACATCCCTCACGGCCATTCCCTCGAACACCCTCACTGCCATGGCGAGCTCCCCGACCCTCAAGTACCCGGCCATCATAGCGTTCGACCCTACAGGGTCCCGCCACTGCGGCGGCATATCCTCATACACCACCTCGGCCTCACGCAGCATTCCCGCCTTGGCGAGCCCCGAGATGATGGCGCCATAGGACACCGCGTTCTTGGCGGGCATCTTGGTGAAGAGCGCGTGCGCGGCGGCGGGGCGCGCCGCGCGGAGGTAGGCGGAGAGCAGGGCGTTCCAGGAGGCGGCGTTGCGGCGGGGCATGTCGTCGAAGACGAGGCGCGCGGAGGCGAGGTCGCCGTTCTCGGCGTAGGTGGTGAGGAGCGCGGTCCAGGAGATGACGTCGCGGCGGGGCATTTGGTCGAAGAGCTGCTGGGCCTCGAGGAGGCTGCCGCGGCGGCCGTAGGCAGTGAGCAGCGCGTTGAGGTGGGCCGTGTTGGGGCGGCGCGGCGGGGATTCCCCCGGGGTTGGAGGAAATCGTCGGGGGACGCCGGCGAGCGCGGCGGCGGTCGGGGCTCGTGGTAGCCGCAGCGCCGCCATGGTTGAGTATCGCTGAGCACAGTCGCCAGCGTTTCAACGTCACATTTTTTGAGTTTTCCAAATATCCACGAGTTGCATAGGCCATGTTTAAACTACTTAAACATTTTGAGTAAATTGCAACTTAAACACCACAATTCAATTTTCTATCAACTTTCAGAAATCTTTATTTAGCAAACATTTTCCCGCTCAATTATCAAGTTTTTCTTTTTCTCATGCTCTAGCAGAAAAGGGAAAAATCAATTGTACGCCACTCCAACTTCTTCCATTCTAATCCATTGTGTGCCCAAAATGCTCCCTTTAATTATTTCTATATTTAATACTTTGAAACATTGCATCTCCTACGTTCTCACTTCAAATTGAGTGATTAATATTTATAAATGTATCTAAATTCATGTTTTACTTGCTGTTAAATTTTTTTTTTGTAATTTTCTGTTTTTTCTCATGTTTTCATGAGACATGGTACCATTAATTCTAAAATAAAATTTTACATAGCAAAATTTTTCCGTTTCACATTCAAATTTTAATATACATAATTTTCTGATGCACAAAAAAGGAAGCGACGTGTGCGGGGAGTCGGGCGGAGTGCTCACGCGTGCACACTTGGGCTGATGTTTGGGCTATTGGGCCGGTGGATCGTGGACGGCACAGCAGCACAAGGCAGCAGGGCTGCAAAGGAGGTAACCCTAATTCTTGGGCCAGGCCTCGGGCTGGATCCGTCCCTGAGTCGCTAAGCAAACGAGTTAGACGTGAGATTGTGCAGTTTATGTCATCCTTTAATAGGTTATCAAAAATTCTTTTTTTTCCTGATTGCATTGAAACAAATTTCTAGCATCAATTCATAGCTAAACCTAGCTCTTATTAAATTTTCATATTTTTCTGAAATTATTTTATTTCTATAATTTTTCTATGCATGTATTGTGTTCAAATTTTATTTAAAATTCATGTGATCTCTAAATTTGTGAATTAAAAACAAAAAATATTATGAAATTGAGATCTAGCTACTGGTAAAATTTCATAATTTTTCCCGAGTCTGTGTGGTATAGGGTCCTAGTCGTTTGACGCTACACTCTAATACACTTTGAAACACCATAACACACAATGAGTAGTATACTTAACACACCATGGTTAATGAAGGGACCTTATGGCCAAGAGGGGGGGTGAATTGGCATACTTTTATTTTTTTTTTGTTCTTTTCTTAATTAGTCAAATTAGGGACCCAAGTTATCTAGCAAAGCACTAGTTGTAGTTTCATGAGCTAGAATGTAAAGAAAGCAAATTGCGAAAATTAAAAGTGAGAGCAAAAGGGGACAATACAATTTTTCCCGAGGTTCGGAGACAAACTCCTACTCCTCGTTGAGGCAAACCCTCGACGAACGAGAGCCGGCTCCCTCTCGAGCCTATGTCTCAAACCACTCGTGGTAGCCCTTGCACCGACGAACGGCGAGGTGAGCTCCAAACCTCTCACAAAGTGGCGAGTGCTCCACACGCGACAAGCACCCTACTCCACTGCATCGACACACGGCACCGGCCAGCCACACTGCGGATTTCACCCTCCAACACACGGAGGCTCAAGAACGAAGAGAACTTGGAGAAGAACGTCACCTTGGCGAGAGGATCAAGAGAGCACAACCGGAGAATCAATCCTCACCAAATCCAACTCATGAAGGCCTAGGAAACCCTAAATCACCATGGGAGAGCTCTCAACCTAGCTCTAGGATGAAAGTGTGGCTAACCTAGCAAATGAGACCTCAACCCGTTCCTGGCCGGGTGGGTATTTATAGTCACCAGGGGAGAGGAGCGAAAACCCTAGCAAGACGACTCAGAGTGAGCGGTTCCTTGACAGTCAAAGCATCACATCCGAGACAGTCCGGATTTTGGATCTGGGTACACCATCAAGAAGAAGGACCAAGACCGAGACGAGTCTCTGCAATGGACTGTCGGGTTCTGGCCGAGACGATCCGGAAAAAGGTCACTCTTCACGGTCCACGGAGAAAAGAGCAACAACAAGTCAGAGACAACCCTGTGTAATCCGGACAGTCCGGCCCTCCTTCTCCCATGGGCAAATAGCCCCTGAAAACAAACAGCGAAGAGTCAACTGCATCCGGACTGTCTGGAATTTGATCCGAACTGTCCTAGCGTAGTTCAGTCTGGACTCAACTAAATCCGGACTGTCTGGATTTCAATCCGAACTGTCCTAGCGCAGTTCAGTCCTCACTGCCCAAACTCAGAAAAATTCCTCGCACACTCCTAAGACTAGCTCCAACTCTAGAAAATTTACCTGAGGCTCAAAACTAGCTCTACTACACACTAGGACCAACAAATGTGCTCTCGAGATCCCCTGCAACCAAAGATCAATATCAATTCCAAATTAAAATCATTAGTAAGCCTCACACACACAAGACAGTAAAAGAAACTAGCAAATAAAAAATCCTTAGTCTTGGTGAGACAATCCGAGCAAATCAATTAGGGGGTTCCAAGAATACCAATAAAGTCCCATTTGAGATTCAAGAAAGTTCATCAATCGCCAAAACTTCAATTAAGCCATGGGAGCTTGATGTTTACAGTTAACTCTGAAACTTCATAACACACTTCATCACACCATGATTTCGTTCTGGTAAAATACCGTAAAACACTCTGATATACTGTGAAACACCATGAAACATAATTAGCGGATTCACTTAGCACACCATGGTATACTTTGTCTCCATGACACATATTGCCATATCATGATAAAATTTGAAACTCCATAATATTATATACACACTATGATACACTCTGGTATACCACAACAAGGGTTCAAAAACCCGGTAAAAACTGGCGGTTTCTCGCCAAACCTGGGGGCGGTTTGAGAAATCGCCGGTTTTTACCCGTCCGATTTTGAAATTTTAAATTTGACTTTAATATTTTAAAAAAATCAAAAAAATATTGTTCTATACAAGGCAAAATTTTAAATTGAAATTATTATCATGGTATTTTATGTAAAGAAAGTTATGCAAAAGTGAAAAACCGTTTTTGAAAAATTGGACTGGTTTCTAGAAGGCTTGGTCTGTACACTTGCTAATTGATTGCTCTGCTCTTTTTTTTGTCACCACCACCACACCGAACTCACTGATTGATGCACGTTTTGCTACCGTGAATCACGGGTTTCGGGTCACCAAACAGTTTTCAAAACCTTGATATGTCTATCATATGACTTAGTGTTGATATGTCTATCATCATATGCAATGCAATATATGTATGCATGCAATTCACTTAGTGTTGATATGTTTCAACTCTTAAATATTTAGCAAAGGTCATGCCAAATTTTTTCCTTGTTCAAATATATGTTTTGTTGGAAACTACCATGCATATCACATTATTGACTTTATATTATTTACTTTATACTGATATGTTCAGATTGACTTCATATTGATATTTTTGTTGGAAACCACCTTATTCAAATTATTGGCTTCATATTCGTATGTTCAATATGTCATATATTTATCAAAGGTTCTTCCAAATTTTTTCCATAATTAAACAAATTACCAACACATATATCTCACCCATCTATGGTTTTTTCTAATTTTTTAAATTTTTTCATACCTCTTTTTTTTATTTTCCACGTTTCCCCTGTTTTTTGGAGCGGTTTTTCGCCAAAACCGCCGGTTAATCGCTAAAACCGATGGTTTCTCGGCAAAAACCGCTGCAAAAACTGGTGGACTTGTCCGCTGCTGTCTGATCATTTGAATTTAAATTTGAGCAGTTCCAGCGGTTTTTTCCGAAAAACCGTCCGAAACCGGTTTTAAAACCCTGACCGCAACACACTCTCGTACATTCCGTTCTTTTTTTTTTTTCCTCTAGTAGCTCTCTTTCTTTAATCGCACTTATAGTGGAGCTTCAGAGCATAACCGGCTACCCCCGACCTTCGCAATGTCGAACTTGTCCGTCTTCTCTCCCCGGCTATGCATCTCCGGCCACCCCCACCCGGCACCTCGCCGGCAGGCGCCCCTCCCGGCGGTTACCCGGCTCGTCTCACGGTCTCGCGAGCGACGTCACCAGGGAAGCCCTCCCCTTCGCCTCGCCATCGCCCGCGCCGCCGATCACGCCTCGACGCTTCCTTCCACCGAAGCGCGCCGCCCCGAATCTTTCTCTGGTAAGGAGGCCTGGCTTGCCCGCAGCCTCTATGGATTTGATTGTTCTAAGAGCTCGCGATCAAATCCGAATCTTTGTTCATTTCTCTCCATCCGTTCAGTTTGTTACGGGTTTGTTTGCTCCTTGGCACCCTACTGATCCGCCCCATGCTTCGATTCAGTTGCGCAAGATCAATCTTTCTTGATCAAGCTCTTGTTTCTAGAGCTGCCATTGTAGGATGATTTAGGATAGTCGAATGTGAGTAGTTTATACTGTATTGCTCTCGTTATTTTTAGATGCCAATGTTATTCCCTCAGGAACTATGTTACTGATAGTACTCAAAACGTGGAGGTCTCAAGTAGGTTTTGAAATGGAATAAAGGCTCGTGCAAAACGTGAACTACTGAATGAGCCATGATCTGTAATGGAGTTTCATGTCGGGAGATCACAATTAAATGTATCGGCGATCAAACTAGAATCAGACTGAGCTCTCCTGTTTGACAATGCAGAACAAAGCACCCCTTCTTGGACTCCTCAGCACTGTGATATTTAGCTTACTTGGATTTTTCTTTCTCATCACTGTTGAGCTAGAAAATTTTGTGGTAGAGATTTCAGTTTTCTCATTTTAGTATCTTTCAAGGTTTTTCATTAAATTTTATCATGCCTTTTTTTTGTCCTGAAATAAGATGTAAATGTACAACCGATCTAACTTTGTTTTAATTTAGAATTAGAATGTGACTGGCTGAGACTATGATGTGTAGTTTAAATGTTTTGGGCATCAAAGGAAGCTTTCATTGCTGAACATATAAATTCTCATGTGTAGTACACTTCGTTTATTAAATGTATTCATTTCTTGCAGCCAAACAGGTACCTAAGAATTTTCTTCATATCAATGATTTTGACAAGGATACGATCATGAAGATCCTTAATCGGGCGATTGAGGTAAAGGCAATGATAAAGTCAGGAGACAGGAGCTACCAACCGTTCAAAGGAAAGTCAATGGCAATGATCTTTGCCAAGCCATCGATGAGGACCCGTGTTTCATTTGAGACAGGATTCTTCTTGCTTGGTGGGCATGCTGTTTATTTGGGTCCTGATGATATTCAGATGGGCAAGCGTGAGGAGACCCAAGATGTCGCTCGAGTACTTTCTGGATACAATGACATCATTATGGCCAGGGTTTTTGCTCACCAGGTATGATCATGGGTTGTATGACTTTGAATTTTCTGTTTGGCCTGTTTACCACCATAATTTGCATGTAACAGATTCTGAATCAAATTCATACATGTTCAATCTGCTTCATCATACTGCTTGATGATTCCAATCGAAACGAAAAATGAGTTATTCATTTCTTTGGTGCTTGAGCACAGTTATCTACTTCAAAAACCTAAGCATTATTAGAGAGGCAATTAATGCAAACTTTTTCCCAAGCTGAAATATATGTTTAAGATGGAGTATCAACTTTGAAAAAGTGTAGTTGTAACCGAGACAGTAAGTTTGTTTCGTTCTAACCGTCTAATAGCCAACCTCAAAATTTTTGGGTATGGCATTTTACAATCAAATAATATTGTTGTGGCAGTCTACTGTGGCTTATTAGTATGTTTGTTTTCTACTTTTCTTAATCCATTAAACATAGATGTTTTGGATTGGTTATTTACTCACTTTGACACCATTTTGCTATGTCGTATGCTTATTATTGAGATTCTTGACCTTTGTAAGTTATTCCCATTCTTCCTTAATGCATTGATCTTAGAAAGTTTCAATTAAAGATGATTCCTATGTGCTTCCATCCAAACACCTTCTTATCTTCCTAACATCTCATATGATTGTGGCAGGATATTTTGGACTTGGCAAAATATGCATCTGTACCTGTCATAAATGGTCTCACAGACTATAACCATCCATGCCAGATAATGGCTGATGCGCTTACTATGCTTGAACACATTGGTCGTATTGAAAACACCAAGGTTGATTTTTGATCCACTCTTAAAGTAACTATCCATGCTTGGTTTGTTACACTGTGACCAATTCTCTTGCTCAGTCTGTTGTCACGCAGGTTGTCTATGTTGGAGATGGAAACAATATTGTCAACTCATGGCTTCTGTTGGCTGCTGTACTTCCTTTACACTTTGTATGTGCTTGTCCTAAGGGCTACGAACCAGATGCGAAGACTGTGGAGATCGCCAGGAGTGCTGGGATCAGTAAGATTGAAGTAACAAATGATCCCAAGGAAGCAGTTAAGGGAGCAGACGTTGTATATACAGATGTTTGGGCGAGTATGGGCCAAAAGGAGGAAGCTGAATATAGGAAACAAGTGTTCCAAGGGTTCATGGTTCGCCTACCTCCACTTTTGCACCCTAATTTTGATCTGCCATCTGCGATCATGTCATCTACACCAAAGACTGGAACGTAGATCATATAATTTATCATTCATGTTTTGCTTGATGCCAATTATATCTACTTGGAAAATTACTAGAGACCAAAGAACTTGTGCTTTATGTTTCAACTCTTAGAAGATTCAAGAATAATGCTAGAATTAAGTGCATAAGAATCCATTGTAATGCCTAGTGACAATGAGAACCAAGAAGCATTCTCAGTAGTAACAATGGGATAGCCCTCAGCTAACAACTATTTCCTTCTTGGTTCTTGCAGGTGGATGAAGCCCTGATGGAGATGGCTGGTCCAAAAGCCTTCCTTATGCACTGTCTGCCCGCAGAGAGAGGGGTGGAGGTGACGGACAGCGTGATCGAGGCTCCTAACTCAATCGTATTCCCCCAGGCTGAGAACAGATTGCACGCCCAGAATGCTATCATGCTTCATGTGTTTGGCGCATAGTCCCCCTACCACGTAGTAGATACATCATATACTGGTTACATCGCCCTTAAGAATCTTGTGGGCGTTACTGAGGAACTGAGGTTCTTTTTCGCTGGCTTTCGTTGTAATCCTGGAGTTGTCTTTGGAGCCATGGCTGCATGAGGGTAGTGACTATGTTTGGATCATGTCGCTGTATTCAGGTGCTTTGAATCGCTTAGGTAACTATAATATTTTGTGCTTTGGGCAGCAGCTTGCTTGTGCGCCACAGGTTGGTAGTCCAGAATAAATAGCGCATACACCTGTAAAAATCTTTTGAGCTTCTTCAGCTTCAGTGGCCGTGTAGCCTTGTTTGGTAGAGCTTATTGCAGCCGCTTCCGGCTTTTGCACAATCAAAAGCTGCTTTCCCAACTCTCTGGTTTTTCAAAATCGTTTTTAAGATCTTGAATCTTGAAGCTGCAAGCTGCTTATGAAAGCTCTCAGAACCTTGGCCCTTCTCAGCGCTGCTGCTTGAGGCTCAATTGCTGCAGCCGTTGGAAAGAGAGGAGGGACTCAATGGTAGTGAATTTGAGATGCATCATACATGGTTGTTTAGTGAAAAGGGGAAGTAAAATTTGAGAACAGTGCATCCCCAAATTACACCGAGTTCCCTGAAAACGAGAAATACACATGTTGCATCACCAGGGCCATTTAGAAACAGAAAAGAAAAGGAAAGATGATGATGATTTTAACAAGCCATCATCTTGTCTTCTACGTGTAAGAATAGGCATACATCTGAATGCTCTGATCTGACCTATATCAAAATTGGGATCAATTACAAAGGCAAGGATGTCGACGGCGCAAGGTGACGAATGCAAATCAGTGGAATGTGTGAAACCAACTGGTTGGAGCTTCCTGTCTTCGAGCTCCAGCCTCACTCACACAGCAATGCAAGTCCAAATTGGGCCAAGGCAGCAGCAGCAGCTATGCTATCATCTGGTGATTCGTGTCAAAAAGGAGAACACCTGCCAGCCAGACTCACCGGCTGGGATAGTAGGAATGCTGAAGACACGAGTGATGAATCGCCTTGCTATCTGTAGTTGCAGCAAGACGCTCGACCCCGGACCAACTTGTCCCACAGGCACAGCATTTGCCTTGGTGACTGATAATGCGCCGTGTAGTAGTTCTCAAGGCAACCGTACTGGCAGAACTTCCAGCTGTGGGAATACTGGACAGGTGTCGTGGAATTGAATTTTTCGACCCACAGCCCCATACTTACATCCTCCATCTTAAAAAGCTGCAAGGCATCACCAAAAAAGAGGGTGATCGATACAGCAGTATACAAGCTGAAGCTATTCAAGAAGTTATCTGTACCAGACATCAACCCAAGCTCACCCTTAAACTCTGATTGGCATGCTGCGACACGATGAATTTTGCTATGTCACCTGAAATCACATAACCAGGTCCATTTGCATAAGGTGGGTAGATATCTTCAGGCCACTCCTGCATTAAGTATGAGTTAGATCATAAGGAGCAATGACAATAGTGGCACATATGTTGGCAACACCGAAAGGGCTGCAACTTGTACAAACATAAATACAAGATCATGGCGTTCATCGACAGATAGGCTTAGCATTTTAGCAAGGAAGTCCTTCTGGGGTTTGAACCATCATCCAAAGTCATCCACTCAGCCTTAAATAAAGGCAGGAAAGCACAGCTCGAAAATTTGGGAGAAAAAAGCAAACTCATGGGGTTGCATGAACTCCAAAATGATCAATAAAGTCAACATAGAAGATTGAATAAATTAATTTGAGGACATTGTCAAAAGGTGGACATTACCTCCGCTGTAACTGCCCATTTTCCATTTCTCAATGGTCTATGCAAGAGGTTAAGATTCCCCATATATAATGGTTTGCCACCATTGTTCAGCTTGATGTGTCTAAGAACCACATCTACCCTCACAAATGTATCATCGTCGCATTTCATGATGTGTGCAGCTGTCAAATTTTGGACCTGCCAGGTGATAAGAATAATGGACAACAGGTTAATTTATTTAGTTCACACTGATGTGCTTATTTATTATGGACATCCTATTCTGCCTATTCATGGCAACTAAATTTTCTGTAACTTGCATGATCTCATAGACTAATAGGTGGCTCCTCACTACAGGATGGGGGCTTAGCTTCTCCTAGAAGTGACTTGTCAAAAAGAGTTACAGGCAGGTGATTAAGCTCCTCACCACAAGATGGGTTCACATCAAGTTTATGAGAAATCACACTAGCAATGAATTGCTTGGGAGGGCTTAAGCTTCTAGCAGCTTAAGCTCAAACATAAGCCCTTCCAAATGGGCCCTAATCACATGTCACTGCTGTTGAGATCAGCAATAAGGTCATTGCTAGGCACATAAAGGCCCTGTTTCTTTCAGCGTAAACCGGCGATCGGCGTTTTACTACAGTACCCCTTGACAATTTTATATGATTTTTTTGGTGTTATAATTTCCAAAGATTTTTTCGAGGCTTTGATTAGTTCTTCTCAAAGATTCTTAAAAAAAATTAAAGATTCTTAAAAAAAATTTAATTATCTTTTTAGGCTCATTAAACTTTTTTTCGAATACTTATAAATTTGCTACAGTAAACCGCCAACCGCCAACAACCGCTGAAAGAAACAGGGCCAAAAATACAATGATGGACATAGATCATATGGCCATCATAAGTTTCGGTACAGCCGTATAGGCATACGACAACTAGTTGATGTTCGCAAGCAACACAAATGGCAGAAGTATGACAACAAAAAATGATGATAGCAAGAGTGGCTCACCCCATACTCGCAAATAGCGATCGTCTTAAGAACTACCAGCTCGTAACGATCTATAAATGGCAAAATAACAATGTCTCCAAAGTATTCAGCTTCTTTCTTCAGCATTACATTGACCTCTTTCCTCGAATTCTGCAACCACAATTTGTAACAAATAACATCGGCAATTTTCTGAGATGATGAACATGAAACTGGTATCTCCCATCAATGGACTGGGGCACATGATAAGTTAATAAGTAGACGTTCAGTGTCAGTGGTGATTTTCACTACGAAATATTTAACAAAGTATGGATAAATCATAAATGAAGAGGCTGGTGAATATATCAAGAATTTTGAGTTAATGACATTCCAAAGATGGAGACGAACGAACAGTAGACAGCAAGCATAGAATCCTCTGCATATAGGCAAGTTCAGAGACCAGTTTTTTGATTGGGCATATCAAATATGTGGATTACATTTTACAATTTGTGCCTCCATTATTCCAATCTACACAGTGACCAGCCAATCATGCAGCATGAAATTTTGAACACCAAGTCACCAATAAAGAATCAAAACATGCATTGCACTAGCTTAGCACAAAGAAATCAAACCCTGACCTTAGGTGGAATCAGTTACACAAAAAACAAGGCATACACAACTTGTCCAGCTCAAACTAAATAGTATCTCAATAAGTGGTTTGCGCATGTACATGAACATAAATATAGCTGATCCTAACTTCCCCCTCTTCGTTAGAATGCTAATAATTATAATCTTTAAGAAACAGTGTCATTTAATGTGGATGCATAATTTGCTTACCAGTGCAACAAAGAATCGGGCTACTACTTTAGAAGACCTAATTTCTGGAATTTGCATCCAAGTTTTCCGCACAGCCATTCGCTCAGCAAAATGATTTGATGCAGAAAGTATTCCAATGAAAAGGAAGACTGGATCTTTAGGCAGTGGTTGGGACCTCCATTTATCAGACATCTCAAGGACTTGTTGAAGCGAAAAACTGGGATGAGACATAGGAAGAGCAGTGGCATAAACTGAATGGACATCCACATCACCCTTAATAAATAATCCTGTTGCATCTTCAAGAGTGAACCCCTGGAAATTATCAACTCTACCATTAACTTTTTCTTCTTCTAATTATGCATAAAAAACTGCAGGATGTTGTATGAATAACATACTGGTCGATAAGGGAAAGAGGTCACATGCCGGCCACCAACATATATGTGGAATCCTTCAACCCCAGCTTGTATTGTAAGAACAAATAGCCTGTCTTCTACAAAAGGAAATGGCCATGTCATTGCAGGTTTCTTTGCACGCCCTATGAACCTCTTCAGCCAGGAAGTTGTCTTGGACTCTTTTGTGTCAACAATATCATCGCGGATCCATTTCTCACATTTGGTGAACCCATCGACTGTCCAAAAATATGAAATTGTAGGTTTTAGCCAAATATGCTAGCCTGGGGATAAAAGGACATATTGTTACCATAGAAGAGCTAACATGTTGCAGTTTTCCTTTTGAACTAAAAATAGATGTATAGGATGAATATAAAAATAAAATAAAATCACCATTTGAATAAACCCTTGCGTTACCTCAACATGTTGGTCAATTATACAGGATAATGCAAGTGCCTCCATGCTTAAAAAAGTGCTACTTGTGAAAATGTACAAAAAAGCAGTATATAATGTTGAGATATGCTTCAAGAGCAGAAAAAAACTGTTTGACAAAGGCAGCGATAAAAAGTTACCCACAGTATAAGTATCTAGGCATGTATCACCTCAGGTAACCTTTGGATTTTGGACGAATGTGAAAGCGCTTTGGGGAAGATGAAAATCCCTAATATGAAGCAGAACTCCAATTCAATTGCAACAAATTGTCTATAGTGCAGCTGCTACTTTGCTATCTTTTCAACATGCAATTATGCATAGTAGATAATTAGCCATTAATGTACTAACGAGCAGTTCAAATAACGATATGTTTCAGTGGAGGTATATTACTTATACTGATAGCACTATTTGAAACAGACATTATTCAAAAGAGACACACTAAACAACAAAAAGAATCGAACATTGTCATCTCATCTACAGGTTAAAAAGGAGTCTACCATAGCAAAATGTCACTGTATCAAAATTGACAACTCCACAAAATTTACTTATAAATTCAGAATTTTTTTGTGCATTTGGAGTTTGATTATTCGCAGAGGTAAGAGGCACTAAACAATACTCATTCTGTCGGTAATAAGTAGTTGTGATGGTTAATTGGTAGTCATTACATTTTAATATTGTAAGAGAATTAAGATGCGGCTCAATGTCTCAATTTATCCCAGCATGACAAGGCAATTTATTCTCGTCTCCACTATCGTTTGGTAGTAAGATTACATCATTCTGATAATATATGAGCATCAAACAGCAACAATTTATGATTCAAGCTAGACTTGATGAAGAAGAAGAGCACCACGTACCTTTATCCTCATTGTCCTCCGGTGGTGACCCATCGCAGCGCTGCGCGGCTCCCCACTGCATCCGGTAGCAGGTATTGTGCTCGATGATGGGGTGCTGGCTCCAGTCCCCTCTCAATCTGGGGTTTAGGTGCAGTATCCTGGGTGGGTCCTCGCCATCGACGGCGCGCAGCCCCTGCAGCTCGACCATGAACTGCGAGACGAGCACGGTCCCGTCCCCCTGGCGCATCCGCGCCAGCTGCGGCACGTACTCCTTGTGCGCGGCCCTGGGAGTGCCAACGACTGTGACGGAGGAACCGGCGGCGAGGCCGCAGGGCAGGAAGACGACCCTCCCTCGCGCGCGCATGGAGACGGCGGCGGGGCACTTATCGGTGGATGCGGCGTCCGCGGCGGCGAGCTCCCATGGGTCCCCTGAGAAGGCCGCGGTGTCCTCCCAGGCAGTGAGGCCAAGCGCCCAGGCGTCATCGGCCATGCGGTCCAGCACGGAGCGGTTGCGGGCGGCGATGTCGGGGAGCGAGACGCGGTCGTAGCGGTGCCAGAAGGGCTGGACCTGGAACAGCGGGGCGGCGTTGCCGCCGGGGAGAGGCGGGAGGTGGTCGGAGGAGGACGGGGAGGAGAAGGCGGGGTCGGCTGCGGCGAGGTCGGCGGCGGCGAGATCGAGGACGTGGCGGAACTTGAGGGAGATGAGGAGGAGGTAGGCGGCCCCCGCCACGAGCACCAGGTGCGACGGCCGCCACCGCCGCGCCATTGCCTCGACCCTCCGCTCCCGAGCCCCCGCCGAGGACGAGGACCGCAATCTCAAGGGCGGGGCCGCCGGCGCGCGGTGGCGCGCGGAGGCCGGATCTCACGCGACGCGGCGCGGGATCGGAGGCGGGCGGGCGGCCGCGGGGAGGGAGAGGTCGGGGAGTGGTGTGGTGTGGTGGTGGGAATGGAGGGGAGGCGTCGTGCTCGTGACCTTGCGCCGGGTGGCCCTGGAGGGTGGAGCCGAGCGTGGAGGCGGAGGCGGAGGCGGAGGTGAGGTGGAGGCGTCGTGATTGGCTGGGTGGTCGGGTCCGGCTCGACACCTGACCTGGCCAAGTGTTCGGGCCTGCGCCGTCCGAATTAATATGCCACGTCGGATTCCAGGTGTACTGCCGAGCAGACTCGTCTAGGGTAGTGTTTCTTTCCGCGTTTGCGTTTGCTTATAACCTGGAAATTTGTTATTTTTGTACAAGACAAACGTTTTGATGTTTGGTAGCCAAATTTTGTAGGTCTTACTATTTCTTCTTAAAGCTCTCAAAACCATTTTTTCTATAATTTTTTGATCCTTCGGATGTCCTTATCGAGAAGTTACAAATTTTCAGCTTAAACGCAACCGCAACCGCCGAAAAAAACACTACCTAGGGTTGCTGCATGCACGCTTGGTTCAAACATCAAATTCCTAACCTGGTTGAGCATTCGAGATCTAGCTCACACATTGTTTGGAATGGCTTAGCTAAACTAAAAAACTGAATGCTTAGCTTTTTTAGTCTAGTATTTTTTTAATCATAAAGTCATCTCTAAAAGTTCTTAAAAGTAGCGTAATCGAAGCATGCTAACTTAGATAAACAGATTCAAAAATACCTTAAAATTCAGCTTATCGTTTAGTTCAGCCACTCCGTGCATGCCCTAAGTTGCTAGCATATTTGAATCTCCAACATAGAGAGATAAAAGTAAGGAAAGGTAGGTTGTTTGGACTCTCTTCTTCTAGCCTCCACTCCTATACTAGACAACTTTCCTGTTGCCCTTCTACAAGATTGCAATTCACCTATGGTTGCCCTCGTTGAGGCTCTTCCCCTACCCTTGATTGATCCCTCCCCGCCAGTGGACCATTGTCTAGGTACTCAACAACCACCAGCATCGCAATGTCCATCGGATTTAGGAGCATGGCGTCGCCCGGAAGCCACCGTCCTCAGAGGTCAGTCTCCTTTCTTATATTTTGGCCTCGACCGTGGGAGAGAGGTCGACATCAACGACAGCTGCCTTTATCACTACCACTCGACAGACCACAACCACCTTAAGACCCCTCCCCGTGTCACTAGGGGCTAGAACTTGAGCTCATGACTCGCTTAGCTTTTGGCTCGAGTCAACATAGCCTGGCTCGGGCTCGTTTAGAAACAAGCTTGTGCCAAGCCTATTTTCTAGCTTATGCACTTTAACGAGACCAAACTGAGCCAGAGGCTCTAGGCGTCGAACTCTCCCACCCCCTTCTCTACCCTCTTGTCCAGGCATCGCCTTCCTCCTCTATCCCAATCGGCACAGTGCCCTTCTTCTCACTCCTCCACCCTCCCGAGCGAGTGCTGTCGTCATCCTCCCTCGCAGCATGGTGCCATCGTCCTCCTTCCTCTTACACCCTCTTGGTCGGGGTGGTGTCCTCCTCCACCCTCTCGACCGAGCGTTGTCCTCCTCCCTCTTCCACCCTCCTGGCTGGGCACTTTCCTACTCCTCTCTCGACCCTCCCCGCATGGGCATTGCATCTTGCTTGGCTCCAAATCTAGCGTGTAAGGTGAGACGGTGAACTCTCCCAAGTCTTCTCTTCCTTGTATGGTTCTCTTTAGTGTCTCCCTCTAGATTTGGGCGCCAAGTGACATCTCCTTCACGGTGGAGGGAGACATGATACAGATTAGAGTCCTTCACGATCGAGGGTGACATGATGCAGATAGAGTGGAGTGGCACCGAGGTAACGAGCCTCGCGAGCCAGTCTGAGCCTTTACCGAGCCCTAGCGCCCAACGTCTAGCTCAGCCATTCAATCGAGCAGAGCGAAGCCAACTCGGTAGCCCGAGCCAAGCCAAGTCTAGCTTGCTCGAGCTTGGCTTGTTTTCGACCTCTAGGCATCACAAGTAGCCCTCGCACCGCGTGCAAGAATCTTCTCTCATATGGGGAAGAGCTAATCTGGCTCCCTGGACTAATAAGGCAAAGTTTTTCCTACTTTGGAGTTTGGACATCCAACGGGGAAAGCGAGTTTTTTTTTTTTTGAGCTCATAGCCTCATACTAAACGCTTAACATTGACCGGTGTAGGCAAGCATGGCTCGACTCAACAAGAAAACGACGGGTGTCTTCGATGCGGCGTGGGTACCACGTTAAAGTAGTTTCCAAATTAAGAAAAAAACGTTTCCCTAGAGAATTCCGACGGTGGAGCACAGCTGGCACTGGGAACCACGTTGCCACCACTCACCAGACACCTGCCGAATCTCTCGAGTCTCGACATGGCCCGTTTATTCGGCCGCCAGTATCACGACGCTGGGCGCCTAATTCTTGGGCCGGCCCAAACTACCCTAACCAACTCTAAATTACCAATCAACTATTTTTTAATGATCAGCGAATTAGCTAGTGTGTAAACGGGCTGGATAATATCCGTCAGAATCCAGATGCTTATCTAGTTTTATTGATTTAAAACTCATTTTCATATCCGAGCGCATACAGATACAGGTATGGACAATTATTCGGATTTTTAAATTGATACGTATACATATACGAGTTAAGGGGTGTTTGGCATATATTGGTATCCATAGAATATTATCCGTATCCGGTTATCTGTTATCCGGATATTATCCATATGCATGCAAGTTGGGTTCTGACTCACCCGCTTCATGCTCATCCGTATATTGGGCCTGTTGGGTGCTATCAGTGCATGCTACACATGTACACAATAAAAATATGGTAAACCCTATTTTTGTATTCGTATTTGATCTGTATCTTTTAGAATTCGTATTCGACACTATCCGTATTAGAATTCGGATATGGATACGAGAAGACCCTAGTCCATCCGTATCAGATCCGTTCTCACAGTAGAATTAGCCGCTGTTGATGGGGAACCACGCAGAGTCACACACCGTTGACAATACTCACGTTCCAAGATTGAAAATACCACTACGTAAGCAACGGGAAAAGTGCTCCTTTTATTATACAACTGGTATTTTTAGTTCTTATGTGATCTTTGGTGATGAAGTTATCTAATTATTTGTCAAAAGTGAATTTTCACCGTTTTGAACCGTGGCTCTGAAAAGTTGAAATTGATAATCAAAACCAGATTTGAGAATATTCCACTTGTGACTTTAAAATTTTCGAGAAAAGAAGATCAGAATATTAAAAAGATAAATCAAATAATTTAAGCAAATAATCTGTAAAGTACAGGAGTAGATATGAATGGTATAATCCTTATAACCCAAAAATGGTTTGGTTTAAATATTCTATCATAAGTACTATCCTCGTGATTTACGTAAAAAGAGCTTTGGAAAACCTCACTTTCTTCGATGTGTTATCATCCCTTTGTTTACAAGCTAAGTCTTCACAATGATACCCCGGGTTATCAATAACGCCTATAGAACGTAGCACAAAAACGTTTTAAGTGCCTAGCCACTAAAAACTCTACCTAGCTAAAAACGGCGTGCGCAAGCAAGTTACCTGTACAATTCTAGCTTCCCATTGTCTACATATACACTCCAACGTCACCTGAGTATAGAAGACTTGGATCATACGAGACGTTATTTTACGACGATTCACTACGGTTGTTTAATACATTGGGTACATCTGATACGGGAACTTTAGCTCAGAGTTCACAACAGGACAGGATTTTTTTCGAGACAGTACAACCCAGACGTACACAATTCACACTACACTCATGCACCCATGCACGTCCAGTGCACACGCAAGAACTATATCAGAGGCCCTAAGCCTCCTTACGCAGAAATGCGTAGTCCCACTGAACGCGCACGCGTGCACCCCAGGATTCAATCCTAGTTGTAGCGGTCCTAGGATTAAATCCCGGGAAAAGGGTGAGAACCGGGGGGTCAAACCCCCGACCGGCTACTCCCACAGCCGGGAGCAAACCAGCTGAGCTATGCTCGGTCCTCGACAACAGCACATGCTTGATAGGCCTAATTTTAGCTCAGCTCTTGAAATGAATAAGCCAAGCCAAACCTGTTTTTCAGCTCGCTGATTTGAACAACCAGAGCGCTTAGGCTCCACTCATTTACAAAACACTCACTATAAAAATATTTGCCACTAGAGAATACACATGTACTGTGTTGTCTCCCAGACTCACAGTCTCATGCTATCCTTTTTCTCCTCCCTAACGTCCACATTGTATCCTGTGATCATATCTTTCCCCGCCGGCCTACGCTCCGCCTCCCCCGGAGCTTCGACTTCCTTGCCTCCCTCGCTGGCTAGTGCTCCTCCTCCCCTCCTCCCCTGCTCGGATCTAGCGGTGGCAAGTGTAGGAGGCCGTGGGAGAAGGGGCGCAAGCACCTCTCCCTCCTCCATTCCTCCCAGTGTCCTACTTATTCCCCTTTATGGCAGTGATGGCTACAATGGGCTCTTACCTCCATGGTGAGCTTGGATTTGTGCGAGGTTGGGACCCCAACACCAGGGGCCCAGGAAAATGACAACACTCTCCTTCCTCTCCTCCATGTTGGAGCAATGGTCTCCTCCTTCCGCTACATGGCTGCAGCGAGCCCTCTTCTTCCATGGCAAGCTCGAGGCACACAAGACTAGGGGCGTAGGTGGCGACCTCCTTCCTCCCTCCACGGCGGTGGAGGTGGCTTCACTCCTCTTTAACATAAGGGAGCTCGTGAGCCTGGTTTTTAGCTCAAACATTCGATAGGCTCAGCTAAGCTTGGACCGAGTAGCACTGGCTCGCTTGAATTCGGCTCATTTTCCACCCGTAGGTGCAATCTACTTAGCTAAGCTTGAATGAGACATCTAGCCTGACCCTAGCTAGGCCAAGTGGATGCAAGTGATATTGTTTTGATTACTTGCATCTTTTACTTTATAGGCCAGTCTCGTTATGAAATTGTTTGATTGTTTATACGAGACTATGTGGATGAAAAATATGAGAAACAACTAAGATGCATTGAAGCCTAAGGGGTTGTTCTCTTCAACTTATTTATGTATCCACTTATCTCCAAATTGAAAAATCAAATGCTTTGACTTTTGATGTCTGGTTTTTCAATCTCAAAACCTCATCTTAGAGTTTTCCGAAATAAGTTAAACAAGCGCACTGGACTTTCCAAACTGTCTTAAAAAAGTTTTTGGAAATTCAGCTTATAAAAAAAAAAGAAGATAACTCAACAAGGTAAGCTGAATTGAACGGCCCGCGTGCACCGGATGCGTGGGATGCGACCAAATTCCATATGTTTATCCATCCGACGCTCCCGCCTCATCCCGCGGGCTAACCAAGCAATATGCATCCACCCAAACCCCTCTACAATCGATTACAAAGGAACCAAGCGCACGCTAGAATCGCCACCTGCATGGCCACATCCAAATTGCCTGATTGCCTCGTCTAATTCACGGATGGATGTTTGTGTTTGTACATCCAACTTCAATCCTGCAGCAATGTGAGGTCAGCGTTAAGAGTAACAGAACGACGAGGCACACACCACCCATGGCCGTGACCGTGAGGTAGCAAAGTAGGGGTAGACGAGTAGTAATAACACGTAAACGTTGAGTGTGAAAACACACGGACATGGATGTGAATGTCTCTGCACCTGTCACCCTGTGTCCCATGGATTTCAACGCCCTCCTACCATTAATTCATGGAAAAAATTTGGAGGTGTCTCTGCAATGCTGACTGCTGAGATCGAGTGCGCTAGTAGACCAGCTGCTGGCTAGAATCTTCTTGCCTTCAGACACAAGGCAAAAAAGCAGAGCAGGCAGCCACAGGAACAGAAGCATGCCTGCCTGCCAACACACCGACACCCCGAAAAACTTTTTGCGTCAAAAGGGTCTCAACGGTGCCATCCGCCGGTACCAGTACTTACTAATTAACACCTCTTGCTTGCAGTAGCGCCATCTCCTAAGATGATTGAGGGAGTTTTTTTCTTTTCTATTTTCTTTAATAATATTCTCCGTTGATAAATATAAGACGTATTTTGATTTGGTATAGGAATTAAGGTGGTGATGAGTTTAAGCAAGGAGTGAGAGAAAATGATTAATACACCCCTATTTAATTGTTCTGAAAGATGAGAGAGAATACTTTGTGTCAGGGATTGAATAACATTTACGGGCTAGGTGTGCCCCTAGCAGTTCAAAGTTTTGAAACGTGCATTTGGATGTTGTTTCCAAGGGGTCTACCCAATTGATCTACTTGATCGAGCGAAATGTCTGTCCGATTCGTTATTCCAGACCGGGAAGGGTTTCTACCCGGCTCTCGGGCAGAACACTTGCCCGAGTTACACTTAGAGGTTGGATGCTCGGTGAGGTGCCACATAGCCACGATCTCCACTTCCTTGGAGTCTTTACCCATGATCCAAACATGATGGTAACCGACGTGCGCAGTTAAAGGCCACATTTATTGTAAATAATGGCGATTAATTAAGGATATTAATAGCCTCGTACGTTAGCTTCCCTGGGACTTATATATACCCAACATTTTTGTAAACAGAGGAGAGAAACTCACATACTTAGAAATATATACAAGCAATACACATCCATTGGAGTAGGGTTATTATCTCATCTTTGAGAGACTTGAACTAGGAAAAACACCTTGTCTCGGTCGTTTATCATCCAGTGAAGCCGCAACATCTCAAAAACAACACCTTAGCAGAATGGATTTGTCTTGATCCCTCAATCAAGAAATAAGCTCGGCGAGAAAGCCATTTTCCAATCGTCGATAGCTGCTGCCGTCTGTGGGGATCCGACAAGTTCCTTTGTTGAGAAAATTCTTTGAGATGCCAGCGTAGCGATTCAGGTGGAGGGAGAAGAAGTTTTGCTCGAGAGATACACACTCGAGCTGGCACGTGTCGGGGCGACCACAATGATGATGCCTGGGGGAGCTCCATGGTGCACGCTTGAGGTGGCCCATGTTGAAGCGACCACCGAAGCGACACCTAGGGGAGTTCCATGAGCACGAGCTAGGAGATCCGAGTGAAAGGGAGGAGCAGGAAACTTAAAAGAAGACAAACAATCGGCGAAAGATTTCTGCTTAGAAATGTAAGGAGAACATTTTCACCCCATCTACAGTATTTATAGAAAACAACTAAAGCGGTGCGACTGGGAAACCAACCGACGCCTGCCAGCGAAGCGACGCCAATCAAGCCAGTTCTGTCTAACGGTTAGTAAAAATCAATTCAACTATTGGAAAAATGTAACATACCCATATTTCTAACATAAAATTTTTTTTCTGCAAAAGTCATATTTAAAACCCCTTTTAATTTTTCCTAATTTTTGATGAATTTCCAAATCCAATACCTATTATTTACTAAAAAGAAAACCAATCTTTTATTTTTCAAAAATATTCATTACATAAGTAGTCAATACTATTGAATAATTAAATTCCCCTCATTTTTCTAAGAATTTAGAAATTTATTTCATATTTTTCTGACTTTCCTACAATTTTCTACAAATTTCTAAACCCCTTTCCTTTTCTGAAAATTTCAAAATACGCTTTCCCTTTCCTTCTTCAACCCGGAGCCCCACTTGGGCCTAAGGCCCAAGGCCAAACCGACCCATTCCTTTCCGCCGGTACACTAAGTGGTCGTCTACGGCTGAGATCAAATCACATTTGATCTAACGGCTATGGACCATACCGCTTCGGTCTTTAAATCCCATCCATCCGACTTAATCCGACAGACCAGAGACGTCCACGTCTCCTCAGCCGACTCGAGCCCACGGACTCATCTTCTCCCGGCCCAGCGCCGCCGCGTCCGCCGCTGTTTTCGCCGGAAAACGACACAAACGCCGTTGGAACTCGCCGCTGCCCATGTTTTCGACCTCTCCAGACTCCTCTTGACTCCGCGAAGTTCATCCTCCACGTCGCCGACTTCATCCGGCCACCGCACGCAGCGAATTGCTCGCCGACACACCGCCAGCGCCGCCGCCGCCAACCGTGTGATTTCGTGGCCGCCAAGTTCTTCCCCGCCTATAAAAGGCCATCCCCGGACCCGGCTCAGCACAAGCCACCTCCTCCACACCTTCTCCTCTCCTAAAACCCTCCGGAGCTGCCCTCTCGCTGGAGCCCGAGGCCGTGCCATCGCTTGACCTCGCCGCCGGCCACCGTCAATCCCTCCCGACCCCAGCCAAGACTACCAGAAGGTAGCCCTCTACCTCCTCTAACTTTCCCAACCTTCGGCCGTCCCACTCCGGCCACCGCTCACCGCCGGTGAAGTTCCCCGATGAGCCTCCCTCTCTCTCTCTCACTGTGCAATTGGGCCCACCTATCAGGCCGCCCCCAAGCCAGGCTGGACCAAGCCCACTTCGGCCCAGCACTGTTCATTTCATTTCTTTTTCTTTTTCTTTATTCAGAGAAGGTTTCAAAATTTGTTTAAAATATCAAAATAACTCCAAAAATTCTGCCAAAATTTTTAAAAATATAAAATAATACAAAGAATTTATTTAAATTATTAAATTTGACATTTTTTATAATAAAACAATTAATAAAATTTCAAAACCCTTTTTCCTATAAGTTATTTAAAGTGGTAAAAAGAATAACTTTTGAAAAATTCCCTTTTTACCCTCAATTGGCTCTATCTCGGAACTCCAACATGAGAAATGTTATCGACCCCGATCTCTAGAGCTCAATTGATCTAATTTTTAAAATAAGCACAAAATTTAAATAACAAATTTTCTTGCTATTCAGAGGAATTTCCGAAACTCTGCCAAAATGTTTCTTAAATATTCCATTTTATAAAGAAAATGATTTTAAAACATAAAATCATAAAATTCATCATTTTCCTATCAATTTAAAAATCATATGCATATTTTATTTAAAATTATACCTTTTTGAATCTTTGTTATGTTTTTGTTCTTATAGAAAACGACCTAGGACTTCCTGAAACTTCTGAGTCGGATTTCTTGGAAGAATCTTTTGATCTTGAACCAACAACCGAAGAAGGCAGGTTTTCTTACCCTTGATGCATTTTGATATACCTAAATTTCTTTACTTACTATTTATTGCATATATTTTCTAGTTATTTATTTATACATTCCAAGTATAATTTTATCCAAGCCCCAATACCTTAAAAAGCCACCCAAAAATAATTAACCTCTGATAAAACCTAGTATAGGCAAAAATATTAAAATTTGATTATCTCATGATACGATGGAGAATTGGTCTGTACAAATAAGTTACTTTGGATAACTTATTTGTGGTGGAAAAGTTGTAGTCAGGAAGGTTGATTGTATTTATATAGAGTAATTCGGAAACAGTGTTTTGTTATTTGGGCCCGTCGGTACGAAGAAGTACCAGCTCAATAACACCAGGCAGAGAGTGTGAACTCCCTGGAAATCGTTACTCTATAAACTATAGAAGCAAATTTGAAAACAGTGTTTTGTCGTCTTGGGTTAGAGGATCAAGAGTTTGATTGACACTCAAGGGCACTAGATATTTGCTCGATCTGTGATATGACAATATCTAGATATCGTTTGCTTCTATAAAAACTTGGGCTTAATAAATAAGAATGACATAAAATTTTCTCCCATCCATGTAGTAGGCCACTATATGGGTAAAGCTGGATAGGTTCTGCAGAGCTAATAACCAATTCATTGATGGACCTTACTTCGGGTATATGAAGTTGTGTCAAATGGGTGATGCCTCTCTTATTTATCAAAATCCATGAATTTATTCTATGGAAAAATATTGTCTGAATTGTAAATGAATAAGGATGGAGAAAGTTAATATAATTTGTATTACTATGAAAAATTGTTTTAGAAATAAATAAGACTTTTAAAAATTTAAAATTTGCATAATCACCATAAAGTCTTAACTATTCCTTGAATATTGTTTACATATAATAATACTATTTATCAAGAAACCTGCTGGTATAATTTTTATACTTACCCATTATTTGGGAACTGTTTATTTAAAATGAACAAATCCTTCTTACGCTGCAGATATTGAATTTTCTCAAGAAGAAATGGATCTCTTCGGTCAAGAATATTAAGTTTTCCTGTACACTCAAACAAGATGTAAAATAGGAGAAATAAAACTGTAAATTACTTAGTTTTGGTATTGTAAAAACTCTAATGTAATAAAGTTATTATTGTATCAATTCTGAGGTTTTGCAACTTCAGGGTGATTAGTTTTCAATATAAAAGTATTGGAAATTGGTCGCCCACATAAAAACCGTTCTCGGGCATTTGTTGCCTGGACGTGATGTTGCGTTCCCGCAAAACGGGTAAGTCGAGCGCACCCGAGCATACCTTCTCAGATACGGCAACAGAACTGCGCTGCCAAAACCAATCCCTCCTTTGAGTTGGAAGGCCTAAGGGAAAGGGCCAACCAGGTAGTATTCCACTTGAACCTCAGGGGCTAGCCATCGGGGATTGAATAATGCCTATAGGCTAGGTGTGCCCCTAGCAGTTCAAAGTCTTGAAACGTGTCTTTGGATACTGTTCCCAAGGGGTCTGTCCGATCAATCTACTTAATGTTTGCCCGGTTCGTTCTTCCAGATCGAAAAGGGTCTCTGCCTGGCTCCTAGGTAGATCACTTGTCTGGGACCATCATGCCCGGGGCTGGCACCATAGTATAGCTCTAATCAAGGTGGTTACACTTGGAGCTTGGATGCTTGGTGGGCGCCACATGGCCATGATCCCAACTTCCTTGGAGCCGTTATCCACGATCCGAACATGATGGTAACCAACGTGCGAAGTTAAAGGCCAGGCTTATTGTAAATAATGTCAATTAATTAGGGAGGTTAATAGCCTAGTACGTTAGCTTTCCGAGGGCCATATATACCCAACATTTCTGTAAACGGAGGAGAGGAGCTCACATACTAAGAAATGCAAGCAATACACACCACTGGAGTAGAGTTATTATCTCATCTTTGAGAGACCCGAACCAAGATAAACACCTTGTCTCGCTTGTTTATCATCCCGTGAAGCCGCAACATCTAAAAGGCAACACCTTAGCAGAAAGGGGCTGTCTTGATCCCTCAATCAAGAAATAAGCTTGACGGGAAAGCCATTTCCCAATCGTCAACACTTTGTATGTGTGGTAACAAAGAAATGTAGATGGTTAAAGAGAATAAATAGGGGTATATTAGGAAACACCTCATTAAGATAGTATGTATGCCTTATATTTCTACACAAGATGATTCAAATTATATGACCTATATTTTCTAATAGAGGGAGTACATTATTAAAGAACAACTCATGGACATCATAAAGTTTTAGGGCATATGTAGCGGTTTATACGACCTTTGTCTATGACAAGCTCCATATCAATATATAAGCCCTCACCTTGAGGACCATCGAGTTTTCTGCACTAATCCCTGTATCTATAGGCTAGTATACCTAATTACATAGCTGGTTCATTTGCATATAAGCATTACAAATATGTCTCAGCTACTTCACTGAAATAGCACCTTACAGTGAATAGTTTACAATAGGGCCAATCAGGCCAAAAAACCTACTACATTACAAAAGAAGGTTCAGAGTTTAACGGCAATGTGGAAAGCTTAAAGATAACAAAAGATTATCTAGCGGCTATGCAATTTTGTAAACAATTAGAGGGCTGCCCTAGACTTCATCTTGATCATCGTAGTTTGGGTCCTCATCCTCATGGATCCTCGGGTTGATCTCTATCTAAAAGAGTGAGTAAGTGTGAGGGTAAGTGCACAATCAAACCATATTTGTGAGTTAACACCCTCATAATACAAGTAATGATATAGGCTCCAAAAGAATGTTAAAGGTACATTTATTTGCATAAAGCTAGTTAAAAATACTAATAATACAAACCTATGACTTAGCCACTTTAGAAACCTCGTTAAATAGTCATTTATTTGTTGAATGAGTTGTGGTTCCCATTATATCGTTCTACCCAGACCTTTCCAACCTCTATACCTAACCTGGGTACTACCAAACCTACCCAAACTTAGTTGCTTCCATCGTTCCAGTCTTCCTCCTTTCTTCCGCCATCATATTCCAGGATTTAGGCATTCCCGTTGTGAATCACCACTCTAATGGATTGTCGTTCCAGCAAGCACATGACCTAGATCACCCTCAGTACGGTGACGGTGCCCTTCTGCCTTCGCCTCGGGTTGGAGGTTGTTCCAGGATCTCCTCGGAGCATGCAACTAGTCTCCATACCCATACTACCGCGCGATGGCTACGTGTTGTGTCGAACTGCATCCAACACTGATCAAATTCAAGGGACCACTTCTGGTCCCGTTTCTCATGGCTTGAGAGCCGGAGATCCTGTACTCCGCTCTCTACCTGACTCTTATTCAGGTCTCGACCTCTAATTCTCAATCCCACTTTCAGACATACACCTCATTTTACCTAGTCCTCCACAGACCCATAGATACAATCTCAGAATCTTAACCCCCTTAATTGCATCATAGCCCAAACCAGACAACATCCCATAATACCCAATTACAGATCTCTATTCCATACCATCTTAGGCATGTACCAATTTATATTAAGATGTGAGCAGATGTAGTGGTAAACTATTGCCCACCATTATAGGGCAATTACATCGTGAAAATCATATATTAGACCTAAGCATGTATAAGCAAGTTTTACTCAAGAACTATGAATCTAAATCATCTAGCAATTATCCTAGGGTTCTAAGTGACATGATAATCAAGGCAATCAGGTATGGTAATCAAGCATTGCAAGGAAAAGGGCATGTGTACAACATGATTAAGGAATGAGCATAGCTACTTTGGCAGTTCAAGTAATTGCAATATAATAGAGCATGCAATTTCTTAGTTGAATCAAAATAAGCTATGTAAAATTGGGTAATGTATGAACTATGGATGTTAACTCGCCTCGTCTTAGGGAACGATACTCTTCCTCGGCATCTTCAAATCTACTTTCAGGTTCCTCAACGTCTAGTAGTGAAAATTAAGACAATGTATAAACATATGTAGAAAGGGATAATGCACGTATGCTCGACTTATTTACGATTAATTGCTCCTAGCATACCATCTCTTAATTTAAAGTTACGAGATTTTCTATGTGTCATCGTATGCCATGCATGAATATGCCCTTAGTTACCCTAAATAAAGATACCCATGCTCGAAAATAATTTTTGGAATAAATTAAAGGGCTAATAGTTATTAATTCTATATAGCCCTTGTGGGTTTTCTTTAATTGGTGTAATTTATACAAGGTTAAAACTTGACTTAATATTTTTCTTCGGTTGTTCCTAAGTTGGAATAATTTCTAGGAAATTTTGGGAATTTACAGAGTTCCCTACATATTTTTAATAAAGCTAATTTGATTTCTACCAAAAATTTTGCTAAGGAAAATGGTCTAAATAACTTATATCATTTTTCTAGAGCACAAGATTTAATTTAATCTGAACTATTATATTTTTCCTAAGTTTAGTACTACATCTAGTATTTTCTAGAATTTTTCTACAATTGTAGGATAGCTAATACTATTTTTAATAATTCACTTTCTATTTTGAATTTACTGAAAATAATTTTTTTTCAAAAATCCAATAAACAGTACTGAGCCCGACCTGCTACTATTTATATCGGCCTACTACTGCGTGGCCCAGCAGCGTGCACGGCCTGCAGTCCGGCCTGTCCGCGGCTGCTCTAACAGACGGGCTCGGGACCTACTGGGTAGTGGGCGCAAGCGACCAACAAGTGGGCCTCGAGGCCCACATGTCAGGGTGCTTCCACGCTAGATACGAAAATACACCACTAACTCTGGAAGGTGTATTTCGAAGGAATACGCTTCCACTTAATCCAACATATGGGACCAGGGCCCATATGCCAGTGACTTAAGATTAATTAGCGGGTGAGATTTAAAAGCGTTGGGGGCCCCACGAGTGAGTGGCTCATTAACATCGCTGACATCGGAGTGACGTCAGTGAGGCATCGGCTTCGCCCGGCACTCCGGCCGAGCTCCGGCCTGGAACTGGCGACGCTGTAGTCCACTATTAAGTTGCCACTTGGTCGGAATGAGACCAGCGAGCGACGGTCTAGGACGTGATGGCCGGAGCATCGCCAGCGACGAGCTAAAACAACGGCGCCATGGGTGCGGGCAGCGGTACGCTACAGTACCATAGTACTACGGCGAACGGGGAGGGCAGCAGCTAGTTCGCCGAGGACAGAGAATCTTGGGGCTACCAGAAGGCCAACTAAGGTGGTGCCGAGCTCGGGGAAGGCCGGACGCAAACTGTCACCATGGATGTGGCAGTGGCCAAAATAGGGGTTGTGCCGCCCGGGAGCCTTGACGAACCCTAAGCAAAGTTGATGGCAAGGTTAGGAGAGGTGGACCTAGGAGAGGCTACGGGCGAGAGGAAACAGCCGGCGGCTTACCAAGGCACAAGTGAGGCAAGGGCGAAATAGGGCCAGGGTTGTGGCTATAAGAGGGAGGAGAGGTTCATTGAGGGAGAACGGTGTACCGTAGGCGTTGGGCTTGAGTACGCGGGACCGCGAGGAGCTACGCGAGTAAGTGATCTGTGGCTGGCTGGCAAGGTCTTGCATGATCACGACCTGAGCCTAAAGCGGCGGGGTGGTAGCGAGGTGATGGGGCGACAGGCTCGGCGTTCTTGCACGCACGAAAGCAAAGACGAGAGACAGTGCTGTGGTGGCAGACGCAGACGCACTGGCATGCATATCTTTGGCGTGACAAAGGAGGGGAGGGAGAGAGATGAGGTAGGTCGATCTGGGCCCATGATGGGCTCAGCATAGTGGGCCAAATCCAAAAACCTAAAATTCGATTTTGAAACGAATTTGATTGAATTGCGGTTTGAATTTGAATTTTCAAACGATGAATTGTAAATACTTTGAGTTTGTTTCAAGTTTGAGAATTTTTCAAAATTAAACCTGTAAATTGATTGGCTCTGTGCATGTCTATATATAGACATCACATTTGATACAATCTTTTTTATTTCTTATGACATACTCCCTCCGTCCCTAAAATATGTCGTTCTGGAAAATTTTGAGTAGATTAAGGAGAGTATATATAGGTAGGAATCTAGAGTACTTTATAGTGTTGGGAGGAGAATATATATGTACTTTATAGTGGTGAGAGGGGAATCTATAGGTACTTTATAGGGGTGAGAGGAGAATCTAGCAATTATTGCCCTAAAGTGACATGTTTTTAGGAACAAATTTTGAATCGTAGAATGACATGTTTTTAGAGACGGAGGGAGCAGTTGATAAGATGTCCACGATATAAGGGACAACTTAATTCTTTCTTCCTTACTTTATATTCCGAAAATATTTATATACAGCCGATATGAACTACTAGTACTACTCCTAATATACATGCTCTTCCACTCGGAGACGCGGTGCAGGCCAGCCGAGGAGCAGCTAGACTTGTAGCCAAGGCAGTAGCTGCTGGGAAACAGTGTTGATCATAGCAACCTGGGTCAGTGAGCCCACTGATGGATTGGCCACCACCATTAGCATTACCATACCCCAGCCTTCCCTTTCTTGCTCCTCTTTTCTAGGCCTGGCTGTTGATGGATGGGAGAGAGAATCAGAGGATGCAAACAAAGTGGATTGGGTCTGCTGGCGCCGGGCCCACATCCTGACCTCCCTCCCTCCTTCCCTCTCCTCCTCCTCCTTCCATTCTTCTTCCATTCCATTCCCTGCCCTGTCCTCTTCCCTTCTCTCTCCATAGAAAACCGTGAAGGCAGCAGCCCACCACAGCCACAGGAGAATGTTCTTGGATGCTCCTGCCCTGCAGCTGCAAGAACATTCCTAGTACCAATCCCCCACCCTGTCCTCCCCTCCTTCCATCCATGTCTCCTTCCTAAACCATCACTACTTCACCCAATAAGCCCTCCCCTGTTTCGCTTTCCCCTTGGCCTTCTCTTCCTCCCTTCTCCTTCCTCCACAGCATCACTCGTTTGGTGGGGGAGAGGGGGTTTAGGGGCGTCGGTTTCCTTGGAGTCCGTGAAGTTGGGATCTTGGTGGGCGGATTGGCGAGAGGTTCCAGCGGAAGGGGTTCTTGCGGTGGTTTAGGCCGGGTTTGAAGCGGAGTTTTTGCTTCCAAAGGTCTCTCCTTTTTTTGGCGTGTGCGCGCGTGGGGGGATTTTGGGAGTTCGGAGTGGCTTTTGGATCGGAGTCTCTTCTTGCCTGTAGATGTGCAACTTCGTGTGGCTCTTCCGCGTAATCTGGATGATCGTCAGCGTCGCCTTCTGATGTTCTCCGAGGATTCTTGGGCTGGATTGAGGGGTTTTGAGTGGGGAAAGTGGTGTCTCTGTTAGTTTCTCGAGGGTTTGGTTCTTGGGCCTGTAGAAAGCTGGAATCTTTCTGCCTTTGAACTCAAGAAACCTCCTGCCCTCATTGATGTAGTGTGGTATCCACTGTCCTTGGCCTCGTTGCGAGGAGCTCTAACATGGCCTGCCTGAAGCTGGGATCGAGAGCGGATGTCTTCAGGAAACAGGGCCAAGACTGGTATGCACATCTTCTTGCTTCAATTTCTTTTTTTTTATCAGAGTAACAATGGCAGTTCGACCGTCAAAATTTTGCTTCACCTTCCAATTTTTTTTTGCTGTATGTTCAATAGCTCTATTTGTTCTTATAAAATAATGCCTTATCAGTCCCAAGAGTGTTTGTTTGTCTATGTGCTCCTGGGCATAGTGAAAAGGTGCCATATATACTAGAAGCTGCCATACATCCCTGGCCATGGCCAAACCTCTTGCTGTTGGATTCATCTGGCGTTCTGATTATAATATGCTAACCAACTTCTGCTGGATGGAGGGCTTTAATCAAAACATGGAGGCCAGCTATAAACAATACAACCATTTTTTGTTTTTTAGCAGCCACAACTTTCTGAAAGGTTGCGTTATCAATTATCGAAAGACAGCCTGTTAATATGAATATTGCTAGGATTATCATTTAGATGCACTCTATGCTCTCATCGTATTAGAGGAATTCAATCTATTTGGGGGGGGGGGTGGAAACCGGAACTGGAAACCTACCTTTTTATGCTATTGCTTTGGAAGTTATTGAGGTGAAGGCATTGGTGAGTAAAAAGAATGTCCACAGTGCAGAATGCCTGTCCTAGATTAGTATTTATTCATATCATGATTTCACCTTATGAGGAATATTGTTTCCCTTGACTTTCAAGTCTCAGTCTTATGTTCGTTACTTGCTAGCACATGGTGAGCACTAAATGGACTAGATTGATTACTCCACATTCTGCACATCATCACAATCATGGTGACCAGTACTCTGTATCTCAGATATTGGTCCTGCAGTAGGTAAATACTTTACTGCAAGCCTGCAACATGAGATACTTCCTTGTGATAAGTTAGAGCTAACCCACTATGTAGGGCCTTTTGCTGCTTGTTAAATCGCCCCAAATTATTCAATCACAAGCTAGTCCAAAGTCCAATTTTTTTTAGGACCATCTTTAATTAGGCAAACCACCTGCTCAAGTGGTAATTTATATTACAAGAGAAGATACATGAAATATTACAAAGGAGAAAAGTAAAATACGGCTACCAGTATTTCTATCTTCGAAGGTCAATATACATCTGAACTCTTGTTTTTTGGGTGGGACATCTGAGCTCTTATTGGCAACTGAGATTTCCATATTATCAGGTTGTCCTGGAAAATCTGTTTCAGAACTAAAATACTCACAGGCTGTGGCCATTGCTTGAAAACTCTTCTTCTTTTTATCTTTCTAAATTGTCCTCAATGTTTCTGAATTACAGTTGAGTAGTTGACTAACCGTCTTTTAAGTTATTTATATGTGCAAAAACGTAAATTTAAGTTATTTATATGTGCAAAAACGTAAATTTTGATATACTCACGCGTGCTCTTTTGTTGTCTCTGACCATGGTATCAATTCAGCCATTTTTCCTTCAAGTTGCTAACCTGGATCTAAAAAAAGTCAGATAATGCTGATGTGCTGCATCAGTAATCAGCTAGATTGTGTCCTGTATTTTAGTTGGGCTTCCTACCTAACCCTGAACTAAGCCAAATTATAGCAATGACTTTTGGAGCTTGATCAATTGTGAGACAAGCTTGAGCTCAAGTTCAACTTTAGATGAGATGACCTAAGCTAAGTTCAGATCACTCAAGCTCAGCCACACAGGATGCATACAATATTCACTATAGCTTTTCTATTGGATAAATGATGATGTGGTGTTTCAGTTGCAAACTTGCAATCATAGAGAATTAAACAAAGATAAAAAATTGCAACTATGTGTTTATTCCTATGAATTACTATCATATAGAAAAAAAAAAGTGAGGATGAAAGCTCTTTGTATAGCAAGGATGAAAGCCCTTTTTCTTAGTTCTGTGGCATGAAGTCTATTATTTGAGGTTTTGCTAATATTTTTCTACTTATTTTTGTTTATATCTGTTTCTTGAAACTGCTTGAATATAACCTATCAAAAAAAGTTCTTTAAGTACATGATTTGGCTATAAACTAAGTTATTCATACAGAAAATTAATTACTGATAATAACTGCGCAAATCCTGTAGGTATTGCACAACCGGACTTCCTAGTGATATAACTGTGATAGTCGGGGAGCAATCTTTCCACCTTCACAAGGTATGTTTTTTAACCTGAATAGTTCATTATGTCCATTTGCAATGGAAGTAAGAATGTTAGAGCATGAACATTCAAGCATTCCTGTATTAATGCCTTTTATGTTAGCATAATTTTAACTGATGTTTTCTTTTCTGGAGAGTTGGCTACTACTGGTACCAAGATGTAGATACTGTGATACAGAGTGGTAATAAATTTCTAAATTTCTGCGAATGCCCTAAAGTTACTTTGTAATAAGCATTTCATTTGCCTATTTTGCAGTTTCCTTTATTATCAAAGAGTGGCCTTTTGGAGCGGTGTATCAGAGAGAAAATTGAGAAGGGAGAGGATAGTTGTGTCATTGATCTATCTGATATTCCTGGGGGACCTAAGGCTTTTGAACTAGCTGCTAAGTTCTGCTATGGTGTTAAGTTTGAAATGACTGCCTCCAATGTTGCGCACCTTCGCTGCGCTGCTGATTATCTTGAGATGACTGAAGATATTGCTGAGGGGAATTTGATTGCACAGACAGAGAACTTCTTTACCCAAACAGTCCTCAAGAACTGGAAAGACTCAATCAAGGCCCTTCTTACTTGTGATGTTGTCCTTGATCTTGCTGAAAAATTACAAGTTGTAAAGAGGTGCATCGACTCTATTGCTACTAAATCATGTACTGATCCCGATTTATTTGGCTGGCCAGTCGCCCAGTATGGTGGCCCCATGCAGAGTCCTGGAGGGAGCTTCTTGTGGAATGGTATTAGCACTGGAGCAAGGCCGAGAAATAGCAGCTCAGACTGGTGGTATGATGATGTTTCATGCTTAAGCCTTCCATTATACAAAAAGGTCATCTCAGCCATGGAATACCGAGGCATCAATCAGGACATTATCGTTGGATCCCTAAACTATTACGCCAAAAAACGTTTACCTGGTCTGAATCGGCGGAAAAGCATCAGCGATGTCAGCAGCTGCTTTTCAATGACGACTTTATCATCCATCCCTTCTGAAGAGGAACAAAAGTATCTTCTTGAGGAGATTGATAGACTGTTGCCTTTCCAAAGGGGTGGCACATCTTGCAAGCTATTGTTTGGTCTTCTGCGTACAGCAATTATCCTAAAAGCCAGCCCTTCCTGTGTGTCTAACTTGGAGAGACGGATAAGTATGCAGCTTGATAAGGCTACTCTGGAAGATCTACTGATACCAAACATATCTGAGTCTGTTGAAACACTCTATGATGTGGACTCTGTCCATAGGATTCTTGACCATTTCTTGGCAATGGATCAAGAAACTGGTGGGGCTTCACCTGGCCTTGGTGAAGATGGGCAAATGTTAGCTTCCCCATCTCTGATGCCGATAGCTATGGTTGCTAAGTTGATCGATGGCTACCTAGCTGAAGTTGCACCAGATGTCAACCTAAAGCTGCGAAAGTTTCGGTCTTTGGCTGCTGCTATACCAGATTATGCTCGGCCAATAGATGATGGACTTTATCGTGCCATTGACATCTATCTCAAGGTAACACTTGGTATTTCTGATCACTTTCTATGAACAGAAGAGGCCAATACCGCCCTTATATGTGAAATTTTCATGCGATCGAGAAGTCGAAGCATGTCAAACATTGTTTTCATTGTTTTTTTTAAATCATCTTGCTCAAATTAATTGTATATGTTCAGAAACATGTTACTTAGGTTGCACTATAAGATGACACCACTTAAAAATTGTATATGTTCAGAAACATATTAAAGAACTCCACGGAACAATCCTGATATTCTGATATTGTCTTCCAAGCTGTCTAGTTAACTGTCTGTAGCTAGCAATGTTTGATGTGGCGCCTTCTTTTAACAAATTAATCTTATTAATGTTTCATCTCCTATATTTGGCTTTGTTTTCATCATAGGCACATCCCCATCTGTCGGAACCGGACAAGGAAGAACTTTGCCGGGTGATGGACTGCCAGAAGCTTTCCCTGGAGGCCTGCACCCATGCAGCGCAGAACGAGCGTCTCCCGCTCCGGGTCATAGTGCAGGTCCTCTTCTTCGAACAGCTCCAGCTGCGGAGCTCCATCGCCGAATGCCTCATGGTCTCTGAGAACCTCGAAGGCGGCTCGAGGCAGCTCGTCCCGCTTATCTCCGGCGAGCAACACCGTGCTGGGTGGCCTCTGGCCTCCAGGGAGAACCAGGCTCTACGGGAGGGCATGGACAGCATGAAGCAGCGGGTGTCCGAGCTGGAGAAGGAGTGCTCCACCATGAGGGATGAGATCGAGAGGCTGGGCCGCAGCAGGAGCACTGGCAAGAGCAAGTTCGCCGTCCGCGGCGTGAAGCCGCAGATTTGCAGCACCAAGGAGGCTGCTCCGGCGACGACGACGACGGTGAGCGACGACGAGCTGGCAGCCGTGGTCAAGGCTGACGCTACACCCCGGCTGAAGATCAGCAGGCACAAGAAGATGTCCATAGATGCATGACATGACACGACTCCAATTATGCAGCGTTTCTTTCTCTCTGATCATCACATATCAACTTGAGTATATGTGTTTGTGTCTGAACTGAACTGGATAGAGCTACTTGTTTTTTGACATTTGGTGAGTAAAAATGGATAGCATTGTTAGCATATATTTTTTGATACGTTTCATTCGATAGTTTCGTTTGTTCCATGCAGCCCTACCTGTGAATCGCACATTTCCTAAGGAATGACCTCGAATCTGTCAGTGTTCTGAGAGGGACCACCTGTCAGTTCTGATTCAGAGATGGCCGTGAAAATAAAATGGAAACGTCCCTGCTTAGAGCATGTACAATGGTCCACGTCAGCTATCTATAAGCAGTCTCTAAAGGTTGCCATATAGGACATGTGATGATGTGGAGGTGAGAGACTATGCATAGATATTTGAGCCGTCTCCAATGCAAGAGTCGACTCTACACGAGAATTAAGAAACTTTGTATATGATAAAACTGCCTATAAAAGAGTGCAACTATCTCTACCATTGTATATATTATCTCTAGCACTGTCTCTAGGTGACATGGCAATAGTTAGAGACAGCTGTCGTTTCAACCATTGTACATGCTCTTAGGGCACTCTCAAAGCATTTCTTAATGGTTAATTGCATATATGTCATTATTAAGTTTCAATTTCTCAAAAATATTATTATAAAACGTGAAATTATTGCCATGCCATTATTAATTACGATTCATCTCAAACGTAACATTACGAGGCCATCTCAACTTGTTTTGACCAAAATGCCCTCCTCTTTTTCTTCCTCCTTTCCTCTCTCTTCTTTTGTCTCCTCTCCTCATACTCTACCGCCCTTGCTTGCCGTAAATTTGCCGCTATCTTGTAGTCATGGATCGCCCAGCCATTGTCTTGGCTAGCTTGAGGTGTGGTCGCCTGAGCCGTCGGGGCATCCTGGCTAGTCGCACCACGACCTAGTGGCAAGGCGGGCAGCGGCGGCAAGGCTGGAGCTCGGTTGCGAGCTTAGGCCTAGGGCTGTGCACGGTTTTCCCGAACTAAAAAAACCGTGCCAAAAAAACCGAACCGAACCGGTCAAACCGGTTTGACCGGTATTTGGTATACGGTATGGTATGGAAAAATTGAGCCATTTGGTATTCGGTATTTTTGGTATATACCGCATGTAAACCATGATATACCAAATAAACCGAATTAGTTTCCGGACTCAACTTATTAAATAAATTTACTTGAAGAGTAGTTATGTAAACCATATTGTCGGCGGTTGAGAGTACAGGACCCCTAGACGCCGAGCTTACTTGTTAAGTGTAAGGATCAACCGACCTCTTTCCTACGGCTTCAGGGGCTTTCAAGAAGGCGAACTCGATCAAGCAACCATCAACGGGAGGCTCAAATGATTTAGGCTGGTTCGGGCCCCTCGTGTGGAGGTAATAACCCTACGTCCAGTGGTGTCTGTAGGAGATATGAGAAAGATTACAGGGAATCCCCGACCTGGCGGACCAGGGGGAGATGAGTTTTCTATAGTGGGAGGATGAGCTTCGGCTCGAGGTGGTGCTAGCCGGAGCTCCTACGGTCTCTCTCTGTTTCCTAGCAGCTAACCTTTACATGTGCAGCAACATGGCCTATTTATACATGGGCGTAATCATCATTCTAGTGGAGATGACGCCTATTGTCCAATGGTATGGAGAAGACGCCTATTGTCCGTGGTCCAAGCTTGTCTTTGCTTTGCGTCATCGTCATCATTCTTGTTTACTGTGAAAGCGGCATAGGAACAGGCGACAGGCGCGGGTTGGTGGCGATCCCTGCGACTGATCAGCGTGATCCTGAGACGGCGTCGAGCATTTAATGCGGCGATGGAGAGGCCTATGCTGGCGGGGAAGGAGCGACCGGGCTCTGGTCGAACAAGACCAGTAGTGCAGAGCCCGAGCAAGGACCTCCTTGCTCGAAGCAACATTTTTTTTGCGGTGTGTGATAATCCGAACGTCCCTCCAGGTCCCCGTCACATATACTCATGTAAGAAATATAATCTCTTTAAGCCTCTATTCAATCCAATATAAGAAAAATTAGAATGTTTCTAGATATTTGGCAATGTTTCTTGAAAAATGATATTACTATGTGCCATAATATTGGTAAATATATATTTCATATTGTAGGGTCACTTCAATTTGGTAAATGTTGTATTTACCGATACCATACCGAAATATTATGGTATATACCGATACCGAACCGAGGTTTAGTTTGGTATATTTGGTATCTCATTTCAATTACCGTATTAGAGAAAAAACCGTATTTACCGAATATACCGTATGCACACCCCTACTTAGGCCACGGCCAAAGGTAGGAGAGAAGGCGGTGATGAGGGCTCCGGGAGCTCGGCGGTGGTGCTTGGAGAGGGAGACAGCGACGACTGGGCTGGAGCTCGACAGCGGCAGCGTTGGAGCTCGGTGGCGAGCTTGGGCCACGACCGCTGTGCACTGGTCACACCGCCGCCATGCTTGTTGGAGAAGGATGTGGGGGAAGGAGGAAGGGGAAGGTGAAGGCTGCGGCAGTGTGGAGGGAGAAGAGAGAGATGGTGGAGGAGAGGAAGAAGAGAGAGGGAAGGAGGAAGAAGGTAAGGGCATTTTGGTCAAAACAGGTTCGGAAGACCTCGTAATGGCATGTTTGAAATAAATCACACTTAATAATAGCATGACAATAATTTCACATTTTGTAATGACATTTCTGAGAAATCAAAACTTAATAATGGCATGTACGCAATTAACCCTTTCTTAAACTGGCACTTATAATGAAACTTTGAGGTAGAGGGTATTTAATAAGGAGGGAGAGAGCATTGCTGTTTCTTATTCTCTCCGGTTCTAGAAAACATGATGTTTGAGATACGTGTTAGTCAAAGTTTTAAAACTTTATCTATGAAATTTTTTAAACTATTTAGATTGGATATATAAAAATCATACATATAGATTTGTCTCGAAAAGAACTTCTATAATTTCTAGAATATCATAGTTATAGTAGGTGTTATATATAAATTACAATAATAATAAGTGGTCAAAGTTGTATATCAGAGACTGTGCTAATGTCCAAAACGTTAAGTTTTTGTGAACTAAATCAAGTGTATAAGAAAGAGTCTCTAAGATTTAAAGAGGGCTAAGAAGCCAGTAAAAATCCCATTGGAATTAGTTCCTAGAAATGATGCGAAAAATCATATTGGAATTAATTGCCAGAAACAATGTGTTTCTATACGAAGAAATGACTAGAAGAACAAATGCATTCTGAGTCTCAAAGAACCAGAAAGGAAGCAGTGACGTAAGCCTGGTTCTGAATGTAAATTTATTTTATTTTTAAATTATTTTTATTCATTTTTCTAAATGTACGTTGGACCAGTAATTTTTCAAATTTAGGCGCCCGTTGCCCGTGGGTCGAGTGATCGCCCACTGCCCGAGCAACCGGTGCACTATCCATTAGGCCCCGTCATCTCTGTTAGTGTGTGTGCCAGGATCGCCCTACCATGGGACCATCAGTACCATCCCCACCAGCACACACCACTAATCTTAGCACTTCATCCTTTTTTTTTTTTATCATTTTCATATCTATTTCATTTGATGTCCAAATTGTATGAAACAAATTTTATAATTCATCTAAAATTCTAAGGAACCCATTTTAAAACTTTTAAATTTTATTATATTTTTTTAATTATTTTTCTTTTTGGTAAGTAAAATTTATACGTACCAAATATAGTCGCCTGGGCAGCGGGCGATCGCTCGGCCCATGGGTGACTATATTTGAAAAATTACCGGTTCAACGTACATTTTTTTTAAAAAATAAATAAAAAATAATTTAAAAATGAAATAAATTCCACATTATCACCGAGTGGACTGAATGACCTGGAACAAATGGCCCACGACCAATCTGCCTCATCAGGCCCGCGGCCCACCAGCCCAGCTAAACACCCACCCACTCCTCATGTCACCAATCCCGCCAGCCACCACGCAGGCCGCCCGCCGCCATTGTCTCCTCCATTCTCTTCATCCCCACGCCCGATCAAGAAGACACGAGCTCCACCGAAGCCCGACGCCGTCATTGAGATACTCCTCGCCGTGAGCCCAAACTAGATCGCCGGAGCGGATTTTATTTTTTATATTTATTTTTTTCCGAAATAAATAAATGGTATTCAATTTTAAAAATAAATAAATAGACTCCGTCGCCACTGGTTGGGCGAGAAGTTGAATCGCCCGTCGGTCGGGCGAGATTTAAAATCCGCCGACAAATGAGCGGCTTTGCTTTGCTCATTTCGACCATGCATGGCGGTGAAATAAATCTGCTTGACGGGAGGCGATCTAAATAAACCGCGCATTGAGCAGGCGAGTTTTGAGACAAAAAATCCGCCCCAATGAGGCGATATTTAAAATCTAACGTCGAAATTTGGGCCTTTTAAGGCGAGTTCTTATTGTTGCCATTTGAAGGCAAAGAGAGGCTAAGGCGAGAGAAGAAAAGCATAAGGTTAGAAAACCTTGTTTTCAGCGAATATCCTTTGCCCAACGGTGGAGAATATCTTTACCTTGTCATTCCTCTTGAAAGATGGCGAGGCGGGAATCAATATGAATAGCGGCGGTCATCGCATTATCGTAAGTACTTTACTTTATTACTCTTTTATTCTTGATATAATGTATGTTCAATTATTCACTGTAATATGTCCGATGTTATTCTGTTTTACTGGAACAAGGTTTATTCTAAATTGACAACTAGCAGAATAACATCGGATATATCACAGTGAATAATTGAACATACATTATATCAGTAACAAAAGAGTAATAAAGTAAAGTGCTTACAGACAATTTGATGACCGTTGTCATTCATATTGATTCCCGCTCTGCCATCTTTCACGAGGAATGACAAGGCAAAGATATTCTCCACCGTTTGGGCAAAGGACATTCTGTTGAAAACAAGGTTTTCTAACCTTGCGTTTTCTCTCTCTCTCCTGGCCCCGCCTCTGCATTTAAATTTCGCCTGATTGATCAAGTGATTTCAAATATCGCCTGTTGGCGGCGGATTTTGGGCCTCCAAAACTCGCCTGCTCATGGGCGGTTTATTTAGATCACCTCCCGTCGGGTCAGATTTGGCTCACCGCCCATGCGGCCAGTGAGCAAAGCCCGCCCATTTGTCAAGCGGATTTTAAAATCTCGCTCGAATCGACGCAAGTGATTCGAACTTCTCGCCAACAGTGGCGATGGAGTCTATTTATTTATTTTTTTAAAATTGAATACCATTTATTTATTTCCGAAAAAATTAAATATAAAAAAAATAAAATTCCCGGAAGCAGCCCATGTTAGTTGGGCGTGAAAGCCCAGTAGGGCCATCTCTCCCTAAGTACCCACTGGCCCACTCGTCAGCGGCACGCGCGCACCATATAAATACCCGGCCCTCGCAGGCAGAGAACCCTAGGTTAAAGCGACGACGCCGCCGCCGTCCGCCTTGCTCGCTCTGTCGCTGAGCTTGGCCCTCGTCCTCGTCCTCCCCCTCCAACGCAGATCCGATCCGCTGCTCGTAGCTAGCTAGGGTTGGTGTTTCTGTTCCGCCTTCTGCTGCTGTTCGTTGCTAGCTCGTCCCCCCGCTGCTGCAATGGCTATCAAGAGGACCAAGGCCGAGAAGAAGCTGGCGTACGACAAGAAGCTCTGCCAGCTACTGGACGAGTACACCAAGGTGCTCATCGCCGTCGCCGACAACGTCGGCTCCAACCAGCTCCAGGAGATCCGCAAGGGCCTACGCGGGGACTCCATCGTGCTCATGGGCAAGAACACCCTCATCCGCCGCTGCATCAAGGTGCACGCCGACAAGACGGGCAACAACGACTACCTCGAGCTCATGCCCCTCCTCGTCGTAAGCCGCACCGGGATCCCCTCTCTTTACGTCCTTAGCGGTTCCGATTCGTGCGCTGAAAAAATGAGTTTTTTGCTGTTGATTGCAGGGAAACGTTGGTCTCATCTTCACCAAGGGCGATCTCAAGGAGGTCCGCGAGGAGGTCGCCAAGTACAAGGTATGTCATCATGCTAGTACTTGTTCTATTGTTGTTTTGTCTGTCGTCTCTGCATCATCATGCAGGATACTCATGTGTTGCATGAATGTACTGCTTCTTTAGGTTAAGTTTGCGAGTTGTACTTGCTCGATGTATTACTTCAAATTTTATGGAAGGGCCATTGGGTTGCAAATTAGTTATGAGTTAGGATTTTTTGGTGAATTAAAAGCTGTGTTTGTGTTGATGCAAGTTAGATTTTTTGGCAGTTCTGTAGTACATGTTAAAAATGTAGGCCTGAAGGGAAAATTTAGTGTCGCATGAATATAATGCTTCTGTGTGGGGAATTTCACACATGTATATTTGTGAAGTAGTTTTGTGATGTTGCAATATTGTTCTGGAGCATCCTGTTAATAGGATTATTTAGTGGGAGAACTGGAATGTTGTGGGGGTTTAAATTTTTTTAGCTATAAAAAATTGTTGATGCACAAGTTTTTTAACATATGTAACTATGCAATTTGTGTTGCAAACATTGCATTTATTACAATGATGCTTGTCGGTTATTGGTAATTGCTTGACATCAACTTGTTTTAGGGTGTGACTTGGTTTAGTCAAGCTCCATAGTGATTTCCAGTTGTTTTTATGTGAACTACAGTATAAGCAAAATGTTTAGACTATTTATATCTTGATTATTGTTTTCGTGATTTCCAATGACTCTGATCTTGTTTCTGTGATACAACAGGTTGGAGCTCCTGCTCGTGTTGGGCTGGTTGCTCCTGTCGATGTCGTGGTTCCCCCTGGAAACACTGGGCTGGATCCATCCCAGACTTCTTTCTTCCAGGTGAGCATTTGATGACCCAAATGTTTACTCGTGGTTAAACTAAAAACTTATGTTTTGTTTCAGGTGCTTAACATCCCCACCAAGATTAACAAGGGTACTGTGGAAATCATTACCCCTGTGGAGCTCATCAAGAAGGGTGACAAGGTTGGATCATCTGAGTCTGCCCTGCTTGCCAAGCTGGGTATTCGCCCATTCTCATATGGTCTTGTGATCACCAGTGTCTATGAGAGTGGATCGGTGTTCAGCCCTGAGGTTCTTGACCTCACTGAGGAAGACCTGATGGAGAAGTTTGCATCAGGTGTATCTATGGTTGCTTCGCTGTCCCTGGCAATCTCATATCCAACACTAGCTGCTGCACCGCACATGTTTATCAATGCCTACAAGAATGTGCTTGCTGTTGCTCTGGAGACTGATTACTCGTACCCACATGCGGACAAGATCAAGGAGTATCTAAAGGTAACCCTCTTGTTTCTATTTCATGTTTGTGTTATGCTCACTGGTTACATCTGTTAGCTTGTTGCATACTAGAAGCTGGATCATCTTGTTTCCCCAGGCCCTGCTTGGCACATTTTGTTACTTGTTCTGAACTAGAAGATCATGGAGTGTTACCAGAATTAGTGGCATGTGATCAGTCTAAACAAATACTGTGGCTTGATGTGTGCATGTCTTGTCTCTATTTCATATTTGCAAAAGTTGGCAAGTTCAGTCTGGAATTCAGTGTGTTATAAACAGAGCTACAGAAGCATCAAACATACCATGTTTGATTGGCACATGAGCCCTTTTTTCTTAACCTTATCTTCTGAATGTTACATCATATAGTGTTGGGTTATTATCAAATTACGTGTTCTGCTGATTTTTTGGCAGCATCCTGGTGTACTTTAGACTCCTCATTTCGCTACGCAGAGTAAATTAATGATCTTTGGATGGATTGTTAACTTTTCTTATTTGTTATGTAAAGTAAATTAATGATCTTTTTGAGGGTATTGCAACGTAATTGTAATATGAGGATTGCACATATCAGTTACTTACATATTCTTTTTTGCTCTCTCTCTGCAGGACCCCAGCAAGTTTGCAGTTGCTGCTGCCCCGGTTGCTGCTGCTGACTCTGGTGCTGGTGCTGCGGCCGCACCCAAGGAGGAAGAGAAGAAGGACGAGCCTGCTGAGGAGTCTGACGATGACATGGGCTTCAGTCTGTTCGACTAAGCTTCTTCTTGTATTGCCATAGTTGCAAGTTTTGCCTTAATGCTGAACATGAAAGTTTGTTTTCTCCCCTAAATTTAGCATATGGAATTTAGCGTATCAAGCTCTTTTGCTGGATTTGGTTCAGTGTGTTATCGACATTGGTTCCTATTATGTTATGCTCGTTACTGTTGGTATTGCACTCCTGCTGTGTGTGATTGTTGTGCCTTGCTATTCATGCCCGTTTCTGCAAGAGGATGATAATGAGCAGGTTAGCATAGCATTCCTTAAGATGATACTCTGGAGGCCAGATGATGATACTATGGAGGCTAACAAAAGAGACTGGAGTAGCTATCTCTGGTAAGGGAAACGCTAAAAAACGGGACACTGTTGGGAAACTTCCGAACGGATAGCTGACAAAGCGCACTGCCCGTGTTTCCTTTGTGGATGGATAGTTTTAACACAACTTTGTTTAACTCTAAAATTAAGATCTACCTTTCTATAAATTTTCATAATTTTAAGAATGTCTTTTTTTAAAGTATTCGTTTTCTATTCGTCTTTTTTAAAGATTTATGTAAATTTTTGGCATCCGATACTCAACAGTACTTGATATGAAACCCAAAATCAAATGATGCCACCTTACTTGACAGTAACCAATACTCGATGATACTAGATGTTATGCGATACTCGGTACTCGACGATACCCGATACTTCAGAATACCCAATGCTCGGCGATACCTGAGTAATCGACGATACCCGATATTTCAGAATACCCAATGCTCGGCGATACCTGTTCCGATATCCAATAATACTTGATCCAATACTCAGCGATACACGACTTGACACCCGACAATAGTTGATCCAATACTTAACGATATTTGATACCCAACCGGATACTTGATATATACTTGTTGACACCCAATATTTTGATACTTGTTGATACTCCGATATCTAATGATACCCCCGATACTCAATGACCTGATAATCGATAATACTTGACTATGCCCGATACTCGACGATGTTAGCTCGATATTTGGTGATACCCAACCGACACTTGATGATACCCAATCCGATATTTGATGATACTTATGATATCTGCTTGTGATGCTTGATACTTGATACCTAACACGATACTCGATACTCAACTATACCCAATACTCAGTGATATCGAGCCAATACACAACGATATTTACGATACCTGCTTACGATGCCCGATACTTGATACTTGATAACCCCAATACACGACAATGCCCAAAGCTCGATAATATAAGATACCATGCTGATGATACTTACTATGATGGTACTTTCCAATGATAATCAATACACGATGATATGTATGATACCTACTCATGATGTATCATACTTCATGATACTTAATACATGCCGATAGCCGATACTCAACGATAGTCTCGATACTAGACAATACCTGATACCTAATACACATGATAGTTGTCAATGATACCTAATACTTGACCATACTCAAGGATATCTAATACTCATCGATACCCGATACTTATGGTACTAAGATACTCGATGCTTGAAGAGTCGACTATATCAATCACTGATGCTCGGCGATACTTGATTCTTTGCGATACCTAAAAATTGTTTCTAAGGAGATACCTGAAATTGATGAAAGAACTATTAAAATTTTGCTTTTACCGTAGAAAAGAAGAAAAGAAAAATAAAAAGAAAAGAAAAAAAGGAAATCACCACAGTACATGCGTGCCGCTTTGCTTGCGTGCGAGACATGCGTTGCATCATTCGTTTTCTTTTGTCGTGTACCGTGCCGTAGCCCGTGGGCAGAGCTCCTAACGATGCTCCGTTAGGTAGTAATCCTCTATAACAAAGCAAATAGAGGAAGGAGCATTTTTGTTGTGATAATAATCACATTACATATATGGGTAAATAATTATGTGTTAATGACGATAACTGCAGGTAGTTAATCACTCAATTAAGACATAAACAACCACTATAACTACTACTGCTTAGCAACCGTCATGTATTGTGCTCTATATATAAGGGATTCACCCCCATCGTAAACATTCATGGATTGAAGTAATAAAGCAGATTACATTGTTCGAAATCTCTCACTCTTTTTTGCCTTTTTCTACCATTTACGTTTAGCAACACATTGTTCTACAATAAGTTTGACATGGACATGGGAAGGTAATTTCTCTGACATAAAGAGCGAGCTGCTCTTGATGAAGAGAAAGCAAGTAGAGGCATGACATGATCTTGATGAAGAGAAAGGAAATAGAGACATGACATAATGACACGGGGATAGGAATTGGATAGGAAAAGGAGTAGGATAGGAGGGAGGCAATCTCCTCCGTCCGTCCGTGGCCACAAGCCCACATCTCTGCCCCCTCCTTATCCCACGTTGTTACATCGCAGTCACAGAGAGGGAGACGAAGTGAGAGGAGGCGCCGTCGGAGCGACGATGGCGCACGGTCACATTGCCCACTGCCTCGGCCGGATCCTCGCCGCCCGCGGCACCGTCACCGTCGCCGTCTCCGGCCGTCGCTGGCTGACAGGCGCGGACCTCGTCGGTGGGGTGCGGAGCCTGGTTGACGGCCTCTCGCGGCGCGGCGTCCGTCCCGGTCAAGTCATCGCCGTCGTCGCCTTCAACAGGTACGGCACAGCTATAGCCTCCCATGCCTGCCCTGCCCTTCGTTTCTTTCGTCTGCTCGCAACGCTGGATTTTTACATAGGAACAGTTCCATTCACAAAGAATTTGCAAAAAAAAACCTAGTGTTTCGGACATCCTGAAAGGTCAACTGCCAGCCAACCACTGCCGTCTCACCTGGTTTGCAACCCCAAAAGAACAATATTTTCCTTTCTATATCTATGCTATTAAAAGTCTCTAATGGTAGGTGGTTATGACCATATTTCAGTAAAATTACCATATATTATAATAAACTCATCTTATTTAATTTAATCACTTAAAATTCTCCAATAACCTAACAGATTTATCTTATGTAATCTCCCCACTCCCAATGCCGTTACGTGGTATGGTGCCGGCACCAATGGCCCCATGTGCGAAGTTGGAGGCGTATGATCAATAAGGGCTTTATAAAGAGACTCTTCATATATGATGACATTTTTTTTGGTCGTGGGCATATATAGAGAGGAGCTTTTTTATAGTCCTCGAGGAGGTACTGAAAAATTATGATACCTTCTCAGTGTTATGATATTAGGAGGTATCACAAATTAACACTAAAAATTATGGTACTTTCTGGCACCTTCTCAAGGACCGTAAAAAATGACAGTCATGTGTGCTTATTTTAGCCCATTGGCTGCTCGATTCATCGATTCTTTTCTCATCGGCAGCATCGAGTACATAGAGCTGTTCCTGGCCATCACATACGTCGGAGCAATCGTCGCCCCTCTCAACTACCGCTGGGTAAGATGATTCATGCACATCACGCCCGAAGAATCAAGAAAAACTTACAGATTATCCAAGTGCAGCTGCAATTCAGATCATTATCCTTTGGCTGTTCTACCTTAGACTGCACACCTGTTCTAGTAGTGTAGCCCTTGCAGCTTTCAGCAGCATCTTCCTGTATGTGTCATTCTGGCTTCTGAAAAACTGAAGAAAGAGAAATGCTGTCTTTGTTGCCGGCTAGAGCTTCGAGGAGGCGATGCAGGCACTGGAGCTCGTGCAACCATCAGTGTTCATCTTTGATGGCAGCTACACCTCGTGGGCATTTCGCCTGACTCAGAGCGAGAGCTTCTCATCCATTCGTCTTTACCTCTTCCTCGGGGACCCTACTAGCATCAGCCATGCTGCAAATTGTAAGTTTTTCGACACATAATACTCAGGTTGGAGTAGATACATGTTTCCTTACGGATTGCTCGGTAGCAAGTTAAAAGGAGGTTGTGCAAGATCTGACAATTGTACATGTTCTGTGTCCAACATGGTATTTCAGTTATATCAATTGATCACGTCAAGAGGACCTCGAGGGGAGCTACATCGATAGAGCCCGCGCCAGCTCCAAGAGATGTCGCTTTAATATGCTTCACGTCTGGTAAATGAGCTCCCCTCCTGAATCTAAGCTGATTTGTCACTTCAATCCGTATCCAGTTACTTACCTGCAATTTACAGTATTTTATCCTGCAATACCTGTCATAGAAAATGTGAGTTGAAGTCGATTTGATACTTGATTACCATGTGCTATTTTGATCCAGGAACAACTGGGAGACCTAAGGGTGTGGCAATAAGCCATGCATCTTTGATCGTTCAATCACTTGCAAAAATTGCCATTGTTGGTTACGGTGAGGATGATGTATGCTTTCGGGATCCAAGTATTCGCACACTTCTTGCTGAACATAGCATTAAATTATAGTCGATCAATTCAAACATTAGCATCTTTTTTTGTCATCTACTTGTAATTTCATTTTTTGTTGAGGAAACAATATAGGTGGATGAGTTTTCATACTTCTGTTGTTCTACAGATTTATCTCCACACAGCCCCTCTATGCCATATTGGAGGGATATCCTCATGCATGGCCATCCTGATGGCTGGAGGCTGCCATGTTCTGATACCTAAATTTGATGCAAAATCAGCTTTTGACGCCATACAAGAACAGGGAGTGACTTCTTTTATCACTGTTCCCGCGATCATGGCTGACCTACTGTCCTATGCTCGGTATGTGAGGCATGTTTTTCCAAAATTCTAGAAATGCACATATTGTGGTGACTACTTAACTCTTGGTAGCTTCTCTATTAGGAAAATGAAGATGTTGGACTGTGGAATGACTGTGACCAAGATTCTCAACGGTGCTGGGGGGTTGTCGGATGAGCTGATAAATGGAGCTTCTCACTTATTTCCCCATGCTGCTGTCTTCTCAGCTTATGGTATTACTCTAAATCCATGCTGTTGAATCTCATATGTTTCTATATACATTCTTGTCACTGATACCTATTGAGGTGCAATATAATATTATATTTGATAGGGATGACCGAAGCATGCTCATCTCTTACATTCATGGCTCTCAGCAAACCAAAACATCAAGAGCCCAAGGATCAACTAGGCAGCAATTCTCAGGGTGTTTGTGTTGGCAAACCAGGACCCCATGTTGAGATAAGAATTGGCACAGATGATAGTAATGGTATCCCTTCATCAGTTGGGAATATCTTGACAAGAGGCTTGCATACAATGGTTGGATACTGGGCGAACAATATAGTAGACACATCGGATTCTGTGAGCAATGGATGGCTTGACACTGGCGACACTGGATGGATTGACAAAACTGGAAATCTATGGCTCATGGGGCGACAGAAGGGTCGCATCAAAAGTGGAGGGGAAAATGTTTACCCCGAAGAGGTGCCTGTTCTCACACAAGTGCAAATGTGCTGTGTTTTTTTAAAAAACTGTCATGAATCATGATTAAAAAAAATGATCTAACACCTCAAATTGTCAGGTAGAAGCAGTTCTATCTCAGCACCCAGGTGTAGCTAAAGTTGTAGTGATTGGGGTACCAGATAGTCGTCTTGGGGAGAAAATTGTAGCTTGTGTTAGCATCAGGGATGACTGGAAGTGGGCTGATGCAAGAGCTGAACACCGAGGAGAAGGCAAACAAGTGTCAGCTCAGATCCTTCAAGACCATTGCAGGCTGAAAAAATTGAGCAGGTCAGCCATCTTACTATCATTGCACGTCAAATGCTCGTTTATTTCAGTGCTCAACTATCTCAGATCAGGTCTTGATCAGTGGAAATAAAATAAGAATCATGCTGCTTATGAGGTTAGCTGTATCTGATCATTGCTTTTAACTCAAAACTGATGAATTTATTTGCCGAGAAGAATACCGAGTAGCTTTCTTTCAGTCCTACAAATACATTAACATTCTCTAAAGTTTTTTTAAAGGAAATTTGGTCTGAATAAACAGGGGATCAGTTCATTTTTGTAAAAGAACAAATATGGCCTGAAGTTTGAGCCAATCTGTTAATGTTTGAATTGATAATCAGTAAATATTTATCTTCATTGATCAAAACCACCACAAGTATGCTCATGAGGTGCAAGACTATCAGTAGATGGTGTTTCTTTTAGTTGTTGTGCAGTCATGGAATTTCTAACAGTTTTTGCATACGCCTGAAATTTTCAGCATAGAGCTATTACCACACAAACCTTACACAGAAAATAACAGTATGAGCCTATGAGGTTGTGAAGCTATAATGCAATCATGCTAATACTTCTCTCTCACGCATTTGACCAGTAATCTGTTCTTATTTTTTTGTGGAAAAGCTTCAAACTGCCTAGATTATATTATCAGTGGAGGAGGCCATTTCCAGTGACCACCACAGGGAAAATTAGAAGAGAGGAGTTAAAGACGGAAATCTTATCTTCCGTGCAACTACCCAGCAATTTGTAGTTCAAGACCATTAGTCGAGGTGGTAGCAGCAATCCTTCTTTTCTTCATCTTCCTGTGGTGGTTTTACTAAACAGATTTGTGTGCATTGACTGCAGCGCTGTTGCACCCTGCTCACCATCCGATTTAGACTCCTCCATGTTCAGTAAATTCAAGTTGCTACAAGTTCAGTGACGCCTATGAAGTCCGGAATTTTGGGCATCTGGACCATTTACACTACTACCTTGCAAATCATCTCTACCTTTTTTTCTTTGGTTTTGTCCGGATTAATGAGAACACTATAGCCTGTAGTTGATTTTGTGATCCTGGTTGGCATGAGTTTAACTGGTAAGGAATTAATTAGCATGAGAATACATGTTTCGATCAATTTTGGCTCAATTTGACAGGTTTCTTGGGTGGCTCGGTTCCATGCACTGTTCCATGCATGTGTGTGCGGTGGTACCAGATTGAATTCATTGTTTTCATGTGCTCCATTGTTCTTGAGTTTAGTGAGTTCATGGTGCCAGTGAAGGTGAACATCTGACACCTGAACAAGGGTAACGTTGTCTCGAGTTTATTGGGGAGCAACCGACCCCCGCTGCCAGAGCCCTCCCTCCTCCTCCCCCACCGTCGTTGCTCCGGCGACGACAGCGGCGGGCTTCTGTGCTTGTGCCCCCTTGCGTTTTCTCTTCTCTCTCCTTCAGCCTCCCTCCTTGCTCCCTTGCCGCGGCAGTGTCGAGTTGCGACAATGTTGTGGCGCATCCCCACGTCGAGCCGGCGAGGAGGATGGGGGTCACCACTGCCTCGACCTCCTTTCCTCAGTAGAACGCCTCTCCGGTGGTGTGGAAGGTGGCCAGATCTGGCACTCCATGGAGGGGCGTGGCTCGGCTGTCGTGGATGGAGGCCAGGTGCAGGTAGTCTGCATCTTAGCAGACATGTCTATTTCACCGAGTCTCTCTCTGAGATAGTGCCCAGATCGTTACGTCTTTCGTGCAGGTCGTAACTTACCCGATGAGAAATTTCGCTACCTTAGGACCGTTATATTTATGGCCGTCGTTCACCAGGGCTTCGTTCGCCAGCTTCCCTGTCCCCTAATTCGACCAGATCGCTATGAGTGGGACTTCGACCATAACATAATTGACAGATCCAAGATGTGCTTCAGCAAGTAAAAGGGGTTCTAATATATATTGGTTGTGCTCGAAAGGCAGTTATGAATCGGTTGACTAATCCAATTCCAATATCTTGATTTCGAGTGGCGGTGGTACTGCTATGCTACACCCGCCGCTTCGCGAGGAGGAGGAAGAGTAGTGGAGTCGAGGTGATGGAGCTTGCTGCTTCTGGCAGCATGTGGGTGACCTAGATTTGGTGGCTCTGCATTGATATGGATGGTGACTCACTACTGAAGAAATGACCGGTGTTGATGGTGTCAACACTCAACCGAGCATCTTGTACGGCGGTAGCGGTTGTTCTCGGTTGACCATCCCTCCTGAGGGTGGTCACTGACGTCTAGATCGAGCATTGCGTGTACTACGACATGGTCGGTAGTGGTGATGGTTGGCGTCTCGGCCTAGCATCTCGTGCGATGGTGGAAGATGACGTCTAGTCCGAATCATGTGCCTGGCGATGTGGTCAGCAGGGGTGACGGCTGCCATCTCGGTTGAGCATCCCACGCGGCGGTAATGACTACCATCTAGGCCGAGCATTACGTGCCCTGCAGCACAATTGGTAACGATGGCGGCTGGCGTCTTGGTTGAGCATCCCTCACGGTGGCTGCTAAAGACTAGCCGAGCATCATGTGCTCCATGATGCAGTCGATAGCGGTAGCGGCTGGCTTTTTGGCCAATCATTCCATGCGACGGCTAGCGTCTCGATCGTGAACCCTACGGGACGGTCGGAAGTGGTGGCAGATGACAAGGTTGGAGTGCTAGGCCTTCGGTTCTCTCGGGTTGCATGGTAGTGTTCTGTTGAGATCTACCGTTTGGTCGCGTTCTTCTCCCTCTCTCTCTTCCTGTGTATAATGTACAATTATATCCTTGAATAGAATGGTAGTGCTCCAATCCTTTGCGTTAAAAAAAGATCTGATAGCTGAAATGTTGTTCAACGATACTTGAACTGGCTCATTTTTTGTTGTCTGATTTCACGTGAGGGAGAATATAGATGATTCGATATGGTAGAAAAAAAAGTGAAATGTGGAAGAAACTATTAGTATCAAATGCATGGTATCTGGAACCTAAATAAAGGGAAAATTGGCTATATGCCGCTGAAACAGTGTTGGTTATTTTATATGCCACTGACAAATCTAAGCTTTCCGTTATGTGGTCCTAGGACTAGGGGTGGAACTCTGGCTCGGGCTCGTGAGCTAGCTCGGACTCGAGCCGTAAACGAGTCCGAGCTCGAGTTCGAGCCGAGCATTTGTCTCAGCTCTGTACCCTAACCGAGCCTGAGTTGAGCTGGGTCGAGCTCGCTCGGAGCTTGTTCGTAGCTCGTCCAGCCCTCACTGAGTAGGTGCATCTCGTGATTTCATGCAGCCCCCGCACGCTCCTCCTCGCGGCGACTTCGACGGCGGCGTGGCGACATCCACGACTTCAGCCCCACGGCCTGCTAGATCCCCCTCCTCCCTGCCATACTGGCCAAATCCCCCGCCTCCGGTCCTCCCCCGTCGAGCCGGCCAGATCCCCCTTCCTCCCTGGCTACGCCGGCCCCGCGTATCTCCCTCCGCTCGTTTGCACCACCGCCGCCATGTGACTCCGCTCCCAGAGACCAGGCGATGAGCGCGCCGGCGTCCCTCGACTACTACCTCCACGTCCTCGAGCGGTCGAGCCTTGAGCTCTGTCCATGGCCGGCCACGCGCTCAAGCTCCACCAGCCGCCCGCCGACCACCAACGACGACGGCGGCGGCGACTTGCGAGCTCCCACCCTCGCCCTCGGCCACCATCCCTGGCCTTCGCTCATCCTCCGGCCCCGCCTCGCCCTTCCTCCTCTTCCCATCCTCAGCAGAGAGCTGTAAGCCGCTCATGAGCCGCTCGTGAGCTAGACGGAGCCCGAGCCGAGCCTCAGGTCTGGCTCGTTGGTCTGACCGAGCCTAGCCGAGCCAATGCTGGCTCGCTTGAACTCGGCTCGGTTCCACCCCTACCTAGGACACTTTAATATACTTTCGTCGGTAGAACATTGAAAACAAATATAAAACAAACTAGAAATAATCCAAAAAAATATTGAGGTGCCAAATACAATTGCATTTAGCTTCTAAAATAGTGAAATCCATAATTCAACATTTGAAATGCCAAAAACAAATGAGTTTTAAAAAATTCAAAATAAATCAGAATAAATATTGACATGCCAAATACCCTTTTATTCAATACATCAAATTCTAAACCAAATGATTCTGCATTTGAAATACCAAATTCTCATAAAATTTTAAAATCATGAAATTGTTTAAATTCCGTTTTTCAAATGGCAAATCAAGTATATTTGTTTTGTTGTGCCGAATACAAATATATTTGGTACATCAACATTCGTTTTGATTTTTTTTGAAAGTTGTTTGTTTTTGACATTTAAAATGTTGAATTGTGGATTTCACAATTTGGGGAGTTGAATACACTTGTATTTGGTGACTCAATTTGTTTTAGAGGTGGCCTACCTATACCTTGGCAAGCAACGGAGACAGTTAACGCAACAAAAATAACCTTTGACATGGAAAGGACTTCCATAAAAGGAGTCTGGTTAGATAGGGGGAGCAAACAAGGTATCTATAACAACTTCAAGCAAGGGAAGGTTCAGATGCGGTTACTTGATGGAACTACCTCCACACTAAAAGAGACGAAGATAATTCAAGGGATAGCCTTGGAAGAGGACCTGTGTTGAAGCAAAGTACCCCCAAGTGATGTCAACGGAAAAATAACATCTATCCGTACTCTTTGGATGGAAAGACCCTAACACCCTTAAAATGTAATGGATTTGAAGGGTATAATTGTACTTCCTTATGTAAAGTTTGTCATTTTCTTGATGTGTGTACCCTATAAAAAGGGATCTTTGTACAGAGTAAAAGGAGGAGGGATATGATATAATGCTAGGCCCTATTCCCTGTTGAGCCCCAAGAGCTAGTGTGAGACATGATCAACAAAATTAGTTCTAAGGGTGTTCCCATTAAAACATATTGTCTCGCTCGACCGACAACACAATTTTTTTTTCTAGTTTGTTTTGTATTTGTTTTTTCTTTTTCTTTAACCGACAGAAGTATACTACAGTGGCATTGGGCTGCATATCATGAATTTGCAGTGGCATACAACAAATTCTCGATTTGTTAGTGATACATGGCATAACCACCACTTCTACCATGCTTGCATTCCAAGGGACATCCATAACCTGGTAGCAATCCATAGATTATATCCTACGCCATGAACTCACCTGCCATCAAAGATAGCGAAATCAAACACTCATAATATTTTTAAGCACTTATCACTTGGTGTAATTCTCTGACCCGTTGTGATGTGAGAGGCCCGTGTGACCCATATGAATTGATTGAAATGGAATAGTACCACTTTGCTAGTCTAGAGCACTACACCAAAACAAGTCATATATACTGGTACATTAGTACCGGTTCATGTAGGACCGATACAAATAAGGTCAATAGTGCCGGTTCTTTAAAGAACACGTGACAAAACTTGGATGTGTTGGTGATAATTACTAACTGATACATATTACTGATTATATGTGCCGGTTCTGACTACGAACTGGCACAAATATATCTGTGCTGGTTCGTGTAAGGAACCAAACCATATAATCTCAATATATGCCACGATTAGGAACTACAACCGGCACATATAAAGATTTTCCCGTGTGTCAAAGCGAACAGACGCGACTCTTCATATTCATATGTGCCGGTTCATAAATACAACCGACACACATAATGGTCCGTCTTCCAAGGTGTTTCACAAGCATATTTTCCCCGTACTCTTTATAACACATCGATCGTGCGTCTCTCCCCTATTCCGATCTTTGCCACATCACTCTAGATCCAGTACTCTCTGCCATGGCCCAATCTCTTCCTCTCCCTTGTCGCCGCTGCTCTCTCCATCCGCCTTTGCTCACCGTCACCACTCTAAAGCTACAGTAGCTAATAAAATGACATTTCTTCCTTTTAACAGCAACTAAAAGGTTTTAATCCATTTTCCACCATAGGAAATGCCTTCTTTACCCCTGACCCAGCCTCCGTTCCCTACTTTGCTATGTTGGACTTGATTCCTAGTTTCCTACTGCAGCCCTAGCAATCCCGGGTGACCGCCGCCCTGGCCACCGCCATCTCCACCCGGCGATTGCCAGCCCTGCCACCGTTGAGCAGCGGCAGCGGCAGCGCCATCTCTGAGCACGCGGCGAGTCCAATGAGCAGCAACGCCACGTCAGTTTGGTTCATGTCAACTTATTAGATGTGCCTATGTGCCTATATGCCATAGGAGGAGCAGAAACGTTTTCTATGGCATGCAAAAGCACATAATAGAGCTAGGGGCAGCCCTTTGTTCATGCGCAAGGGACGTGCAACGAGCAAGAAAACGTATGCGCGTGCTGACGCGCAACCTGTTGCTTGGAGATCTAGGGACTGCGAGAAGCAACGATCCTGTGAAATACTCCTGCTTTGTGCTGACAAGGGCAGGGATAAAAGAGTCATTTCCTATGGTGGAAAATGGGTTACAGCTTTTTAATTGCTGCTAAATGGAATAAATCGCATTTTGTTAGCTAGCGTAGCTTTGGACTGGCATCCGGTTCATTAGTATGGCAAATTCTAATATGCCACTCATATAATTAAGTTTCTCATTAACCAGAGATGCAATGGAAAAAAAAAAAAGAGAGAGAGAGAGAAAATGTAACTCGAAACAGTGAAAGGAATCCATGTACCCGGCTTCAGTTTTGGGTCCGAGCATAGGCCGGGCCTAACCGGGTCGGGCCGAAATGTACAAGGATTAGTACCACAGACCACAGCCGGCATCACGCCACCACGCAGCGCACGGCTGCAACGGCGGCGGCGGCGGCGACGGCGGCGAAAAGGTGAATAATAAGAGCAAAGGCGGCGGCTTTTTCACACCCACCCACCGGCGGGTCCTGACAGGCAGGTGTGATGCTTCGATGCCATACCGATGCTGCAAAACCCCCCCTCTCCACTCCTTTATGGTTGTAAACAGTATTTTTTTTCCTCTGGATTTCTTTCCATTTCTTCTCGTCTTCTTTCTTGCTCAGTGGAGCTATAATGCTGTGTAGCTTTCCTTTTGGGGAATTTTTTTTTTCTGGGGTTCATTTTGATCATTACCCCTTTGATTGGAGCGTTGGGTGTACTATTTCGGCAGTGCTATTTTGATCTTGGAGTTCGATTTTGGGGGTTGGAGTTGGTGAGTGGTCTGATTTTTGTTTAGTATTTAATTAATTTGCTCTGTTTTGTTTTACCTAATTCGGCTGATTGGAATTAAATGTAGTTTGTTATGTTCTTCGTCTTTGGATTTTAGTTCATGTCTCTTTCATGGTTAGCATGTAGTCAGGTGTAACATGTAGAGTCTTTGGACCGTACTGATGCTTCTGTCCCTCTTATCCTCATTTCTTGTCTCAAACAATAATTAGCCGTGCATTCTGAACTGATTGACTCCAGAAACCTGTGAGCCTTCTTTTTGGGCTAAAGGTTTGACATTGCTCATCTTGCTACTAGATTTATGGGATAATGTGTTTCATTTCTGAACTTGTGTATTTCTATGTGACGATGCAGTCAAACAATGCATATTCATCAGTTGAGAAAATGGTAAGGTGTTTTAATTAAGGGTGAAGTTGATGTGTTTTTTCCATTTTTGCAGCGGTGTGTCTTCAACGTCCCACATAAGTAAACATGGCAGAGAGCTTGGATGTACCACACAGCGATATCAATGGAAGCCCCACAGCTCAGAGTGAACCTTCTTTTACCGAAAATAAGTTGATCCTTGATGATATCGATGGAAGTGCTGCAGTTCAGGGTGAACCTTCATCTAATGAAAATGAGTTGATCCCTGATGATATCAATGGAAGTGCCGCAGCACAGAACGAACCTTGTTCTAATGGACATGAGTTGATCCTTGATGATATTGACTCTTTGTGGGATGAAGTAAATGCCAGGCTTCATATTTCAAGATTCGTGACTGACTCTGTCATCAAAGGAATTGTAAGTGCTGTAGAACAAGATGCAGCTCGGAAGATTGCTTCCAAGGATGTGGAGATAGCGGCCCTGAATGAAAAGCTGCAGCAGCTAGGAAATAGTAGCTTAAGTTTATCTGAGGGCAGGGATACAAGATATGATGAGGTTTATAGCCTTCGCCAACAACTTGGTACCATTTCAGAGTCACTCTTGAATTCTGAGTGGGGGTTTTCAGTATCGCAGCATAACTTCGAAGGCGCAGAAGATGTGAGTAAGCATAGAGGCAAGGAACAATCCTCTAGAGATAATCTAGCAAAGGAAAACGGTTCTAAAGCCTCTGCTGAAGAGGTTTTCTGTGATCCATCATTTCTCAAGCACATGGATAGGGATGCTTTGCTAGCCCATTTTAATAAAGAGATGAATAAGATGAAAAGGCAGCATGATTCAACCATTCAAGAGAAGACGGAGGAGATATTCAAATTAAAGCGAGAGCTGCTAAAAAAGGACGGATCTAACCCCTGGCATTTACGAAATAACAAAGAGTTTGAGCAAATGAGAAAGAAAATCTGGGAAGTCATCTCAAAGTTGGATGGGCTTCTCTCAGAGAATAAAAGAACCAGTGTTCGCATGAAGAACCATATTGTAGATTCTGACATCCAGCAGCTAAAAGGAGCTGCGGCTAATAGTGAAGATGAAACATGCAATATTCCAACTATGGATTCACATTTTGCATCCATGGAGGCAGATCATGTAAAGCATATTAGAAGGTTAGAATCTGATATTGCAGATGCCAACATTGCAACCATCATTAGAGAAGAGACAGAAAGGATCTTAGTAAAAGAGTATGTTAATGACATAAAAATGGGATTGCATGGTTATGAGATGGAGTTTACTATTAAGCAAGACATTTGCTCAATCATTCAGAATGAGGCTATAGCAAAAGCAATATCAAACATTAATTCGTTGTTGTTAAAGTGCAATGAGGAAAAAGACCGTGCTGAAGCGACAACTATACAAAAGCAGGAGATTAAGAAACTGAAGCAAGTTGTTGATTCCTTCGATGTAGTAATGAGGGAAAAGGAGGAAATTGTGTCCCAGATTGAATTGGAAGCAATGAAGGGGCATATCGATGCACTATGCCACAAACTTGATTTTCTAAAAGGCAAAGTGCAAATGCAAGATTCCAATATGTCTGAAAAAAGCAGGGAGTTTGATGTGATTGTAGACAGGTTGGAGCAAGCTCTGCAGCATGTTCATCTCAATGGGATCACTTTAAGTGAGTTGAAAGATAGGTTTAGAACTGTCTCTGACTCTCTACAGGAGGCGGACAAACAAAATCAAGTTTTGCGTACCATCATTGAAGAAAAGGAGAAGACATGTACATCAACCTTTTCTAGAGAAAAGGAGTTCAAGGAATTCATGAAGCACATGGTTGAATCTATGAGAGATTTTGAAAATTTTATTGCAGATCAACTAACTACAATTGTAAACAAAGTTCTGCACAATGAATCAAGGTGCTTGTATTTTCATTCATCCAGCACTTCTTTATTTTGTGTCAATATGAACTTATTTTGTGATTACCTGTTTATCTTTACTAGTCTTACCATATGGTTGGTACGTTAGCTTTATAGTTCTTAGTACCTATACCTTTTTCTCTGTTGTAGTTCTGTGAGTAAAGAGGGTATTGTCCTTTGACAGATTTAGCTTATTGAAAGAACAATGTAAATATCTTGTGAAAGAAGGCATTCTTTTAAGAAAGAAAGCATTGAAATACAAGGAGATATCTGATACAAGAGGCTCTAATCTTCAAAAAGCTGAGCTCGAGGTAATGCGTTTGTGAATCCTAACTAGTAATGCTTTTCAGTTTCACTGTCCAGATGTACCACTTAGCATGCAAAAACTGCAACAAGGCTATACCGTACATACTAGATGGTACCCTAAAAAGTCGGGGAAAAGATAGTACTGTCATGAGCTGCAATTTCTTAAATTTTGCAGGTGGATTTACTTGGTGATGAGGTTGAGGCCTTGACAGATCTTCTTGCAAAAATCTACATCGCACTCGATCATTATTCTCCAGTTCTGCAACACTATACTGGTGTAAGTCTAGATTGTTCTTAGTGCATGCCCGTTTTGGTAATGGAAACACAATCTTTTTCTAAAACAAACTGAGTTGACCTAACATGAATGTTAACATAAATATCAAGCTGGTTGTCATACATTTTTTCCCATAGTGGATTTGTTCTTTACATGCAAGGTATGTGCATGTCTAGATCTAATTGTTTCCCATAGTGGATTTTACATGCAAGGTATATGCATGTCTAGGTCTAAGTATGCTCCATCCCAATAGCGCTTGCATATGCATGTCTAGGTCTAAGTATGCTCCATCCCAATAGCGTTATTTTCCCAAATCATTTTCCCGAATCATAAATTACAATCTTTTTCTTTCTGTTCTTTGTTAATTATACTCTCTTTCACAGGTCATGGAGATCTTGAACATGATCAAGAAACATATAAGCATATCAAAGTAAAATGTTTCCATGCATTTACATCCGCCGGTCTAATGTTAACCAAGGCCTAGTTATCGTTGGCTTGGAAGGCTTCTAGTGGTTTGAGTCTGAGATAACTTCCTTAGATAGATGCTTGATTTTGTTGTCAAATCAAGGTCTAGGTGATGCAAAGTAGTTTGCTCCCCTCTATAGACAGTTTAAAGTAGTTTGCTACCCTCTATAGACAGTTTTTGTAGTCTTTGAGCACTTTGTAAATGACCCAACCTCCAACCATATCTACTCTTTGTATTTGGCTTTGATGATTGTCATCTGCTGGTTCGCACATGTGAACTGAAATCCTGATCCGCTTGAAGGCCTACACGAATGGTCGTGTAGTGGTTGAAACCGAGTTTTCCGGTGGTCTCTTCAGATGTATGGCGTCGATGTATGAACTTGATCTTCAGTGGTGGTAATATGATGAAGCTTCTGTGTTCTAAGGATTAATTTGGATCTCTATTTTTTTTTATGTGCAATCCACATTTGGCAGTCTTTGAAACTTGATGTGGCAAAGGTAGCCGATCTGCTTCTGTAAATTTGGCCAAATTTTACATAGCCTAATGTCACGTACGGCCAAAGTGGCAGTCGTGAAAAGCTACCACAAAGTAGCATTTGCTTTGAAAGGTTTGCAAGTTGTACACATGTAACGCAGTCTATTCATAATTCCTTCTCTCCCTGGGCGGCCCACTGGGCAACCCCTTCAAAAAAAAAAAAAAATCCTTTTCTCCCTCTTAAACGAAAGGGCATCATGCACCATGACTCCATGCTATAAAAATCAGGAAACTTTGATGCAAATTTATGCAAGCTAGTCCTGTCAGCATAATCCCATCTATCAATAAACAAAACATGTTTAAACATATTTGAAGACAAATCATCTATAGTACATGTTTTTCCCTCTAAAATGCAAATATCACACACAGGCCACCAAGAGTTAGCATGAGACCCAGTTAACAATTCTTCGAACATGTTACCTACTTGCATCAGAAATGTATATTCCCCCCTTTGCAATGCACAGAAAATGTTCTTTTTCATCCACCCATGATTTATTCTTTACGCAGCAGCAGTATTGATGCTGATGAATATGCCGTTGGGCCATCTTATCTTATTTATCCTTTGGCTGGATAATTTGTAATGTACAATGGGCATTCTTCAATGCTGCTAGGTTGAATCAGCTTCCATTTTCCAGCTTCAACCCTTTGCGATGATGGCTCCAAGCAAGCAAGGCTGCACCAATTGCTGGTTCCACCTGCAAAATACATGATTAAACCTTTTTGGCATTGTCACATGCAGTTCTGAACAGTGCAAAATTTTATCCATGCATTACAAATTGACTGATTACTGATGTGTTGGTGAGTGAAATATATGCACATTCATATCCATATATGTTGCCTATAGAAACATCATTCATTATCTAAAACTACTGACATTTAAACTCTAGTTCAGATGTCAGAACTCATAGCATACAAAATCAATCAGCCTCTTACTCTTAGAATGTTCAAATCTCCAAAATGGCATGGCTAGAAAATAAACTTTACAATTTAGGATATAGTGATACAGTTAATACACTAACCTCAGGTCGAATAGGTTGGACACCTGGGAAGACTTTGGAAATGCATTTTGTGACCTCACCACTGATGTTCCATTTCTTATTGCCTTCAAGGACGCCTCCAACCAAAACAAGTGGAAATTGGTCCTTTCCATCTGCACAGAGTAAACAAGCCCAACAATGCTTTACTCTGTCGGTTCCAAAACTCTAGTCAAACGATTAACTACACAATATTACAAAGACCTAACAACAAGCATTTTGTGCCAAGTCAGGTGCATCCTGGTAACAGGTTGGGCCTGGCCCATAAACCTGCATTCAAAATGCTACATCAACTTGTGTCATGCTGCTCGTGCAATATATCTAGAAATGGCAATACAGTATCCAAGAAGAATATCTGGGACCAAAGGCAGAATTCCAGGTTGGGTCCAACAGACTCAATACTTGCAATAAATACTGCACTTGATCTTCCATTGAACTCACTACAGGTCAGTTTTAAGCCTGCTGCTCATTTATCATAGCAACCTTAAAAACTTGCTAATTGCTTTAGTGATAGATAATTCAATTTCTCTATTCATTTCCTGGATAAACAAAAGAAAGCTGGTAAAATAGAAGGCAAATGGTGCTACACAACCAACAGAATTATTACCTTCACCACACAGTGTGAGGCGCCGAACAACAGCTACAACACTATCAGATAACTCCTGCACTGAATCAAGCAATATTTTGTTTGCTACTTCATCGCCATCTTCAGCAGAAGATACCACCACAGGAACAAGTGCTGCAATACGTGCCCAAGATGGATCTGCATATGTCCACCTGTGCCAAACGAGGTTAATATAATAAGTACAAGATTACAAATCTCAGTGGTTCAATACTTCTATCAACTAAAGCACTGAACAATCTTCTTGATGTTCTTTTCAAATGCCCCAGTGAAATTTACTTTGGTCTTGCATACAATAGTATCATCTTTGCAAGAGCTCAAGGGCATGGAATGTTGGATGCAAGGAGCTTAATGCACCAACAGGATGAATTTTAAAATGACAAATTTAAGAAAATATAAAAGGGATACTAGTTAAAATTTAATGCTGAATGTTAAACACGCTGTCCAGTCCATATGCAACCCAGGTAAATTTTATCTTTACATTGATGAATCATACCTCTGGATGGTGCAGAATCAAGGCGGGGTGGATGAAATGGCACTTAGCATCTGGCATCCTTTGTGATAAGAAAGTGCCACATAGGCTAAAAGGTAAGTTCTATAGAACGACGATTAGGCCTGCAATGTTGTATGGTGCGGAATGTTGGCCTACCAAAAGACGGCATATTCAGCAATTAAGTGTAGCAGAGATGCGCATGCTATGATGGATGTGTGGTCATACGAGGAAGGACCGAGTTCGTAATGAAGTTATTCGTGATAGGGTTAGGGTGGCACCAATTGAGGAGAAGATCGTCCAATATCGGTTGAGATGGTTTGGACATATCCAACGAAAGCCCTTAGAAGCACCGATGCATAGTGGAATTCTTAGACGCACTAATAATGTTAGGAGCGATAGGAGTCGACCTAACCTGACATGGAAGGAGTCGGTAAGGAGAGATTTGAAAGATTGGAACATACCTAAATATTTAGCCTTAGACAGGGGCGCATGGAAATTAGTAATCCACGTGCCCAAACCATGATCTAGATTTTGACATTGTCTGGCTCTTTTTAATTATAAGATGGTGGCTCTTATTGGGTTTTATTTCTAGCCTACCCCAAATTGCTTGGGACTAAAGGCTTTGTTGTTGTTGTTGATGAATCATACCCCTCCATACATTGGTTATCACAGAAAATACTGCACACATTTTTCACACAAATGATCTATTATAACATAAGTGTATTGAAGCCTTTTATTAGCATATTAAGTTATTTTTCTACTTTCTAATTTCAAGATGTACAACTACAATATAACCTGAAGCAAAGGATATATATGTATGAGAGAGGTCTTACCCAATCAATTCATCTGGTGAAGAAAGCTCAAGCTTCCTAAGAATATCTCTTGTAAGATTAGTTTCTGGTCCACGGCCATCATATGCTTTTATTACTGCTGTCAGGGCCTGTGCAGCAATGCCATATCCACTGCATTAATGTACACATGTAGTCACCTACATTTTCCTTTGTCACAGGTAAAAGGAACTGGAATCATAGTAATAGGTTTCACAGTCGGCTCAAATATTTTAAACTGCATTTGTTAAATACAGGATTTCAAGGTTTTTGAAGTGTGAAAACTACGCAATCACTAGTCAGAAGAGACATCATGGTAAGTCGTGCACATGGCAGGCTAACAGTTTTAGATGGCTGTTCATGCTCAAACCAACATGTCATGCTCAGTTTATGACCAATGTATTCCCACACTTGATGAAATTTTGTAATTCCTAGCATATCATCTGATTCTCATGTTATATCAGATATGAACTTTTGCAGAACAGTGGGGCCCAAAAGAAATGTTTTTGTAGCTATACCTATTCTAACATTTGAGATCCAAAACAAGGATTTATACTCCAACTTCGAACAGTCATTTTATCTTTAAAAAATGCTTAAAGTATCCTTTTGCCTCTGGCGTAACTCACCTACCCCAGTCGCCCAAAACAGGCCCAGCACCAGCTGCTCTTGCTATTTTTCCATCTTCAGTGACCCCATAAGCAATGCTTCCAGTGCCAGCAATCAATACACAGCCATGAAGCTTCCCCAGTGTACCACTGGCCAGAGCTGCCACTGCATCATTTTCCACGTAAAACTTGGCATGGCCAGGAAACAGATCTCTGTAGGACAAAAAGGCCCACTTAGCATTGAGAGAAGAAATGATGAAATGCTTTTATTGGTGCTATTTGCAGTGGTCAGCCTGTGACATTCGCAAAAATAGCACAACTCTGACAATCTATGGGATCAAAATGTAATAAGGATTAGGTGAACCATTTGAGCATGCAGTATGTTTAGAAAATATCAGAATCTCTCTGAACTCTGTAGGCATCAACTGAAATCAAGTAGTTGCCTTGGACCCAAATAATGTAAAAATTTTCATTGGGGAGAATGAATTTAAGAAACATATGGAGACAACTATACCGGATCCAGTCTAGCATCCTCTGCTGATCTGAAGGATGGTTAACTCCAGATACAGCTAGACAAACTGCACGAACAGAAGAACGATCTGTGTTGGCCATAGTCAGTGCCTGTGTCATGACCTGCTCCAGAGTTTCTAATGCAGCGCTCTCTGAGAAATAAAGGACAAGTCGATAATTATATCATGAACAAAGACTTCACCTTACGTTCTGATGCACATATTGTACCATGGCAAGTGAAAAAAAAAGCATGACTCAGTAAAACATTCAAAATTTCAAACATCCAATAATATACTGTTATACGGAGCAGCGAACATATTCTATTTGTGTATAGACCATGGTTATACATGGGGCACTCATTCTTTTAGAAGCAACGAGGAATTTAACCAGTGATGGTATCAACATGAGGTCAGAGTAATGCTATGATTTACAAATTCACACGCACATCTAAAATGTATGTGTTACCATCAACAAAATTTACCATACAGTTACTATAGGCAGAAAGGTTAGCAAAGGCGATGACATTTTTTTGTCTTCAGTAACTTCACCAAATGATTGAAAAGACGGAACACACACAATTGATAACAAACATGGCAAACAACAAAACGACATAATTTTCTTGAATCGACCCGCAAAAGTTCGCCTTAGAAAGGAACTTCCACAAACACGACTACGCAAGCAATTCATTCGCTTCCCTGATATCTTGCCTAATTGCCACAATCCAGCATTTCTTTCTGGTATGCCTTAAGCAATTACGCAATCATCCAAGCGACATGCGCCGACACCACAATTCGCCGAGATTTCAAACGCAGAGACCAACCACCAGGTTCCAAGATCCAACCTTTAACGCAAGGCGCGCATCAAGAACGCGAATCAGGCGGTCCTAGGACTATTCCTACCTCCGACGGAGTTGCGGTTGGAGCACCCGGCGACGGCGCGGGAGAGCACGGGGAAGGAGCGGGACGACTCCGTCGGCGGCATTGCGGCCGGCAGGCAGACGCAGACGGTGTTGGTGGTGCCGCCGTCCACGCCCAAGATCACGCCGCCCTCCCCGGCAGCGGCGGCCGGCGACTCGCCGTTCTCGTAGCCGCCCATCCCCTTTCTCTCGCCCCTGGTCTCTTCCTCCCTTCTCCGCCTGCGTGCGAGTTGGAAGGAGGAGGCGAGTCAGAGATCTTTTTTTCTATTCAGAAAACGACTTCTTTTGGAGTGTGTATTTGGGATTTTTTTCCCTAATGAACTTATAGCAAGTAATCCGTGATTAGCAATTAAGCATGGTATTTTCTGGGCTCTGTCAAAGCAAATTCATTGACATCGTGTAGTGTTTTGGTTACGTCTTTTTTGGACGTCTGATTACAGATCTAACCTATTTCATTAAAAGTTGTTCTAATTAAGTCCTGTGCAATTGGCTGGCGACATGGTATCATTCTATAAGTAAAAGATCATCATATTATCCCATTTCTAGTTATCATTCATAACTCTCTTACAGTTCTATCATTTTTCAAGTTAATTGATAGATGCCACTACAAAGATCGAAAATCAGATAAATGCCACTACACATTCGGTATTTGTAAAAGTGTCATTATAAAAGAGTGAAAATTAGAAGGTTGCCACTATTTGAATTTCAAAACATCGTTTGACTGGTACTTACATTTTTATCCTTCTCTTCGTCCTCTCACTGCCCCTCTGCATCTCTCTCTCACCGGAGCTGGTCGGTGGCCTTGGGCATAGTAGAGATAGTGGCGGTCGGAGGCAACCTCCGGTGTTAGAGCACCTCCAACAGAATCTCTAAAATAGAATCTTCTCTATATCTAGAGTATCTCGTCCTCCAGCAGAGTCTCTGTCTCAGCCTCTAAATTTAGAGTTTCTTTCTCCTAACTTTTAAATTTAGAGGCTCTCTATATCAACCTCTTTAGTTTTTCTAAATAAAGGCTCTGCCGGAGAGAATGGAAATATAGAGAGCGAATAGTGATTTAGAGAGGGTATATAGGGTCCGGATTTTAGAGTTTCTGCTGTAGATGGTCTTAGTCAACTAGCTATGCATACTGCTGAAAATTTATTTGCAATCGATCGACACTTTGAAATTAAACTTGTACTGACTTCTTGTTGCTGGTTACCTGTCGAGAGCTCGAACTGAAATTAAGCATGACACCCATCAGATCTCTTCATACAGGCATGCAAAGCAAACGATCTCGATTCTGACTGTTGCTTGCTTTGGTTACCTGACGAGAGCTAAATCCGCACACGTCCAGTCAGGTCTCCCGACACTCTTCTCTGGTCCTGAGATGGAGCCGCCTCTCCTTGACTCCTTCACGCAGCCGGTGCACTAGAGGAACTCGTCGAGGCGGCGTCCTTTCCAGCAGAGCTGCGGCGATGAATCGCCAGGAGAAAGAGAGGGATGCGGGCCGAGCCGTCCCAGCCTGATCCAACGCCAGCGAGCTCCTCGCGGCCACGCCCTTTCTTCCACCTCGTTGAGATTCCGGTTGCCGCCTCAACCTGAGCTCCTCGCCGAGATTTGACGGCGGCGCCGCCACAGCTCGAGCTCTCGTACTGTGGCCAGGCTTGTGGGCGATGGTGAGGACGTACAAGGCTGCGACTGTGAGTAGACCTGCTCCAGTAGGCCAGCACGAACACGACCCGATTATAATAGCCCAAAGCACGATCTAGCAAAAAAAAAAAAAATAGGCCAGGCTAGTATAGCCCGAATGGCGTGCTGGGCTGAGCCTAAAAACCTGGCACGATGGGCCGCTTGGCACGGCCCGATTGTATGGGCCGTGCTCAGGTCGGCATGGTCCGAATTAAAGTCTAAACCTATAATTTATATTTTTGGGTCTTCCTGTGCTGATGAATTTATATTCTACACGAAAGTTGTGGAGAATTTCGAGACGCATATTTTTCATGTAGACAACCTTTTTATTTGAGCAACGTATGAATTTATAAAAAAAAAATATTTAGTGTGCTGTGTAGTTTTGGACCGACGCCACCTCTCTCGGTAATCTGTATTTTTTAGGGTCTTCTTGTACTCATATGAATTTATATTCTACATAAAAGTTGTAGAGAATTTCGAGACACATCTTTTTTATGTAGACAATTTTTTCATTTGAGCAACGTATGAATTTATTAAAAAAATATTTAGTATGTTATGTTCTCTCCCATGCCGTGTTTTCGCCAACCGGCCGACAGTGGGTCGTGCCTTTGGGCCATCTTTGGGCCTTGATTTTGCCGTCCGTCTTTGGCTTGGTCCCAAGACGAAGAATGATCGGCCGCGTCTTTACTGTTCATGCAGTTCGGCACCACGGGCGGGCCATGCTTACCAAAGACTGACCTAAGTCCCACCTCTAACTGTGAGGTCGTCATGCGCTACTGTACAGGCACTTCCTCTCTAAACTATCTCCAACGGAGCAAGATCCTCTGCCGTTAATACTCTCCGTCGTGGCTTGCTCCAACCGCCTGCTCTTCATCCAAGCACGCGGCACAGCATTCTCTCTCTCCTTTCTTCTCTCTCCTCCCTCTCTCACAAGCAAGGGACGGCACCTCTGCCGTAACGGCAGAGGATACGCATCCATCTCCAACCCTTTCCCACACTTCCATTCCCTTCAACCCCTGATAAGAATGCTTCCCAGATTTCATTCCCTTCACATTCCTGCACTCCAACATCATCCCCTTTCCAATTCCCTTCCCTTTCCAAACTTAATATTTTAATCATTCATACTTAATCGCCATTTAACGTACGCTATAGATACGAAGACGCCCGGAAAGCATGGTGGCTGGCTAGGGTTCGGGGGTCTGGAGGAGATCGCCTCCCGGAGGAAGCCAAATTTCTATACGAAATCCGCATGACATGCAGGAAATATCCATCCCCCAAATCGGCAAATCCCCCAAATCCACCCCCACCACCTCCAAATCCCACCCAACCTACCACAAATCGGACGCAAAATCGGCAAATCTTCCAAATCCGCCCCCACCACCTCCAAATCCTACCGCAACCTAGCAGGAAGTCACCGGCCCCCCCAAATCGTAAATCTCCCAAATTAGCCCCAACCACCTCCACATCCGACCCCAACCTACCCCAAATCCGACTGCAACTCACCTAAATCTCTGGATCTACAAATCGGAGAACCTACCTTGCCCAATTGCGCACTCCGCCGCACCGCGAGTGCTCCACCCTTCTGACTTAGCGTGCGTCGGAATGACCATTGCCGTCCGCTTCCTTCTTCATGATGAAAGGGAATGGAGAGAGGATCCCACTGCGCCGGGATTCTCTCTCCTATCCCACGCGCATCCCGTCCGGGAAGGGATGCGGTTGGAGCACCGACGGCGTTCCTGTCTCGGTCATTTTCCCATCGCGAAGGGATTCGGCTCCAGGATGGGAAACGGTTGGGTCCAGTGGCGCCGTCCTCCCTAGGTCTGGTAGAGAGAGAGGCAGGAGAGAGAGGAGGGCAATGAGAGGTTGTAGAGGGGAGGAGGAACAAGGGAAAAAAATGTCCAAGTTTGTGTATGACCGGTCAAATGATGCTTTGAGATTCGAATAGTGGCAATCCTCTAATTTCACTATTTTATAATGTCATTTTTACAAATATCGATTTTGTAGTGGCATTTCTCTGATTTCCACCTTTGCAGTGGCATCTATCCAATTAACCTTTTTTTAAAGCTTTGCAACTTCACTCTTCGCCCAATTTTTCTCTAACTTCGATTGGTTTCTACTTCTCTTTCTTTGTCAATTAATAGCTTGATCAAGTTTGGCATCCAAAAAAACATGTATACCAAACATGTTGATTCCTGATGCAAAGAGTTTAAGATGAAGTTAGCTAAAACTATAGTTTTTTATGTACATATTTTGAAACTCCATGTCTCCATTATTAAAGTCTCTTGTGGTGAGTGACGATGATAAGTGATGTCATGTTTCACTAAAGTTATTCATTGTATGTACTCCTATAAAAACCTTTTCCACCTCCACTAAAATTATCCACATGTTGATTTTCTTGAAGATGATTATCAAGCCAAGTTGTTGCGAAGAAAAGAAGGTGCTACAGAGTCGAACACAAAACTGAGGATGGTTTTGCTTGAAGAAGGGGTCCAAATTTTGAGTCATGAATTAAAACATGAGTGTGTTTCAGCCATGGGTCATTATGGGTGCACCTTTGTGTATCGATTCAATGTTTCTGGTATGAGGTTTGTGTTGGCGTCGTAGATTAAGAAGGTGTGTTCTTGGCCTACATGCTGAATCTAAATGATTCATCTCTACCAGATCATGAGCATAACATATTTTGTTCATGGGTCGTAGAGTTTTTGAAGGCCAGCGTTGCATCTGTACCTCAAATCGCAAAGCCGGTTAGGTATTTTATTGTTCCATCGTGAAAGATCGGGCCACCCACGGATCTAGAATCGCCTCGAGGTTCGAACTACATCGCATACCCCTAGGGGTAATAGATCAATAGAAGTAAAACAATTGGCCCAAAATAATTAGGACGCGTCTTAAAAAGATACTCCGAATATAATACTAGTCTAGTATTTTCAATGTTTCATTGTCTTAGTTGGTCTATGTATAGGATAATTTACGCCCTATAATTCTGGATAGAGGGAGTATTTGGTAATACATGTTGGCTTTTAGTGTAGGACAAGAGGAGGAGACCATAGACATGGCTTGTGTTTCTTTCGGTGTTGCATTGCTAGTGAATGAAAATGTAGTCATCTACACATGGTTGTTTCATTTAAGAGCAACGGGGAGGGTTTGTGTCGCCGGGAAATCCCGCCGACGGTGAGATTCAGCGCCCCTCTCCGGTGATGGAGAGGACGCCAAGAAAAGTAGTGGTGAGAGAGTGGATGCTCCGTGAATAAACCAGAGTGCTAATGTGTATGATCAGAATGCTTGTCCTCTTTCAATGATGAGCTTATTAATTTATACAATTCTAGGGTCAAGATTTACATGCATGGGAAATACCCATATTACCCTGGCCTAGGGGAAATACCCAGATTGACCTGATCTCTGGATCGTTGATCGTAAGATCCACGGCTAGGCTAGCTTTCTTACAATCCAAGTTGCTCTAATAACTAATGTACCCTCGGGGGAGGGGGGACACACATTGACAAAGCTGTTGATTTGATTCGCTCTTGTCAGAGGCTGTCGCGGGGTCTTCGTCCTCCAGCCCGAGACTTGTCAAAGATTACTCTCGGTCACTCCGCAGGGTCTTCGTGAAGTCCTCGGCGAGACTTCACTCCTCTGCCACCCTTTGGGAGAAGCCCCGAGGATCCTCATCGCTCGAGATTTACCCGCGAATGTTTTATCCTTCGCGTCCTCCTCCTGACCCCTCTCGGATGTCCGAGTCTCTTGCTCCCATCCCAAGGGGTCTTGAGGTCATCTTAGGCACGCTTCACCGCTTACCCCTCGGGTAGGGATCTTCATGAAGAATCTTTACAGCATCTTCGTGGATATCCACCTTTCCCGGAGATGGGGTGGCTGCCCCTACAACAGAAGCCCCTTACGGTCACGTCACCACCTCGCCGTGGTGCCTGGCCGGAATATCCAGCTCCCCCTTCTCCACGTCGAGGTGGTTTTCCCGAAGATGCTCTTTCCTTTTTGTTTCTGATGATATCTTCGCCCGTTGATGTGACTTCGACTTGACGTTCTGACAGTGTCAGTGGCCTCGAAGTTGTCACGTTGATCCTGGCCACCGATCGTCACACGTGTCGTCAAATCCGCAAACGTCCGTTGGAATTTTCTTTTGTTTTTTGATTTTTCTTTTTGTGACTCCCCGGTTTCTTCGCGGCTCATCGTCACCGTTGGTGCGGACACGTGGCTTTCATCCGTCCCCGACTGCTTTCGATATAAGGGGCTGCGTCACTGTCTTCTCCCACTCGCGCTTGCTTCAAACTTACAACCTCCCGCCATCTAGTGTTCTCGCTCTTGCGCCCTCCTTCCGCCGCCATCAGTTATCGCTCTTCTGCCGTGCCATCGGTGGGTTGATGCTGCGGGTTCCTCACCGACCTCCCGTCGCTCTTCGTCGCTTGCTGGTACGCCTCTTTGACTGGCGTCATTTTCTGTTCGGGTTATGGGGATTCCGGGTATGGAAAGTTCAACGCCGTGAAGTTTGCCGGCGAGGTTTTTACACCGGCGGCGTTGTTTGCGCCGCCGTTCGTACGTTGATCCCGGCCCCTCTCTCTCTCTTTGAAAACACGGTACGGGATTTTACGAAATCCCACGTTCCAAACGCTCCAGAGTTGGTTTTGCGTGTTTCTCCGCCGTTCACCTATTGATTTCGTCCCCAATGTTTGACTGTCCAAACACTCTGTGGTGGTTGTGCGTGCGTTTCTCTCTCTCTTTTTTATTTTTTATTTAATGTTTTCGAAAAGCCGCTTTTTTGATGTACTAATTTTCTCTGTGCAGTCCTCGGAATCTCTGATGGCTCCGAAGAAGATCCTGAGCCCTGCGGACCTTGCGCGGCTGTCTTGGGAGCTAGGGCAATCTAGGATGACACCAGACATGCTTGCGAAGGTGTCAGATTGCTCCGTTGCTGACGAGGCGGACTTCAGACTTCCGGGGCAAGAGACGACTCCTCGGCCGAATGCCGACGAGGCAGTCGTCTTCAACTCGCAGGTGAAGGCGAGTCTTCGGATACCGTGCACCCGCCTCGTCGGCAAGGTTCTCGAGCTGTACGGGGCACAACTCGTGCACCTCTCCCCGAATGCCGTGGCCCGGCTCGCGGTGTACGAGTGGGCGCTCCGAAGCCATGGCGCGAACCAAGCGTCCGAGTTTTCGGCTTTCTTGATGAAGCTAGGTGGCAGGGGAAGACCAGTGGCAGCGCCTTCGGGTGTTTAAACTTTGTCGTGAAGTCAGCGTATACCGCGGAGTTTCCGTCCCTGGCCACTAAGAAGTGGGATGGAGCGGCCGGGTTGAGCTGGAAACTGTTTTGGTTTTATCAGAAGGTAGATGTGGCCGACTCTTCGCTAAGGTACACCCCGGGAGCGGCCAACTGCATCAAATTCCCGGTGGAGAAGCTGTCTGGTTCCGAAGAGGCGCAGCGACTCCTACTTTAAAGGATCAGCAAACGTTTCTCCATGCGCTGCCTCGCCGAAGAGTTCTTTGCTGCCAAGGTGGGGCCGCTGATGTGCAGCTGGGAGGAGTTTGTTATCGTTGACGAGAGAGGCGACCACCTCACTCTACGTGATAGGGACCACCGACCTCGGAAGTTGGAAGCGGCCGTGGAGAGGGCCGAGGGGATGTTTGGTCTGCTTCGTCCCGACGAAGTCACGTGGGCCAGCGAAGCTGGCGTGGGCGCTCGTGTCAACCACATCGTCGGGATTGTTACTCCCTGGGCGGAGCCTGAGGCGAAGAGAGGCGGTAAGAGAAAAGCTGCCGAGGGCACTACCGCGGGCCCCTCGAAGCGGCCCCGTGGTAAGTTCTCTTGTACCTGCCATGTGTCTTCGGCCTGCCGTATAACTGATTTTTCGGCCAGGACGATCGCACTTCGCCGGACGCGCAGAGTGCTGCCAGTGGTGGCGACGACCCACTGGACGTCCTGGTCAGCAAGACTCCCTCGGGGCCGTTGGATCCCGAACATGGCTCCAACGAGCTCCAGGATAGCCATGCAGTCGGGTCTCTTCTTTCGGGTCGAGGCCCCGTGACTCCCGAAGGAGCCTCCATGGATGTCCAGGTGGAGGCCGAGGACTACACCGTCGGCTTCGTTGTTGACACGGAGCTCTGGCTGGCTGATTCTCCTTCCGCCGAAGGTTGGTCACTATACCTCGGTATGCTTTTTACCTTGTTAGTTTCTTATGTTTGTTTTTTTTCAGAGGGGGTTAACGAGGAGCCACCTTCGGTGCCTATCTCTGGGGCCGTTGGTGCCAGCACTGCTACTGATGCCATTATGGCATTGGTGGCAACCACCGTCGCGGAGAGGGGGCCTTTGCCTTTTGCCCGTCTGCTGCGGCGCTTCTGGGTTCATTTCTTGGCTCCTCTGTGCCGTGGCGCCATTTAACCGGCGGCGGCGACAAGCTGTCGAGGTGGAGCCGCATGCTACACCGTGCCCGGTCGCCTCGCTTCCGATGGCTTCTTTTGGAGCCCGTGCCGTCCTCCACGATGAACATGTGGAGTCTATCCTCGGGGGTGTGCCTTCATCACTCCTCGATCGCTGCGAGGCGTTCCCTTTACTGGTGAACATGCGCAGCGTCGAGTTGAGCCTTGCTTCGGTAATATATATTACTATTATTTATTTATTTATATTTTTTTAAAGTCTTCGTGTTATTTATGTTTGTATCCAATTTTGCAGAGTTTGGTTTGGAATCGTGCCGCATCGGCACAAGTGCTGGGCCTCTCGGAGAGGTGTGTTGCTCTTGAGGGTCGCGTCGCTACGCTCGACCGAGAGAACGGCACCCTTCGGGAAGTTAGCGCGAAGGAGAAGGAGCTAGTGGTCCTCCTCAGGTTAGAGAAGGAGCAGACGGAGCAGCGTGCGAAGACCGCCGAGGAGGCCCTGGCTGTGCTTCGTGCTGAGTTCGAGGCCCAACGAGTCGAACTCGAGTCGTCGCGCAAGGAGTGCAATGGCCTACGCGACGAAGTGAAAAATGGAGCCGTGGAGCTTGGGACTCTTCGGGGTTCGGCGGCGAAGATTAAGCAACAGTTGGAGGCGCTGCAAGCAGAGCTTCTTTCTTTGAGTCAGATCTTCGCCAAGGAGATCACTAGACTCGGGACCGTTGCCGTGAGCGCCCCTCCGAGGAATCCGGCTTTGGCCCTCAAATATTTGAAGGAGGCAATCGGGACCTTCGTGGAGGGGTCCTTAAGCTACGGATCTGACTGCGCTGTTAGCTCTATTTTCGCGTTTACAACGAAGCTAAAGGGCGCTAGGTGCACACATTTTTTGGGTAGCTCATCTCCAAGTGTGTCATACCCTTCGGCCTTCATCGCCAACTCGTTCGACCGCGACTCCCGCCAAGTTGTTTGGGATTTTTTGATGAAGTTCTGGCGAGCTGGGGGTCCTGCCTTCTGTCGCGCTTTCATGGCGCACGCGAGGAAGATGACTGCAGCGGCCGCGGTTGGTTCAGCTGGGCCTCTGAGGATAGCAGAGCCCAAAGTGCCAACCTCCAAAGATCCTCCGGCCCGTCCCGCTCCCCAGGATCCTAAAATCCTGTAGATCCGTAGGGCAAAAGGCCAGTGGGACATGTTTTAGGATTGTAATGTTTTGCTAATGTAATATATGATCCTTTGTTGACTTTTTATTCCGAAGTTATCCTATATCATGAGTGATCTTGCTTTCACAATGTTTTGTTTTTATTTTCTGTTAGTCCTTCGCTTTGCTCTTATTTTATTATACGATGGACGCGTGATAGGTTAGTCGGCGTTCGCGAAGACTTATGGGCCGTGAAGACTTTTCGGGTGCTTGGCGCGAGCGCTCTTGGCCTTGCGCCAGCCCCTTGGCGCTTTTGTCGCGTTACTGGTTCGCGAAGGCTCATAGCCCACGAAGGTGATGCTTTGGCTGTCTGGCACGAGTGCTCTTGGCCTCGCACCAGCCCTTTGGCACGTTCGCGAAGGCTCGTGGCCCGCGAAGGTGATGTTTTGGGTGTCTGGCGCGAGCGCTCTTGGCCTCGCGCCAGCCCCTTGGCGATTTTGCGCATTACACGTTCGCGAAGGCTCGTGGCCCACGAAGGTGATGTTTTGGGTGTCTGGCGCAAGCGCTCTTGGCCTCGCGCCAGCCCTTGGCGCTTTTGCGCATTACACGTTCGCGAAGGCTCGTGGCCCGCGAAGGTGATGCTTTGGGTGTCTGGCGCGAGCGCTCTTGGCCTCGCGCCAGCCCCTTGGCGCTTTTGTGCATTACACGTTCGCGAAGGCTCGTGGCCCGCGAAGGTGATGTTTTGGGTGTCTGGCGTGAGCGCTCTTGGCCTCGCGCCAGCCCCTTGGCGCTTTTGCGCATTACACGTTCGCGAAGGCTCATGGCCCGCGAAGGTGATGTTTTCAGTGTCTGTCGCGAGCGCTCTTGGCCTCGCGCCAGCCCCTTGGCGCTTTTGCGCATTACACGTTCGTGAAGCTCGTGGCCCGCGAAGGTGATGTTTTGGGTGTCTGGCACGAGCGCTCTTGGCCTCGCGCCAGCCCCTTGGCGCTTTTGCGCATTACACGTTCGCGAAGGCTCGTGGCCCGCGAAGGTGATATTTTGGATGTCTGGCGCGAGCGCTCTTGGCCTCCCGCCAGCCCCTTGGCGCTTTTGCGCATTACACGTTCGCGAAGGCTCGTGGCCCGCGAAGGTGATATTTTGGGTGTCTGGCGCGAGCGCTCTTGGTCTCGCGCCATCCCCTTGGCGCTTTTTGCGCATTACACGTTCGCGAAGGCTCGTGGCCCGCGAAGGTGATGTTTTGGGTGTGGCGCGAGCGCTCTTGGCCTCGCGCCAACCCCTTTGTCGGATTGAAATGTCTGCTCGGGAATATTCTTCGCTTCATTACATTTCAAATTACATCTTGGAAGTTACATTCCTGTAGGATTTTTCCGGTCGCAGCCGGTTTTTGGCGTCTGAGCCTCGTTAAAAACTCCGCTCATAAAACCCGCTAGGGAAAAACCGAGTCGGAGAAAAGAGTACTCAGCGCTTCTACATTGTCTCATGGGTAATGCTTGATCAGGCTCTTCGCATTCCATGTGTTTGGGACCGAAGAGCCGTCAAGATTGGAGAGGTGGAATGATCCTTGTCTTGTTTGTTTGCTGACAATGAAGGGTCCGTCCCATGCGGGCTCTAGTTTAGATGGTCGTTGTGGCATCTTCCGAAGGACCATGTCCCCTTCTTGAATTTCCCGTGGTCTTACGCTCTTGTTGTAAGTTTTGCTCATTAGCTCATTATACTTCTCTAAGGCCTGATTTGCTTTAAGCCTGTCCTCTTCGACAGTGTCAGCCGGCGGTTGATTAGTAATATTATCTCCTCCTGTTATGAACCGAAGGGTCTTAGCTTGAATTTCAGCCGGCGTTACTGCTTCTTCACCATACACCAGCCTGAAAGGTGAATACCTTGTTGGTCTTGTGGGCGTTGTGCGAATTGCCCACAGTGTCTTCTCCAGTTCTTCTGGCCATTTTCCTTTTGCTTCATCTACCAATCTTCTTTTCAGTGATTTCATGATGTTCTGATTTGCCCGTTCAACTGCACCCTTCGCTTGTGGGTGTCCCACAGAAGCATAGCATATTTTGATGCCGAGGTCCTCGCAGAATGACTTAAACCTTGACGAGATGAATTGTGATCCATTGTCAGCCACTACTTCTTGTGGTAAGCCAAATCTGCATATCACATTTTTTCAAAAGAAATGCTGGGTCTTCGCAGCTGTGATGCTCGTCAATGGCTCTGCTTCAACCCATTTGGTGAAGTAGTCGATTGCAATAATGATCCATTTAAATCCTCCTGAAGCCTGCTTGAGTTCCCCCACGATATCGATCCCTCATCTCGCGAAAGGCCACACTGGGGGTGAGGGCTGTAGGTTTGTTGGTGGAGCCTTTGGCTGGTTTGTCGTCCATTGACATCCTCGGCATCTTTTCACGAATTCCTCTGCATCGCTATTGGCTGTTGGCCAATATATTCCCATGCGCAACACCTTCGCTGCGAGAGCCCTTGGGCTTTGATGCGAACCACAGACTCCTGTGTGCGTTTCCGCCAGCGCTTCCTTTCCCTCTTCTTTGCATTGAGGTCTCCACTCAAAGGGTGCTGTCCCTTTAATTGTGTTGAAGAAGTGTTTGTATTTTTCTGCGTCCTTCGGGAGAAATCTCCCTAGGGCAGCCAGCTTTCCTAGGAGGCTCTGTGCTTGCTTCTTATTTTCTGGATCTTTCATACATTGAATTGCATCAATCTTCTCTTTGTTAGCCTCTATCCCTCGGTGCGACACTAAGAATCCTAGCAACTTTCTTGTTTCCACTGCAAAGGCGCATTTCGTCGGGTTCAATTTTATGCCTTCTGCTCTCAGGCTTGCGAAGGTCTCGTGAATATCCTCGCAGTGGTCCCTCCTCCGCTTGCTTTTGACGACAATGTCGTCGACATATGCTTCCACATTTCTTCCCATCTGTTTTGCAAGAACCTTCGCGATGAGTCTTGCGAACGTTGCGCCTGCATTTCTTAGACCAAAAGGCATTCTTCGGAAGCAATATGTGCCGAAGGGTGTTATGAATGCCGTCTTCTCTTCATCTTCCTTTCTCATATACACTTGATGATAGCCAGAGTAGGCGTCCAGGAAGCTCATCAGTTCACAACCCGCTGTCGCGTCAACCATCTGGTCAATCCTTGGTAGGGGAAAATCATCTTTTGGACATGCCTTGTTAAGATTTGTGAACTCAACGCACAATCTCCAGGTGCCGTTTGACTTCTTCACCATCACGACATTTGCGAGCCACTCCGGGTACGCAACTTCCCGAATGACTTAGGCTTGACGCAATTTTTCCACTTCTATCTTCGCTGCTTCCTGTCTATCGGGTCCCATTTTCCTAAGTTTTTGTTTGATTGGTTTTGCATCCACTTTCACGTTTAGCGAGTGTTCGATTGTCTCTCTAGGGACCCCCTTAGACTCTCCCGGCACCCAGGCGAAGATGTCACTGTTTTACCGAAACAAGTTGATGACGTTTGCTTCTTCTTCATCGGAGAGGGCGGTTCCGATGGATATTGTTCTCTCTTCATTCTCTGGGAATAATCGTATCTTTTTCGTTTCGCTCTCCGGCCTGACCTGGGGCTTGTAACCCTTCGGTCTGTATTGGGAATCGACTCTCTCCGTAGTTTGGACTGGCTTGAGCCTTGGTATGTCTTCGATTTTATTTTTTCTTGCTGATTGCTGATTTCCTCGAATGGTGATGACTCCCCCTTCGGCGGGCATTTTCATGCACAGGTAGCTGTGATGTTTGATTGCCCCGAAGGCATTGATGATTTCTCTCCCAAAGATGGCGTTGTAGCGGTATTCCATGTCAACGACATCAAAGCGTATGCTCTTTATGATCTTTCTCTTGCCTTCATGGAATGTTACAGGTAATAATATCTGGCCCATGGCCGCCACAGGCTCTCCTCCGAACCCTATGAGAGGCATGTGCGATGATGTCAGTCAGTCTTCTGGTATATTGAGTTGCTTGAATGCGCTGGCGAAGATGATATCTGCTGAGCTTCCTCTGTCCACCAGCGTCCTTTGGACATCATATTCTGCAATTTCAGCTGTTATCACAAAGGGATATTGGTGTGGGAACTTGACGCCTTTGGCGTCTGTTGTGTCGAAGGTTATCGGCGGAGCCGGTGTTGGTTTACTTGACACCGAGACGTGGGACACCTCGCGAATAAATTCCTTTCTCTTTCTGTTCGATGGGAGATTCAACGAGGATCCTCCGGTGATGACATGAATAACCCTTCGGTTTGGCTCTTCAACATTGTGAACCCTCTCGGGGGATTTGCGGTATTGATTCCTCGGACGCTGGTCTTGCCTTCGTTGTCGTTTCTTGTTTTGGTAGTTTTCACGTTGCGTTTTAACATCTCTGCATTCCTCGGTTGTATGCGAATAGTTCTCTCCATGCACCGTGCAGTATTTCTTTTCCTTGTTCTCCTGATTGCCTCCTCGGAATCTGTCATTCCTGTGGTAATTCTCCCACCGGTAATTGTCGTTCCTTCGATCATCTCTTCTCGTGTCATCTTTTCGATTGCTGTACCCATCCCTTCGGGAATTGTAATCCCTTCGGGGATAGTCCCCTCTCCTATTGTTGTCAATGGCTCTTCGCTCGTCAGTTTGCTTGGGTTCAATGTTGCTTACCCTTTTGTTAAAATTTTGATGTCTCTTGTTCTTCTCTGAATTGTTTCTTTGTGGCCATCGCGATCCTTGTGTATATTCAGCTAGCCTTGTCTCCTCAAATTCTCCTCTTCTCCCTTTGCATACCCCTCAACTTCATCGTAGAGAAGCGCCACTGTTTGCGGTGGGTCCTGAGTCAACTTGTGTAGAAGAGGTCCCGATTGAAGCCCTCTTCGGAATGCGTTGATTACCGAAAAGTCTGATACATCTCTTATCTGGTATCGTACAGCAACAAATCTTTTGTAGTAGTCCCTTGTGCTTTCTTTCTTGCCTTGTTCCAAGGCGAAGAGATCCCCTTCTACCATTCTCTGGATATAATTGCCTTGAAAGTTGTTAGCGAATGCATCTTTGAGTTGATTCCATGAGTGTATGGATTCTTGTGGTAGTGAAGTGTACCATGACAGTGCGGTACCCTTCAGTGTCAGCAACAAACTCTTTGCCTTGACATCATCATCTCCGCTAGCTGCTTCTACCGCCGTGTCATATATGTCTAGGAATTCATTTGGGTCGGTGTCTCCAGAGAACTTGAATACACTTGGCATTTTGAATCCTTCGGGCCATTTTTTGCCGCGAAGGTGCGCGCTCAGAGGCCCTTCGTTAGCCTTCCTCGGCTGTGCCACCATTACATTTTGCTGATATTTCTCATGGTCTTCCTCGGGGTATGGGATCCTTCGGGGCACATAGTGCTACTGGGGCTGCATTGTTACAAGCTCTCTTCGGAGCAGGTTGATTTGTTCCTCCAACAGTCTTCTTCTGTCTCGCAGGATGTCTTCAGCAGATGTGGGGTCTTCATGTTGACGTTCTTGCATGGGATGGGTGGGTGGGTTTTGCTGCATCTCATCTCTGACGACTCTGCTGGGTCCTGGCTCGTCGAGTCTTCCCCCGCCCACGCCCGGGGCACCTTGCTCCTGGTTCCTCCAGCCCTGCAGGTTGATGCCGGGAGCTCTTGGGATGCTTCCACCAGGTCCTTGCACCGCCGCGCCGCCTTCTCGCCAAAATCCAATTGTTGACGTGGTGATGGTCGCCCTTTGGGTTGCTTCTCCTGCCAGCTCGCCGATGGCGTCTTGTTCGTCCTGGTCTTGCGGTTCCCTCCTTACGTCTGCTTTGTCGTGCCCCGATTCCGGCGGCCCATTGGCTCTAGCCACCACCACGCCTCTTCTTGGTCTGGCCATCACCGCAAACGCTCGCTTCTCCCCACGGACGGCGCCAACTGTCGCCGGGAAATCCCGCCGACGGTGAGATTCAGCGCCCCTCCCCGGTGATGGAGAGGACGCCGAGTGAAGTAGTGGTGAGAGAGCGGACGCTCCGTGAATAAACCAGAGTCTTAATGTGTATGATCAGAATGCTTGTCCTCTTTCATTGATGAGCTTATTAATTTATACAATTCTAGGGTCAGGGTTTACATACATGGGAAATACCCAAATTACCCTGGCCCAGGGGAAATACCCAGATTGCCCTAATCTCTGGATCGTTGATTGTAAGATCCACGGCTAGGCTAGCTTTCTTACAATCCAAGTTGCTCTAATTCCTAATGTACCCTCGGGAGGGGGGCACACACTGACAAAGCTGTTGATTTGATTCGCTCTTGTCAGAGGCTGTCGCGGGGTCTTCGTCCTCCAGCCCGAGACTTGTCAAAGATTACTCTCGGTCACTCCGCAGGGTCTTCGTGAAGTCCTCGGCGAGACTTCACTCCTCTGCCACTCTTCGGGAGAAGGCCCGAGGATACTCATCGCTCGAGATTTACCCGCGAACGTTTTACCCTTCGCGTCCTCCTCCTGACCCCTCGCGGATGTCCGAGTCTCTTGCTCCCATCCCAAGAGATCTTGAGGTCATCTTAGGCACGCTTCACCGCTTACCCCTTCGGGTAAGGATCTTCGTGAAGGATCTTTACAGCATCTTCGTGGATATCCACCTTTTTCGGATATGGGTGGCTGCCCCTACAACAGTTTGCACCTAATTACCTAAACTCACTGTAACCTATGAGGATCTTGGCATGAAACATGCTACCAAGGATGTGCTAAATACCAACTTTCCATGTGTCATGTTTTGAGAAAATTCCTGAGAACGTTGATTGTCAGTTAAGATACATGCTTGAGGTCATGTGTGTATGCTTCTTAGATTCTAACTCTTATAGAATGTTGATCGTCAGGGATGAACGCATCCAACTCACGGAGTCGTCCGGACGGAAGGATGTGCAAACTCTGTTGATCCTTTCCCGTTGAAAAATTTGGTGGGAATGGAGTAGGAGAATCTTCCTCAACACCAATGTGAGCACCACAAGTATCATTCAGTACATCCACCATGAAGCACGCTTATGTCTCCAAGCAGGTGGATCAGGGCTGCTCCCCTTCTGCCATTGCCAACCCCCTGTTGTAACCCCCTGTTCATGTATGGGGTGTTTGGTTGTCCTGCTCAGTCCGAGCAAGGCTCGTGGGAGTGCAACGCTGCCTGTTTGGATGCTCGCATGCGCTATGGAGCCTGGCTCGGCAGCTGCAATTCCTCGCGCTCAGCTAGGCCGCGTGGAAACAGAAAATTTGGCTATTTCCAGCGATGGGTGCGTATGCTTCGGTGGATCCCTCTTGTTAGCATGTATTTATTGTGTCCCATCTACTTTCATACAAGCAATGAAACAATATCTGTTAATAACTTAGCTCATCTCATACAGTCAACTAAACATCATCCTTTGTATCCACTCAGCCTGTTTCATAACAGTCTGGATACCTCATACGAGCCAGGCTAGAGAGAGTCAAGTAACCAAATTGGCTAGTAACAAACCCTGTCATGTGGCTAACCGGCTCAGAGATGGCCTAACACCTCCACAAACCATGTACTTAACTTGCTTTTTTGCTTAATTAATACTAGCTTTGCTGAGTTTCCAAAAAAGATTCTAGAATAGTTTGAGCCAACTTAATTGGTATAACGGTATCCCATATGCTGCCTCGGTTACAAAGCTCATGAGGCATGGAGAGACATGCAAGTCAAGAAAGAAAAAATGTACTTGAATTATTCTAGGCTGAACTGATTGTGCTAGAAATGAGAGTGGTTAAACAAAGGAAAAAGTGGCACTCAACTTTTATCATCTTTTTTCCCCCCTAAAAATCAAACCCGCGTAAATAACGTCTCCAAAATGTGAAAACCATGCAGAAATAACCCTTTGATCAAATGGTAGTTTTGAGAAATGACAAATGTTTAACCCAAACTTTTGCATACAATTTTACATAGAATTCAAACTAAATTGCATATTTGACATCCTGATATTTTTATAAGCTTCTAAATTTCCCCATTTTTATAGCATTTTAAAAAATTGTAGCATTTTCTAGTAGTTTGAAAATAGGAAAAATGCTACCAATTTGTAGAAAATTTTGAAAAAAATGGAAATATTTTCCATGAGCTCAAATAATTAGAAGGAACTCAAATATACAATTTACCTTTTTATTTCATGAAATGTTTTTATGCAAAAATCTAGATGAAATGTATGCTTTTTTAGTCAAAATTGTCTCAAAATCGTTGTTTGATTGGCCAAAGGAGCATTTCTGGATTGTTTACGTATTTTTGTACCATGTGTTGGCAAGTAAGGGGTTGCCTAGACAACGTCCCCTTCAAAGTGTTGGTAACATCACTAAGGAAAATAGTAGTTCAATGGAGTGGTCATCTACACTGTCTGGAACATATGTAAAGAGTTAAATCGTCGAGTTTTTCAATAGTGCAGCTTGCCTGCAAAGCAACTAGTCCTTAGGATTAGAGAGGATTTGTTAGTGTGAGGCTGCACCTAGTCCTTAGGATTAGAGGCCGCACGAACGTCATGGGCACTGATGTGTAGGCCCTAGTGTGCCCCATCCCCTCCTCGGCTCCTCCCCTCTCTCCTTTGTACAGTTTTGCTCCCTCTCAGATAAAATGGCAGAGCTCTTACTTTTATGGTAAAAAAGGACCATGTTTATCTAATTTTGGTTTTAGGGGCCAAAATGCATCGATGACTGTAACTAAGGATAAAAGTAAACGTTTTCCGTTAAACAATGTTGCAGACGCTGGTAAAAATAAAATTTGCGGCTATCAGTGATGAACTGATGATACTGATAAAACTAGAGATGCCAGCTGCAATTCATGAAGACTGCTTGCAAAATGCTCTTGCTAATTTTACGAATCAGAAGGCATCACTTGTCGGCACGGTAATTTTTGTCTTCATAGTTCAACAGTGCTGAAATAAATGAACGTCCTGGACAAAACTGGCTCGGAGAGATCCTGAGTTAGTAATACGGAAGGTGGCATTGAAAATTACGTACAGAGTGCCCTGAGAAGATGAAGTACTGACAGAAGTGTGTTTTTGAAATCCAAGATAGCATCAGAGCTCACTTTAAGCAGGGTACAGAATTCAGGCCCAAGAATCTGGAGGCGCTTCGAGAAGAAAGACATGCCCTAAATCAGCCTGTGTTGACGCCGATGAGGCGCTACTACGAGAGAAGAAACATGTAGCAATTTAACGTAGATCTAGGCACGGGATTTGCTAACGAGATTTGGTGATACGCCTGCTCTTCCCTAATTGAGCTTCTCTCTCTAGCTTAGGTACTCTGAACAATGAACCCCCGGCTTTCATGCACAAACTACAACCTATATATGAATTCTAATTTGTTGTTGCAATTGTGCAGCGTTGTGCTGTCTGCCTGTCTGGTGAAACCTGGAATGTACTGCGTTCTCTGGTTCACCAGCTTCTAAATTCAGGCTGTAACTTCCTTTGCCCCTTCTGCTCTGCTGATGCTCCCTGTCCCTGGCATAACTAGGCTGCAGTCTCTGTTATTTGGCTCTGCATAACTCGGTCAGAGACTTGAATGCCTTCATGACACAAGCCGTCAGAGATTCAAGAGTCCAAATTCAATCACCAAGAGCACATCTCCAATTGGACGACGCAGTAATAACTAACAAAATTTAAAATACCAGTTCAAACTTCAGAGGATCTCACCTTGAATTGAAGATCACAGGAGATGCATGCCACAAAAAGTGTCTTTTTATATAATTAAAAATTGGTTTTAAGAGTTTCGAGAAGAAACACAAAGACCTTAAAAAACAATGGTTATAAAAGGAAGAATTTCTAGCTTCATATTAAAATCGGAATCTTAGCCGAAAAGAAGAAGGGCCTATTTGGCATTATGTTTTTTCATACTCCCTCCGGTCACAAATACATATCGTTTTAGACATTGACACGGTCTCCAAAATACACACTTGACTACTAATTAACAATACTATTTATTTATAAAACCCACTAAAACTACAATATTATGAAAGTATTCTTGAAGATAAACCTCTACATATGATTTACATATACTCAATCTAAACAATTCAAAAGATATTTGTAGCTAGATAATCAAAATTTTGACTTGCACGTACTTCAAACGACATATATTTGTGACTAGAGAGAGTAGTTCCAAAACAAAACTATGTTTTGTGAAAATACCATAATTTAGAAAACAAAGCGGTGTTTGCATACAAAACTCTGGTACAGTTTCATGACTTTGTTTTAATTGAAACCATGGTTTTTTGAAAGTTTTTTTTAACTCTACTGCACCTAACTTTGACTTTTGGACAGTGCTGTGGTTGTATTTGTCTCTATTGTATTTGATCAAAGTATTGCATAGTAAACAAACAATCGGTAGTTTAAAGAAAAGCTGAGATCAAGATGGTGTTAGTTAAAACCATGGTTTTGAATACACGCATTATAAAACTCTCTATATATATATACTAAAATCGAGTTTTCTCTAAACTTTAATACCAAGCAGGGAGAAGGCTGTGTACAAACAAGGCAAACACACATCTACATACATTTAGCTCCAGTTTGACGATGCCAAAAGATAAAAATTCATAGGGCAATCGGCGCTGTACCATCGTAAAATCGATAGCTTTGATGTATAAGCCACTCAACGTGTCACTGATATACAATTTGTCGCAAATCACATGCAATTTTTCTCAAATTCATACAAGATCGGCTCAAAGAATCTACCTTTGAATTGAAGATGAGCAGCTCACAGGAGACGCATGCGCTGCATTTACTACTGCTGCTCTGTTCTTCTCTTCCTCCTCTTCTTCTTCTTCAGAAACCATTCGTGCGGACGAGCGAACGGGGAACCCGTGACGCGACGTCCACGTCAGCACCAACGGTCGTTTGAAATGTCCGTATATAAAGGAGGCTTCTTGCCTTCTCCCTCCACTCGCTCGCTCGTCCGTGCGCGTCTTGGCCCGTCGCGAATCCTCCCACGCGGCCGCGAGCGAGGCGGCGGCGGCGGCGGGTCTCGGTCGAGGTGACTCGCTGGTCGCTCCCCGCCCTATCGCTCGCTGTTAGGGTTCGTTTCCTTTCGTGATCCGTCTCGGGCTCTCGGCGCGGGTGGGCGGGGGAGAGAGAAGTTTGGGAATTTGGCGTTTGATTTTTTTTTTTATGTTTTGTTGTCGCGGCCGCGCGCCAGGTGCTCGACGGAATGCCTAGCGGCGGGAGGCGGCTGCCGCCGTGGACTTCGCCGAGGGGCGCGGAGGCCTCCGTCCCGCGGTGGAGCCCCCTCACCCCCTCGGGCCTGGCGGTCGGCGAGGGCTACGTCACGCCACCGGTGAGCGACGGGTGCTGCCGCGTGACGCCACCGGTGAGCAGTGGCTGCTCCCGCGTGACGCCGCCGGTGAGCGGCGGGTGCTCCCGGCCTCCAAGGGCGCCGCCGTCGGCGGATTCACCGTACGTGCGGGCGAAGCAGGCGCAGGTAATTGGAAGGGCACCGTCAGGTGCAATTTCTTCTAGTTTTTGGACACCACGATGGAGACTGACTCGAACCAGATAGTGATGCAACATAAATGCTACCAGGCTGACTCAATTGTTGAGATGACATTGCTTCTCTGCAAACAGCATGAGAAATCATTAACAATCAGTTTGCTAAGTGCACATATCACAAATATGCAGTATTGACCTAATTTCTGTGAGACAATTCTTTAATTTTATCTCCAATCAACATAGTATTACTCTGTAATTTGCACTGTAATGGTATTTGGCCTGCGGCAAGTGCTGCATGCTTAATATGTAATTTGCACTGTAATGGTATTTGTGCTGCATGCTTAATCTGGCGACTGTAAGAGTACTGTCTGGGGGAAAAGGATCAAGGATGTAGTTGCCTTGAAGCATAGTATATATTATTTTGAAGGAAAAATCATAGTGCAGTTTCTTTAAAGTATCTTCCATTGTATTAACAATCCTTTAACTGCAAACAACAGAGAAAGATGAAGGCAATAGCGCGAGCACAGATAAATCTATTCTAGGATAACTTAATAACTAGCAATAGCATAAGTGTCACGAAGGTGTTGGTCCTTCTCCATGACTAGGTATCATGTTACCAGAATCTCTTGTACCAAAAGATTGGGTTCAGATCCTCTACAATTACATGGTAATGTCACTGTGACAGTCCCTCGATCTATACCATCCGTTCCAAAATCAAAGGCTACAATTTGATCCCTTTCAAAATTAGATAAAGTAAAAAAATTTAAAAACAATTAAATCATTGAAGCATCAACCTTATGTAATTTTTGAATAAATCTAATGGTAGAGAATCTGAATCCGAAAAAGTTTGCACGAAGACCTCCTTGTCAAAACTTATGTTGTATCGCCACCAGTATATTTGTCCTAGCCTGCAACTGCACTGAATGCTTAATTTTTCCTGAAATTTTACATCAATGCATTATATGCTAAATGTTTCTGTACTTGTTAGTAAGTTACCTGAACTTGCACCAGGTAATATTTTTTCTTTAGCTCTTGCAGACTTGTGAATAAAACTGCATTTACTGCCCTGAACATATAAACTTCCATAAGCTAATTTTTTCCCTTTTTTCATCTTATTTCTTATATTGTAGTTAGTGGAAAAGGATCCAAACAAGGCAGTTCCATTGTTCTGGGCAGCTATTAACAGTGGTGACCGAATTGAGAGCGCACTGAAGGATATGGCTACTGTACTGAAACAAGCAAATCGGGCAGAAGAGGCCATTGAAGCAATAAGATCTTTCCGTGACCGTTGTCCAAATGAAGCTCAGGAGTCTCTTGACAATATTCTTCTTGACCTGTACAAGGTATCTTTGTGCTGTAATGTTGACATTCATAAGCTAAATTTTTCCATCGTTGTCCATCTTTGAGGTTTGATTATAGAAGTAGACCTTGACCACATTTAGGGGGTGTTCTTTTGGGCTTATCTAAAAGTCTAATCTGAGTTATCTCGTAACTTCGAGAATTTCCTGAGATGGTCTCGAGAGTCGGATGGCCTTGATTTTTAGGATTTAGGAAGCTTTTAGACACGCCTATGAGATTAAAAAAAACGGATTCAAAAGGTAATAAAAAAAGTCAGATAAGTCAATATTAGCCACGTCTTATCTGACTTATTTCGTGACTTATCTGATTTTTTTATTACTTTTTGAATCCGTTTTTTTTATCTCGTAGACGTGTCTAAAAGCTCCCTAAATCATAAAAATCAAGACTATCCGACTCTCGAGGCCACTTCGGGAAATTCTCGAAGTTACGAGATAAGTCAGATTAGACTTTTAGATAAGTCCAAAAGAACACCCCCTTAAAATACGGCACAGACCCATGTGAGTGAGTCATCAGCTAATAATCGACTAGCAAAAAATCTTTGGATGAAGACGTACGCAAGAGATTTTTCTGACACCAATAATGTTTATGTTGAATCAGAAATGCGGTAGGATAAAAGAGCAGATTGAAATGCTGACAATGAAGCTGAGAATTGTTGATGAGGAGCTAGCTTCTGGACGGTGGAAAACAAAACTGTCTAAATCTCATGGAAGAGTAGTCTATCTCTCTCTGAGGGATGAAAAAGCAAGGTATTTAAATTCTTTCACATGTTGCCATTTGACCTGTAAACACCATTCTAAGGTTCTTCTTTATCATGAAGGTTGTTGGGAAACCTTGCCTGGGCCTATATGCAGTCTGAAAATTACGAGGAAGCAGAAATGCTTTACAGGTATATATTTTGAGACACTTTCATCCACTTCAGATGACTTGAATTTCCTCAACTGGCATATTGTAGATGGACTAATATATCTTTCCCTAGCTAGAATTTGCTATCCTCTTACGAATGCTCATGTCTATGCTTGGCGTTTATTCTTGTCAAGTGTACAACAATGCACCATTGTAGTTTCTCAGTAGTTCCATTGTTTGAAACAAAGGATGTGGAATATTGTCATATTATACAGTTGTCTAAGATGGTGTTGAAATGACTATTCTTAGCAAAGGAGCTAACTCTTGTTTTCTGTTGTAATCTCATTCTTCATCTCTGAATTAGCTCATTCAGCTAAATCTGTCTGGTGCTGACTTCACATTTGTCCCTTGACACAGGCAAGCTCTTGCTATAGAAGCTGATTATAACAAAGAGTGCAACTTAGCCATCTGCTTGATAAAGGCTGGGAAGGTTTCTGAAGCTAAATACCTTCTCGAGGCTATACCAAAAAACTGTAGTGATGAAAGCCATGTGAGGTCTTTTTCCCGAGCTACTGAAATGCTTAGGGAACTTGAGTCACAAGCACTCCCTTCTCCCATAACTCAAATGAAGTCCAAAGAATCAAAGATTTTGCTTGCTGCCGATGTGGAGACCCTTGGCGATCTACAGTCAAAAATAATCTCTACTCTGACTCAATTGAAATATGAAGAACCACATATTTCAGTTTCTGCAGATGCAGAGAAGCATGAGAGTTACGATTCACAAGCGCTTCCATCTCCCGTAACTCAGTTGAAGTGTAAAGAACCACGGATTGTGGTTGCTACTGGTGGAGAGAGGAGTGAAGAATGTTTTGGGGAGTACCAAGACCTTTCTCGACTGTTCAATGATGCTGCTACACCGCAATCAATACTTGAGAAACTACGTAAACGGCTGGTTAAAGAGGACACACTAAAGATTAGCATACAGCATGAGGTCCAGACCCCTAGTTCAACTGAATGCTGGCCAAACTCTAACGGTGCCACAGGTGCTAGTGAGAATCCTATGCAAGAGGGAAAGGTTTCGGTTGCTGGTGTTAGAAAAACGTGGGCTGACATGGTGGATGAGGATGAGCAATTAGGTGACAGCAACTCAACGACTGGTGTGGGCACAACGGAACAAAATGAAGGCAGCAAGCATGCAAGTGATCAGAAGTATAGATCACCGTTGTCCTCTCAAGCAAGCAGCATCCTCCAAAGATCAATAGTGGGTGGTAATCTACAAAGTTCTTCGGCATGTTCATGGAAGCACAGTGACTCCAAAATCTCCAAAGGTGATAATGTGGACTGGAAGTTTGCCAGGACTGCTCCAACATGGAATCAGCAGAAGGTGCAAGATTACAGCAATCGATTTTGCAGAAGGCTCAACACCGATCATATCAATGAAAAAGCCCAAGGCACCGAGCAAACACCATGGAGAAGCAGCGCAGCTCAGCGTTCACTTTTCCCCAACTGGAAACCGAAGTGTGAAAGATATGGCCATGGTTATGTGCCATTTGGTGATAATGAACTCTCTCAGGGTTCCAGTTACAATGAGACTGCTAGTCGCTGGCCTAAGAGTGCGTCTAGCACGAGACCATGGAGACCACAAAGCCGCCTTCGGGTCTTCCAGGAAATCACAAATGAGATGAGATGAACCAGTGGTGTGTAATTTGATCTGTGTTTCTCACTGCCACTTCTGATGGAAGTCCTTTAGAGTAAGAGGTGGTTTGCGATACAGATGAGATTAGTGAAATAGTTCATCTTACATATTTTTCTTTTCATGATTCTGCTTTTGACAAGAGGGGTTATCATTGAAGTTTCAGCAGCTCAAAGAGGATTACGACAATCATGTAGAGCGAACTCCCCAACATTGTTGTAGTCCATAGTCCTAGCAAGTTTATGAGGCACACTATCTGCAGAGCCTAGATCTTGTTAGCTGTCTATTTTCCTTTAGGTCACTGACTGCGACAATTGCAGTCTGTATATGGGAGTAATGATCTGGTTGGTTATGAAGCTGTTACAGTACTTGTTCACTGTTTCGTGATTGAATGAATCATTTTTCCACTTATTTTACATAGCAAAATGTGGCTCAATTACCATGTATCCTTGCAGCTGCAGTTTTTGGCACTACTGTTTAGATATTACTGCATGGTGGTTTCCTGCATGGTTTCATCTGTTACTGCACATGTGGCCTGCATGATGGGCTGCAAGATCTGGGTGTGCTCCCCTCTGTGCATTGCAGAAACAAAGCAATGCATTGCATTGCATGCAACAGAAACTGCAAATGCAAATGCATGCAGCCACTGGCAACCATCTGCACCTGCATAGTGCTCACCTCTGTGGCATTTTCTACCTTGTCTACACACTGCAGTCAGGTTGATTCCCCCACCAATACTGAGGGTGCTAACATGGTGGTGTCCTCAGGACAGCAATGGCAGCCTTGACCTTCATCAGCTCATATGAGCTAGCTAGCTCTCCTGGCCTGACCTGCACTGCAGGCAGGGAAAGGTGACGCCGCCAGCTAAGGCGGCCGTGATGCGTAGCGCCTTGTCGGCAGCTCGACGCGCCTCGGTTGGCACGACAAAGCTGCCGGCGAGCCTAGCCTTGCCGGCGCCAGGGCTTGGTCTCCAATAATTCTGGTGCGTGCATGATTGATTGCCCAATGGCCACACTTGGACATTTAGGTTTAGCCTACCATGCTGGATGGTAATCATCCTGATAAACTGCCTCCTTGGACATATACTTGTATATATAGTTATATGTAGAGAATGGCTAGCGTACTCTCGAGAGTACGGAGGAATCCGTACCCTCGACGGGTTTATGAAATTCGAGATTTTTAACGACCGATCCGAACAGTTGATTTTGTTCATCTCATTGAAATGTAGCTACCGACCAAGTTTCGTATTTTTTTGAATTTGTTCACTAGTTGTTTCATATTTTCTAAAATCAGTTTTTTGGACGCTCTACGACTAATTAGAAGGCTGATTTTTAAAAATACGAAACAAATAGTAAAAAAATTCAAAAAAATACGAAACTTGGTCGGTAGCTACATTTCAATGAGATGAACAAGATCAATATTTGAATCGGTCGTTAAAAATCTCGAACTTCGTAAACCCATCGAGAGTACGGTTTCCTCCGTACTCTCGAGAGTAGACTAGCCATCCTCGTTATATGTATATATAATCATATAGATGTGACCTCCATTGCACATGTATGTATTGCAGGGTGTCCCAGCAGCTGGCTGGCTGGTTGACAAGACTGATTCTTGGATACATACTTCTAAACTTCTCTATCTCTATTGTGATGAGGTATTGATTTTCTGGGGTGCGTGTTTACGTAGTGTGTACCATAGATGCAGGCAGTTTCAGTAGTACCACTTCATCATGCCTTGGTTCAAAGAAAAAAAAAAGTAGTACTAGTTCATGGTTATGCAGCTATCTTACACAGGCATGTGACGGCCACACTCATGTGAGGTACAATGCATAACTGTGCACTAGCTCATCACCTACTGTTCTGGCGGTCAGCCTTGCTAATGGCAATGTTCACCGACCATTACCTGAATCATCTGCAGATGGCTATTTCAGGCTACTACTATTTGGGGAGCTCTTCAATGTTGGTCTGGTTCAACAGGATCAGTCATGCAGCCTTGCATCTTCTTCAGTTAACCTCTGCCTATCTAGCAAGCAAGCTGACTGTGTGTGTGCATGTGTGCGTGTGCGTGCGTGTGTGTGTGTGTGTGTGAGAGAGAGAAAGAGAGAGCATTGCGTTTCACGTGCTATTTAGGATTATTTCAGACAATGAAATAATTGCTCGAGAGTTGCAGCTTTGCAGGTAGCCAGGTAGTAATTGAGACGCCAGATGAACTGGAAAGGTGTTCGAGAACAATGAACCGGCCCTAGCTTGGACAACGGCAAAGGAACAAGCTTTGCTTTGGTGAGACCTAGGATTAGTACTACTGAAAATGTGTGTGATTCAGGCAGATATACATTAATCAATGATCAAGTTCCATAATCATTTGAATCAATTTCTTTAGGACACCCCTTTGCAACTTTGCATTCAGAGGAGAATGTCATGTACAATTAACAGTGCTCAAAATTAGACGCCATCCAAAAAGTTGAGCTGACTGAAAACGAAACAGAAAAACCATAAACAGAAATAAATTGGATACAGATGTAAACAAACATGAAATTTATACATGAAAGATGATCACGGAAATGAACCAGCTGGGCTCAACTAATCAACTTGTAGGAGGCAGTTTTGGTTCAAAAACTTGTAGGAGGCAGGTAGCTCCCTGCCTTCTGAAGTATAACCGAACTACAATAGCTCAGCAGATAGCCTAAAAAAATCGATCAGCAGATTCTCCAATTTATCAGCAATCAATTTGGGACATAGTCATAACTCAGGCAAAATAATCCGTAAATGACTCGTAATAAAATATGGAAATATTAATTTTTAATAATTAGTTGATTGCCATTGCTTACGATATGGTGTCCCTCTCCAATAACTGTAGTAACTGGCTGATTACCATTGGTTTTTTGACCCCTGATTTAAACTAAATTGATTCCACTATTTTTAAATTAAGATGCCCTTGTGAGGGAGGGAGATTTTTCTTCCTAAGCGCAAAATTATGAAGTTGCTGAGCTGTCCTTATTGAGAGAGAAAATCTTGCTAGACAATGACCATATATGCAGGATTTTTGGACACGAATGGCATGACAATTGACACATAGCTGAGAGCTTATGCGATGCTACTTGCTACGGACCCTGTTGCCTCTATCTGGACATCATCTCATTATGCTAAGTTACCTCACCTCCTTCCTCCAAGACATACGCAAATAGAAATCAAAAGCTTCGCAAAATGCTACCACACGAAAATATGGAAGTATATTGAATCAAAAGGTTAGGTATGAGCTCAAAGCATCCTAAATACTAACTCACTAAAACAAGAAAGCAGAGATATCTGCAAGGATGCTATTTAATCAGCATTCAAAAATAGAGTTTGCGTACTGTTATCGCAAGGATTTTTTTAATAGTAGAGATATTTCATAAATCGAGGGAATTAGCACCCTTAATTGCTTGTTTAAATATAGACCAAAGATATGAAAATTAACTATCATGGATATGATTCTATAATATGCTATTAAGAGTAACACCAGACGCAGTACTGTTATGGGCAATTAAGAAAAATAATTTAGATTAATTTCTTTCCATATGCATATGCACAGAGAGGAAGATCAAGGGGGAAATGGTACCAAATTACGAGAAAAAAAAAACCTGTAGCACTGTACAAAATAATACATAAAAACCCAAACTTTCAATTACGTACATGCGCGGTGAATGCAATGGATTTGCATTTTGTATAGCACATTGAAAGGTTGGCTTATCATTATTTTCAATATGTGCTATCCAAAATTTGCCATTATTTTCCAAATGGAATAGTCAAACTTATCATTATTTTCCAAATTAATCCTCCAAAATTTCTTATTTCTCCGCAACAAAACAAAAGGTATATATTTGAAAAGAATGACACACGCACAAAGTTAAATTCAAACAATACACAATACATAGCATTGGCAAAGGATTGACATGCGTGCCTTAATTCGCGAATGCCCATGCTCCTTTCTACTGCATGTACTACCACACACATATATATAAAATTAATAAAGATACATTGGTGAGTCGGAGTTCAAACAGCACAAAGTAAAGAAGCGTAAACATTTTTTTTCGATAAGGGGAAATTTATATATACGCCGATTTCCATTGAACTACAGAAACCTACAGAATTTGAAACCAGCAACCATAACAAGTTCCATCACCTAGCTTTACTCCACAAGCCCCTTTAATTTCAACAGCTAAAAACGAATAATCAATTAAGTAAGTGAAAATTGGGGGGTGGGAGGAGAGAAGATCAGGGTTTGGAAATAGGAGGATATGCTTGGCTCCGTGCACGCCAACCATTGTAGGCAACCTTAGGGAGTTGTTGCTCTAGATGAGTGGCATACAGGGAGCCAGGCACATCCCAAGCTTCATCACCTTTGCTTCACTTGGATATCTATCATCTCACTATATATCCTTCGCGTACTGGATCTCTACTCCCATGCGATCGATGTCATTGCATGCATGCTATCACAATATGCTCCTGGGAAATATGACAATGGTGAACACTACTACTAGCTTAGCAGTTAGCAGAGAGAGAGAGAGAGAGAATGTGATGTGATGGAATACATGAGACGGGGTGATCAGGGGATGGTAACTCTATATATAGACCATGATGTGTAGGCAGTGGCGGATCTAGAAAAAAGTATTATTGGGGTCGTTGGGGTCATTGTGAGTCCAAAATACTAGTTTTTAGCTTGTAATGATAGACTTTTATGTTTATATACTAATGAGGTATTAATAAATCACGTGGGTTGATCCAAAGGACACCGGGGTCGCTGGACACCGATGCCAGCACTGTAGATCCGCCCCTGTGTGTAGGTGGAGAACACCACACATACGAGCTTGCTATGCACAGCAAATAATCCGCAGAAATTAATAGCTTCCTGAAACGAGGTGTTTACTGGTGGTAAAAAGACCTAGTAAACAGTCATGCATGTTCATCGCTCTCGCTGGCAACATAACAATATTAATCAGCAGGAGCAACCTAGCTAGCAGATGTGACATGCCAGCGCTTGAAATTAATTAACAACATGCTTCGCTTAAAATGAAAAAAAACATCTTTCCTTGTAACCATCTGTTGTGGGCTTTTTTGGCACTGTTGCAGTTCATGAAGGGATACTATTACGTACCTAAATTCACTATTTTCTTTAATGTTTGCATATGAAGGTGCAAAAAGAAAAAAATGTGAACCACTTTGAGCTCCCCCGCTCTCGTGGGCCATGTTAAGTCGCTAAAATGCTAGCCTTTCAGACTTCTTGAAACTACTAGAAAAACAACCTTTAGTCCCGGTTAGGAATGGGCTTTAGTCCCGGTTCCTGAACCGAGACAGACCATCCGGGACTAAAGGTCACATACCTTTAGCCCCGGTTCTCCTGATCGGTACTAAAGCGTAGAAAATATCTAAAAAATAAAGCAAACCCAAGACTCGAATCTAGGACCTCATGCCACCACGTGACTTCCCACTCACTCTTTTAATCAACCCACCCACCCACGCATATTTAATAGACTAGGATATGCATTCCTTTTGAAGTATGCTGGAATGAGTCTTTAGTCCCGGTTTGTGTTACTAATCGGGACTAAAGGCTGTGTGTCTGTGCCAGCTAGCATGTACCCGCTTGCCAAAGCCACCTTTAGTACCGGTTCGTGTTACGAACCGGTATTAATGTGAGCCACGTACGAACCGGTACTAATCGTGCTTTTAGCCCTGTAGTCATGAACCGGGACTATTGCTACATCAGTCTCGGTTGGTCACGAACCGTGACTGATGTGCCGGTATGGAAGGCTATTTCTCTAGTAATAGGCAGCTTAGAGAGACTGGTCTACTTCGTTTAACTTGTTTTTAAGAGTTTTGAGAATCAGCTTAATAGATAAAAAAGGGTTTGATAAACAAAATTGATTGGTTTTTGGCAAGGACAATAAGTAATATATAAGCACATCAGCTTAAGCTAGAACACGGTAAGCTGGGTTGAATAGCTAGCCAAGCAGATTACTTTCCAAAGCTGTTTTAATATAGAGTAAAATAAATTGTTGCAATTGCTCATGCAAGTTGTGCCAACGTCTTACTTAGCTCTCTATACTTTAAAATTATTTTCTCGCCTTGGATGTTGTTTCTGTTTGTACCACATCTCAAATCTTTTAGGTCATCTTAAGTGCTTAGTTGGCCGTTAGTTCTTAGTTAATTGCTTAGGTGCCTGCCGCACATTTAATGAGATGGCATCCACGTCACCTCTAGACCCTCTCCCTGTGGGAAAATTGACTTCAATTTGTTCAAAATTCATCTTCAATTTTTTTTTTGAAAAAATCAACTTTAGAATTTTTTTGAAAAATTAAATTTTTAAAAAAATTTGAAAGAAAATTCAAATAAAAAAGCTTCCAAATGAAAAATTCAATCTTGAATATCCAAACTCTCGAATTTGAAAGTTTGAAAATTCGAATTTAAAACTTTTGAATTTTAAATTTAAATTTTCAAAACTTTCAAATCGAAAAGTTTGAAATTTTGAAAAGAAACTAGAGTTGAATTTTTTGAAATAATTGTTTGTTGAAAAGTTGATTTTATATAAAAAATGAAGTTGAATTTTCAAAAATTTGTGAAAGTTGACTTGTTTTTAGAGAGAGAAGGGGATGACTAATACAGAATGAGTAAGATAAGACACACATTTTAAGACAATTTTGATGTACTTGTTATAAAATCGTCTCTTATTATGTGGTGACACAAGAAAAAGAGACGGTTTTAAAAGAAGTGTCTCATTTGTTAGATATTTTGAAGACGATTTCCAAACAATAAATGTCTCTAATAAGACTAAGGAATAAGAGTCATTTCCTCGCTAGGGAGTGACTTTTATGGGTATATATTATGAGACGCTTTTTAGTTAAACGACCGACTGTTATGTTGAACTAATAATTAGACATATAGATATCTAAAATCGACTTAAAAGTTATCAAATGTGACGTTTGTTTTATATGAAATCATAAAAGACTAAACAAAACTATCGTATTTTATTGTGCCGTCAAATACGTCCACTTATTAACTGACTCATATATGTTATATTTAATTAGATGTGATGATTCGTTTATCGTCTGAAACAACTTATTTGATCTATTAAATATTTAAATTTGGATCAGTCACATATTCAGTGTTAAGATGTGTTACGCAATTTTTGTAATTTTTTCATATAAAGGAAGGTAAATAGAGGTATAGGGACAACTTGAGAGATTGAGACCAATCCATAAGCAAGCCATTAGTTTATAAATTTTTTAATTTATTCATGCAAAATCAGATGGAAACAACTTTTACATCTAAATTATAGCTCTCAACGAGATCTATTACTTTGTAGCTGGAAAATTTTCTATTTGAAGTCATTTACATGCCTAAAAATTAGCGAAAGATTTTAACAACAAGGATACAAAGGCCTGCACATCATATGTAAGACAATTAGTTACTTGAGGTGTATTGGTTAGGTGGGTTGGGTTAGAGTTAAGAGGTCATGGGTTCAAATCCCATATAGAACATATAATTTTATTTCACTTGATAAATTATCCTGATTGTGTAGAATACAATTTGAGGCTATAGTGTAGGTTCTAGGTCAAATAGTGCATTTTTTTTAAATTTTTGCACCAATTTTTAGTGTTTCCTATGGTATAACATATAAGACGGTTCCATATAAAAAACCGTCGTATATACTCTCTTATATTATGAATGAAGTCTTTTGCGACTGGTGTCAGATAAGTCAGTTAAAAACCGTCTCTAATAACAAAAATAACCGTCTCATAAATGCTTTTCTGTAGTAGTGCCATCTCAATAAAAAAAACGTACGTTGGCAACCGCCTAAGCAATTAGTGGAGAGCTAACAACCATCTAAGCACTTAACACATGACCAAATAGATCTAGGGTTGTGGTGTAAACTGAAATTACTTCTACAGGCCGAGAAAGTAAATTTAAAGTTTAGGGGGCTAAGTGAGACTTCGCTACATCTTTCAAGGGGCAACAACGTGCTTTACTCTTTAATATAACTAGCCAAAAACTTGTATTTTGTTACGAATGAATATCTTTGCATTTTATCATATTTGATTTTTTAACTCACGCCCTTAGCTCCACTTTCAACTTTTCATACTTGATTGTGAGGTGCTTTTACACCCTCTAATTTGGTAATATCTTAAGTTGATTGAAAATTTCCTAAACACAACATGCTAAAATAACGAAGTTAGACAAATAAGATGATTTGATATATATTAAGCTGATAAAAACTTTCTAAAATACAATACACTAAAATAAGAAAGTAAACTAAATAAATAGAAATTATCCTATTAATGTCTTGACCATTAGACGTGTGATGGATGGTGAAGATGGATGATATATCTTCATTCACCATTTATCACTGTAGACTTTTTAAGAATAGATACCTACTCTTGCTAATACGCTTTAAACCTAAGCTGGGCTGAGTTTATTATTGGGCCAATTATTTTCTGTGGTTGGTGTTCGCTCCATGTGGTGGCTAGCTAGTGTGCTATGGATAGCACGGAAAGATTCGTGCTATCTCTCCGTGCTATCCACGGGATTTGGAAATTCTGAGATCGAAATAGACGATCCAAACCATCCATCTTGTTTATCTCGATGAAATCTCACTACACACCAAATTTCAAATTTTTTGAATTTTTTACTATTTGTTTTGTATTTTTGAAAATCGCAAATCTAATTAGTTGTGGACCCTCCAATAAGTTCATTTTTAAAAATAAGAAACAAATAGTAAAAAATTCAAAAAAATTTGAAATTTGGTGTGTAGCGAGATTTCATCGAGATGAACAAGATGGATGGTTCGGATCATCTATTTCAGTTCTAGAATTTCCAAACCTCGTGGATAGCACGAAGAGATCCGTGCTATCCATAGTATACTGGCCATTCTCTCTCTATATATACACACACATACATGGATCAATTAACTTACGATCTACGGCACACATTGTCGGATTTCTAAAAAAAGACCCTCAATATGAATTTGTAATTTCTACCCATCTCTGGACTGTCATCGAAGAACAATCGATACAATCCTATAGTATAAGAGGTGTTTTTTTTTCCGAGGAAATAAAAGTATAAGTTTTGACTGATACCTGATTTTTTCTTTGCGAGTTAACCATGGACTGATTCATCCTGAAATCTATTTATTATAGTTTAATCTCACACCCTGGCTCCCATTGCCGTCCTATCCACGTCAGTGCCACCGCCCCACTGGTCCGCTGTCCTCGGCGATGCCACACTACCCTCTTCTCCTGCCTCCTCCCTCGTGGTAGTGCATGTGCCACCTACTCTCGGTCTCAACGGTGTCACCTCCTCTTCCCTAGATGTCACATTGTGTTAGGATCTGGCTGAAAGGGTAGAACCCCTCTGTGTATTTCATACTAATATCAAGGATCATAACTATTACACACAATTTAAAACAGAATGATACATTACCAGCAGAAATAAATTATTATATAACTGGGGCATAACTGAGTACATAAGTGACAGCACACAGGCTGTGATATAGAGTCGGGTAACTTACAATACATAATTCCTAACACAACCATACTAATCCTTTTTATTCCCATAGGCAAACAAGACTGTAGGATACACTCTAATCTTCCAGAAAGTCCTCGTAGTCTTCGTCTTCAAAGTCCTCATCGAAGTCTTCGAACCGCAGGTCATCATCGCGCTGTTCCTCAACCGGTGGTTTAGGAAAAATAGGAAATGCAGCAAGTGTGAGTACAATTGTACTCCACAAGTCTAGGAGATTATCAAGATGTAGCTCAGTAGAAGAGAAGGCTTAGGTCATTTTGTGGAAATGCAAGTTTTTAAGATTTTTGCCTAAGTTGAGAGAAAGCATTTTTTGAAATCACTCTTGGAAAAACGAAATCCTTTACTTTGATCTTTCCTTTGTCAAGCATTCTTTTCAATGCAACTTTTCTAGAGATCCGGGTTTTAGAAAAGTTTACCATATGAATACTCCCTTCACATACTCTAGCTTAACCGCGAGCATGACTATATCGTGATAGTTTCAACCCTGAAGAATGGGTACACTTTACCCTTAAAAGTGTAAATCATAAAGCTGTTTAGACCATAAGACCTAGTAGCAATTGCTTCTTGAGCCATCCCTTGGCACACATAGAAGATCGATCCAACGACCATAGTCCTCACGTTGTACGAGGAGGCCTAGAAAGTGCGGTCTAAGGCGTTGACGAAAATAGAAGAACGGTCTATGCCCGTACAACCTAGATGTCTACGAAGGACATTGCCACCAGCAAGTTGCTACTAGAGCTTAACAAGCTAGGCCCATCCCACAACGGGACCCGAGGCTGTACTATAAGGGCTTAGTTTGTAGATTTATAGGATGCACTGTCCTTAGACTAGAGAAAAAGTACTATTGCAAACCTGAAACCATACATAGTCTGCACTATTCCAACAACAGGTTTCTCTCTAATCGGAAGCATTTTGGGGAGGAGTACTATTGCAAACCCAAAACCATATATAACCTGCACTATTCCAACAACAGGTCTCTCCCTAATAAGAAGCATTCTAGGGAGGATAGAAAATCCCAATCCCAACATTATACCCAATAACTTATCTCACCAAATCACACATTTGTAATCATTTTCACAATACACAAAATCATAGTGTAATCATCTAAGCATGTAAAGCATTTTTGTCCTATTTCATGGAAGTCATATAATCAACATACTCATATTTATTCCTAGAGTTCAAAATTACTAAGGTCATGAACAACATTTTTCTTGGGTTGTAGCTAAGCTCTAGGAATTATTTATTTTATAAGTAGCATGCATGTTTGGAAATTCTACCAAAGCCTTGAAACAAAACAAGGGTTCAATCAATACACGTGAAGGGACTTACCTCCTTCGAAGTCTTGGTGCTAGTGTCCTTCTTTGGCTTGCGGGTCTACGAATTCACCTGACTCTACCGCAAATCAAACATAACAAAACAAACAAAGAAAAATTAGAAAATAGTCAAAATAGTATTTTACAGGTTACATATTTGAATATATAAATTTTCTGTATTTTTAGAATTTATTTACTATGTCTGAATGATTCTGCATTTTTAGCAAATTACTAGCTACTGTAACATAGGGTTTGATATTTTTCTTAAGTCCTAAACAACGCTGGAAGCTACACAAAAAGTTTCAATAATTTTTAACTTGGTTTGATATTATTTTTACAAAGTTCACTGATTGCTAGTCCAGTCCAAAACGGCTAAGAAAGCTAGCTAGGTGTAAGAGTGTGCATTTTCTAATACCGGAAACTATTAATTTACGTCTCCACTTACTGGCGGATGGGTCTATTGGCCCACACGTCGGTGACTCAGCCATTAGGTTCTCCGATTATAATCACATGCTACTATTATTGTTGGTCCTACTAGTCATAGGGCCACTGTATGCTGCCCAACTAGTAGCTAAAACCACGTATACCTACCTACTGGCTACGACTAGGGTTGTCTTCTACCTCTGGACGACAGCACGCACAGCAGCCCTGGACGGCTCAGGTGGACGTAGGCGCCGGCGAGGAGGGACACTATTTCACGAGAAAAATGTCAGAATGGGTTCCCCTCTTCCTTGCGCACCCGCAGGTGCCCTCGGCGAGGTCTGCGGCGGACTCGGTCGGCACCGGCGACGACGACGAGCGGCGCCTAACTACGGCCATCGTGGCTCCGGTAAACTGCTACTGCTAGCATCTAGCGCATGGAATAAAAGGCTGTTAGGGACTACCAAGAGTGCTACCTTGAGCTCGGTCGGGACGACGACGGTGTGAATACCGCTGGCAGTGTAAGCGTGGGCTGTGGTGGTGAGCTGACGGGGCTTGGCGGCAGAGACGACGCAGGCGAGGCAGAGACAACGAACCGCGAAGGCATTTATAGGACAAGGGCGATGAAGGGAAGGCTCGGACTTCATCGATGCTTGTCGCCGGACGGTTGAGCTGCACGGCCACAGCGCCGACATGGCGGTGGTAACGGCGTCGTGTCGCGTGGGAGAGTGAGCCCAGAGACGGCGAGTGGGCATGCAAGGAAGGCGACGGAGCGGGAGGTCGAACGAGGAGGGACAGGACTTGACGGCGAGGTCGCGTCGTTTGCTGTGCGCGTGCACTGCCAAACGGTGGCGAGCTCGAGGCGGTGCTGTGAGAGGGACGCAGCGGTCGGCGGCAGGACGCCACGGCGAGGAGGTCGTGCGGCCTGCGCGCATCATACCGGGTCATGTCGTGGCTGTAGGAATTAGCGAGCCAAGAGAGAGGACGCAGAGAGGTCTGAGAAGGAGTGCGGTCGTGAGGAGAAGACGGCACGGTGGGAGGTCGAACTAGAAAAGATGGTACAAGCTACAACCTAAATGTTACACATTGCTATACAAGGCATCTTAAGTATATTTATTTTATCGAAAACACTCTCCTATTGTTCGACGCAGCCCGGCCCAGAAATATCATCGGACGGACCAACATACAAAACTACTACGGCTCCACTAGTCATTCACCTAGTACCTTATCCACTCCAGCAGCGACTCCATCGATCCATCTGTTGTAAATAGTGGTATAAGCAATATGACATATAACAATATTAAGATAATTCCAGATTTAAACAGCAACAAAAATTCAATATTATCATGAAGGAAATATGCAAATATGAATTCTGTAAGTGCAATAACAGCAACATAACAATTCATATACTGCAGTGAAATCAACATGATAAAATAGGGTGAAATTCATAACACTTAAACAACAACGTAGCTCAGTTTGATATGTTATAAATTTGCTCTCAGTTTTAATGTGTTGGGTTGCTAGAATCAGCCATCCAACAACGCATTCACATGTGTGTGTGTGTATATATATATATATATATCACAGATTAGGCTATGACAGACTTAAAGATCAATACACAGCTAGCAAAGTTAATTAAAAGTCCAATTTCTAGAAATTTAGTGCTGAAATCACAACTTGCCTCGCATTTCAACAATGAAACACAGCTAGATAGTCAAAAACAGTAGCAGTACAGAACTGCTCACACAACCAATGTATAGAGAAACTAAACACAGCAAAGATGCTCACAAAGATTGACTATCTAGATATGTCATATAGCAATTAAACATGAAATTGTACAGTTAAACATCAATAGTAATCAACAGTTTAATTCTCAAACTTAACTGGAATTAAATCAACAATATAGCAGGTATATAATCAATAAACTGTCATAGCTAATCTCAATATATGAGTCATCATCGAGCTATTAAACCGACAAGCCCACATATAATGCATCGTACCCAAAACAAGATCAATTAGCCCCTTTGCAACAATGCAAGGTCCCCTAATTTCTCCTGTTTGGCATAATGCACAGATACAAAGAGAGGTAGGAAAACCTTACAGTGCACCGAATCCGAGTCGGCAAGAAGTATGGCAAGGCGCGACGAGGTCGCTGTCCCAGAAATCAAAATCGCCGTAGCACAGATGCAATCAGCGGCGAGAAGACCCGGAGATACAATGCCGTTGCCTTCCTCATGGAGCAGGCCACAAAGAAGACCCGAGGTGAAGATGGAAGCAGCAGCAAGATCACGGATCCCAACCCTCGGCCAAAAGGGACCGATGCCAATCAAGAGCACCAACACCACCGAAGACCAGTGCAGCGTCGAGCCAGCCAACCCTCCAACCGGTCAGCAGCCGCCGACCAGCCCAGTACATAAGCAGATCAGCGCACGAACAGATCAGAGTAAGGAGAAGCCGGCTAGGGTTTTTGGAACCACAAATGTGAAAACTGTGTCCAAAAAAGGGGGAACTTCCTGAGTTATATGAGAGGAGAGGAGGGGTACGCGAGGCGGCGGCACCGGAATCGCGAGATACCCGGCCATCTCCGGCCACGCGCACGCGTGCCCGCCCGAGAACCACACGCCGCCATCACCAAGACGAGCAAAGTGCTCGGTGAGCCAGCTGCATCGGGCAGCTCCAGCACCAAAGGGCAGCATCACTGCCCTTATCCCTTCCTCATGGGCCTTGGCCCATAACCCCACCGGGCAAAAGCCCAACACTCTCTTCTCTCTCTCTCAGGAAGTCTCCGCCTCGCTTTGTCCTACCTCAAAATCAAAATCCAGAACCAGTGCAAGCTCTGCACTGCTAGCATTTTTGCACTGCTCGCCGGCCAGACGATGCCGCCTCTCACCGGCTCGTGTTGGAGCCGGAGACGGGCATCCACGACAAGCTAGACTTCGAGTTCTTGGGCGACAAGGACGGCAAGCCCGTCACTCTCCAAACCAACGTCTACATCTACATCGATGGCCATGGCAACAAGGAGCAGAGGACGTACCTGTGGTTCAACCCCGCCGCTGATTTCCACGACTACAAGATTCTCTGGAACCCTTACCATGTCATGCATGTCAGCTGGACCGCGTTTGGATCCTAGGCTGTTAGGCTGCAATACCTTCGCAGGCCCAACACAAAGCAGCGAGTCAAAGGTCTTTTGGGCCATCTCCTCCTAAAAAGCTAGCCCAATGAGGAGGTGCTCCCTCACCCTTATAAACCATGCTCAAACCTTCTCCACAACCAATGTGAGACTATTCCCAACAATGCAAGTCCCTCAAGCCTTGCTGCCGTATGCTCGTCTAGTTGCATCAAGAATAAGATTGCTCAGCTTGATTCTGAAACGCACGCAAGCACGATTTGCACGCAGGATGTTTGTGGACGAGATGCCGGTGAGGATTTTCAAGAACCTGACGAGCGGCGGAGAGGAGAGGTTCGAGTTCCCGGCGAAGCGGATGCTCGTCCGGGGCAGTGTGGGACAGCTCCGACTAGGCGACGGACGACAGCAAGAGCAAGGTTGACTGGAGCCGTGCGCCCTTCGCGGCGGCGTTCCGGGGGTTCGCATCGACGGCTGCGCCGGCGACAACCTGATGCCATGCGAGTCGCTGGACCTGTGGTGGGACGTCGGCCTGTACAGGGGCCTCACGGCCGTGCAGCAGGCGGTGTACGACGGCGTCAAGAGGAACTTCACCTGAATCTAGAGAAGAAGAGGGCTAGGAGTAGGTTCATCCCCATTTCATCATGAAACCCTCAGCCATGTACGTGCGAAACTTTGGTTTTTATCTGGTGAAATTTGGTTTTGTTCTCGTGAAACTTCTTATATATTGCATAGGGTATTTTTTGAACAACAATGGAACATGAGATTTCATCAATAGTTTAGCCAAGTTTTGTTAGTATTTATTAAAGTTTCATTGGTCATTCTTCAAGTTTCATCAGTTGGTTTGGCCAAGTTTTATTACTCCTTCAAGTTTCACTAGTAATTTAGTCAAGTTTTATTGGCACTCTCAAGTTTTATCAGTAGTTAGCCAAGTTTTATTGGTATTTCTTTTAGTTTCATCAGTAGTTTTCTCTAGTTTTAGCAGTAATTTGGCAAGTTTTCATTAGTTTTCATCCTGTTTCATATATATATTATCAAGTTTCGTCAGTAGGTTTTCTAAGTTTCATCAATTATTTTCTAAGTTTCTATACTGACATCAGCATGATGTCATGGGTCCGATGGGAATCATCCCATCGGACGTCCAATCCGAGGTGCTTCCCTTAAATAATTGGTATGCTTTTGATTGGTTCAAATATTATATCAAATCATCCTATTTATCTATTTTTTATTGTAAACTATCGTATTTTAAGAAGCTTTTGATCAAATCAAGAAGTACCAAATCCAAGGGTGTGAAAACATGGCATATATAGTCCGGCGCAAAAGCAAAATTAAGGCGATAAAGCCAATGCTATGAAAACATGACGCAGTCGAATGTAAAACCAAACGTGGATGCATGCATGTTGAATATGACGTAAAATACAATATTTGTTTGTACCACGAACGCTTATATAACATGCATGCACATGTGCATTGAATCCGCGAGCTAATCCTTAACGATTACTAATTTAGAATGTACAGGCCGGCAATCCATCTCGGCCCTTTTAATTCTTCTACAAGATCATGATTGCACGCGAATATTTAGTTTGAATGTAAAGCGAGCTTGCCACGTAACAAGCCTCATCCCTTTCTCTTTTCTCGCCGTTAATTGCTTCCAAGTGAAGCGATCTCGCTTCTTTCTAGCTCAGCTCATTATGAAAGCTAGTCTTCCAAATTAACACTAGTTCATATATAATTAATCCCCAATCACCATTGATCGAATATTGGTAGGAAGAAAAAACAAGTGTTACATGAGTCAGTCGACGATCCTCTACTTCACCTATTCAATATATATATATTTTCCAATGAAAGAATCAAATCCAGCATATTAACCAGCAGCCCATCAACCAAGTAATTAACTAGATCTTCAAGCAGTAATTAACTTTTAGGAGGTTTAACTTGTGTCGAATTGTGATAAGCGGATGCCACGTACGCACGAGAAGTAAAGTTGCATTGCTTTATATTTAGGCGAAACAGTTGCTAAAAATGCTTTAGCCAGCTAATTTTATATGTATGCCATAGTGGTGAATCGAATCGCGGCTTCCCGGAAGCCACTCACATGCAATGCAAACTCGATCTGTTCAAAAGCAAGTATTATTTTGAATGGGATTCTTTCTTTGGAAGTTAGTTTCATGGAACATAGCATAAAACATTAGCAGCAAAAAGCAAACTCCGCCTGTAGCTGCACTTCCATATGCACCTCTTTTGCCACTGAACCTGCTTTGAGATTTGTGCATCTTTCTCTCCTCACTAACCACAACTTTTTTTTACCTAAGAAGTCCCTCCACTTTTCTTCATTCTCTTCAACCTGTTCTACTCTCTCAGATCTAGCTGGTGCCGTACCTAGTCGGAATAGACACCTTTCCTAAAAACCTCCGAGGAAACCCACACTGATGGTCAGGGGCGGATCTAGGCCCAGGGCTGGGTGGGCTCAAGTCTGGGTCATAGGCCTGCTGCTAGTAAAGGTATTCCTCAATAGAATTAGCCTGATAAAATTTATGGCAAGGCAGTCCAGTCCGAGGTGGTAGATTTTAGTCCGGGACTCAATGAGATTCTAGGTCCGCCCCTGCTGATGGTCGAGCCGGGAAAGGTGCACTAAACGGTGGTAGAGAAGCCAGGGCGGAGCACTAGCAGAGTGAGACGCGGGCCACGAGAGAGGGGAGAGCGGCCGGTGTGGTGAGGAGAGGCTCGAATTAAGGAGAATGAATAGAAAAAAAATGAGTTGTTTTTTTCTTTGCAAATGATGAATGATAGGGTGGCGGAGATAAGGCGCATGAATCCTAATAGCATAATGGACAGCTAAATAAGCTCATGGAAGTATATATACTGGTAGCTAGCACATGTACATCGAACATGACATCGATGAATCTTTGCGTGCTGGCCGGCTAGCAGATATATACCATATCATGAAAGCACATCTGCAGCACAGCAGAATCTTTAAAATCGGGTCTCTATATACCTTCTCTAAATCACTATTTGTTCTCTATATTTCTATCCTTTGTAGTAGAGCCTCTATCCAGAAAAACCATAGAGGTTGATATAGAGAGCCTCTAAATGTAGAGGCTGGGAGGCAGAGACTCTAAATTTAGAGGCTAAGATAGAGACTCTGCTGAAGAATGAGAGACTCTAAATATAGAGAAGATTCTGTTTTAGAGGCGGTGCTAGAGATGCTACAGTGACATATTACCTAACTGTGGATATTATTCGACAGCTTTAATTATACGCTTATCAAAACCTGTGCGCGTCTGCACTGGTCCAATTAAGCGTGAGCTGAGGCTCCATTCAAACGAACCACTGTATGTAAAGTATTGTCCGATTAGAGTTGGATTTGAGGATCAAAGCTAGATGGATATATTGCACATGGCGTACTATTTGTAAGAGCTAGCTAGGCTTATAGGTTAGAGTTATTCGACTGCTCTTCGTTAATTACAAGGTTAATTTGTTTTAGTATTTATTTTGTATGAATTAACTAATTGGTAAGATATATTAATTTTAGAGGGTATACCAGCTGAGTGCCCTTAGCTTTGTCCGCTTCCACATTCGACTGTAGGGTGTTTCCTCCGTGGCAATGCTCGACTGTATCTTACTTCCACGTCATCTGATCTGCTACACATATCTTGAACCGATCATCAAAAGGTTCCTAATATTCAACGTACTAAAATAAAAAAAATAGATAAATAATATAATTTGGTATATCATGTGTATATCAGAAACTTCTTAAAATTTAATACACTAAACAAGAAAATCAGATTAAATAAATAGAAAGTATCATTGTGATGTCCTGTCATAGCAATGAAAGAAAAGAATGTATTCTTACCATGTACTCTGGTAACAACGAAAGGAAGGTGGGACGACTAACTACTATTAACTACTATTGGAGTATACTTTACAACAGTAGAGATATTGCAAAAACTATGCTACACAACATACTCCTGCGATCCCTTCAATCACAAAAGTCTGACATACTTTAAAGTCAATTAGATGGTACTTTGACCATCAAATGTTAATATATAAAAAAATAAAAGCAGTAAAATTCAATAGGATAGGAAAATGATATTTGGTGCATTGATATGATATGTCTTTGGAGTGGTATAGTACAAGTTAATAACAATATTGAGCGTCGTTTTCAAGAGTTTGTCATTGATTCTTTAGCCATATATGGTGATATTTCATGAACTTCATCCTAATTATTTATTATAAATTATTTTTAAATGCACACTTGTAAGAAAAGTATTTTTTATGACAAATTCACTGATGCTACGTACACGTACGTGAAAAATCTAGATACAATCAATGTATTTGTGGTTCAACATTCTCTAAAAAAAAGATATATATACACGTGTGCATTATTGTGAAGATGATGGCGACGGGTAGGTCACCTCTATTTTTAGAATCTCTAATCTTAGTTAGCATCAAATTAAACTCAATCTAATATAACCAAATCAGGATCTTATTTATACAAAATAATCTACATAGATCAAACTAGGGTATTGTCTATATATCCAAATATTTCTATACACGTCATCCCTCCTAATTAATTCCTATCCACTCTCCTAAAAATTCTACAACAAAACAAAAAAATTCTAATAAGAAACAAGTTCAACCCTAAAAATAATGTAACAATAAAAAAGTAACTCCGATGGGCACATAACATAGGGGAGAGCTAGCTATAGCTAGTATGAAGATGTCAAGCAATCAAGCATGAAAGCATAGCTAATTAAGGAGTTGAACCAAACATAATGAACAAAGTAATATAAATTTCTTTTCATTAGCAGTGAAGTAGTATGGACACTCGGCTAGTAAATTAAATGAAAGTGAATAGTAGAATACATATTGTTCTTAATATATTATTTAGCACCTAGGTGCCAACTAGTTATTTGGGGGCCTCTGGTCGGTTTGTGCACCCCGATGCGACTCAACCACATGCAATCCATTAATTAACTTTCTTAATTAGTGGTAATTAATTGCCCCCTTAACTAGTGGCAACCACCTCATCCCTCTCTCCTTAAGCCAGATCCATCCCACATTTCTTCGCTGTCCGCTCCTAGATCTAGGTTCGTACCCATCCTCCTCTCGCACGGCGGTGCTCGGTGACCCGACCCCGCGCCACGCCTGTCGTCCTTCCCATCCTCCCTCGATGCTCCTCCAGCAGTGTCCTGCCACCACTATGGCGATCCGACATAGCGCCTCGTTCCTCTCCGGCGCCATGTCAACTTGGCCCCTCGGCACGCTGCTCCTTTGCTCTGCACCGCCACAATGACCTGCTCCTCGTCAATCGTCCCAGCCCATGACGCCCATGGCCGGTGCTGTCTTGACCTCCACCATGCCGTCCCTTGTCGCCGCTCCCCACCACGGCACCGTTCTCGACGTCATCCCCCGAAGTTAGCCTTGCTCTGTTAGCCATCATCTGCCGTCCCCGCCTCGCTATACCGCCGCTCGTCTACATCCAAGGGAGGACACGGAGGTGGCATGCCTGTGCCCGGTGACCACGCCTAGATGCTTGGCTACTGCTCTAGCAACGGTTGCGTCGACCCTAAGCCCTAGCCCTCCACGTGCGACAGTGCCCCGCGACCTCATCGACTCTTCACACGCATCGGTGTCCCGACGACCTCGTCCTCTCCTCAACACGTGGCGGCGCCTTGATGACCTCATCACCCTCCACGCGCAGCGGTGCCCTGACGACCTCATCCTCCCATCATGCGACAACATGACCATGGAGACCACGCCTAAGCAACCTCCCCAATGCCAAGACCCTAAGCGCAGCCCCATGTTTCTCCTTACTAGAGATCCCACCAGCTCTTCACTGAGTACCCTAGTTTATCATATATTACGAACAAGTTACACACAGTAACATATAGTAAAGTTGTAACCGATAGCCAATTTTTTTCTTTTTTGATGTACACAATTTTCTGTTTTACTGATCGTTACTGGTCAGTAACTAATTGTAATTATCGCTAATAACAAAATTTTCCATTAAATATATATTTTCTCCATTTTACTGGTCGTTACTAGCACGTAAAAACAATTATCTTACTATGATCTTATTCGTAACATATAGTAATGAGTAGTAAACTAACTCAACAAGTTCGTTGCCACGAAAAATAAAATAAATGTATATGGCGAGTTTGATCTTGTTTTGTTCGTAAAAATGTCAGCATCGCAAGGCAATAATCATTTGTCAATCGGATCTTCGAATCAAAATTCACCACAAAAAAGAGAGAAAAATATGTTGAATGGTGTAGTTAATGCATCCCATGTTTTTAGTAAGTTGCTTATTGTGAGAGGTGGACTGCCTGCAAAAACGCGTGTTTTTTTTTTGTCAGTAATCAATAGTTTTTTTTTCATTTTCATATTAAATTCGGAACACTTCGGTCTCCAAACCGACCGTGATAGCTATCCAGTGCTACCGTATGCTCTCCTAGCTAGCTAGCTTTCGCCGGTGGATCGTTTGTAGGGATGGCAATGGGTGCATACCCACTGGGTATTGGCACCCCATACCTGTCCCCATTAGATGAAAAGTCACCCGTTAATTCACTCGTACCCGACCACGGGTAGAACTTCTCCCCCGTACCAGTCCCCGTTCGGGTCCCATTCACCCACCGAGTCATCCACACCCGCTACCCAGACCCGATTGGGTAAATGTCACCCGATGGGTCATCCGCACCAGCTAAATCAAATATGATTATGTGAGTATGTGACATGCTGCACTACTGCTGTGTCAAGGACCATATGCACGATACAAGTTCATCACCATTTGCTACACGGGTAAATGGATACTGGTGGTGGTACCCCATACCCGTACCCGCCATACCCGATGGGTGAAGGTTTCTTTTCCATTAACGTATCTATGGGTATGATTAATGGACCAGACCCACACCCTAATAGAGAGTAAATACCCATCGGGTATGGGTTTCGGGTACCCATTGCCATCCCTAATCGTTTGTTTCATGCTACTCGCAATTGCATGCTACAGTCAATGACGAGTTTCACCTGTTTGAACTTGGACCATCCATACAGACATGCAGTGAATTAATGTTCTCTTTATACTTGAGAAATCTTATTAAGAGAAAAGTTTTGTTAGACAGTGCCGATGGATTTGTATCCTCTGCCTTAGCTCCTGCTATGGCAATGCCCTCCTCTTCTCGGCTTAAACTAAAATTAAAATGTACAGCTAGAGATTTATTTTGTTTACACGGCCAAACGCTTTTTCGCTCCATATAGCCTATTTTAAAGATCTTTGTGTTTTTTTCTCAAAGCTCCAAATACCAAATTTTAAACTTTTTTGTCTCTCCAAAATGCCTAACAAACACCTACAACTTTTTAGATTATAATAGATAACAACTTTTCAATTGAAAAGAGCCCAACATCACAGAATCAAAACCCAAGGTTGAGCAATGAAGGCATTCTTCCTACTTTATGAATTTCTTCCCATAAGGTAGATTGAGCTATTGTTTTTTCTTTATAAATAAAGCCATGCCATTAACTCCACAATGGACGGTTCAGGTACTAGCCGAATGTATTATCTTAGTATATTAGTATGTAAACCTCTTATTATAAATTACAACCTAGTGTGGCGACCACAATGACTTATTAGCTGGTGGTGCAAAGACAGATGGTACAGATCAGTCTCTGGCACTTCTTCATTGCTGTTAACTACTTAAGCGGAGAGTAAATATTATGATATTGTCGGCGCAACGGGCCATACTTTCCGCGCCCGGCAGAGACTTCGGGGGTGCGCTAGGCTTTCCAAGGCACGTCGAGCGAGCGAAAGGAGGTAACGACGCGGTGTTTTTTTTTACCTGGTTCGGGCCTCCCACTTGCCGGGATAACAACCATACATCCAGTCTTGCTTGATAGCGAAAGAGAATGTGTACAAGGGGTGAACGACCGAGCCACAGGCGGATCGGACGCTCCTTGATCAAGTACAAGTCGTATTTCTAACTATGGATGTTCGCTGGATTTGCTCGATGATGGCCAGGGTCTCTATGTCCTCTTTATTTTCGTCGTGTGTTGTTTTTTGCGTGTCTGTGTATTGAATTGGTAGCCGTGCGTCGCTATTTATACCCGTATCGGGGGACAACTACTCCTGATTGTACACCGGGTATACGCAATAGACCGCAGGACACAGTGCCACTGTATAGCGCGTAAGTCATGACGGTAAACCATGCCGCTCTTCATGCCGTGATGTCAGACCAGTGTAGACAAGGCAGACGCGACAGTCGCTTTTGACTTCTGCACCTTTGCACCGGTTTGCTATGCAGGCAAACAGGTGCACGTGACCTCCTGCCACGTGTTCGTTCGAGCAGGGGGACTGCTCGGGGAGGCGCCCAAGCAGCGAGACCGCTCGGGGCAGGGCTTTTGAGCCCGGGCCGTAGCTCTTGCTCACGCCCGAGCAACCACGGATGATCGGCCCTTGCTAAACGCGTGCTTAGGATCGCTCGGGGGTGCTCAACACTAGGGGCATAATCCGAAACCCCGACAGATAAGGTTAACCCTTTGAACTTTCACTTAACTTCTATGTCACTTTGCAATAACGTAATGGTGCATACATATTCACTTGTGTGCTTATTACCAAACTAGATCCTATATATACCACTGGCTAGCTACCTACCTAAGCCGTAGAAGAGCATGCATGCGAGCTGCTCGGAATTAACTTTCAATTCCAATTGATCGAGTTAATTGGATTCCTAAGAAAGAATGAAAGAAAGGAATTGGCAACTGGGGACGGAATGGCCCTCGATCGATGTTTTTAGCCTTTCGGCCACTTTGGATCAATATTAGATATTAGTGCGCAGGCAGCAGGTACAATGATATTATTCTTTGCTTCCATTTCGATATCCTCTTAAGCATGCACGCACCACTCAAATTTCGGTTGGAACATTCATATATGCTTCGTTGACGTGTGCATTGCGTATACATACCCATGCCCAAAAGAAAAAACTCTAGAAAAATATCCATATATATTACGTATATCCAAATAGTCGCCTGAAAAAAAGGGCCCCTTTCTGTCAATTTTCTCTTTAATCCCTTCTCCCATCTTCTCGTACGTCGTTCCCCTTCCGCTGGGTTAGTGCCTCAAATCACGCTCCCTTGCCTAACTAGCTTAGAGGGAGGGGGAGGTCAAGGTGGTAGAGGCACGATAGTGGGCTGAGGTGGTGTCGGGACCCGTAAAACGGAGTCGAACCCTGCTGTGCTTTACCTGTATTAGTTCCTGAATCAAGTAGCTAGTACACATAGATATACAGTTTGGATCATCACCATTCATCGAAAAGTAATTTATTACATCAGAGTCACATAATTATTACAAAGTTTAGGCTCCATGACCTAGCAGCGAAAATTTAAATAACAGTTCAACTCAAATGAAAACTCGACACAACTCCACGGGCATGCTCGAAGAATGCGCTTCTAAACGTTGGAGTAGTCTTCATCCTGAATTCCATCAGCGAAATCCCCGTCTTGATACACCTCCTCATCGGCGTCGCTTCCTGCTTGTTGGAATGAGCAGCCCGAGAGTAAACTCGAGGTAAGTAATCTTAATTACTTGCAAGACAATGCCTAGATGCTATGTAGGTTTCAAGGAGAGGTTTGGGGTAGCTTTGCATAAAGCTAAGTTTCAAACTTTTAGACCTAGTTTGAGAAAGCGGTTTTGAAATTGAAGTTTGAACTTTATAATTCTTTCTTTTGGAAAAGACAGCACCTACTGACTTAACCAGATCATCATGATACCCACCATGAAGACAACTACGCACATGCAACACCGATTGCAAGGCAATTCCCAAAACAAAGAGAGGGAGAAGAGAGTTTTACAAAACTACAGTGAGGTAGCTTCCGTCGTTCACCTTTAACCATTGGGCAAAGCTTTCATGAAAGTTTACACTCTGCAGAGATTGTACGCTTTACCCATGAGTAGGTGGCTTCCTAGAAATCACCCAAAAGAAGTGGACACCATGAGGTCTTTCACCGCAACATTCCTTTAGACTAGCATTCCCACTAAGGTTTCCACACCAATGCCCCTCTTGTGCCGATAGGTTCTGTTATATGGACACACCTGAATACCCACTCCCAACCACAAAGGAAGGTTCTGTTCTTATGGACATATCTAGATGCCCACTCCCTATTCCGCTAGGAATGCCAAACTAAAAGTCCAAAGGGTACTCAACCAGGACCTGCCCGTACAGGCACTCAATGGTCGTACTGTTGAACTAGTCTAGGTACCACCAAGAATCGGTCCTTAAGTCAAACGGGTATGGTCCGCCATCAACCCAATCTCGAGCATACTGCCACCGGGCAGTTGCAAACCACCTTGCAACCATCCACCCTGATTGAGAAACCATTTAAAAAGCCCAGGATAGCACCCACTATCCCTACAGACAATTCCCGATACGGTAGCACCCACTACCAGCCATTCAATTTGTAATCAAGTTTTGTCGGGGTTGAACACAAAAATATGTCTCTAGATTGCAATTGCTAAGCAGGTAATGTAAAAATCACTAAACAAGGATGGCATCAAGATTAAATAATATTAATTAGCTAGGGTTGATGAGTTTGGCTGTGTATATCAATCATATATGACCTTATCTACAACTTAGCTTAAATATTGTTTTTAACTTTTAATTAGCATCTAGGTTTTGCAAAGTCTGATAAAACAGTTATAAAAACTAGGTAATAGCAACATGGCACAATGACTTGCCTTGATCCTGATAGTCCAAGTGATCATCGGCACAGTCTCCTTCGGCAGACGAATCTAACGTTTAAAAGAGACGACAATAAGAACCATATGCAATAAAATATGATGCATGCATGACATGACATGAGGATGATGCAACAGTATAGAACAGTACAATATAATTTTATAAAACTTCTGCAATTGATTTCATCATTTTTGGAAATCCCTATAATTCGCTATGATTTTTATAAGATCAATATTAAAGGTACAAAAGAGGCTTAGTTATAAATAAATTCCAGAAATTCATCAAAACAGTACCAATATTAGATTATATTATATCTAACTTCAAAAAATAATTTTTGATATTTTGGATCTATATATTATTCTATAAAATTCCTACAAGCTTAAGCACTAAGATAATTATTTAAAATTAAAATTAATAGAAATATGTAAATAAACAGCATATAAAATAATATAGAATTTTATGAACCTAATAAAATTTATTTCACAATTTTATAAATTTTCTATGAATTTATATGTATTTAACAATATTAAGCATATTCTAAAATTAAAAAGAATAAAGGGGAAGGAGTAACTGGGCCGGCAGTTCAAGGTGGGCCGGCCCAACCGGCAATCAGCGCACACAGGAGAGGCAAGGGAGGGCGCTGATTGGTGGGGCCCTCCCGTCAGTGGGACGGGGTAAGGGGGGTGGAGCGGGGGTACGGCGGCGGCGGCGTTCTTGCCGGCGGCGAGCGGCGGAGGCAGAGGGGAAAGAGGGGAGGGGTCAAGGGCGGCGCTTAGCCGGAGTTTCGCGACGTGAAATCGTTCGAGGCGGTGGCCCGGCTGAACCCTAGCGGCCACGGCGACGAAGCATGGCGCGGCGGCGACTGGCGGCGCGACGAACAAATCCCCACGGTCGCAGAGCAACTCCGGGGGTGTTGGGTTCTCGCGGTGGCGGCGGCTTGATGCGGATGGGATGGAGGTGAGCCGACGACGTGGAGGTGCGGGCGGCAAGAGGACCACGGCGGCGGGAGCTCACCGGCGGTGGCCCAGGGCGGTGCGGTGGTCGGCGAACGTGCAGGAGGGGAGAGGGTGCTTAGGAGGCTCACCACGGCGACGGATTAGCGGCGCAGAGCTTTGACGGCAGAGCGGGATGGCGGCGGCTCTGGCGAGCTTCCCGGCGGCTCCGGCGATGGCGACGAGCTGGCGATGGTAAAAACAGATCAAAGACAAGGTGAGGAATAGATCCTATGCAGAAGGTTGGCGACGAAACTCATCGCAAATCGCAATTCCGGCGAGAGGTAGAGAGATGAACCAGAGATGATGGGTTTTGCTGCTATCGGTTTGGAGAAGATGATCGATGCAACACAGGGGGTTTATATAGGAGAGTAGCATGTATTCTAGGAGAATTAGGATAGGGATCAAAGGGATTCGGATCTGCTATAATTTGGGGAGAAGTTTCTATTGATAAAGATGGGAAGGAGAGGCGATAGGGGGGGGGGGGGGGGTTTCCCAACTTGTCAGCCAAGTTCAACAAGAAGGAGAGGAAGAGAGGATTACATGTTGGACCCACATGTAAGAGAGAGAATTAAGTTTAAATATGATTTGAATTTTTAGTTTGGCAATTGAAATCAACATATACTTTACAGTTTTGATTTTCAAACAAGAATACCAAGCAAATAAATTTTACAAAACATATAGACATATTTTATTGAACTAATTCGACATAATTAACTTAATTAAATAATTTTCCAGGAACATACTTATTTTAAAGGTTTTTGAATTTTAAATCTTCATAGACGCAATGCAATGCAAATGATTTTTTTTTGAAAAATGAGGATGTTACAGGTGGTGGCACAGTATGGGCGGTGGGCGGGGTTAACCGGCAGATCAATGAGGAGACGTTTGGTCATTAGGAGGCGGTGGGAGGTGGAGATAGATCAAGTGGAAGAAGCTACCGAAGAAGGGCAGGCCGGGTAGGGGCACATGACAGAAGGACAAAGGGCAAGATGAGGGTGAAGGCGGCGTGAGTTGGATCCTGCATATAGTGAGGAGAGGTATTAGGGTATAGAGTAGAGGGGGATATCTAGGCCATTGGATCTTAATCCAAGTGCCTAAAAAATTGAATGAAATGTCCTTGGACATTGCAATCGACAGAAGAGTATCCTCCTTATATCTCTACTACTAAGAAACATCTAGTGGTAATGAGTAATGGCCTCACCACATATTTTATGTTATTCCCCCTTTAAGTTTCCTGTTTTGTGCCAATTGTAGTGAGTGATGGGCTCACCTCACATTTTGTGTTTTAAACCATTGGGTTGCCCCGATTTTTAAACATTTTGATCCTTAAGTTTCTCAATTTCTTATACATGTGTCGGGACCCCCTCTGGCGGAGGTGAGGTCCCACCTGTGCTTTACATGTGCTAGTCCCTAGATCAGTAGCTAGCACACACAGATACAGAATTTGCATCACAACCATGACGATTAATTTACATAAATTTATATCAGAGTGCGCCTTTTGGCTTGGTTACATTAGTTCAGCACGAAGGCCTTACAAAAGCGGAAGTTTTTATATTACAACTGAAAACTCCAAAAGAAGAAAGCCGAGGCAGATCCCCACAGGCAGAGCTGGAGGAACGCAATCCTAGGCGTCGAGGTACTCTTCGTCTTGGATCCCGGCAGTGAATCCTTCGTCGTGGTACATCTCCTCTTCAGGGTTCCACTGCTGTTCGCATCTTGCTCGTTGGAATGAGCAGCCCCGTATGAAAGGCGAGGGTGAGTATACTTTATACTCAATAAGCAAGGCTGACTACCATGCATCTAAGGCTTGACAAAGGTGGGTTAGGGGTTCTTTTTGCATAAAGCCAGTTTTACAAGACTTTGCCTAAGGTTTTATAAAATGATTTAAAATGTGTTGAGGGAAAGCAAATGTTTGAATCACTTTCTTTGAAGTTCTGGCACCCACCAGTTTTTGCCCAACCTAGCTACTCATGGCACCCACCGTGCAAACACCCTCATCGCTCACAGCACCCACTGTGAGGAGAAAAATCAAAACACACGACCGCAATCGTGGTTTTCATCAGAAACACCAGTTTGAAAATGAATAGATAAGAAGTACCATTGAGGCAGCTCCCCGTCATCCGTCCTTGACCGTGGACACGGCTATCATGATAGTTTTACACTCTGCAGAGGTCGCACGCTTTACCCTTGAGAGGTGAGTTCTCCTAGGAATCACCCAAAGAAAAATGATCACCACAAGGTCTTTCACCACAACCTTCCCTTAGTCCGGCATTCCCACTAAGGTTTCCACACCAATGCCCCTCTTGTGCCGATAGATTCCCTCTATGGACACACCTGGATACCCACTCCCAACCACACAGGAAGGTTCGACTCTATGGACGTATCCAGATGCCCACTCCCTATTCCACCTGGAATGCCTAACTAAGAGTCCGAAGGGTACTCAACCAGGGCCCGCCCATATAGGCACTCATGGCCGCACTGTTGTACTTAGCTCGTCTACCTCAAGGAATCGGTCCTTAGGGACCAGGGTGGTTCCCACACTGGGCCCGCATCTCGTGCTTACTGCACCCACCTTACAACCATCCACCCCGATCAGGTTTTGCAAAATATTTTTACCCGATAGCACCCACTATCCCAACTACACCCATTTGCAAACATGACAGCACCCACTGCCCTTTTAAATCCATCATTTAAACAAGCATTTAATAATTTGCAGATATCAAGAATGAACAACGATTTAGTACTAAGCATTTCTAAGCATTATTGCAAAACCTAATTCAAGGGTGAAGTTTAATATTAGCAATTTTAATAACCTAGGGTTGCAACGAGTATTTTAACAGAATAATTATTGACTGGGTGTTAACTAAGCAGCTAAGTGATTAGTATTTTTAGTTTTAAATATAACATGCATTTTGTAAACTTCTAAGAAATTTAGTTTCAAAACCATAGGACACAAGGTTTAGCACTTGCCTTGCTCCTGGTAGTCTAACTGATCACCGACCAAGCCTTCTTCGGACGGATCTAACGTGTAAAAGAAACGACAATAAGAACCATATGCAATAAAATATGATGCGTGCATGACATGTCATGAAGATGATGTAAATAGTATAGAACAGTACTTCACGACTTTATAAATTCTTTTGCAATTGATTTCATCATTTTTGGAAAATCTTATAATTGGTTATGGTTTTATAAGGTTAATATTCAATGTACAAAAGGGACTTAATTATAAACAAGTTTCATAAATTCTCCAAAACAGTACCAAAATTATATTACAATGTATCTAACTTCAGAAATCAATTTTTGATATTTTTGGATCTATATTTTATTCTATAAAATTCCTACAAGTTTAAGCACTATGATAATTATTTAAAATTAAATTTTAAGAGAAATATGTAAATAAACAGTACATAAAAACAATATAGAATTTTATGAACCTAATAAAATTTATTTTATAATTTTCTGAATTTTATATGAATTAATATGCAATTAATAGTGTAGAGCATATTCTGAAATTTAAAGAATAAAAGGAAAAGGGGTGACTGGGCTTTGCTGTGCAACGTGGGCCGGCCCAACAAGCCATGGCTCACGCGTGGTCTTGGACGGCGTTAGTTCGCCAAGACATCTGTCGGACCCGGTTTTACTAAACCGGACCCTCTCAGGTTACCGGTATGAGTCCCAAGGATCAGTGTTCATACCCATAGTGAAACAGAATCAGGATACCAAAATAAAGCTGCATTAGCTATTAAGATAATTCAGAGTGCGGTGGAGTAATATATTACATTAGCGGAGAAATATAACACATATTAAAAACAAGCAAATAGTTACAATCAAAAGTAGTGTCCCATCATAGCCATAGGCACACGCTGAGTAGGGAAACGGCTAGTAGTCCGGGGCATCATCCGGGAAGATCTCTACGTTATCCTGCGTCTCCTCGTATTCTTGACCTGTTCATTAAATGAACAGTCCCGCATAACATGCAGGGTTAGCATTTGTCTGCTAGCATGTTCTTCCTGGGAAGGGCTAGGTTAAGGTTTACCTTAATAAGGCTGATGGTTAACTTGCATAAAAGCATTTCACTTAGAATTGTAAAAGCATTTGAGAAATATATATTAATAAATAGAAATTCTCAAAAGAAACAAACTTTAAACCAAATATCTTCTCAGGTTTCAAGTTCTCAACTCATAATTTCTCAGCTCATAATCTCAATTCTCATTTCTCAATTCTCCTATAGCCAAATCATAATTCTCATCTAGCAACGGCACACACGCCGAAATAACCTTACCCATGTCGTATTAAGAATGGTAAGGCTACAATGTGAAACCCACCTTGTCTGCCCTTAACCGTGGGCACGGCCATTTAAATGGTTTTACTCTGCAGAGGTTGTACGATTTACCCACAAGATATAATACCCTCCCGTCAAAGGATACCATAACAAAATCCTCCAGAAAATTAACCTCAGGCTTAAACACTGTCGTACCTGCTTCACACAAGTACCCAGAGAAATGCTTCAGCACAAGTCTCTGACAATACCCCGGTGATGTTTCTCAATTCTCAAATCTCAATTCTCAACTCTGCACTTCTCAATTCATCCACCGTGCATGGACAGTGAGAAATCTCGATATTTCTTTTCCTTTAGATTAGGCCCGTCCCATACCGGGCTTGCGGTCGCACGGTAAATACTCAGTAAAGTAGTCACATGGTTCGGTCCTTATTCTCGGAGCGGCAACCAACACAAACCCAACTCTCGTGCTCAAATGCACCCACCTTACAATCCATCCGCTCCCGATCCCGTTTATTAGTTGGTCAAATTTTAATTAAGATGAATAAATCGAATTCCCAAATCCCAACACAAGCGGCTCATCAAGTTTCTTGATTTTATTTCTATCTAAATCGATTACTTGGGATTGGATCCCTGAATACCTAACTGAGCAATACAAAGCATCTATTATTTAAAAACCATGGGTAATATTAACATAAATTATACTAGGGTTGAGGGTTATCAGTAGATGCATACATCGGACGGATCTATGCATTGGGCAGTACTACATGACCATACGACATTTTTATCAACATAGCAATTTTGGCAAGGCTATAAAATTGGGATTCTAGGGAAAGACTTGCCTTCGGAGTAGTCGTACTCTTGCGGTGCGTCGGCGGCGTCCAAAAATTCTCCTTCGGCGTCCGATCGTTCTATCGCATGCAAAACAATAAAAACAAAAAATAAATACATATATAGCAATATAATTTTAAAAATTATATAAATATTCCAGTAGATAGATATGATTTTTATAAACTTTTAGAAACTTGAATCGCCGGAATCAGAAGTCGGATGAGCCTAGAGCGATATTAGGAAGGCTACTAATGCTGAAATTCCCAAAAATAGGAAAGGCACTGTAGCACAGGACCCACTGGTCAGTACAGGTTGAGCTCTGGATAAGAACAGAGATGCTGGACTTGTCTTCACCGTGGGAGAGGAAAATTAGTGAGAGAGCCAAAGAGAGATAAGCAGAGAGAGGAAAGGGGAAAGAAGAGGGAGGAAGGAGGAAAAGAGGCGGCGGGCCGGGCTTGGCCGGGCGGTGGGTGACTGGTGACCGGCGCAAGGCTGGCGGCGAAAGCTGCAGAAGACGGCAGATGTGGCCGGGAAGGAGGCGGCTGTTGGGCGGCGCTAGGAGGAGCTGGGCGGGGCGGTGGTCTCCGGCAAGGCGGCCGCGTGGTGGAGGAGCAAGAGGAGGCGGCGGGCGAAAGGTAGGGACGGCGTGGTCTTTGGGCGTTAGCACACGGAACGCGGCGGGCGCAAGACATGATGGAGCTCCGGCGGCGGCTGGCGCAGATGGCTCTGGCCAGTAAAGACCGGCGTGGCGACGAAAGACGGCGCGACACGGCGGCTTGGGTCTCCGGCGGGGAACAAGGGAGGAGGTTGCGTGGTGCTAAGGCGGCCGGTCAGGCAGGGTCCTTGCGGCGGCAAGCGATGGCTAAGCGAGCGCGGCGCTATGGTACTACTCGAGCGGCGGCGGCAAGCAGCGGCTTCGACACCGTGAGGCGACGACGATGTCCTTGGGACGCGACGTCAACGGCCAGCTGCTGGGTTCGGGTTGTGCTGTGTGGCGAAGAGTTGGGAATCAGGATTTTTGCAGGGACACGCGATGGGAGCTCGTACTTGTACGTGTACACGTACGTGGTTGCGAGGCCGCGAGGCTGCGTGCATGCAAGCCACGCAGGGCCGGGGCGACCACGTAAGGCCGGGCTGGACTGGATAATGTCGTGGCGAGGAGGAAAATTAAAATAAGAAAAGTGGTAATTGCTTTTGTAGCTAGGGATATTAGTTTTAGGAGAGATTGGAAAGTAAACAAATATAATTTTGGGTTTAAACAAAATAATTTTTGTGTAATATGTTTTTTTCTTGTGGGGGAAAGATGGAGAATGTAAATTAATAAAGCTATATTTATAACTGAGATTATTTGTCCATGAAATATTACAGTTTCTTCTTTAATAGGATTGAAAAATTCCATTTGATTGTTGTGATTTGTAAGCAAAATTCGTTTGTTTACTTATTTGGGTGTCACACGCACTGACCCTAGTTAGGGCGGCGGTGGCCTTGCTGCTGACTGGGCCAGTGGCCAATGGCCTTGCCATTGGCGCAGCTGGCGAAGCGAGCCGGTGAGCGCGGGTGCTGTCCAGCTAGATGGCCCAAGCGGCGCAAGACGGCAGGGTGGTGATGGGTGGGCTCCACCCGTCGGCGACCAGAGCAGAGGAGGAGGAGGCTCGGCGGCGGAGGATTCCCATGAAGGGCTCGCCGATGGCGGGAAGGAGGGGTAAAGAAGGAAGAGAGGAGGAGGCTCGGTGGAGTTGACGGCCGAGGCGGCGGCAAGAGGCGGCGGCCGAGACGGAAGAGGCGGCGGCGCTCCGCCGACCGCACGAAACGGCGGCGAGGGGAAGGGCGGCGTGGTTGGCGAGCAAGGAAGGTGAGGAAGCTCGAGCGGCCGGCGAGGGAGGAGGACCGAGGCGGCAAGGCCGAGGCCGAGGCCCAGAGAGGAGGTCGCCGTCGGTGGCTCCGTGGGGAGGGCGGCGGCCGGGGAAGATGTCCTGGGGGCTAAGGAGGGAGAGAAGGAGAAAAGGGAAAATTACTCAAGGGGACAGCGACGGCGCCGGGCGGCTTCAGCCCGGGCAAGGCGCACGGTGTTCTCCGCCCTTGGTGGCGGTGACCCGTGAATGGAGTCAGTGGAGTAGGGGGAGGGAGGTGGCGGAAGGAATCGGGTTGGGGAGGGCCCTGCCGATGGTGAGTGAGAGAGGCAGTGAGGGAGGAGAGACCGAGAGAGTAACGGGGAGGAGGAAAAAGAGAGGTGAGGGAGGGGTAGCGTAGGAGTGAGGCAAGGGGGAGGGGTGAGGTGGCAACGGGAGAGAGAGAGGAGGAGGAGAGAGAGTGCCCAGTGGGGCCCACTGGTCATAGAGAGAGGGGGAAAAGGAAAAGAGAAAATGGGTAGGTAAAATAGGAATTTGTTTTAATCAACCTATTTAACTTGCAATTTTTAAAATCTTTTTTGAACCAAGTTCAAATTGTTATTTTCAAAATGTAATTTTGAAATTATACATTTTCAAATTATTATAATAAGTCCTTAGCAAACACTTTTGCATTTTAAACATTGTGAATGTAAAAGTTTTAGTTATGCCTTTTATTTGAAATGATGAGCTCAAAAATTATTTTCTTTATGGGAATTAAGGTATTCTTAAAACTTAAATAAATTATTTTATCTTGATAATTCAATTTATTGAAGGTTTTGCTTTTGCAAGATCTTAAAATCTTATTTAAAAACAAATATCTCTGCTGCTAAATTTGTTTTAAAAGCTAAGAAATCTCATTTAAACATCTTCTTCTATTTAGACAGCCAATTTATTTGATTAATAAGATAAAAATCTAATGTAACGTACTTTTTTTCAAAAAGTTTTAAATTTTAGCGAAATTCATTAAAATGCAATTGCATGATGCACGATGATTTTCAGTTTTTAAAAATAGGGATGTTACAACATGCCCCTATATTTTATGTTTAGTGTAACATTCTAAAAATTTAATTAATTCAAAATACTTTATTTTTCATTAAATTATTAAAATAAATTAATTTTATAATTTTCCTAAAATTAAAAGTAATTAAAAAGGCATTTTCTAATTAACTTTAGTTTTTAAACAAGTAAATTGGAAAATATAAATGAACAGTGCTTGTTAAATTTTTAAAGACTTAAATGCTTCATATGATTTTTGGGAATTTATCAGAATTTTCCAAAGTATTTTGATATTTTTAAACCTAAGAAAATATTAATCAGCTTTTTAGAAAAAGGGAAAAGGGTTTTCTTTTTATTTTTCTAGAGAGGGGCGACGTGACACAATCTAGACCTGCTGTGCATACGTGCATGTTGGTAGCCATCGAATGCCACTAATCCGAGCAAACCGATATCATTGGATCTCTGGCGTCCATTCAAGTGATGTGTCCGCACCCGAGCCGTTGGATCTCACTGCCGCTGCAGTCATCATCTCCGTGGCCGATTCGGAGCCAACCATTGCACCGCTGTGGGCCAAGCTAACCTAGGGTTCCCGGGCTATTTAAACCCCTCTAGCCGCTGTGCTAGGTTTCGAAGATGCCGTAATCACCGTCGCCTTAACCTAAGGAGGACGGAGCCGCCGTAGAGAGCTTGGGAAGGTTTTAGGCCTGAGAACTCCAGCGAGCAATTCCTCCTTCACTGGTGAGCCTTTACCTTCAATTCTTGGTCTAGAGTCGTGTTTTGTCGTCGTGATCCCCATCGTGACATGCTTCTTTGGCAGGAAACATTAGAGAGTCGTCGCCGTTGAGACTGCGTGCCACCGTAGCAGTTGGAGGTCACTAGAGCTAACTGGAGGTCCTCGGATTCATGCGTTGCCGTGGTAAGGTTCTTGGTAGTCCCTAGATTCTAAATTGTGCTTAGTTTAGGCTAGGGAGGGTTGTATTACGTGTAGACTGTGGAGCGCCACCACCTTTCGTCACCGTGGCTCGCCACTGTGTCTGTGAGTCGCCGGTGATGGCTGCATGTCCTATTGAGTTAGCGATGCCGAGAGCAGCCCATTGAGTCCAGGAGAGTGGAGTTTGGTGCTCTGTAGTGTGAGATCGAGCTCATTGGAGTAGCGCCGCAGTGCCAGAGTCGGGCGCTGTCGTGTGGCTTGGTCGCCAGAGCGGTCAGTGGCGTGGAGCATTCGTGGCCGTTAGATCTGGATCAGATGGATCAGATTGGAGCGGGAGCGGTCCGGTTTAGGTTGGATTGGTCCAGTGGACAATGTCCATGGTGGACCGTGTCGCTGACATATGGATCTCACATGTTACGTGGATGCAGGGTGTACTGTAAGCGCGCGCGACGGGTTGCGTGGGCTACGTCCGCCGTAGGTTGTGAGGCTAATAGACGAGGCCCAGTGGTCAGTTCGACATGGGGATTTTCTAAAAATAAAAAATTAATTCTGGAAATTGTTTTAAAAATAGGATAAAACTTGTAAAATCCATATTTTTATCTAAAAGTCCAAAAATACCCATTCAAGTCTCTAAAAATTCAGAAAAATAAGATCTACCTATTATGAATTTTATTTATTTCTAAATATATTTATTTGTTGTTTAGATTTTTATTTGTTATTTGTTATATATTACGTGTAGAAACGATTGCTTTGGAAGGGGTGCTAGGAGAAGATTTTGCTATAGATCAAGTGTGGGATTGGCAAAGCAAGTTACACACAGTACTTGATCATGTAGCTCCTATATACAAATAAAATTATTTTGTTTTTAAATTATGCATTACTGTGTTTATTATATTTTATTGGAAACTTAGTTATTCCAATTTGGTTATTAGCCTTATTTGAATTATTGTATTACTAGATATTCCTTTGTAATCTAGTTTATCATCATTTTAGTTGAATAATGATGATATTTGTGGGTTGGTAGCCGTTATTAGTCTGTTTTGTTATGCACGTATCTATGAGGAATAATTAATCTTAACTAAAGAGAGATATGGAATTGAGAGTAATTGCATATGTTGCTTTTACGTAAGAGGGAGACATGTGTTACTCTGTATGAATATGCATGTGTTACTCTTGTGTAGAAGTTATTATGTGTTACAACTTGTTAATAATCTGGGTTGTGTTTTTGACTAAGCCAAGTGGATCTGCTATGGGGGTGGAGTCTAAATGGCTTGGCTATAATGCAAATTTAGAAGGAAGTCTTGCCTTAGTTACCCCTAATGACTTAATCTTGTAAAAGCATTGCCAGCCTAAAACAATATAAACCATCGGCTTGACCTTGGTTAGTCTGGCAGTTAAGCTACTAAGTATTAGCTTGTGACACCTTAAGGTAAGTTGGGAAATGTGGTCATACGTTGGGACATTTGGAAGAGATGTGTTGCTTATGAGGGCCATCATCCAAGTGATAGTGCTGAGCTACTACATAATCCCAGTGATCCATATATTTGACACCCAATTTTGGATATAGCTGATGGTGCTAGAAGGTTCTAGAATCGACTAGAGTTGGGCCGACCACAAAGAATAGTATTACAGGCCGGATCGGCTAATGTAAGTTAATCTGAATCGGGTTGGTAGATAAAATTAGGAAATATCTCAGGTAAATTAGTCAAGTATTTTGTCGGGATTTGTGTTAGATACGAATTAGAATCCTAGTCGGTAGAGTTAGGGGTTTGTATAAATATATAGCAGATAGCGGCGTGTAAAGGGTCCAACACGAATCCATCAAATCTACTATTTACCTGTCCTTTACTTTTCGTCGTATTTAGTCTAGTTTCACTGTATTTTGTCTTCGATCGACTTATTGCGCATCGCCTTCTCGATCGGCTTCAGAATACAACCCAAGTGAGTGCTGTCTCGGTTAAGTCTGATCTTCTCACCTGGTTTATCAAAATACTATCTTGGTAAATATTGCTGTGCATCATCGTTTCACTAGGGGTTAGGTTTCATCCTCGTTCTATTGGCTAGTTTGGCTTTACAATCTAGTTGATAGTCTGTTGACCCTGCTCTATCGACTTGTAGCTTGCTATTACCCAATAGTCTGTTTATCCTTCGTTCTATTGGTTTGATTAACTTGTTGATCTAGCCAATAGTCTGTTTACCCTTTGCTTTGCTACTTAGTTGATCATATCGGCTTAGTAGTAGACTATTTATCCTTTGAATTTATTGGTTTAGATCTGATCTTAGCAGATATATTCGTCTCCTTTGGCCCACTCTCTACCTAAGATCTAATCGGCTACTTGAATCAGATTGCGTATCTTCTTACCTATTGCAATATCAAATCAGCTGGCATGCCCTGAACCCTCGAATTTACTGCTGATGGCTAGCCTTGAACCCTCAGATTTGGTGCTGACAGGGATTCTAAGCCTTAAGCTCATGTGTGTTTAGCCGATACAACTTTCGGTGCAAACACCCACCTATTCTCTTGCCTCGACAAAACTAGAAGCCATCAATGTTGTTCCTTCTTCTTGATCCCAACACCCACCTACTCTCTTGCCTCCTCTATCAGATGGTTCTGTTTCCCTCCCTTCCTTTCTCTCAAACACTAGAGGCCCTAGCGCATTTCTCCCCTCCCTCTATCTTTCTATCTCCTTCCTTCTTTCCCTCTTTCTATCTCTTGATCTCTAGCACTCGCGGATGATATCAATCTCTCTCTATCTCTCGATCTAGCACTCTCCTTCCTCTCTCTCCAGCCCCTTCCTCCCTGCAACTCTCTCGGGAGAGTCATGTCGCTCTCCCTGTAGCTCTCCCTCCTCCCTCTCTCTCAATTAGTCTCCTTCTCCCTCCCACTCTCTCAATTAGTATCCCTCTCCCTGTGAGCGGCTGCAGGACTAGAGATTGGGCTTGTAAACAGGCCTTCCAACCTTGAGGGGGAAGGAAATCAGCCATCGAACAGAGCTCAGGGTAGTGACTGGCGCTGCCGAAGCTCCAGCTTGGCCCACCGCCCAAGCTCACTAGAGGTAGAGTCCTTGGTCTCCCTCTCTCTCATCGACGATGTGGTCGAGCTCATTGGATTTAGAGAAGAAGACGGGTGACCACCACCTGCTCTACTGCACGGGCATCGGTAAAATAAATTTGAAACATCATTAAGAAAAATATGAAACATTTTGTTTGCCTGTGAAATGCCCTAAAAAATATTTGAAACATTTCTTTGCTCCTGTGAAACATTCTATTTGCTCTTATGAATCATACACAAAAAATATCTAAAACATTTTATTTTCTCTTGTGAAACATTTACTCGTTTGGTTTGAAGTTGCATCTATAAAATATTTGCTCATTTGGTTTGTGTCGGGGGTTGGTTTATGGCCCATGGGCCGAGACTAGTCCTGGCAGCTCTGTAAAACGATAAGTGCCTTGGAAGTGGTTCCTAAGACGCCCCAGTTCGGGCAGAGCCTTTGCCTGGAGTGATTTTGCCTGCAGTAGTTTTAGGTGCTACCTGGCTAGGGGTTGCCCGGCTCACCCTAACATCAGCGTCATGGCACGCTCGAGCCGGGCAACATTGTGATGCCCGAGGGTGTTACTTGCCCTAGCACCGACTTAACAGATTGGCACGCTTAAAATGTACCACGTGGCCATGTTTCCGACGATGTGGAAGTTGTTGCCCACGATCCGTGCGAGGCGCGCAACGGCCTCATGGGTAGCGCATCACTAGCTCCTTCGCCCTCGTTGCGCGCAATCGCCTCTCAGAGATTCGGAGCTGACAGGTAGAGATAGGCCCTAGCTATTTATACTCGCTTTTCGATCATTTGAAGGGCAGGCTGATCGACAATCGCTGGAGCATACACTGCAATCTGTAGCAACATATTGAAGAGCTTCTTGTGCTCTGAAATACACACATGGTGGAGTAGGGTTATTATCCTTCTCGGGAGGCCCGAACCAGGATAAACCTTTTGTATCTTGTTCATTTCCAGTTCGCTCACACCAAGAGTCTTCGATATCGTCTCAGAACGCCACACTTGGTAGGAAAGGGCTTTTTGATCCTCAATCGTGAAATAAGCTCGACGGGGAATCCGATTCGCAATCGTCAACAATTTGAAACATCTTTGAATAAATCAAACGTTTATGAAAAATATTTCATTAGTATTTCCATGATGTTTCATTAGAACTTCAATGATGTTCCTAGCAGAGCGTCCAATAAAACGCTTCCTATCAGATGTCTGAAGGGAAGTCTTTCCCTTTAACTCACGACAGTATAAAAAAAAGGGTCAAATTTTTGTATGCCATTAGAAGTTGGATAGCCTTTTACGTGTCATCGCTTAGTCATCTTTTTCTTATTTGGCATCACAATTGTTCTAATATTGTCCTATATACCATTATTGAAAACTTATCATTTTTTGTTTAAGCTATGAAAAATAACAAAAAATTCCAAAAAAAATCGCAGTGTTATTAGATATGTAGTATTTTCAATCTATATTTTTTGGTATATTTACTAAAGTTTTTATGTTAAATTTATAGTAAAAAATTTTAAACATAAAAGATTTATCTTAAAATACAAAAAAAAAGTTGTGCATTCAGATTGTTGCATACTTAATAACTGTGTATTTAAATGATTTCTGAAATATTTACATAGCTCAAACAAAAATAGAAGTTTTACCAATGATATATAGGGAAATAATCGAGCATTTACAATGATATAGAAGTGATAAGCATCTAAGTGATGGAATGTAAGACATTACGGATCTGCAATGGCCTGTGAGATATTTTCTCTAAAAAAATATGTTAGGACAAACAACCATCAAATAAAAGTATCTCACAGCCTAGGTGTGAAAAAGTATCTAAGAGCACTAGCAACCAATTTTCTTTATTATTTATGATGGTTATCCCTTTTTCCTAGATGGATCTTAAGCGCCACGACGACATATATACAGGCTCATAGTGTTGACAGATATGCGAAAAAAATACTCAAAAACAACTCATTCATTAATTCATTCATCCCTTGAAATTCCATATATCTTTCTTGGCAATGTTCGTGTGTACTTAATTTTCTACTTTAGGGATTAGCATGCTACGTATAGCTCACTAGACAGCATATTCTATTACCTCATAAAGAAAACATCCATCACATTTGTATATTCCATCTCAGCCAAAAAAAAAAAAACTTAGGCATATTTCACCCTCAACTTGGGCGCACGAACATTCCAGTAATGGTAATAATTTGTGATTTATCGAACTATCTCAACGAGAATTTCGAGGTGGTATCGAGTCGGATGGCTTGAAATTTAGGATTTAGGGAGCTTTTAGACTCGACTCTGAGATAAAAATAAAACGGATTCAAAAAGTAATAAAAAAAGTCAGATGAGTCAATATTAGTCAGATAAGTCAGGAAATTTTCGTGACTTATCTGACTAATATTGACTCATCTGACTTTTTTTATTACTTTTTGAATCCGTTTTATTTTTATCTCATAGACGAGTTTAAAAGCTCCCTAAATCCTAAATTTCAAGGCCATCCGACTCTCGAGGCCACCTCGAAAAATTCTCGAAGTTGGAGATAAGACAGATAAGTCACAGCTTATGAGCCCAATAGAACACTCCCTAATTGGATACAGGCGGCAGAGAGGGAAGTCCAGAGAGAGACATGGGGAGGTCTAGAGAGAATATAAATGGTGTAGACCATGGGCAGAATTAAATCGATAGAATGTGGGCATAGAGTTATGTGTTCATATGAGACATCTTCCGATCGAATGCAAATTAATCAACTGCATATATGTTTATATGTTGATCGGTCAACGTAGCTAGCTAGATGCATGCTTGAATTAAAGCTCTAAACTTTGGAGTGAATGATGTGGAGGAATCGAAGCTGTAGCTATAGCCGGATAACATTGGAGATAAGAACTGCTACGTGTTGTTCCAACTTCCAAAGGGCACAACTTATCTAAACCATATGTGCAACTTTACATATAGACAGATAGATAAGATACTCCTACCACGTAGACGTCGACCGTATATATGCGTTTTGCATCTACTTTTTTGGACCTGTGAATATCTTGGTAAATGCATGGGAGGTCAAAAATATATGATACTCCATGCATATGTATGGTTGGATCTCTTTTTCATGCCAAGGTGATACTCCCTTTGGTCAAAAATACATATCATTTAAAGTATGTACGTGCAAGTCAAAGTTTTAAAACTTTGGCTATGAATATCTTTTAAACTTTTTATATTGAGTACATGAAAATTATATGTGTGATTAATTCGTCTCAAGAGTACTTTTATAAGAATATAGTTTTAATGAGTTTTATAATTAAATTATACTAGTGATTACTGGTCAAATGTGTATTTTGGAGACCATGTCATGTCCAAAACAAGAACTATTTGTGACTGAAGGAAGCAGTTGTTAATTTTGTTGTAGAGAGCAAATTGCATGGATTTTATAAATTTAGAAACACAAAAGCTAATTAATTTACCTGCCTAAGATAAAGTTATCACATTAAAAAATTAGTGCTAGCTAATGATGTACTAGAGAAGCTAACTATGAAAATTATAGAGATGATAATCTATGCGCCGCCACAAATGATGTGGTTGGGAAAATTGCCATTGCCATGAAATCCATCGATGTATCGACATTCGAGTTGGTTAACGATAACCCACAACCACATCATAGTGCTTTTTGTTGAATGGTGAAAATTTTCAGCTAGCCCGATAACGTACATATAATATATTGTTATGCCTATGAATTTATCATCACCCAAAGATCTTATTTTATAATTATCTAACGTATCTTTTTTATTTTGACTTTTAGCATTGCTGTGGAGAGATCCACACACAATGCCACAAACATCCATAATTATTGATGGGACTGGACGGATAAATCGTGCCAGGCATTTGGATGCAGTGGTAGCCATCCACGTGTGATGCATCCATGGAAGTATTCCCTTTGACATTGAGCTGATTTGACGTGACAAACAATGCCTACGTGGCACAACCAACTGGGGAGTGGAATTGGAACAACAAAAAAAAGTGGCAAATGGCTATGTGGCAGCAGAATGGCATCCGTGTAAGCTATAGTACATCTTTCATCCGACTAGGAAAGATAGATGCATGTTCTCTATCTACCTATCAAGAATCTCCAACAAACTTGTGTTCTTCTAGCTAACTTTACTGCAATACCCATTATTTGTGAGAGATTTTCTTTCATTTGGAATATTATAAGCATAGCAATGCAATGGTTATGAGCAGATTTTTTTTCTGGACATAGAATGTTGAGTGAATTTTGCCGTAGGTTTTTACGGTTGTTCCACGTTTTCGCTTATGTCCGAAACCCTAAAACTAGTTATTTAGATACATGCAGAGACAAACCCACCACTAGAGCTGGAAGAGCCACTGCCCAGACTTAATTTTGCTACTACTCTAGTACATACTCTTACCACCCGATAAAATGCCAAAGAACTACACAAAAGATTAATGTGCTCGCTCTTAGCTCAGTTGGTCAGCCCTTGATGATAGCAGCCGGGAGGTCCGGAGTAGATTCTCTCCCTACACCTTATTTGGCATTTTGTTTCTTTTTCTTTTATTTCTTCTTTCCATTCGGTTTTAAATAGAAAAGGATTCTAGTTGGAAAAATTTGAGGAAAGTCTCACTAAAATCATAATATTACGATGAACATGTGGCATTTTTCCTTTTCCTTTTATTTTTTCTTTCCATTCGGTTTTAAATAGAAAAGGATTCTAGTTGGAAAAATTTGAGGAAAGTCTCACTAAAATCATAATATTACGATGAACATGTGGCATTTTTTTTTCCTTTTCCTTTTATTTTTTTCTTTCCATTCGGTTTTAAATAGAAAAGGATTCTAGTTGGAAAAATTTGAGGAAAGTCTCACTAAAATCATAATATTACGATGAACATGTGGCATTTTTTTCCTTTTCCTTTTATTTTTTCTTTCCATCCGGTTTTAAATAGAACCGGATTCTACTTAGAAAAATATGAGAAATGTGTCATTAAAACCATAATATTATGATGAACATGTGTTTTTAAATAGAAGTTTTCCACGTAAATAGCTGGTTTTAAAATAAAAAGGGTTTCTAGAGAAAAGTCCAATTAAATCCATAAAATACGATGAACTAGGCCTTCGTACTTTGAGATCTAGCTTCTCGAGGTGGCCTTTTGAGTCGAGTCCAATTTATTTGACTTGTTTTTTAGAGCTTTTAGACCTGCCTTTAAGATAAAAAAAAGACTCAAAATATAAAAGTGTTTGCCTTTCCATAATAAAGATAAATTACATAAGCAGATCTCATGTTAAATGGTGAATCACCTAGGTTTGATTTTAATCCCGCGTCCCTCGTTGGATACACCAAGTTGTTTTTACCATTGCTATATGCTATTAAGTTCGAAGGGTGGTTTGTAAGGAAGATTCGGTGGTATGGACTCCCTAGTCATCCATAGACGTGACTTTTTTTTTTTTGGCATTTTACCCTAGATAGTTTATACATTTCATTATCTCAAATACTCTTCTTTATCTTTTTTTCTTCCTATCCTAAACCAATTCTAATTGATCTCTCTCCCTTAACCTCTGGATTAACCTGCAGCATCTCAAACAGGGCCCTAATCTCCTCCTGAAGACCCCTATATAAAGCCGTGTTTCGCGCTTCATTTTCCAGCCGAGATCGAAACCGACGGAGTAGATAACTTGCAGCATCCAGACACGCCGCCGTCAATCCTTTGCTTCCCGGCCGCATCCCAAGGTAGCACGACCTTGGTCTCTCCCTCCTCGTCTCTCTCTGTCCATCTTCATCGCAGGAGCTGCAGCCGCCGCCGCTGCGCATGCTACCGACCGCCGCCGACGGGCTTCCCTAGCTGCCCTTCAACTGCTGTCGTCATCTCTCCGGCCAGCCACGGCGCCAGTCGCCGGCGAGGCCGCAGCCCAGACGCGCCGTCACCCGTGCTCTGTTTTTGTCTGTGTTGCTCTCTTTTCTCTAGCTGCCGCATGGGCCCTACATATCAGTACGTACTAGTCACATGTACGACTAAATTCTATCTGACGTCCAATTCACTTCAAATAAATTTTTGTAATCCTATGAGACCCAAATCTTCCAACATGTCAATTTTTGTATTTTTTTTTGAATTTACCTTAATTTTATTTATTTTTTATCAATAGTAAATAGTGATAATTTCATATCTTTTATTATACTAATTCAAATTGAATGAAAAATTTCTACAAATTTGTAAATTCATTACATTTTTGTTTATTTTGTGTATCGCAATTTCTAGTATTTTCCCGCTGTTTATTGTTGCTCCGTTTTTCGTGCGATAGAACCGGGAGCCGTTCGAGCTCGACAAAATATCTCTCTTCTCACTCGTCTGCTAGCTGCCGGGTTTCTTGGCTTGGTAATGTTCTGATTTTCTTGTAGTTCTTACATGATTCAGTGTGTTTAGCACGATGCGTTGGGGTTGAATTAGCTGCCACATGAAAAGAATCCATCTTTCTGTTCTACGTAGATTTATTGATCGTGCATGGGGCAAGGTCTAGGAGGTGTTTGGTAGGACTGCAGCTCTAATTTTTCAGCTCTGCTTCATAACTTCACTGTGGAGAAGATCCACTATAGAGCAGATCTATAGATCTGCGGAGCATCCTTTAACCTGCTCCACAAAAATGAACTGCGAGGGAGGCTGCTCTATGGAGTTGTCTACTCCAGAATTACGTGGAGTTAGGCGTTTGGTACTGCTCTGCGACGGAGTTGAGAGTTGGAGCTCTGCCAACGACGACGCATTGCATGGCTGTTTGATCGATCTGTTCAGAGACATGTGTTCCTTGTATGATTCCGGTGCTTTGGTTCCTGCATGATAGCACAGGTTACAATGCGCACCAAGTTTTGTTGACATGCATGGCCTTCGAAGTTCAGGGGCTCCTCTATAGATGCAGGGTGATCTGGTCTGATCAGATCTTATCATCTCTACTATCTTTCTTTCCTGTGCGTCACGTCAGAGATCATAGCATTCCTTAGGCTGCAACACTCTCACCCTGGCCAACCCATCGTCAGCTACTACTACGACTACTACACATTATAACAATGCAAATTAATAAGTCTGTTGCGATCATTCCATCCCTATTCACTACTGCGAAAAAGATCACCTTTTTTTACAAAGTTAGAGACAGCTTCTGTTCTGAAATTTATTCTTTTTTACAGTGGAGATGTCGGAGCTCGTCTGTAGCGGCTGCCCGACCCTGCTGGTCTACTCCCGCGGCGCGGCCAACATACGCTGCCCGCGCTGCAACAGGGTGAACTCTACAAGAGGTAAAGCTTTGTAGACACCATGTTCACAATTCTTCAGAAACCTGCTCTATCCTGAGAGGAAGAGAGCAGTTGCACTGAGCTGACTGGATGTTTCTGTTCCTGGCCGTGAAGCAGGCAACCAGATCTGTCACCTGACGTGCGGCCAGTGCCGGACGACGATGGTGCACCCGCCGACGGCCACAACTGTGGAGTGCCCGACGTGCAGATTTGTTAACCCTGTCAGAGTATGTACTGCATGTAACACTGCAAGTTTCTGAACTTTTCATTTCTTGCATGCACTTGCTCTCTGATGATGATCATCGTCACATCGTTTTCTTCTCCGTCATCGCTAACTCCTGATGGTTCTTCCACGATCTTCCCACAGAACAACGGCACGAGAGGATCAGCTGGCGCTGGTGGCTCAGCAAGGTCTGCTCCTCAAGTAAGTGCTATGCCTACTTCTGCTGCATCTCAAATTTCTCAGCAGCAGTTGCAGTTCTTGCATATATAAGTGGCAACTTAGAAAGTGTTTCTGCGTGTCCAAAACCAAAACCTCATGGGAAAATTGAGCAGGCAACCCCCTGTTTTGTTACATCAACTAGGGGGGTGGTTCCTCCCAAAATATCACAATTTTGGTAGGTTCAGATTCCTCCATGGTTTCATGGAATCGGTTCTCAGATAGGCAAGTACGTACCTATGATTAGCAAGCATTCGATGCTTAAGCCGAGATTTTTCTGCTAGCCTCAAAATTCTCTGGGCCATCCCCTGTCCATTATCAAGATGAGGTTACTGGTCCTTTAGGACCAACCATACAGTCTGAATCTTATATGATGTCAAATGTTCGACAATCGATGGTGACGCTAGCTTTATTCACCAGACCTCCTCGTGCCTATTTGCAGGATGCTCGGCCTCACACAGTTCTGGTGGAGAATCCTAAGACACTGGATGGAGAGGGCAAACTGGTAAGCATCATCCCTCATCCTCTGAGCCCAAAATTTTCACTTCTGAAAACTACTGATAAGCACATGTGAGCAGTGGAATATTCATCAGATTGACTGTTTTGTTTGTTATGATCCAGGTGAGCAACATGGTGGTTGGTGTGGCCTCATGGAAAAGATGACCAAGAGAACCTCCTAGGATAATTGTCCCCAAGGGTCTAATGATATGCAAATGCCCTTGGTGAATCTGTTCATCACCGAACCAACCAATGTTAAATCAAGTGTGTTTTGAAGCTTGATATAAAACAAAGAAAAGCATGTAGGACAAAAAAGAAAAGGAAAAAAAAAGATCTCTCTGAAGAGTTGTGCCATGTCTCTGCTTCTTTTGTACTGAAGTGTAAATATGCTATCTATGTGATGTGCTAACCTATATATGTACGGGAGCAGTTCGAGCACTGTGATCTCTGTCTCATCTTCTCACTCGTCTGCTAGTGCTAGCTTAGCAAATACTCCAACTTCCTCCCTCCAGCTCGCTCGCTCGTGTTCTCATCCTTCTCAGCTTCAGTTTGTGTCTTGGGTTGAGAAGATAGCTGCAAGGTTTCTTGGCTTGGTAATGTTCTAAATTTCTTGTTTAGTTCTTAGATGTTTCATTTGTCTAGCTGCCAGAAGAAAAGAATCCATATTTCTGTTCTATAAAATTCCTCTCTCTAGATCCTTCACAACTTCAGTTTGTGTCTTGGATTGAGCTAGCTACTGGATTTCACTAGCATATGAAAGCCTATCACTGGCGGTTTTTGAACCGCCAGTGATTAACTGACAGTGATACCCGAGGGACCATCACTGGCGGTTCCATATACTAACCGCTAGTGATATCATACACATCACTGATAGTTCTAGATATCATACACATCACTGGCGGTTCCAGTATCATACAACTGGAACCGCCAATGAAGAATGTGTTAGCCCCTACAGCTCATGCCTACATTTGCTAGCCCCATGCAATTCAGATCACAGAATTCATAATTTACATATTATCACATCACAGAAGTCATACATGATCACAAAATCATATTATCACATTACAGAAGTCATACACAATCACATAATTATAATTCACATATTATCACATCACATCACATCACAGAAGTCATACAATTTACATATTATCACCTCATAATCCTATAACTCCAATTCACATCACAAAAGTCATACAATTCACATATTATCAACAAATGATATATATTATCACCTTATACATATGTCACAATGTTCCTAGCCCATGTCACAATGTTACACTAAGTCCCAAGGTTTAGACGCCCATGTGGATCAATAATTTGTCATGGTAAAGTTAGCTAGCAGTTCTCTAATATTAGAAAGGAAATTGTACTCGATATTACTCACGTTGAGGTCGAATTCTATTGCGCTTCGTAGTCTCATAATCTATTGCATTTGGCGGGCAACATAAAATCCGCAAGTATGGCCTCTGGGCTACTGGTGGCACTACACAGGTAGAGATACAAAGCAAAATAATTAGTTCGGCAAAAACTAGGAATAATTCAATTTGGAGAAGTATTTGCAGGCACGTACCAAAATTTTCTCATAGTGTCGAACAACAGTGCCCTTATCAACATGATGCTTCCTCCCTTTTTAAACGTACTTTTCAAACACCAAATTGAGTAGCCTCATCAAATCACTGAACTCATGTGTTGGGCTATCTCCTTTTGAGTCAAGGTAGAAAACCTTGTTCTGGTGAGGGACTATGACCACCAAGATCTAATAAAAATCTTTATTAAATGGCAACAAGAAATATTATTTGTCTTGTTATTTGAACATTGCCTTCTTGATGTAGTTCCCGACTCAATTGATAGCTTTTTTGATATTATCCTAGGTCACAAGGCCTGGATCGAGAAAACCAACCGGGGTGTTGGTTTGTTTGGCATTTAGCTTTATGAGGTTGCAAAAATATAAATGATTGTTATATATGTCGATGAAACTAGCTGGCCAGGAGGTAGAAATATGAAAGAGGATTGCGGTCACTTACATTGAAAAGCATCGGAGGAGCGAGACATCTGGCTCCTCAAGACGGTACATGCGCCATAGTTCTGAGAAGGTCACCACAAAATAAGTTTCTTTGTTCACGAAATGCTTAGTCTTCAGCTTAGCCATGATACTAGACTCTCGATCTCTCTCGGGCAACCGGGGCTTCTGTAGGTAATATTCACGTAGGTTGCGGCAGACAGGACCCATGTCGGCCAATGCTTTATCCGTAACTAACGACGCTCCAATTTTAAAGAATTTGTTGCTCGATGGCTAGTATAATATTTTTTTGGGCGTAGAAACCAGCAAAGAAGACACCTTGCCCTTGGCTCTGCTCTTCGTAGGTGTGGAATACTTGGGATGGGAGATCACGGCACGCTTCTAGGCTTGTGAGCTTGTTTGTGATTTGGAAGGTTTAGCGGCCACCTCTAATATGGCTTTCTTAGGAGGTATCTTCTTTTCTTCTTGTGGTTGTGGCTCTAGGGTTTCGGCGGGGGCCACTATACGAATGAATGGACGACATCCCCTACTGTGGTCATTTCATCGTTTGGGGGATTCACCAGGGGGATGCTCTTGGCGTTGTCAAGTACGAAGTCCACTTCTACCTTCGCATAGCCCACCACCAGGTCCGTACCATGAACCTTCATCCCCGAAAGGCATGGGTACACCACCCCCGCCCTACCTTGATGGAGAGGGTGGCGCTAAAAGTCATGAATATTTTGCAAGGGGTAGTCACCTACATCAGGGTTTGTTTCCATTAGAATAGGGACTAACCTGCTTTCATATGAACAGATATATAAACACACATACCTTGAGTTGGTCCATCGGGTACGGGGTGTCGGCTACACCTTCTGGGGTAGGTGCGAAAGCGCAGCTACTTTTAAATGGAGGGGGTGGCATCGACGGCTTCATGCAGAGGGTCGGCGTCAAGGGGAGGGTTGGCTTCAGATCGAGTACTTATGATTGCCTCCAGCTTCTGTACCCGAGGTTCCCATTCCGCATGCATCTTCTCCCTAAGATCTACCTCTAAATTGGTATGAGTTTTTCTCCTCTTGTAGTTTGGGTCGTCAGGGAAAGCCTTCTTCCGTGGTACGTACACCCCGACGCCCCGCATGCGGCTCGGGTGCTCCTTGTTGCCGAGGGCTTCGGTCAGGATGTCCTGCTCCCTCTTCTCCTGAAACGAGCCTTGTGAAGCCTGGGAGTCATATTCAAACTACAATAGGCAGAAACAATGCAATTAGGGGTCTTACGACATTACAAAATTGAAAAGTGCAAAAAACTCAAATAGTTGACTATAAGTTACCAGCTTTCTAGTGACCTCCGTGGTTTTGGGCCTTGGGAAAGACACTTCACTCATGGGTGTGACTTTAGTCCTGGCCCTGTACTAGTGTTCGGCATGCGGGTTGGTTAGCCTTATCGCAGCATCTGACTGCTCGCTTGAAGTGGTCGCCTGCTCCCACTCCCATATCTTGCCCGCGTACCTGCTATTGCCGAGTCTGTGGGGGTGGGTGTTCTTGGCTGCCTTGTGCACGACACTCCTCTGCTGAAACTCGAAAGTTGTCTTCATCCTTTTGTATCCCTTCCACTCCTCCTCGGTTATAAAAGGGTACCTCGCGAAGGGTTCCTTTTTCACCTTCAAGAAGGAGTTGTTTAGAGTGACCTTCTAGTTCTTCTAGACGTTCCCATGCGTTTCAATGTACTTCTCTGCACAACGTCAAGGGAATCATCGAGGAATCTGAAACACCATCGTAACTCGTGTCATAGCTGGCTCTTCTATTGATCATTGAGCGCATTCCAGGTCTCGGTGGTGCAAGGGACTTGAGACCTAGCAACTACCCCTCACATTATCCGATACGCGGCTGCTGCTTTCGTAGGAAGCACCGGTGTACCAGCCCGGTCAACCTCCGTGATGGTGTGGACCACATCGGTCTTTAGCTTGGACAACCCTCGCCTGACCCTAGTTGTAGGTTGAGGGGCAACTTTAGGTGCCGGTTCTGGTTCAGGTGGTGGCTAAAGGCTCTGCCTCTGGTTGAAGGGCGGCTGCAGGCACCGCCTCCTGTTAAGGGGTGTGGATTCCATGTATGCTAAGGTTATTGTCGAATGTAAGATAGAGAGAAAGGTATGCATGTATCTTTTTTTTATTTTATGGTTTTATTCGTCTTGTCCACCTCAATCTAGAATGATTTAACAGAATGTAAAGAACAAAAAAAAGTAAAAAATTTATATAATATGATTTTAGTCCTAATATTTTTAAAAAATGTGGACAATCCATACTCAACCACATAGTTAGAGACCATTGATGCTTACCACCTAGGCATGATGCCCTTTAGGGCTAAAGACATTTATTTCACCTGTCAACACAAATTTAGCAATATATAACATAACTGCTAGCCGCAAGCCACCTAGATAAGTTTGGAAATAGGGGTATAGCATGGACAAGCGATACCCTCTTCCCACCGAATGCAACAGCTCGAAGTTGAAGAGCATTTTCCATTCCGACTTCACTACAAATGTACACAACCATCCTACTTATTAATCTCCCTAATATTGCCAGTTGAAACAAGTTTGTACAGCTTGTTTTATTAAAGCAACTCCCTCTACCTCTCAATTGCATGACAATAATAGTTACCACACATACCATTCTTCAATTGCATTTTTCGTTTCTATATGGCCCAACTAAGAAAGACATCACTAAAGGAAAACATTGAGATTGACACATAGCCATTAACATAAATGAAAAAAGCATGTATTTCTTACCCGGCATATTGGCAAATAACACAAAATTGCAACTAATGTGGAAGTGTGCTTACTGTGAGCAACTAGCGCCTATTGCTATAAAAGGAACTACGCAAAATGTATATAAGATAATTACAAGACTGCATCAAAGAGGTAAAAAAGATGACAATCACAAGAGAGGCAAACAAAAGTTAACAATCCTAAAATGAAAAAGAAAAGGAGAAATCCAGATTCCCAAAGGGCAACTGACAGAGCTGGTCAATATTTCTGCTAAAATCTATAGACAAAAGCACATTTCAGGAATATCATTCAATTGAACAAACAATTTCAGAAAGGAAGAACCATTCTAAGCCATATTTTTTTATACCTCCCAAACTAAATGAACTATGTGTCTATGCTTTCTCCATGTACGCTAACAATGCAGAGAGTTAAAGAATATTCAATCTACTTCAGATTCAGTATGTGGACTTAGTTTCAGAGGTAATATTTTTCAAGCTTCGCTCATGTTATCTTATTATTTAATTTTCTCTGGTAATTAAATTATATGAAAACTCAAGAGATTTTACGTAAAAACAAAATGACCAACCAGGTTGACTTTATGTGAAATTGGATGCAAAATGTTAGGGATAGTCTAGTATTAATGATCGAGGCAAACAAAGTACTATTAGAGTTACTGCTCATCGCTAATAGCTTAATTTTGCACAGTATCGACAAAGAATAAAGACAAGATCCATAAATGATATCGTTATATTATCATGCTGCACAAAGCAGTCAAAATAGTAAGGCAAAAATTTACTCGACCCTTGAACTATATAGTTTCATCTACTTAACCCCTTGAACTAGAAAACCAGGTATTCTATACCTCCTGAACTATTTAAAACCAGGCAAATAACCTCTCGCGAGTGGTTTTGCATCTGCAGGCAGACTTTTTCCCTTTTATTTTTTATAAAGTTTAGCTGTAATTTTGTAACATTCTAAAAATTTCGAATGTTCAATTTTCAACTTTCAAAGTATTTAAAAATTATTTCCTAAAATACTCAAGGGCAACATAAAACAATTAATAAATACATATAAATATATGAAGATGTCTAAATCATACATGAAATCATATAGGAGATAAATATATAGAAGGATATATAGGTATACATATATACATACCAAAATATCAAAGTAAACTACTAAATGAATATCTATATATACATTTAATATCAAAGACATAATTGAACAGCATGCAAGTTAGGATAAACACTATTTATAATTACTAAATACTTTGAATAGTGTTTATAAAACTTTATTTTATTTAATTACTAAACACTATTCATAATTACTAAATACTTTGACTAAATTTACATTTATATCCATTTATTAATTGTTTTATAATGCCCTTGAGTATTTTAGAAAATAATTTTTAAATACTTTGAAAGTTGATAATTTAACATTCGAAATGTTTAGAATGTTATAAAATTGCAGCTAAACTTTATAAAAAAACAAAAAGAAAAAAGTCTACTTGTCCCCTTGCACTATATAATTCGTCTACTTAACCCCTTGAACTATTAAAAACCAGGCAAATAACCCCCCGCGAGTGGTTTTGGATCAGGAGGTAGAATACCTGGTTTTCTAGTTCAGAGGGTTAGGTACATAAAGCTATATAGTTCAGGGGGTCAAGTAAACTTTTTCCAAATAGTAATATCAAGAGGTCAAAAAAAAAAAGAAGTCAACAAAATAGAGCAGGTCCATTGAACACCTCCTCAACAAAATCAGTTGCCCAAACAGTTAAAGACAAAAAAAAAATGAATGACTCTGTCTCGAAAAATTGTTTGTATGACAGAATAACGAATAAAGAAGTATCTTCTGGATTTGCCATTGTTCTGTAACAAAAGGAAATTCAGAATGCATTTGCTCACTCCAAGAATTAGTGCCACTTAGCTTGCATGGTTTGGACCACTAACTTCATAGAAGAGTTTTAGGTTCATGCAATCATATCCACTTCAGAAATGGTAATACCATCAAGGAATTGAACCTGGACGGGGATGGGGATGCCGGCGACGGTGTCGGGGTCGACGACGGGGATGGGGACTCCGGCGACAGAGAAGTGGATGGGGTTGGCAACAGGGACGTGGACGGGGTCGGCGACAGTGGTGGCACTCTCGCAGGAAACCTAGCGCGTGTGACATCCTAATAAAATTATTAGTCTGTCACTTGTTTTATAAAAAGAAAATAAAAGATAAAAACATAAAATAATAATAGAAAAAGGCCCTAACCAGGCTTGGATGGCCTAATTAGGTTCTAACTAGGCCCAAACCCACTTTCCCTAAACCTAGGCCCATTAGAACTCCTAATCTCTACCTAAAACCTAATTCTAACCCAACTCAAACTCAACCCATATTAGGATTCATCTAGCACGACCCAAGCCTTATATAAACCCCCTAGAGGTCCCCTGGTCGGCCATCACACCCCAGTCCCCACGAAACCCTAGCCGCACCTCGGTTTTCATGCCAAACCGAAGCAAATCGAGATATATCTCCTATTCCAGTAGCCAAACCCTAAATCCAAGGGCAACACATTGTAGAGCTCGTCGCGCTGATCAATTTGACTATATGGATCGCTACGTTTGGCCAAGAATTGGAGGAGATATGCCATGCCGAAGGATGGCTGAAAATTGGCGCCGCCATCGCCGCCGGCAAGCCCATCACCGCCCTCGGATTCCGCGTCGGCGCGAAAATCCGCGCTCCCCGCCAACCAGCGCCGCCACGCCGCCCGCCAGCCGCCGCAGCGCAGCGAGCACACGACGCCCTCGCCCCGCCGCCGCGTGTCCTGCCGCCGCTGCCGCAGTGCCGCGTGACGCGATTTCGGCCGCCGCCCGTCGCGTGTCGCACCGCCGTTGGTCGCCGCCCGCTTTGTCTCCCACGTGCTCGCCGTCGCCTATCGGCCGCAGCGCCGCGTGTCCGCCGTGTCCCCGCGCGGTCGCGCTTACGTGACAGCGTGCCGCACCCAATCCGCCCGCCCAGCGTGTCGCCATTGTCCGCCGCAGCGCTGCACCGCTACCAACCGATGGCATGCCGCCGCGCCCCCGCCCGCGCGCGTCGTCGCTGCGCCTAATCGCACGCCGCCGCGTGTCCCGCAGCCGCCGGCCCGTGTCGCCCACGCCCCCGAGCCGGATTCCTCCGGGTTTTCTTGGTTTCCGCACGGTTAACCGCCGGTTAAACCGGTTTCCTCTTTTCTGGAATTTCTAATTTTCCCCAAACTTCCAATATTTGTTTAGGGAGTTCCCGAACTCCGATTTAGATGATTCCAGAGCCTAAAAATCACAAATAATCCCAAAAATTTTATATATTTTTATCATATTATTTTCTCTATGTTTGTTATTTATTTCTGTTTTATTATCTTTTCGCGTAGAGAACAAGCGTGCTTTTCTTTGTCGGGAGACGCGTTTGAGCCATTCGAAGGAGGAGAACCAGAACCAAACTTCTTCGAAGGCAAGCTAGATTCATATTGAATTCCTAGTTTGTCAAAATTTATTTATTTCATTTTAATTTGAATTGCATGCTTTAATTATCATCGTATGTGTTATTTTGATCCGATTTCATGTTAGTCCTCCACTAATATGATGTAGCCCACCATTGATAGCCCAATTGGTACTGTTTTACTAGCCTATCCTTTGTGTAGATGCTTAACCTTGCTTCTGGGATTGGTAGTTGATAGGTTTCACTCATTATTAAACTTGTATCCTTGAAGTTCGACTTCGTGGTGCTGTTTTTGGATAAACCTAATCAACTAAAATCAACATGGTGTGTGTTGATTTGAGGAGACCCAGAAGAGGTGGATTTTGGGCTTGCGGTTGAGACGTGCAGGTCTCCTCTATCATATAAGAACCGTACCCTTGTGATTACCATATCGAACCTGAACCGTATAACCATTTGTGCCTTCTGGCCCTAACCGTTAGCTGTGGAAGCTTGTTTCCGCTGTACTCGTAGTGGACGGACGTGATTCGCGATCACCGGTTCCGAATGGCTTCAATGGGGCTAACCTCATGCGGTGCGCTATCAGGTTCGGCTGAAGGAGTGCGCATGACTGTCGGCCTGGTCGAAGTGTACCGTATGGGGCGCGAAACCAATAGAAAGGGTACAGTATTGGGACAGGTGAAAACAGAGAATGGTTTTGTACTGTTTCTCCCTTGGGATGAGACAGGGCTTGTAGGAAACGTGTACACACTCTGCAGAGTCAAAACTATCATGGTAGCTGTGCCCGCGGTTATGGGCGGGGAAAGGAGTTTAATTCAAGGTAGTCCAATGTGTTTAAATTAATTAACTTGATGGTAGTATAGGCAGGGATTGCCTCTCTTTGAGCTGGTTAGCCGTCCTTTGGCTACGCTCGTGTGTTATCATGTGTTCAATGAATCAAGAACAAATAAACAAGTAGATAGGTGAAGTTTTTAGCAAAATAACCCAACCCGTCATTTGACCTTGCATTCATTTATTAAGGACTGCTTGCTGGGTAGCCGTGTACTCATTATATGGATCACGGATGTTTGTTCAGGAGAAGATTTCAACGTCGGTGCCAGTGGTGACTAGGAGGGTCAAGGTGATTAGCTGCGCGTTCCGAGTCAACCTCGGGATATCATCGCTTCTGAAGTCTTCCGCTGTGTTTTCTTTATGTTATTGAACTAAGTCCTGTGCAAGACTATGTAAACGTCTATGTTATCTGAATGGTATTTATGTTATGTGAACTATTAATTTTTAGATAATTCGATGTCTGCGATGATATTCCAAATGTCCTTGAGTGTAATACTAGCTATGATCTTCTGGGACTAGTATTTGGTCACTCAAGCCAGTAGAAATAACGGATGCACGACAGCACGGGACGTGGAAAATTTTTGGGTGGGGAGAAGAGCGGGAAATATAAAGAGATCATATCACAAACAGTTCTAGAGAAGAACTGCTGCTGATAGATCATATCATTAGCGGTTCCTCTAGAGAACCGCTGTTGATACAAAATATCACTAGCGGTTCATTAGGTAAACCGCTAGTGATATGATCTAATGAACCACTAGTGATACTACATATCACTAGCAGGTCATATTTACAACCACTGCTGATGGCAAGTATCACTACTGGATCATTACATGAACTGCGAGTGATAGAGATTTTTTTTGAAAAAAGGGGAGCTAGTGGTGCTTAGACCCGTAACCACACGAGGAGCAGTGCACCTATAGCTCGACCCTTTTAACCAGTGTGCCCTTGGGACTTTGTCGTCCTATTGGCACGGTGGTTTTTTTTTAATCTTTTGTCATCTTTTGTGACCCTTGATACAATCTTTTGTTATCTTTTGTCATCTTATGTACAGGTCTTATTTTTATTTATGTACTCTTTCCTATTATTTATTGTATCAGATATGGACTCTTCTTTTTAATCCTCATGTATGGACTGTTGACTATTATTTTTTACTATTCTTATATTATTTTTATTTGTTATCTGGCCCATTGTAATCGGTGGTGCAGATTTTTTCTTTTTTTCTTTTTTTTTTGTAGTATTTCTCCAATTAATGTGGTGCCTTCGTTTGCCCTGATTTATTTATATAATAGATATATAAACTTATAGTAAGCTTGTAAAATAGCAATTTGATTTTTTTTGTAAAACATTGCATTGTCATGCATGTCAATATTATACAACAATATATTGACAACCAATACACGGTGATTAAGAGTACACATGATTGGTCATATGATCAACCCTTCTTTATAATTGACGCGCAAAAGCCTACTGCATTAGCCGTTTCCTTTAACCCAGGGTGGATGCCAGATGCCATCTCCGAATGGAGGAATCTCATCGAATTGTTTGTACTTCTCTTCATCCTCCACATTCTTGCCTTCAACAATTCGTCGTTTTCCCCTAAGAACTACGTGCTTCTTCTTATCAAAGGGGTTGGTGACATAGAAGACTTGTAAAACTTGGCTTGTGAGCACAAAAGGGTCATCTCTATATCCCACATGTTGGAAGTCCACGGTGGTTACACCAAAGTCATCTCATTGCACACCCCCTGGACTAACCCATCATCGAAACAGGGGAATTTTGTAAATAACGTAGTCCAGCTCCCAAATCTCTTCAATGAATCCATAGTACAAGCTCATACTCTATGTTATCTGACCTTTATTGTGCTCCTCATGAAATGCATCTATGCAAACACTGCTATTATGTATAGTGCTGTTCCTGTCCTGATATATTGTATAGAATGTGTATCCATTTATATTGTATCCTTGCCATGTCGCGACAGTGAATATTGGCCTATGCTAACCATAGGAGTAGATTGGCACATGATGTTCTAATGAATCATAGTTTGAACCAATCATTGAAATGACGATTATGCTCTTTTTTGATCCAACCCTCGGTTTGCCTCGAATACTGACGGCGTAGAGTTTACTTGTGCTCATTAACGTAAGGGCTCACTCGGTTATGTGGTTCAGGACAATGAAGTGGGCTTTGTAATTCATGTCGATGTCGGGAGTGACTGTTTTTTCTACCAAGTATCCCGGTACCTTGCAGCCTGCCCTCATTGTGGGATACGGGCACACCAATGGAATCAACTTGAGACATGTAATCGATGTAAAATTCTATCACTTCTTCTGTTGCATTAGCTTCGATGATGCTACCCTCAGGTCGATATCTGTTGCATACGAAGGACTTCAGAATTCCCATGTACCTCTCGAACGGATATATGTAACGTAGAAACACCGGGCCACATAACTTTATCTCTCTAACAAGGTGAACAATTAGATGTACCATAATATCAAAAAATGATGGGAGAAAGTACATCTCAACTTCACACAAAATTGTTACTGCTTCGGCCTGTAGCGGATCTAGAACATTGGGTTCGATTACCTTCTGAGAGATTGCATTGAAAAATAGCAGAGCCTAGTGATTGTCTGTATTGCGATGGGAATCATCTGAGTCATTAGAACATGGCAGTCATGCGACTTCATCCCGGACATTTTCAAATCATCCATCAAAACAATCCTCTTCATATTGGCAGAGTAACTGGACAGGTATTTAACACCACACAAACACTCACAAAATTTGGTTCTCTCGACCTTGGAGAGAGTATAGCATGCCGGAGGGAGGAATTTTCGGCCTGTACTAGTCTCGACTGGTGCTAACTCACTTCTTATCTTCATATCAACCAAGTCGAGCCGTCTGTTGAGCCCATCCTTCGTTTTGTCATTGATATTCAGCAATAACCCGGCCAAAGTGTTACAAACATTTATCTCAACATATATCACATCAATGCAGTGTCGAACCTCCAAATCTTGCCAATAAGGTAGGTTTACAAAAAATTGACCTTTTCTTCCGTATGTCATTCTAATTAGTTTTCGTGTTCTTCCTCTTCTTACGGCATTGTTCCCTTTTCCCAAACTCAACATGGAAATCCGTAAACATATCATGAATTTCTTTTCCACTAACTGGTCGTGGAGCTGAGCCTTGCTCCTTAGTTCCGTCAAACTGCCTGGTCATCTTTTGATATGGATGATGAATGCGAAGAAACCATTGATGATGCATATACACAGTCTTCCGAGAGTTCTTCAACTACACACTTGCGGTATCCTCCAAGCAGTGAGGACAAGCTTTGCTACCTTTCTTTGTCATGCCCAATAGGTTTCTAAGTGTGGGAAAATCGTTGATGATGCAGAACAATATGGCGCGTAGCATGAAGGCCTCCGACCGGTCTGCGTCCCATACCTTCACCCCATTGTTCCACAATGTCTGAAATTCATCCACCAACGGTGCTAGGTGCACATCAATATCATTTTCAGGTTGCTTTGGGCCTTGGATTAGTATACACGTCATCATAATGTACTTTCTCTTCATGCATAGCCAAGAAGGAAGATTATATATGCATAGATTCATAGGCCAAGTGTTGTGCTTGCTACTTCAGTTACCAAATGGATTCATACCGTCCATGCTCAAATTCTAGGGCCTGCATCGGATTCCGGGAACTTATGGTCAATGTTTCTCCATTGGGGACCGTCTGTAGTGCATCTGAGCTTGCCATCTTTCTTACGATCCTCCGAGTGCCACTTGAGTAGTCTAGACTCCTAATTTCCAAACCAACGGTTTCTCCATCAAAGGTTGGTTTCTTCGACTCTTCATACCATTTCTTGAACTTAGCAAACTATTCCGTAGTCCCATAGTCCATTTCTACATCGCGCATCATCTTATCGAAATTGTACTCTCGTCAGACCATAATTCATCAACATCACACTCGACACCCGCATCATCATTACCGCCTTCGTTAATGCAATTATCATGCTGTTGTGTAATCTCCTGCTCACCATGACTCGTCCAACATGAATAACCTTTTTTTAATTCCCGCTTCATGAGATGAAACTCGATCTGATTTGAGTTTCGGAACAACTTCATGTTAGCGCAGTCAATACATGGACAACATATCGCATCAACCCCTCTCTCCTGCATATCCTCCACCGCAGCTCTTATAAATCCTTGTATGCCTTTGACATACTCTTCTATCACACAATTTCCCGTGTACATCCATGTTCTATCCATTATCTGCACAAATTTAATATGGCGATTTAATTAAGTAAATTCTTCATACATAGTTTTAGTAAAAAAATACAAAGAGAGAAATGGATATTAATTAATCTCACCCACCCCATATAGGCTACCATGAAAAAAAATCATAGATATTATTATATGGATATTAATTACTAGCCATCATAAACAAACCATGGATATTAATTAATTATTTTCATCCACCACAAACTAGATATCATAAACAAACCATGGATATTAATTAATTAATCCACCACAAACTAGCTATTATAAACAAACCATGAATATTAATTAATTATCTGCATCCACCACAAACTATCATAAACAAACCATAGATACTAATTAATTATTTTCATCCACCACAAACTAGCTATCATAAACAAACATGGATATTAATTATTTTCAACCACCTCAAACTAGCTAGCTATAAGCACATGCATATCTATGAACAAGATGGATATTAGTTATTCTCATCCACCTTAAACTAACAAGCATCAACCAATCACATAGATATTAATTATTTATGTATATCTCTCATCTACCTCAAACAATTAAGCAACAAGAGAGCAATTAGTAAATGATTGAGATACCACTAACCTTTAAACAACTAAAGCTCCTGAGATCTTCAAGAAATTTACAAAATTTCTAATCCTTCTTACTGTTTCCCCACCGCTACCGCCGCTACAGTTCACGAGGACCACAGTAAGCAACAGTAATGGAGCTTCCTGGCCACTGAGAGTAATAATAGAGGACCATATTGATCACTGGCGGTTCTTCAGATGAACCGCCAGAGTTATGTGACTACCATTGGCGGTTCACCTAAAGGACTGCCAGTGATATGTCCCTGGCGGTTCGTTTTAAAATTTGGCGGGAGTTGGCGGGAGCCATGATACCATATCGCTAGCGGATTGTCAGGACCAGCAAAACGGAGTCGAATCCCTGCTGTGCTTACCTGTACTAGTCCCTGGATCAAGTAGCTAGTATACACAGATAAACAGTTTGGATCATCACCATTCAACGAAAAGTAATTTATTACATCAGAGGCGCATAATTATTACAAAATTCAGGCTCCAAGGCCTAGCAGCGGAAATTTAAATAACAATTCAACGCAAACAGAAACCAATTCACAACTCCACAGGTATGCCCGAAGAATGCGCTCCTAGACGTCGGAGTAGTCTTCATCCTGAATTCCATCAGCGAAATCCCCGTCTTGATACACTTCCTCATCGGCGTCACATCATGCTCGTTGGAATGAGCAGCCCGAGAATAAACTCGAGGTAAGTAATCTTAATTACTTGCAAGACAATGCCTAGATGCTATACAGGTTTCAAGGAGGGTTTAGGGTAGTTTTGCATAAAGCTAAGTTTCAAACTTTTAAACCTAGTTTGAGAAAGCAATTTTGAAATTGAAGTTTGAACTTTATAATTCTTTCTTTTGGAAGAGACAGCACCTGCTGACTTAACCAGATCATCATGGCACCCACCATGAAGGCAGCTACGCACATGCAACACCGATTGCAAGGCAATTCCCAAAACAAAGAGGGAGAAGAGAGTTTCACAAAACTACAGTGGGTAGCTTCCGTCGTTCACACTTAACCATCGGGCGAGGCTTTCATGAAAGTTTACATTCTGCAGAGGCTGTACGCTTTACCCATGAGTAGGTGGCTCCCTAGGAATCACCCAAAGGAAGTGGACACCACGAGGTCTTTCACCGTAACCTTCCCTTAGACCGGCATTCCCACTAAGGTTTCCACACCAATACCCTTCTTGTGCCGATAGGTTCTGTTCTATGGACACATCTGAATACCCACTCCCAACCACAAAGGAATGTTCTGTTCTTATGGACATATTCAGATGCCCACTCCCTATTCCACTAGGAATGCCAGACTAATAGTCCGAAGGGTACTCAACTAGGACCTGTCCATACAGGCACTCAATGGTCGCACTGTTGAACTAGTCTAAGTACCACAAAGAATTGATCCTTAAGCCAAACGGGTATGGTTCAACATCAACCCAATCTCGAGCATACTGCCACCGAGCAGTTGCCAACCACCTTGCAACCATCCACCCCGATTGAGAAACCATTCAAAAAGCCCGGGATAGCACCCACTATCCCTACAGACAATTCCTGACACGGTAGCACCCACTACCGGCCATTCAATTTGCAATCAAGTTTTTGTCGGAGTTGAACACAAACGTAAGTCTCTAGATTGCAATTGCTAAGCATGTAATATAAAAATCACTAAACAAGGATGACAGCAAGATTAAATAATATTAAATAGCTAGGGTTAATGAGGTTGGCTGTGTATATCATTCATATAGGACATTATCTACAACTTAGTTTAACTATTGTTTTTAACTTTTAATTAGCATCTAGGTTTTACAAAATCTAATAAAACAGTTATGAAACTAGGTAATAACAACATGGCACAATGACTTGCCTTGATCCTGGTAGTCCAAGTGATCACCGGCACAGTCTCCTTCGGCGGACGGATCTAACGTTTAAAAGAACCACAATAAGAACCATGTGCGATAAAATATGATGCATGCATGACATGACATGAGGATGATGCAAACAGTACAAAACAATACAATGTAATTTTATAAAACTTCTGCAATTGGTTTCATCATTTTTGGAAATCCCTATAATTAGTTATGATTTTTATAACCTTAGTATTAAAGGTATAAAAGAGACATTATTATAAATAAATTTCAAAAATTTATCAAAACAGTACAGAAATTAGATTATAATATATCTAACTTCAGAAAATAATTTGATATTTTTGGATCTCTAAATTAATTTATAGAATTCCTACACATGCAAGAACTAATACAATTATCAAAAATTAAATTTAACAGAAACATGTAAATAAACAGTACATCAAAATAATTTAGAATTTTATGAACCTAATAAAATTTATTTCATAATTTTCTAAATTTCCTACAAATTATATGGAATTAACAATGTAGAGTATGTTCTGAAATTTAAAAAGAATAAAGAGGAAGGGGAGCTGAGCCGGTGGTCCAAGATGGGCCGGCCCAACTGCGTCCAACACGCGTAGGGGAGGCAGACGCGGGCGGCTGCCATGCGGGCCTGTCCGTCGCTGGGCCAAACAGGAGGCGGGCGGGTCATGGGCGGCGGCGGCGCGATGGCGGCGGCGCGAGCGGGGAAAAGCGAGGAGGTCGAGGCGGTGCTCGATCGGCTTTGGGGCGCGGCATCAAGTGAGGCGGCGGCGGCTTAAACCTAGGCGGCGGCGATCGGCGGCGCGACGGCGAGGCGGCGGGGTGGATGAGCACCACGGCGCAGCGAGGCTAGCGGCGGTGGCGGCTTGGCGCGGGTGCTCGAGGCGGTCCGCGGCGGCAGCGGCGGGCGGCAAGAGATCCACGGCTGGCGGGCTCGCCGCTGGGAGTTGGGCGGCGGACCAGCGGAGGTCAGGGGAGGGTGAGGACCACAGCGGTGCTCACCACGGTGAAGTTCGGGTGACGGGATGGTTCGACGGCAGAAGGGAAACGGCAGCAGTTCCGGCCAGCTTGGCTGAGCTCTGGTGACGGCGAGATCCTGGCAACGGCGAAAACGGTTTCAGGGGGTAACTAGGAGCAACTTCTCTTTAAAGACCGAAAATCGAAACTCACCGCAGAATCGAGATTGAGGGAGGGCAGCACGGTTGAATGAGGGAGTTTTGGATGCTGTCGATTTGGAGAAGATGATCGATGCAACAAAAGGAGGTTTATATAGGGGATAGAGCACGTATCCCTCTAGGAATAGGATAGAGATCAAAGATATTTGAATCTGCTAATATTTGGGGAGGGATTTCTATTGATAAAGATGGAAAGGAGAGGAGATAGGGGGGTTTCCAACTTGTCAGCCAAGTTGAACGAGAAGGAGAAGAAGAGAGGTTTACATGTGGGACCCACACGTAAGAGAGAATGTAAATTTGTATTTTGGTTTTAATATACTGTCAAAATATGAAATTAAGTCTTAAATAATCAAAACAACATAATTATATTCTTATTATCTAACTTTGCTTAAATAAATCATTTTAACATATTTTTCTAAGGAACATACTCATTTAAAAAGAGTTTTGAATTTCAAAAATTTACAAATGCAATGCAATGCATGTATGCACGGTTTCGAAAATGAGGATGTTACACGGATGGTCAGGTGAACCGCTAGTGATAGTTTTACTAACGATTGAGTAGCCGAACCGCCAGTGATAGGTACCATCACTGGCGTTTTTTGTACATGGGCCATCACTGGCGGTTCGTCGGGTCCCCAGCACGGGGCGGGCACGCGCAGGACACTTCACTAATGGTTCTAGCCAAAAGCGACAGTGATGAGGGGACATGGATGAGCATTTCTGTAGTAGTGTTTCTTGGCTTGGTACTGTTCTGATTTTCTTGTAGTTCTTACATGATTCAGGGTGTTTAGCAGGATGTGTTGGGGTTTAATTAGCTGCCACTGGAAAAGAATCCATCTTTCCGTTCTACGTAGATTTATTGATCGTGCATGGGGCAAGGTTTGATAAGTAGTTGCACCGACGACGCATTGCATGGTTGTTTGATCGATCAGTTCAGAGACTTGTGTTCCTTGTCTCTGATTCCGGAGCTTTGGTTCCTGCATGATAGCACAGGTTACAATGCGCACCAAGTTTTGTTGACATGCATGGCCTTCGAATGCAGAACCAATGTAGTTTATTGTTGCATTGTGAGTTCAAGGACTCCTCTATAGATGCAGGGTGATCTGGTCTGATCAGATCTTATCATCTTTACTATCTTTCTTTCCTGTGCATCATGTGTCTGAGACCATAGCATTCCTTCAGTAGTGACATTAATGCAAAGGAGAGGAGAAGCATTATTCTCTTCTTGTATCTTTCTTCCTTTTTCATGCTTACTGATGAGCTTGGACATGCTGAGTCAACTTTGCATTTGCTCTTTTGTGAGCCCTGATTCTTCTTCAGCAGAAAACTTGAAGCTACTGTGCAGCAGAATGATCGATGGTGATAGCCACAGGGGATGTCTCTGCTGGTTTTACTGTGCACAGAAAGGGATATGTTTCATGCATGCAAATAATTAAGCTTCCAAGACCTCCTGAGAAGACCTGAAGATTCTCATGAAGAGTGCAGACACTGACTGCATCCGTTGTTTTTAGTTGTGTTGATTTGGATATAGTCGAGCGTAAAAGCATATCTTAGACAATAGAGCCGAGGGTGTGAAAGCATGACACAATGACGACGTGGACCAAATATATATGCATGTTGAATATGATGCAGCAGAAAGTAATACGATATTTGTTTATAGCAAATCACGAACGTTCGGTTTGTATATAACATGCATGCACGTGAAACCGCGAGCTAATCCTCAACATAAATTAGAAGTGTACCGGCAATCGATCTCGGCCCTTTTAATTCTTCTATGAGATCATGATCGCGCGGAATATTTGGTTTGAATGTAAAGCGAGCTTGCCACGTAACAATTCTCATCCCTTTCTCTTTTCTCGCCATTGTTTACAAGTAAAGCGATCTCTCTTCTTTTCTGGTCTTCCAACACTAGTTTATACATAAATAAATAATTAATCCTCATTGATCGAATATCGGTAGGAAGAAAAAAAACAAGTGTAACGTGAGTCGGCGATTCTTAATTTACTTCACCTCTTCAATATATATATTTCCCAATGGGAGAATCAAATCCAGCAAATTAACCAGCAGCCCATCAACAAGTAATCAACTATATAGCAGTAACTCTTAGGAAGTTTAAGTACTTGTGCCAAATTGTGATAAACGGATGCCACGTACGTACGAGAAGTAAAGTTGCATTGCTTTATTTAGGCAGAACAGTTGCTAAAAAATGCTCTAGCTAGCTAATTTTATATACTATATGCCATAGTGGTGAATCGAATTGCGGCTTCCCGGAAGCTCATAGCTAGAGCCACTCGATCACATGCAATGCAAAATCAATCTGTTCAAAAGCAAATATTATTTTGAATGGGATTCTTTCTTTGGGAGTTACTTTCAAGGAACATAGTATAAAACATATCTAATTACCAGCAGAAAGCAACTCCGCCTATACTTGCACTTCCATGCACCTCTTTTGCCGCTGAACTTGCTTTGAGATTTGTGCATATTTCTCTCCTCAGCAACCACAACTGATTTGATTTTTCAAAGGAAAAATGCCTTACATGCCATTGCAGAGTCGCCTTATAATACCTTACATGTTATCACTTAGAGACTTAGGGTCTGTTTGGCATCATACTTTTCATTGGTCAAATTTTGTATGTTATTGTATAGCCGGATAGCCTCTTACGTGTCATCGCTTAGTCGACTCTCTCTTATTTGCCATCGCAATTGCTCTAATATTGCTCCGTATGACATTGTTGAAAACTTATCATTCTTGTTTAAGCTATGTAAAAATATCAAAAATTATCAAAAATCACAATATTATCAATTATGCAAAACTTTTAATCTATATTTTTTGGTATTTTTATAATAGTTTTTATGTTAAATTTACACTTAAAAATGTTTTAAGCATAAAAGATTTATCTTATAAATACTACAAAATTGTACATTAAAATTGCTGGATACTTAATAACTCTAATTTTTTTAGGATTTTGAAATATTTACATAGATTTTTTTTAAAAAAAGTTTTCGCCAATGACACTAAAACAATAATTGAGCAATTGCGATGACATAGAAAAGATAAGTCTCTAAGTGATGCTACATATTAACCGTGGCCCTTTTAACTTGTCGGAGAGTTAACTGTGGCCGGCCGGCCCTTTTAACTTGTTGTCGTGGGACCAAATTCACTAAAAGTTTATTATAGCTCACCATTGAAGATAGTTAAATGCGCAAGGACTTAGCGTAAAGCTTTAGCTCTGTACACCTTTTTATATATAGTAATAGATATACCAGCTGGCTTATGCTCTCCTAGCTAGCTAGCATTCGCCAGGTTAAACGTTCGTTTCAGGCTAGTCGCAATTGCTACAGTTGATGACAAGTTTCACATGTTTGAGCTTGGACCATCCATACCGCGAATATTCTCTTTATACTTAAGAAATCTTCTTAAAGTTTTGTAGACGCGCGTACCAGCGCAGCGTTGTCCTCTTTGTCTGGTGTATTCGTATCTTCTGTTTTAGCTTTCGCTAAGACACACTACTTGTGAACATGATATTACAACCGGTTCTAAACCTCTTTCACAACCGGTTTTGGAACCGGTTATAAGCCACCGGGAGTAATACTCCCGGGTATCACAACCGGGTTCACGAACCGGTAGTAGTGTTAGCAAAAGTTAGAAATATATTGGGAGAAGTGGGATTTGAACCCAGGACCTCACACCTCTCCTCGTGACCCACGCCTCACCCTTCTAGCCAATCCACCCACGCGTGCTCTCTGATAAGAGTAGGGCAATCATTCCTTTTAGCATTTTAAAAATAGGGCTTCTACAACCGGTTGGGGGCATGAACCGGTTGTAGAACCCAATTTCTACAACCGGTTCGTGTCTCCAACCGGTTGTAGAAGTCCACAACTGGCTTGGGACATGAACCGGTTGTATAAATTGGGCTCTACAACCGGTTCGTGTCCCAAACCGGTTGTAGAAGCCATCTTTTGTCTTTTGTCCTAACGAACCGGTACTGGTGCACCATCACAACGGGTTGATATCCAACCGGTAGTGATGGGTCGGTAGTAATACCTAGTTCTCTAGCAGTGACAGAGTTTAATTGTCTTAGTTAATCTGAGCCATCCATCACGAAATAACAACCAATTGAGCAACGAAGGCATCATTCCTATTTTATGAATTTCTTCCAATATGGAACATACATATTGATCACTTTGTGTGCTTATTGTCAAACTAGATATGATCCTATATGCTACCTACCTAACAGCATGTACAATGCTATAAACAGCTGCTGTCTATATCAAGTTGCCATGTCACCTATAGACAACCTTAAAGACAACTATACAACGATACAAACAATCACTTTCTTTATAGATAACTCATTTCTACACACAACCACCTTGATTCCCATGTTAAAGTCGACTACAAATGTATAGACATCGTCTTTCTTTTTTCTCTTTCCCATCGTCTTTCTTTTTTCTCTTTCTCTTTCACCCACATCAGCAAATAGGTGACATGGCAACTTTTATAGACAGCAGCTGTCTATGCATTATAGATGAGCCATAGAAGAGCATGCATGGTAGCTCGTAATTAACTTGCAAATCCAATTGATCGAGTTAATTGGATTCCTAAGAAAGAAGGAAAGAAAGGAGTTGACAATTGGGGATGGAATTAATGGCCCTCGATGTTTTTAGCCTTTCGGCCACTTTGGATCATTAGATACTAGTGGGCAGGCAGAAGGTACAATGATATTATTCTTTGCTTCCCCCTCGATCTCCTCGTAAGCATGCATGCGCCACTCGAACATGGTTAGGAACATTCATATATGCTTCGTCGATGTGTGCATTGCATATACATACCCATGCACAAGAGAAACAAAAACCTAGAAAAATATCGATTTATATTACGGATATGTTAACAGTCACCTTAAAAAGGCTCCGTTTTGGTTGATTTCCGATGTCCTCCTTTTCCCCTTCTTCTCTTACACCGTTCTCCTCCCACTGCTGGGTTAGTGCCTAGAATCACGCTCCACCCTCCTTCCTACCTAGCCAGCTTAAGGGAGGCCAAGACGGTACAGAGGCACAACGGTGGGCCGAGGTGGCGGTGGCAGGATCAACAGAGTGGGCGGTGGGTGGGGTTAGCCATCAGATCGATGAGGACACGTTGGGTTATAAGGGGCAGTGAGAGGTGGAGACAGATCTAGTGGTGGAAGTCACGAAAGAAGAGTTAAGAGTTCTAGATTTCAACTCACTGCAACAAAATTAGTCTTTCTTGACCAAGCCAAATCATCATGAAAAGCTCTTTTTTGTCATAGAAAATAATTTATGACAGAATTTCATCGTCATGGCACTCGTCATGTATGTACCGTCGCTAAAAGTAACAGTGATGATTTTATTTAATTGTCATAAAATATCATATTATCTATAATGATATATTTTTTGTCTTTGAATTGTTATGTTTCATGACAAAAATATTCGTCATAATATATTATCTTGCAATGTCACATATAGCTCGCTTTTCGTTATAAAATATGAGTGGCAAGGACCCTCTTGCGGCTTCTTATTAGGACGATATGGATGTCACTGATACATAAATAGTGGTGGTGCTAGCTTCTGACAAGAAGATTATCGTCACTGATTGATTTCATGGACATGCATTACCCGCATTAATATTGGATATAAATCATTTAGCATACGATTGTTCAACATCAACATTAAATACTCAAAATCACTCATAGCACTTTAAAAGTAGCCAACATTACATAGCATTTTTTACACATTTGTCCACTTATCTCTATCCATTACAAATCGTGCTATGTAGAAGACTATTATCTTTTTTTTGACACATGGAAGATTATTATCTAATCCGCCTTTGCTTGCCTCACCCCTCATCTCCCTTGCGTCTTGTTGTGTAGACTCTAGTACATTAGTAGAATTGAGTGCTTCTTCCTGAAAAAAGAAGTATATTTATCTTCATTTAGCACATTAGTTGCAGATCCATAATGAATGCATATCGTGATTTAAAATAGAAAAATGTATAGAAAACTTGGGGCTGAAAAGCATCAGCAACAACAAGAAGGCAACATCATGTTAATATAGAGGATAGAGTATCTTCTAAATATAGCACCAACAAATAAAAAGTTAAGGACATGCATCCAATTTATAGAAGTGAACTTACTGCAGTTAGATGACGCTGTCTTTAGAAGCATGTAAATCGCCTTCAAAATATTTTCTGAACTCCGTAATACAAGGTAAAAGAAATCTTTCCCTCGAATGTTGGGTGAGTCATTTATTGTCTATATGTGGAGATAAGTCTTTACATTGCCGTAGATTGGTTTCACCTTCATATGACAAGAAGAGAAAAACAGTTTAAAATTATGTGGAACCTTAGGAAAGTCAGCAAGTTCTGTAGAATTAGGCTGGCACATGACCAATTATAAGATTCTTTCCAGCACCCATAATAAGGTCTTTCGTTTAATTTGCATGTTTCAACAAAAGTTACAGACCGATAAATACAACAAGCTAAAAGAATAATGGTAACACATCATCTTGTGCTGCATGCGCAAAGGAAAATTTGGTAGGCTCTTTGACCTTAAGTCAGCTCGTGGTGCGCAAAGAAAAATATGATTAGACTCTTTGACCTAATTAAGTCAGATCGTGGTGTCATTTTTTCTCCATCCATCACCTTATTAGTTACTTCAGTCAAAACTAACCTACAAGTGTATCTTTTCTAGAGGTGGCAATCGGGTCGGGTTCCTCCGGGTCTAGCCTTCATGGACCTAAACCCGAGACCCGATACATGGACCTGGGTCCAGACCCGAAGTCAGTCATAGGTCCAAACACGGACCTAGACTCAGACCCGACGGGTTACCTAGACCCGACCGGGTACCCGAGACCTAGAACTGCATATATAGAAAGCAGGTGAGGGTTTCAGGCCTCTACTGAACTGAGTCTAGTGCCCACTGGACTGAGTCCGGTGGAGTCCAGTATCTCCACCGAACTGGGTCTGGTCGCCACCGGACTAAGTCCGATGGAGTCCAGTACTGAACGCACATCTGGAGGTTCTCCATCGTACTGGGTCCGGTAGCCACCAGACTGAGTCCAGTGAGATCTAATACTACATTTCAGGATCGGGTCTGGGTACCCTTGGGTCCAATTTAAGACCTAGACCCGAGTCTAGACCCGGACCTAGACCCGAAGCTAAATACCCATGGTCTAGAATTGGACCGGTCCCGAACCTGTCGGGTCGGGTACCCGCGGGTATCCGAACCTATGGGTATTTTTGCCATCCCTAATCTTGTCCATTTCCTTGCCATACGCATACTGAGTAAGATAAGAAGGTAATCCAAGTATAGTGCCATAGATAATAGCATCTAGGACACAAAAAAGATACATGCAGCAATCGATACTTACAGCCAACTGAAACAGAGTATAATTATGATATATGTTGACATCAATTTGGAACTGCTATTTACATTATGATATTCCAGTAGCAATGCTTAATCTAGATAATTTTGTTTAGTAATATCTACCTGAATCTGGTGTTAATAGAAATTGTTAAACGTCTTTAAACGCGACTCGGTGACCCTCCACCCACGGCGGCAGCGCGGCGGTCTCCGGCCTCCACGCACGACGCATGGTGGCCACATTCCCCATGGCACGCAGCTCGACGGCCTCCACACATGGTGGCAGCGGCGTTGTAACGTCCTAGGGAAATTTTCAAAATCTTGCTATAAATCAAAATTTGAGCTAGATTTTAGAAAATGTGAAAGCTTTGTCATATAAGTTCCTAATTTCAAACTTAAGCAATGTAATTTTTCCATTTCCAAAAATAAATCAAACCTATTTCAAAGATTTGTTAAAGTTCATATTTTCAAATTATGAAAATATATGATATGCTAAAATAAAAAAGTATCAACTAATTTTCAAAGCCCTTTTGCAATACATGTGCATGGATATATGAAAGCAGTTCAAGGCTTCATAGAGTCTAGGCTCCATGATCGAATACCCTATGTTGTGCTTTGAGATTCGTGTTGTTTGACGTGTGCATCCTTACATGCCTACTAAATAAAATATTTGAGATGCCAAACTCTGAAAAAAATTAAATTCATCTTCAGTTTAAACTATATTTATCTTAAATTTAAAAGTAGTTTAAGCTGGAGTTAAATTTTTTTTTTTTTAGAGTTTGATGTCTCAAATTATTTTTTAGTAGGTATATAAATATATAAATCCAAACATCACAAATCTCAAGGCATATCTAGTGGTAATGGATCATGGAGCCTTATGTAATTTTCCTATATATATATATATATGTGTGTGTGTGTGTACATGCATTCATGTGTTTTCATACCATGAATAGTTTTTTTTCCCAACATTAGCCTTACTTAAAAATTAAAACTATTTTATGCACATATGTATGTATTGTATATTTTTAGACCGTGAATAGTAATTTTCAGATTTTAAATGGTATTGTCAGATTATGAGTACTGACTCAACTCTATTTTTATGCTATCTCATTTCAAATTATCCAACTAAAATTATAGTTTTGCCCCTGGGCTTAACCCTGTTGGCTTTGTTCCCCTTCTAGGCTTTTGGCCCAATCAAGCCCTTCTCCCTATCTCAGCCCTTTGCAGCCTAGTAAGGCCCACAAGCCATGGTGGCAGCAACCTAGTTGCCTCTTCCTCCCCTGCTCTCCTTCTCCCCTCTCAGTTCCTTTAGCTCGGGCCTAAGCAACCCTTCGGTGCTGCCGCCACTGCTCCACTGACCTAGGTGTACTGGTGCGGACTTGCACTGCCCGCATCATGCCCGGTCCTGCAACCCTAACGCCCCAACATCGCGCCAATCGGATGATCCTGCGCTGCCACGCTATTCCCGATCCAACCAACCATGCCATCGCCAGTGTACAAGCACTGGAGCCATCCCGTGCTGTCGTCATCATTTAACATACTATTATTCAAGGTACACCCCAGAAGCTGCTTGTAGGTAAGTACTGCTTGTAGGTAAGTACTGTCTCGATTAAGTTCGATCTAAGGGCTTGTATCGTCTTTTGGTCGAAATACTATCTTAGTTAATATTGTTGCACATTACCGTTTCAACTGGTTAGGTTTCACCCTTCTTTCTACTGGTCAACACATTCATTGACAGTAGATTATTTACTCTTTGTTCTATCGACTTACAGCTTGCTATTTATCGATAGTCTGTTTACCCTTTGTTCTGTGAACTAGATGATCTAAATGGCTAGTTTATAGTTTGTTTACCATTTTTCTGCTACTTTGTTGATTTCATCAACTTAGTGGTAGACTGTTTACCCCTTTGGATATTAGTTTAGATCTAGTCTAGGCTGATAGTTTGGTACCTTTTTACCTTGTTTGGATTTGCTTTTAAGTGTTGCACGTTTGTTACATAATAGATCCAATCGGCTATCCGAAAGCTGATTGTGTCTTCTTTTGCCGATTGTAGATCAAATCGGGTGGCACTCATTGAATCCTGCTTCTGGTGCTGTCGGGGATCCTACTCCCTAAACCCACATGTGTTACTGCTAAAGCTAGCTTTAGCGTTAACACCGGTGTACAAGCACTGGAGCCATCCCGTGCTGTCATCATTATCTTGTGACCACTCCCTCAAAGGAACGAGCCGCCATTGGTTGCCTGCCCCTCGCCATCCTCTCCCTCCTCTATTCTAATCCCGACAAGGACATTGTCTCCCTCTCAGCTATGTGCACCTAAAGACACCCTAGCGTGCCATCTAAGCTTGCACTCCCCTCCCAGCAGCTATAAAAGCCGAGCACGAATGCGGCATCGCCATCTCCCTCGACCTGCCTCTACCGCATCTCCTCCGGCATAGCGATTCTCCCTCTCGAGTGCACCCGTCGACCGATCCTTGCTATCCACATGAACCTCACCTCCCCTTCTACAATGTCATCCTAGGAATCAACCCAAAACCCAACGTAGCTCGCTGGAGCCAAGGATTTCTCGCCGCCGATCATAATCCTCCCGTTTCACCCCCTTCTGGATGTCTTTCTCCTAGGTGAGCCATTTTTCAATTCATCACACTTACTCCATATCTGGGACATGCCGATCACAGCTATGCCTTGTCCTTCACCTAGGATCCATTGGAGTTCTCCACCACTGTCTTCCCTGTTTTGGCCGTCACCCACTCTCTACGGCACCAGCCCGTCTCGGGCCTTCTCCGGCCTTGCCACCAGCTCAGTGAGCACCCACTGCCCCTGCTCATGCTTACACACATCCTATTCTAGGACGGATAGGCTTCAATCAGGATAGCACCGTCTACTCGAGCAGAGCTCCGCCGCCATCCATGGAGCCGACCGTGTCCGATAGATGCGCTGTGTTCCCCCAAACCTGTAGAGTTCAAGAACTCCCCTGGAGGTGGCCTATAGCATCGACGCGCCACCGTTGTCCTGCAATCGTGCGCTCCACCAGAGGAATACGATGATGACGTTGGCATGACATCATGGTTCACGTTCAAAGCGCTCGACTATGTCTCTGACCGGTGGTACCCATTAGTTTAAAGAAATTTATGATAAAATGGTTTAAAAGATTTGCGTTGCCGACTTGTGGGGCCTATCAGGTTTTAAACGGGTTTATATCTCACACGGATTAGCTTTAAGTTGCTGACATGTGGACCCCATAGACCTACCCGTCAGTTTAAGTGGAAATGTATTCTACTAGAATACACTTTCATTCAAGATTTGGCGTCCTCTAGAAAGCACCCTCAGATCCGAGCTCTCGTGGGCCGACCTGGGCCGCATTATGGTCGGCCTGGTTACACAATGATGGGTTGCGGCCCGTTACTGTTTAAACATTTTTCCAGGACTTTATCTATTTTAATAATTTCAGTAAATGAAAATAATTTTCTATAAACAGTTTGGGACTTCTAAAAATTGTGGAAAAATTAGTAAAATACTAGATGACCTACTGAATTCATGAAAAATATAATTTTTCATATTACACTGTTTAACATCTCTGTAAAAATATTAAAAGCCCTTTTCGAGATCTTTATTGTTTTTAGAATAATCAGTAAATGCTTGTTTTTATGTCTTATAAAAATTCTAGAAATTTTCTGTAAAATAGTAGATGCTATACTGGACTTAGGAAATATATTTTGACATGTGCTATCACTATTTTACCCTTGAAAATCAGAATGGGTATTTGTTACTATTTTCTTATATAAAGAAATTACAGAAATGTTTTCTATTTATTAAAAATAGTATTTGACCTCTAAAATCTTGATTATTTTTCTGTAAATACTAAATGAGGTATTTAAATTAAGAAAAATGCTAGAGCTCATATGTTAATAGTAACCAAATTAATAAAAATTCAAACCCCCTCCTAGGGCTAATATATAATTTCTAAAAATGCTTGGATGGATATTTTATTATATAATCTTCTATTTTAAATTATTGGGAACCTATTTAAGGGTATTTATGCAGGGGAACAACTGCGGTGCAATCAAGCTTTGGGTGCAATCAAACTAACAAAAGTCATAAAAAGTTTTGAAAAAATTCTAGATGTACTTTTAAGCCTACTCTATCTATGTATAAAATTGCAAGATCAAATTCAATCTATGTTAAGAGTAAAAAAAGTTGAATTTTTGATAAATTTAAACTTGCCAAATTTGTTAGAATTTTCTATTTTTGTAACTCTTAACATATGATGGTTTTGATCTTGAAATTTTATATATAGGTGGACTAAACAATGAAGTACATCTACAATTTTTTTCAAAATTTTTATGACTTTTGTTAGTTTGATTGCACGGTGATTGCACCGAAAGCTTGATTGCACCGCAGTTGTTACCTTTATGCACAAGTACATGCATAACATACCTCAGCATGTTTATCGAGGATTCTCACGGAACTTCCTTGATAAATACGTTAGAAATATAGATAATCGTTAGGATAGCCTCGGTGCGAAGAGCTACCCGATGTGATTAGACGCGATTGCATCTCATGCATCATGTTTCTGTCATACCTTGGTATTTACCTGCATGGTTTGATTCTTCGCGATAGATCCTGAAGTTCTAGGAGAACAGCTAGAAGATCAGGACCCAGGTTTGGACACCAACAGTCCAAATGAGTCAGCATATCTAGTTCATACTTCACTCCCATTTTTATGAATGATATATTGCTTTATATATCTAAATGCATGCTCTATTATATTTCACAAGTATTTAACTACTAAAGATAGTGATGTCCTATTCCGTTAATCATGTTGTATACATGCCTTGTTCCTTGAATTATTTTTATTACCGTGCCTTGATTGCTTTGAATATCAGGTCCTTTGATCACCTTAGATTAATTGTTAAATAAAATTTGGATTCTTAAGTCTTGGATAAAATTTGCTTAGATATGTTTAGGTCTAATCAATCCTTTGCCTGGGGTCCTATTACCCTGAATCGGTGGACTGATAATCCATTGGGCACTTATTCACACCCTTGAAAATAAAACTTGGTGGTATTATGGAACCTTCATGGCTGGCTATGTGCATCTGTATTCTTTCCAGTGGGATGATTTGTGTATTTACAAACCCACTGGATCTTTGTGAACGATGGTGTAATATTGGACAGCCACTTGGTCTACGTGAGAGGTGGTGTTATTCACTAGTCACCAAGTCTAGGTGAACGGTGGTAGTGGTCTTGCTAACCACTGGGTCTTGGTGAACAGTGGTATAATCTTTTCCAAAACACTAGATTCTATGGGAGCGGTGATATGCTGAATTTTTCGATTACGATCTTGGTTACTGGGTAGATTTTGATTGTGTGGTCTATGGTTGGTCCTAGTGACATGATAAGATTTGGACTCTCTTTGCCATTTTCACCATGTTGAGCAAAAGCTCAACCTATACTATTTGGTTTTTTAACAAACTGGCTAAGTCATAGAAATTTCTAGCTATAATTTATTGCAACTCTAGCTTTATGCAAATAAAATATCCCTAGCCCCACTAAAAGGCATATTATCACTAAATTGTATTAGCTGGGGTGTTGTCTCGCAAGTGCGGTTTGATTGCGTACTTACCCTCGCATACACTCACTATTTTAGGTGATGAAGAAAAGGATGTGGATCCATATGATTGCTATGACGACATAGAAGACCCGGATGCTGACGATCAGGACGGGTGTACGTTAGGCGGAACTCTAGTCGCTTGCCTGATTGGGACACGGGCACAGTCTAGAGACCTGACTTTATTCTATTTTCGTTTCCGCATGTTGAACTCTGATAAGAGATCCATTTCAGTATTACAACATTTGGCCTATCTAGCTATCTAAACTTGAGCCACTATGGATTTGAACTTCTATGAATGAATGTTCTATCTGTGTTTGTATGAGATGATCCAGCATTTTGTAATTTATGCCACGCTAGCAAGATAAATCTTGGGCTAGCACAGAGTGCATGGAGGCTTCGGATTGTCCTAAAAACCTAGGGCCTACAGGCGTCGTCTAGCTTCCACCTACGGTAGTATGGCGGCCTCCTCCACCACGGCAGTGGTGTGATGACTAGGGTATGCCCTTAGCTCCTCTCCATCGATTTCATTCCTTCCTAGGCCGAGGCGGGTCAGGCCGAGGCCAGGGCGGAGCAAGGACAGGATGGCTAGATCTTGTCCTCGACGGTGGGTCCGGTAGGATCAGGGCGAGGCATTGAGTGGGTCGGGTTGGGCGAGTGGAGGCGTGACCCGGCCCTGACCCGACCAATCTCGATCTCTAAGAAGGGTAGGGCGCACATGAGCACCGAGAGAAGGAAGAAGGCCAAGGTGAAGGTGGAGGCGGCGCGGGAGACTTGCATGTAGTGAGGAGAGATATTAGGGTACAGAATATATCTAAGCCATTGGATCTTGATCCAATTGTGCCTAAAAAGTTGGTTGAAATTAATGTCCTCCGACATTGCAGTTGACTAAGTACTAGATCCTCCATGTATATACTACTATATATAAAGAGCAAGAGATTGCTACATTGCGAATTCGGCCACGTCGCCCGGATTTCCTCCGCCGTCGGATCACGTGGTCCGCACGATCCAGACGTCCAGCGCGGACTTTTTTGCAAAAAGGCCCTTGCAGTTTTTGTGGATTGATCCGCCGTCCTATATGCTACGACGTCGGCCGCGACACGCTGGTCGTCCGATTGTTGGCGAAAATGAGATCCGGCCGTCCGTCCAAAAGTTATATATAAAAGATGCACTTCCACCGCTCGAAGACAAGGCGCGCCGCTTGGCGGGCTGGTCGTCGCCACCGTATCTCACGTCGGTGACCTGGGTTCGAATCCCAGCCACTCCCCTTTTCTGATGCGTTTTTTCTCTGCCTTTTTCTTTTCCTTATATATAAAGGATTCCCTTCCGCCACTATGGACGAGGCGCGCCGCTCGGTGGGCTAGTGGTTGCTGCCGTTTCTCACGTCACCAGCCCGAGTTCGAATCTTGGTCACTCCCATTTTCCTGCCGTTGATTCCTCTGTGTTCTTTTTTTCTTTTCTATTTTCTTTTTTCTATGCCATTTAGAAATTTCAAAAAATAGAAAGATTACAAAAATGAAACCATGCCTCTATAAAGAAGGTCCATAAAAAGCTTTAACCTTTTTGCAAATTTTAAGCACCTTCCTTTGCCTCCTTCTTTTCCTTTCTTTTCTATTTTCTGAAATTTTTGGAGAATTCCATCGTTGGTGTTTTTTAATTTAAAATTTCGGTGTATTTCCAAATTTAAAAATAGGTTCTCTTTATTTTTAAAAAATTTTCAAAAATTTCAAAATTCTCCTCAACATTTTTTAAATTTTAAAAATAGGTGCATTTTCAGATTTAAAATTTTGATCTCTTTTTTTTTGGATTACAACAGAAAACCTGTATTTTCGTGCTTCGGTTCATAGTTCGAGGTAGGAAAAAAATCATATATGTTGCAAGGTTTTTCGACCATAAGGTTCTTTTACATTTTCAATTTTCTTTTGAAGAAATTACTTTCACAGTGTGATATAGCCCCACAATAGCTAGAAAGTGCTAACGAGCAAATTTTTAAAATTGACCAGACTTTATGTGATGAATTTTATAGACATAGCAAGAGACAACGCGCCATGGGCGCGTTTATAATTTCTAGTATGCATGCATGTAGCTAGCCGACCGTGTTACGTGGCAAAGTATAGATATCAATTCATGATTTTATCAATGCATATCCATATATATATTGCAAATCTTATCGATCGAGCTTAGAGCATCTCTAATGGTGTTGGCTATAAGAAAGTGCCATGTTACCTATAGATAGCAAATAACCAGCCTCTCCAATGGTACTAGCTATAACATTGTTTCTAACATTAATTTGGACCCACATGTAATAGTATGTATCCACCTTGTAATCCGCTATAGCCTGACTCTTAGCTAAGGGGCAGTCTCTATCTCTCTCATCTCCTTCTCTTCTGTACATAAGCAAAAAGCTAAGATAGATTTCTTATATAGCCACCTGAGATGCCCCTATTGGAGATGCTCTTATCTAGTTCACGCTAGCTACTAATATATGTTTTTTGAGGGGTACTAATATCTGTTAAATTGGAACATTTGTTGTGTCATTTTGGTCAGAAACCATTGGCTATACCTTTGGCATGCATTAATGGCCCTGAAGGTTTACCACGTAATCGATTGACAGTAAGTTCTCTATATTAATATTCAAGATTCTGGTTAGATTATCTTCAACCATTTTTCTTTCATTTCCTTCCCTTCCTCATTTTTTTGCCCATATTCGTTCCCTTTATTTCTCACCATTTACAGTAGCATCCCTTCGAAGAAATTGATATAGGGGAAGAAGAGAAAATCCCTTCCTAAAGAGAATAAAAAAGAGAATCTCTTTCGAAAAAGAACGGTGAAAAAAATCTGTTAGAACTACGAAGAAAACAGAATTCTCTTTCCGACGGAAATCCCGTCTGTGAAAGAAAACCGTTGGAGACAGTCTTATATCGATATTTATCTTTGTACATGTAAATTGACTTCGGGAAGATAAGAATGCATATGTGCAAGCTGCATGCAAAAGCTAACGCATAAATAATATGCCTGCATATGCATATGCATTAATGCATGTACATGCACAGGGTCTTCGATCCATCAATAGTCCAATTCGAGCCAGCTCGATCTACCGTAAGAAAGCGAGAAGACATATTCGATCCGGGCACCGGCCGTGCGTCAGCTGCAGCTCAGCAGCTGCATGCAATATACGCGGGCATGTCGAGACTAGGGACGAGGAATTACCCGGTCTGCATAAAAAATCATGATTTTAAAAAGTAGTTTGAATTTGGGATTTCATATGTTAAATTGTGGAGTTCAGAATTTGAAGTGTTGAATACAAGTGTATTTGACGACTAAAAAAATAGAATTTTTTTCTGATTTGTTAATTGTTATGTATTTAATTTTGAATATTTTTTATTTTGGCATTTCAAATCCTAGATTATGAGTTCACAATTTGAGGAGCAGCTTAATACACCTGTATGATACACCTCAATATTTTTTGATATTTTTTCTGGTCTACATTGTATTTTTTTAATATTTTAATTGATGACAATATACGAAAAATGCGCTAGGGTCGTAGCCTAGGTATGAAAAGATGGTGTACAGAAGCTCTAACTAGCCACCAAATTGCAGTTTCCTACCACCAATTTTTCATAGGATGGTTATCCCCTTTTCCTAATGGATTTTAAGCGCCATGACGACATCTATGCATGTGTAAGCTCATAGTGTAATAGACTGATAACTTCTGGAGGTGATCATATGCGAGAAAATACTCGAAAACAACTACTCAATCATCCATTCATCCCTTGAAATTCCATATGTTCTTTCATGGTAATGTTCGTGTGCACTTTTCTACTTTAGGGATTAGCATGCTATGCTAGCTGAATAGACAGCATATTCGATTACCTCATAAAGAAAACATCCATCACATTTGTATATTGCATCTCAGCAAAAAAAAAAGAAGAAGAAGAAGAAAAGCTTGGACACATTTCACCATCAACTTGGGCACACGAACATTCCAGTAATGGCTAATTGGCTGCAGACAGGAGAGAGGGAATCTAGAGAGAATATAAATGGTGTAGATCGATCATGCGCAGAATTTAATCGATAGAATGTGGGCCGGGCATAGATCGTTATGTGTTCATATGAGACATCTTCCTATCGAATGCAAATTAATCAAGTGATAGCAATTGATCAAGTGAATGAAGTGATTACAAGACATCGTCCATATGCAAATTAGTCAACTGCATGCATGTATGTATGCTGAACGATCAATGTAGCTAGCTATAGATGCATGCATGAATTATAGCTCTCAACTTTGGAGTGGATGACATGGAGGTATTGAAGCTATAGCTATAGCCGGATAACATTGGAGAAAAGAACTGCTACGTGTTGTTCCAACTTCCGATTAAAGGGCACAACTTCTAAACCATTAACCATTAACCAAGCACTTGACGGTGCCCTTCCACTCTCCTGAGCAAAGGCGATGCAAGGCTCCATGAGGGTCTTCTGAATGAAGGCGACGCAAGGCTTAATGAGGGTATTCCGAGCAAAGTCTCTGTAACCTTCATGTCATGGGGAGTGGGTGTATCACTCCTACAACAGGTAGGGGAAGAGAAGCAAGGAAGGGTGCCTATCTATGTTTCACACTTGCTTGTACATTAGGACATGTGTAATGTAAGGCGTTTATGAATAAATGCTTAACGGATCAGAAGAGAGCATCACCATGTTACTAAGAAACTCTTTAATTAATCCAATGTATACAAGTGTTTCGATTTTGCATCCACGGAAGCATGCAACAAGTAAACTACATAGGTGTAAGCACACGTGCAAGCTTAAGTTATTGTCACCCTCTATAATCACCTACGTTAGCACGTCCATCCTAAGCGGTAAAAAGACCAAAAAAAAAAAATTGCCTAAGCACCTATATTGTACATGACCTTGGGATTGTTTTACCACACAACCCGACCTGTTAGATTTTTTTTGAAAAGACCTGCAGGTTAGATTTTACATAAGGAGGTGCTTAATCACTCCGCCAAAAACACTACTTAAGAGTAGTACACGGTCTCCAAATTTACATAAGGAGGACCTGATGACCGTTACACGCACGTACGGCTTTATAAATTATTACTGAAAACAGAGTTGGCAGCCTCCAATTCCAAACCGAGCTCGTAAGCTAGATGAAGTTATAAGTGATCATCTTTGCAGTTAACTAAGCATGCATGCACGCACTTGAGCTGCCTTAGGAGCTCTGAATCGAACCAAATTCTTTGGCCTCTGAATTAACTCAGCTAAAGAAAAAGAAACTGGCCCTAGCTGTCGGGGGAGCGAAGCGGCCAAACTATTGGCGCTCAGGAGGGAGAAAGAGAGGATTCTCGATCAAGAGACGAATTTAAGCAATCCCTTTCAATCTCTCTGTACCTCTCTAGAGCAGTAGAGGAGGGGAGGAGGAGAAGGGCAAGCAAGCCCATATCCAAAAGGCATCCATCCTTCCTCCACCATCACCCACCCATCAGCGTTGGCCCGCCGATCGACATTCTTCGTCAGCCCTAGCTCCTTAGAACCTATCACCACAAAGCCGATTTGGAGACTTCATGAGGACTCCGTCCTCTTACTTTCATTGTTTCTGCCGAACCCCTAGATGCAGATGACTGGATAAAGGAGGTTAAGCGTAAATTGTATCAGGTCAACTATGGTAACCAGGTTGGCTGCTGTTCCCTTCAGCTAGTGTGTAGCATACTGCACTCTCTTGGTCATCAAAACCGGTTCTGATGGGTGGGTGATGGTGGGAGGAAGCATGGATGCCTTTGGGATATGAGCGAATTGCTCACCCTTCCTCTCCTCCCCTCCTCCTCTACTGTACTGTCAACTCTATAGAGAGAAAGAGAGATTGAAAAGGATTGTTTTAATTCATCTCTAGATGGAGAATCTTTTCTTTCTCTTTCCTACGCGCCAATAATTTGGCCGCTTCGCTCCCCTGGTCGGCTAGAGCCAGTTTCTTTTTCTTTAGCTTAGTTAATTTCAGAGGCCAAAGAATTTGGTTCGATTCAGAGCTCCTAAGGCAGCTCAAGGGCGTGCATGCATGCTTAATTAGTTAACTGGAAAGATGATCACTTATAGCTTCATCTAGCTTGCGAGCTCGGTTTGGAATTGGAGGGTGCCAACTCTGTTTTCAGTTACAAGGCCGTACGCTGGCTCGAATTGGATCGATCATCGATCGATAGACCTGTGCATGTATATGCATATGCATATGCACGCATATTATTTACGCGTTAGCTTTTGCATGCAGCTTGCATATATGCATTCATATCTCCTCAAAGTCAATTTACACGTACGAAGATATATATATATATTAATCCAACCAGAGTCTTGAATAATAAGATTTGCAGATATATGCATATGCATTGATAAAATCATGCATTTAGATCTATACCACATAACACGGTCGGCTAGCTACAAGCATGCATATATAATATATAGGGAGGATCTACTCCTCGGTGGACTGCAATGTCGGAGGACATTTCAGTCAACTTTTTAGGCACTTGATTAAGATCCAATGGCCCAGATATATCACCCCTCCACTCTATACCCTAATACCTCTCCTTGCTACATGCAGGGTCCGGGTCTCGTGCCACCTCCACCTTCACCTTGGCCTTCTTTTTTCTCTCACATGCCCATGTGCGCCCTGCCCTTCTTAGAGATCGAGATGGGTCGGGTCAAGATCGGGTCACACCTCTATCCGATCTGACCCAGCCTACTCAGTGCCTCACCCTGATTCGACCCAGCCTGCTATCAGGGAAAAAATTTGGCTGCCCCACCCCTGCCAACTCTTCAGCCCAACGGTGCCCTGACTCACCCGGTAAGACTTAAGAACAACCAAAAGAAGTAACAGATTTAAAAGGATAACGAAACTATTGTCCCATATTAGATCCGAACCAATGGATTAAAAGGTAAACAGTCTACTACAAAGCCAATGAAATCAACTGTGTAGTAGAGCGAAGGGCAAACAGACTATTATCTCGAATCAACAAGTCGATCACGCCAAGAGAACAAAGGGTAAACACACTATCGGCTAATAGCAAGCTACAAGTAAATAAAATAGGGGTAAACAGACTACCAACTATATTGTAAAGCCAAACTAGCCAATGGAACGAGGTTCAAACCTAACCCTTAGTCAAAACAATGATGCACAACAATATCGACCAAGATAGTATTTCGATAAACCAAGCGAGAAGATTGGACTAAACCAAGACAGTACTCACCTGGGATTGTATCCTGAAACCGATCGAGAAGATGATGCACAACAAGTCGATCGAAACCAAAATACAACGAAACTAGATTAAATGCAACAAAAAGTAAAGGAATAGGTAAAAGTAGATTTAATTGATTGGCGCTAGACTTTTACATGTCCTATGGGGCTACATATTTATACCCAATGTCTAACCTATGTATACTCAAATTCTTAATTAAGACGGACTCAAAATATATCCTAAATTAACACCAACTGACCTAACTCATACTTAATTTAAACAATGTATCCGACTCTAACTCTTCTAAATTGACTCATCTCATCAACTGCCTGAACTAACACAACTCGACTCCTTTTCTTGTACGAAAACTTCAGATATCTTCTTTTTGAAGCCTTCAACCAATGCTTCTAAATCTTTCTAGATTTTCCAAAAATATGTTTCAACAAACTCGCTCATCCCCCCACCCGCGGCGACATCCCCTTCATCGTCACTCAAGATAGTCAGGGAGCCAGGGACGTTGATAAAAGAGTTAAGTCAAGGATGCAACCAGTGCCACTCCCCTCGAAGCAGCCATGGCCTCTCCCTCAGCAGGGAAAGACGAACTAGGGACATGCGACCTGTCATCATTGCCCCTGGCGGGAAGAGACGCACGAACTTGGCAACTAGCCCCCTCCATCTCCTCCGCTCCTATGCTTCCATGGTCCACAACGGGAGGAGGCATGGAAACCTCACTGTCCACCACCTCCGTCTCTTCCATACCCTCCCTACCAACAACCGGAGGAGGCACGAGGATTTAATCGCCACCCTTCGCAACTCCACCAGCTGGTGGCACCAACGCGGGTTCTTCAGACTCATCCACCTCCTTCGGGGCACTCTCGCCCCTAGCCAGCACAAACGGAGCAGGCTCGGTGCCAAACTCCCTCTCCCGCACCACATACTCCCCTACTTCCCCTTTCTCCCGCTCAACCTCCCCCTACGCATCTTCCATGCCGAGCTTTTCTATCTCGACCTGAGGATCAGTTGCTTCAATGCTAGAAGTATCGATGTGACTCTCGGCCCCACCAACATGCTCATCAACTGTGTCGCCCTCATCGCTGATGGACTCCTTGTGGTCTTCCGAGGTTCCAGAAGATTGAACATCGCCATACGTAATAGGCCCAGGGATTATTTTACCGGCCGATTTTCAGTGGTAAACCCGAAATTTTGGTTTTACCGGTGTGGCCCGGTAAATATTGAATTTTTTGGCCCATTTTTGAATTAATCGGCCTGGTCCAACTCCGGCGTACGACGTACCCGACGGCCCGACCCGCAGGCTGCAGCTTCACGCCTTCACCTGAGGCAGCACTGACCTAATCCCTAACCCGCACTGCACCAGCCACTCCAGGCCGCCGCCGCCTCACCAGCACCTTCCTGCCGTCGCCGCCACCGCCTCACGGTCGTTCTCCCTGCAGCCAGCGAGGCAGCTCACACCGCCGCCCAGTGCGAGGCGCCGCCCGCCGTGGCGCCGCCACGGCCAGCCGCCACAGACAGGTGTAGGGTGGGAGCGAGCGCCGCCGCCCGCCAACGACCACCGACCACCAAACCGGGCGCCGGCTCGCCAGTAGCGCCGCCTCATGACCAAGCGCACAGGTGGTGTGGACCTGTGGGGGGCCGGAGCGCCGCCAGCCTGCCAGCAACCACCAAACCGGCGAGGGAAGCTAGGTCGCCACCGCCACCACCGCCGCCGCCTCACCTGCATCTTCCGGCCGCCGCCGCCACCGCCTCACTTAGTTAGCTGAAGCTCTCCAACGGTGCAGCACTGCAGCCTCTGCTCAATAGCTCAAGAACTATATAGTACAGTTAGTACTATACCGTATAGAATATTAGGATTAGCTCTGCTCACTTCAGAATGTTTAGTTTACCTCAGTTAGTTTAGCTCACCTCAGAATGTTTGATATTTAATTAGTACTAACTGAGATGAATATTGATTAGATGTAAATAAACTGAGATGAATATTGATTAAATGTAAATCATGGCTGCTAGCGACGCACTGTTCGTTGAATTGCTCTGTTCATTTATTTTGATAATTGTTGGCTTAATAGCTCTGTTGATGCCATATATATTTTACCATTTTGAAAAATAAAGTTAAGAAGGTTAATACTACCTTTATTTGTTTTGGTTAGAGAGTAACAAATACCCACTATATTTGTAATGGCGGGTAATGCTGATGGCCAAGGTCCTTCGGGGAGAGCGGCGACGGTGCAAGGCAAAGGGAAGGGTGTAGCTAACAATGCTACCGGCAGTTGTGGGTCGCCTAGTGCGGTCGGTGGGCCGTCTAAGACAGTTGTGGTCACAAAAACAGGTTTGTTTGTGCAGCACAATTTTTTAACTTATTTTTTTGTTTATCTCTTCTTTTTATTCAATGTTCATTTACTAGGTTAGTTAGAAGTTAGAATCTGATTATGTTTATTTACCAAATGGTGCAGGGAGACAAATAAAGCTACAAGGACCAATTGAGAAAACATGGAGCCATGGGACGCCATGGGGTAATGGCTTCAAGTGTGGATATTGTAGTGTTAGCAACAAAGGTAGAGGTGCAACCCGTTTGAGGCAACATTTATGTGGATTACAAGGGCAAGTGGTTCCATGCCCTAATGTGCCGTCTAATGTTAAGGAGGTACTGTTGAAAGAAGTGGCATTAGGGAAGCAAAAAAAGAGATAAACAAGTGAAAGTCGTCTCTTTATTGAGAAATCACTTATGGAGCATGATTATGGAACGGCTATGGCTAGTCTTGATGAAGAGGGGCAGTATCAAATGGCAGTGAGAGAGTCACTAAAAGACCTGCTTCGTGTTGGTGGTAGGTCTACGCCTTTTAGTAGGACAAGTGGCAGTGGAAGTGGTAGTGTTAGTGGGGCCGCAAATTTAGGTAGGGCAAGTGGAAGTGGTAGTGGTGAAGCTAGTCAAAGTACACTTAATAGTTTCTATAGAAGTACTTCAAAATCTCCCTTTGATATAGATTTGGCACGCAGTAGGGCACCCTCGTAGCCTCGGGTGGACATTATGCTTGCTGGAGGTGCTAAAAATAAGCTTGCAAAACTATGGCAAAGTGGTTCCATGCCAATGATCTTCCTGGAAGAAAAGCAGATTGCCCATACTTTCGATTAATGATGAAGTTGGCGCAACAACTTGGTGAGGGTGTTCCTATCCCAATAGGAAAAGACATAGATGGTCCATTGTTAGATATGAACTATGATGAGTTGGAGGCTACTTTGGCTCTTTTTCAGGAAGAATGGAGTCTATATGGAGTCACCGTCATGTGTGATTCATGGACTGGTTCTACAATGATGTGTATTATCAACTTCATGATTTTTTGCAATGGACGCATGTTCTTCCACAAGTCTGTGAATGCAACTGGCTGTGTTCAAAATGCAGACTTCATTTATGGTTGTATTAGAGAGGTGATTGTTCAGGAGATTGGGGCACAGTTCGTTGTGCAAATTGTGACAGATAATGGTTCCAATTATAAGAAAGCATGCAAGCAACTCATTGATGAGTATCCACACATTTCTTGGCAGCCATGTGTAGCTCATACTATCAATTTGATGTTGAAGGACATAGCACGCTTCGATGAGGTTGTGGAAGTAGTGGACAGTGCAAAGCGAATATGTAGATTCTTCTATAACCATAACAGGTAACACTTGTATAATTGAGACATTATGTTGAATATACCTCTATATGTGTGTATTTATTTATTTTTATCTCCTAAAGGCTTCATGCTACAATGAGAGAGAAGATAGGTGGAGAGCTGATTCGGTGGAATGCTACTAGGTTCGGCACGGTTTTCTTGTTTCTACAAACCTTTTGGGACAAGAAGGATAAATTCCTATTATGGATGGTATCTAATGAATGGGCCAATAGTGATAGGAGAAATGAAGAAGATCACACTTTCACATATGATTGCTTGACAAACAGGAGATGGTGGGAGAATATGGAGTTAGTGTTGAAAGCTGTCATACCACTCTACTCTGTACTACGCTTCGCTGATCAACAAAAGAATGGAACCATATCGGGATTCTTGCCAAAGATGTTACATGTGATGGATGCGATACGTGCAAACCTAAGCCACAAACAAGATCTCCTAAAGAGAGTAATGGAAGTAGCCAACAGGAGGGTTATTTATCTTCTCAATGACACTCTCATACATGTAGGTATGAACTAAGGAATGACAAAATCTATTCAATTTTGTTTCTTATTCATGCACACTACATTCTAATATTGTTGAACTTTTTTACATTTGTAGCTACTGCACTTGATCTTGAAGCATTGTATAGATCTAAAATTGCACAAAAAACAAGTTCCAAGTTTGCCATAATAATGGCACTCAAGAAGGTTGCAGACTCACATTCGAAGGCAGCAATTGCCATTGAACAATTTGCTCATTTTAGCTCAAAGAGAGGATTATTTGAAGGAGAAGAGGCTCGATGCTCGGCACTTGGTGGGCGTATGAGCGCAGGTATTATAGTTTTTGTGGTGCCACTACAAGTTTACTTACCTTTCATACTCTAAGTTCCAAGTTTGCTTACTTTTTAAAAAATTCATTGCAGCCGATTGGTGGGGTTCATATGGAGGACAGTACAAAGAACTACAAAAGCTTACAATGCGCATCGTTTCACAATGCATGTCGTCTAGTGGGTGTGAAAGAAACTGGAGGACGTTTGCTTTGATCCATACTAAACTGAGAAATCGGTTAGGTTATGACAAGCTATATAAGTTGGTGTTTGTCCATTATAATTTGAAGCTACGTATCCAACAATTTGAAGCTGACATTCATAGCTTTCAAGAAATAGATTCTGATCCTTGTAGCATCATGAATGGATGTTGCTCTATATGATGAAAGCAACCCAATTATGGACTGGTTGTGCAACTCTATGAGTGAGTCTATGCCTACTCTTGATGAATATGATGGCAATGATTGTCAATCCTCCTTACCTAGCACATTGTTGGCTGCGGAGATAGAAATGGTGATTGAGGAGTTACGAATGGGGGCAGAAGTTCCTAACCTGAAGAGGAACCTTTCTTCCCTTCGCAAAAAGAATGCGCATATGACATCAAGTGGAGCGTTGTTCCTACTACCAGCCTTCCTTTGTCGCTTTAACGGTGCGGACGCCTCCGCCCCATCACTCGCGGCCTGTTTCACATGACCAAAGTCGCGTGGACAACCTGGCCTAGCCTCATAATGAAGCAATTGGCTCGCGAAGCATTAACAACATTTGCCCGCCGCTGCTGCTCTGCCATGTTGTATAGACCAAGCCAATCGTTCACCAGCTTCTCCACAATGTCCCGAGATCATGACATCTTACCGTCTCTCCGCTCCACGGTGAAACCATCGTCAACACCGGTGGAGATCGACTCCTCCTGAACCCTCAACAGGAGCACAACGCGAAGGTAGGACATATCCTCTGCCAAATCTCGCATGCTCAGTTGGCGACGTATGCGGTGAAGTAGTGTCATATGCGCATTCTTTGAACCAAACAGACTTAGAGGGGGGACCGTGACCCACGTTACAGTGCAAGTAGTGGTCTAGAGCCACCGGTCGACATCGCTAAGGCAGTGATAGTACCACCGATGCTGCCACCTGCTATCCTATTTGTTCTTGGTTGCAGGAGCCGGAAGCACGTCCTTGATGCTACGCTGAGTTTGAAAATTCAAGCAAACCTCGTTGGCTTGAGGCCGTGGTGACGTCTTGTCACTGGCGGCACGCATCGATGCACGGTCCAGATCATACTCTGACGCTAGCAAGTCGAGCCGGTCATTGTTCAGCAGAGGAAGCCCCAATCTCCCGCGTTATGGCAGCAAGGACCCAGGGCACACAACCGCCTGGCGAGCACGACCTCCCTTGCGAGTGCGAGCCATTGGCAACAAGCAAAAGAAAGGAAGCAGTGCAGCGTCGCTATGGAAGTGGAAGAAAAGAAGACAGAAGCAGCGGCCCAGAGCAGCAAGTAAAGGAGATAACGAGCCAAAGTGTTGAATCCAAACAGTGACACCAAGGGTTTACAACCGAAGGAGAATGATCGCACAGAAGTCGGATCGAAGACACGTGGCCTCCTCAGTAGGATCTGCCCGTTGGACATGCGGACAGGTGCATCGACGCCACAGTTTACAGCCATTAAATGTGCCGCCAGAACCGCCTCTACATGTTAAATGACCGTTATAGTGCCCTGAGGGGGACATGTGTACCTCACTACGACCAAAGGAGCTCAAGCGTCACTACCTTCTAAAAAAGAATCCATGGCAACCCAGGAGCAAACAAGGCCAGATCTGAAGCAAAACATAAAGGTTGACACTTTAGCTCATTTCAATCAAGATTAACTTCACCTATTCATCATGCCAAAGGGGACGGGTATACGGCACACCAAGGCATGGCCTAGAGCATGATAAAGTAGGTCCTTGACTATGAGAGGCTCCTATTGTAGAGGGAATATACCCACCCCTGTGGCCTGAGAACCACTGGCGAAGCAAATCTATCGTACCCCGAGCGATGGGCGAAGCAAAGGCGCTTCACACATTTTTGCGGACAAGAGGGTAGCAAACGAGCTCCGGCCAAACCGCATGAAGCGATTCCTCAGATGAGATCGAGGAGGCTGGGGGCTGAAGTGAACATGCAAGTACAAAGTGAATATGTGTTCATCATATGGTAAGAAATTCATAAAATAGGAATAATGCCTTCGTTGCTGAATTAATTGGATGTTATTTCGTGATGGATGGTTCAGGTTAAGTAAGACAAACTTTGTCTTATCAGCAACTAACCAAAGACAAAGAGGACAATACTGGTCTAAGAAACTTTAAGAAGGTTTCTCAAGTATAAAGAGAATATTCACTGCATGAATGGTCCAAGTTCAAACATGTGAAACTTGTCATCAACTGTAGCAATTGCGACTAGCGTGAAACAAATGTTCGACCAGCGAAAGATAGCTACCTAGCTAGGAGGGCATCCGAGCCAGCTGATATTATTATATATATAGGAGGATGTGCTAATAGCAGCCCTGGCTGCAAGTTAGCTAGCTAGCTAGGAGAGCATACGCCACACATTACATAGCAAGATGCGCTATATTTGCTAGCACACGCCCTAATTAATTAAGCACAACATGTACCTTCTTTTGTTTTTGCTAGTTGAATGCCCGTGCTTAATCTGCTACTACTGATGAAAATAATATCATATTATTTTGTAACATATCATGTTCATTATTTTTCGTCCAAGCACTCAACTATGTTTTAATGTTTGATTGCTTTGCATCTCTGTACCATCGACTCTGTTATTTTATTTTTAAATAATTTTTGTTATAGAATTTTTAGGAGAGTGGATAAGAATTGGGGGGATGATATGTATAGAAATATTTGGATACATAAGATCCTAGTTTAATCTATATAGATAATTTTGGATTAATAGGATCTGATTTTGATTATATTAGATTTAGTTTGATTTGGTGCCTATTGAGGCTAGAGATTCTAAAAACAGAGGTGACGAACCATCACTGCTAGGCTCTTTTTAATAGTATAGATTCATCATCACCATCTTCACAATAATGCATTTGTACTGTATATTTCTTTTTAAGAACCTTGACCACATATACATTGAATATATTTAAAATTTTCACTTGTGTACGTAGTATTAGTGAATTTTTTGTGAAAACACTTTCTTACAGTTGTGCTTTTAAGGATAATTTATAATATGTAATTAGAAAAAAATTCTTGAGATATCACCATAGCTAAAGAATCAATGACAAACTCTCCAAAGCATCCCTCAATATTGTTATTAATTCGTGCTATACAGCTCCAAAGACATATTCATGCACCAAATATCATTTCCCATCCTTTATAATAATACTTTCTTTCATATTAAAATTTGATCGTCAAAGTAACATCTAGTTGACTTGGAAGTATGTCAAACTTTCGTGATTGAAGGGATTGCGGGAGTATGTTGGGCAGCATATATATTTTTTTACCGTATCTCTACTATTATAAAGTGTCTAGCTAGTGGTGGTTGGTGGGAAGGCAAATCCTATGGCACCCGGGTGCCACATGGCACTCGGTGATCCGGCCTCGCGATTGGATAGCCGGATCACTGGGTGCCATGTGGCACCCGGTGCCATATAATTTTCATCATGTTGGTGGTTGTCTCACCCACCTTTTGCATTACTAGACATCGTAAGGATATTTTCTATTTATTTATTGTGTTAAATTTTAGGAAGTTTTTTATATACACAATATACCAAAATACATTATTTATATAGCTTTTTTATTTTAGTGTGTTATATATGTTTTAGGAATTAAAGCTTTCAATCAGTTTAAAATATAACAAATCAGATGGCATGAAAGTATAACATAGTTGAGTGTAAAATTAGCAAAGCGAGGCTACATAGAAAACACAATGGAGAGCAAAGCACGGACACTCGGCTAGTATACCTTAAAATTAATATATCTTACCAATTAGTTAATTCATGCAAACTAAATATTAAAATAAATTAACCTAGCAATTGATGAAAAGCAATGGAATAACTCTAGGCTACAAGCCTAGCTAGCTTATACGTAGTAGGAAAAAGTATAGATTACCCCTTGAACTATGACAAGGGTATAGAATTCATTCCTTAACTCCAAAGCCAGATAAAATACATCTCTCAATTGTCCAAACCGGATAAAACCCACCCTAACCCAAGTCAAAGTTCTTTTGTGCGAACCAAAACCGCTTCAACTTAGGGACAAAGAGGTATTCTATCCGGCATGGATAGTTGAAGAACGTAGAAAATCTGCTTTTAGAGTTGAGGGATGGATTCTATACCTGTGCCATACTTCAGGGGGTAATCTGTACTTTTTTCTACACAGCACGCGATATATATGCAATATATCCATCTAGCTTGATCCTCAAATCCAAATCTAATCAGACAACACTTTACATACACTACGTTTGAATGGAGCCTCACGCTCACTTGGACCAGTAGACACGCGCACACAGGTTGATTGCTTATAAAGCTGTCGAATAATATCCATAGTTTGGTTCAAAAAAAAAATCCCATAGTTTGGTGATATATCACAATAGAAGTTTCATCTCATTAGTCATGTTTCCATCATATGGTATCTGCTAGCCGGCCACGCATAGACCATCGATGTCATGTTCAATGTGTGCTAGCTAGCTAGTACGTTAGTTGATATTGGAGACACTTTTCTATTGGTATATGTACTTTCATGAGCTTATCTTGTGCTACAGGATTCTTGTGCCTTCGATCTTCTCTACCCTCTCTTTCATTTTTATTAGATAATAAAATATAATTCTGACCTCTACGTCGTGAGATATACAGCCTAAAACTTATTACAAAGTTCACAACACACCGCTGAACAAATAGGAGCTAAAAACTAGAGTAAAGACAAAGGAAGCATAATGAAAACCAAGATTAACTAAAACACAGTCTATTGTTTATTCTCCATTCATTTTTGCTGGAGAACTCCACAGTGACCACTTCAAGTGCATGGCAACCCTCAAGAAATGCCTTTTTGTCATCCTCTTTTTGGGGGCAACGTCCAATGTCACAACCAGTGGGTAGGCTTGAAAATATGCTTTACAAAGGAAGTATTCTTGGACTTATCAAAAACAACATCATTTATACAAAGCCAAATAGCACAAAATAAAGTTGTTGTGAGCCAAACCCTCTGAAATGATCAAAAGTATGGGGACTTTGCAAAAGCTAGAAGGACAATCCTCTAAATAGATCTAGCAAAATAGCAATGGAAAAAAAGATGTTAAATAGTTTCTCTATGAACAAAGAACAACATGTCTGACTTCCAATCCAACCCCTGGTAGCTAAATTATCTTTTATTAGAATAATACTTCTATCCAGGCACCAAAGAATAATCCGCCCTACCTTTCATATTTTGCAAAATCGACACCCTTCTTTCTATTCATTCTCCTTTCACTCTGTCCTCACCGCAACGTTCTCCTCCCCTCCCGTGACTCACGTCTCGCCCTGCTCCACCCTAGCTTCTCTGTGCATCACTGTGGGGTTTCCGCAGATTAGCAAGGCGCGGAGATTTTCAGTGTGGTCACTACTATTCCAACGACCAGGTACATGGCAGCTAGAGCCAAAAGAGCAGAGTAGGTTGAAGAGAATGAAGATAGGTGGAGGGTCCTTTTGAAAAAGGTCAATTTTTTTGTATGCGATTGCATAGACGGATAGTCCCTTACATATCATCGTTTAATCGTCTATCACAGTTGCTCTAATATTATGATGTATGTATGCCATTGTTTAAAACTTATCATTTTTGTTTAAACTATGTAAACATACCAAAAAGTTCTAAAAAATCACAGTGATATCAGATATACAATACTTTCAATCTATATTTTTTGGTATTTTTACAAAAGATTTCGTGTTAAATTTAAAATATTTAACTTAAAATATTAAAAAATTATACATTCAAATTGTTGCATACCTAATAACTCTATGTTTTTTAGGAAATGTTTACATAGCTTAAACAAAAAATAAGTTCTCACCAATGGCACATAGGGTATTAATCAAGCGGTTGCAATGGCATACAAGAAATAGGCCCTATTGGGCATAAAAGTTTAGAGAAAACTCTGTTTTAGTGTATATATAGAGTTTTAAATATGTGCATACAAAATCATGTTTTCAATTAACACCATCTCGAACACAGTTTTTCTTAAAACTACGAGCTGTTCGTTTGCATGATTTTTGTAGAAGCAAAATTTTGACCAAGTACAATGGAGAAGTATAACTACAATACTAGCCAACAGTCAAAGTTAGAAAAAAAAAAATAGGTGTGAAGTGGAGTTACAAAAACTCCAAAAAACCATGGTTTCAACCAAAACAAAGTTATGAAATTATACCAAAATTTTGTATCCAAATACTTTTAAGTTTTCTAAACCATGATATTTTCACAAACCAGTGTTTTGCCTTGGAACTATGAAAAAAGAAAAAATATGGTACATGCCATTGCAGAGCCGTCTAATACCTTGCATGCTATTAAGAGGTTTATCTCTTCTATGCCATTGCAATTGCTCAATTATTGCCCTATATGTCATTGGCGAAAACTTGTCATTTTTTTAAAGCTATGTAAACATTTATAAAATCCTAAAAAATACAATTATTAAGTACGCAACAATTTGAATGTATAATTTTTTAGTATTTTAAGATAAATCTTTTACGTTTAAAATGTTTTTAATGTAAATTTAACATAAAAACTTTTATAAAAATACCAAAAAATATAGATTAAAAGTATTGCATAATTGATGATACTATGATTTTTGATAATTATTTGATATGTTTACATAGCTTAAACAAAAATGATAACTTTTCAACAATGGCATGCAGAGCAATATTAGAGCAATTCCGATGGCAAATAAGAGATAGTCGACTAAGCGATGGCACGAAAAAGACTATCCGGCTATGCAATAGCTTACCAAAAAAATTGACCCATGAAAAACCATGATGCCAAACAGGCCCTAAATCTCTAAGTGATGACATGTAAGGTATTAGACGGCTCTGCAATAGCATGTAAGACATTTTCCCTTTGAAAAATCAAATCAGTTGTGGTTGCTAAGAAGGGAAATATGCACAAATCTCAAAGCAAGTTCACCGGCAAAAGAGGTGCATGGAAGTGCAAGTACAGGCGGAGTTGCTTTTTGCTGGTAATTAGATAATGTTTTATGCTATGTTCCTTGAAAGTAACTTCCAAAGAAAGAATCCCATTCAAAATAATACTTGCTTTTGAACAGATCGAGTTTGCATTGCATGTGAGTGACTGTAGCTATGAGCTTCCGGGAAGCCGCAATTCGATTCACCACTATGGCATATATATAAAATTAGCTAGCCAGAGCATTTTTTAGCTACTGTTCTGCCTAAATAAAGCAATGCATTTTTATTTCTCGTACGTACGTGGCATCCGTTTATCACAATTCGACACAAGTTAAACTTCTTAAAAGTTACTGCTTGAAGCTCTAGTTGATTACTTGTTGATCATGGGCTGCTGGTTAATTTGCTGGATTTTATTCTCCCATTGGGAAATATATATCTATATATATTGAAGAGGTGAAGTAAAGAATCGCCGACTCATGTTACACTTTTTTTTCCTTCCTACCGATATTCGATCAATGAGGATTAATTATTTAATTATGTATAAACAAGTGTCGGAAGACCAGAAAAGAAGCGAGATCGCATGGCAAGCTCGCTTTACATTCAAACCAAATATTCGTGCGCGATCATGATCTCCTAGAAGTATTAAATTAAAGAGCCTAGATCAATTGCCGGTACACTTCTAATTTATGGTCAGGATTAGCTCGCGGTTTCACATGCATATGCATGCATATGATATATACAAACCAAGTGTTCATGATTTGCTACGAACAAATATTATACTATTTTCTGCTGCATCATATTTCACATGCATGCATGCATGTTTGGCTCCCGTGGTGTTGTTGTGTCGTGCTTTTACACCCTCGGCTCTATTGTATAAGCTATGCTTTTACGCTCGACTATATCCAAATCAGCACAACTAAAAACGACCGATGCAGTCAGTGTCCGCACTCTTCATGAGAATCTTCAGGTCTTCTCAGGAGGTCTTGGAAGCTTAATTATTTGCATGAAACATATCCCTTTCTGTGCACAGTAAAACCAGCAGAGACATCCCCTGCGGCTATCACCATCGATCATTCTGCTGCATAGTAGCTTCAAGTTTTCTGCTGAAGAAGAATCAACGCTCACAAAAGAGCAAATGCAAAGTTGACTCAGCATGTCCAAGCTCATCAGTAAGCATGAAAAAGGAAGAAAGATACAAGAAGAGAATAATGCTTCTCCTCTCCTTTCCATTACTTTTTGCTAGAGCACATACATAGGTTAGCACATCACATAGCTAGCATATTTACATTTTTGTACAAAAGAAGCACAGACATGGCACATCTCTTCAGATCTTTTTTTTGTTTCCTTTTTTTTTTTTTGTCCTACATGTTTTTTCATTTGTTTTATATCAAGCTTCAAAACACACTTGATTTAGCATTGGCTGGTTCGGTGATGAACAAATTCACCAAGGGCATTTGCATATCATTAGACCCTTGGGGACAATTATCCTAGGAGGTTCTCTTGGTCATCTTTTCCTTGAGGCCACACCAACCACCATGTTGCTCACCTGGATCATAACAAACAAAACAGTCAATCTGATGAATATTCCACTTCTCACATGTGCTTATCAGCAGTTTTCAGAAGTGAAAATTTTTGGGCTCAGAGGATGAGGGATGATGCTTACCAGTTTGCCCTCTCCATCCAGTGTCTTAGGATTCTCCACCAGAACTGTGTGAGGCCGAGCATCCTGCAAATAGGAACGAGGAGCTCTGGTGAATAAAGCTAGCGTCACCATCGATTGTCGAACATTTGACATCATATAAGATTCAGACTGTATGGTTGGTCCTAAAATTAGGACCAGTAACCTCATCTTGATAATGGACAGGGCATGGCCCAGAGAATTTTGAGGCTAGCAGAAAAATCTCGGCTTAAGCATCGAGTGCTTGCTAATCATAGGTACTTGCCTATCTGAGAACCGATTCCATGAAACCATGGAGCAATCTGAACCTACCAAAGTTGTGATCTTTTGGGAGGAACCACCCCCAGTTGATGCAACAAAAGAGGGGGCTGCCTGCTCAATGGCCCCATGATGTTTTGGACACACAGAAACGCTTTCTGCGGAAGCTGCTGAGAATTTTAAGATGCCGCAGAAGCAGGCAGCGCACTTACATGAGGAGCAGACCTTGCGGAGCCACCGGCGCCAGATGATCCTCTCGTGCCGTTGTTCTGCGGAAAGATCGTACAAGAACCATCAGTCAGGAGTTAGCGATGGCGGAGAAGAAAGCGAAGCGACGATGATCATCACCGGAGAGCAAATGCATGCAAGAAATGACAAATTCAGAAACATTGCAGTGTAACATGCAGTACATACTCTGGCAGGGTTAACAAATCTGCACGTCGGACACTCCACGGTTGTGGCCGCCGGCGGGTGCATCAGCGTCGTCCAGCACTGGCCGCACGTCAGGTGACAGATCTGGTTGCCTGCTTCACGGCCAGGAACAGAAACATCCAGTCAGCTCACTGCAACTGGTCTCTTCTTCTCAGGATAGAGCAGGTTTCTGAAGAATTGTGACCTCTTGTAGAGTTCACCCTGTTGCAGCGCGGGCAGCGTATGTTGGCCGCGCCGCGGGAGTAGACCAGCAGGGTCGGGCAGCCGCTACAGACGAGCTCCGACATCTCCACTGTAAAAAAGAATAAATTTCAGAACAGAAGCTGTCTCTAACTTTGTAAAAAAAAGTGATCTTTTTTCACAGTAGAGAATAGGATGGAATGATCGCTACAGACTTAATTCGCATTGTTATGATGTGTAGTAGTAGTAGTAGTACCTGATGATGGGTTGGCCGAGGTGAGTGTGTTGCAGCCTGGGCAGCAGACGCCGGCGACTCCCCTGCGGTACTGAAGGACGCGCTTGCAGCCACTGCAGACCAGCTGGTCCTGCATGCCTGCGATTCACTCGCAAGTCAGCACTCAAAAATCGAATGCTATGCTCTCTGATTGATCAGATCACTCTCTGTAGAGGATGCATGCAACAGTAAACTACATTAGCTGTACTGCATTCGAAGGCCATGCATATCAGCAAATTTTGGAGCGCATCGTAACCTGTGCTATCATGCAGGAATCGAGAAAAAAAATATATAGTGCAATTTCAGAGACACACGAACACAGGTCTCTAAACTGATCGATCAAACAGCTAGCCATGCAGCACTTATCGAGCCCCTCAGCTCGCCACATGCACGATCAAATCTACAGAGTTTGGTAGAACAGAAAGATGGATTCTTTTCTTTTGGCAGCCGACACACTGAACCATGCATCTAAGAACTACTTAACAAGAAATTTAGAACATTACCAAGCCAAGAAAACCCGGCAGCTAGCTCCTGATCAACCCAAGACACAAGCTGAAGCTGAGAAGGATGAGAACACGGGAGAGCTAGCTAGAGAGAGGAAGTCGCTAAGCACACGAGTGAAGATGAGAGAGACGGGTCGAACTACTCCACGGTGTCGAGGAGGAGACGGGCTGGGGACCTGGTTTTAATGGGGACGGATGATGGACGGATTCGCTTGGGATAAATTCTGGGAATCTGAAAAGATTGTTCATATTTTGAGCCAATGTTGAGTATGTAGTTGGTTGCTGCCCCTGCGGTGGCGGAAGTCCTCCTTCATTGAGTGCTGCATTGGCGGCAGGCTAAAGTAGTGGCTCCTGCTGGTTCTTTCGCCCTTACGGCACTTCTTGCTGATTAAGCTAGACATTCTCCACCGGTGGCGACGGCTGATCGTCCTAAACTAGGGGTGGAGCAGCGACAGTTGGCCCGCGTCCACGACCTCGGCCTCCACGCTGTCCCTAGTTGCGGCTCTGACCACGACCACGACCTCTTCTCGCCATCTGACTGCTTGCTTGGAGAAGATAGATAAGAGGGAATGAGATGGATAAGGAAATTGGGGTGGATATTGTGACAAAAGGGTAAACGAAAAAAACATATACAGTTGAATTTTTTTTAGAACCATGAAAGCATACCATTCGTACGCGAAGTGCTACTCAATTCGGTGCGACTTGGTCAGCAAATTCGTGGCACAAGACACACGCAAGCACACACGACCATATCACATAAGAACACATGACAAAAAGTTTTTTTTAACAAAAGGAATGTTTTTTAAACAATGCATTTTTTTTACGAAAGAGTTTGTCACAGTTTTTAATAACCATGATTTTTTTAATACATGCAAAATAAACATACATATTTTATTTTTAAAAGGCTTAGTTTTTACTATTATTTTAAAACACATTTTTATTTTCTTTTACAAAGATGTTAATATTTTGCTTTAAGAAACCATTATTTTCACTATTATAAAATTCATTTATTTTAAACAACCTTGTTAAATTTTATAAGACAAAATGAAAACCCCTTTTTTAACTTTTAAAGACAAATAACTTCTAACAACTTATAACCAAGTGAATAGTTGTGCCACAAAAGAGAACTTATCTAAACCATATGTGCAACTTTACATATAGACAGATAGCTAGATAGATACTCCTACCACGTAGACGTCGACCGTATATATGCGTTTTGCATCTACTTTTTTGGACCTGTGAATATCTAGGTAAATGCATGGGAGGTCAAAAATATATGATACTCCATGCATATATATACATGGTTCGAGATACTCTCTTTCTTTTTCATGCCAAGGTGGTACTCCCTTTAGTCAAAAATACATGAAATTGAAGTACGTATGTGCAAGTCAAAGTTCTAAAACTTTAGCTATAAATATCTTTTAAACTTTTTATATTGAGTACATAAAAATTACATATGTATATTCAAGTACTTCTATAATAATATAGTTTTAATGAATTTTATGATTAAATTATGCCAATAAGTAATATTAGCCAAATGTGTATTTTGGAGACCATGTCCATGTACAAAACAAGAACTATTTGTGACCGGAGGGAGCGGTCGTTAATTTTTATGTAGAGAGCAAATTGCATGGATTTTTTTTAAATTTAGAAAACACAAAACTAATTAATTTACCTGCCTAAGATAAAGTTATCACATTAAAAATTTAGTGCTAGCTAGCTAATGATGTACTACTAGAGTAGGAGCTAACTATGAAAAATATAGAGATAATAATCTATGCGCCGCCACAAATGATGTGGCTGGGAATATTGCCATTGCCATAGCATGCACTACCAGGGAACAGGCCTTCCATACCGGCCCATCAATCTCGGTTAGCCACCAACCGACTCAAGAAGGCAATGATCCGGTTGAAGCGGCTAACTGGGCAGCGAGGCGGCGAGGACCATTAGTCCCGGTTGGTGTTACCAACCGGGACGGGTATCACCTCAAAAAAGGCAGGTGGCAGCGTGGGATATCCGTCCCGGTTGGTAATACCAACCGGGACTAAATTGGAATTTCAGTCCCGACTGGTAACACCAGCCAGGACGGGGTGGGGATATCAATCCCGGTTGGTAACACCAACCGGGATTGGTTAGCGTATTTAACCTCTCTTCCTCCCCGAGCTACCGTAACCTTCCCCAGCCATTGTAACCCGACAGGAGGAGCTCGGCCGCCATTACAGGATTTGAGGGGAGGTGCTGCTCAAATTTTTTGTAATTTGACCATTTCACTTCAATCCAAGTTAACTAAGATTAGTAACTTCATTTCTCACTACTTGTATATGAAATGTAGTTTCTATATTTGCTTTAAATTTAATATGAAAAAATTTGGTCTCTATTCCCCATCTTTGATGAAATGTTATAAATTGGTAGATATAGCTCGATCTTTTGAAAGGGTTGGCGAAAACTTGTTGTGTAATCTTAGATTTTGGTTGGATTAAGACGTAGTTCGTTTTGAATTTGTAGTTGTCGCTGATTAAATTTAGATGATGGTTTCATGGATCTATGATTTTGAATCTTAACTTTCGTGGACCAAATTTTGAAGTGGATTGTAAAATCTTGTTGCATTAGCTTAGAATTTACTTGGATTGTGATGTAGCACACATTGAATGCGTGGAGGTGACTCAAATTTAGAATTTTGGTTTCATCGATTTATGGAGAAATTTTGGGAGTAGAGTTTAAAGTAGATTTTGCATAGATTTTGATTGTTTAAAAATTAACATTATATATTAATTAATATATGATAAAATATTATAACTTCATTGATCTCTACTCACTTCATTGATGTAAAATTATAAGTGGGTTGCCAAATACTTTGTTGCATTACCTTAGAATTTGATTCGATTGTGATAAAATATGTGATAAAATATTATCAGCTTAAAAATAATTCTTTTAAAAAGGTATTTAACCTAAAATTGAAGTATTGACCTAAAAATTAAATAAATGTATAATAAATTAAGCAGTACTTTAATTTTGGTTTTAAAAATTAATTCATTATTGGAAAATGAACTAACAACTACCTTGATGTAACTTAATGTAGATGAATCAGCGATGGATGTACATGGACCGCCGCTCCTCACAGTTTGTGGAGGGTTTGGAAACTTTTATGCGTCAGGCAAGTGCCTGCACAAGATCAGGCTACATATGTTGTCTATGCATAGACTGCAAGAATCACAAAGAGTGGTCAAACTCTGAGCAAATTCACTTCCATTTGATCTCAAGAGGTTTCGTGAAAAACTATACATGTTAGACCAAACACGGTGAAGAAGAGATTATACGAGAAGACGGTGAAGAAGAAGATGGTGACGAAGAAGATGTGGCAGATTATATGGCCGATGTTGGCCAACACGGTTCTATTGAACATATACTAGGGGAGTTTGACGACGATGATCTAGAACAGATGTTGCATGATGGAGAGGAGAATACACCGATGAAAGACATTACGAAAAGTTTGGCGCTGCTCATGGAGGACCAAGGAACATTGTTGTATCCAAAGCGTAGGCGGGGCCACAAAAGTTGCGTACCATTAATGGAATTGATGCAATGGAAGGCTACTAATGGAGTATCGATAAGGATTTGATGAGTTGTTAGGCCTCATGAAGAAGTTGCTTCCAGAGGGTAACACGCGCGAAACTACGATGAAGCCAAGCAAGTTCTCTCGCCCTTTGGGGTTGGAGGTACAGAAGATACATGCATGTCCAAACGATTGTATCCTCTATCGTAATGAGTACAAGGATTTGGAAGAATGTCCGGTGTGCAAAACATCACGGTATAAGACCAAGCGTGATGACCCATGTGAGGTAGAGGCGAAGAAGAAGAGAGCCCTCGCTAAGGTGGTGTGGTACTTCCTATAATCCTCGGTTGAAGCGTTTGTTTGCGAACAAAAAGCATGCGAAGATGATGTGTTGGCATAAAGATGATCGTAAAGTCGACGGAAAGCTAAGGCACCCAGCAGATGGCTCGCAGTGGAGGAAACTCGATAGAAAATATCCGGACTTCGCGAACGATGCGAGGAACATAAGGTTTGCATTGAGTACGGATGGGATGAACCCGTTCGGTGACATGAGCAGCGAGCCACAAAGACTTGGCCCGTTACTCTATGTATCTACAACCTTCCTCCTTGGCTATGTCAGAAGCGAAAATACATTACGATGCCATTGCTTATCCAAGGCCCTAAGCAACCTGGTAACGACATCGACGTGTATCTCAAACCGTTGGTTGAAGATCTGCTAACACTATGGAATGATGGTGTACGTGTATGGGATGAGTACAAAGAGAGTATTTCACTTACGTGCATTGCTATTTGTAACCATCAACGATCGGCCCGCACTTGGTAACTTGTCGGGCCTATCTATAAAGGGATATAAAGCCTGCATCCAGTGCTTGGATGATACGGAAGACAAGTACCTAACAAACTCTCGGAAGGTTGTTTACATGGGCCATCGTAGGTTCCTCAATTTGAAGCACCCGTTACGGAGTAACCGTGTTAATTTTGATGGGACCGAAGAGAAACGTAAGAAGCCCAAGCATCGCAGTGAGGTGGAAGTATTTTCTATGGTAAAGGATCTAGACGTAGTATTTGGAAAGGGTCCTGGTAGCAAACCCGTCCCGCCACTCCCGGCTGAAGAATCTAGGAAGAAGCCTAGCTGGAAGAAGAGGTCAATATTTTGGGACTTGCCTTACTGGAAAAACTTAGAGGTCCGTCGCTCCCTGGACTTCATGCATATCACAAAGAATGTATGCGTGAACCTGCTAGGCTTCATAGATATGTACGGCAAATCAAAAGATACATTTCAAGCACGAAAGGACCTACAATTATTAAGTCTCAGGGAAGAACTACATCCACAAGAGAGAGACAAAGGGCATTACCTCTGTCCCGCGAGCTACACACCAAGCAAAGAAGAGAAAAAAAGCATGATTCAGTTGTTGAACAGTGTTAAGGTCCCTTCTGGGTACTCGTCGAACATAAGAAGACTCATAAACACAAAAGAGAATAAAATCGTAAACTTGAAATCCCATGATTGTTATGTGTTGATGACCCGTTGCTCCCAAATGATGGTGTGAGGTATTCTACCGCACATGGTACGAGGTACAATCATAAAGGTGTGTTCGTTCTTCAACGCGATATCACAAAAGGTCATAGATCCGGATAAGTTATCTAATCTGCAGGATAACATTGTCGCTAGTATGGTCAACCTTGAGATGATCTTCCCTCCATCCTTCTTTGATATGATGGTTCATCTCATGGTTCACATGGTCAAACAGATAGAAATTCTCGGACCAGTCTTCTTACATAGTATGTTCGCTTTCCAAGGTACATGGGTGTCCTAAAGAAGTATGTTCAGAACCGCTCTCGCCCCCGAAGGTTGCATTGCCTGTGGTGTTGGCACAGAGGAGGTGATTGAGTTTTGTGTCGACTACATTGATGATCTGAATCCGATTGGCCCCTCAGATCACGCTATGAGGGAGGCTACGGGAAAAAGGACCCTAGGGAGAAAAAAATCCTCCTGTGACGATCTACTCTCATTTAAACAAGCACATTTCACGTTACTGAAACAAGCATCTTCAGTGGCTCCGTATGTACTTGATCACGAGAGGATATTACGAGACCAATACCCAGATAAGTCAGATAAGTGGATCGCGAACAAGCAAGTGGAGAGCTTTGGTGCTTGGCTACAAAAGCATCTCATAGGGCAAGGAGGAGTCCATGAACAGATTGCGACTCTTAGCTCGGGGTCCATCCATAACAATCGTATCATGGCAAGGGTATGAGATAAATGGGTACACATTTTACACGACAAGCCAGATAGGAAGAGCACCAACCAAAACAACAAGGCGTCCGTATAGATGTCTTGGACAAAATGGAAAGATGGACACCTACTATGGTTTCATAGAGGAGATCTGGGAGCTCGAGTATGGACCTTTGAAAGTCCCTCTGCTTAGGTGCCAATGGGTGAAACCGATACCGTGGAGATCGATGACTATGGTATGACAATCGTGGACCTCAAGCAAGTGGCTCTACAGGATGAACCGTTCGTGTTTCGCCAATGATGTGACACAGATATTCTATGTGATGGACATGGACAACAAACCAAAAGTTCATAAGGGTAAAACTATAAAAAGACAGAAGAACAAGACTACCAAAGAAGTGATCAAGCAAGGCACCACGTGGTTCTTTACGGTAAAAGAAGGATTGTTGGAGTTGAGGCGCCACGCACAAAGAAGAGTATAATCGTTCGACGAGCCGCCTTTCTCACGGACGAGACATTAGTGTCCTTAGCGATGATGAGGAAGCTCGTGACGCACGCCACGATCATAACGAAGGATCACTTGTAAAAATAAAGTAGTCATGTAATATTTTAGATATTTGTCCCTAAATTCATATTGATCGAGAAAGAACCGTTCGTGTTTCGCCAATTATGAGAAATTCCCATCATTTATGTATAAGAAGATTATTCCCATCTCATTTATAAACTAATGAGAAATTTCAAGGTTTCCAACTCATTTTTATATATGTCAATTTTTGCACATTTGTTATGAATTTTGTGAAATTTTTATTTAATTTTAATAGGCTCCCAACAATTTTCTATAATTTTGAAGAAATTTATGGCAAATTACTACCACTGACATATGGGACCCACCATATATGGGTCCACATGTCAAGGAAAACATGGCTTTCTCCACAATAAACGAATTAAAATACATTTAAAAAAGGAAATATAATGGGAAAATGGATTTAAAATACAAATAAGGAATTAAAATACAATTAAAAAAATTCTCTTTCCCCCCACTAAAGACCAAGAAAGGTACAAAAATAATTCGCCCCTAGCATAGGAGAACATCTCTCCCCCCTCTCCCCTGGCTAGCAGCGTGCGCTTGAGCGCGGGCTCCCCGGCCTTGCGGTCACGGGTTCGAGCCCGCGCTCGCGCCACTGCTTTCTTTTATTTTTGGGTATCAGTCCCGGTTTGTATAATAAACCGGGACTGATAGTCCCTAGCACTCGGGCGTTGGTCCCGTTCATCTGACGTGTGGGGCAGCTCACCAATCAATCCCGGTTGGGAAAACCCACCCGGACTGAAGATTGCCTATGGATCCCGGTTGGAGATACCAACCGGGATTGAAGGTCCACCACCTCCTACGCATCTGGGTGGGGCCAGCACCACTATCAATCCCGGTTGGAGAGACAGCCTGGGACTGAATCTACCTTTAATCTCGGTTGTTGTTTTGAACCGGGATTGAAGGTAAACCCACCCTACACTCGCATCTGACGTGTGGGGCTAGCACCACTGGCAATCCCGGTTGGAGACACGGCCCGGGACTGAAGGTCCAGTCAATCTCGGTTGTTGTCTTCAACCGGGATTGAAGGTCAAAATACAAATTCCCGCGGACACTTTAGTCCTCCTATCTTCCCACCGCTTGCCACACCGCGTTTCTCTCGCCGCTTCCAACCCTAGATCGCCGCCGCCGCGCCGCTGCTGCACCTCGCCGTGGACCTCCTCGCCGCCGCCCGTGACGACGCCACTCCCCCTCGCCGCCTGCACCTCCTCGCTGCCGCCGCCCGTGACGACGCCACTCCTCCTCGCCGCCAGGCACCTCCTCGTCGTGGACCTCCTCGCCGTTGCCGCCCGTGACGACGCCACTCCCCTCCTCGCCGTCGCCACTCGTGACGCCGCCAATCCCCTCCTCCCCGCCTCCAACGCCGCCGCGCGCCCGGTGAGCCCCCAATCTGCAATGTACTAGGTGGCTTCCCCTGCTCGCCGAAGTGGTGGTGGCACTGCTGCCCTTCTCCTCTTCGACTCCGGTACTCGGTGGGCTCTGGTGTATGTGAAAGTATCTTGAGCCATTTGAGTTGAATTTGGGACCTTGTACCTGCACAAGGGCTAATTCACCTCATTTAGGAGCAAGACATTGTGGGCTCAGATAATATGCTTGATGATGATTGCTTGAGATTAAGGCTTGTTTAATCTGCTAATTAAAGGATTTTTCTAGGCCTAGATAAGTACTGCTCTTAGTTGATAATTTGGAAGCCTAATGTGTATGATTTAGCACTTGAAGTTAATTTATTTGATCAATTCACTGCTGCACTTCATATATTTGATAATTTGGAGAACTAGTGTGGTTGCTTGGGCTTGATACTAGTTGGTCATACTCTTAGTGCTGTGCTTATTCCTTCTGTGCAAGAGCAGTGCTGTTCTAGGATTGTAATCCTGAAATTTACAGATTATATAACTTGTGAAATATTGTCCATCTAGAAGTTGGACGGCTAATTCATTTAGCAACCCTTCTAGCAATCTGAAAGCAATCAATTACAAATAAAATCTGAGTTTTAGTTACTGATTTTATTACTATTTTACATGCTGTTTGTCATGGTTACATGCTGGATAATCACTTTTCTAGTTGCTCTAATGCTCTGTTGTTGTTTAATTGTTATAAATTACAACATGTTATCATGTCATTTTCCTTGCTATGTAGTTGTTTTAATATCTGTGTGGCCTATATGAATCTTTCATCTATCTCGCTTTTTACCTTCTCTGGAATTCCAAAGGCACCGGGAATTCCAAAGGCGCCGAGGTTGTTTTCCAATATAATAATTTCTACTAATATGCATTGATAGATCGAAGTCCAAAGGAAGATGAAGTAATGCCTGCTTGTGTATTTAGATGGTGAAACGTGAGACTAGCTAGGGAAAAACGTTGAAAACATCGTTGTGTAGGAGATGACTGCAAGTCTATGTGCTCTAATTATCAACACCTGTGAAATGATTTTTTTCATAAGTGGTCCTGTAATCAAGTTCTATTGTGCATATGTATGCTATTCTTATTTGCACATTATGTGAAATGTATGTGTAATCATATCTTATTTAGAGAAAAAGTTTCATGTTACTATTCAATTCTTCATAGAAAATAACTTATACAAGAATAACGTTACATGATACTATTTAATTCTACTTGAAATCCTAATTGAATGTTTCTATTCAATTCTATGCAGTCGAATGGATTTTCTTGGTGACGAGTTTTTGAGCGAGTTGTTCGGACAAGAGGCGGCCCACGCTGCCCAAGCACCAGAGATGGCCGTAGCCACCCAAACCGGTGAGGCCGCCGGCCACCCAAGCCGTGAGGCCGCCGAAGCCACCGAGACCGGTCAAACGAGTAGCCAGCCACGTCAGCGAGGTCAAAGCAAGAAGCTGAGGGCAAGACACATATTCACTGAAGTCAGTGAGGAAGGCGAGCCTCTAAAGCCAGAAAATGCGATTGGGCCGTTCAGATCGACGTTCGGCGTGATCGTCAGGGACCACGTGCCTATTAGCTTTGCGAAATGGGACGAGGTACCTGCAGAACTGAAGAACACCCTATGGACTGATATGAAGGAAACGTTCACCTTCCCGAAGGGACCGAAGATAAGGTGAAAAGGTACACATTAAAGAAGATGGCAATGGCTTTTCAGACGCATAAAAAGAAGTCGAACAACGAGTACGTCAAGAAGAATTTAGTCCCCGACTTCAACAAGTACCCAAAGCTACAAGATCACCGGGATGAATTTGGGTACAAAAATTCACAGCTAGGTCGAACTTGGTGAAAGGAACAAGCGAATCGCAATGAAGAAGCAATACCACCATCGCCTCGGACCTGGTGGTTACCGCAAGGCCCTACCCAAATGGGAGAAGAGGGAACGTGACTTGCTGGTTAAGGGTGTCCACCCCGCCACATTGGATTGGTCCAACAGATCGAGAAATTGGTTCTTCGGTCATAACGGCAACCTTGACGATGACGGCAGGGCGGTGTTTGGTGATACGATGAGAGAAGTCGCCAAGAAGCTTCAGAGGCGCACACCCGCCGCCCAAGGCACCTTCGTGCCAAACAGGAGGACGACGAGCTAACAAGGGCTCTACAGAACCCGGAGCACCTCGGACGACACGGGCGTTGGCGTCGTCCGTGGAAGGTCGGTTTCGCCCATGATGCGGAGACCTACAGGAGTCGATCGAGATCCAAGGGTCGACACGCACAACATATCAAGGACCTTCAAGACGAACTGAGAGCAACAAAGGCCAGCATACCCGATTTGGTCCGAAAAGAGCTGCAACTAGCCTTGAGCCAACATCGGGAGACAGTCGCCATCACCTCCCTGAAATCAGACATCGTCGACCCTCGACGCGGCGAGCAACCGCGCTTCCGGTGGCTGGCTGAAGTGACTTGGGCCCCTATGCAATGGACGACATCACGCGAATCGACACCATGTGAGTTGCGTGCAAGCACGGAACCTCTCATTAAAGGCGGCTGAAGGCATGGCTTTCCTGGTGGAGCCAGGGCAGCTCATCCATGGTCTCGCCATACCGCTGGGCTACGCGAAGGTCTCGGTGGACGAGGTATGCCCAGGGTACGAGGATCTTGACCTCGACATTGAAGGAGGTGACGGGAGCACGAAACTATTAGATCTCAGTATACGCTTCATCGCGTGGCATAAGCGGTTCATAATTTTAAAGACAACGTGCGCATTTCCTCTCCACGGTCTCCAGCGTCACCTCCACAACCTTCTACACTGAATAAGACGCCCCCCAGAAGAAGCCCGTCTCCTCACTTAAGCCCTGCACCAGAAACTCCAACTCCCACATCGGCCAAGGCAGGCCCCCCCAATCGCCAAACAGCTCCAAGTAATGTACCAACCAGGTCGGATAGGGGCCAAGACTTCTCAAAAGACACGGTCCACGCCCACGCCAACAAAATCCAAAAGAAAATCACCTCCGGTTGGCGCGACGATATGATCGATGAGGAGACCTCGCAGCTTGTAAGAGCCGAGGTCACCTCATTCTTCGCGAAGAAGCCATCTCCACCGAGGGTCCGGCCGCACGGACGAATGGCACAAAGCTAGGAGGGCTATCCTATCGTTGAAGGACATCATACATAAACCGTAAAGGCCGCCGTGTCGACTACGAAGCGCGTCTTGAGTAAGACAACCGACAAGGAGACGCCACCGAGCGGACGGCGGAAGAGGTTGCACAGGATGAACAGCTTACGATGATACCGCCTTGATGCAGATCGTATTGGGCCTCAAGGACATCCCGGTTGCGGAGATAGCATGAAAATTTGTACATGGTGCGTCATTTGTGAGACGTGAGGAGCTCCCCACTAACAACGAAGATGCGGCAACTCCATGAATGGTATTTGGCGCGGCCAACCATGGTTTAGATGTGATTGCCGTCGCCGTTCAAGGAAACTCATTACTTCGTGGGGACAACGAGTTCCTCATCGAATGGGAACCTCTATTTGATCTATACCAGGTAGGGCCCGGACGTGAGCATGTTGAGTTGCTTGGACTCGTAAGTGTCTTATTCATAAATTTTGTCGTGCACGCCCATATCTTTGTAACAATCCCCAAACCTAACTGATTTCTTGTTGTGTAGAATGGAGCTAAAACGATGCCAAACCGAGAGAATTAATTATGAGTTTGGCTTTCTCGACCCAATAGTGATCAATGAGAAACTGGTTAGAGATAAACCGTAAGAAACAGAGCAAAGACATATACAACGGGCTCATGGGACAAAGATACAAGTCAAAGATACTTCTAGCTTATAATTTTGAGTATGTGTTTTCTTACCGCCTCGTTATAATTTTTTTCTTACCATGATGTTAAAAGTACTAACTACTACGCTGACATATATATGTGCAGCTTTCACTTTGCCCTTTTATTATCGAGGTAGATCGTGAGTACGATCCACGGTTATGGACTCAAAAGAAAACCCCGCAAAATACAAAGACTTCTTGGCCATGCTCAACCGGTACATTGTCGTTCCTTTCATTATCACACTTGTTTTCTTTCTCTCGGTTTGAAGCCAACTCTAATCAGATAACTCATAATCACTTGTGTAGTGCCTTCGCAAGATTCCAAAAGGAAAACGTTGGAGAATTTAAGAAAAAATTTGAGTTGCACCTCGCTAAATATGTAAGTATATCGTAATGCTAGCTTTGTAGTTAGTTCACTAAATTTCTATCCAGTTATTTCACGTTCTACAACTTTTTCACCACAGGTCTTGCATCAAGCACCGGGAAACAATTTGTGCGGCTACTATGTATGCGAGATGATACATCACTTCATCGGAGGCTCTGCTACCTCTACGAGAAAAGGAGAACCTTTTGGGGTGAGTACTTATAATTTCTACCTTAATAATGCCTAACTATTCCGGACACCTCTATAGATCCAAGGATTGATTAGTTAATTCCCTAATTAATGACAGATCCCTCTAAAATTGGCGAAGAAAGGTTTGGAACAAGGTACGGAACTCTCGGCGGTGCGGGTGAAAGCAATACAAGAGCAACTCGCCGGCTTTATATTAGATGAGGTCGTGGCTCCAATGGGCGAGCATCATCACCCTTTTTTCAATAAGATTCGGAGCCCGACTGCTCGAGAGGAACCGATCAACCGTCGGGTCAACATCTAGATCTACCAAGAGCAATCCACGAGATGATCCCGATGAACAAAAACATGTGTACTTGTAATTATGTGTACAACAATTACTTGTGATACTTGTATATATAGCCCAGTTAGTTAGCAATTGTAGTACTTATTAATTACTTATAATTAAATCACCAGTAGTTAAATTTTAATGGATGTCCTTTCATTTAATAACGAGTTAACGTGTATGAATAATTATATGAGTTTCAATTAATTGTGATTTAACACAAATATATACATATACTTAAGTTTCAATTAATTATATGAGTTTCAATTAAATGTCATCCAATGAGCAAAAAAAATGACAACATTTTCTAGTCGGTTGGTAGAACCAACCGGACCGATAAGTCATCCAATGGGCAAATAAAAATATTAAAACATTTTAGTCGGTTGGTAGAACCAACCGGATCGATAAGTCAACCTCATTCCGGTTGGAACTACCAACCGACGGATAGTCACCTCGGCGCCCAGCTCCTAGGCTTTTCAGGGCCTTCGGTCCGGTTGGTGGCTAACCGACTGCAGCCTCGCCATCGATCTCAGGATTATCCCGGTTTAGAAACCGGGACCGTAGCCCGTTCCCAACCGGGATAAAAACCCTGTTCCCTGGTAGTGATGGAATCCATCAATGTATGACATTCGAGTTGGTTCACGATAACCCATCACAACCACATCATAGTGCTTTTCGAATGGTGAAATTTTGCAGCTAGCATGATAATTAATGTATATATAATATATTATTATGACTATATATGAATTTCTCATCACCCAAAGGTCTTTTATAATTATCAAACGCATCTTTTTAATTTTGGCTTTTAACATTGATGTGGAGAGATACACACACAATGCCACAAATATCCACAATTATTGATGGGATCGGACGGATGCCCATAAATGGTGCAAGGCATTTGGATGCAGCGACAGCCATCCACATGTGATGCATCCATGGAAGTATTCGCTTTGACATTGAGCTGATTTGACGCGACGAACAATGCCTACGTGGCATAACCTACTAAGGAATGTAATTGGAGAAAAAATGGGCAAATGGCTACGTGGCAGCAGAATGCATGGCATTTGTGTAAGCTACAGTACATCTTTATGTCTGACTAGGGAAGATAGATGCATGTTCTCTATCTATCCATCGAGAATCTCCAACAAACTTGTGCGCTTCTTGCTAACTTTACTACAATACCCATTATTTGTGAGATATTTTCATTCATTTGGAACATTGCAAGCATAGCAGTGCAATGGTTATGAGCAGATATTTTCTTCTGGACATAAAATGTTGAGTAAATTGCACTATAAATCCTTAAAGTTGTCTCACGTTTTCGCTTATATCCAAAACTCTCAGAACCGGATATTTGGATACACGAAGTTATTTTATTGCTATTAGGTTCGAAGTGGTTTGTCAGGTTGATTTGGTGATGTAGACTGCCTAGTCATCCACAAACGTGGCATTTTTTTGCATTTTTACCCTAGATAGTTTATAACATGCCATTCCGTTGTAGACCCTGCATAACATTTAAATTAACATTTCTGAGTGGAAATAAAGGACAACTTTAAGAACCTGTAGTGTAATTTATTCTTTAAAAAATTCCATAAATTAGCTCACCTGCTAGAGAGATTGCCTAGGCGTTCGTTTCAGCTCTAGCTCCCGGATTCCGTTCTAAAGCTAGAGAAGCAATGTCAAACACGTCTCATGGTGAAGATTCCGTGCGGGAATATTGGACGGCATGGTCGAGCCATCAGGGCGGGATGCTGGATGTCTATATTGGGGGCGGGGGGAGGGGCGGATACAGCTATCAGGGAGGGCCGCCAAGGACGACCAAGCGGCGGTGGCCAACGTGGTTTTGTTGCAGGAGGGGAAGGCAGAGCCTAGGGGACTAGGGGCGAAGGTAGTGTGATAATGGGGCGGGGTCCTGAAGGAAAGGCAACAACAAGCACTGCAATAAAACATGCTATATTTATCCGTACATATATAAACCGGCACAGATAAGATTATTAGTGCTGATTCTTTAGTGGACAGGTGACAAAAGTTTATATGTGTCAGTTTTCTTTAAGAACTGACATAGATGTGTAGATTATATATTCTAGTTTATTTTACAAACCAACATAGATGCATCAGTACGAACAAGCACATATAATCTACAAATTTGTGTTGGTTCTATTTTAGAACCAGTACAACTAACATTTCATCTCCCAATGTGTAATTGTATGTGCCAATTGGTAATTAGAACCGGCAAACATAATGGTTTGTCTCTTCAGGCGTTTCGTGAGAAAAAATTTTCCTTGTACTCTATATCTTCATCTCCGTCTCCATGTCGTGCTCTCCAAAACTTCCTGATCCACCCCCATATACTAGCTCCAAGCCTCCAACTTCCCGGTCCACCAGCATTCGCTAACTCCGGTCGCCGTCGGACTACAATGTCGTCTCCTTCTCCACCCAGTCTCTTGCATCACCATGGCCATCATCTGTTCCTTAATTTCTACCCGCCTCGCCATGTTCTCCATGCATGACCACCATCTCCCCTATCTCCGCCCAGCAAATCTCCACCGGCCTCGCCATGGTCGTCACCGTCTCCACCATGATTGTCGTCACTGCCCTCGTCTCTGCAAGGTAAGGAGGAGGAATCAGAGGAGACCGGCGAGGAGGAGGAGTCGTCAAAGCAGGATGTCTGCGAGAAGGAGTCAAAGGAGACTGGTGAGGAGGAGGAGTCGGCCGGTGAGGAGGAGTCGGCCAGCGAGGAAGAGCCGTGGCCAAGTGGCGGTGCCAGCAGGCCCTATCTTCGCCAGCATCGGAATCTTCATGTGCAGCCCTACCACAGCCGTCGAGGAGCCCACCGACGAGGAGGAAGAGGAGGAGTCGGACAAGGAAGAGCCCACTGACGATGAGGAAGACAAGTCAAAGGAGGAGCACAGATGGATCCAATGATCCGATGACGGCAACAGCTCCTCCGATGACAGCGACGAGAATCTTGCCCTGAGCTCCTCCAATGTTGGAGAGAAAGAGAAGGAGGACGGACGACAACGAGTTCTTGATTTAGCAGAATGTATAGGGTAGTAGCTAGCCTAGTACACCGACGACACTAGGCTAGCAAATAAAAAAAAATTAAAAAAATATTTATGCATGTTTTAGCCATAAACTGACACAGATGACTGGACACCATTAGTGCCTGTTATTCTATGCTAGTTTATGAAGTGGCACTAATGACTTGTTTAGAATCAACACAGATTAGCATTTTTATAGTAGTGAAGGCAAGGGAAGAGAAGCAAGGACGGACGCCGATCTCGGTTTCACTCTTGCCCATCCATTAGGGCATGCATGTGTAATGCAAGGCGTTTATGAACTAAAGCTTAACGAAAGAGACATCACCATATTACTAATCACATGCGCAAAAACTCTTTAACCCAATGCAATTCAATGTCTACATATGCTTAGAATTTGCAGCCATGAAAGCAACAAGTAAACAGGTAGGTGTAAGCACATGTGCAACTTAAGTACTCGTCACCCTCTATAATCACCTACTGCAGCACATTTATTAAATATCCATCCTACACGGTAAAATACATTTTTTTTACTTAAGCACCTATATCGTACATGGCCTTTAATTAGAATAATTGTACTGCACGACCCGATCAACCTAGTTAGATTTTAGTCCTATGGTCCTCACCTCAAGTTCTACACAAGGAGGTGCTTACCCACTCCACTCCACACGCCAGCAAAAACACTAAGGCTCGTTTTTTTCTGACTTATTTGCTTATGTTTATCTACTTATTTATTTATCTTCAGTTTTGGAAAACGTAAATGCATTGGCATTTTTGCTTCTTTTTTGTCTTGAAGATGCATCAGAAAACTTTAAAAAGTAAGTTAAATGAAACGTGCCGAAGCTCTTCAAGCCGCTTCAAAAAGCTCTTAAAGTTTAACTTATCAGCAAATCATAAATTATATACTCTAGCATAGAGGAGGACCTGACCGTTACACGTTACGTACGGTTTATAACTGAAAACGGCGGACTGTTCAGTTCTCTGTCCTGATCAAGAGCTCTGATAAAACCTGGATCGCCAAACAGAGTTCACATGAGTCTCCAATTCCAAACCGAGCTCGTAAGTTAGATGAAGCTAGCTAGTGATCGATCATCTTCCCACTTAACTAAGCATGCACTTGAGCTGCCTTAGGAGCTCTGAATCGAACCAAATTCTTTGGCCTCTGAAATTAACTAAGGTAAAGAAAAAGAAGCCGATCGGGGGGCGAAGCGGCCGAATTATTGGCGCGTAGGAGGGAGAGAGAAAAGATTTTCGATCGAGAGAGATAGAAACGAATCAAAGCAATCCCTTTCGCTCTTTCTCTCTCTAGAGAGTAGAGTAGAGGAGGAGGGAGAAGGAGGAAGGGCAAGCAATTCGCCCATATCCGAAAGGCATCCATCCTTCCTTCCACCATCAGCGCCGGCCCGCCGACGATGTCTTTGCAGATTCCCAGAATTTATCCCCAGCGAATCCCTCCATCATCCATCCCTGTTAAATACTTAAATCCAGGTCCCCAGCCCGTCTCCTCCATGCCACCGTGGAGCAGTTCGAGCTCTCTCTCTCTCTCTCTCTCTCTCTCTCTCTCTCTCTCTCTCTCACTCACTCACTCATCTTCTCTCTCGTCTGTTAGTGCTAGCTTAGCGACGTCCTTCCTCTAGCTCGCTCGTGCTCTCATCCTTCTCAGCTTCAGTTTGTGTCTTGGGTTGAGGAGCTAGCTGCCGGGTTTCTTGGCTTGGTAATGCTCTAAATTTCTTGTTGAGTAGTTCTTAGATGGTTCAGTGTGTTTAGCTGCCAGAAGAAAAGAATCCGTATTTCTGTTCTATAAAATTCTATGTAGATTTGGTCGTGCACGTTTCTGAACTTCTCATTTCTTGCATGCACTTGCTCTCCGATGATGATCATCGCCGCTTCGCTTTCTTCTCCGTCATCGCTAACTCCTGATGGCTCTTGCACGATCTTCCCGCAGAACAGCGGCACGAGAGGATCAGCTGGTGCCGGTGGCTCAGCAAGCTACTCTGCTCCTCATGCGAGTGCTGTGCCTGCTTCTGCGGCATCTCAAAATTTTCAGCAGCTGTTGCAGTTTTTGCATACATAAGTTGCAACTTAGAAAGCGTTTTTGTGTGTCCAAACTCTAAACCTCATGGGGCAGGCAGCCCCCCTCTTTTGTTGCATCAACTAGGGGGGTGGTTCCTCCCAAAAGATCACAATTTTGGTAGGTTCAGATTGCTCCATGGTTCCATGGAATCGGTTCTCAGATAGGCAAGTACCTATGATTAGCAAGCATTCGATGCTTAAGCCGAGATTTTTCTGCTAGCCTCAAAATTCTCTGGGCCATGCCCTGTCCATTATCAAGATGAGGTTACTGGTCCTTTAGGATCAACCATACAGTCTGAATCTTATATGATGTCAAATGTTCGACAATCGATGGCGACGCCAACTTTATTCTGCAGACCTCCTCGTTCCTATTTGCAGGATGCTCGGCCTCACACAGTTCTGGTGGAGAATCCTAAGACACTGGATGGAGAGGGCAAACTGGTAAGCATCATCCCTCATCCTCTGAGCCCAGAATTTTCACTTCTGAAAACTACTGATAAGCACATGTGAGCAGTGGAATATCCATCTGATGCGCTTGGACGTGCTGAGTCAACTTTGCACTTGCTTTTTTGTGAGCCCTGATTCTTCTTCAGCTGAAAACTTCAAGCTACTGTGTAGCAGAAAGATGGTGATAGCCACAGGGGATGTCTCTGCTCCTTTTACTATGCATAGAAAGAGATGTATTTCATGCAAACAATTAAGCTTTCCAAGACCTTCTGATGGTTAAGAAGCCCTTACCACCAGGTGTAGTCCAGAGGCTCCTTAATAGATGCAAAATAGAGAGACAGAGAGGTAGAGAAAGGGGTCGATGCTTTCTTATTCAATTCTCATCTGTACAACAGGAGATCCTTCTCCTTTTATAGCCTAGTCTAGGGTTTTGGTAAACGAGCCACGTGGGCCACCTTGGCCCAATAAGAGTTTCTCAACACTTCCCCTTGGGCCTTTGCCGCGAGATGCATATGCCTCAAAACTCCATAAAAACCCAATAAGAAAAAAATACTAAGAGAATGAGCATATAGCATACGCTTGCTGTGTTGCATGAATTGCTTCATTAAAAACCTTATATGAGAAACTTCCATGAAAACTCACCAAGGAAAAAAGAGTACAATTCACCTAAATTCAAAATAATCTTCAAGATTAATAGGGTACTTGCACTTCATGTGCAAGATTTATCTAGGAGTATGTGAAGATTTTTCCCCTGAAATCTATACTTCTCTAAAACTCATCATCCCGATTTCTTTAATGCATCTTTCGAATGTAGATGTAGAGAGTGACTTAGTGAATAAATCTACAAAATTCTCACATGACTTAGTGTGCATAATCTTGACTTCATTCGTTTTATGCAATTCATGAGTATAAAAGAATTTGGGGTTAATATGCTTCATAAGGTTGCTTTTCACATACCCATCTGCATTTGAGCAACACAAGCTGCATTGTCTTCATAAATGATAGGGTGGTTTGCTCTATGTTCAAGCCACATGACTTTAGGACGTGGTGAATCATTCTTCGAAGCCACGCGCATTCCCAAGAGGCTTCATACAATACAATGATTTCTGAGTGGTTCGTCGACTTTGTGACAAGAGTCTGCTTAGTCGACTTCCATGATATTGCTGTTCCACCACAAAGAAATACATACCCGATTTAAGACTTGCCTGTATGCTGGTCAGACAAGTACCCTGCATTGGCATATCCAACCAGGTTCAGGTCATGGTTCTTTCCATAAAATAAACCAAGATCCTTGCTTCCTTGCAGGTAACGAAAGATGTCCTTAACTCCTTTCCAATGCCTTTTATTAGGTTCCGCACTATATCTAGCTAGCAGGTTAACGGCAAATGTGATGTCTGTCCTGGTGCTATTCGCAAGATACATGAATGCTCCAATTGCACTCAAATATGGGAACTCCGGTCCTAGGACTTCCTCCCCCTCTTCTTTAGGCTTGTATGGGTCTTGATCTGTTTGTAATGACCTTTCGACCATCGGGGTTTTAGCGGAGTATGTCTTATAAAATCTAAATTTCTCGAGCACCTTCTGAGTGTAGGATGATTGGTGCACTAAAATCCCACCTTGGACATGTTGAAGCTGCAGGCCTAAACAATATTTGGTTTTGTCCAAGTCCTTCATTTCAAATTCAGACTTCAAATATGAACTTACTTCTTCTACTTCTTCACCTGTCCCAATGATGTTCAAATCATCTACATAGATAGAAATTATGCAGAACCCATTCTGGAACCACTGGATGAAGACACTGGGACAATTTTCACTGTTTGTGTAGCCCTTCTTGCATAGAATTCACTTAAGCGGTTATACCACATTCTTCCTAATTGGTTGAGTCCATACAGTGATTTTTCCACCTTCACGTTGTATAGGTTTCTATTTGCTCTGTTTTGGTTCGGGATAGGAATACCTTCCGGTACTTTCGTGTAGATATCCGAATCCAAGTTTCTATACAAATATGTTGTAACAACAACCATCAACTTCATTTTCAAACTTCAATTGACTACCATTGAGCTGAGATATCTAAAGGTAATTCCACCCATGACCGAGGAGTAGGTTTCTTCATAATCAATTCCTGGACGCTGAGTGAAACCTTGTGCAACTAGCGTGCTTTGTACCATACAACTTCATTATTCTCGTTTCTCTTCCAAACAAAAACTCATTTATGACCTATGGGGTGAATATGGGGACGCGTGTGGCATACAGGCCCAAACACCTCTCTTTTGTTTAGAGAGATTAATTCATTAGAAATTGCCTTTTTTTTCATTCTTCCCAGTCCAGCCTTTTCTTGCATTTTGCTAATGATGTTGGTTTGGGATCATGATCAATGATGATGGCAATTTTCTTTGCAAAATACGTATCAACATTGGATGTTGCTCTATTCAAAGATTCTCTTGTTAATACATAATTAATGGCCATTTCGTCATGGGGTGCTTCATGCTCTTCGCCGCTATTTACCATCACGGGAACAAGTTCCTTTAATTTTCTATCGCCTATGTGTGCGCACATGTTTTCTTTGGCGACTTCCTTTAATGGAAGATTCAGATCTAGAATTCCTTTCTTCTTAGGTTCCGTTCCAGTGCCAGGTCTCAACTGGCTCCCCTTCTTGTTTTGGGGCACTTTTGTGATCGGCTGTGGGAAATCCTCTTGCCCACTTTCCCCAGACGTCTCCGGATACTTCAGGTTTGAGAAGCCAAAGTTTCCGCTCTTTTGTTCTGAGGTCTCTGAGCGGGATTAGGGATATTTTCTAGTTTCTTTGGTATTTGAACCCTCTCTGGTGCATTTCGAGCAGGTACATGTGACTTGACCACGCTCTTCATATCACAAAATGATCAGGCAGTTCATTTGCTAAGTTCTGCAAATCAATTATCTTCTGGACTTCTTAATTTGCTTCAATAGTGCGGGGGTCATGTGCAGGGATCCCAGTGGAATGCCATATGATTTCTCGGTATTTTTCATCCAAAGATTGATTTCCTCCCGCTAATAACGGAAAAGGTCCTCATCAAAGATACAATCAGCGAACCGGGCTGTATGCAAATTTCCAGTCGTGGGTTCTATATACCTAATTATGGATGCACTCTCATAACCAACGTATATCCCGGACTTGCGGAGAAGGCCCATAGGATTCCGCTGTGGAGGTGGTATAGGTATATATACCATGCATCCAAATTTTCTAATATGGAAAATTTTCGGTATGACCACTTGCACTAGTTGCATTGGTGATTGGATGTTGTAGGCCAATGGTCTAAAATTGATGAGTGTTGCTGCATGCAAGACTGTGTGTCCCTAGCATGTGTTGGGTAAGTTACAACTCTGCAAAAGCAGTCGGACAATGAATTTGATTCTTTTAATCAATGTCTCTCCTAATCCATTTTGCGTATGGCCATATGGTACTGAGTGCTCAACTGCAATTCCCATGGCTGTGCAATAATCATCGAAAGCTTTTGAAGTAAATTCATCAGCATTGTCCATTCGAATGGACTTCACACGATGATCAGGGAAAGTATTCTTAATTCGAATGATCTGTGAGGTCAGTTTTACAAAAGCATGGTTTCTAGTAGACAGTAGGCTTACATACGACCATTTCGAGGATGCATCAATGAGCACCATGAAGTACCGAAAAAGCCCTAAGGGGGGTTGTATTGGACCGCAAATATCCCCTAGATGAGTTCCAAGAATGTGGGGATTTCATCTTTCACTTTCATAATAGATAACCTAGTTATTAATTTTTCGGTGGCACATGCAGGGCTCACAAAATCTTCATGATTCAGAAAATTTTTAACATTAATGTTATGGCCTTGTGAGTTGTTAACTATATTTCTCATCATTGTAAGACCAGGGTGGCCTAATCTACAATGTCATAGAGAAAATAATTCAGAGCTTCTAAAAACCCTTTTTAAGGAAGCATACACTGTCGGTGCATGGATTCTTGTGTAGTATAACCCAGATTCATATGAGGAAAATTTTTCTAAGACTATCTTCTCACATTCGGCATGCTTCACTATACATAGGTATTCTTTACCATTTTCTTCATTGGTTTCTACGTGAAAACCATTTGCATGAATGTCTTTGAAACTTAGGAGAGTTCTAGTGGATTCAGGATACAATAAAGCTTCTTTAATTATTAGTATAGTACCCATTGGTAGTATAATTGTGGCTCTTCCAGAGCCTATTATACATGAATCGCTGCCTACGATTGTTGTAATACTACCAATGTTCTTCGTGATCGACTGGAAGTATTTAGTCTCTCTTAAAATGGTGTTTGTTGTGCCACTGTCAATAATGCATATATACTCTATTGGGTGCTACACGAATTATAGAGAAATACATTACAATTATAATCAGGCGGTGGCAAACATTGCTTGAAATAATATAATGTTGAAATAAATTGCATGACCAAACCATGAGAACTTAATATGTGCTCTTCTAGAGCTTATAAGCCATTATTCAATGATTTAGCAAACTCACTACTATAATAAAATGCAGATAGTGTGGTTCATGCACTAAACAGTGGTTCATGCACTAAACAGAGTCTGCAAAATAGGCATTCACTTCTGCCTCTGTCATCTGCAGAAGTCTTCTCTTCTTCGGTTATTATTTTTTCTGCTTCTGCGAGGTCAAGAGAAAGAGGGGATATTGCTGCTGGAGTATCCTCCTCCATGGCATCACTATTGCCTACCATGGCAAAGTGTGCTTCTGTTGGTGCCTTGCCCTTGTTCTTGTTCTTGGCTTGCTTGGCATCAATGACGTGTTTGGGTTCACGGCAAATTTTCGAATAGTGTCCCCTAATACCACATCTATAGCACATCTGAACCTGCTGTCCATACGGTTTTGCAGGTGCCTTCTCCTTGTCGTGCTACTTCGCTTGGGTGGATGACTTTCCTTTTTCAGTCGGTTTCCTGTTTCCACCCTTCCTACCCTTCTTCTTTTGATTAGGCTTTCTCGCCTTTTAGCTGTTGGCATTGACTTCTGTGTCAACACCTGTGTTAGGTGGCTGTGAGACGAAGTTCTTGCGAAGAACCTCATCTTGTGACTCCGCAACTTGCATCACATCAATTAGTTCGCTATACTCCGTGTATGCGTCTTGACGATAATTATGGGCACTTTGGATAGCACTTGGGTGAAAAGTGGAAAGCGTTTTCTCAATCTTCTCCTCATCTATGATTTGCTTGCCAAAGAAAGAGAGATTGGTACAAATTCTGTGTAAAGCAGAATTGTACTCGGCCACGGATTTGTAGTCCGCAAACCTCAGGCATACCCAATCTTATTGTGCTTGGGGCAAGATGGTGTACTTAAACTTTTCGAACCGCTTCTTGAGTGTAGTCCAAAGAGCCATTGTATTTCTCTCTACCATGTACTCATTCTTTAAGGTGGGTGAGAAATGGTGTCTAGGGAAGTGTAATGCCTGATCGTTCTATTCATCAGTACGGTTGTCATCCTTTGAGAAGCCTAGTCCGAGCTTCTTGCTCCCAAGTACCATCTGGACGTCAGATGCCCAAGTGAGGTAGTTCTGGCCATGCGGGGCTAGTTCCTCAAATTCACGGCTGACGATGCTTGCCATCTGTATGTTGACAATTTCCTTCATCAGATTACTGCTTGTAACCCATTATAGAGTGATTGCTAAATGAATTCTTGCATAAAGTTCTCATGATTGTTGATATATTAATTCATAGCAATAATAATAAAAGATTGCAAAATTCACAATTCATGCATATAAACATAATTAGCATAAAAGTAAGCTTCAAATGCAAAAAGGGAATTAAAATTCAGAATCCCGAGGTCCTTTTATGCTACGACATGTATTTTTAACAAATTTAGCACCTCCCAGGGGCCATTCTGTAATTTTCAGCATTACAGAGAAATTTCTATACAATTTTCATATTTTTCAAGGGCCTATACATAATTTTTAATCGTCCTACATTTTTTTTTTTACAGCCTGCTTGGCTTCTCCCTTCCCGGTGGCCCATGGCCCCGGCGTGCTGTTTCTCGGCCCAAACGGCTGGCCCAAAAGCCTCCTCCCCCTTCTCATTCTGACCTGCTTGGCCAATGGCCCACCCTCACTCCTGGCCACGAGCTGGTGGGCTAGCTAGTGTTTGCAGGTGTGGGCACGGCAAGGTGCTAGTGGCAACAATAGCTTGGAGCAGTGCTGTGGCTAGGGGTGAAAACGAATCGGATCGAATCGGATAGTGGTTATACCAGTTTCGTTTCCGTATCTTTTCAAGGACCTGAATCTGGATACAGATCTTTCAAATAAGAACATGAATACGAACCATCTCGAAAACGAAACCGGATAGAATACGAGTCAAATCGAATACAATCACGATTATTTTATCGGAATATTTTAAACCCACAAACTAAACGTCCCGGAAACTACCATAGTACATAAATAATTTAATTGACTAGAATATTAATAAGATTTAGACAAAATATGGTGTGATAATTAATTCAATTGACTGGACCTAGGCTGTACACAAGTAACAAGACTTGGGCTGCATGTTAGAATGAACTGGGCCGACAGGGTTCGGATATTCATATAGGTCCAACTCGGAATATTCGGGTCCGAGTCCTGTTCCGTTGGATACTAGCCTACCGAATCTAAGTCCGAGTCCGAGTTAAAATATCCGAGTCTGACCTGATTCAAAAAAATTCGGTCTGACCCGGTTTCGAATCCGATTCTGACCAGACCGGACCAAAACTATCCGAACCAGATTTCACCTCTAGCTACGGGGGCACGGCACGCGGGGCGGCGACGAGCCATCAGCGAGCTAGTGAAGCAGCTGTAGGCGGCGGTGACAGTGGTGGCCGCTTCGGACAGTGGTGAGGCTGGCGGCACCGCTTCTGTGTGTGTCTTTGGCGGCGAGGCGGTTACCGCCGCGCTGGTACCGCGGCAACCGCTGGAGTGACGTCGGCGGCGCCGCGAGAGACAAGGGTGCACGGCCGCTTCGGGCACGGTGGAGGCGGCGGCGGTTGCCAGACTATGCAAGCCGCTGCGTGGCGTTCGAACGCAGCGGCACCGCTCTACGGCACGGCGGCGCCGACGCAACGACGGTGGCATCCAGGCGGCATCGCTGCGGGACGAGGCGCGACGTGCGCGCGTGCGTTGCGAGTGCGCGGCGTGCGTGGTGGCGCGACCTTCGTACACAAAATAGGTGGTGCGCGTCCCAAGGCCGGGCAGTGCGCTGCGGGCGTGTGGAGGCCGGGGCCAGGCGGTGCTTTGCGGGCACGTGGAGGCCGGGGCCGAGCGGTGGCGTGGCGCTTCATGCGCGTCGGCACGTGGGGGCCAAGGCCGAGGCGATGGTGTGGTGCTTCTTGAGCGTCGGCACGTGGATGCCAAGGCCGAGGCAGGCGGCAGTGCTATGGGTATAGGGTTGTGTGCCATCGCCAAAGTAAATTCTAGATGCAATACTTGTACAAAGGGAGATGGTCTTGTTTTTCTTTACCTTGATCTGTCTCCTGGGAGTGCTTCATGTTGATAACGTGTTAAGGAGCCCTTACTACCAGGTGTAGTCCAGAGGCTCCTTAATAGATGCAAAATAGAGAAACAGAGAGGTGGAGGAAGGGATCGGTGCTTTCTTATTCAATTCTCATCTGTATAACAAGGGATCCTTCTCCTTTTATACCCTAATCTAGGATTTTGGCAAACGGGCCATGTAGTTTCTCAACACTGATAAGATCCGAAGATTCTCATGAAGAGTGCCGACACTGATTGCATCGGTCATTTTAAGTTGTGCTGATTTGGATATAGATTATAATGCAAAACTAGAAATGACCTTATTTTGTGAATATTTTAATTTAAACTCTTTTACGATATACTGTAATTAATATACAGTCCTTTCCTTTGATCTACTAGTTCAAAATATTTTGATTTTTTATACTACACAGAGTATGGATAACCTTTTAAATGAATGGTTACCGCCAAACGATTGCTCGTTAATTTCTATGTTCATTGGTTCAGAAGAAGCGCAAAATGCTAATATATAATTATAAACCATTTAAGAATTTCCGGGGCTATGCTTTGGGGGAAAAAAGAATACCCGATCAGCGAATTGTCCCGTGGAGCAGGGTGCTACATGGCATATGCGAAAGAACCTCCAATCTGGCTGGCCCACTCAATTCTAATCGAATAGCTGCGAGAAACTCCCCTCCTATGGCACAAATATAGAAAAATTGCAGGGTGTTTATCAAAAAAACGTTTGCGTAGATCAAACGGGGAAGATAAGATGATAAGAGCATCCGTAGCAGAAACCCTATAAACACTGTAGCGCTGACTTGGTGATGATAGAGTTTCCGGTGGAATGAAGGAATCTTTTAGGGTATAGTGTAAACTGTGAAGAAATTTTAGAGGGATGGATAAAGTTGTGGTGAATAGTGTTTCAGAGTAGTATGGATAAGGTTTCTGCTGTGGATGCTCTAAGATACTACCTTGCCATTGTCGGAGAAGAAGGCAATGACGGCGGCGAAAGAGGCTCCGGTGGACGCGGCGAAAGAACACATGCTGCTGCAGCTACAAGCTTGGGCTCCTCCCCAATTTGAGACCCCTCCAAGTCTAGATGCCCTGACTGAGTGACTGAGTCCCTATTCTTTTGGGGTTATCTAATCTGACTTATCTAACTTATCTCAAACTTCAAGAATTTTTCAAGGTGGCCTCGAGAGTCGGATGGACTTGATTTTTAGGATTTAGAGAGCTTTTAGACACATCTACGAAATAAAAAAAGGATTCAAAAAGTAATAAAAAAGTCAGATAAGTCACGAAATAAGTCAGATAAGATGTGGCTAATATTGACTTATCTAACTTTTTATTACTTTTTGAATCTATTTTTTTTATCTCGTAGGCGTGTCTAAAAGCTCCCTAAATCCTAAAAATCAAGGCCATCCGACTCTCGAAACCACCTCGAAAAATTCTCAAAGTTCAAGATAAATCAGATCAGATAAGCCCAAAAGAAGAGAGCCTGACTCTCTCCGCTGAACTACTGCATGATGGCATCGCCGAACAAAGTAGAAACTGTACTTAAATTAAGCTTTGATCTTCCTGGGGCATGGATGGACGAGTACTTGTTAGCTGGTGGCGTAAATTATACGAATCTTCGTCAACGCGGGTAGTGATTTTGATTAATTTTGCACATAGACATATTTGTTTTGCGGATACGATACGGATATGGGTAGTTACATTTGTATATTGAAAGCACACCTGCAATTTGCATATGTTGTTATTGTACGCCTATTAATTCTTATGCCTGGGCAGATGTCCCGTGCTCATAACGGCGAGGTGCGGGTTTTATTGATTTCTTTTTCTTTGTTGGGGTAGTAGTCATACTCTGTAATTTTGATACTTTTATACTATCATGATCATGAGCCCACAAAGTTTATACGTTACAAGTGATTGTACTGATATACATCCGTATTTTCGTCCCTAAATTGCTAGTGATGCACCAACAACATCAAAAGCTAGTTTAGTTATCCTGAGAGCCAAGAAAAAAAGAGGATAAAAATTGAATGTGTTCTTTCTCTTACCTATTACTACCATGAATTCCTAGCCAGCAGTGTCATCTGCGTAAGATGAACAGTTCTAGTAATTCACAAACATATCTTTACTACTAAGAAAGGCAGGCTAGTGATGATGATACATCACTTCTATTTTTGGAATATCTGGCCTCAGTTGGCTTTAAATAAAATTGAATCTATTGCAACCATTTAGGATCCCATTTATCCAAAATTATCTATACATGTCAACAAACTATGATCAAATTAGGATCCTATCCAAACAAGTATTTCTATGCATGTCATCCCTCCTCATTCCTATTCATTCTGCCAAAAATCCTCTAACATAAACAAAAATATATAATATAAACAAGTTCAATCTCCATAAAAATTCTGTAAAAATAAAAAGTAGCTTTCATAGCGTGCGATAGAGCCTAGAGTGTGGAGAAACAAAGCAATAAAGGATGAAAGCAGAGCTGAGCGTTTGGGCCAAACATGATATTCATGACATGGTACAAAGTAATATGATTTTATTATTATTGACAAAGCACGGGCACTTTACTATTTAGAAAGGATAGAAAAAGTTTGGTGACATATATAATATATTTTTTATTTGTTGACCATCTCTTGGGAAATTGTAGTGTGTTGCCATTTCTCTAATCCAGCTTGATAGTCTACAATTAACGGTTGCAATAATTAGGGATGCAAACAAAGCAGACATGGGCAAAAACTAGTAATGTTTTATCTGTATCCATATTTTTTCAGATATGGATAGTGTCGGATACAGCTACGGACACAAATAGTGTCAGATATGAATAAGAACATTATCAAATACGAATACGAATAGTACAACCCTAGATATTAGTCGGAGAGGATAATTCCTCGGATAATACATGAAAACACAGACTAGGAAAGAAATAACAAACATTCAAACTACACATATAGAGCTTGTTTGGGACTGCTCCACTCGACAAAATTCAGCTCCACTCCACCAACTCCACGGTGGAGCAGCTCCACCATGGAGTTGAGGTTCTATTATGGAGCAACTCCACATGTTTGGTCTACAGCTTAGCTCCAGCTCCAGGAATAGGAGAATTTGGTGGGAATGGTCTGTTATACCCTTGGGATGATATACTAATTTATTTTTTTTTAGTTTTCACATGCATTGTTCATACAAGAAATACCCCTTTGTATGCACCGATACTATCACGCTGTGTATGCGTCATGTTGATATATACTAGTTGTTCTCCATTGATCATGATTGGAAGCAAGGCATCGTGCAATTTGGGCGGTTATAGAGGTATGTTATACAGTACATGTATATGATAGACCGGAACATGCAAAAGAACATACATACAACTATTATTGGACCAATATTGAAGCATAAGATTCCAAAAGAACATGCATACAGTTTAAACCATTGGTAACAATAAGAACTAGAACCATCGGTTTAGCATACGGTTGAAGTGATTACACACTAGTGCCAAGCAAGAGCAATAGCAGTGGCCAACTCATTACGAAATACATCCATAGTCGGAGCATTAGGTGCAGAAGTAGACCTATCGGATAGAGCTGCATATTTATTATATCTTTCCGGTATTGTAGGGACATAAGTAGGATCAAGATCAAACCGAGCAAAGTCCAGATCTTCGCCCCCATGCTCACGAATGAAATTGTGAAGGACCATAGTGGCAACAACAATCATTTTTTGCTTGAACATCGGGTAGGATGGCATCTTGTAGAGAATTTGCCACTTTATTTTTAATACTCCAAATGATCGCTCAATAACATTGCGAACAGATGAGTGAATGCGATTGAATTTTTCCTTAGGAGTCTGTGGTTCCATACCTCTATGCCACTCCGGTAAATGATATCTTTCACCTTTATATGAAGCTAGGTATCCAGGGCGATTAGGATATCCCGTATCAACAACATAGTATTTCCCTACAAGTGGAGAAAAAAACAAAAGCTACTATATGTTAGCATATATACAAGTAGTCAAATGCATGATCATATTGACAACCATTTTACCTTGTGGAGGATGTGGGAAGAATTTCGCATCCACTCTTATTGCATTGTATAACACACTTATGTCATGCATAGCTCCTGGTTGACCCGTGAAAACATAAGTGAAACGCATGTCAAAATCACAAACTGCTAGAACATTTTGAGTAGGTATTCCTGTTTTCCCAATATATCTCACTTGCTCCTCAGGGGACAGTGCTACACGAATATGTGTGCCATCAAGAGCACCAATGCAATCTTTGAAGTGTGGGTACGCTCGTCTGTCATCTCTTATCCTCTTATGAGTAGTAGGAAAGTTGGGATTTTTTGGTCTAAGGAAATCTTTTGCCATAGCCATCAAAGAATTGAGAACCTCGTCAAATTTCCTACTAACGGTTTCACCTGAGTGCTTGAATCGATTTTGACCTCTCCTATTAGACTCATTTTCACCACATATAAATAAGAAAATAGCAAGACTCTCATAAGTGCTGATATGCATGGATGGTTGTAACCCGTACCTTCCCACCAACAACTCATGAAGATCGAAGAACATTTCTGTGCTCAAACGAAGCTGTGTATGGCATTCACCTGGAGTCCGCAACGTCTCTTGCAACCATCCCATGCCACTAAGGTTTGATGTCCTTAGTGGATTTTTGTCAAGGTACAGATCAACATATATTTCTGCAATTTTAGCACCACCAAGAACAAGATTCCAAAACTCGTTGATCTCATCACTAGAATCATCACTATCGCTTTCACTCTCAGACATCTGCAAGTAGCACATAGACATATGGCAACAAATACGTAAGACAAATGACAGTAAGTACAATAGACATAGAGCAACATTACAAATAGTTCGATCTGAAGCACATACACATATAGTTCAAATGACACAAAAACAGCAAATACTCAAATAATTCAAATGATAACACACTAACAGATAGTTCAACTGACAACACACTAACGGATAGTTCAACTAACAAACACACTACGAAGGGTCTTCACATTCCATACTTGTCCTTGTACTTCCTCCTAAGCCAATTGAACCTAATCTCATTAGTAGGAAGGGTCATGAACATATCCCTTTGATCCTTCTTGACAAACAACTCGGTGGCAATGTAATGCTCGTCTGTATCATACCCTGCCCCACAAGCCACAACTACATCCATTACTTGTTTGATTGTGATTTCTCCTTGCTTCTTTGATGTAAAAGAGGTGGCCGATTCAGCTATCTTAGTGATTTGTTCTTGAATAACAAGTGTTGTGCCTGACTTAGGTTTAGTTGGTTTATCTAGGACAACCCGAGGTCTTTTCTTTGCATTAGAAATGGAAGGAGAAACCTCCTCGACCTCATCCCCACCTCCAAAAGCATTATCAGCAGCAGTGAGGATTCCATGAACTTCCTCATCCTCACCTCCAACATCAATGGGGGCCTGCTAAGTAGGTGGTACAATGGGATTGGCACTCATAGGATTCCAATGATCTGTTTCATCATTAGTGATATCACCAAACATGTCAACAAGGTCATCCTCATTTTGGAGAGCTTTTTTCCTAAACTTGCTGCATCCAGGAGTGTCCTAAAAAAATGACAAACAAAACTTGAGGCATCAATATACGAAGTACACTTGACAAAAATTGAATAATTGGAAATTTGCCAACACTCACCGCCCTTGCCTTCTTCCACCATTCGTTGTCCATGACAATCACCCCCTTCGTACTGTCCCAACCTGTTCCTGTTTGCCTCTTCATTAATTTTTGCTTTGCAGTTAAATCACATTTCAACTTGTCCCACTTGTTCTTAAGTTGAAGCTTGCATAACTCTATTCCTGTCATCTGGAAAAACCTATCTGACACCTCAGCATAGCCTATAGAGTTCAAATGGGTGTTTGGCCGATTCCCTTTCCTAACTTGTTCGGCAAACAACTTACAAATGAGCGAAGTGTGCTCATCATTCCAATTGATTGAATCAACCTGACCATGACACATACATAAACACCTCATCATAGACACAGTCAAACATCACCAAAAGCTATTTAACTAATCAAACAAGTGATATGTGTGCATCCAATGCTGGCAGACATTGTTCATCCTAATCAAATCTTGTGTAGCAGTCCATGAGTTGCACAACATTGCATAACAATTCATAGGTAACAATAAAAGCAGCGCCACAATTCATACCTGAGCTTCATTCTTCTTGCCCGGTCGTTCGGACGTCGTGGCACCGGCGGCAGGACGGGAAGGAGCACGAGTTCCCGGGCCCTTCGACGCCACTGAAGGACCGATTCCAGCGGCTGGGCACTGGACGCTCGTGTGCTGGGCGGCTGGACCATGGGCGCCCGTGTGCTGGCCGGCTGGACCATGGGCGCCCGTCTGCTGGGCAGCGAAGGCGCGTTGTGCGGAGTGTGCTTGGGCCGTGACGTCACCCTGGGAGACGACGTGCCCGTGGGATTCCATTCCCGCCGCGAGGGGCGGCGCTTCGGTGGAGGACGGCGGTAACGCGTGGCGGCCGACGGGCGGGGCGGAGGGGCGGCGCTTCCGGCCGAGGCGGAGTGGGGGCAAAGGCGGCGGGGAGCGGGAGCGAGGCGGGCGTGAGTGGATGCGGAGGGGGCGGCGGCGTGGATGCAGAGGGGCGGCGCGCGAGGCGGAGGCGAGGGGCAGAGGCGGCGGAGAGCGGGGCGAGGCGGTTGGCGGAGTGGATCAGAGGGGGCGGCGCGTGCGTCGTCTGCGAGGGGCGCTTCGGAGAGAGAAGAAGCGCGGCGAGCGGAGAGGGGCGGAGGGGGCGCTTCGGGCGGAGGCGAGGCGGCCGCGAGTAGATGCGAGGGAGGCGGGCGTGAGTGGATGCGGAGGGGTGGCGCTTCCGGAGGAGGCGGCGAGACGGCGGGCGGGTGGCGAACGCTTGGGCTCGGGGAAGGACTGAACGAGTCGGGGGAAGGAGACTTTGGCCCAGATTCTTTTTTTTTAAGCGAAACGGTACGGGGTTGTTGTGTAACCAATGGCAAAGGTGGGTAATTACGGGACAACTCCACGAGAAGGTTTGAAACAATGATTTCTGGAGTACCCCTTGAGGAGCTTCACCAAATTCGTGAATCTCATCCCCAAATTCGTGATTTCGCTGAATCTGGAGTTGGTGGAGCTAAGGTGTTTGGCTTGGACTTTTGGGAGTGGAGTTGAAATTTGTGGAGTGGACCAGTCCCAAACAGGCCCATAATACGTGAAAACACAGACTAGGAAAGAAATAACAAACATTCAAACTACACATATAATACGTGAAAACATGGCATCAAGAATATAGGTCTTGGATAGAGCGGTTTTGTCGTGAAGAGGTATAGCACCGCATACTGCTAATTAATATAAAGAAACAATTTGAAATAAATGATCTACGGTGAGTCAACACATGCCTATTGAGTGTTGATACAAAACATGTCACAACCCATAATGAACAATAGCTAGAAGATTGACCTGAGTTCAACGTCTACTAAGTAGCAAGGATTCGGAAAATATTCGTCCTTTTTTTTTGGATATTATACAATGGATACTATCTATACTATTCATATCCGGCGCTAAGTATCAATATCAGTATCCATGAAAAATTATTGGTCATCCATATCCCAAATCACTATCCAAATTGATTTAGTCGGTCGGTTGATCAAATATTATTTGTCCTGTCTGCACCCTTAGCACTTAGCAGTGTCGGATATTATCCGCTCTTTTGCACCCGTAACAGGGTATTTGATGATACTGTACATAGCAAACTTTCTTTAGTTCCAAAGTAATTATTTTTTGAGGATTTACTACGATGATCCGATGATTGATCACACAATTATAACATATGCATACCAAACTTTCTTTAGTTCCAAAGTAATTCTTTTTTAAGGATTTACTGTGGGGATCCGACGATTAGATCACACAATTATACCACATCCTAAGAAAAGATCTAAATTTTTATTGTCCATATAAAGATTTGAACCCGAATGATAGGCTTCACAACCAAAGCACCTTATCTAGGGCGGTTCTCGTTCCGACGTTCCAAAAGTAATTATTTTTGCTAACGCGCTCAACTCAACGTCGTGCATCCATATTTGATTCAATGGCTTCAATTCGGAAAGGTATCATGCATTTTTTCCTCCGTGAAGGCCGGGATAGACATTCCATGTTTATCTAGATGCCAGCAAGTGGATCTTTAGAGCATATATAATGCTCCTGTCAATAAACCTTGCGGACACATAATGATGAGAATAGAAGAGAGAGTGCATAAAGAATTAGGTCATCTATTATTCCACAGTCAATTGACTACAGATCGGATGTCCGATCAAAAAAAATTGGACGCTTGTTTCAGTAAGTACAACCAAATGTTTTACCGAGCAAAATATAATGTTTTAGTAACATAAATGTTTCGATAATTATTAAAGGATATTTCATCAAGCAAAACCAAATGTTTCAGAAAGGCAAAACAAATGTTTCAATAGATAACATTTATGAAAAAAAATTTTCGCGAGTAGAACCAAATGTTTCAGTAGGGCGAAACAAATGTTTCAGTATAGCAAAACAAAAATATTTCAACGTTTATTAAAAATGTTTCAGCAGGTAAAACCAAATGTTTCAATAGACATAACCCAATGTTTCATCGCGGCAAAACCCATGTTTCACACGTACCAGGGCCATGCTCTAAGTCTAAGTTGCATCTTCTTCCTCATCTCCGTCTTCTTCTCCAGATCCGGCGAGCCCCCACGCTGTGCTCGCCGGATCTGGCTTGGAGCTCACCGGATTTGGCCTCCAAGCTCACGAAGGGGAGAGCAGGAGAAGCAAGAGGGGAGGAGGAGGAGGGGAAGCAAGAGTGGCCTGGGGAGGAGCATAGGGATGTAGGAACCTTATGGCCAAGAGGGGGGTGAATTGGCCTACTTTTAATTTTTTGTTCTTTTCTTAATTAGTCAAATTAGGGACTCAAGATATCTAGTAAAACACAAATTGCTATTCATGAACTAGAATGTAAAGAGAGCAAATTGCGGAAATTAAAAGTGAGAGCAAAAAAGGGACAATACAATTTTTTCCCGAGGTTCGGAGACAAACTCCTACTCCCCGTTGAGGCAAACCCTCGACGAACGAGAGCCGGCTCCCTCTCGAGCCTATGCCTCAATCCACTCGTGGTAGCCCTTGCACCGACGAACGGCGAGGTGAGCTCCAAACCTCTCACAAGGTGGTGAGTGCTCCCACACGCGACAAGCACCCCACTCCACGGTACCGACACACGGCACCGACCGCCGACACACGGCGGATTTCACTCCTCCAACACACGGAGGCTCAAGAACGAAGAGAACTTGGAGAAGAACGTCACCTTGGCGAGGGGATCAAGAGGAGCACGACCGGAGAATCAATCCCTCACCAAATCCAACTCATGGAGGCCTAGGAAACTCTAAATCACCATGGGAGAGCTCTCAACCTAGCTCTAGGATGAAAATGTGGCTAACCTAGCAAATGAGACCCTCAACCCATTCCCCTAGGGTTGGGGTGGCTATTTATAGTCTCCACAAAAGGACAGGCAGAAAACCCTAGCGCACGACTCAGAGTGAACGTTACCCGGACAGTCCGAGCATCACATCCGGGCAGTCCGGATTTTAGATCTAGGAACACCACCGGAGAAAGAGACCAAGACCGAGACAACTCAACTGCGGCCGGACTGTCTGGGTGTCAAACCGAACAGTCCGGATTGAAGTCCCCCTACTCGGCCCATGGGAGAAGAGAATAAAAACAAGCCCGAGAAGACCCTTAGCAACCCGGACAGTCCGGCCCCTCAACCCGGACAGTCCGGCCCCCTTGCTCCCATGCACAAATAGCCCCTGAAAAACAAACCGCGAGGAGTCAACTGCATCCAGACTGTCTGAATTTTGATCCGGACTGTCCTAGCGCAGTTCAGTCTGGACTGAACTAAATCCAGACTGTCTGAATTTCAATCCGGACTGTCCTAGTGCAGTTCAGTCCTCACTGCTCAAACTCAAAAACTTCCTCGCACACTCCTGAGACTAGCTCCAACTCTAGAAAATTTACCTGAGGCTCAAAACTAACTCTACTACACACTAGGACCAACAAATGTGCTCTCGAGATCCCCTGCAACCAAAGATCAACATCAATTCCAAATTAAAATCATTAGTAAGCCTCACACACACAAGACAGTAAAAGAAACTAGCAAATAAAAAAAAATCTCTAGTCTTGGTGAGACAATCCGAGCAATTCAATTTGGAGGGTTCCAAGAATACCAATAAAGCCCCATTTGAGATTCAAGAAAATTCATCAATCGCCAAAACTTCAATTAAGCCATGGAAGCTTGATGCTTACAAGGGAGGAGGAGGAGAAAGCCACAAGCTGCAGGGGGTTCACCTGGTCCAGCGCATGGATCAGGAGGGAGCGCCGGCAGGACGTGGCGTGGCCCGTGGTGCCGTGTGCGTGCGGGACAGGGTGCACGCATCGGGCTGGTGGAGGTGGCAAGGCATGGATCACGCGTGGTCGGCGAGTCAACAGGCACGGCGGGGCCAGTGGCAACGTGAACGGCAGAGGTGGCCTTGACTCGTCGCGATGACCTGACGCATGGAGGGAACCAGCAGTGAGTTGTGATCAGCGGTCTGGTTAGTGCTTAGCATTCTAAAATTTGGAGCTTGGAGTATGTGCTGCGTAGCTGCTTCGTTGTTTCATACCACTAGGTCTGAGTGGCTTCCGGAGGACAGCGCGAAGTGCACCAGCGGCTCCGGCTGGTCGACGGTGAAGCCTTGCGGCTCTTCCCTGTCTTTGGCCAAAACGTGCAGTATTCGGGGCGTCCGATTCCATCGGACGCCCGAGCCTAAGCATTCTCGCAAGAATAAAGATAATTGTGTGTAGAGAGAATCTGTCTATAAAGAAAATAGTTGTCAATACTATTGTATAAGTTGTCTTTAAGATTGTCTACAGCTGACGTAGCAGCTTGTTATAGACAACAATGTATATGTCCTTAGACGTTAAAAACTCTCTCTCTATATATTTTTTTTCCTCTTTTATTTGTAAGATTCTAAAAATACAAAAAAGGAAAATGCAAGATTGGAATGTCTAGATATGTGAATCCCGTAGTATTGAAATTCACATGAATTGTTCAATCATGGTGTTTGATTGTACAACCGAAAAAATAGGAATTTTAAGATTAAATTCTAATTAAGTCGATAGAGAGTTGAGAGAGGAAGAGGCAAAATTGCATTCAAATTCTCAGATAAATGGCGAAAAAGATATTAGCCTTCATGTTTGAAACCCTCCATCATTTAAAAAAAATCCTATCACACAAAACTCCTCTAATGTAATCCCACAAATCAAACTAACTCCACCATTGATCGGCGGACCTCATGTCTTCGTGAGTAGAAAAGAAAACAAAAACTACGGATAATGTTCATAGACAATTGACAAACACTTTGCGTGATGGAAAATCCTTGTTGCAAATTACCACAACGTCTTCCCACGATGGAAGGCAACAATATTATCAGCTAGATTCGCGCGGTTTTTTACATAACCTCGTCCCGGCATTTTCGGGAAAAAAAACGTAGTACTTATCAAATCAAATCAAACTCGATAATAATAATAATAAGGAAAAGTACCGGTCCCCAAATTTTCACCGTCGCCCTATTTTAATCCCTAAACTCTAAAACCGAATTAACTTGGCACTCGACCTATCAAAAGCAGATTAAGTTGGTCCCTTAACCGGGCAAAGGGCACTTTGAGTGGTTTTTGCTGACGTGGCATTACACATGACAGGTTTGGATGACGTAGCCTTACACGTGGCTCAACATGTCGATCCCCTCTCTCTCTTCTTCTCCTGTCCACGTGGACACCACATAAGCTAAAATTGCCCACTTAGACGCCACGTCAACTAAAAGCTCCCAAAATCACCATGTTGACAAGGGATCAACTTAGTCCAATTTTAATAAATCGAGGACCAAGTTAACATGGTTTTAGAGTTTACGAACCAAAATGGAAGAGGGCAAAAGTTCAGCGACCAAATTGACATTTTTTTCCTAATAACAATGAGAATTTTTTATTTGCTCCAAAAAGTTACTCGAATCCACAATCTGCCATCAACTTTTCCAAAATTCATAATTTGCCCTTGTCGCGTGAACTTTGTTCCCTATGTGCCACTTTCATTAATATGTCGTCTCTTTACTATTAAGTCAATTGTAAAATGTCCTCTTTGCTTCTTACTTTTTTAATACGTTACAAAATAAAAAATTCATAAAAATAGTAGAAAATTCATAAAATTGTGAGAAAAATTTATATGGATTCGAAAAATTATGTGTACTCAAAATTGAAAGAATGAGATTAAAAAATAAAAAATAGAGAAAATTATGATATTTGAACATCAAGTTAGACATTATTTTACATAAATCTAGAAAATGAATTTGGAGTTAAAATGTAGGAGATGAAATGTTTCAAAGGTCTAAATCTAGAAATTATAAAAGGAGTATTTTAGGTGTAAACGAAACTTTCTAACCGTCGAATCTAACAAAGTTGACCAAAATGACATAGGAAACGAAGTTCACGTGACGGTGGCAAATTATGAACTTTAGAAAAGTTGTTAGCAGATCGTGGATTTGACTAACTTTTTCAGACAAACAAGGAATTCTCTTGGTAAGAATCCCACGTGTGAATCATGCTCCAAGAATTAAACCACACGCATAGCGAGGGAGATTCCCAGATTAGTCAAACCCATGCCAAGATTACCACCCCCACCGCCCTCCAGCTCATGCACCAACCTGACACTAATCAAAAATAAATCCAGATTAATCATTAATTAATCTCGATAGTATATATTAGGTCGCCGCTAACCTCCCCAGTTAGGCCCTGCGCAAGCAACGATCCCCCGCGAACGGCCGCGGGGTCCTTTTGCATAAAGGCCCCTCCGTTCGTTGGGGATTTACATTTAGGCCCTCCTGCGTGCCACCTCGGGAGTCGGGAGTTTGCTTCCTCCATGGCGGCCGGCGCCGGCGAGCCGGCCGATCGAGTGGCGGTGGTGGGGGAGGATCTACTGCGGATGAGACGTGGGCCGCCGTCTCCCGCGGTCGGGAAACCGCTGGCCTCCGGCGCCGTGCCGCGCCACGCGTACGTGTTCGACGGCGAGGGGCGGTTCGAGGAGGCGCCGTGGGACCTGGGATTGGCGGCGCGGGCAGAGCCCGGGGCATTCACGTGGCACCACGTGGAGCTCCCGAGGGTGCAAGCGGGGGGCGCCGCGGCTGCGAAGCCGCTCCACCACGCTCAGGCGCTGATCGAACTGCTCTGCCCGCCGCTCACGCTGCAGGAGATCCTCGCGTTCGTCGCCACGGGTCCGCACTGCGGCGTCGCCGACGGCGGCGGTGGCGGCGCGCTCCTGCTCCGCGTCAGCTCGCCAGGCTCGCTCGGCAGCGCATTCGCACTCCGACTCGCTGCGCGCGTCACCGAGAGCTCCATCGTCACCGTCTCCGTCGGCAGCGTCCCGCGCCTCGCGTTCGGGGCCGTGCAGGCATCGCTCCTCTCCGAGGTGCCGCTCGGGGTCGCCGCCTCGCTCTCTGACGAGGGTCACGGCGGCGGCCGCGCCGTCGAGGGCGGCGTCATCATCGAGGAGCGCCTGCTCGAGTCACTGCTCGCCATGAACCACGCCGACGGCGCGCACACCGACAACCCGGTGCCTCGGACGGTGTCAAACCTCCTCGTGCACGTCCTCGGCACGCACGTGGACCACGTCCACGACATTGTCACACGCCTCGAGATGGACCTTGACAGCATCGAGCTGCAGCTCGAGAAAGGTACGTGGTGGAGTGGAGGTTGCTTTCTTGGCTGCTAATCTCATAGCATTAGCATAAATTAATTAAAATTAGGGTTCCTTCTAATAACTTCTTGGACCTTTTCCCTTATTCATCTGGATAAAGGTGTTGAAACTTGGGTTAAAATTAGGGTTGGTGATGAGAAAATTGATGTGCTCTTGCTGCATGAACACTCCATAGGTTGCATATATGGAATATTAATTAATCTAATCTAAAAGTATAGAAACATAACATTTAATTAAAGCAACTTCTTGGATCTTTTCCCTTCGTCATCTGGATAAAGCTGTTGAAACTTGGATTAAAATTAGGGTTGGTGGAGACAGCAGGAGTTTGTCTGCGGTGAGCCGGCTGAGTAGATGGCTGTTTGTTATGTTTCATATCTCTGATGTGGGGGTGTTCTGATGTAAGTTGTAACTTGGTGCTGTTAGTCGTCCTGCAGGGTGGTCTGTAGGTTGGTTATTCAGTAATAGGCTGGTGCCGGGCTATATGCCTTTTGGTGGTGGTGGTGGTCAGAAACTTGGAGAAAAACGATACTTTGTCTTGTGTTTTCGTTGGTAATGCGATGGAAACGGAGGCTCTGTCCTCTTGTCGAAAGAAAAAAAAATTAGGGTTGGTGATGAGAAAATTGTTGTGCTCTTGCTGCGTAACACTCCATGGACCATGGGTTGCATATATGGAATATTAATTTGTCAAACATGCAACATTTTGTAAGAAAGTAGTGGAGGATTGGTTGTGTCTACTATGGATTGTCGATTTGCATTGGAACAGAGGAAGATTACAAATTGTTAAAAGGAGGTTCTGATTTTCCTGAGTTGGTCCTGAATTGTTTTGGTTTGCTGGAAGGTTTTGATTCCACATTTGTGCTTGAGTGGATTCTGAAGGGGTGTTTTTCCATCCAGGGTTACTTTGTTGATAGATTGACAATGCGCTAAGGTCAAACAGGAGGGAAAGCATAAATTTGAATAGTTTTAGCTTATGGATGGTGTAATGCAAATTCAGAATGTCATATGCCCAACAGGGTTATTGTGGTAGTAATGCCATGAGCCCATGATAATAGTGGTGGTAGAACTTTCAGATTGGATTCATTTCACATGATCAGCATTTCCAGCAGGATCTGCTCTGTGCATGTATAAGTAATTGGGTTGGTTTGTTTATGGACATATGGGGTTTTAGATAGGTTCATGTCAATGGAAGGCAATGTGAAGTTTATTTTTACTAGTTAACAATTTTATTCTCAAACTTGTTCGTAAGGTGCTAATCATGTAATAGTGCTATGTAATTGTGTCTGGCAATAGTTTGTATTTGACTAGCACTTCGCAAATCCCATTCATAGTCTCTTCCAGGACTCTTCCAGTATTTATGAGTTATGAGCTATCTGCGGATCTTGCTTGCAGGTGGTCAATTTATGAGGAAACTTCTATTGGATGGTAGGAGATTCCCAAAGATGCATCTTGATTTACAGCGTCTGCTTCAGGTATTTTCTGAGCGCTCTCTCAACTTTCTGCAAGAAATATTGGAAGTTGGAATGCATTGTTACAAGTAACGAACTGGACAGAAGTCAGGGGCTTGATGCTATTATGTTGTTTGACTAGGTTGTTTCTCATGGTGAACAAGTATTCCCCCGCGTGAAGGAAAAATGTGCAAGCAAGAGTTGGTTCTCTAGCGGAGATATTGTCTCTCTTGAAGATTTGATAGGTCGTCTTAGGAGGCTTAAAGAAAACCTTGGATTTATAACAAATAGAGTAAGCACACTTCAGGCTAGTCTCGACAGTTGGCAATCGGAGCAGATAAACAAAAGTTTGTACTACCTTTCGTTTTTGTCCATAGTATTCCTTCCTCTATCCATTGTTACCGGAGGTGAGTTCTACGTGTGCTCCATCATGTGTACTTCCATTAAGGCCCTGTTCTTTTGGGCTTATCTAATCTGACTTATCTCGAACTTCGAGAATTTCCTGAGGTGGCCTCGAGAGTCGGATGGCCTTGATTTTTAGGATTTACAGAGCTTTTAGACTCGTCTACGAGATAAAAAAAAACGGATTCAAAAGTAATTAACAAAAGTCAAATAAGTCAATATTAGTCAGATAAGTCAGATTTATTTCATGACTTATCTGACTAATATTGACTTATCTGATTTTTTTATTAATCTTTGAATCCTTTTTTTATCTCGTAGGCGAGTCTAAAAGCTCCCTAAATCCTAAAAATCAAGGCCATCTAACTCTCGAGGCCACTTGGGAAATTTTCGAAGTTCGAGATAAGTCCGATAAGTCAGATTAGATAAGCCCAAAAGAACATGGCCTTAAATCTTTTCTTGTATTATGGCTATTGATTTCCTGGCTTCTTCACTTTTTGTGCAGTTTTTGGGATGAATGTTGGTGGTGTGCCATGGACTGAGCAGAAGAACCCCGCAAATCGGGATGGCTTCGTCAATGTCATGCTAATATGTGTTGTGATCTTGTTGCTATTGCTGCTTTGCTTTTTATTTCCTTCATTGTATTCTCATGTGTCGGCATGGAGAACACGCCGTGAACTGACCAGGAGCAGTTCTCAGAACAAAAGACACTTGAAACTCATTAAAGGTCACAAGGAAGGTTACATGCGGCTCTGAGAATGATACTGCAGGTAAATGGTATTATCTGTTAGTCAGTTAGTTAGCATGGACGCTAATAACCGAAAATGGTAATATCAGTTAGTTAGTTAGCAGTCTTCTCATGGATGCTAATCTCCAAAAAAATCGTTCCATGATTGCAGGTTTTTCATCGACTTCTCATCAGCTTGATGATTTTGCACTATACAGCAATGGATAAAGATCTGAGGTGTTTCATTTCGTTGGCAACAGATCTTGACGCCAAGAAAAGATGGTCAGTTTGGTGATGTTATTGTAATATCGGCAAAAGTGAAAGGAAAAAACATAGAGAAAGAAACCCTGGATGATCCCTCGCCCATGTACATATCATGTTTATTGCGTAGTTTTTTTTTTCTCTTGGGGAAGCTTGTTAAGATCATGGTTAACTGGTTATCAGTGTACTACTACCTCCGTTTCACAATGGTTGTAGTTTTAGCTAAATACACACAAAATAAGGAGACATTAAAATTGCCTGTCTACCCTCATTTAATGAAGGGTAGTTGAACAGATTAGCTTAAATAGATTACTGTATTGATGAAGGGTATAAGGTCATATTGGCTCTAAAGTTGTATTGGAATGTAAAAACTATAACCATTTTGATAAAAATTTTGAATGCTAGAACTACAACCATTGTGAAACGGAGAAAGTATTTATTTTCCTGTAAAATGTAACATCCTTCAACGACTGCTTCACAAGGCAAAACTATGGTAGCGCTGACTGCATAAACCAAGCAATAGACTTTTTGTTCATGCATACCTTTTCTTTTTACAGTTGGATTATGGAAGACACCAAAGTGTCAAATTGTTTACCCAAGGTTCTTCTAGACCTGCCGGCTAGAACATGGCAGCATGCTGTTTGGCATCGTTGACTAAACAAAAGAGCAAATGGATTGTTTGGTGATAAGTTTGGAATTTGGGAAGAGACCTGTCCAGAAAGCACCTCGAGAATATGCATGGCATGAATTCAACTCGTTTGGCATTTGCATTGGACATTTCAACATATGACATGTGTAATGACGAATTCTTCAGCAGTAAAAACGGTGCATCTAAATCACATTCCGTTGTACACGGCACCATGGAGAGAGAAAGATTGATCCAACATAAATTACTTCCTACTCCATTACATGACAAAAAGAAATGGAGTGTTTCTGTAATACATAACTGGAGTACACATTGCTATCATTACTTAGTTTTATCAACAATTTCGTATGGAAGGGTCGTCTACAGCTGCAATTGGATAATTCTAACAGACTCAAACGATGTACAATAGATGGAATGCACTGGGAATTTCCTTCTAGGCCCTGTAATTCATAGCACTGGTGTCAGATACAGCATACAAGTAAATAAACCTGCAAATACAAAGTACAGCAGATTCCCTGAACTGGACAGCAACTACAGCGTTACAAGAAGCTCATAATATTTCAGATATAGAATTTTTTCGTTATTCATCGATCACGAATCTGCTGTAAAAGAAAATCGGTAAGGCCTACAGTCTACATCTACAGTAACAATTCAAGATTACCAAAATCCATCAACGTATTTATACTTAATGTCACTTGTTCAGGTTTATTATGCGTACCAACAAACTAATGGGTTGTTCTCTTCGGCTTACCTTATTTGATTATTTTCTTATTTGAATATAAGCTGAACTTAGAGAGCTTCTCGAGATAGATTGGAAAGTCCGGTACGCTTTGTTTGACTTGTTTCTAACAGTTTTGGGGCGCACCTTTAAGACCAAAAAAAAAGAACTGGCTGCAAAAGCCAAAGCGTTTGGATTTTTGATTTAGAGATAAGCAAATAAAATAAGAAGATAAGCTGAAGAAAACAACCCCTAAATGCAACGGTAATCCGAGGAAGGACTAAATGATGCACCTCAATCCAAGCTCAGTTCTAGTTTTGCGACTGTACATGAGATGAATGATCTGCAAACAAAACGCAAGGTATCTATCATAAGGATTCATCCAAGTAGTGTTATACTGTTATAAAGAATCAAGATAACGTTATTATTGTGAGCTGTACCACTTGTTACACCAGTAGAAATAATTCTATCGATGTTATCAATACGTCTTTGTATGGATTTCAGTAGCATGTTCAGTGCAAAAACTCTCTTGCGGATAGAGGAAATTCTTGCTGCGTGTTGCATAATTACTGAAGATGGTGCATTCTCCAATAGCTTATCTAGTTCTACAAAAAGAACAGGCTTAGTGTCATGCATACAAACACCCACCAATAATGTCTACATATACAAGAGCATAATTAATGTAAACTGTGATTAAATTTCTACCAGCAAAATGTACAGAGGCATAGAGCATCTCAACATAGACAGGCCAGACTATAGCACAACAAAAGCTGATTTTAAATTCTTTTGCTACTTATGCAAACCCTGGAAATTGCTCATTGTGTTAATTTTTCATTATATCAGCTTCCTTACCAGGATTTACACATTCCTCCATCCATTTGTTAACTCACTTGCTAATTCATGCTCATAAGAAAATTAAATTTATAGGGTGAAACTAAATAAAAGTAGTTAACTACATAAGTTCAAATCAGAAACATATGGACCGCAAAATGAGCAATCAAATAAGAACAGCAAAATTACAGTCGCTAAAATTTCTGGGTGATATACTGATACCTTGCTCTGCACCGCAATGCTGCAAATAGACAAATACAAGGTATAACAAGCGAGCAACCACTAATAGGTAACATAATGGTACACCAGTTTAATTACCCTTGCAATCACTAAACAAATGGTGGCTTCATCTTTAGCACCATAAGATCCCCAAGAAGATACAAAATTATTATCAAGTCAATTCCGCCACTTAAATCTTAACCTACATTATGGATAACCAAAAAACAAGAACCCTCCAAGGCTCCGAAACACTAACATGAGCATCCATATGACAAAACAGATAGATCTCATGTTTGAATCTCCGCAATTATACCCAAATCGTACTGCCCAAACAAGATTACAAGAAGCCCTGATGAATATCGCACTCCACTCCAGAGCGGAAATCCTAGAAGCAGTATTTGTTAGTTGTTGGCTCACAGATTTCGTCGCATCTGATCACTAAATGTCAATTGATCTAATCAGCTAAGAGGAGAAAGCTCACGCCTTTCTGTATCAACACACTTGTATCAATCAATCAACCATATAGCAGCAACATCTCAATGCATGGCACGTAACAGATTGCTTAGTAGTAACCATGAGAAGAAGAGCACCGAAAACCCTAGACCAGGAGAGGCGAGCCCACGAGACAGCGAGCAAAGGGAGGCCGTGGGAGAAGGCGGAGGCCCGAAGAGACACGAGCTCACCTCCGTTGAGCCGGTCGACGGCTGCGGCGAGCTCGTCCTGACTCTGCGCGGTGGCCGCGGCGCGCGCCTCGTGCTCCTCGAGCGCGCCGCCTAGCACCCCAGCGATGGCCGCGGCCAGGGCCTCGCACCGCTGCGGCGGAGGCGCGGAGCCCCGCTCGTCGGCGCCGCCGTCCCCGGCAGCCTCCGGAGGCCGGTCGCCGGCGGCGGCGGCTGAGGGGGAGGGGAGATCGGAGCCGTCCATTTGGTGGGGCGTTTCCATCGAGACGAGTAGCAGATGATGCCTGGGCTAATGGAGCGAGAGAGCGCTGGGCCTCAACTTGGCCCAAGAAAATATTGGCCCATCTTGAAATGATCCAATCTACTAGTGAAAAATCGATAAGCATGTGAGATCTAGGAGAAAAAATAGTGAAAACCATGCAACTTTAAATAAAAACTAAAAAACAGGTAGATCTGAACGGAATGTGTGGGTTGAAAACTTGTAAAAACTAAAAACGACGAAGGTTTGATGTAAATGTGACTTGTGGGTCTTAGACTAGTACCTGTTAGACTTGTTTTCATGGAATGGAAGGAAAAAGCAAAGAAAAAAATATATATTTTCATGGGAATGGGTGTTTGAAATGGGAGTTTTAACACATCCCATTCTCTTGGAAAGATTTCATCTCCCTTTGGTTTTGGAAGAAATTCATTTGGGTTTGGAGGAAAATAAAAATGAATTTGGAGCTCATGGGAAATCTTCCTTTGAAAGCTCCAATGCTACTTGCCTACTTCTCTCTCTCTATGTAGAATGATTTTTTTAAGTTTTATATTCTTATGTTCCAAACGCCACTCTTTAAAATTCAATAGTTTACATTCCTCTTGTTAACATATACATTGCTCTCGTATTCCTGCCTTTTTTTTCATTTCTGTATTTTCTATTTCTTCATTCCAAACAGGTCATTAATCTTTTTTATGGAAAAAATCGATTGGTTATTTTTGTTGAGAAAGGGACATCATTTCATTTCTCAAGCATCTTCCATCTTACAATTCCCCTAATAAACAAGAAATTTGCAACCAACACCGTACAGGGCTTAAGTGCTAAAACCTAGAAGGTGCTCGCCCATCTCCTTACGTTGACATCGAAGGCGAAGATCACCGGAAACGGCAACACTACCAGACCCATCTCCTGCAGCATTACCCTAAAATGGGGACAAAAAGAACAACATCAAGAATAATCGACACAGCTTGAAACTTCGTGATGACCACACAAGGAAGATGAAGCCGAGCAATCACCCCCGCCATCGCTGAATCACCGGCCTAGAGCCTTCCTGCAAAGAACCTGTTGACACCTGATTTCAGAAATAGGCCGATTATCAGGAAGCATCTCGGAATCGGCTTGGGTCTGGTAAATACAGATCAAAACGGGCATAAAAGAGAGTTCAAGTCGACTTGTGCAAATATAAAAAGAATCGGCTAGAAAAGGGATGAGGAAGAGTCTAGATTGGCTTGGTATGAATAGACAGAGTCGAGTTTGTATTGATTACGAGAATAAGAATCCTAGTTAGATGGATATGAGATCCTGTACAAATATTTAGCTTGAGGGATGTGTAAAGGGACCAACACATCAAACAAACATATCTACTTTTTATCTGTCTGTACTTTTCGTCGTAATTAGAGTAGTTTTGTCGTATTTTGTCTTCGATCGACTTGTTGTGCACCGCCTTTTAATTGGCTTCAAGGTACACCCAGGAGCTGCTTGCGAATAAGTACTGTCTCGATTAAATTCGATCTACGGGCTTGCATCGGCTTTTGATCGAAATACTATATTAGTCAATATTGCTACCCATCGCCGTTTCGACTAACAGTTAGGTTTCACCCTCTTTCTATTGATCAACACATTCGTTGGCAGTAGATTGTTTACTTTTTGTTCTATCGGCTTAGCTTGCTCTCTCCTAATAATTTGTTTACCCCTCGTTCTATCAGCTTATAGCTTGCTATTCGTCGATAGTCTGTTTATCCTTTGTTCTATCAATTAGACGATCTAATCAGCCAGTTGGTAGTCTGTTTACCTTTCTATCTACTATTCTGTTGGTTTGCCAACTTCATAGTAGATTATTTATCCTACTGAATCTATTGGTTTAGATTCGATCTAAGCAAATAGTTTGTTGCCTTTCACTCTCGTATTAGATCTGCTTCTAAGTGTTACAAGTTCACCATATTACAGATCCAATCGGCTATTTGAAAGCTGATTGTGTCTTATCTTACCAATTATAGATCAAATTGGCTGGCATGCTTTGAACCCTATTTTCGATACTGACGAGGATCCTAGTCCCTAAGCCTGCGTGTGTTTTGTTGAAACCAACTTTCCCCACGTGACACAGCAAACTAAGGCCCTGTTTGTTTGGGCTTCTAGCCAGCTTCTAGACTGTGGAAGCCGGAAGCTAAAACAAAGAGTCAGCTTCTTAATCTTGCTTTTCCAAAAGCTAACAATCCAAAAGCCATCATTATAACTGGGTCTGAGAAGCCCATTTTTACCAGCTTCCCTGGCTTTTGCGGGTTGAACTTGGCACATTGCCACTTGAGTTGATAACAAATTACCCACCTTTGCCATCACATAAAAGTGGCCATCCCCACCCAACTCACGCCAAGACGGCACCTCTTGGCTCCCCTATCCCTACCCGCGACACCCCGTGGCGGCTAGGGTTGATGCCGCCGCCGCCGCTCGTAGCCACCACCGCCGCCATTGCCTTGGCTGCGTCGACCCTCGACCACCGCGCCGCCTCGGCCTTCCTTGCGCCACCTCGGCCTTCCTCGGCAGACGCGCGCCGCGTCTCGGCCGCCGCACCACGCCCTCGGCCGGCCGCTGCGTCGGTCTTCTCGACCGACGCCGCCTCGACCTTTCCTCGTCGCACGCCCTCCGCCCTCCGACGCCGCCGCCGCCTCGGCCTTCCTCGGCCAGGCTGCGCCCTCACCACCCGCCGCCGCCTCGGGCTTCCTCTGCATCGACGGCGCCTCGGCCTTCCTCGACGGTACAGGCGTGCGCGCCTCGACAACGCATGACCTCGGCCTTCCTCTGCCACGATGGGAATCCAAAAGCTTCGAGGTACAAATCCCATACTCCCTCCAATTTACTACAACCATTAGCGATATCGGTGAGTTCGTGAATATGTGGACTAGTATTCTTGTTGTATTGTCGACAAATTGCAAGTTTGCAACTACCAAGTCAGTAGCATATAAATGTGAACATGTGGATATGTGTGTTTATGAGTGGATGCGTGTGATGATTGAATGGGCTCTAGCAAGTCAGTAGCATATAGAGTTTATGAGTGGTTTTTGCTAGCTAGGTAGGAAAGAGTTGACTGTGTTCATGCATGTTGCTGTAATTCAGTAATTGTTGATAGTGGATCGATTGAATTTCAGCTACCCGAAGCTTTAGCATATAGATCGAATTTACCATGCAGTAGCTTTGTTCTGGTCTTCCTTACAAGATTGTTGTTGAGGAAAAACAGTAGGTGAATCATGGTGATGCATGTGATAAATCCTTTGTGTTTGCTTGATGCTTCTGTTTGCTGTTCCATCATGCCGAACCTACACAAGTTCTGCTGCTTGCTTGCTTTTCTTTTTGTTCGTTTCTTTTTTTCACTGAAGAAAAATCAAGACCTTCACAAGTTTGTTGTATAGAAAGGTTCTAATGTTTTTGCCATTACAAATTCAATACAAATAGATGGCCACGAAGGTCAAGTGCGGACCGAAAGCCAAGTGGGATCCCCACGCTACAACAATTTTTTGCAAGATTGTTGTTGAGGAGATCAAGGCAGGAAATAGACCTCTTGGTGTTCTGAATGCAAGAGGCTATCAGAACTTGGGGGAGAAGTTTTCGGCTCAGGCAGGGAGGAATTACACTCAGAAGCAACTCAAAAACCGTTGGGACAACCTGAAGATCCTGTATAATTTCTGGAAATCACTCTTGAATAATACTGGACTTGGGTGGAATGCAGAATTGGGAACAGTAACGGCAAGTGATCAATTTTGGGAAGATAACACACAGGTAAAAAAATGGACAATATTGTGTATATGTTTTTTAACCGTCTAACTATGCACTGTTTTTTAACCGTCTAACTATGCACTGATTTTTTTTATATCTCTGTTTCAGGGAAGCAAAGAGAAGAAAGCACTTCGTTATGGTCCACCACATAATCTCAAAGACCTGGAGTTTTTGTTTGATAGGAGTCATGTGTCGGGCTTGTCTACATGCATTCCTGGTGAAGAGGGCAGAGAGGAAAACAATACCAACCGAACCAGAGTGGATGAAGAGGCTGACAATGATGCAGAAGGCATGGAAGAAGAGACAACACCAATGGGGGCTGCAAGGAAGCAATTGAAGCGGAAGGGAAAATCCCCTAGTCCAATGAAGAATAGCCCAAGGAAGAAAGGGAAGAATCCTATGGTTAGAGTCATGTCACGCATGGTGGACGATGTTATCAGTTGTAACTCTGTAACATCGAGAGCATTAAATGGCGACTTCACTCGTGAGGCTATTAGGGAGGTGATGACTTTGGCTAGAGAGGCTGGAGCGGCTGAAGGGAGTGATGAGTATTTTATGGCTACAAAGTTATTTGTAAAAGCTGAAAATCGTGAAATTTTTTCAACTTTTGAGACAAATGAAGGGAGGCTCAATTGGCTCAAGAGATGCTATGAAGAAAGGAAGAAGTAGTTGATCTTTGTAGTTGCAAGTATTCTATTTATCTTTATGTCTTTCTTCTCAAAACTATGACTTTTTATTATTATTTGATGTTTGAACCTTCATCTTTATGTGCTACGTGGCATGAGACTTGCTATTATCAATGTGTATTATTGTTTGAACATTCATTTTTATGTGTGCCGTGTGTATTATTGTTGGAATGTAAGAAAATTATTACTTCATATAACGTAGTATTGTCTTTTCTTGTTGCTTTGTAGATGAGTTCAAGTGACAGTTCAAGTAACAGTTCAAGTGATGGTGACTATGATACAAATTTGGATATTGCACTGAAGAGACAAAAGTTGGTACATCGGTGCTTATATGCAGCAAATGTTTTTGGTATGTACTATGGGGAAACTTTCTTGAACAAGTCAGCTATGAGAAAACCAAAAGTGTCTGGTTACGATTGGGTCATTAAAACTTTGAATCGACCTAGATCTTGCTACAAAATGTTTAGGGTTAACAGACCAGTTTTTGATAGTTTGCATGAAACATTAGTGTTAAACTATGGTTTGAAGTCAACTAGACGTATGAGTTCTATTGAATGTTTGGCAATGTTTTTATGGACTATTGGTGGTCCACAGTCTATTAGCCAAGTTGAGGATCGGTTTGAGAGGTCTACAGAGACGATCAGTAGAAAGTTGACCCATGTGTTGAACTGTGTCAACAATCTAGCTGTGGATATTATCAAACCAAGAGATCCACACTTCGAAACAGTGCATTCTAGACTTGAAGATTCTCGTTTTTCACCTCACTTTAACGGTTGTATTGGAGCAATAGATGGTACTCATATTCCTGTTGTTGTGCCTTCTTCTGAGACGGTTGCACATGTCGGTCGGTACCGATATACTACTCAGAATGTCTTGACTGTATGTGACTTCGACATGAGATTCACTTTTGTTGTTGCTAGATGGCCGGGTTCAGTGCATGACACAAGGGTATTCAATGATACTTTACGCAAATATGCCGATACATTTCCATTTCCTCCTGAAGGTATCAACATTACCTCTAAATTGTTTTTATTATATTAACGTTAATATATTCCTGACATACATGTTATATGTGTAACAGCCTGAAATTTTGCATAAAAAATTTTTCGCGTTTAATTCATTTTTCAGTTTTCTTTATTGCTTGAGCCATAATCTTCTCGGTTTTCAAATTTCAAAATCTCTTGTGAGGTGTAAAACAAGATTTATTTGTTGTATAAAACCTTCTCAGCATGCTGCTCTTATTTTATATTTACGCACTATTCCTTTTATAAATTTTTATAAACCCAAATCATGTTTTAGGATTTTATACATTTAATTGAAAAAGAGAGTTTCAAACGGTGAATAGTATTTTCATATAATGAATAGTGTTTTCAATACTCTATATACCAAGAATTTGATTTTCCATCTCTTTTAACCATCTTCCACCCATAAGCAACTAATTCCACTAAGTTACGAATTTGATATTCAACCATCAGGCATTAGTGAAATTACCATTTTGCCCTTCTAAGTCAAAAATTCCCAAATTACCCTTTCCTTTGACCCTTTAATATTAATTTCAATAAATCTTTTATAAGTACAAAATATGCATTCAATTGATGTACTATTTTCAAACTTTGAATTTATATCAAAAAGTGCACTAGTAAATTACCAAAATACCCTTTAGCTAAAATCCCAAGTTTTTTCTTCTTTTAAATTTAAATGATTACTCATGCATACTCAATTTCTCCCAAAACTCAAACTCAAATTTAGATCTTGAATTTGCATCAAATATATACTTGGTAAAATTACCAATTTGCCCTTTGGCTAAAAATCTCTAATTTCCCTCTTTTTAAATCCTATTCAACTACTTTGCATGATCAATATTTGTTTAAACTCAATTTCAACCCTTAATATATTTTAAAAATTGAATTGGAAATACCTTTAGTCAAATTACTAAAATGCCCTTCCAACTTGATATTTCCAAAATCATCTTCTTTTATATATATATATATATACTACCTTTTTATATGACCATTTGCATTCGATTTAAACCCCAATTTTGATTTCAAACCCTAAAGTTCATTTTATAATTTGAATTAAGATACTTTTAAAAGAAATTACTAAAATACCCCTCAACACTTAAAATCCCCAAAATCCTCCTCTCTTTTCATTTTACTTAGCTACTATATGCATAATACTTTCATATTAATTAACATTCAAATTTTGATCCAAACCAAAGCTTGATTTTGTAACTTTCTCTGTGAAATTACCAAATTGCCCCTGGCACCTTTCTTCCTCCTCTTTTTTTCCCTTCCTTCTTCCCTGTTTCCTTGCTCTGCCAGCTGAACCGCAGCCAACCCAATCCTGTGCTCCACTCCAAGCTCGATCTTGCACGCCAAGACGGTGGAAGATCAACGCCACTTGTCATCTCCACAAAGAACACCGCGGGAATTTCTCCTTCCCCGCCATCATCACTGCTCACCCGCGCCGTACACTTGCTCAACGGCAATTGGACCGAATCCCTGCAAAGACCATCGTCAATTCGAACTCATCCACGTCGTGATGTCCCTAAGTACCTATCCGCTTCATCCGCGCCTATAAATAGCACGCCGGGAGCTTCAATTCCTTGTTTCCATTGTTCCGGCCGCCACCACCTCTTCGCGAAATTCGTCCCTAGAATAGAATAACATCATAAAACCCTAGAATAGAATAAATAGTCAATCATATGACAACTCATGTAGACATTCATTATCTACTTGGATAAGCACATTATTCTGGTATGACAATGGATATAGATTGTTGGTAGTGTTGGTGTTAAACAAAAATATTTCCTGCAAAGGATAGGCATGGGTTAAAAGGACCGGTGGTGGGTTGCTCATGCGCTGCATGGAGAACACGAGCTTGGCGAAACAGGAATGGTGGGCCTATCCAATGCTAAAACCTAGGAATGTCATGGGTTAAAGACACAATTGTTCAACTATATATCTGATCAATATATAAGTTGACCTAGGTTCTGCAGAATCGAATGAAAATAAATCATTAATGGACCGTACACCCGGTATATGGAGTTGTGTCTGAAGGGTGATACCTGCATGATTTATGACATATGCTCAGTGATTTAATTAATAATCTCAACGCGACGTGCAGATGTAACAAGGTGGTGTATAGGTGTGATGAGTAAAGAATTTGGTTGTGTAAAGAATTTGATTCTTAAATGTTTTACAAAACTCTTTGAAATAACTGGTAAGCCATTTCAATTGTTGCATTATATCTACTTAAATCTTGCTCTTCTTATTTAGGTAACTTGCATGTAATTAATAGTCGCTTGCATTGGTGAAAATCTGCTGAGTAGGAATACTCACCCCTACTAAATTCAATTTTTACAGATTAAGGAACTCTGATGACTCGACATTTTTCTAAGGAATTCCTATCCTCAGGCCAAGCCTGTGGAATGGGCATGCAGATTTAGTTGTAAAACCCTTTTGTATTTTCCACTTCCGCTGTAACATTGTTATTAGTATTAATAAAGGCTATGCAATGGTGTCATTTCTGTTATACAATTGGAATCCTGGACAATTGTATTTTAGAGAATCTCCGATATTATCATATTGGAATCCGGTTCTCACAGAGGTGGTATCAGAGCAGGCTTGCTTGACTGTAGGAATCCTTAGACTGAATAGAAAATCTTCTAAAAAGTGAATAGATATGTGGGTCTATATGGGAATTTTCAAGATTTTATGAACTATAAACACTAAATTCTTATCTATTCTTTTGAAAAATGAAATTTTCTATATATCTTATCCCAAGTTATTCTTTATATTTGATTTTTGCTAAGTAATTTTAGCATAAAAAGGTATAGATTATGTGGGAAGAAAAGAATAATTTCAATAAAATACTAGGTGCAATAGAAACTACCCTTTAAAACCTGATTCTGAACATAAGAAAAATAAAATTTTCATCAATATTTTTATAAATTGATAAATATTTTCAATACCTTACCTTTCTATTGTCATAAAATATGTTTAAGATGATGATTTACCTTCTCTTTCCTGAAATTTCAAAAGTAATTCCTTTTAAAATCTATTCCATTCAAAATCTTCCCTGAAAATTCCTAAATGTCGATGTCCCTAGAAACTTTTGTTTTCCTTTTCTTGCTTACTCTTACCTATCTTTGCCACTTTTATCCCTAAATTTGATCATATCCTTTGACTACAATCCAATCATTCCACCAAGTTTGAGATACTAAACAATCAAAGATCTCTTCAATCTCTTTATATTTGTGCACCACCAAATTGATTATTATGGATCATCAAGCACCTTCAATATAGTCTTATTGGAAATTAAACCTTACAGTCCATTAATGGCATTACTCACTTATACCGATATGAATTCCTCTTTTACTACACACATCCACCCACCATATCGTCCATTATCGGGCTTCTTCCTTTTGGCTAAAACATCCAATACTCTTGATAGGAGTCTTAGCAAAAGGGTAAGAGGGAACAAGCATGGCATAAGATTAGAGAGATAGGAGGAGACTAATCTATCTGACCAAAATCACAACTATGCAATAATAACTCCTATGCGACTACGAGGTGTATCTAAAGGCGACCAGGCAGTGCATTGAAGTCGAACTGTAAACAGCAAGCGAACAAGCGAAGATAAGGCAGAAAGGTCTTATACCACACAAAATCTCAAGAATAAACAATTCTCAGTTTTGAAGTAAAGGAAAAATCGAAGTGGTCTTTTTGAATAAATTGAGCAACTTGATTTTTCAAAACTTTTGTTTATAAATCAAATGGGTTCTGAATTTTTTTTTTTAGAAAAATTGTTCTTTGATTTCTTCAAACAAATAATAGCTAAAGGAGTAGGAAATACGGATGAAAAGTTAATCTTGTCAAAACATTTTAATTTTTAAGCTTAAAACAAAGAGTTGTAAAAGTTATAGGGAGTATGGGTGAAAGATATCCCTTTTAAAACGCTTTTCATTTTAAAGCAATAAAAAAAATATAATTTCAATGTGAAGGTCTTATCAAAAGAATGCTTTTGAAATAGACTTATGAAATCAATACACTGCTCCAGTTTTGAAAAGAAATACTCCTTTGTATAAAATTTTGAAATCATTTTTGTAGTTGAGGGTTTCAAATTATTTGAAGAGAAATTTGAAAAGGTAGCTTTCAGAAATCAAATCGAACTAAAACGAAATATCAAACCAGTTTTGTATTGGAAAAATGAACTTCTTGTATTAAAGATTTTCTTTAATCTTTTTTTGACAACTTAGTTTTCAAAAGAATTTCTTACTGATTAAAGAAATATTGTAAAATAGAGTGTTTTTCTTTAGCAATTCAAAAGGTACCCTTTTGAAAAAACTTTCTCAAAACCAGTTAAAATAACATTTTGATTTTGAGAATGTTGCGTATTTTGTTCTAAAAACCTGTATGAAAAGTATTTGACTGCATGAAAATATTAAAACTCTGATTTTTATTTTTAGGAATATTTAACACTTTTAAATGGTTTAAGCCTTTGGAAACAAACCTTCTTGAAACAAAAGCCTTTGAATAATGCTTTTCTCAAAAGGTACCTAGTTTTGATAAACATATTTTGACACTTTGGTAGAAAAATCTTTTATAAATATCTTCTTTTGGATAAATAACCTTTTGTAAACATTTTGGTCAAAAAGTTCATGCAAATCAAAAGTAAATGTTGCGAAGACAACCCTTTTGTTTTGAGAAGCATTTCAGAATGTTTTTTATTTGGTAAGAAGGTAAATATTTAGGAAAGGATTAAAAAGGATGCAAAACTTTTTGAACTAAGTAATTTGGAGAAAACATTCTGAAACAAAGAATTAAACTATTTTTAGACTTTAACCTTTTTTTAAAACATGAAATGTGTAGGGATTTTGTTTAACACAAAAAATAAGATAAGGATTTTTTTTTTTGTAAACACTACTCTTTTTCAAGGCAAATGTAAATATTCTTGGTGATACTAGGGAAACCAAGATTTTTTTTTAAAAGAATGTTATTTCAAAACAAATATGGAAACACCTTTCTTCTGAGATGAAGGTTTAATGAATTGTACTTTGCTTGTTTTCCAAGAAATCTTTTAGGAAATTTTCAAACAGACCATCTTATAAAGAATTTTAAAAAACATGGAAACATATTTATTAAGATGTTTCTCTTGAAATATAATGTTTAAAGATTTGGTGTTGACAAAAAGATCAAGTAACCAAAATGATTTTTTTAACAAACAAAGTATAAATGCTGTTTTATATTTTGAAAGCAGGATTTAGTTATGAGAACCTTTTATGAAATTCAAGAAAAGTTAAATACACCGAAAGATTTTCTTGAAAGATTCTTGTTAGATAGTTATTTGAAAACAATTTAGTTTTTAAAGTTTTTCTTTGAAATGAATCTTTTCTTAAAAACTACACAAACCCATAGAAACCACAACTCAAACATCTTAAGAAGCAATGGTTCGAAAACATAAAAGCGATAACTGCATGGCCAGACCGATGCAAACCATCGCAAACTGATTAAGAAGATCGCATAACGTCTAATACGGTTATATATATAGGGTTCCTACGGACTTAAGCAACTATTCTTGCTTTTCAAAAGTCTTCTCGCTCTTTGGAGCTTTTCTACCGTTTTAAGTGGCCTTGCGTCATGGATGCTTCCTTTTAGCTTGCTATAGTTGTCGACGACTTGTAGCTCTGGGGTCTCCAATGAGAGGGGAGGGTGTTGACTAAATTTTCTAATCAGAGAAGAATTTTGAAACAATGTCTTGTTGAAAAAGGACAAAAGGGACAACACAAGATGCAAGAACAAGATGCGAGGACAAGATCTGAGAGGAGAAGATAAGATAGAAAATGAGAATATCAGTTAAGAGGAGACAAGAGAGAAGAGGTTGCGATATTTTCAAAGTAGATTTGTATAGTAAAAATAGATCCTTAAGGCTCTTTCAGTCTACCTAGGTTGCGTCCTACAGCCTAGGCTCTGATACCAACTCTATCGGGACCCGAAAATCGGAGTCAAATCCCTGCTGTGTCTTACCTGTACTAGTCCCTGGATCAAGTAGCTAGTACACACAAATGTATAGTTTTGATCATCACCATTCAACGAAAAGTACTTTATTACATCAGAGTCTCATAATTATTACAAGTTTAGGCTTCATGGCCTAGCAGCGGAAGTTCAAATGACATAGTTCAACTTCAAATGGAAAACCCAACGCAACTCCACAGGCATGTCTGACGGATGCGCCCTAGACGTCGGAGTAGTCCTCGTCTTGAACTCCTTCAGCGAAGTCCCCATCCTGGTACACCTCCTCCTCGGTGTCGCATCCTGCTCGTTGGAATGAGCAGCCCCGCATAAAAGGCGAGGGTGAGTATACTTTATACTCAACAAGCAAGGCTGACTAAATGCAACTAGGGCTTAACAAGGAGGGGTAAAGGTTCTTTTGCATAAAGCCAGTTTTGCAAGTCTTTCCTAAGGTTTTATAAAAATGATTTAAAATAAGTTGAGGAAAACAAATCTTTGAAATATTTCTTTAAAACTCCAACCTCGGCCAGTTTTGCCCAATCCTGGCTAATCACGGCACCCACCGTGCAATTACCCTCATCGCTCATAGCACCTACTATGAGGAGAAAAATCAAAACACACGACACCGATCGTGGTTTTCCTTTAAAACACCATTTAGAAAACAAAGATAAAAAGTACCAATGAGGCAGCTCCCCATCGTCCGTCCTTGACCGTGAACACGGCTATCATGATAGTTTTACACTCTGCAGAGGTTGCACGCTTTACCCACGAGAGGTGATCTTCCCTAGGAATCACCCAAAGGAAAAGAACACCACAAGGTCTTTATCCAACATTCTCCTAGCCTAGCACTCCTCTAAGGATTCCACCAGCATTAGTTACTCTAGTTGGTCAAGCCCCTCTTGAGCACAGTAGAACAACACCAATTGCCTACTCCACCGATCGGAATGCCAAAACTAGAAGTCCGAAGGGTACTCAACCAGGCCTTGCCCATACAAGCACTCAATGGTCGCACTGTTGTACATAGCTCGTCTACCTCAAGGAATCGGTCCGTAGAGATCAAGGGGGTCCCGCACTGGGCCCGAATCTCGTGCATGCTGCACCATCCTTACAACCATCCACCCCAATCAGGTTTTACAAAACAATTTTTCCCGATAGCACCCACTATCAACTAGCCCATTTACTAACAAATGACAACACCAATTGTCCTTTTAAAATCATATGGTAATTTGGTAATCATTGGTGACAAGCAAATAATGAAGTGATCTACTATGAGCATTACTAAGCAGATGCAAAACCTAATCAAGGATATGGCAATAATTAATCAAAATTAATAATCCTAAGGTAGCAAGGATATTTTATAAGAACTAATTATCAATGGGGATTTAGCTAGGCAATTTAGTTATTTAGTATTTTATGTTAAACATACATGCTACTGTTCAAATTCTACAAAAGTTGTTTGAAAACATGGGTTCAGAGGTTTCAGCACTTGCCTTGATCAACGAAGTAAGAAGGGTCCTCCGTTGGGTCGGCAACATCACTCTAGTCGCCCGAGTCTAGCGTATGAGAAAATATGACAATAAATACAATGCAGAAAATATAATGTGTGCAAATGCATATAAAAAATCATAAAACAGTAGGTTTTGATTTTATAAACATTTTAAAATTTATTTCATAATTTTTGGAGTTGTAGATTTAGAGATATGAAAATATAAAGATTAACTCCTACCTAAAAATAACGAAAAATAAAATTAATTCCAAAAATTACGAAAATTGGCGAGAGGGAAGATATGGATCTAATAAGGCTAGGAAAATTTGTTTGAATTGATGTGGATGAAAAATAAATTTTGGTGTTCATTGAAGTTTGTCATCAAGATGCACATCAGTCATCGACTTGGTATTGCATCGCGCTGACAAAGAGATGAACAGACAAGAGTAGTGGCGGCTTGCTGGGATAGCTGCCGGTGACCTGCGGTGTGGCTAGGTAGAAGAAAGGCACGAATGGAATCGTGACGACGCAAGGGACTCGCCGATGGCGGCGGCTCGGCCAGAGATTTAGCGGCAATGCAATGACATGACGGATCGGAGGCACGGTAGCACCTGGCGACGGCGCTCCGTTGTGAGGGAAGGGCCAGCGAGGGCTTGGGGAAAGAAGTGGAAGGAAGAGGAGGACTCGGGGATTCCAGAGAAGGGGGCAATGTCGAGGTCTCACCACAAAGAAACAACGATTCGATGAAGAGGGGCCGCGGACAAAATCCGGCGAGGTCTTCGGCGGTCAGATTCGTCGCGCTTGAAAGACCATTATCTGAGAGGTTGGTGGGGGTGGATTCATGTCGAAGATGCACAGGACATGATTGAAGGACATGGGCCAATTCACGCCGAGCCAGCATGGGCGCGAGGAGGAAGAGAGACTGCTCGAGATCGAGAGATGCTACTTCGGCGATTTATGTAGGACGCCTCGGAAGGTTCTAGGATCTCAAATTTGGTAAGGTGGGAGAGGATAGGAATACGAAGGACGTGTTTTCTTAGATTTATGATCGCCTTTGCCGATTTTGCGCAGCAAGAAAGAGAGGAGGCGGCGTTGAGATCTCGACGGCGGTGACCAAACAAAGACATCGGTGGCGGCAAGGGAGACGGCGGGGTCTAGGAGCACCGTGCGACCAAGGAGAACCTAGAGGAGGCACTCCCATGGAAGGAAACAGAATGATGGCGGCGTGACGTCGTGGCTACCGTGGAGGAGAAGATGATGGCGGCGGCCGCCCGGCGAAGGGACGGCTCGGTCGGGGCATGAGGAAGGAGCAGCGGGACCTAAGGGGGAAGAGGGAGACATGGGGATGGCACGGGAGGCGGCGAAGTTGAGTCTTACCATCTGAATACGATGAATTCGACAAACTGGCGCAGCAGCAGATTCCGGCGAAGCCTTCGGCGATCCAATTCGTCGAGCTCGGTTGACGATTCTTCGAGCGCTTTGTTGGGTTGGATTCGCAGTGAAGATATCCAGGACGTCATCGGACGGTTTGGCGAAATTCGCATCGAGGCAGTGCTGAGGCGAGGAAGAGTAGAGACGGCCAAGAATCGGGAGGCCGACCTTCGGCGTTAGATTGCTGGAGATACGGACCTTGGATTGGTGAGTTCCTGGGAAAAATAGAACCGTGAGGACGAAATCTAGAACGTCCTCAGAGGGTTTAGATAATGGAGGCTTACCCAGGTTGCAGTAGAAGGAAAACCAAAAGAGGGAGAGGTAGCTCGCGAGGAGACGGCGACTGGGATTTATATAGGGTTTTAGAGGGGATTTAGGGAAAGGGAGAGGATGATTTGGGTAGGGATTGATCCTCTAGAATGGTGGGAACTGATTTTTCTGGTTTTGGGGAGGATTTTAGGGAGGATTCCAAGAGAAGATAGAGAGGGGGGTTTTCCCCGTCGTTTTGGACAGGGAAGATGGAGAAGAAACGATCAGGGAGAAAGAAAAGGGAAGGAGGGAGAGGGAGGAAAAAGGAAAGGGGAAAAGAAAAGGAAAGGAAAGAAAAAGAAAATTAGGTGGGGTCCACTTGTAAGAGAGGAATTGAATAGATAAATTAAACCAAACTATTATTTATCTAGGCTTCAAATTATAGATAAATAATTACTTTAGAGATTAAAGTGCAAAATAATATTTAACAAATGTAAAATTAGTAAAATTCATATTAACACTTTTATTTTGCACAAATAAAGCTTTTTGCAAAACTTTAAATAAATATTACACTTACAATTAGATTTTGGAAAATTTTATTTTACATAGCTTTTAATAAGGAACATACTCATTTTCATTTTTTTTATATTTTCAAAATTTTCATGCCTTGCAATGCATATGATTTTGGTTTTTGAAAATGAAGATGTTACATATATATATATATATATATATATATATATATATATATATATATATATATATATATATATATATATATATATATATATATATATATATATATATATATATATATATATATATATATATCCATATAGTGTATTCACTCCCACTCCAGTATAGATAGAATTCGAGAAAACAACTCTAACTGCTCAAGTAGTAATGACCAATAAACAATCAGGTTCCAGACTAACACCTTCAAAGCAATTACCAGGTCAATTTGCATACACAAACCTTCCTGTTAGCAAACGAATTTTTGCTTCAAATATATTTTAATTTATTCGAAATTCCAGAAGTGCTAGTCCAAACTGCGATTTTGCACTTTTGGGCCCCCGTCGTCCGGGCTTTGGGCGATCGCCCATTTATCGGGCGATAGGAGGCCACCACCGTTAGCACTACCGTTAGCCGTTTGCCTTCTTTTTTGATGACGTCACCTATCGCCCGAGATTGGGGCGATAGTCTGAGATTGGGGCGATAGGTGACGTGGCGGCCAGAAATCGCCCACACGTGGAGCGATCGTCCCTTCTCCAGGCGATAGGGGTTCAAAAATCGATGAACGGTCGTTCCGATCGTTGCGCACGTTACTGGGAGGCGTCCTATCGCCCGATAAATGGGTGATCGCCCAAAGCCCGGGCGATGGGGGCCCAAATGTGCAAAATCGCAGTTCGGACTAGCACTTCTGGAATTTCGAATAAATTAAAATATATTTGAAGCAAAAATTCGTTAGCAAACCATCGTGTATGATCGTAAGCTGAAAATTTAAATTCAGCAGCATCAGTGAACCTGGCCCACAAGCACGAGAGCCCAGAAAATGCTGGATGTGTCGCCAGAACACTTAACGCGCCACACAGCAAATGCTAACTGAGCCCAAACAACCACAATCAACAGAGCAATCTCATCAATTAGCAGTAATGCTAATGCAGGCCAACGACATAAACCAACACAGGTTATTACTTAATAGCTAAACATTAGCAGCAAATAAAGCCCATAACAGGTTCATGAGATAACCATTCGTTTTGGTGCAAAACTCTCAATACAGCTAGAGCAGCCATAACAGGCCTATTAAGTGCAGGTACATAAAATAAGCCATTCAACAAGATGAATGGTGCTCAAACATATCAGCCGACCATCATCCATCTCCGCGGACAGCTTACTTAGATCTCTGCCTCATCTTTCTGCGCTTCCTCTTCAGCCTCCTCATGCGCTTCTTCTTCCACTGAAGAAGACACAATTACAGGGCTTCATCAGTTACAACGACATTAGACAGAAATGCTGTAACATGTAAGGCTACAATACTACAGAAAGCGCAAAAACACATAGTATTTTCTTGAGAGCTACCAAGAAAGCAAGGGTAGAAAATAAGAACACAGGACAGGCGTAAGAAAAGGACATTAGAAACAGTACCACGTTTACAAATATAAACACCAAGCTACTCACTAATCTCCAAACGCATGACAAACTTGAGATAGGTTACTTAAGTTATGTTATTCAGGTTTCAGGTTTGGTGGCAATATGTAACAAACAAAGTAGCCTTATCATAAGAGATTGTGAACGATTTATGAACTCTTATCATAAGAGATTGTGAATGATTAATGAACTTACAGGTGCGATGGAAGTGAAATTATTGCTTGCTAAGGAACCATGAAAACAAGAGTACATCAATTATTGCATGCCCCACAGCAGCTTATGCAAGGCACACATACAGTTTACTATTCAAACAGAATCTTACCTAAGAAAGCAAGACCAACTTTCCCACGTCTAGCATGTACAAGACATAAATATTAAACCAATGATGATAATACAACCAGGTAACTCAAAACATCATCTCGAACCTATAGAATTTGGTATACATGGTAAACCAACGGTGATAATACAACCAGGTAATCGAACATCATCTCGAACCTATAGAATTTCACATACATGGGGAACCAACAGTGATAATACAACCAGGTACTTGAATCATCATCTCGAACATATAGAATTTGATATACATGTTAAACCAACATGATAATAACTCCAGGTAACTCAAAACTTCATCTGGAATATATAAAATTTGACATGCATGCTACGACAACAATGATGATACAACAAGGTAATTCAAAACTTCATCTCAAACATGTAGAATTTGACATACGTGCTAAACCAACAATGATAATACAACCAGGTAACTCATATAACTTCATCGGGAGCTTATAGAATTTTCTGACTAAAGCACAAGTTAGCATTAATGTCAAACAAAGTAACTACATTATACGAAGGGTTCAAAGACAAAAAAAAATTCTTATTTCCTCTACATAAGTTAAAAGTTTCAGATTTCCAATTCCTCTGCTTGGCATGACATGCAAATCTATGCAGCAAACATTACGAGATGTTGAGAGAATATATCATCAATCGACGGCAAAAAGATCATCATCCAGAGCGATCGGGCTCATATCAAGTGTATGCGTTAAAGAAGACCTTCACTGTGGCAGGAAACCCCACGAGGCGACGATCCACACGCACGCGCCAACCTCAATCCGCGACGGCATCACCATCACAGGGTAGGCAATGGGGTGGAACGCAAGATACCAAGCCCACACAACTGATCGATCGATCGATCTCAGGTTACACGAACCAGACAGGACCACCAATAGGTGAAAAATCGCTGAAGAATCAAGGGTTAATTAGATATATGCCATTGATCAAATCGGCAGGCGGCACCTCGCGTTCCATCCTAGCCATCCCAGACCGGCAAGGTGCCGGATCGTTCACACCGCCGCCGCAGCACGGGGGCACACGGCGGGATCTGCCACCGCCGTGGGGTTTCCCAAGAATTGGAGCCACTCGAGCCTCTCTCCTTGTAATCACAGCCCCCCACAGCCAAGAACGAATCGAGCAAACGCAGCGTGGATCGAAGGGACGAACTAGATATCTGAGGATCTGGGGGTGCAGGAGGGATGGTGTTACCTTGGCCCTCATGGTCGCCTCCTCGCGAGCTCTCCGCGGCGCGTGTGCTCCTCCTCCTGCGACGGCGGCGATGGGGTGGGGAAAGTGGGAAGTGGGAGAGAGGCGGCGCTTGGTGGTATATATAGGTGAGGCAAAACCCTAGGAGTGGTGGTGGATTTGAGCAGCTTCGAGAATATGGGCTTGGACTTGTTGGCCCACTAACCGGTGATCGTATTGGGCCGTACATCGTATATAAGTAGCATCTTTAATTCGCTGTTGGTAAATAACAAATGAATTTTTTTTTCTCACTCAGTCTAGGGCCAATATATGGTATTTAGAACCTTTACCTTTGTACGGTACGAAGTAGAGAGGGAATCTTTAAATCCTTTACCTTTTTTTCTACGCCGTGCCCCTGCGCTTTATTTCAGCTTCCTCTGATTACGTGTTTGGCACATTTTGATTTCTTAAAATCATTTTTTAATATCTCAAAGCCGATTAAAGTGCTTAAAGAGACTGTTTGGTTTGTAACCATAGTGTGCCATGCCAATAGTTAGTAGTGCCATCTGATTTTGGAGCCCATTTGCTTTGATGCCAACTATTGGCTCGCCATCAAAGAAAATTGGCACGCCATCGAAATCCTTCGTGCACCGACAGAATGGCGAGGGCGGCCAAATTGCTCGCCATTCGTTGGCGTGGCCAAGGAAACTCGCGCGCTCCCTCCCTAAACCCTCCCGCGCTCCCCCAATCTCTCTCGTGCTCCAGCAATCTTCTCCCGCGCTTCAGTTTGCCAAATATTGGATACAATCCAAACAGCCTCAGTTTGCCAAATATTTGGTCATGCCATGAGTTGTCTATGACCAAATATTTGGCATGGCTACCCATGGCTACAAACCAAACAGCCCCAAATCTAGATAAACCAAATGTTCCAACTTTTTGAGCACTTGACATCTATTATTTCAGGTTAGCTGTTCAACCATAGTCTCTTTTTGAACTAAACCGTTCCGACTTCTAGCAGTAATTTCTCAAAAATCTTCAACCCTCTTCTCAGATCTCCCAGAGCCACTCTGTAATTTGGACTAAATCTCACACCCACAAAATCGATTTTTATACAAATCAAATGTTTTGGTTTTTCAACACATTTTTTGAAGATCTTAAAAGTTTCTTTTGAAGCATTCAAAGCCCAATTATAAAATTTTTCGGTCCTACACAAATTGCCTAAAGATAACCTACGACTTTTTAGACTATCCCACCACCGCCGGGAGGCTTCCCAATATTCTAGCCACAACCTTTTCTAATAGGCCCCCTAGCTGTTGTTCCCCAAAATAGAATATTTTTGCTCTGTTGGCTACTCATTCAAGATCCATTGACTGAGATTTGACATAAATAAGCATATACATGGAATTGTGGGAAAGATTTTAAAAAATACAAAAAAAAATTATAGAAATATACAATACTTACCTTTATTTATAGAAAAACCCTGTAAACGATGTACGAAATACCAAATACGCGTACGTGTGATAAACCGACTACATAGTAGTCGGCACGTAACAAAACCGACTACGATGTAGTCGGCACACCAGAAACCGACTACATCGTAGTCAGCACACCACACATCAACTACGAGTGTAATCGGTTTCTCACATACTGAGTATACTGTCGGTGGACGCACTCAGCCAAAAGGAGGAGACGACTACGTGTGGGTGGCAAGAAGTGATGGATGGGATAGCGAAGTGATTGATTTGACGGAACATTATTAGTACGTGTTGGCTACATACATGTCATTAACGCGTCTAATGTGATTAGAGGCAGCATAACCATTATTTGGCACGTCTAAGTAGCGATTAGTTTGCTTATTAGATTAAGAAGTGCATTAAGAGGCATGGCTAGCTATAAATAGCGGGGGAGGGCGATGCTGCGTGTGGTAGCTTCGCAGCAACACTTCGCAAAAGTGGGATGGCTCCACAGCAACGCTTCACAGAAGTGTGGTGGTGAGCTTCCTTGCAGTCGAACTATCTCGTTTTTTGTTAGTGCTGTCCTGATTCGAGGCATTAATATGAAGGGCATGAGGTTGGAAAGGGAAAGATCAGGGATTGAACTATGTGAAAGTGCAAAGGTAAGTGTCTAATCCTCTAGTTAAGTTAATTTTATTAGGTGAGTTTAATTATGATACACACTTAGTTTAGTTCATGTTTGTAGCACAGTGACTCGTCATTTGATTTAAATGTGTAGCGCTAAATCTTTTAGGTGTATGACGATACGTGAATAAATTTTGTAATCTTGCAATTTATAGTGACAAATCGAAATGAAGGTAGGTGTCTAATCTGTTAATTAAGTTAATTTTATTAGAAGTTAATTATGGTAGAAACATAATATAGTCGAATTTGATAGTGCAGTGACAGGTTATTTAATATAATTGGGTAAACATGAAATATCTTAGTCTTATGACAATACGCGAATGAATTTTCTGAGCTTGCATTCTGTAGCGAATAATAAAAGTGAAAATAGGTGTCTAGCATGTTAGCTACGTTAATTTTGTTAGGCCAACTTAATTAAGATACACAAAATATAGTTGATTTGTGTAGTGTAGTGACACGCTGTTTGATTTAATTGGGTACCGCAAAATATTTTAGGCCTATGACAGTGCACAAAATAAATTTTGTAAGCTTGCAATCTATAGAGAACAATAAAAGTGAAGGTAGGTGTGCAATCCTTTAGTTAGGTTAATTTTGTTAGGCCAACTTAATTATGGTACACACTTAATATAGTTGATTTTCATAGCGTAGTGGTACATAATTTGATTTAATCGGGTACCACTAAATCTTTTATGTTCATGGCAGTGCGCGAATAAATTTTGTAAACTTGCATTTCCTCAATGAATGATGAAACTGTCATTAGTAAAAAAGATAGAAGTATTACTGCTTATGTAAGGAATAGTAGTACATATAGAATAGCTAGTTAACACGTTCATGATGTCTGTTTGTACGCGTGACATGTTCGACATAAATATCAATATAATTTGGTAAACATAAATTGGCAGTGCAGTGATAGGTTTTTTGATATAATTGGGTAAACATAAATTTTGCAACCTTGCATTCCTCAGTGAATGATGAAAGTGTCATTGCTAGAAAAGATAGAAGCATTACTGTGTATGTAGGGAATAGTAGTGCATTTAGAATAGCTAGTTGACACGTTTGTGATGTCTGTTTTTACGTGTGACAAGTTCAACATGAATGTTAATATTTATTTCGGGGAACAACCGGCTGTGTTGCATGAGAGGGTTGCAACCATTCAAAACTGTCATCACATAGTGTAATTAGTGTCCCGAATGACCTACAAAATCTAAAGTCACATGTCGCTTCCCTTTTAGGTATTAACCGAGCCACCCATAAGGTCCATCTAGAAAGGGTTCGTCCACGGTTGGTTCCAAACAGCTCTATGGTTGTGCATACATTGTTTGAGCTAAGAAGGAAGAATGCGTGGGATTTGTATGTCCACAAGACAGTAGAGGAGAATTTCAACGTCGAGGTCTACGTGAACGTAGTGCCACGTGTGTAGTCCGATAAGACTGTCCCTAGCGGAGTAGGCATGGAACATGAAGTCGAGACTGGCGATGTGGTTGCTGAGGAAATACATGGTGAGGAAGAAAATGTTGTCCTTAAGGCAGAAGAAGTGCAGCCTCAGGAGGTAGATGCTCAATGTATGAATGACGAAGCCGGTGGAAGTGAGAATGAACAAGCGGCGGACAATGACGACTCGACACCTGCGATCCAATTCTTTCGGGCCGTTGAAGCGCTGGAATGTACTCTCCCGGATTATAGTAATATGTCCACGTGGGGATACCAATACAATGACATCCAAATTGGACAAAGGTTCGTAACAAGGAGGAGGCAATTCACTTCATTGGCAAATATGCAGTGACGACCAAAGGGGAGCATACACGTACCCGATCTAAGCCTAGGGCATATGAGGTCAGGTGCTCCAAACATACGGAGTGTCCTTTTTTGTAAGGGCGCATATGCCTAAACACAAGGACTACTTCATCATTAGCAGGCATGTAGCACATACATCAGTGAGAAATCCATAAGAAACATTAGCTACATTGTCGATGCGAGGTACGTTGCTCAGCTCATAGTTACACTAGTTGAGATAGATTTTGGGCTAACGTCAAGAACGATTATGGAGGAGGTGCAGAGTAGGACGGGGATGGTGATCACGTACCACACGGCATGGCAAGTGAAGCAAAAGGTGATAAAGATATTGTTCGGGATTTGAGGAGTCCTTTAACCATACGCCAATATTATTGAGGAAGATTGCAATGGCAAATCAGGGGACTCAGTTTGCCATAGAGGACGAGCCAATAAGGATGGAGAATAGGTCATTCAACTCGAGCGGCCGCTACCTTATTCGGCTATTTTAGGCTTTCAGACAATGCATCGAAGGTTTTAGGCATTGGAGACCTGTTGTGTGCGTGGATGGCACATTTCTTAGTGGAAAATACCATGGCACGTTTCTGACTGCCCTTGCTGCTAACACGAACAATCAGATCCTCCCTTTTGCGTTCGCATACATTGAGAACGAGAACAACGATAGTTGGCTATGGTTTCTTAGTTTGTTGAAGAACCGTGTGATGGGTACCCAGGAACAAGTTTGTGTTGTCTCCGATCGCAACACAAGCCTTCTCCGTGCTTTGGACACGTTGCACGATAGCACAGATCCGGCCATGAGCTGGCCATATGTTGAGAGACGGTGGTGTATGTATCACTTGGGGGCGAACGTGTATGCAAAGTATAAGAACAAGGTCCTCGCAAAGAGGTTCAAAGCTCTATGCCTTTAGAACCATCTTCACAAGTTCAATGCAATTTGGAGACAACTAAACGAGACAACCCAAAAAGATGATGGATGACAACCCAAAAGTGATGGACGAGGAGCAAAGACAGGAGGACCTCATGCGATCACAGATGTTAGGAGGCCAAACTGTGGTTGTACGAAGACATACGACGTTCAGCCAGTGGATTGCTGGCAAACCAATGGAGAGGTGGGCTCTGTTGCATGACACTGCAGGAACAAGATAAGAATGACCGACTCATTGGAGGCATATTTGCGTACAAGTTCCATATTTTTTAGCTCATGGTGCCATATGAAATGATAGGTACATTGTGATGGCCACAATCATAGCCGATGCCTTCAATAATGTGTTGAAGGGCATTCGTGGACTCTCATTGTGTTCCATAATTGAGCTGACATTCTACAGATCCATGGTATATTTCTGAGATTGAAGTCATGCCACGCATGAGTGTGCCGCTCCTTACCCCTTCAAGGGTAATAGAAATGCTGGAGAAGAGAAGATAGAAGGCGCACTACCACCATACGAGGATTTTTTATGTGGGCACAAACAAATTTGAGGTGACATGCAGGCTCAAGTATGCATCCGGATACAGCGCGGACGACACGGTGCAACAGTGCCAACTAGGGCCCAAAGAAGCCACGTGCACATGTAACAAGCCGAAGTTGCAGCATCTCCCATGCTCCCATGTCATTGCCACGTGCAAGGACATGGGTGGCAACAATGCATCGCAGTAAATCTCATGGTACTACACCGTGGAATCTCTACAGAACACATGGCGACCGAAGTTGGAGCCCTTCACCCTGGGCTTCAACTACAAGACAATTGATGGGCCAACTTGGTACCCCTACCCTGTGGCCCGACGGGCGGAGGCCAGGAGGCCAAGAGCTGATCGGATTCATGGCGACATGGATGGCACCGATGCGATGGATGGGCTGTGTAGGTGCAAAATATGCAAACAGTCAGGGCATGACCGGAGGATGTGCCCGAATAGATAATAGCGGGTGTTTTAGTTGGTATGTAGGGCATGTTTTCATCCTCATGCTACGTCTGTAATAATGTATGTTCACTATCATCGTGTACTGGACTCTCCCATGTAATATTGTGCGAACTTTTCTTTTGGTATCATTAACGGTCGTCTATCTACTTCGTTTGTTCTGCCTTTGTGGCCCAATGTTACATGTGCACTTAACAATTTTTTTCCTATAGGGTGATGGCTCCCGTTGCACTACCTGAGCTCCTCTAGGAGCGCATCGACGACAAACATAGGGCCAAGGCAATTTTTGGAGAGACATAGGTTTACATAGCAATATCGTACCACATCGTGTGTAATTGATCCCGACATCTATGTACTTATCATAGAAACTATATATTTTTCAGTTGGTTCCCTTCCGAACACATCCTGTGCACAACATCAAGAGGCTTACCTCCCATTCTACATCCCACTCGCAAGGGCTAGCCTACTATCATTTGCTCTAATGATGGATGGAGCCCCATTGCGTGACGGCCAGAAGACACCGCTGCCGGCCATTGAGCATGCCTACTGACAGGGCTAGTTGATAGGTGACGACCAGAGACTCACACATTCCACCTCCCCTATGGCGAGATGACTATAACCCTGAAGGACGTCGCCATGCTTATTGATCTGCCAATAAAGGGGCAACCCGTGGTCGTTCCCCAACCACGAAAACGGCTGTGTTAGGACTATCTGGAGGAAAGGTAAATTTGTGATAAACTGTGTCTATGTTCACCCTTCTAGAAGTTTAAACTTTGATCCCGACCACTATGATGCAGGTTCGGCACGATGTACACAATGAAGGATCACGATATGTCCTTCACTTGGCTTCACGGGTTGCAGAAGGACAACCCCTGCCCAAGCGGTACGGACAAGGCGACCGTGAACCGCCATTACGAGGTGTACATGTACTACCTGTTCGATGGCGTCATTTTCATCAACACGGGCAGCGACTACATCATACCACATCTGATATGGCTAGCACGTCATCTAGCAGCACACCCTGAAGAGGACTCCACGTATAGTTGGGGTTCTGCTGTGTTCGCTGACACGTACCAAGGTTTGTGCAAAGCCTGCCAGTGGACCACTAGGGGTGGATCGATTACCGGGTGCTTGCATCTCCTTCAGATGTATAGTTGGGAGTACCTACTAGTGTCTCGTCCATAGCTTCACCCGACATACTAGCCCAGAGTTGTGGACGACCAAGTGCTCGACGCAATGAGGCAACGATGGGGTACCGCTGGATTCATGCACGTATCGGATGGAATCACCTTCAAGATTACATAAACTATAATCGCGTCGTAAGTGATCTAGACTTGTTGACCGAGGACGACATCAATTGGGATCCTTGGACGGTGCAATGAGAGAATGAGATAGCCGTTGGCAGACTTATCTCACCTGTCTGCACGAGCGACGCCAACTTGCGGATGACCAAATGTTTCGTAGTGTACATGCACGCAATTGAGGTATACTCCCTAGAACAGGTGCAGAGACAATTCGGGTATCGCCAAATTATTCCAGTTCCTCCCCCACGTGACGCAGGGCGATCACATGGGTGAGTGTGTTAGTTTTGTTTTTGAATGTGTTACGTACCATGCAAATAACTAACGGTTGAAATCACTGCAGAAGAAGCGCGAAGATGGCGGAGGAACATTAGACTGGAGTGTTGTACACGAAGCACACATAGCACGCTGGCTCGAGGCGGAAAATGAGATCATGGTTTCCAGTGGCTCGTACGACCATTCTACCAACTGGGACTACCTAGCGTGGTATCGTGCCCACACCCGTCTGACTTTACTTAGCAGGCATGTCGAAGAGACGGAGCACGCGTACCCTGAGGACCGTGTTCGTCATGTCCACGTTTTTGTGTGCGAGTTATATGTTTCCACATTTAATTTGATTCTCCTTGCAACTGTTAATATTCAACTTACTATTGTTGTAGACGCAAGATGCACAGGAGATGCATTCGCAAGTTCAACAGTTCGTGCAGAACGAAACCGGGTCCTCACATCGGCCATGGAATCCACTGTGGAACTTCATTGCCTCGAGAGGAAGATGCATAATCTCGGCCATCCGTGGTTTGGAAGGCTGTGCAGTATGCCCTACCCGGGGTTATGACGCAGGAGCAATGGACCCTAGCCAGTGGTCTACCAGTGCCCGTTCTTCGGTAGGTGGGGCGCATGCCAATCAAGTTTGTGCTTCAACATTTGCCAGGCGGAGCACCTCTTCCCGGCGGCCCTCGGCTGCCGTCCTTACACACTCAGAGTTGGGTGGGCCAAGCCCGGCCGGTGCAGGCACTGATGACCCCAAGGTTCAACCCACTCCGTTCATAGGGCCCGCTGTGACTGGCGACTGCACCTCTTCACAAGACCCTGATGATGTGAACGTGCCCGTGGCGCCCACACCCAAATGGAGTGCCCATGACGCATTCGAATGGGACTTTATCTCCGATCCAGGCCCGTCATTTACTTTACTTCTAGGCATGCAACTCACACCACCGGGCCCGGATCAAGCAGGCGAGTCAAACTGGTGCCCCGTCCACACCATAGGTGCCCACCAAGCATCTGAGAAGCACATGCTGCACACAACCCTCCTACCTATAGAAAATCCGTCAGCGTGGTACGTGGAGGGTCATCAAAGCGGATTGTACTACACTTTCATCAAGGGACACTCTGGGCGCCAGGACACGATGGCCACACTCAACATGGCTATCGTCAGGGCCCATCAGAGGCAACAGGGAGGAGAGACACACGCCTACCACAGACATACACTCCTTCCGACTATGTTACAAGGCAACAAGGCCATCGCTGTGGAGGGGACTAATTGTGTGTTTGGTTTGAGGACAAGGGTGGATGGGATCGTCCCATCCATGTGTTTTTGGGATGAGACGATCCGAGCAGCCTGTTTGGTTGGTTGGGATGGGATGAGCCAGTTTTTTTTATTTGGTATTTGGATGAGTGTTGGATGGGATGAGGTGGAGGGAAGCGCGGGAGGGGAGCAAAGGGGGGGAAGAGCGGCGGCGAGAGGGAAGAGCGGCGGGGAGAGGAAGAGCGGCGGCGAGAGGGTAAGGGCGACGGCGGGAAGAGGAAGAGCAGCGGCGTGGACGGCAAGGGAGAGGGAAGAGCAAATGCGGGAGAGGGAAGAGAGCGGCAGAGAGGGAGAACGGGCGGGAGGAGGAGAGTGGAGGCGGCAGGGGGAGGAGGGCGGGACGGGCGGCGCAAGCAAGACGGGGGCCAATGGCAAGACGGGAGGCGGGACGGGTGGCGCAACAAGATGGGCGGCGGCGGCGCGGCAAGACGGACGTGGGTGAGGCACGCGGGAGAAAGGAGGAGCGGAGTAAAAAGTTGGATGGCTCTGTACGTGAGATTTTGGCGTACCCCTCCATCCAGGATCTGGAAGGAATATTCCCTTCCTGGGATGGTTCCATCCACCCTGCTCCCCAAACCAAACAGCCCAAAAATCTGGATGGGATGGTCCTATCCACCCTCATCCACCCAACCAAACAGACCCTAAATCCCTTATGTACTCTTCTTTTTAAATCCCCTAAAGATGCGACGAGACTCCTTGTACTGTGCAATGTGCTTCAATAAACCATTGTTTGCCTAATTGTTTTCAATCAATCGTGGCTTTTATGTAATGTTTTTAGTGTAGTGCAATCTGTACTGTAACGTCTTCGTTACGCTTCGAATGAGTGCGTAGCTCCCTCAAGTTTCTCTCTCCATCGGTGCTCTCAACCTCTCACTGCAAAAGCACCCAGTCAATGTCTCGCTTTCCCTTATCTTTGTATCTCTCTTTGTCATTCTTCCCCACGTCTCACCTCTGCTTTCTCTCAATGAGTGTGTCACTTTTACAGCCACACTTGATGACCCGTCGCTTTCACCTTTTTGTCTCTCGGTCCATGCTTTGCAAGATTTGTCTTCAGTGTTAACATGACCCATCACTGCAAACTCACTTAATTGGCCTGCCGCTACAATAACAGTCCATGACATGTCACTGCAAAAACACTCAATGACCTGTCACTCTCATCTCTCTCGCATTCTGTAGCTTATGCGGGAAGCATTGCTCACGCAGTGTATCCAAAGCACTGCTATGTCACCCTACTCCACTTGTCACTTTTCTCTAAAGGTGTACCCATGTGGGTCCTATCCAAAGCTGGACGAATAGTACGCGTTCGTTCAAAACTGCTCGATCCATCATATTTCACTAAAGTGTTGCCCCACGTAATTATGTTGATCGATCATGTTTCGATACGTATCTACTCTGCCTATCGCTTTTGTCTAAAGCTGAATGCCCCCTCGTTTCCATGTAATAATGCTACATGTAGTATCCGAGGCATCGCAGACTTCACATATCAACAAGTCCGGCTCTCTTACCATGTGAGAACCCCTCTCGTCTTGCTTATAAATAGGGCTAGTGTGTGAAGGAGTATGCACCCACCTTACACATAGAACTACTTGATAATATGAGATGTTCAGGAGTTCAAAGGGAAAAGGAAAAGGAAAGACAAAAATAAGTACATATGACTTCTCTATTGGATGGGGATTCCAGTGTCTCGACCCACCTTAAGGGGCTCATCCACCCATGTGCATGTGTAGTGATAAGGGTAGGCTTGTATGCTCTCGCGACATTGCCACTTGACGGATAAGGTACTGGATGTGTCCAAACTACGCGTTTGACCTACCAGAGAAGATGGTACACCTACGCCAACTAGGATGTAACATACCTCATTCTTACTGCATTATTCCCTGTTATTTCCATTCAATTGCTCCTATAACAAAGTTCACATGCAGTCCCTACGTACCACCGCTATGTGAACTTGGGCAGTGGCGTGAGACGGAGATCAACCCTTAGGACAAGAAGACCCATGAAAGTCTAGACCACCAAGACGAATGGAAACGCCAGTAAAAAGAGCACAAGCGTAAACAGAATGAGGAGCGTGAGGAGGAGCATAGGAAGAAGACAGTGGAGTGTGAAGTGGAGAGAGAGGAAACAAGAGAGGGCACGTCGTACCAGAGCCACGCCCCTAGAAGCTTAGGAGAAGGGAAAGTGGCCACGGTACACTCAGTAGACATGAAGGCTGCCTATGCATCTCCAACCAGTTCTATTTTATTCCTTTCAGATTGATGCCTCTATGGTTTTCTGTGCTAAGTTGTAATCTTATTTTATGCAACTCCAACCAGTCATATTTGTACTATTAAACTACTGTTCAATTTGTTTAAGTTGTATTTGTACCCCCAGTGTTTAAATAAATTTAAATTTCGTCTTTACGCGATAGCTTCCAATACACAGCTTCAAAACGCACGAAATATCATTGTTCCCTCTGCTATCACATTTTATCTCATTTTTTAGGTACAAACCATATGTTTTTCTATGCTCCCGTCCCACTCATTTCTTCAGGAGCGGGCTTCGCCACCGTTATTTCTCTGTAGGGCGCTGCCTCCCCTACCTTTCCCATGCAACGTTGTGTCATGTTCTTTCCTTTTTCTTTGCCGAAGTAACGTGGCCCCACTCTGCTCTTCCTTCCACCCTTTATTGCACTATCGTATACTTTCTTCACACCAGCGTATGAAAAAACGGACGTATTTTGATGTACTCAGCATCTCGTATATTTTCTTCACACCAGCGTACACGAAAACAGACGTATTTAGGTGTACTTGGCATGTCATATACTTTCTTCATACCAGTGTACGTGAAATCAGACGTATTTGGGTGTAGTCGGCATGTGATATGCCGACCAATTTGGGTGTAGTGAGCATGTGATATGCCGACCATAATGTATTCGACATATCACATACCAACTACACCTGTATTTGGCACGTACATACCATGTGCCAAATACACGTGATATTTTCAAAAATACGATTACGTATTGCATTTTTTTTGTAATTTGATTCTACAATTTATATTTTTTAAAAAAAATTCCTGGAATTGTGTTTCCCCGCCTTTGCATAAACACATCCATACCATATGAATCTTGGGTGCTACATCAAGCTAACATGTCGTCGCCTTGCATGGTTGTTTCTTCTCTTTTCCTCTTTCATTTGACATGGTCTCCATGCCATAAGGCAATATGAATCACCTTATTTACCATCAACATTAAAAGTGCGATCATAATCATATGAAATGTAAGGAAGGCTGATCTAGGAAAAAGAAAGCGGACAAAGCGATTTCAAACGCAAACAAATATCGAAATTTCTATCCAGCATGAATTAAGAAATAAATGTGACAAAAGAGTCATGACGGAACATCGGACATGGTGCATGAAACCAAGCAGGTTTCCCCCACACCTGTGCTTGCAGCTTTGTTGTTACTATGGTGTTCCTTCTCGGAGGAAAAGAAAGCAAAGCAAGGGGAAGGGGGATCTACAAATGCCAGCCAGCCATAGATGGGCTACCATCACAGCAGCCATGATCATTTGCTGCGATTCCCGTTGCACTGGTGAACGAACCCGTTGCCACGGGCACTGCCGTTTGTGTGGATCCCGTTGCTGCTGCTGCCACCGATGTCCTTGCGCTTCGGAGTAGCCTTCACCCCCCATATGCGAATGGTGTGATCATCGCTTGCCGATGCAAGCATGTGAGGATTTGTTGGGTTCCAGCTTACACAGTTGACCACGCCGGCGTGGCCAGGCAGAGCCTCTATAAGCTCTCCAGTGGCTCTATGCCATATATAGACCTGAAAAATGAAGAAAAACATTGGAAACTGTTAATTTATGGACCAATGCAGAAGAGGAATAGAAAGATAAGATGCATCGACACCGAACTGCTCAACTGTATTACCCACTAGATAGAAGTTATCAATACCTTTTGTTTTCTCTCACAATGTTGAGGTCTAGAAAATTTTCACCAAAACATTATGTAACAGAGATTGGTGATTTATTGCCTAGCATGTTCAGAGTGGCTGGACTGAACGAATATACTAACTGAGCTGAATGGTAAGCTGGATTTCAAGAGGTTCTTAAATTTGCTTCTCAAAGTTGGCCCGTTTATGTCATTGTTAAAGAGTTTTTAGAGGTGGCTTCATGATTTTAAAAAAAATAGACTAAAAAAACCAAAGCGTTTAACTTTTTAATTTAACTAGGCTTAATCTTTAAGTCTAAGCCAAGCCACTCTGAACAATGTCGCACGCATTACAAAATCTAGCTTATACACTGCATCTTTTCTCCCTATCCATTATACTGCTGCCTATTAGATGTATCAATCATGGAAGTCATCACCAAATGATTTCATCTAATTCATCCCAGTAGCAATTCATTAGCACAAATGCCTAGCTCAAAAGAAACAAATGATCCTAATTTTGTAAAAGCAAATTGAACTTTTAGAGTTCTAACATGTGCTAACAATATCAGTAGGACGCGTTGCACATCATTAGACGTGATAAAAGCAGTACCCAAAACGCCACATTCCAAAAAAACCTAGATAAAAATGTAGTGTATACTGCATACCAATCATTGTGAAAATCTGGGGAACAGGCATAGACATACCTAGGTATAAGCATCATTGCAACAACATAAGGGCCAAAAACAATGCTCTATATCTTGTGATATTTCATAATTTATTAAATGCAGTAGAAAAATGTATGCATTGAACGGTTCCATCCCAATGCCAGTAGAGTTTGTAGGTTCTCCAGTAAATTTGACTTATAAGACAGCAAACATAATTTACAAGGCAAAGACAAAAAATCCATAGTTACACAGCTGTCTGGTGGCAGTGCAAATCAATATAATGGTGTGAGGATAACATAGTTTAAGCGCATTCAATAGTCAACACATCATACCTGTGAATCTTCACTTCCACTTGCAACAAAGGCCTGCTCAGATCCACCGAAGCAAGATCTTATCACAAAACGGCTCAACTTATGGCCAATGTACCGCTTAACTCGAGCAGGATTACTCCTTATGTTCCACAAGTAAATCTCCTGACTTCTAAGATTTACCAGCAAGAATTCACCATCTTCTGAAAGAGAAAACGAAGTGATTGTGTGCTCCTCTTCAATCAGCCTCTCCTGTTTCGTTTCCCTATCATATAAAAGAATCGTGGTGTCTCTATTCATGCTTATAATAAGCTTGCCATCATTTGCTACAGCAAAATCAGATGTGTTTGATAATCTCTGCCCTTTCCAGCAATCAACTTCTTTACCATCTAAGTCCCACAAACAAAAGTTTTGGTTGGTTAGAACAGATAATATTTGCTTTCCATTTGGAAACCAACCACATGAGATCAAACCAAGGCCAGGCTTTTCATAAACATGAATACATTCGCCAGATTCAACATCCCAGCGGCGGATGGTTTCTTCCATTCCACATGTGAGAAGCTGGCGATCATCAGGACTCCATGCAACAATCATCACCGGTTTCTCATGACCAGTCAATGTGTGCTTCAGTAACAGTTCTCCATCTTCATCGACCTAGGAAATGAATACTCACATTACTGCAAGCAACCAGAAGATTGATTTGTGATGTATCAAGTATCAAGTTAAAATCGAAAGTGTAAACTTCGCCATCATGATCGGTAACAATAAAAACACATGTTCTGAAGAGCTATCTTCCTGGGACAGTACCACAAATACATAATTTAAATTTCAAGCCATATGGAAGATGAAAATTGCAATGTACCTTCCCTCCTTCAGTACATAAAACAGAACATTAGATCGTAAGAATAGTCTACAGAATGAACACAAAATGTGAAACTGAAAATCTTAAAATATGTTTGATGATCAGCTTGTGCATAAGAGAACTCGACAGGATTCGAGTTGTGAAGATGTGATAAAAATTTTAACAAGAAAAATGTTTCACAATTTTTTAATGACGGGGCAACATCAAGTGCTCAACCAAAAAAAAAAATCACAATACCTCCAACGTAAGCTAATTAAACCACACCTCACATGCATAAAGATCCAACTTCTACGGCTGTGGAGTTGTGGGTTGTAAGATTCACTCAACTGTAACCAGATGAGAACGTATACACTTTAATGTTCAATGGTAACAGGGTAGGAGAAAAGTGCCAGGCCACACAAGATCATGGAGCACTCCTGACAAACATCTAAATCAAATTTCTTTGCTGCTGAAACTAGCAGGATGCAAATCTCCAGTAGGGCCCAAGGAAACTGATCATGTAAAATGGCAGTAACACTTCAATTTCAACAAATAACAAAGTATAATATACAAAAGATTCCAACAGAAGTAAACAGCAAGTGAATAAAAAGAAAACATAATGAAGTTGTGCAATTCCAAGTCTTCACATGAGTGCAAATTGGGAAACCTAGGAATAAGCCACTGCACGAGTAAACACCTCCATGACACATGCCAGAAGTTAGTAACGTAGCTACCTTCCATATGATTGCAGATTTATCATTAGATGCTGAGGCTAAATACTTCCCATCATTTGAAAATTGAAGAAACCATACTTCACCATGATGTGCGCGCAAAACCTGCAACAAGAATTTTTGTTTTAGTACTGGTAATAAGATGTGCCATCATGCAACAAAGAACATAATATTGCATAATTTCAGTTGTTCCAAGTAGGAATTTACACCGTCAATGAGGGACAGATATGCCTCATTTCAAGGAGCGCCTGACCTAAGCTGATGAAATGCTTTCACAAACAGATAAAAGAGCACTTGCTTCTGGTCTATTCTTTTCCTAAAAAAGTTAAGAAAAATCCTTCCTCTATACTAATAAGAATTTGTTTTAAAATCATTATTTTGCATCAAAGTAATGTTTTCCATTTCTAACATGAATATATATCACAGGAATATTCAAGACAGTGAGAGGAAGGGCAAAAGAGAAGTGAAATGTTGGGCTGGAGGGATGCTTAAGACTAAAGAGGTTCATATACTATAACATCTGAATCAAACCTTCTGATATGCATATTGGCAAGTTGAAAGTTGGGAGTTTTGCTTCTTTCATTCAAAAAACTCTATTTCACTATCCAAAATCCTCATAACCAAGGTTTTTTTAAACACCAAGTAATGAATCAATGACAATAGATAAGTGGTCCAGTAGAAAGTAGAGTGCTAGACCTGCCACTAATGATTATATAGGTGCATAAGCAATCCAGGAAAGTATGAAAACTTGATTCAAAACACTGTATTCAAACATGCAATAAATGCAAACACTGAAATAAAGCATCAGCGTAAGTTTTCACCTGCAATGTTCGAGATGGTATTTGATCCTTCCCACAATGATGATCAGTGTAAAGTGACAAACCATCAATAGAATTATGGAAATAACAAGCTTCACGTTGCACGGTAAGTGCCTGCTCAACTAAATTCTCTAACCTCCTCTCTGGTACCATAACATTAGGGGGAAGCACTTTTTGCAGTTCCTCTAGGAGCTTCAGCCGTGAATTGGAAGATTCAATGCCAAGCTTTGAAAAGCAAAGCAATACATTCTGTGGAGAAGAAATCATGCAACTTGACAGTTCATGAACTCTTTTTCTGTTAACACCAAGGGGTGTGATTTCACATTGCAGCGTCTTTATAGCACCCATGAGGTTGTCGTTGCTCAATAGTTCAAAGAATTTCTGCTCCAATATCAAAAATGCAGCAGACTTCACAATGCTTTCATCAAGAAATCCAATCTTATTCAAGGTAACTACCGCACTATCCCAATTCCCATCGAGCACATGCTTTCTGAATAGGTTCACTGTTGGGGAATGCAAAGTTATCCCTGATTCTTCCTCAAGAACTGCTCCACTTTTTTCATATCCAAGAGTATACAGAGCTTTCGTGATTATCCTGACAAATTCGTCCCTCTTAATAACACCTTTAGAACCAACCATAACTTCTTTCCCCTGGGAAGGCAAAGGTCTAGCCATTGTACCTCCCAAAGGATTGGCGGACTTCGAACAACAGAAACTGTCTAATAAACTTGCTGACTCTACTGAGGATGCTCTTGGGCGTTTCGTGGGTGGTTCATCATCTTCAAAACCTCCCATGAAATGCCAAAATCAGCCCATATATTTTTTGTCTGCTGCTAAGATTATGTTACGCAAACTCCTGGTTGAATGCTCCAAATAGTTCCGTATGACAAAAGGAGGTTACTGCAGAGAAATAGCAATTAAAAAAGTGTCAGTTATGGATAATCAAGTGCAGCCAATAATCCATCTCAAATCATTTTACAATCTGCACTCTGCAGTACATAGGTACCAGGCAAATTTGCATAAAAGCAACTATTACAAATGAGGCATGTAATGCAATGAAATTATTGCAGTAAGACACAATGTAGCAATCAATTTGATCTTACAAGGCACAATACAAGTGGAAACGGTCAGCCTGTCAATCTAATGCGCATATAAGCAAATGCATATATGCAATCACAACTCACAATGCACATATAAGCAGATTGCATGTAACTCACAGAAAAAAAAACTATTTGATCACATCACAATTGACTCTGTTTATTAATCCTCACATAGGAACTTCTACAGAAAAAAAAAATGTTTGCTACTGGCTAAAGGGGTCTTTTGAGTTACAATCTTATGTCTACCAATCCCGATCCAAAAGGCTGTTAGTAGTATAATTTCTTTTCAGCATGGAACTATTTGATCTGTCACCTGCTACCATACAAGAAACACAAAAGCTGATGGCAATTATGTTGTGCAAACAAAAAGAAAAGCCATGAAAGCACTACCTTCTACCAAGCTTCCATGAACTATTTTACAATGTGGCCCATCAGCAAGCATGGTGCGTCACATTTTTTGGAACGACTGGTGATCAATAAACTACAAGACATCTTGCTCCACACATATGAACTATGATCACCGCACATTGGAGCCTTACTGTTCATGGCACTCATCGAACACTACTTAATCCTGATACTGATGTTAAACAGTTCATATCAGTCCACTAACACTAAGAAGCTGCGAATGACCTCCTCCATTCCAAACAATATATCCATAAGATGCTGCTTGCGTAAATTACTAGTGACAACTGACACATCAGATTGGTCACCTGAGGGCATCTAAACGCAATAATTAGGATTCAATTTTGCAACCTACTCATGCAATTAATGCTGCATACTTGAACAACCAAGAGCAACCACGCTAAATCCTACAGTCCGGCGCTACTCCACCGCGCGCCGTTCGCGATCTGATCAATCCGCGTCTCGCAGCGAAACCCAACGAGCAGCGCCACGGCGGGGCTGGATCATCCAGCGAACAAATCCATCCTTTTCCCCTGGACAAGCTCACCGAGCCGACGCGGAGGGAGCCGCCGCGAGAACCCAAACCCCCACCCACACGCCAGGCACAAAGGAGGCGAGGATTATCGATCGGGAGGGCCTGACCTCGATCCCCGCCGATTCGCGGAAGGAACCCCGAGGGAAGGCCGAATCCGGCGAGGTGTCTCCGGGGAATCGGCTGCCCCGGGGCCCGGGGGAGCCGAGGCGGCCGCTGGAGGGGTGGATTGGGCAGGGGAGGCGGCGAGAGGAGAGGAGAGAGGGGAGGAAGGGGAGAGAGAAGGGAAAGAGAGGGTGTGGTGTGGCTTGGGGGAGAGGGGAACCGACTGAATAGAAAAGGCAAGGGGGGGATGCAGAGAGAGACAAGAGGGGCACACAACTGCACCACACAGGAGCGAGCGAGCGAGCGAGCGAGAGGGGAAGAAGGGGGCAGAGAGAATGGGAAAGGATGCCCCGTGGTTTGGGCTGGGCTTGAATTTTGTAAACCGGTTAGGACATGTCCAGCAAGAAATCTTAAGTAAGATATTTTATCAGTGTAGCAAATAATGGTGAGATAAGAAATAGAGAAAGTAGAGAGTAGGAATAGTGACGGAGCTATTGTTGGGGAAGATAAATAGGAATAGGACAGTCCCATTGATGAGGTGACACGTAAATAGTGATAGGGCAAAAAGAAAATGAGGCAAACTGCTGGAGATGCCCTTAAACTAATAAATAATTCACAGCGGCGTTGGCAAAAAACTAAATACTTTTGACTTCTTGGTACAGTTTGTTGATAATTTTTATACAGCTTTCCAAAGTTCTTAAAAACAAGTCAAACCAAGTGGATTAGCTTTTTAAGCCATTTCTAGAATCTCTCGAAGTTCAGCATTTAGGTCAACCTTTTAGAACAGGTAGTCAGGCTTGAAATCGAAGTCAAGAGAAGCTCAACATACCTTGAGATTGACTCGATTTGAGCCCGAAACAAGAGGCCAATGTCACGAGGAAGATAGGAGAGGGGGCGACACATATCAAGGACGAGCTAGGGAGCTCAGGGCACCATCCCGAGGGCTCTCGTGGTAGGTAGCGCCCAAGGGTAGGGTAGGGTTTTGAGGGCTAGTATGACGATTATGGTGGTGGTTAGACCTGCTCATATGCCGGGCCGAATCAGGTTTCGAGCCGGGCTTGAAAAAGCCCAGTCACCTAGACGCAAGCCCAAGCCCAGCTTGGCCCGATTTTTTCTCACGAAGACAAAACCCAAGCCCGTCCTTGTCAGAAGCCCGAAAGCCCGGCCCGAAGACTTTACTCCTATTATTTGGAACTTGCACAAAGCCCGAACCCAGCCTGATCAAAAGCCCGAAAGCCCGGCCCAAACCTTACTTCGGGCTAGCAACTGGGGCTCGAGCCTGGCCCGGCACGGAAAAATCGAGCCAGGTCCGGGCCAGACCGTTGGGGCGAGCTGCCCATGATTAGGTCTAGTGGTGGTATGGTGTTTGTTATCGCTATAATCTGCAGTATTAGTTGTAGGGTCAAGTGACCCCAATGCCTTTCTAGCCATTCGACGTCACCCTCTTTAGTACATAAGCATATGTGTCTGTTATCATAAGCTAAAGTCTAGTTACAAAGTATATATCAACTCAACAACTCATGTGATCTTTTCTATGTATCCATCATCAATTGTAATGTGGTGGGTTTGAACTCTTGTGGCATAATGGTTCGAGTATCCTGGCCAACTATTCAAGCTCAAAACAAGGGCTTAGGATTGACTCAAATTTCGCTTAAGCTCATCAAGTTTGATCTTTTGTTACACCCTACCTACGGATCGCTCTCACTCTCTCTCAATCCATTCTTTGTTTTGGGCTAGAGGTTCGAGAAAGAGATCAATGGTCAATGAATTCTAGTCCAAAATGATGTGCAATTTGCTTAGGTGACATACTGATTTTTAAAAGTTCTTGCAAGGGTGCTAGATTTGAGGAGTAGTTCTATCTTAGCTTGGGAAAGCATATATAGTAATCTGTTCAGCGCCGAGTTTCGTCGGTTGCAATCTATTAGACGACACGGGAATTTTCAATCTAATTCTCTAGTAGCGCATGGTGTAGCTAATTTAAAGATTCTTTTTTTTTAAAAAAAATCCACGATGTAAACATGAACATATATTATTTGCAAGGTCACGAATCAGACACCATACACACGACGTACTTGTTGACACCTTCACTTGTCTACATCGAGAATGGAATTGCGCGAGATTCCAATTCTAATTTGGCATGGATTTGAATTGTCCAAAGTGGATTCCAATTCCAAATATACTCGTTGCTATTGCCACTTGAAAATTGCATTATACAAATCGAAAATCCCAGCCAGGCCGCAGTTGATCATGTTGGGAATTTTTCCAAAGTTTTTCTTTTTTTATCTCCATCCACTAGACACTTCTCACCGGGAACCTCTGGTTCTCTTTGTGTGTACGTCTTATTCGCCTCGTACTTTTCATTATTTGGTTACTTCTCTTCTGAATGAAAGATTCACTCAGTGTTACATATTTGCGTTTTGGGCTGAAACTACGGGAAGGAATTGTCCCGGCCCAATGGATGACAGCAGTGCATGCAAATATGCAATTGGCATCATGTCCAGTCCATATACATGGAAGCTGGTTTTTTATTTTTTTTGAAAAAAGGAAAATGCTACTTGGTTTGCTAATACTTTTGTTATTATGATCAGTTATTTTTTAAACCGACAATAGGATGGCAAACAAAACTCAATTATGTTCTTTCTTGGATTAGCAAAAGAAAAATTAATGCAATGTAAAGGTAGAATATGTGGCGCCCCTTCTAAATTCACATTCGGCTCAAAAAAGTCATTGCCCATTCGCTGTCCATGTGGCTGGAAAATAACATACGAGCTGCTCAAAAGTAAGCCGAGCATGATAGCTCCCAACCCGAGCATACAGCGATACACATGGACGACCTTCGTTGAAACGAATTCAAACCGGGTGTCTGGATATGTGCCCGGTGATGGCTCCCAAGATCAGCTACCATCATGCACATATTCTCACAAAGATGAATAGCACAACACATACATCGTGTGACACAATTTTACATAACCAAAACAGTATGGGCTACTGTCCAAACAATGTATATGATATAATCAGAGTATCGTAGCAGCGGAATAACAAGTTTGTTCAACAAAAACAGCGGAAGATTCATCATATTTAAAACCAAAAGGCCAGCATGGTATGCCCCCATTAATCCTATGGGCAACCGACTGGAAGCCCGACTGGAAGCTAAAACTCCGCATCTTGCCCGCTAGCGCCGTCATTCCCCGCTTGATAGTAGTACTCAAGCGTGGAATCATCTTCATAACCTGAAATTGCAGCATCCGGGTTGAGTACAAAAGATACTCGCACTAGGGAGGTAATATATATCCTCATTCATGAGTGGCATGTAGTAAAGGAAGGCTTAAAGGTTATCTTCAGCATAAAGAACATTTACAAGATATAAACATAAGTAGATTGTAAATTGCACTTTAATAAAATGTTGGGAAAGTAATAACTTGTAGTAACCATCATAATTCCTCATCATAAATTCCATCATCATCAATCTCTGGGGCTCTAACCGCCCTTGGTCTCTATTCGACCATACGCCACGAGCAACCCCATACTCGAAAAGACACATGGCTATCCCACCATGTCCAAAACCAATACCCAAAACTGAACCATGAGCTAACATTAGTGTCTCGCCTCACAAGTTTTCGTCCTTAACTCTGGACGCGGCTGTTCGAACAGTTTAACACTCTGCAAAGGTGTACGACTTTACCTACACGACACAGCAAGCCATGTCGAAGCCTCTTAGATGTATATGCCAGTCCATTGGGTCACCCGGTAACTGTCACCCTACGACCCCACGTGCCGTGTTGTGGTTCGAAGGAGTTAACCGTTGTTGTGGACATTGCCCGTGGCCTTCTGTCTGGACGTCCATGGACCCCCACGGAAGCAGCGCTATCTACGACTATCCCCACACAAAACACCAGCAAATAAACAATAGCCCCAATGGTACCCAACGGCGCGAATATGCACAGGAAATTGGCCAAGTGTCCCCATAAACACGTGTGGTCGTACGTATAGTAACTTGAAGGGATTGGCACCATGTTCGGTCCTTAATTCACTCGAACGGGGCTACGTGTCCGGGATCCATCCTCCCATCATTCCCCTATCACCCGTTCAAGTCCAACTCAGAGCTCACACGTAATCCATCATCATCATTACTAGTATCTCACAGCAAATCATTCACAATTGAAGTCGTACGACCAACGGAATAACTCCATCGATCGCTTTACCTCGTTGACTCTAAGCATTGCTAAGCCTTCGTAGACCAAGCATAGATAATAGTACCCACTTAGGCAACCAAGGAAGAGGGTGTCAAACTTATCATGGTACTAACCACTAAGTAGGAGATAACTAATTTCTACCCACCAATTAACATATACTTTAAAGTAGCATGCGAGCAACTCATAGAACATAATTAAAATCATGCATTTGTAAATCATGGAATCAACATGATTCAAAGGAGAGTATATAGTGCCTAGTTGCTGCTCGTTGGCGGGGAAGCTTCTTGATCTAGCTCGGGCCCTTTCGGAACGTCGGTTCCTATCGTTCATTAAGAAGCATATCAAATAAAATCTAAATAAAATATTCAACAAATAGAAATTGCAAATATTTTTAGAGATTGAGAAATTTCATGAGCTAATGCAAATTTTTCAAAAAGAATCACCCAAATCCGAGTTCGGATGAGGAAGATATGGCCGTTTGAAGTTTGGGTGGTATTCTTGCTCGGGGGCTTGCTCGGGAATGGACCAATCTTGCTCGGGAAAGGATTCCCTTGCTCGGGAAGGACATCATCTTGCCCGAGAGTGGATTCCCTTGGTCGGATATGGCATATCTTACTCGGTTAGGACTTGCTCTTGATCGGGCATACCTCATCTTGCTCGGGAGGGTCGCACAGACTATATGTTGCTCGGTACGAACAACTTTTGGTGGTTAAGATGAGCTCGAGCTCAACTAGCTCTAGCTCAAGTAGGTCACTAATGAGCTCGGTTAAGCTCGGGCTCAACTAGCTCTAGCTCGGATAGGTTACTAATGAGCTCAGTTAAGCTCGGGCTCAACACGAAAGTTGTAGAGAATTTCGAGGCGCATCTTTTTGATGTAGAACACTTTTCTATCCGAGCTATGGATGATTTTATAAGAATCCTTTTTCTGCACTGCTGTCCTAGAAAGAAGGCTGAGACAGAGTGCCTTGGGTTCGGTGGCTGGGGTTCTTCGGGTTCACCATGAGAAAGGCTTGGCCATGAGATCTAGCAAATGAAAGACATTAAGAACAGATAAGAAAGGGTCCTTACCCAGCAAGAAAAGCCTTGCTATGAAATGGACGTTTGATGAATGGAGAAGTCGAAGACGAACACGCCGGTTCGTCCCAAGATGATGCTGGCTGCTCCTGTCCCAAGATGATGCTGGCTGCTCCTGGGCTTGTTCCTTATGGTTCCTTCTCCTTCTAGGCCATGGATTTGGTTCTACTCTTCCTTTAGCTCATGGAGAAAGTCTTCATGCTCATCTCTAAGCTTGTATGCGAACCAAAATGACAGGCAAGGTGAGAAACGAACAGATTAGCTTGCTGCAGTCAAGAACAGCAAAGTATGGAGACGAGAAGCATCAAGAACTCACCCAAAACCTTGTGCATGCACGAATGGCTTGGATGTACTTGAAGCTTAGGAAGTATAGAGGTTACTCCTGCTTATTCCATGGTCTGGATTTGAAGAAAGAGGGCATAGATGAGCAGAAAACAAAATCAGCCTTTACTGTCCCAAAACCGAACAGCAAAGAGAACATAAAGAGAAATCCATAGCAAACCTTTGCGCATGTGCTTACCATAGAGTGGAATGGATAGCCAACGATTTCAGCTTTTCAACGATATATAACACCCTATATGGATTCTTGGGGGTTTGGGTGGAGATTTGAAAATGGTGGAGGTGGAGATGAAGAACGACTTCTCGTTCTTCTTCTTTGTCGAACTTGGATGTGGGAAGAATGAGGGTGAGGGCTGGTTGAAAAGGGTGGAGAGAGGTTTAAATAGAGGTATACTCTCCCATTGACAAATGGGTCCTGGTCCCACCTGTAATAGAGAGGCTGCGGATAAGATTCCGGGTAAGAAAAGATGAGGGTCTGGGCTGCCTGCAGCACCGCCCAAGTCAGCTAGTGGATGAAAGATTCGGCTGATACTGCCGGAGGGCAAAAAGGAATCTCTACTCCTAAAAAGCCTCTTATAGTGATGAGTGGTGGCTCCTCAAATCAATCCTGACCATCCAATTAAATCTAACAATGATCGCTTGCCGCACGTCTACCCGGTGTACCTCCCCAACCAATCGCGTGGATCGTCCCTCCGGCCAATCCACGTGCGAGGCACGATCGCCCAATCAACAGCCTAACACGTAACAATGGCATCAAGCATTGCATCAGACTCCTCCGCCGCTACTCGTGGCGGTGGAAGAATAGTGAGTGGCAGTGGGCGGCCGAGTGGCGGCGCTGGCGGCGGGCGCGGGAACAGCATGACGGCGATGGTTCGAGGGTGGCGCTTGCTGGAGACCAAGGCACGGCGACGACGGCCGAGGGCGACGCGCTGAAGGTCAGGTGTCACGGCGGCAGCCAAGGACGGCGATGCATCGGCTGGCGGTTGCGACACGGCGTAGTCGGAGCGGTGTGTGGCGGCTAAGCGTGGTCGAAGCGGTGGTGCCGACGCTGGCGCTGGGATTTAACAGCGCGCGGCGGGCGTGAGGCGTGAGCAAGCGGCAACAAACCGGCATCGGACGAGCGGCGGCACGATGTCTTGGCTGCGGGCGAAGCCGGCGGGTGCGAGGGCCAGCGTGGTTGTGGCCAGAGAAGAAGAAAAAGCAAAGAAGCAAGAGAGGCAAGGAGCAGGGGATTAAAGAGGAAGAGAGAGAGAGGGAGAGAACATGGATGGGATGGAAAAGCTGCTACAGCAGCCCCATGGAACACACATTACCTTTCCTTTTCATCCCTTGGTCTGCGTGCCTGGCTTTGGTTTCGTCGTCCTCAATTACCCTCCAGGTCTCCTATCCGATCTGATTTTTTCTTTCCGTCTCGGTCTATGCGTCCTGTGTTTCGTGTATGTCTCCGATTTTTCTCCTTCTCCGGTGCCAACTTCGAATGTTTTCTCTGTCTTAGATCTTGTTTCATCAACGGCTGTGATTGGAGGTACCAAAGATGATAAAACTCCTCATAACATATTGTACCACATAGCATCCATCCAGATTAAATCCTATATCTGCAAATTTGTTCTATTCTACAAAGCCAAACGTTATATCCTTTCAAAGCAATTCTATAAAGATCTTAGTGTTTCTTCTTAAAACTCTTAAAACTAAATTTCACTATGTATAAATACAATTTTGACTATGTTTTCCATGTGTGGAGCTTTTACATGGTTCAGATAAATATCTCTACTACTAATGGCATATCCATGAAATTGCAACTTACCGGTGGCATATATTTAATTAATCCAACAAAATTTGGTATGCCTTTGATGTGGCACCATGGTCATACGGTAGTGTTATATGTAGTGGAACAACATTTTCTATGAATTTAATGTGGCACCGTGGTGATTGTATGGTACCTGTATAACTGAAATTCAAAATGGCAACACCTGAACAAAGTTTTTAGAATGTTGACAAGGTATCTCTTGCTGGCCATTCACCAAAGCACATGAATTAGATATGGTCATTTTATAGTCATTCACACAAATTGATATATGTATTCCGTTGCAACGCATGGGCATCCAACTAGTAAAGAATAGATGTGGTGGCTAGATTGTTTGAATGGGTACGAGCTTACTCGAGCTTCTCCTTGCTCGGTCAGGTCTTTTGTTGCACAGTTCGACCATCTAGCTCGGGCAGCTTTCTCCGAACATCTTCTAGCTCGGGCGAGTGATAACCAGCTCGGATGGGTAGTAACCAAGCTCGGGTAGAGCTTGGTGAAGTCCGGCACCATCACTACCTTGCTCGGTTGAACTATTCTTTGCCCGGGCAGGCTGCTCCTTGCTCGGTGGGTCCTCGCCGAGCGGAGTAATGCTCGGTAGAAGGGTAACATGCTCGTCCGGCATGAGGGCATGCCCGGTGGCTTTGACTCACTTGATTAGTTGCTCGGCTTACTAAGATGTATTAGGTTTCAGCTTTGGATTTTTATTTTTTCACCATAGAGGATGGTGGTTGCATGCAGCTTTATGCGAAAACATTGAAAATCCAACTATGACCATGGAAATATGATAATGATATGCATAACTAACCGAAATTAACAGCTGGGCTGTTACAGAATAACTTTTTTAAAAAAAGAAAAGCAGAATAAAACTCAGTTAATGGTAACAAGCTAGAGGTTTTTTTAAAAAAATAAAAATAACAACACGTTGTATGTGTTTGGTTTGCATTGTCGTTGAAATTACACTAAGATCAAGAAAAATAGATGTCTGCATGTCACTCTTATCTTATTTGCTAAAAAGAGTTTCCTGTGTCCAGCCTACTTCGCTCGACTTGTTTTTTTAGAATTTTGAGATGAACCTTCAAGATAAAAAAAAAATGCTTAAAAACTAAATAGTTTGCATTTTAAAAATAAAAATAAACAAATAAATAGATAAGGCATCAACGAATAAAAAGACGCTCGTAGCCTTGACGGACTTGGATGGATAGGAGAACCATATGTATGGAGTAATATACTAATATGCAACCCTCCTCCTCCTTCATTTATCTCTCACTCATTTTAGGTATGTGATGAATGTTTTTTTCTTAAAAGAAAAAAGTCAGAAACAAAGTAGTCTATCAGGACTCCCAGTCAGGGATTCGGTAACAGGCCGAAAATCGGTGGTGTTGTAAAAAAATGGTTTTTGATTGATTTTTTTAATTAAAACGAATTTGCTGGTTTTTTTGTTTGAATTTGTTTTTTGAATGAGGTTTATATATTTGAAAATATTAAGAAAAAGGGGGAAAAAAAACCGGTTAGGCGGTTATGGCTACCAGCCAAATCGACCACTTCCGATAATTTTACAGAACTGGTAAAAAAAAACTGCCCTCAGCTTTAAGGGAGTTTCTTAACACCATAATATTACATCGGCACATTGTACAAAACAATTCAATCAACCCTGCAGTGTTGTTAACTAAGTTTATATTCACTAGATTAATCGTTGGGGTAAAATCATCATACTAATCTCTAGCGCAAATGCAAAATCCATACTAGCTAGTTCTCTCATGCCTACTCCAAGCCACGGTAACCTTCTGTCGACCATTGAAAAACATATTCTCTACCGAGTTTACTCATTAATTGAGAGACCAAACAACCCTTTTCTGCTAAAGAGTTTTTGTCGTAGATACGTCCGATCGTCGAGATAGATAACAAAATAAGGACAGAGATTTATCTTGGTCTAGGCCTCTCGGAAAGAAATAATAATCCTACTCCAGTCGCACGGATGTGTTTATGTTATTACTGCTGCCCTCCCTCTCCCATGGAGGGAGGTATTTATAACATAAGGTATACGCAGTTTGAGTTCTACACGACCTAAAAAACCTATCTAAATAACTTGGTATCCTAACAGAATTACAGATGTAATTATAAAAATATGCTAACTTGTGCTCCAAGAAATTTCATAGATAGAAAATCCCGGACTGCAAATATGAAAAGAGCCCGAGACTATTTGGGACTTGAACTCAGGTCGATTATCTAGTCCTATCCCCTTAGGATTCATGCTCGTCTCACATATTAGCCCCACGAGCAAGATGCCTGTCTCCAAGCATGCAGAATTGAAACCCGGGCATGGTCCCGTTAAAGGGTTTACCGTGTTGGTCTCTAGGGTTTACTATGCCCCCAGGCTTAAAGGGAAGTCACACCGGCAGAAGCACAATTGTGGGAGGCGACGACGATGCGCTACAAGGTTGCAGATTTGGCCTGAGTGTTTTTCACACTCAGGATAGGGGCCGAAACATTCGGGATAGCCTATTCCGAGTGGGGACACTTGGCGTAGCGCACTCGGCGTTATTTTATCGGGAAAAGTAGGCTATGCCGAGTGCACTCTCGGAAAAAATAAATGCTCCATAAGTGCACTCTCGGGATAGCCCTAGGATTCCGGACGCCACCCCCTGCCCTTGTGGCAGGCAGGGCAGCGCCACGTCAACGTGTATGTCGAGTGCCCACTCGGCATAGGGCATAGGAGTTTACCGAGTGCACTCTCGGCGTAGATGTCTCCCGAATGCACTCTCGGCATAGGCTATACGGAGTGCACGGTCAGGAAAATAGCTATCCCGAGTGCACTCTTGGCGTAGGCTATACCGAGTGCACAGTCGGGAAATGCAGCTATCCCGAGTGCACTCTTGGCATAGCCCTATGCCGAGTGCACAGTCAGGATAGCTAATTTCCCCTATCAACCGGCAGCCAGTTCGAATTTTCAATAAATTCAGAATATCAATTCATATTTCAATAATACACATCCACAATATCCATTCACATTATTAATGTACATATCACATATGTATCCCGTCCACAAACGTAACTCCATCACACATTCACATATAATGCACATATCACAAACATTTTTATATTAATTTAACATGACTCCAACATATTCATGGTTAGCGTCCATCGAACCATCGAGCCAGCTATGCTGAGAGTACTCTTGGTGTTGTGTTTTCTTATCCCGAGGGTACTCTCAGGATAGGTTGTTCTGTCCGAGAGGTGTACTTTACCCAGAGCACTCTCGGGTTAGCATCAACTACGCTAAGTGCACTCTCAGTGCTCGTTTTCAACTCTCGGGCTAAAACTGCATTCTTGTAGTGATGCCACCTTAGCTTAGCTGCAAGTTCGTCAGAGGGCGGTGAACGGTGGCCATAGGGATAGAGCTGGTGTGGTGAAGGGATAAAGAGGGGGCAGAGCGGCGAGGACGCCCACGGCAATGAGGAATTAGGGGAGGGAAAGGGTGGACGTATGTAAAACTGAACCAGATAGAAAGGAGATGGCCGAAGAGGTGGAGTTGATGGCAGTTGTGAGGAGGAGGGGTCGTCAGAGAGGAAGGACGCCATCCATCGAACAACTGACATCCAGTCGGTCTCTTTTCTTATACCCTCCTGAGGAAGACCTCCTTTTGTAACCAATGAGGAGACTTGCCGTGACAACTAAAAAAGAGAAGTCTGGTGGCTACTTGCATCCATTAATCCGGTCCATATCTTGGTCGGGTAGACACCGATACACATGCATTTGGCTGCCTGTTGCGTTCCTCTCGAACATCATCCACTATTTCCCATGCATATTAACTCTCTATCATAAAAGGGTGAAGAAAATAGAGAAAAAGAACTGCTCACCAAACTGCACAGAGACATCATCCGGCAAGATTTCACTATTGCGGTGTCAGGGACTCTTCTCCAGCTTGGTTACAGAGTGGCCAAGACAAAAAAAAAAAAAAAAGAGGCAATCTGGTTGGCATAACGAGCGTTTCAGTCCGAGACAGACAGAGATTAGGTAGGCAGCTTATGAGTGATGTCGACTGATTTGATGCAGTCTTGTTAGGATCTGTTGATTTGTGTAGCGCCCTGTTTTTAATTTGATTAAGACCGACCTTTTGGAACGTAAAATCTTTTGCGAGAACTTTGAAGCAAATGAAATACATTATATTCTGTGTCAAATCCCTATGGGAGTCGCATATACAAGCTGAAGATAACCATGGAGAGCATCAGAGAACACGCGAGGAATTTTGTAACCCAGTTCAGTTAACACCTTGCAGATTGGAATGACAAAAGAAATGTACAACTTTTTTAATCAGCGTTTGTGTAAAAAAAACAAATTTTCTCTTACACAAATGCTTCCAGGATACCAAGCATATCCAGATCGCTGACTCTGTTTTTGCCAGCAAAAAGCAAATCTTTGAAGATGGAAAGAAGAAAAGAAAGAACAACAAATAAGTCTTTCAAAGAAGTATCGCACCAAGATCCTATACCACTAACTAAAGAATCAATATGTATCGATGATTTAGCGGAATCATTGATCAGCAGGCTATATTAGTTTTTTCCATAGCCGTGCGGATGTGACTTCTGCCATCTCCATGCGACCGCCAGGCTCTCCTTGAGGTCGGTATATTGAGCTGTCCAGTTGAGCTCCTTGTTGATCTTGGTTGGGTCACTGTATACTTCAGCATAGTCTCCTGGCCTCCTGCTGAGGTACTCAATTTTTATGTCAACCCCAGTTGCCTTTTTGCAGGCATCCACAAACTCCTTAACCGAACGACCTGAACAGAAGATCATAGATAATATCAGAATAAATTATTGCTAACACAGGAGAAGATTAGATAAGAGAACTTCAAATGCTTTTCCAGTTTGACAGATGAAATTATAGCATTTATAAGACCTATTCGTGTGCCCTTACTATACCAAATTTTCATGTAAATTACACGGCATTTAATTATATGAGCAAAGAGTTAATTGCATTTAATTAAAAAAAGAAAAGAAAGCTCATGCTGTCAAACCTCTTCCAGTGCCAACATTGTAAATGCCAACTTTACTAGGCTCTGCCTTGTTGAGTGCTTTGACATGAGCATCAACGAGATCTGTGACATCAATGTAGTCTCTTATGCAGGTTCCATCAGCTGTAGGATAATCTGTTCCTTTAACCTGCAATTAATTCATGAAATTCATCTGCTTCTTCCTTAAATAATCTTCCACACTCAATAATAAGGGATACTTATTTTTTTTTCAAGAAGAGAATCAGTATCATCATAATATTATCCAGAGTTCCAGACATTCAAAACTTGATATGAAGCAATGGATTAAACTATCCAGGGACATTGCTACGGTCAAAGTACAATAGAAAAATACCTTCAATCCTGAAATGACTCCTAATGCTGCATCAAAGCATGCCCCAGATATCCTTCCATGCTCTCGTAGTTCAGGCCTTGGAGCTTCGCCTAATCTTCCCTCTGGGTCTGATCCGATAACATTGAAATATCTAATACAAGTTTTCACGTCATTCGAAATCAACTATGTGTTTGGAAATTCCTAACCAATATAAGCGAAAAAACAGCTCACCTTAAAATCATGACAGCCATGTCTGTTCTCTTTGAGAAATCTAATATGATGTCCTCTGCCATTTTCTTAGCTTTTCCATATGGGTTAATTGGGAACTGTGTCAAGGTACAGCACAAACCAATAAGTAACATAAAAACATAAATGTCTGAAAAGTCACACAGGTACAAACCAAGAACCAATAAATATTGGAGTACAGAACACAATATTTAAGTAGCAGTCTTGGATTTGCCTTTTCAGCAATAAGAATATGGAATGGCACAAGATAAAGAGCATCGATTGCATTTCTAAATGCTGTCTGAAAATAAAACAAGCAATTCTGGGGATCATCTTAAAAATATCTACCTGGGGCGTGACTTCTGTAATAGGCATCTTCTCTGGTTCTCCATAGGTGGCACAAGTACTAGAGTAAATAAGGGTCTTGACTCCGTGAGAAGCCATAGCCTCCAAAATCAGTAAGGTGTTTGATGTAATATTGTGATAATACCTGTAAAGTAGTTGAGACAGTCAAATCTGTAATAGCAATACATGAAGAATAACAAAAGCATCAAGTATTTGATTGTGATCTAACATTAAAGTGCACCATGGATTAATTATAAAAGCTGTTTTTGCAAATACGCACAGTTTACCCTAGCAATACATGTTTAGGCCATTCTACAGAAGAGTGTATTAAAACGTAAGGTGGGTGGGGCTTAATAGGGTAAGGGGACACCTCAATCTTAATGGAATTGCCAAACTATGAATAAGGCAACTTACCTAAGGGGTTCCATTGTACTCTCACCCACATAGGCAACAGCTGCGAAGTGCATCACAGCATCAAATGCATTTTCAGCAAATATCTTATTGACCTGGAGGCCAGTTAAGTGAAAAACAAGAGTTCAATATAAGAAAAGAAAAATACAAGTGAAAGTGTTAGAAGCTTAAAATGAGGATACAGATTTTTGATCCCCAAGATCAGCATAGATGAATTTCAGTCTCCCAGGCTGCGGGTACAATTCTTGGAGAGCCTTTACTGCTCCCATGTTTCCTCTAGAAAGATTATCCTACAAAAATAAACATTGTTCACCATCAAGGTAGAAGATTTGCCAAAAAAAATAATTCACACACTCAATACAAAGAAAAATTGAAATACCACAATGGTAACTCGATAATTGTCCTTTAACAGCCGCAATGAGGCATGCGACCCAATATAACCAGCTCCTCCTGTTACTAAGACATGGGTAACCCCAGGTTCATGATGAGAAAACTGCAGGGATACATGCACCACAATCAGCTTTAAAATTGTGAATTTAGGTGAGGAAAAATATACAAACAGCATGACAGACATAGCAGCATAATGAAGAGGGCAATATAGAAGACCTTGCATGGAGTGATGAAAAGTGTGGTTTTTACTTTCTTATCTACCAGTTTAAACCAAATTGAACAGCTATCAAACTGGATAATCTTCAAGAACATATAAATAGGACAAAGATGAAAAATGTAACGAAAACATAACAGAATATATGCTCTTCTGGGACATATCTGAAAAGGGAGAACAGTCTCTTTCGTCAATAAATTTTATATCTCATTTACAGCAATCTATGCATGATATACCACGAAATTTCCTGAGCTCCAAGGATAAGGCTTCCAAGCTTCACCAGAGACATAGATGCAAATCAACAAATACATGATTCTACAGAACAAAAGTCACTGTGATTTGTTTCACCAGCATTTAGCAACCATCTCTAAAATTTCTGATCTAAAATCTCTTCCAAAACACTAGGTAGTTAACCTGCAGTTTCAGATATGTTATAATTTATATATGCAAATTCATCTAGTTGTCCTGTTGAACAGGAACAAGCCATTGGTACTTTCTCTGGATCACTTGGCAGTCATAAGATACAGCTACCATCTCATGACTGAAAGCTCCAATTTGTCAGGATGCCACGGCATCAACTTGCCACACGAAGAACTGGCAACAAACATAGGCAAGAAAGACCAAGTTGGAGTGTAGGACCATGACCTAATGTTAGAGACTGCAATAACAAACACTATTGGCTGGAGGGAGGTCACTTTCATCATCTGCTTGTTAGCACTAGTGTGAGCAGCAATAAATGTATGTGTGAGAAAAAAAGTTATTATTTTTTTATCATTGTCTGCTCATAATACAACAAGGATGTATCCCATAACCCAAGTAATACGATATTATGATATGCCTTGTTGCAATTCTTCCATTTGATTGAAAGTAAAAGAGCTGAGTTGATGAAGTGCATAACAAGAAAACAAAAGGAGAAAGAAGCTCAGAAAGGTTCAGGAGAATAATATCTATAGGTAGATGAAAGTGATTTTTAGTTTACATAATGAAATGTGCGAAAAACCGACTAAAAAAGCAGATTAAAAGGAAATGATTGGAGGGAAAAGATAAAAAGAAACATGGACATCTTACCACACTATTGCCACCAAAACCAGGAGATTGCTTCAGAACAAATACACAAAGTGTTGTGAGGCCCAGAGCCACAATGACTTTCCCAACATTATGAGGCTTCCGCCTAGCATCGAAGTACTCCATCCCTGTCAACAAGAGAAACATAACTCATAAAGGAAACAACCATACATACAATCATTACAATAGTTAGCTAATTTAAGTGTACTCAAGAATCATGATCAAACCAACAGAGCAACCTACTTGACTGAAACACCATGTCAGAGAGCCAGAGGTACGCAGTGGCCAGTAAGTGTGTGGTGGGTTTGGCTTGAAATGTGATCTGAGCAAAGTGACAACTGTTTGCTTAAAGGTTTACACTAAACTGATGTGGCCGTTGCACATCTTCAGTTGACTTCAATTCAAATATTGCACCTAATAGCTATAGCTCAACTTGCCTCTCTCTCTCATAACTGAATTCTTAATATGCACATAACCAGCATTACTTCAGACAGAAGAAATGGACCATTTTCAAGAAAAGGAACTTTTGCTCATGAACCCTCCGCAGATGAATACTACTGTTTGCCATGCAACGCCACAATCCCACTCGTACATATGCCAATACGCGTACACATCACCTCAGAAAGCTAAGCATGTGCTTGTACACCAAGTGAATCCCATTGCAAGGAAAAAAGGCAGCTTTTCAGGTGGAGTAATTAAAAAAATTCAGCTTCTTTCATGGGGCATGGATTGGATGGACAACCTAAACATAAACAAAGGCCACTACTGGTTGGTACACATGCTTAAGGGCCCCTGGGGGTCAAAAATGCATGGCATTAGATATTATCTAACGCAACAGTAATAACAGGACAAAGCACATCGAGATCTACCAGCCCTAGGCTGACTTCCCCTCCTGTTTATAGGGATCATGCAAGAATTTTGCTCCTCAAGATGAAGCTGCCAATAGTGGAATCCCTACTCGCCACCGCCAACTGGAAGAATGATCGTTCAGCTGGAAGAGCAACTGCAACAAAACCATTACACGGCATGCTTCGGTTACAAAGATGTAGGATCATCCCAGATGAAGAATCACCAATAGAACGGCATTAAAATCAAAACAAGAAACAGCACCATTACCGCATTAGGTACCAATCAGGAAAAAATTTAGCTCCAAAAACTAAACACTTGGCCTTGATCCCGAATTTAGGAAAAAGGAGGAATCCAACAGAACAAGCAGTGGCGGATCCACCTCCCGGGCAGGGGGGCAGCTGCCCGGGTGACTCTGGATGTCCAAGCATTATCAAACGATTTAGGGTTTCAAATTCAAAATTGGGGGAAATTCACAAAAAAATCCTAAAAATAGTACCAATGTTTTTGAAGCGTTTGCCATGAAAATTTTATGAAAAAAAACTATTCGGTCGAATTGGATCAAATCGGAGCTCACAAATTTGGGGAAATAACCAAAAAGAGAGAGGGAAGGAGAGATGAGTCTGGGGAGGGGGAGAACCAGAGTGGAGGCGGCGCCTTGGCACTGGGTCTGCGATCCGCAGAAGTAGGCGGGGCAGCGGTCACCGGAGGGGAGCGGTGGCTCGATGCCGACTTGCCGTGGTGACAGGCGAGGCCGCGAGGGAGCAGAACAGCACGGAGCGAGTCAGCGACCGATCGCGTGGGGAGGCAGGCAGACGGCGAGGTGAGGGGAGGGGAAATCTATTTATGAACTTACCCACTAACAAGCTACAAGCTCCCCTCACAGTGCGCCACGTCGCCACCAAAATCACTAATTAAGCCACCTCGCTTAGAATAGCAGCTGCCGTTGATCGCGCGCTCTAGAGCCGATCCGGCCATCGAAACAACACCCAAACACTATTGAAAAAACCCCTCCAACTTCTAATTTTGGATCTAGGGACCGTCCTTACCATGTGATCGAGTGGCTCTCCCTAGATCCTACTTTTCATTACACCCTTGCACTTTTCCCTGCTCAACTAGCCATCCTTGCCTGCCTTAGCCCGCTGTCCTTTTGCCTGCCCTCGCCCCTATCTCGCACGACGCAAGCCCACAATGAGAAGAGGGCTAGAGTTTGAACCCTAACTGCTGCTCCCCTTCCTATCTAGCCACGACGTCGCTACCTTTTTTGCCAACACCGCCCCTCTCTCCCTGACCGATGCCACCTCGCCTGCCCTGTTGGCGTCGACTCTCCATCCCCCAATTCGGATCGGTCACACCTGCAGCTAGATCCCGGTCGGTCACTGCCTCCTCCAATGTCCTAGCTACAATACTGCCGCTGACCATCTCCGCCATCATTCCTCTCTGCCTGACGCTTCCTCGCACGGCCGCCTATTCTCTTGCCTAGATCCACCCTCCACAACCTTTCGTTGTATCGGCCCTATTACCCCAGGAGGCTAGGGTTTGTCGCAGCATCCTCTTGCCGACATCGTCTTCTTCCCCCACTGGCAATGTCCTCTCATATGTCTTCTACTTGCATTGTCCCTCCCGTCTCCTTTCCTAGGCCGCCCCTTCTCCTCAACTCGTGGCCATCGGAGCTCTTCTCCTCGATTCTTGGCCTCTAGAGATAAACAAATCATTCTATCTATATAGCTTTCTAATTTTAGCACATTGTATTTTAGAAATTTTTTTATTTGTATAAGATATAGCAAATTAGAGGGTGTAGAAGCACAACGCAATCAAGCGCCAAAAAACAGAGCTGGGTGTTAGAAAACACAACACGGTCGAGTGTAAAAGGTCAAAAAACGGAGCCAAGGGCATGAACCAAATAAATTAAATATGATAGAGTGAAAATAATATGATATTTGTTCATAGCGGAGCGGCTAGCCAGCTATATAGAATTAATTATCTACAGTGTCATACAAGTAGATAACCTATTGTATGAGTTACCATTTATGCCATTATAGATAATATAAAGCTTCTTCAAACAACGAATGTCTATACTATTGTTCTTCCCTCACACTCTCTCCTTAGGAGATGCACATTGCCTCCCATTGATTACTGTTTCTGAATTTTCTTCTGAGCTCAAGTATCCACACTGATCATTGTTTGTTGGGAATCTGTTGTCATGTGCATACTTTCTTGCTCTCTGCTTGCATCTTTCCTTTCTCGCGTTTATGAGACAGTAATGCACAAGAATCGATTTTTTTTTTTCATGTGGCATGCATGTCAGCAATCTTGGAAAAGCAGCAGAACCCAGGTCGGCATCTCCTGATATGATTGATAACATGTCAATCGAATGCTGTGTTTTTTGTCTGGTTTGCCTTTTAAATAACGATCAGTGACTGATTGGGTGAAAATTGAAAGAGAAAAAAAAAAAGAAATTGGTATAAGATACCCTGTCCTTCCTTCCATGTGGGCCATCTCATCCATTCTGGATGATGCGCATCGTGTGCCCCATTGGCCTGCTATAAGTACAAAAGCACTAATGTTTTTTCAAAAAAAAAAAGTATTACATATAGATTGATTTATGCTGCTACAATACTTTGCTAAATCTTGCTTCTCCGAACTCTATCCGATGGTCCTTGGTCGTAAAGACACTGCGCCTTTGTAACACCAAGACAGAGGACACACGTCTATTTAAAACCCCATAAATAATAATGCTAGAAAACAACATAAATTGATAACACATAATTTAATTATCATAGATTTATGGCTACGATTCCATATATTCTTGGAAGAAAAGGTTTCGATCTCCTTTCTCTCCAATATGTAGGGAGACTACCCCGTTTTGAAATAGCTTAACTTCAGTTGCTTTTGTCTTCCACGCAGATGAAAAACGCATAGTTGTACCAAACACTTTCTGGAAATCATTCTCAAAGTTTATGAAGCTCCATCGAACCAAAGCATTGGCTTCTCAAAGCCGCGATTATTCTAGACAGCTCTACGGTGCTGTAAATATTAGAGCTATTCAATTTTAGTTCAGCAAAGGATCTTTAAAATCATTAATTTGGTAACCTCTAGAATGCATATATATTTAGTAGATTTTCTCTTCTATGTATGGGTTGACACCTAGTGGTTAGATAATGGTCTAGATTCAAACCCTTTTGTTGAAAAAAAAAAATCAACCTGTCGAGTCCCAATCCTGACCGATTTTGCCTTAAACAACCCAACAAGTGGAACCAGGTTAGGTCCCCGGTTACTTTTGGGTCGATGTCAGATGAACCCCTACCCCAAGCCGACTCAACTTGAAATATTCACCCCTAAAATCTAATCCCATCCAAGGGTCTCCACTCCATTAGTCCATTCTCACAAACCCTAGGCGTCCTTCCCATCTTCCACTTTCTAGGGCCAGCCGCCACAAGCCCCCCTCTTCTCTCTGACTCGTAGGCCTCCGTACCATGTACAGGCGCACGACGCCATTAGAGCTCCTCCCCACCACCTCATCTTATTATCTATACAACAACTACCGCTCCACTCCCTCCACGTTGGCAACTCCTCCGCATGCGCGCCGCAATACCAACCTCTCCTTCGTCTCTGCCCTCGACACCAACCGCAATCCACACCCTCTCTAGCTTTTCCCCTTACCATTAATAACTTGGGCTTGTGCGGCCGTGCATGTGTGCCCTCCTCCTTCCTCTCGGGACCGGGTAGGGTAGGGCATTGGTGGGGCGGGATGGCCTTATCTGATCCTCAACATCGGGTTAGGTAATCTTGTGGAGAGGATTGGACCAGGTCGGGTGGAGCGCGTGACTTGGCCTCGATCTGACCCATCTGGATATCTATGGTTAGGCTTGCCCTTTGTTGCACTATTTTTTTTCTTAAAGAGATCTGAGGGCTTTTTCAGTCACATGATTATAAAAATACATAAATAGAAAAACACATGATTAGAATGTCATGACATGTTGGATCCTACAAATCAAACAGCTTATGTAAAAAAAATTCATTTAGATTAGATTACTCCATTATTCCTTTGAATCAAATAAGTCATTACTCATTTTTAAAGGGACAAGTTAGGTTATTTCCTTCAGTGTTGGGGATGATACCTTTCAAGTTATTCTTAGATGGTGCCATTACACGCGGGCTTGTTTTTTAAGACTAAATTACGGTATATCAAGGTTCTTGTCGTTCACACAAGTCAAGGTTTTTAAAAATTATAGATTAATGTACAGGCTATATGTTGACGCCAAAATTTAGAAAAGCCGATCAATCTAGAAAGTCCTAGAATCGATTAGAATTGGGCTAGATTCGATATGGGCTAGATCGGGTATGACAAGAGTCGGGTCGGTTATAATAGGCAGAGTTTGTATTGGATTATATGGGTATCAGATAGAATAGGCAATAAAATAGGGGGATAATAGAGTGGAGACCATATTGTGTGCGAAATTAGAGTCCTAGCTGATGTTTAGTGAAGTCTATATAAAATGTAACCATTGGGGCATGTAAAGGGACCAACACCCATCAATCAAATCTACTTTTTACATGTACTTTACTCTTCGTCGACTTTAGTTTAGTTTAGCATAGTTTTGTCGTATTTTGTCTTCAACCGACTTGTTGCGCATCGGCTTCAAGATACAGCTAGGAGTTGCTTGCAGGTAAGTATTGTCTCGATTCAGTTCGATCTACAGGTTTGCATCTACTTTTAGTTTTACCGAAATACTATCTTAGTTGATATTGCTGCGCATCGTCGTTTCTACTAAGGATTTGATTTTACCCTCGTTCTAACGATCAATACATTCATTGGCGGTAGTCTGTTTATCCTCATTCTATCGGCTAGTTTGGCTTCATAACCTAGTCGATAGTCTTTTTACCCTCATTCTATCGATTTAAAGCTTACTATTCGTCGATAATCTATTTACATTTGTTCTGTTGGCCAGATCAACTCGTTGTTTAGCCGATAGTCTGATTATCTCTCGCTCTATTGTTTAGTTGATTTCATTGACTTTACAGTAGATTGGTTATCTTTTGAATTTATTGGTTTAGATCTAATTTAAACCGATAGTTTCATTTTTTCACTCCTGTTTGGGCTTGTTTTCTAATACTGCAGGTCTCCTATAATACAGATCTAATCGGCTAGTTAAACCTGATTACATTTTTGCCGATTGTAGGACCAAATCGACTGACACGCTATGAACACTGTTTTTGGTGCTGACAGGGATCCTAAGTCATAAGCCCACATATGTTTAGCTAATAGTTAACTTTTGACACAATCACTATCTTAAGTGGTTCATCTGGGTCGAGAATCAGTGTTTCTATGCAAATAGTGAACACATTTTGTGATTTTTGCAATAAAGCCGTTCGATTTAATTTAGAGATATCATATTCTAACTCCTCCATCTAGATCTCAAAGCGATGACGGTAACACCACATCGGGGTAAACCCGGTCCGGTCTAAAGAAGCGGCGAAGCACCTAATGTTTGGAATATTGTAAGAAAATACGATAGTTTTTTTTTTTTTTTGTATATAAGCCTCTACTGGTACATGCAATGTGAAAACGTACCATACATAATTATAGTTCATTGCAAATATATGGTTTGTTCCACGCAATCATTCAACACATGTGCTCCGGTTTTAGATATAGCTTGCGTACATGAATATTCATTAAAAAAACTAATTGGACCCATGCATGTGAAATAGCGAAACAATTTTATATATCTATGGTGTAATTTATTTTTTGAAATAAAATTATTTGGTTTATATTAGTAACTGAATAAACAAGTCATCATCCAACATCTTAGATTCTTAGGGCATCAATACTTCCTATTACGCGCGCGATGTCTTACACATGTGCTGCTAAATTCTTTCTACCTTTGACAATAATTCACACATCATTATCTAACGTGAAATAGATATCATGGATTTGCTAGCGCAACTTTTTTCATAAATTATTTAATTATTTTTTGAACACTTTGATTTTTTGACATCGTTTTTCGAAAATATTAAAGTCAGAAGATAAACATTCTCTGACTTCAATTATCAGTTTAAGACTTCTGAAGCCACTGTTCAGCAGTCAAAGTTCAGATTCAGCCGACCAATTCCATCGCTGCAGACCACCCTCTAAATGCAAGCATTTGTTTAATACATGTTTACATGCTCACCACATGCTTGCCATGCATAACGGACTCCACACTAATAAGAGGCATCATGTGGTCATCGTAATGTCCAAGTAGACCTCTCCGCATCTAATGTTTTGGATACACTATTATGTGCCATTTCATAACAATTACATCTCCCTTACAAATATCCATGTAACCCCAAATGATTAAAGCTGGCATAACATGAATCATCGATTTTGCCACATGCTCTATGTCTGAGCTAACCTAGCATGCAATCCATGGCATATACTTATCCCTAAATATTATGACAAAGTTACTCATGTTTGGAACTAAGAATAGTAATTTCGTAATCATCTCAAAGAATGTTACAAGGAAAATATAATTTATACAGGTTTGGCTGTTTACTGAAAACTTAATATGAACTGTGGGGAAAAAATTATACAGATGAATGGTTTTCAGATGGAAAGATATGACTGACAAGGTCCCTAATTGCTTGCAAAGTTCAGGTGAAATGTGAGAGACTAGTCTTCGAGAAAGAAGACGTGGTAGCTGGTCTAAGCTTGCCTTACATGGAATCGCCAAGCTAGTAAAATTCCACCTGTCGCAGACAAATTCGGTGCGCTATATGTGTTCAGTAAATTTAGGAAGAACTATAAACCACGTCAAATGACAAATGAGCGATTTAGATTCATACCACTCCAAAGTTCGTGTTTTGAAATGCCATACTTTGTAATGTATCTAAATTTCCCAATACAAATTTATATTTTCAGTTTCTGTTTTCAGAAAAAAAAAATGCCCAGGACAGCAACAGAAATTGATCCATCATGCAAGACAGCTGAGAACTTGATGAACAGCTAGAGCTTTACAAGAAGATCTTGCAGGAGCCAAAAGGCAGTGGAAGAAGTGGCTTCATCCCTGTCTTCGGAAACGGGATCACACTACAAAAGTTTGTAAGCAAACGAGAGAAATTCCAGCTGCATACCACGTTTTTCGGATTTTGATGAGAACTCTCAACCTTCCGGGCATAAGAATATGAGTATGCCCTCGGCTTTAGAGCAACTGTACAGTTGATTCAGCCGCATCAGGAGTATGTTCAAGCACAACTTCACCGTGGCAATGGCGTGAGAGGACACATCCTCTGCCACAGAAAGGATTTGTCGTTGAAATGATCCAAGAGCCAAAGGGGGAGTGAATTAGTCTAGAACAATTTTTAAGATTTGTGTTTCTCTTCTAAATTTAATGGCAAGGTTAAATTTTTCTACGACCAGAAGAAACCACTAACTAAGAGTAAGCTACTGGGAACTAAAACAAGAAATAAATTGTGGAAACGTAAATGCAAGTAGTCATGGAGACCAGGGACAAGGAATTTTTTTTCCGAGGTTCAAAAAAGGCTTTTTCTTTCCCTACTTCTTATTGGAACACTTTTTATGAAAAGAAGTATCACTTTGATTTTACTTAGGGTAGCACTTCATGACTCCGGTAGATAGATTTCGACCTTCGCAACTACTTGAAATCTCTTATAAGCTTCTCCTCAAGAGATCACCAATCACCAACTCGAAAAATAAGAAAACTTGAGTAAAGTCGGGAGGACCCTAAATTTAAGATCTGGTATCCCTTATGCATCACTAGCTCGGGATCAATTCCAATAAGCACAAGTGACTTCATCAATAGATATCATCACAGTACATTATTTTCAAAGTACTAGATACAACCTCTACCTACTGCAAATAAGATCCAAATGCCACACATGGCTAAATAACAAGTTCATCAAAGTAAGTTATTGCAACTAATAAGCAAAATAAATAAGATGGATGTCCCATCATGAGGCACAGACATCTGACTGGGAAGCACATCTAGCTACTCGCCTCCAGGCAGATCGTCCTCAAACAACGGGGATGATTCTTCAACTTCTTGTCCTGCCGGGATAAATAGACAGCCCATAAACAAAGTTTGCAAGAATGAGTATAAACAAATACTCAACAAGTCCCACACAGTGGATTAATGCAATTCTACCATTTATATGCAAGCTTAGTACAAAGAATAAGTCTTATAGTTATTTTGCATAAACAACATCGTAGTAAAGTAATAGATTTAAAAGCAAGTAAGTAAACATTTTATAAATAGTATTTTAACCCATAAACAACGATACACAGCCTAAACATAGCACAAAGCTCGATAACCTATACCTAGCAGTAATCACAGTGATATCCCACTATTTGCATTTGAAAACACTATATCTTGCTCAATACAACCAAGCATTTGTTTATGACCGAGAACACGGCTATTCGAATAGTTTTTAACACTATGCAGAGATTGCACATCTTTACCCATAAGATACTCATATCTCAACTTCTGGCTAGGAAGGTGACATTCGTAATCCAACAGTCATGAGACTAAATTTAAGCAAGTGGCCCTCCCGATGACTACTGCACCATCCAGAGCCAAACATCAGGATCCATGGGCTTCACATAGATAGTGCAGCAACACCAATGGATGATGGCCCTTATAAGCAGCACATCTCCACCAAAGAACCCTTATAAGCAGTTCTTACCTAGCTTGCCATGAGGTACCACAAGTTCACACTTAGTAACTCAACTGCTAGACTTAACCAAAATCAAGCTCATGGTTTGTACTGTATTTTTCCTGGCATGCTTTTACAAGATTAAGTCTTTAGGGTAACTAAGGCAAGACTTTCTTCTAAATTTGCATCATAACCCTGCAACACATGCTTCTACACACACAGCACAACTTGTCTTAGTCAAAACACCTACCTAGGTTGTTAACAATTTGCAATATATGCAACAATCACATAAGAGCAACATATGCTAAACCAATATGGAGCAACACATGTCTTCATCACGTAAAAGCAACATATGCCTTTACTCTTAGTTCCATATCTCTCATTAGTCATTATTAATTAAACCAAACCCATGTAACGTGCATGATTAAGCAAAACTAGATACGACTATCATCCCACATAGTATCATCACCATCCAAATAAAATGATGACACATCTAGATTAGAAAGGATAATTGGTGATACAATATTTCAAAGGATAGAATATAATTCAAATTGGAATAACTAAATTCCCAATAAAATAAATTAAATATAGCAATGCAAAGTTTAAATCAAACTCATTTATTTTGCAAATAAGATCAACATGATCAAGGACTATGCGTGATTCGCCTTTCTGCCACTCCCACTCTGGACCTGCAACAAAGTCTTCCACTGGCACATCTTCCGAAGTACACGTTTCTACGTAAAGCAATAATAAAGAAACACTAAATAAATAAAATGGTATAATAAAATATTTTGAAAAATCAAATAAAATTAAAAAATAAATAGATCTCGTTTTTCTAAATTTTTACAGACTTGAATGGTAATTTTTGGACTTCTGGATCAAAAGATATGAATTTAACAAGTTTAAATCAATTTATAAACTAATTAAACAATTGTTAGAATTAATTTCTGATTTAATAATCTACCGCGCACCGCTCTAACCAATGGGCCCCGCATGCCAGCCTCATTGCCCACGGTGAACGCAGCCCACGCTATCGCACACGTGCACTCGGGCGAGCCTGACATGTGGGCCCCACACGTCAGCGACTCAGACCTGATCCCGGATTGACCTAACCCGAACCGATCTGTCCCAACCCGAACAGAACCGAAACCGATCTGATCGGAACCACCCATGCTGAATCTGGCAGCTCACCATGCTCTACGTCGCTCCTCTGCCCTAGCGACCTTGGCACATGACGGCGCCCACGCCGGCACGGCGCAGACCTCACCGGAGTTGCCCGATCTGGCGTACCCATGCACCAAACCGTGCACAACCAAGCTCTACGGGTAGTCCTTGATCTCGCGATCTCTCAAGGCCCATGACCCCTCAACGACGACCAACGGCGGTGAGCCACGGTCGCGCGAAGCGGCGGCGACCTTTGGTCTCACCCTAAAACACATCTAAGACCCTTCCTAAGCCAAACCGAGCCCAAATTCACGATCTAGGACCTTCCAGGAACCTTTCTTTGCATCTGTGCAGCCCCGCGACCCTCTAGCTAACGCCGGTGAGCGTCTATGGCAGCGGCGGTGCTAGACTCAACGGCGACGATGCTCCGGTGACCCAACCTCCCAACTTTAGCTACCAATGCGTTCGCCAGACCATCCCATCGCTACTGACCAAAAATTAGGAGCTGAGGCTTACCGACGACGACAGAATTACTCGCCGGAGTTACTCGGCCCGAAACACCCTCTTCTAGATTATCAGTGACTCTGTCCTTCTCGACCAAAGACAAAGGCGGCGGCGGCTTGCTCAAGCCCTTGCGCAACTCCCCAGGGGTTTTTATAGGGTTGGGAACCCTAGAACGGCACGGACGCCTAGGCCCGGCCCGCGGCGGTGCTACCACCCTGTCCGACTCTGGCGCAGGCTCGAAGACGACGACCACGACATCTAACGACCGCCAATGCGCCACATCGCCCCATCCAAGAGATTGGGCGCTCGTGTACCCCTTCGGTGTGATTACATAGATCCGACAACCTATAACGTGCACAAGGTGAGGCCGATAGCCCTGATTGAGCCACGTTGCCACTTATCCCGAAAAGAAATAAAAACTCACTTATCTATTTACAGAAATGTTGTTTTAATGTTTTCTAGTTATTAAAAGTACCAAAACACTTCAGAAAAATCTGAGAAAATTCTCAAAAATACTCTGAAGCATCTAAAACCTAGAAAAATTTTATCAAGCACTATTTATCATTATATTATTTTATTAAATTGTTTTAGTGATCTATGTTAATTATAAAAATGATTTTTAGGGTTTTTGATTATGGGAAAAATCATAGAATGGATTTTCGCAATTACTTAAGTTAAAACAAAATATTTGGGCTTACCAAAAATCAGGATGTTACAAGTAACAACCTTGAGATGGCTTGATCTTGCTCGATTAAGCCTTTAATGGAAACACACAAGGAGACATAGCACTCAAGCTGTGATGGACTCACTCTAAAATACAAACCCGAGTTTTTGGTGACTCTCACTCAAATGGACTCTAGGATAGGATATGGGGTGAATCAGCACAAAACAAAGGGTATCATAAGTCCTTAAATAGCCCACAGCCAAAAACTAGCCGTTGGGACTAGAAACAGTACAGACTTGCCGATCCCGTATAGTATGGCACAGTGTTGTACCGTACGGGATGAAGAGGCTCTTGTATGGTACGGTCCTAGCCGGACCATATGGAGTTCCTAGAACTCACTTCTCACAACTACTCTGGACCGAACCATCTAGGCATGCTGTCTGGTGCCCTATACCATACGACGCACCAGGGATAGCCAGAAACCTCTTTGGATAAAGTCGTTTGGGCATGCTGTCTAGTGCCCCGTACCATACGGCGCACCAGGGGCAGCTAGAATCCTATTTGGACAAAATCGTTTGGGCGTGCCATTTGGTGCCCTGTACCATACGGCACACCAGGAGTAGCCAGAATCCTCTTTGGACAAAATTGTTTGGGCGTGCCGTTTAGTGCCCCGTACCATATGGCACACCAGGGGCAGCCAGAAACCTCTCTAGACAAAATAGTTTGGGGGTACTGTCTGGTGCCCCATACCGTACGACGCACTAGGGGCAGCCAGAAACCTCTTTGGACAAAATCGTTCAGGGCCCCCGTACGGTACCCCGTACCATATAGGATCCACAACCCTCTAAAACCTCTCTAGAGCAAATGATACGGGGTGCTGTCCAGTTCCCCGTACCATACAGCACACACGCCCAGAACACCTTAAACCTAGCAAAGGCTCTAAAACTCATCTAGACCTAAAACTATGGGATCGGGATGTCGCCTAGAGAGGGGTGAATAGGCGTTTTAAATTTTAAATCAGAATTACTTGCGGAAGCTGGATCGAAACTTCCGATCACTAGGTCAGACTTCCGGTTCAGATCAGAACTTCTGACTTAGATATCGGAATCTCCGATCTGTTAAGAAACAGGGGAATACAAATCAATTCAGATCTAGAGAACTTAAGGATACAATCCTACAAGAAAGTTAGAGCACAGGCTACTAGAAATGCAGTAGAAGCAAATCAATCACCATAAGAGCTCAATGAGCAATCAAATCGAGGCTAAGAACAAGATTTAGAGAAATTAAGCCAAAGATGAAGACTCAACAAAGTTTGTTCCCAAAGTTCAGATCCTTGAGGGGATCCTACGTCTCTGTTAAGGCAGCTCGGTCACACTTGAGCCAGGGTCTCTTTCAACCCTAGTCATCCCAAGGTTGCACCAAGCACCCCTCGGCTTCACTCTTGATTTCTTTCTTTGCGGAGGTGAAATCCAGCCTTCACGAACTTCTCACGGCTCACCACACATAGATCGGTGGCTTGTGAGCAACTCCTAGCCGTCTAGGAGTCTTCAAACTCCAAGAGTAATAAATCCGATGAAAAATCAATCTCGGAGATGAACTCAAGTGCTCAAGAATGAATCTAGCTCGATCTAGCACTCAAATCTCTCAATCCAAGATGTGGATCACTTAGATGTAGAGTGGGGAGGTGCTTAGGACTCAAAAAGATGAAGGTTTGCTCAAAAGATCTGAGATGGAATAGCCACCACGCAAGGTGGGAGTGAGGGGGTATTATATAGAGGTCCTCGGAATCTAGCCGTTGGGGCCCTCTCCGGCTCACATCAGAACTTCCGGTGTTACACATCGGAACTTCTGATGTGTGGAAAACTCCAGAAAACAACACCCTCGACTCAACTTAAATCTAGGATAAAACACGGATCAGAACTTTCGATATAGGACATCGAAACTTTCGATTAGCAACCCTCACCAGACAGTGAATTCAGTGCATGGAAATATCGGATACTGCGACTGGATCTAACTTCCGATTAATTAATTGAAACTTCCGATTAATTAGGGACAGTGAACCCAAAAACCTAGACTTGTCAAACACCGGACAGTCCAATGGGATCGGAACTTCCGACGCATAGATCGGAACTTCCGATTCACTGAGATTGAAAACACCCGGTGCACGATGTGGAGTGTTTTGTGTCTCTCAAAATAGCAAAGACTATCATTTGAGCACTCGAGATATTTCTAAGCCATTTTTCGTCACATCCCTCTTAATAGTACGGCAATCCTTAGACTCAAATTAAATAAAAATAACTACTAGTCTAGAATTAACCACGTGCCGTCTTCTTTCCTTATTTGAGGGGTCCACGATACTCTAGCTTTTCACCATTAGGACTTTTCACCTATTCATATCCTCAATGAATGCATTAGTCCCTTAATCGTTTGTCATTAATCACCAAAACCCACTTAGGGGGCCTAGATGCACTTTCAAAAATAAGTGTGCTTATGGATAAAACCTAATTCAACACAGCTCAATAGCATCTCAAACCTCTCAAAAAGCGAAGCAAAGCACAAAAAGCTATAGAGAATCTAAATGAACCCTTCTGGACGTCTAAGTCCATTCTAATTTATCCTTAGCCTTTTTCTTTACGGCTTTGCCAATCGATGAGGCTATCACTGTTATCATCACCAAAACTGTACCAAATACCTCCACCGCCGGCCCCTTCCTCCTCTCCAGGCGCTCTTCTCCCCTCTCCTCCCAGCGGTGGCTCGCCGTGGCGGCGTCCTCCATCGCCGGCTCCTTCCTCCTCTCCCGGTGCTCTTCTCCCCTCTCCTCCTAGCGGCGGCTCGCCGTGGCGGCGCCCTCCATCACCGGCTCCTCCCAACGCCCCTCCACCGCCGGCCCTTTCCTCTTCTCTCCCGGCGCTCTTCTCCCCTCTCCTCCCAGCGGCAACTCGCCGTGGCGACGCCCCTCCACCGCCGGCCCTTTCCTCCTCTCCCGGTGCTCCTCTTCCCTCTCCTCCCAGCGCCGGCTCGCCGTGGTGGCGCCCTCCACCGCCGGCCCCTTCCTCCTCTCCCGACGCTCTTCTCTCTTCTCCTCCCAGCGACGACTCGCTGTGGCAGTGCCCTCCACTGCTGGCCCCTTCCTCCTCTCCCGGATGAACCCTGATTATACAATTTTGTTCTCATTATAGTTAGTATGAACCCTGATTATACAATTTTGTTCTGATTATACAATTTGATCTAGTTAGTATGAACCCTGATTATACAATTTTGTTCTGATTATACAATTTGATCTAGTTAGTATGAACCCTGATTATACAATTTGATCTAGTTAGTATGAACCCAGATTATACAATTTTGTTCTGATTATACAATTTTTTTTTCTGATTATACATAAAATAATCTTCATGCTAATTACCTTTTTAGATGGACATGACCAAGAAGCTTTTAGTTTATGTGGCTGCACCACATCTCTTTCTTTCAATCGTGGCCATGGTTGTTGAGTCTACAAAAAGGAAAAGGGGTTCATTGAGAGAGGGAATTAGATATGGTCCAATGGAGGAAAGGGATAGAATGAGAATTGAGTATCTAAACAACAAAATATGGAAGAATGATGTAACCTGTGTAAACATGCTTAGACTTACTAGAGCGTCTTTCTTCCGTTTTTGTGCACTTTTAAGGGATCGTGTTTTGCTTGTAGACACTATACATATGTGTGTTTAGCAACAAGTTGCTATGTTTTTAAATACTATAGGTCACAACCTTAGAAATCGTGTAGTTGGCACCAATTTTGATAGATCGGGTTAAACTGTTAGCCGTTATTTTAACATAGTTCTGTGTGCCGTTGGAGAGCTACAGAATGAATTTATAAGGTCACCTTCATTGGAGACACCAACAAAAATTGCAGGGAACCCAAGGTGGGATCCTTACTTGAAGGCGTGAGGTTCAACCCTAACCCATTTTCAATTTTTAGGCATAAAGGCTATATGATCCCTAATATTTTTATGGGTTGCATTAATCATGATATAGGATTGTATTGGGGCTATTGATGGCACGCACATATGAGCCTCTGTGCCGAAGCATTTGGAGCATTCCTGTCATGGTAGAAAGGCCCATACTACCCAAAATGTAATGGCAGCTATAGATTTTGGTCTTCGGTTCACATATGTGTTGGCGGGTTGGGAAGGGACAGCACATGATGCTGTAGTTTTGAGAGATGCTTTGGAACATGAGAATGGCCTTCGTGTCCCCTAAGGTAATAGAAATGTTTCGTATGGACAAATTCTCCATGACATATATTTATATGTAACAATGTCATAAACATGTTCCTCACATGTTAGGCAAATTCTACCTAGTGGATGCCGGATATGGAGCCAAACCAGGATTCTTGCCCCCTTTCCGTGGTGTGAGGTACCATTTGAATGAGTGGGGAAACAATCCTGTGCAAAATGAGAAGGAGTTATTCAACCTTAGGCACTCATCTCTTCGTGTGACGGTAGAGCGTGCATTTGGATCACTCAAGAGAAGGTTCAAAATTTTTGATGATGCAACTCCATTCTTCCCATTTGTAACTCAAGTAGATATTGTGGTTGCTTGTTGCATTATTCACAATTGGGTTCTACAAGGAGGAGGTGATGAGTATATTATACCGGAGGCTGGTTACGTCCCTCCTTATGACCACTCATCAACTTCTAGTGGCCAAGCAAGTGAACATGCATTTATGGTGAATTTTAGGCAACAAATTGCAAATCTTATGTGGGAAAACCGTCAAAACCACTATGTGTACTAAAAATGTATTAGTGAATTTTCGTTTGTAATGGCTTGTATGGACATATTTCTTACTGAAATTTGGATCATTTATGTAATGGTTTGCTGAATTATACTTTATATGGACATATTCGTTTGTAATGGCTTGTATGGACGTATTTCTTGCTGAAATTTGGATCATTTATGTAATGGTTTGCTGAATTATACTTTGTATGGACATATTTCTTGTGTGTGGATGTTAATTGCTGCAGTTTACCATCATATGCTAGAAAATGGAGTCAGATGCAAGTGGGGAAAAAGGTGGGGGTGGTGGCTCCTCTCATTGGACAGCAACAATGTCCTCATTCATGCTCACTTACCTAGCCAATATTGTGGCTAGTGGGATTAAAACATCAAGTGGCTTCAAAAAAGTTCATCTCAACGCTTGTGCTACAGTTTTGAATGAACATTTCAAGGTGAACAAAACTGGAGATCAGATTGCTAACCATCTTAGGACATGGAGAAGGAAGTATACAAAAATTAACCAACTTAGGAAGTTGAGTGCTGCTCTTTGGGATGAAGAAAAGTTCATCATTTCTCTTGATCATGAGCATTACACATCCTATATTCAGGTAAGATTGTAGCAACTTTTCATGTTCATAGCACTTATAATTGGTATACTCAATGCTCCATACTTGTATACTCATTGCTAGGATCACAAAGGTGATGTAACATCCCTATTTTCAAAAAAACTAAAAATCATCATGCATCATGCCATTGCATTTCAATGAATTTCACTAAAATTTAAAACTCTTTGAAAATAGGTATGTTACAATAATTTCTGAGCCTATAAAACAAATAATTTGGTTTCCTTAGTAAAAGAACCATTTTAAATGAGATTTGTTAAGAGGTTAAACCCAAGTTTTTTATACAAATTTAATTCCAAAGATGTTTGTTTTCAGATGAGATTTTAAAATCTTGTAAAAGCAAAACCTCTAATAAATGATTTATCAATATTAAAGAATTTATTTGAGTTTTAAAAATACTTTATTTCCCATAAAGGAAATAATTTTGAATTCATCATTTCAAATAAAAGCCATAATCAAAAGTTTTTGCTTTCACAATGTTTGATTGCAAATTGTTCACTTAACACCTATTATGCCAATTTGTAAACTTTGTAATTTCAACTTATATTTTCAAACAACAAATCAAAATTTTAATCCAAATAAAAAGTTAAATCACAAATTAAGTGGTTAATTAAAATGAATTGTTAATTTTTCTATTTAAACCCTTACCTACTTACTCTCTCTCCCCTCTTCCATTTTCTCTCTTTTTCTCTCTTCCCCATTTTCCCCTCCCTCTCCTGGTGGAATTGCCTTGCCACCTCACCCTCCCTCCGCCAGCCCCCCTGTTTCCTCATCACGCAACCCCTCCCCTCTCTCTCTCTCTCCCGTTTCATCTCTCGAGCACTCCTCCCTTCACCCCTCATCGCCCTCTTCCCAAAACCACTCCCATTGTGGTCTTCTGACCGATTCTCTCCGCCCACCCTTCCTCTCGCCCCTGCCCGTTTTGCTTGCCATGCCATCATCGCTCATCGCCGAGCACACCGAAGACCGCCGGTTGCCCCGACCTGACGTGGTCGGGCCTCCTCATTGGTAAGTTTCCCTCTCTGCTCCTTCTCCATCCCTACGACCCCTATCTCTCCCCACCTTGGCACCTCCTCCTCGCATGGGAATGGCCGGCGACGTGCGCCTCATACCACCCCGCCTCGGCTGCGTCGCCGTGCCACTCCGGTTAGCCCCGCCCCTCGCCGAAGCCACCTCGAGCTTCCCTCACCTCCTCTCTCCTCATGACCCATTGCCTGCTCCCTCATGGCCGGTGAACCGCTCCGCCGAACTCTGCGCCTTCTTCGTCCCCACACGCCGACCTCGCTGCTGTCCCTTTCCCGTGGCCCTACCCTCGGGTTCGCCGCCTCTCCTCCTCTTTCCTCTCGACTTGCCATGGCCGTGAGCCATTGCTTCATGGGAATCCACACTGAGCCCCCCTCCGCCGCTTCCTCGCTGAAGTCACCGACAAAGGCCCTCGCTATCGATCGGCCCAAGCCGTGACAATGCCCAGCCGGTCGACCTCTCCTCCTCGGTCGTCAGGCGCTTGACTAGGCTCGCTTCACCGCGCTCATTTCATGGCCATGAAGGTGGCATATGACGCTGCTGCATGCAAGCAAGGCTGCGTACTGCGTGTCACGACATAGCGTTGGGCAGCGTGACCACGCGTCATTTGGCGCCCGTGGGCAGCGCCACGTGATCGGCCGTCGCCCTCATGGCGCCCATTGGCCGAGTCGCCCGTCCGACCGCCTTTTCCTTTTAATTTATCAATTCAATTTAAAATAGCAAAACTTGTTATTTTTATATCTTTAAAATATAAATCCAAAATTGGAGAAATAAATTTCTAAAACTCATAAAAATGTGAAGATTAATTTAAAAATATCGTTTATATCATTTCATGAATATTAATATGATTTCTATAAAATGTTTCTAAATTATAAAATCATGCATTTAAAACTATGCTAATTATTTATATCTAGTTAAAATGAGATTTAAATTTTTGGAACATATTAATCGGATAAGAACAATATTGAATTATTTATCTAATGTTTAATTTAATTTAATTTCTAAATTTCTAAATCCATAGAAACTAATTTATCTAAACATTTTTAAAAGAAGAATGCCATTTTAAAATAAAATCAATTTCTACAAATCCTAAAATAAATGGAAGCATGGTTTTATCACATTCATGCATAATCATTCTGCATGCATAATTTTATTTTATTTGTTGTTCTTAAATTTGTGTTATTTGCTATCGTTAGATTCGACTGGATCTGTGCCCGGGAGTGAAGCTCAAGACGGGCAGGAGTATGACTACAATCACGGCAAGTCACTGTTGACATCTCCCCTAATTACCTTTGACCATATTGAAACCTAGTTTTACAAATGCTTTGTTAGAAGTTTATTAAATGTGCATGGCTATGTTGATTAGTCACCATCATGTTGGTAGAAAATTTAGTTAAGAACCTAACACACTTTAATTATGCTATTAATCCTGATCTTTAGTAACCTTAGGAAAATTAATCCGTAATTACCTGCCAACCCTTGATTAGCTTAATTAATTGTGCTTAGTCATGCTACTAGTGAGATGATTACTACACAATGAACACTTCACCCTGATTTAATATCTGTTTTAATTCAAAGTACCTCTCTGTTTGCAAAGTGCTTGCTTGATTAGCAGTAGCAGGGTGCTATTGTGGGAAAATTGTTAGTGCCAGGTGGCGGGTGTGTCACCTGGGGGTTTCTGAAAATGTTTATAAAACTTGATTGGGGTGGATGGATTGATTGGCTGGTGCAGTAAGCACGAGAATCGGGTCCAGTGTGGGAACCACCCCAGTCCCTAAGGACCGCGACCTTGTGGTTGACAAGACTAAGTATAACAGTGCGACCATGAGTGCCTGTATGGGTGGGACCTGGCTGAGTAGCTTTCGAACTCCTAGTTTGGACATCCCGTGTGGTGGAGTAGGCGCGAAGCATTCATCAACCTACCAGGCTCAAGAGGGGGATTCAGCCAACTGGGGAGATCAGTGCTGCAGTGGAAACCTTAGAGGGGATGCCAAGATAGGAGCGAGATTGTCAAAGGCCTTGTGGTGATCATTTTCCTTTGGGTGATTCCTAGAAAAAACCACTTCTCATGGGTAAAGCGTGCGACATCTGCAGAGCGTATAACTTTCTAGAAAGCCATGCCCATGGTCAAGGGCGGACGACGGTGGCGCTGCCACAATGGTAGTTTTCTCTCCTCTCTTTCTCAGTGTTTTAAAGAAGAAAACCGGCAGGTGCCGTGTTTTGGTTTTGGGAGCCTACGGTGGTTAGCCGTGAGGAGATGACTTCGGTGGTTTAGCCGACATGTGGTATTATGCATACGGTGGTTAGCCATCGAGAGTTATTGGGTCCTTCGGTGGATTAGCCGTAAGGAAAATGTTTTGGATTAAAACCACGATTTGTATCGTGAGCGACTTTGGGCATGGTAAATTTGGGGCGGATGATTTAAATGTTTTGTCAATTATTTTGATCACTCCACTTCTTCTCCAAATTGCTTTAAAAACTATTAGGCAAACTATTTCGAAACTTGCTTTCCGCAAATGAGCCCTACCTTTCCCTTGTCCAAACCATGCATATGCATCTGTCAATTGACTTGCGAGTATTTTCACCAATACTCACCCTCCCGCTTTGCCGCGGGGCTGCGCATTCTGACGAGCAGGTTCGGAGCATCCGTGCAACCCTGAAGATGGAGACCCCGAAGCTTACGTCTTCGCCGACGGAGTCCAGGATGAGGAGTATACCGACGCCTAGGGCTGCGTTCCTCCAGCTTTGCCTGTGGGGATTATTTTGGTTTTCCACTTTGGAGTTTCAGCTGTTAAATAAAGACTTCCGCTTTTGTAAGGCCTTCGAGCCAAAACTTATGTAACCACGCCATGAGGCGCACTCTGATGTAAATTTATGTAAATTAATCGTCATGGTGGTGATCCAAGTTCTGTATCTGTGTGTGCTAGCTACTGATCCAGGGACTAGCACAGGTAAGGCACAGTGGGTCCCGCCTCCGTCAAGGTGTGGTCCCGACAGGTGATGATGAATTTTTAAACAAACCTCTTGAGCGCTATGGGGAGATGCTTACAATCTTTGGTAATAGTGTGGCTACGGGAAAATTTGCAAAAGGATCAAATGAGACTCTAGGTGTTGATGAAAAGGATGATAATGAAGGCCAAGATGAGGATCACACTACTGCTGCAACCACTAATGATGACAATGTGGCAACTTCTTCGATCACTAGACCAAACAAGAGAGGCAAGGTTACCGTAGGTAACGATGATGGGTTGGTTAGAGCAATCAAAGAAGCTAGTGAAAGGCTTGCCATTTCTATAGAGAAGGCTGCTATTGCTGACAAGAGTTTGCCACCTGATTTGTTTGACAATGTGCAAAGCATTCCAGGTTTTGATGACATGCACAAGTCCTACTACTATGCTTATTTGGTTGAGAATCCTCACATTGGAAGAGCTTTCAACAATTTGCCTTTCACTTACAAGTTAAATTGGTTGTCAAAGTTCGTTAGCGATAAGTTTTCTGAATGAGTGCTTATATGTGTTTTACAAGCTATGAGAAATGACTACTTTTTTGCTTGTACCTATAAAACAATGCACTGTGGGTTCTCTATTGATTATGCTTGTACGCCATAAACAATTGCCATCTTTTAATTATATATGGATTTGCTCATATTTGCAATTGTTGGATTTGTTGTCAAGTTTATATATGTCAAATTAATATATATGTGTGTATGGATTGCTCATATTCAATCATTCATAGAGGTAACCTCACTAAAATGTGCAAGTTGTCATCATATCCTGTCTGTATATCCTTGTCCAGCCAACCAAACAAAAACCTGGATCATCCTATCCAGCACTCATCCAGCCTACCAAACAAAAAACAGGCTTATCCCATCCACCCAACCAAATAGGCTGCTTGGATGGTCCCATCCCAGAAACACATGGATGGGATGGTCCCATCCACCCTTGTCCTCAAACCAAACACACCCTTAAGTGCATTCTGAGACCCCACATGGTATCGGTTAAAGCCTGACGCAGCACATGCTAACGTACCTGGGGGCTAGGACACCGTATTTAAGTGCATCCTGACACCCACATGGCATCGGTGAAAGCCTGACGCAGCACATGTGAATGGACTGACACACCACAGTGAATTGTCTCCTCACACCCGTGCTATTGCCTACTGAGGCATCACGAGCCGTCCGTGAACTCCAATAATTCATCATTGCACTCTCCATCTCTCCATCACGATGGCTATAAATAGGGCTGGATTCATGAGGGCAACCACATAACGCAGAAGCTTCATTCAACCACACGCTAGAAATGCTGAGGCGTGCAAGCGGAAAGAGAAAGGGAAAATGTGACGTCCTCTTTATTTTATAAAAGTTACATTACTGTACAGTGAAAAAAATAAATAAATAAAAGAAAACAATAATAATAAATAAATTAAATGAAAACCCTAACTAATCCTAATCCTAATCCCAAACCGAGAGCTCCTCCCGTGCCCTCTTATCCCATCGCCACCCTTTACACGGAAACGAATATCCAGAGAAGTCGGTCTAATCCGTTGATGCCATAGCCGCAGCCCTTAATTAACTTTCCCGTCGCCATCTCCTAAACCCACATAGAGCAAGATTGGAGGCCGCACTTGCTTCTGTCTCTCTGCCATCGCTCTCCTCAAGGACTTCCTATTCCGGTGAGTTGTTCATCAACCCAGTCACAAGAACGGATTCTTTGCGTTCCGCTGATGCCGTCCGTGCCCATGTTTTTGCCGTGAAACAGAAGGAGACGATCGCGAAGGAAGGCGCGAACATTGCATCGTTGCTGCCTTTTTCCCACGAAACAAGTTCATCTAGGTGGTAAATCCCCTCAAACATAGAGTTTCTCGTGGCCAAATTCTAGAACATAGAACCCATCATGAATCTACACAAACCTTTGCCACAAAAACCATATCTATTTTCCTAAATGTTTCCCAAAATTTCAAGTCAAACCAGTGGCTAACTTACCGTTCAGGATTTTTTCATTGCTAAAACTTGTTGCACAGGAAGCCGCCGAAGCGTTGCTAGTCATGTTGGCGGTTGTCGTCATTCTTATTGCATTCTTTGCCAGTATTGTTGCTAGCTATTGGTCGTAGTCTGCCATTAGTTAGCATTTTACCTTCTTGATCTTGCCATTGTCGCCACCGCCAGAGCCGCCACGAAGCCACCCCACGCGCTGTTGTTGCGCAGCCGCCGACGCCGCCGCCAGACGTCGCCGCCGCCGCCGGAGGATCCGCTGCAGCCGCCGCCGCTGCCACTAGCCGCCGCCGCCGAAGTCGCCGCCGGAGCCACGCCGCTTAGCTCATGAAATCACCGAAGCCGCCGCCGCCGCCGGCCGCCGCCGCAGCCGCCGAGGACGCCGCCGCCTTGCTCTTCTCTCTCTTCCTTCCTCACTCTATTTTTCCTTTCTCTGTGCATGTATGAAGTAGAGCCAGAGCAGCTGCTCTTCATCTCTTTAGGGCGTGTTTGGTTGGGTTGCTCCGGCCTGGCCAGGCTCGCGCGAGCCACCCAACCGGTGTTTGGCTGGCCGAACGAGCGCGAGAGCCAGGCTCAACACATGCAAGATCCTTTGTCTGCGGCCTAGCTCATGGAAGCAAGATGGCGGCGGTCGTTTCCACGCGCCAAAGCCAAGACAAAGTGGCGGCATGGCAAGACGCTACAAGCATGCACAAATCAACGACTAACAAGTTTCATCCAGTTCCATGCACAACCTTCTCATTCTTTGAAAATTTTTTAAAAATTCAAACGACATCCAAATTCAATAAAACAAAAAAAATGGAACCGTAGATACAAGTACAAGGTATTGAAAAAAATTCAGATTTTTTTGAATTTTTATTTTTGTTTTTGAATTTATTGATTTTCTAGTATTTTTTATTTTGAATTTATTTTCACTTTTGGATTTATTTTCTTTGTTTTTAATTTTCCTCTTTTGAATTTGTCCATCCCGCTTCCCTCCTAGTGCAGCTAACCAAACAACATCTCTATGCAGCCTGTTCAATCTCATACAACCAACCAAACAACATCCCTTTATATCACCTCAACCTATCTCCCACCAGCCTGGCTGAGCTCATACAGTCTGGCTGAACTCATACGACAACCAAACAGTCCCTTAATCTCTCTGGTCAAAGACCAGTCAACCCTCGTGATGTACTTTTCCTGTGAACAGCGTGCCTTCACAATTTCCTATCTCCCAAACCGTAACACCGATTCACGTCAAACCAATTTTGTTGGTCTTATTTTAATCTAATCTACATACTGTTATTGTTCTGTAATCTTAGCAAATATTGTTATTTCTTGGTTGTTTATTTGTGCTATCGTTTTGCGTGCGTAGACGGTGCGGGAACCGGTGAAGACGCCGACGTTGTCGCTGTATTGCAGGACGATCCGCCATATTTCGACCAAGGTAAGTTAGAAGCATGTCACTCCTAACTTTGAAAAATACTTTTATTAGATGTTTGAATGTGCATGCTATCTTTATAATTATTTCATGATGTTACATGTGTAGCTTTTCCAATTATGTGTTAATCATTAATTAACATGTATAGCTGTCCATTGCTGCCCTAGGTTGATTAATATGTCTTATTATGCCAAGTTGATGTTTTCCATGTTGCTTAGCGCGAGTAGAGGTATCATAGCTGGGAATATATTTCATCTAGGTCATGGTGCAAAATGAGACAGTGGGAGACTATCGGGGTTTTAAAATTAATTAATCCACTAAAATCAACGTGGCGTGAGTTGACCTGGGGTGGATTGCAAGTTTGGCTGATTGCATGAGGCACTGTTTGGGGTGCGGAAGCCGTCTCAGTTATTTAAGAACCGTTCTATTCAGTGGAATGCCTATTCCCGCATAACAGTACAGCCATGGACGCTAACATGGTAACGCCTTAGCTGATTAACTTGGGAAGCTTAGACTTGGGTGTGTCACTTGGAGGTGTGGGTGTGGCTAGCTACCACTGCAGACTGCAAAGGCGTCTGAGGGGCCATGGCTTGGTGGGAGGCTGCCACGGGGTGAATCCTTAGCGGGCGGGCTCAAGTCTAGGTGTACCTCGCCAAAGGCTTCGTTGGAGTCTCCAAAAGGTGATTCCATCCCATGGGTAAAGTGTACCCTCTCTGCAGATATTAAACTATCATGATAGCCGTGCTCACAGTCAAGAGCGGGCGTGGAAAAGATCCACTGGTGTAGTCCCATGGTTTTAATAATTTAATTGATATAGTGATTTGGCAGGAGTGTCGGGCAGTGAGTGCCTTTCGGTTCATGCCGTGAGGGCTATTTTTGTGTTAAATTGATAACAATGGTTCTTTAATTTAGCTTAAAATTTCAAACTGCAGTTTTTCCAACTCATAGGGAAAGATTATGAAATTAGATTTATGCAAATAACCTCACCCTGTCTTTGTATCCTGCATCATCATTATTAAAGACCTTGCTTGCTGAGTATTCGCGTACTCAACCTCGCATATCACGCGGGTCATTTATTCCAACGAACAGTGAAAGAAGCGAAGAAGCGATCTCTGACAGCGAGTTTGACGTGGGCGGCCAGGACTTCTAGTTGCGATCCCCGGTCAGATGCCTGTGGCGTTGAGATGGGTCTCATCGACGAAGTTTATTAATTTCCGCTATTCGTTTATCATTTATTTATTGTAATAAATGGCGCACTCTACTCCATTTGAATTGATGTTATTTCAAATGTAATAAGCGTTCGGTGCTGTTATTTAATCTGTATGACTGTGGTACCAGCTTGATCCTTGGGACTGATACAAGGCACGAGAGGGTTCGATGCTGCGGTAGGGTCCCGACGTAAAAGCAAAGGAAGAAGCGGTAGATAGGATTGTCTGCAAGAATTCAAATACATCAGATTTGCAATTGAACAAATTCTGAATCAAGAGATTTGCTGTAACTGATCACCTAATCCCATTCAAAAAATAAAATTTATATTTTTAATTTTTTAATTTACAATTTTCGCTACGGTTATTATTTAATATTTTCTAATGGATGGAAAAAAAATAAAAAAGGTGGGTATTTCCATATTTATTTTTTAAAAAAATGAACCCAATGAGAGGGCTTATTAATTTTTGGGCAATAAATGAACGAAATGCGAGGCCTAACCAGCGCCGTTGCAAAAAATATATATAGCCGATGGGAGTTGCCGCGTAGCTGCATAGATGAAAAAATGTGCTCATTTCCATTATTATGATTTTTTGGGCAAAAACAAAATATTTTTTCATCGCTGTTTTTGGTCAAAATTAAGTCAAATCTCGGGCGGGATTAATTTCCGCCCTTTAGAAGGGCGATTTAAACCCTATTCTGGATTCCGGCTGGGAGAGCAAGTTACAGCCAAATATCGTCGTCCCAAAGGGCGATTTTTAATACTCGCCGTTTTAAAGGACGATTTTTATTTCCCGTCCTTTGGGGTGGCGACGGACATCTATTTTTAATTTTTTAAAAGGAATATTATTTTTTATTTTCGAATTGTTTTTAAATATAAAATATTAAAAAATTCTTCTAACGGCGGCCGGCGATTTGGCCAGGCCGATGGAATTGTGTGTTTCTGCTGTCAAAAAAAAAAAAAAACGGCGGACTCTTCTCGACTCGACTCCCCTAGTTTCCTCCTCTCGAGCGAGACCTGACCACCTTGGCACCTTGTGATCTCCTCCAGACCGCGACCGCGCCACGCCCCACCGCCGTCACCCCGTGCGTGCCGTCCCCAGCCGCCGATCTGCCGCGCCGCCACCACCGCCCAGGTTGGTAGCCCCGATCTACCCCGCACTCGACCAACCTAGCACGACCACAAAGTTGCTCGCTTTTTCCCTTTTTTTGTTGATGTCGTTTGATCCGTTCCGTCTGGGTTGGTGGTGACAAAGCAGGATTTTTTTCCCCTCGTCGGGGCTCGCGATGGGCAGCGGCGCCGTCGGAGAGGAGCGCCTGCCCGAGGCGGAGGATAGGGGACGCCCCGGCGGAGTCGCCGAGGAGGAAGGAGCGGGTGATGTGCAGGTCGATGTGGAGCCAGCGGCGACTCAGGAGGGCGATGGCGATGAGGTTTTGGAGTTGGCTGAAGGGGACAGGGATGAGAAGCGTGGGGAAGAGTCTGTGAGATTTGAACCGGACGGCGGCGGGGTGGAACTGGAAGGTGATGTGGTGGTGTCTGGGTTTGAGTCAGATGAGGCTGGGATGGATCGGTCGGTGAGCTGCCGTCAACAAGGAACGCAGAACGGGGCAGTGCTGGAGAATGGGGTAATGGGGCCTGACGAGGAGGCTGATCTGGCCGAGGAGGTGGAGTGGCTGGACCCCGTTGGGTTGGATCAGAGCAAGGGGCTTGATAGTGGGGATGAGGCTTTCTGTTCCGTTGCCACTGATGGTGAGGAGAATGGTGATGGTTCGGGTGCTGAGACTGGTGTTGAGGAAGGCGCTGTAGACAATGAGGATCAGGAGCGTCGGGAGGAACAAGCAATGGTGGAAGCGATCAGGGAGTGTGTGACACAAGCTGTTTTGGCTGATCATGCCAAGGAGCAGCCAGTGAAGGGCATGGGAGATGTTCCTGCCCATGATAGGAGTGCTGAGCTTCCCGCACAATCTGCAAGTGAACGGGAACATTTCAAAGATGCTGTTTTGGTTGATCAGAGCAAAGAGGAGCGGCCAGAAAAGAGCAAGGAAGAGAATGCTGCCCATAATAGCAAGCTTGAGGTGCCCACACAATCTGGAGGCGAACCAGCTGTCATGGTTGAGGAATTGGATGACTCAAGTTCCTATGATGATGATAATAAAGCTACCTCCGCTCCTCCTGCACGGTCCACTAGTGTGTCTGGTCATTCTAATGGCCCCTCTTTGCCGTCTCGTCCTGCTGGCCTTGGATCGTCAACTTCCTTGTTGCAACCTCCCGCTCGACCTGGTCAGCAGGTCCGTACTAATGGTCCTGTTCCTGTGGACCGGGAGATTCGGCAGGATACTGAGTCTGCTGGGGATGATGGAGATGAGAATGATGAAATCTGTGAGAAGCTCCAGATGATCCGGGTTAAATTTTTGCGTCTTGCTAACAGGTTCGGGCAAACACCTCATAATATGGTAGTTTCACAGGTTCTTTACCGGCTTGGGCTGGCAGAACAGCTTACAAGAAACGCAGGTCAGGGCGTTTTCAGCTTTGACCGAGCACAAGAGATGGCAGAGCGTCTTGAAGCTGCTGGAAACAAGCCCCTTGATTTTGCTTGCACTATCTTGGTTATTGGTAAAACTGGTGTTGGTAAGAGTGCTACCATCAATTCAATATTTGGTGATGTCAAGTTGGAAACAAATGCTTTTGATTCCAGCACCAGAAAGGTTCAAGAAGTAGTTGGTATGGTTGAGGGGATCAAGGTAAAAGTGATTGATACACCTGGCCTTTCATGCTCATCTTCAGACCAACACTACAACCAGAAGGTTCTCAATTCTGTGAAGAGGCTTATCAGCAATAGCCGTCCCGATATTGTTCTTTATTTTGACAGATTGGATATGCAAAGCAGAGACTATGGTGATGTCCCTCTGCTACAAACCATTACCAAAGTGTTTGGAGCATCAGTCTGGTTCAATGCCATAGTTGTGTTAACTCATGCTGCATCTGCACCACCTGATGGTCCAAATGGAATTCCTCTGAGCTATGAGATGTTTGTCACCCAGAGGTCTCATGTAGTCCAGCAAGCTATAAGGCAAGCTGCTGGTGATGTCCGTCTTATGAATCCAGTCTCCCTGGTGGAAAACCACTCAGCATGCAGGACGAATAGGGCAGGCCAGTGCGTGTTGCCAAATGGACAAGTTTGGAAACCACAATTGCTATTGCTTTGTTTTGCTTCCAAGGTTTTAGCAGAGGCCAACGTGCTTCTCAAGTTGCAGGATAGGCCCACTGGTGAACCTTCTGGTAGAAGGATTCCTCCACTTCCTTTCCTTCTCTCTTCACTTCTTCAGTCTCGAGTCCCACTGAAGTTACCAGAGGAGCAGTTTGGTGATGATGACGATCTTGAAGATGATTTGACAGGTGATTCTGATTCAGATGATGGTTCAGATTATGATGACTTGCCTCCATTTAAGCGCCTCACAAAATCTCAGCTTGCAAGTCTGAATCAGGCACAGAGAAAGGCATATCTTGAGGAGCTAGATTACAGAGAGAAGTTATTCTACAAAAAACAGCTGAAAGAGGAAAGGATGCGTCGCAAAATGATGAAGAAAATGGCAGCAGAGGCTAGTGCTCGAGCAGATGATTTCAGTAACAGCAATCTAGAAGAAGACCTCAATGCTCCAACCAATGTTGCTGTGCCTATCCCTGACATGGTATTACCCTCATCTTTTGATTCTGACTATCCTAGCCATCGCTATCGTTTTCTGGATACACCAAGTGAATGGCTTGTAAGGCCTGTGCTGGAAACTCAGGGCTGGGATCATGATGTTGGCTATGAAGGTCTGAATGTTGAAAGATTATTTGCTATCAAAGGTAAAGTTCCTTTGTCTGTATCTGGCCAACTAACGAAAGACAAGAAGGATTGCTCCCTGAAAATGGAGGTTGCAAGTTCCGTTAAGCATGGCGAGGGGAAAACTACCTCACTTGGACTTGATTTGCAGTCTGTTGGCAAGGATGTGGCATACACTATTCGTGGTGAGTCAAAACTTAAGAACTTCAGGCGTAACAATACTGTTGCTGGGATATCTGCTACACTCCTTGGAGATTCTATATCAGCTGGTGTGAAGGTTGAAGACAAACTGGTGGTTAATAAGCAGCTCAGGCTTCTAGTTAGTGGTGGTGCTATGAGTGGGAGGGGTGATGTGGCTTGTGGAGGCCGTCTTGAAGCTACATTGAGAGATAAAGATTATCCAATAGGGCGCATGCTTTCTACTCTTGCATTGTCTGTTGTAGATTGGCATGGGGATCTGGCTGTTGGTTGCAATGTCCAGTCTCAGATTCCTGCTGGAAGAGCTAGCAATTTGACTGGTCATGCGAATCTAAGCAACAAGGGGACTGGCCAAGTTGGCATTCGCCTGAATAGTTCCGAGCATCTTCAGATTGGGCTTTTTGCCCTCATACCAATATTTCAGAACATCAGAAAGTTACTACTCAGTTACTCTGAAACCTGAATCTGCCTAGTGTTTATATAGGCCTGAAAAGACAGCCAGAACATTCCTAGGGGTTAATTCAAGCATGAATTAGAACTATCTTTTTTTTTTCTCTTTCTTTGCCAACTCTGTAACAATGTTTTTCCCATGCTTTTTTTGATGAAGTTGAATTACGGAGTACATCATTGCCAGATATTTATATTCTTGCTCCTCATATCTGACAACCGGTTGGAATTGGCCTTTCTAGTATACGATGTAAAAAATGAATATTGCTGCACGCATTTTTCTTCCTTGCAACAAGTTGCAATTGCCCTTTCTGGTATGCGATGTTTATATCGGTGGATGTCACATGATATACTACCAGCTGGGTACAATTAGGCATTCAGGTATGAGATTTGTCAGTAAAGTTGAGGAATCAGCTGGCATCCCAATTGCAGGTAATATTTTAGGTCTCTCTTTAGAATTAGATTATACAACTGTATATCTGTAGTTGTACTGACAGTCAAAATGCAATGCATTAATTGTAAGTGAATGGGAGTAACAGGCCTGTCAGTGTCAATGTGACTCCACAAGGCAATGGAGTGAATTAAACCAGTGGTGGGCTGGTGGTATGCCTGAAGACATGTCTACTGCCCTCAAAGCAATTGCCGAGCTGACTAATGTTAGGCATAACGATGGATGGCTGATGGGGAGACTGGAATGTCCTTCAAGGAGTAAATGAGCACCATGACTAGGGCAGGAAGTTTAGCTCGAAGCTCGCGAGCTGCTCGGGCTCGGCTCGGTTCCAGCTCGGCTCAAGCTCGGCTCGTTTGCAAACGAGCACGAGCCGAGCCAATCTTTGAGCTCGTTGGTCGAGCCGAGCCGAGCCGAGCCAGTGTCGATCTCGTACCGGCTCGTCCTATGGTCATATATACGGTTCAGAATGTATTATATATGAACTATGGCCTATGCCCTATGTATACTATGAACTATAGTAGTATAATGGCTCTTTACTATGGTTCTATACTTACGATGGTATTATATTGTGAAATTATAGTGTTCTTACTCTGAAAATGGTGTTATGTACTTATGCTGTTGTTATAATTGCGTTCTATCTTGTTGGCTCATGAAGGCTCACGAAGCGCTTTCATGAGCTCTGAGCAGCCGAGCCAGTGCCGCTCGGCTCGGTCACTCCACCGAGCCGAGCCGAGCCAGGTTACCGAACGAGCCGAGCCGAGCCAGGCCTGGCTCGCTCGAACTCGGCTCGTTTCCAGCCCTAACCATGACCCCCTGTTTTCCAGAATGGTGAATCCAGGCACTCTAGGGGGACATGATGTCCCTTTGGTGACATTTTCTGATATTCGTTTGAGAACAGTAAGGCTGATGTGTACACCCCAAAGTATCAGCTTTTCCCCTGTTTGAGACACAGGTTGTGGTACAGACGCCACATGGGATCCTCGAAATCTCCTCAGGGCTGCTTGGGAGTTGGGAGGGACAACGGGCCTGTTTGGTTGGTGACTAAGGTTGTCTAACCTAACTTTAGCCATTTGCCACACTTGTGGCGTGACTAACTTGTCTAAACTTAGCTAGTGTTTGTTTCACGGCCATGACTAATGTTAGGCTGGGCAAAAAATAAAGACAAGCGTTTGGTTGCATGAGAGAAAAACCGGTGAAGCATTTCGGCGAACATATGGCGTGCAGGCTCCTCGCCTCCGCCATGGCCTCCGCCGCGGTGGCCATCGCCGGACCGCCTCCTCCGCGCTGCCCTGCTCGGTGAAGGCCACCGCCGCCGCTTGCTCCTCCTCCACAAGACTCTCCTCCATGTTGCCACCTCGGTGAAGGCCGCCGCCGGCTCCTCCATGGCGCTCTCCTCCATGTTGCCCCTTTCGGTGAAAATTGCGCCGCCGCCGGCTCCTGGCGCGCTCTCCTCCATGCGCCTGCTGCTCTGCTGGCTGAAGGCCGCCGCCGCCGCCGCCGTCTCTCTCGCAGCGCCGTCTTTGCTCTGCTTTCATTGAAAGGCCGCATTGCGTCGCCGGCTTCGTCCGCGTGCCCTTTGCCACCGGCCTCCGCGTCGCCCTTCGCCTTCGCCGTCAAAATTGCCGCCGCCGCTCCCTATCCTCCTCCCGGCCGCTCGCTCCCCATCTCTCTCCTGGCCGCTTGTGCCTGTGGCGTGGCGTGGAAGTGAGGCGGACGATTTGTCCGCCACACAATCTGGCGAGAATTCCTTAGCGAAGCAACAGACTGCTGGCTAAGGTCTTGTGGCGTGCCGCAGTTTAGTGAGCAACCAAACAGCTGCCTAGGGACCTGTGGCGCACCTAACATTAGGTATGGCGTTGTTAGGTAATGAACCAAACAAGCCCAACATCTACAACATCCTTGCAACTATGGCAGTTGGTGTTGCAGTGGGTGCATCATTGGAGGACTTAGTGGAGGGCATCAAAGAGGTGGATGCGATCCCTGGCCGGCGTGAGCTGATTGATGAGAAGTAGGGTTGTTCTTTTCGGTTTATCTTTTTATCTTATCCACTTATTTTCAAATCAAAAAGCCAAACGCTTTGTTTTGGAGTACGTTCTTTTTTCTCTGTCTTGAAGATGCGTTCCAAAGTTTTTAAAAACAAGTCAAATGAAGCACACCAAGCTTTCCAAACTACCTTGAAAAACTCTCAAAGTTTAGTTTATAAGTAAATAAGAAGATAATCATTTAGGGTGATCACCGATCAAGCGAGGGCAGCAGAAGCCTTATCGATACTTCTTGATGGCGTAAAGGAACTAGATCCATGCCAAATTGTCACGGGTATAATAGTTTCACTCAGACCTAGAGGTGACCATAAGGGCTGAATCAAACGAATCGAACCGGTTAGCCCGTAGCCTGATTCGGTTCAGCAAACCGTGCTTGGGCCTAACCCATGGCCCGTCGGCAATAGGCCAGCATGGTTCGATTTACATAGTAGCGGCCCAGTTCGTTACTATGTAAACCAGGCCAGTCCGGTTCGGTTTGTTTGGCCCGGTCTACTGTAGCATCCAATTCAAATTTTCAGCCTCGCCCGTGCGCCCACGCCGGCGCGCCCGACCGACACGTGGCCACACCACGCGACCGAAGCGGGCCAGCTCGGCTAGCTCGATTCAGTTCATTTTCAGAAAAATATACCATTAGATAAATATATCCTTTTTTGACTGTTTGGACCTTTGAAATTCATAAAAAAAATAGAAGAAAATTTTAAAAATCTCTTTTTTTTTCTATAAATAGGCATGCATTCCCTCCCCATCCAGCCACATTTCCAACCCCATTCTCTTCTCTGGAATGTAAACTAAAAATTTAGTTGTTCTTTGTTAATTTAGGCAAAGTTTGAAATATTTTGCCAAAAAATATTTCCAATTTCCAAATTCGGTAGCGTGAGGTTGTATGATTGTATCACAACAATATTTTTTTGCTGTATTTTTCATTCTCTAATTTAATTGTTCAATTGTTTTGTAGTTGCGGCTATTCGAAATGGTTGATGAAAAGTCTCCGTACGATGAATTTCATGTTAGCCAATTTGGTTTAAGACCGGAGGACTATGAACCGATTAGTTATAGTGTGTCGGATCTGGATGACAAAACAAGAACACAAGGAACAAAGAAAATACCTTACAAATCTTCCAGTTCAACCTGTGCTTTGGGCTCCGATACCGTCGAATCGAAGTAGGCCTGAGTAAACTGGTCGAAGGTGTGGGACGCCTTTGACGAGTTGAAGCACCTTGTCAACGGGTGGCAAATGAGGTATGTAGATAGATGTAAAATTTGTTGACAAAAGTTATCGGCGGTGACAGGCTCGGGCACGATACACTTGAAGAGGCACGTTGCGGCGTGTAAGAAGAGGAAAGATGTTCAAATGAGGCAGCAACAATTGAACTACAATCCTGACGGTACAATAAGTAATTGGGACTACAATCCTGAAGTAGCTAAAGAGGCTTTGTGTCGTTTAATTGCTTCCGAAGATTTACCGTTAGGATTTGATGAATCTTCTGCTTTTCAAGAATATATTAAAACTACTCATAATCCTAGATTTATTAGTGTTTCCCGTCAGATAACAACTAGAGATTTGAAAAATTGTATAACATCAACAAGTTTAAAACTTGCGCATTTTTTATTTCGTTAACCTCGGACATCTGGGCTGTTAGGGCTAGGGAAGATTTTTGTAAGTGTTGTTGCTCATTATGTTAACCAAAATTTGGAAATAGAGAAAAAAAATAATTGCCCTAGGACTTATAGATGTTAATCACACAGGTGAGAATATAGCTGATAGTATTATGAATGTTGTTCAGAAATTTGAAATAACATATAAGATTTTTTCTATTATCGTTCAGGAATTTGAAATAACACATAAGATTTTTTCTATTATCTTAGATAATGCATCAGCTAATACTAGTGCTATGAACATTTTGACATCTCTGCTAGCTATATATACTGATTATTTCTTAATGCATCAACATTGTGCATGCCATATATTAATCTAATTGTTAAAACTGGCTTAAAAAGATTGCAACCTTACCTTCAAACTATTCGGAATGCCATCTCATTTTTAAATAGCTCTAATGTAAGAATTGTTGCATAGAATTATTGTTGCACCTCACAGGTCTAAGAAATTTAGTTTAGATATGCCTGTTAGGTGAAATTCCACCTACCTTATCCTTCAGCCTATATTACCATACTGACAAGTTTTTGAAGTTTTTTATTAACACATAATATCAAACTCATAATGGCACACTGCTTTTGACTCCATAGGTTTGACAAGTATTTACCCATTTACATTCATTTTTAGAGGTTTTCATAAAGCCACCTTCATTGCTTCTGCTGTGTATGAACCAACGTCTTGTTCTATTATTCAATGCATTTATCATATCGCTAACTATTTGAAGAGATTTAAAAATGATGTTGTTTTATTTAATATAGTTAGCCATATGAAAGCCAAATATCTAAAATATTGGAGAGAACTTCTATTTTTATATTATTTTTCTTTTTTGTTAGACCATAGGGCCAAACTTCCATGACTAACTAATGTTCTACCTCAACTTGGTGCTGCTACTGGCATAGACTACTCTAATTATTTTCATGAAGTTAGAAATAGACTCAATGATTTGTATAGAAAATATGAAGAAAAGTATGTAGTAGTTTGTCCACAACAGTCGCCACCAGTTCAATAGACAGGCAGAAAGATGTTCTTTTGAAAATCTGTCAAGGGCATGGACAGTTCAAGTTCTTCACGCACGACACCTTAGACTGCACAGGCACCATCACGCAGATCTGTTGGTGAGCTTGCCTCATACCTAGCGAAGGACACCGTCAACTTCTAGGAAGAGGAGTTCAATATTCTCACATGGTGCCAGCAACATAGTGGAACATATCCAGTGCTATCCATCCTATCACGAAATGTGTTAACTGTTCCAGTCTCCATGGTTTCCTTAGAGTCCGCTTTTTGTCTTGTGGAGAGAATACTTGAGGATAGACAAACTTCCCTCCATAGCGACATGGTTGAAATACTATTGAGCACGAAGTACTGGGCGCTAGCAAAAAGATGACTCTAGAACCTCACCACCGGGAGGCATAATCAAGAATTGACGGCTGCATTCAAATGCCTAGAGCTTAATGAAGAAGGCTTTTGAAATATTTATATTTGTATTGTAGAGTTTTAGGATGTACTCTTTTTTTGGCCAAGGTTTTCTCAACTTTGAGTTTTTATGTGGCAAAGTTTTTAACGAGGCAGCCATATGCTACATTCGTAATAATGAAGCTCTGCAGTGCATTTCAAATATTTTTTTCCTGTTTCTTGGAATTTTTTTAAATCATTTTACGATTTTTTGTTGCTATTTTTAAATTTCTCTAATTTCTCTAAATTTTTTGAAGTATTTTTCTCGGAGTGGGCCAACCAGCACCAAAGGGTCAACCGGGCCGGCCCAATTCGTTCGGTTCTTTATTCGAACCGAACTTGGGCTAGACCCTACCCCGTTAGCCCGATTAGTCTGGTTCGTATAGTAACCAGGCCCAAAATGAACCGGGCCAAAACGAATCGGGCCGAATACACAAAGCTGTGTTGGTCTTGAATTGTTGATTTGTTGTACATCTTCCTAGATGTCTCTACTCTGGTCATGGTATTCCAAATTTAACCGCCTGCTGTGCTTTTTTATATGCAGCTGTTCATTGTTCGATGTTGCGGTGAGAAGGGAGGAGGCCGATGTTTACAAAAGGTTGCAGCTGAGAAAAGTGATGTTGCTATGCTGACACCTGACAATCTAGCAAATGAAGATCACTGTATGGTCATTAGTATTTGATTATGAGATCACAATGTGTTGTAAATGCACGAGTGCTCTGAAACTATACACAATTTTTTTGTTCTATTCTGAGCAGTAAATATCTTGGGTGATATTTTGGTGGGCATAGGATGAACTATGGAAGAATACTTGAATTATGATGCAAATGATTATTACCCATCCCTACGAAATGGTCATAGGCTTGTCCTACATGACACTAGAAGAGTTGCAGTTCGAGCTGCTGCTGCGATGGGTGAACTTATTATAATAGATCTGATGAGAAATTATAAAGAATTGTTTCCCTCTACATCTTTGTGTTCATCTTTTTATTTTGTTTGCAACTCCTGAGCGTCTTAGGAAATCCCTGGAGTACACCCAATAGCAAGAGTTCCTCAACACGAGGACTCACACAGGCGACAAATGTGAGGATGAACACAAGGAAGAGATCGGAACCGAAAGATCCGCAAATCGACTTTGCTTGTAGCCACGGATCAGCGTCTTTGGCTACCTCGTTATTGGTATCGATTCGTCGTCAAATTGGCAGGTTCTACGGCCTAGCCGAAATGTCCTATGCGACAGGTTTCGATTCCCTAGCACAAAGCTTGAACAATCAACACACGCTCCGATGTCTGTAACGAATTGCTGCCTCCTAACCATGAATATATGAATAGATCGGATAGGTGATTAAATCTGTGAATCGAATTATTTGCTATGAATCGGCCTCGGCCGCCATGCCGGCGTGAAGCTGGCACACGCATGAAGCACTCCTGCCGACGCGCGCCTCTGCACCGGCCGCCGACGCTAGCAGCCGCGCACCATGCCCGACCACGATCACCCACGCCGTCGCGGCCCGAAGCCGCCACCTAGCTGCTCCCGCGCACGATGCGCCGCCACCGGGCACGAAGCCTGCACGCTCCAGCCTCGCCGCACGCCGGCCATGGAAGCCGCGTCGCCTGTGGCCGCGCGCGGTTGCGCATGCAGAAACGCCACCGCTAGCCGGGCGTGTGCCCTACGCCATGCGCGCAGGCAGTTGTCGCGCCCTAGGGAGCGCGCACAAATGCCACGCCGCTGCCGTTCTTCGACGCAGCGTTGGGCCCTGCAGCCGCCGCCATTTCGGCTCCGGCTGCCACTAACGCGCGCCCGCCTACGTCCCGCCGCGCTCGCAGCGCGCACTCGTCGCCGCCCAGTCCCGTGCTGCTGTTGGCCGCGCGCCACCGAGTCAGCCACGCACAAGCCGGCTAGAGAGGAAAGAAAAAAGATAAATGGGATGAGCAAGTGGGCAAGGAAGAGAAGAAAAGAAAAGGAAATGGGTTGAGCTGAGTACGGAATTTTATAGAAAAGACTCGGATTTTTGGAAAAACAATTTCCTGGAAATTACACACATTATTTCCTGGATCTGAGAAATCTGAAAAATTGCACAAAGCCATTTTAGAGCATTGAAAATTCTGTTGAAGTCCCTACAACTTGTTGAAATTGCAGAAAACACATATTTAAGCATAAAAACGCATCAGGATTTTGAATTTTGAACTTTTTTTAAATTTGAAGCTTATTTAACGGTTTCTAATTTTTTTATGCAATTATATCTTAAAATTTGCTGTTGTAATTATCATTTTATGCCAGTTTATTTTTTTTATTATGAATTGGTAATGACATATTGGATATTGGCTATACACTAGAATTTATGAATTGTCACTCTCTGTTGTATTACATGTAGCAATCTCATGAAAGAATTTTTGAAATATGAAAATATCGGACATAATTAGCCTTGAATGGGGACTCGCACCACATGGACAGAACTTCCTCACTAGGGAATTAGACATTAAAATCGTACTTGGTAGTAAGAAGCTCCAGGTTGCCATCTGTCTAGGATCATCGAAGGATGAAAATTTACCGGCAAGCAGGACGATCACGCACTGCACTCTCTTAGCCACTATCTCTCTCCAACTATGAAGAATGAATATGTGGTTGAGGAGAGTGCACTAGAGCTATGTAGGGCTGGAAATGAGCCGAGCCGAGCTCGCCCGGGCTCGGTCAGGTAGGCTCGGCTCAGTGATTTAGCGAGCCCAAAAGGGCGGCTTGGCTCTGCTCGGTCCTGACTCGCGAGCCGGCTTGTTGGCTCACCGAGCCAGGCCATCCAGCACTTCAGCACAAGGACGGCATTACTCCAGTAGTGTGGACAACATGGGCCCCGGGTATCCGGAGATATATTATTGGACGTACCACCTCTTTGGACCGAGTTACACGGATCTTCCAGAAGACGGGCTTGGAGGTTGGCGCGGCCCGACTTGGTCTACAAGGAAACGAACTCGTCTCCTACTCGAATACATGGAGATAGACGTAACCAACCCGGTTATATCTTTATCTTCCATATACGGATTAGGGAACCTATCTGTAACCCGACCCCTTGCACTATATAAAAGGGCCCTAGTTAGAACATCTACATCTACATCTACATCCAATCATCTGGTCATTGTCTGTTCTCGTGCAATCCTGACGAGAACATACATTGTAATCGACATCCCACCATATAATCCATGAGCACAGGAGTAGGGTATTACCTCACCTTGAGAGCCGGAACCTGTATAAATTCGGCTCCCGGTGCTACCATCGTAGTTGTGATCTTTCACACTGCCCCATAAAATACATTGCCGACACAATTCGTCGACAAGTAACCATCCAGTAACCAATATTGATCAACAGGCAACAGCAACAGGAAAATAAAGCATAAAAACAATCATGACCATGACCAACCAAGTCATCAAACTTATGATAAACATTTTAGCCTTCAGACGATCAAACAGCAACATGCTTGCTGCTGGCTCGCTGGCTCGTGAGCCGGCTCGCCCAAATTGTGAGCCAGAAAACTGGGCTCGGCTCAGGCTCGCCCCGAGCCGCAAGCCGAGCCAGGCTCGCCCGAGCCCGAGCCGAGCTGCGAGCCTCGAGCTTTCTGCCCAACCCTAGAGCTATGGACCACACTTTAGAAGTGATTTGAGAAGCTCAAGTACACTCTTCTGCCAAAAGCACAATAGAACTAGGTGCATTCGAGATTTGTAGGCTATAGAATTGTGGCCAAGTAAAATTTCGTCCTGCATATGATTTGTACTAATATCTCTTCATGGTAAGAAGACCACAGATGAGGAGATGATACTCCCCACTTTTTATTTTAGTGCAATTCAAAGTGCTCACAACCAAGGTTCCAGTTATTGTCGATTTGCGGTGATTTATCGTGGCAAATCGACGTATCGAGCCGGGTCAGCAACGGCGAACCGCGAGACATTCAAATTTTGATTTGAATTTGTAAAATTGGAAAAATCCCAAAAAAATCTCAAAAATTCTAGACGTGTGTATAAAGGCAATGGTGAAAAAAAAAACAACATCGGAATCGCGTGGAAATTTGAATTGAAGTCGTGAAAAATTAGCAAACTTACTGTTCATCGTGGCCCAACGCCCAAAAGAAGGGGCATCTCCATTATTGCATGCTGCAACCTGAGCAACGCCCAGCTGAGCATTTCACTTTGTCCCGGTGCCTTTCCTCTCCTCCTCTGTGCACGCAGCTCAGATCTCACATGAGATAGCCGGCAAGCCGTGACTCTAGATCGGCAAATCGAGCTGGTGGAGCGGCAAGCCGCGGCAAGGCGATGGCGGCCTAGAGGCAGGCGCGGCTGCGGCAACTTGCAAGCGGCGGACGGCAAGTCGTGAGTTGCTGCGGCAACTCGGAAGCAAGCGGCGGCAAATCGAAGGCTCCAGAGGAGCGGCGTAGCGCGGGCGGGAAAGCGGCGGGCGGTAGCATGGCGCGGGGGACAAAGCGGCGCAGCTTGCGCGTTGCTTGCTCTGCGCGCGCGACGCGACCGACGACGACGCATTTACTACGTACGGCGGCGGATCGCCGAGCTTGCGTCCAAGCTAATAGCTAGCTGTGGACGACGTCCAGCTGGTGCCGTGGGCATCCAATTAATTTTTACCATTTTATTGTACCATATAAATTTTTTCCATTTTTTCACACCGGCCAATCGGTTTGCCGGCAAAACCCAACGATTTGCCGCAAAAACCCCTCGATTTGCCGTTTTGTCGATTTGCTAAGCTTTCCGTTTGGTTTGCCACGATTTTGGTTCGATTTGCCGAAAAAACGGTTGGTTTTTGCGGTTTCAGCAAGCAATTTGTAATTCAACTTTCAAATCTCAAAATTTGATCAATTTGCCGCGGCAAATCAAAAATCGCCCAGGAGCGATTTTTGGGTATAAACCGATTTTGTAAATCTTGCTCACAACTATTACCAAAACACTTACATGGAGTAGTAAAATGATTAATGTTGCTAAGTCACGGAGCAGCTACTAGAGGAGAAAAGCCGATTCATTGAAAAAGGGAAAATGAGAAGAACTTGGCTTAGAAAAAAAAGTCCATTACCGAAGAGGAGCAAAGTAACAAGGAGAAGCCTAAAAAACCAAGCCATATGAACAGTAGGACCAAGCATGTTACAAATGTGGCGTTTAAGGGCATTGGTCAAAAATTTGACACAAACCTAAACATATAATCGTAGCTTATCCGACCAAAAGAAAGAAAAAGCAATAGCAGAGGCTCACCTCATCACGACACACAAGAATGACCTCATGGAAGAGGACACTCATATGGAGACATCCTCTAACTCGTTCCCCTTGATCTTATTGTAGCCACACATGAAGTGGATAAAGAAGAAAAGATCTCGACAAATAGCATTGAAGCTGAAGAGAATGTATACTTTGCAAAATCCAATTATTGCATGAATAGCACTCTTAGCATTTTCCTTTTAAATTATGGTTGCTAGTAGACATTGTGTGAATTTGAGCATGAATAATGAACCGGAAGCTCTCGAAGAGTAAACTATATGAACAAAGAATTGAAGCTCTAGAAGAGCAAACCTTAATTATCATGAATGGTTGTGCATTTATCCTTTATTCTAGTATATTTGAATTATATGAAGCATTGCAATTCCATGTTTGAATTAGATGAAGTGTGGCTTTTGCCTTTGCCTGATTGCAATTCCCTAGAACTTGTGTAGTACCACATGAAGGTATAAATTGTTGTAGTGGAATAATAAATAGTATTTTAAGAGAGACCAAATGCTCCAGTTGAATGTAAAGAATGATCATAGTATTAGAGCAATCAACACGTAATGATTCATGTATAGCAAGATTAGGAAGAGTCATAATTATATTGTCTATGAGTACTACATCAGCGCTTTAAGAAGCATTATTGTATCTAGAATACTTTCTTAAGTTTAAAGACATCCGCACGAATACAAAGAAACCAATGAAAAGAACAGAAAAGAATATTATGCATTTTGAAGAACGCGAGATGTGAGAAAAGAATATTAAAGATAACTTCATCCATTTGAATCTTGGCTATACTATACTAGAATCTGTGCATCTGAAGTGCACGCTTTCTAAAGAATGTGAAGGTCCGAACTCTTCTCTTTACGGTATTATAGAATTGCCATCCTGGTTTTAGAATGATGAGGAGCGAAATAATCAACTCACAAGGTCATAGTATTAGTGTCAGAAATTTCATGAACCATGAAGATTTTTGTACGCCTTGCATGTGCGACGGGGAAACTAATAACTAGACACTCTCCTATTGAAGTGAAAGTTGAGAATCCTCCTTCACTATAATGAATCTAGGAAATATTTGCAGTCGTATGCAGCCTTTGTGAGGACCATTTAAGTACTTGATGGTCCACTTTTGTTAGATTTTTCCTATTTTCCATATTTTTTGATAAAATATATCATATGAAATTACTAAACTACCCTTGCTGTCTCTGCCATCCTTCTCGCTCGAGGTCTCTCCTCTGATTACTCTCCTCCATCCCTTCATTACTGAACAGAGGAAGGAGGTGTGCCCCTTGTGGTGGCTTTAGGCCGTCGGCGGCCATCCCCTTGCCATCAGCAGCTCACCCGCAGCCTCCTCCTCCTCCTCCTCCTCCTCTCCCTCTCCCTTTATTTCCTCTCTCTTTCTCTATCTTGCAGCGGCAAAGCGAAAATAGGAGGCGGTGCACTCATCACCGCAGGTCGGTGGCTCGTTGTCGCATGCGCTGCCTCCTCTTTACTTCTCTCTCTCCCATCGGAGCTCCATTAGCCATGCCTCATCTTCGACCCATGGTGTTGTCGCTATATAGCGCTATTGCAGCCACATCTGCCATCTGTCACCGGCCAATTTGGCCATGTCCTAGCACATCCACATCTTCCTTTTCCTCCTCCGCCCTTTGCCGCTCGTCGCCGTCTACCATACCACCGCCGTTGCTCAAGCTACCCTAGCCACCACTGCTAGCCGTCATTAACCTTGCTGCTGCTGGCACCAATCTCCAGAGACACATCCATGCACCGTCACAGTCATCAATCACTGCCAATCGCACCATCATCGGAGTCGAGATGCTTGAGCTTGCCATGGCCCTGGTCTGCTTTGTCTCCTCCCTGCTCCCTCTCTTTGGCTCTATGGAAGATGAGTCCCACTAGTCAGCAAGCTAAGAGTAGAGACAAAATGGTATAGTTAACAACAAGTTTGATAGAATGGCAAAAAGGGTAATGTATTTTTTTCGGTGGTATTAAAGTGTATCGTTTCGGTTCGATGATCACCAAATCAATTTTCCCTTGTAGAAAATGCAGCCAAATATAGGCACAAAGGAACTGCAAGTAGAGTTACAAAACAAGTACAATATGACAATAGGATATGAGACAGTGTGGAAGGGTAGGCAGAAGGTTGTTGACCATATCTTTTGGTTCTAAGAAGAAAGTTTTGAGATGTTGTTTAGTTTCACGGCAGAGGTTGACCTCAGATGCCTTGGGAGCGCAGTAGAGGTAGTTGTAAAGGAACATAAAGGTGAGATGTATTTTCATAGGTTCTTATGTTGTTTCAAGCCTAGCATAAATGGTTTCCTTAATGGATGTAGGCCCTATTTAAGCATATACTTCACAACCCTTGATGGTAGATGGAATGGGCATCTAAGATCTGCTATAGCACATGATGGCCACAACTGGATGTTTCCAATGGCCTTTAGTTTTTTTGATGATGAGACTGCAGACAACTGGACATGGTTTATGCATCAGCTGAGAAAGGCACTAGGAAATTCACCACACTTTGCTATTAGTTCATATGCTTGCAAGGGTCTTGATTCTTGAGACTACAGTGAAGTGAAGACTGTGTATCCTTAGGCTTGCAGAGCACAGAGAATGCTTTAGGCACTTGATGGACAATTTTGTTAAGAAGTTTCAAGGGCCAGTATTTAGAAACATGTACCCCGCAACAAGGGCTTCCAAGGCAGCCAAGTTTGAGCAATACATGAGCAAAATTCATGAAGCATGCCCAGATCTTCGACCATGGTTGGCCAAATACCATAGCCATCTGTGGATGAGGAGCAAGTTATCTAAAGATATCAAGTGTGACTACATAACAAATACCCTAGCAGAGTCCTGGAGCAAATGGGTGAAGGAGATCAAAGGCCTTCCACTTGCTGAGCTAGCTGACAACATGAGGTTAATGACAGTAGTGCAACTGTATGACAGGAGGAGGATTGGTAATAGACTTCAAGGAAGAATGCTCCCTGCTGTAGTTCAGCAGCTTAATATAATGACTAGAGAGTTGAGCAACCTGAAATTCACTCCTGGTGCTAAACATATAGTAGAAGTCACTGAGATCAGTGATGACTTGAAGGTCCTTAGGCATATGGTTCACCTTGGGAAGCATGAGTGCACCTACAGAGTGGCAGATTTCTAGAAAAACTTGCTCACATGCACTAACAATGATAATGACTATTAGGAACCACAAGGTGGGTGACTACCTACATCCTTTCTTCTCACCACTTACAGGCTAGCATATGCAACAATCATTAAGCCATTAACTGACAAATCTTAGTGGCCTATTGTGGACCTTGACTTCAGGGTGATGCCACCTTTGGCAAAGAGAACAATATGTAGGCAAAGGAAGAACATAATAATGGGGTGCTTAGGTAAAAAAGGATTGTGGCAGGTGAAGTGTAAAAGGTTGTGGTGACTTAGGCCACAGGCAAACATCTCCAAAGTGCCCTCTCAATGGCACAAATAAAAGGTACGTCTAAACTGATTGCTACACTTGTAGGCTACCGATGAACATAATTAATACATTTGCTTTTGTTTGCAGGAAGAGCCATGCCAAGCAGGGGAGGCCATAGGGCACATGTACCAGCAGTACCAAAAGGTAGAAGGTGGCCCAGATGCATCCTCGAGCACCCCCAAAAGGCAACAAAAGTTATACGAGGTGCATTTACCAGCACCAAAATGAAGAAGGTGCACAAGAAGGGAGTAGTCCAGGTTCTATCACCAGAAGGTAAGCAGCTGATCATGACAACATAAATTGGCATTGTCTGTCAGGAAATTGGCAATGACCATGGCTAGAGAAGGGCCAAGTCAGTCAATGTCAACCCCTCCAAGGGCAGCAAAATCCCCTAAGGACAAAGAACAGACCGCAAAGAAAATCGCTCCAAGGATAGGGTCAAAGTGGTCAGATTTGCTTGGAGCTAGATGGCTGTAATGCTACTTGCCATGTACTATCTTTTGGATGTTGAAGTGGATGATGTAATATTTTGATGTTTTTATGCATTACTTGTTAGTGGTCAAACTTAATAGTATCTGTGATCCCATTGCTGTGGAACAAACGGTCACTCTATTATGGAACCATACATAATATTTTGTTATGAGGACCTGCATGGTCAAGATGGATGTGATGCTATTATGTAATATTTTGTTATGAGAACTTGCATGGTCCAATTTCTTATGCTATTAACTGATGCGGGCATGCACTTCATGATTAATTTCATCTCAATTGCATTTCATGACCTATTACAACTTACTTGATTAGCATGACAAAGATCAACAAGACTACTTGCACAATATTCAACAAAGCCAAAAAGAACATTGCATTTCCCCATCTTTCTGCCTTCACCACAATCATCTCTGTCCTCATTTCTTCCGGTTTATTCTTCACACCGGCACCTCTAAAGAAGGTCGACTCCAGCCCAATCTTTCTAAGGTAATCCTTGTATTGCTGTTGCCACAAGTAAAACTTTCACACATTCGACACATGCAAATGTGACTCGGATCACCAAGGCACAATTTCACAAACAAATCCATCGAGGAAAACCACAAGAACCAATCCAGTAAACCCTAATAAGCACTAATCGCAGCTTGGTTACGGGGGCACTTGAAGAATCTCCGGCCGTAGTTAGTTGGAGTTTTTGTAGTAAGCTCGACCACCTTCTTTGTCTTGTAAGCAGGGCATTGGATCAACGACAACCCGCTTGGCTCCAACTGCAACCGTAACAATGAGGCAGGGCTGTGCGTGGTCGACAAATTTGACATCGAGGAGGAGGCGACAATGAGTGAAACCCTAGCGGCGAGGCGAGCGAAGACAACATCATGTCCGATCGAAGGGCATGTCTATCCGGCTGACGTGGGAGAAAAGGAAAATGGGAAGAAAGGTTAGGAAAATGGTAGAATGTCATGAATTAAGACAATTCGTGCTAATGACATCTCTCAAAAATTGAGGCCGGACTTACAGTATGTTCGGAGTGGTTGATCTGAATGAATAAACTAGCTGAGTTGAACTGAGCTAGATGTTAAGCTGAATTTCGAGAGCTTTTTGAATATGTTTGTTAAAGCCAGTCTGTTTCATTTATGTTATTTTTAAGAGTTTTAGAGGGTCTTCATAATAAAAAAATGGACTAAAATAACCCAACTGCTTAGCTTTACAATTAAGCTTATGCCACTTTGAACATATCCTTAATGTTTTGGTATACCAGCCGGGTGTTACAAAATTGAATTTCCCGCCGAGAGGTAAACAAAATTTCCCCTCCCCTCGGCCTCCCCTGGCTGCCTGCCTGCCTCCCCACGCGATTGGTCGCTCCGCCCTGCTCTGCTCCCCTCGCGGCCTCGCCTCTGGCGACCGCTGCCGCTGCCCCGCCCAGACCCATGCCGCTGCCTCTGCCAAGGCGCCGCCTCCACTATGGTTCTCTCCCTCCCCAGCCTCGTCTCCATCCCTCTCTCTCTTTTTGGTTTTTTTCCCCATTTTGTGAGCTCCGATTTGATCCAGATTCGACCGAATAGTTTGTTTTTTTTCCATGGCAAGCACTTCAAAAACGTTGATACTATTTTTAGTGTTTTTTTTTGTGAATTTTTCCCTAATTTTGAATCTGAAAGCCTAAATCGTTCGATAATGCTTGGACATCCGCGGGAGCCCGGGCAGGTCTAGGACGACGGTGCTTCTTCGCGGTGGTAGTACCGACTAATTCTTTGTTGCATAGTGAACTTTGGAGATTGGGGAGATGAGGTTGCTGGTCTGCTCCTTTTGGTGTGCGCATTTCCTCTTAACAATCCCTGGGATATCATTCTGCTCCACAAATGTATCATACGAAATATGAATCCAAGTCATTCAAGCGGTCTCGGTTGATTTGATTACACCTTTGCAAAACAGCTATTAACCTCGTAGTACTATACATGATTGCTCCGACCTTGATAATCATACAACCGTTGTGTACTGAGAGAGTCATTTTTTCTGTGCTAGCGAGTAGTGATAAAATGCTACCCCCCTTCAGAGTTCAGGCTTCATAAAAGGCATGCATTTATGGGAGCAACTAGAGAAAGGGTACTTTCAAGGTTAAGTGGCTTTCTATGGTGGTCCTCCATAGAGTCTTGGCAAAGACACTCATTTGATCAAGTATTAAGTTGATGAATTTGTTTCCTCAGCATGGACCTTTTATCTTCAGTTCTTCAGCATTATCAGTTTACAGTCTTGTTTTTTCTTGTATTATTGTGGTGACATCGGTTGATAAGTAAATAAGTCTTGTTTTTTCTCATTTATTTGCAGGCCATATTACTGGAGCATTCTAATTAAATTCAGTCACCATTGCATGGTTAGTGTTCAGACAGTGGTAATCTTGATTCTTGCAAGAAGATGAAAGAGGATATTATGTTTGACAACCAAACAAAGCCATGCAGATCAAGGGTTGACTCCAAGAGCAATCAAAATTCACTGAAACCCAAGTTTGGATCTTCATGGGGATCCCAAATTGTGAAAGGGTTCACAACTGACAAGAAAACCAAGAAAACAGCAGCAGTCGCAAGCAAGAAGCCACCTCTTGCAAGTGTGGAAAATGTTAACCAGATCAACCAACAGATTCCTTACCATTCTAGGGTTAAGAGGTCTCTTATGGGAGACTTCCCTTGCTCACCAGCTGGTGCTCAAGTTCGTCCCCATGCCTTCGATTGTCATGGTATCAGGTCACCAGCATCTCATGATCTTTTTCTTGAGTTGGACCATCTCAGAGAACAAGTACGCGAGTCGAAGGAAAGGGAATTAGCATTACAGTCAGAGTTGCGGCGATGCAGAGAAAACCCAAGAGTTTCAGAACTTGAGAAGGAGCTTGATTCTAGGAAGGATGAAATTGACAGGCTTGTACGACTTAAAGTTTCATTAGAATCTGAGAAAACAAGCCTATCTGAACAACTATCAGCTCTTTCTTCTATGGTGGAGCAGCATGAAGAAAATGTAAGATTGGATGGACATGGCAATCGGGTATCTGATACGGATGGGGACAATGCATCTTCTTCCGGTAACTTGGAGTTTGAAGTTGTTGAGTTGCGACGTTTAAACAAAGAGCTTCAATTTCAGAAACGAAATCTTGCAATCAAGCTCGCTTCAGTAGAGTCCAAATTGGCTGGCCATGAAAAGAATGCAGAGGTACCATTACTTGAACTTGATGTAAGGGAAATAAGCTAGTAGTTGTATTCGGACTAATCTTTTCTCTGTCCTGTTTATTGTCAACAGAGTGAGATAGTTGCAAAGGTTCAAGCTGAGGCTTCTTTGTTGCGGCACACAAATGCGAACTTGAGCAAGCAAGTTGAGGGTTTGCAGATGAGCCGCTTGACTGAGGTTGAGGAGCTTGCTTATCTTCGATGGATCAATTCATGTCTACGGCATGAGCTCTGTAACTCAGATCAAGCAGCTAGAGCAATGGCTGATATAGACTACAATGATGACATGACTTGTAATGATGATGATGGTGATGGCGGTGCAAGAAATGCCGAGAACACTTTTGAGAACAAAAAGTTCAGCATTGCTGAACGTATCAAGCAATGGTCTCAGAATGATAAGAGCTGTCAAGCATCAAACAAAGAAGCTCTTCTTGATAGGGCATGGATTGAAGCTGCAGAAGCACGAAGCCCGACACGTAGGCACTCGCTTGGTGGACCAAAGGGATGTGCACAGGACTTGAGTATCATGAAGAGACGACAATCTGATACCTTTATCTGTCTTCCAGACACAACAGATGAAACAATCTCATGTAATAAGGATCAGACAATCAGGGAGAAGCGTGATCTTCTTGTGGAGAAGTATGATTTTGGTGGATCTGAAAGCTCAAGATTTGTTCTTGGCAAGTCGAACATATGCAAGAGTCAATGTCTAGATGTTGAAAAGCGTGCCTTACGTATCCCAAATCCTCCCCCAAGACCTTCAGTTTCGGTGTCACATTCTGGTCCATCAAATGGGTCAACTGTAAATCCACCCCGGCCACCACCACCACCACCTCCTCCAAAGTTTTCCACAAGAAGTACTGGAGTCATGAAGAGGGCACCACAAGTTGCAGAGCTTTATCATTCACTCATGAGGAGGGACTCAAAAAAAGATGCTTCCGGGGGTGCGATCTGTGAAACTGCTAACTCTGTGAATGTGCGGAGTAGCATGATTGGCGAAATTGAGAACCGTTCTTCACATTTGCAGGCTGTAAGTAGAGTAATCAGCCTAGAATGTTGGACATCATGTAAATAGCAATAAGCAGCTGGTTCTTCCATTGACTTGCATTGACTGTATTTATTTGACTTTCCACTCCATTTTCAGATCAAGGCAGATGTTGAGACTCAAGGTGAATTTGTGAAATCACTGATCAAGGAGGTAACTGACGCAGCTTACAAAGATATAGAAGATGTGGTTGCGTTTGTGAAGTGGCTCGATGATGAACTTGGCTTCCTAGTATGCACATTCTAATATCACAAATCTGTATGCATCTTTTCAACAGCAGCAATCATTTAAATTATTTGCTCATTTAATTGCCTTCCTTGAAGGTGGATGAGAGAGCAGTGCTGAAACATTTTGACTGGCCCGAGAGGAAGGCAGACACACTACGAGAGGCAGCTTTTGGCTACCAAGACCTGAAAAAATTGGAATCAGAAGTTTCGAACTATAAAGATGATCCACGCCTTCCCTGTGACATTGCACTCAAGAAAATGGTTACAGTATCTGAAAAGTATGGCCATTGTCACCAAAAATATGCAATATTCATATATTCAATATTTTTTACCTATAGAATTGCATGATGTATTGAACATTTTATTGGCATTCCTCATTCAGGACTGAGCGAGGTGTCTACAACCTTCTGAGGACAAGAGATCCTATGATGAGGCAGTGTAAGGATTTCAATATTCCTACTGACTGGATGCTTGACAACAATCTCATTAGCAAGGTAAACATTCTATAATTTTCTGTACTGGACTGCCCCTCTGTAGGTGTGAGTTCTTAATGCTACATTGCTTTCAGCAAACGAAATTGGAAATGACCTAGTCAGAATTACACTACTTTACTGGAATGAATTGAAGTTTGTTGGCTATCAACTGTAATTATCATGTAGATGCCCATTAGTCAAACTTAAATATATATACCTCAGTAGTCTGAAATCTGAATGCATAGCATGAAGAATACTATAAGTCCAGGGGTGAAGTCGCATATACCTATTTGTTTACTTAAGGAGCTTGTTATATCAATGTCTACACTTCATAACCTGAAACAAACAAACATACAATTTTCTCTAGGTTCTGAGAGTATGTGATGTTTTCGTGCATTAGTGCTTCTGGAATGTGGTATTGTGGTTAGCTCGCCAGTGAATTATTCTTGTTCTCATGTCCATGATTCTGGATTCTCTTGATGCCACGAGAGGCCATAAAGCAACAGCAGCCTTTAAAGCTCTGCTGGAATATTGACTTATATTATTGGAGTAATTCCTTATCCATTTTCCTTGGTTACTACAGATAAAATTTGCTTCTGTTAAATTAGCAAAGATGTATATGAAAAGAGTGGCTATGGAACTTGAATATATGGGACCTCTGAACAAGGATCCAGCTCTGGAGTATATGCTACTTCAGGCTGTGCGGTTTGCCTTCAGAATTCATCAGGTAACACATTCTAGTAGTAGCTTCACAAAAAGGCAAACTCTGATGCCGCTATAGGATACCATACTGATCAGATTAGCAGTTATTCTTCGCCAATGATGTGTTCCGTGGATCATAACTATTGCATTTATCTCTTTATTTTCCATTTCATATTTATTTTCACAGATTTATTTTACTCAAGAGTCAAGTGTTTGTATGTTTTATCTGGCCGTAAGAAACATTCTGGTTGCTTCAGGGCAAAATTTCTGCAGCTAACTTTTATTTTAAAAAATCTTATGTATTATTTTAATCTGTAAGTGAAATCTGCGCGTTCTAAATTACCTGTTTATCTGTGCAGTTTGCTGGTGGGTTCGACGCAGAGACCATGGATGCATTTGAAGAGCTGAGAAATCTTGTGCATGTCAGAAACAGTTCCCAGTAGGAAGTAGAACCACAAGACAAATCCATGTACTAGTACCTGGAAAAAAAGAGAAAAATTATTGCTTACTCCCTCAGTAAGCATATAACAGTCAGACAATTTGTTTTGGGTTATTTGATGTTTGGAGGATTGGTGTGCATGTATGTGTGTGCTAGGCTGAAGAAACCTGCTGGTGTTTGCTTAGGAATTTTGTAGCAACCTTCCTAAGAAGTAGAAGACGCTTGCGACTTGAGTGGATGTGTATATGGTTTAGATTTAATGATAACTGGTAAATGGTGATTGCCAGTTTGCCACATTGTCTGTCCAGTGCATGCATGACTTCATACAATGCAAGACCATTGCTGCAACCTGCAGCTGCACATCTTGGTTGGGACGCTCATCAATTTGGGGGTGTGTGGAGTGCAATGCTTATGCACAGCTCATTAGACCATCTCTAGTAGTGTGCTCCATTGCCTTAGCCTCGTCACTATTTATTGTCTCATCACTATTCATTTCTAACAACCTTATCAGTATTTCCACTCTATATTCACTATTTATCTCTCCATCAGCGTATTCTAAATTCACCTGCTATAGTATTGGGACATCTTAAATAGGGCACACTGTTGGAGATGGCCTTAAGCACCTATGCAAAAAAACTCCCTTAATGCATAGAAGCTTATGAAGGTGCTAAGATTTCGCTTCCCCCTCTAAGCACCTATCTAAACATGGACGCTTGGTTAAGCACTTCAACCATTATGTAAGCAGAAGCATATCCTCTGCCTTGCGGCAATCTCTCTCTAGCCGTCCATTATGAATCCAAGACGCAACATCTCCTTTCTCTCTCCTCTCTCCTTCCCTTCTCACATGGGTGAAATTGCTTACAATTTATCTACTTATCTCCATTTTCAAATACAAATGCTTCGGTTTTTTAGTCTTTTTTAATCTCGAAGGTATACCAAAAAGCTCTGAAATAATAAGTCAAATGAACTAGACTCCAACTCTTGATACCATCTCGAAAAGTTCTTGAAGTTTAGAAAACAAGCAAATAAATAGATAAAAACATAAGTAAATAATCTATAAACACCCTAAAATATCGCCTGCTCTAGTAATTATTTGGGCTTTAAGTCGGTGTTATCGGTCAAAGGAAAAGGAAAGGAAATATTGGACTCATAGATGGGCCTGATCGGCTTGTTGGGATTATTTAATGGCTGACGTCGATCGCCGGCCGGGCGAAAGGTAGCTATAGCTCGCCGAAGAGCAAAACCACACATGTTCTAATGTATGATTATATTTTTCGATTTATAATCTATATTTTTAAATTTTAATCGTTTCCCTTGATTTTCCAAGTATTTTCATAGCAAATATAGGTGTGTAACCGGGCTGGCCCGGTTCAGCCTGGTCCATGAACCGTGCCGATTTGCATAGTAACCGGGCCGGCCTGTAGGCGAGATCTGGCCACGCGATCGCCGATCGGTCGCTCCGCCCTGCTCCTCTCCCTTCTCGGCCTCGCCTGCGACCACGGCAAAGTCGGCATCCAGCCGCCGCTCCCCTCCGGCGACCGCTGCCCCGCCTCCTCCTGCGACGCCTCCACTCTGGTTCTCTCTCCCTCCCTCCCTCTCCCTCATTTTGGTTTTTTTTCCCCTATTTTGTGAGTTCGGATTCGATCCAAATTTGACTGAATAGTTTTCTTTTTTCAAAAATTCTCCATGGCAAACGCTTCAAAAACATCGGTGCTAATTTTTAGGGTTTTTTTTTTGTGAATTCCCCCAATTTTGAATTCGAAACCCTAACTCGTTCGATAATTCTCGATGTGCAGGGTTCTCTCGAGGTCCGGTCCAATGGCTGCGTCGTCGCCGGCCTCCAGCGGCAAGGCGGCCAGTGACTCCCCCGCTCCCTCTCCCGCGCCGGCGGCCGCCAACGGCAACTCGACGCCGCAGAAGCTTCCACCTGCCGCCGCCTTCGACATGCCCAAGCCAAGCCTTCGCGGTCTCAACAAGCCCAAGTGCATCCAGTGCGGCAACGTTGCCCGCTCCCGGTACGAAGATCAAAATCTCTCAAAACGAAATTAATTTTTCATGCTGCTGCTGCTGCTGTACCTGTGTGGCAAGCTCTAGGAAGCTACTGAATCTTCACCTGATGATGACTGCGTGTCTGTTGTAGAGCTTTGTATTGCTCCTGAATGTCTGAAAATTATGCTTTTCTTGACCTTTCAGGTGCCCATTCCAGTGCTGCAAGAGCTGCTGCTACAAAGCTCAGAATCCTTGCCACATTCATGGTATGCACATGTAGTACTAGTCCTAGTTGACAATAGATTTGCTCTTTTGCAATGAATTGCAGTTGTTGTTAGTGAGTAGTGACACATAAGTAGTTTGGTAAGCCACAGTCTAATTATCTGCACCACTTATTTTGGCCCATCCTATTGTATGCAGGGGTTTACCTTCCTTTCCCTCCTTTTGTTCATGACCTCACTCATTATTCATTTCTCGATCCCCACTTGCTTTTGGTTGAAATTTATTCTTCATGGTGGGATTAGTGGCTACGTTAGAACGATATATCGTGAGCGTTGATGTTCTATTTATGATTTTATCTCACTCTCTTATTCTACTTTAAACTTATATTTATTTTTTAGTTCCTACTTCCTTTACATTGTTTTAGTCTAGTATAGCCTATCAAATAATTTTGTGATTTGTCTTGACTTTGTATTCAACAACACTACTAATCTTTTCTGGCTTCACTCATGACAGTTCTGAAACAAAACAGCACATTGCCAGATAAGCCACCACCAACTAGCACCTCTCTGTCGGAGCAACCTTTAACTAATTCACCTTCAACTGGGTAATCTGCAGAAAAGTTCATAACTCCATTGTCATCTTATGCGAACAACTGTCATTAGCTCTTCATTCTAATTCTTGCTTGCCATTTTCCATAGTTCTTCGTCGAGGCTGGCTTCCCTACAAAAGCTTCCCCATCATTTTCTGAATACACTCCGGACAAAAAGATCCCTTGCCAAAAAGGTTATTGGTTGTTCCATCCTGTCTGACTGTTTAGAGTCGTTTTCTTTGTATTGTGATTAAAAGATTTTTGTATTTAATTTGTAGGATGTTGCGAACATAAATAAATGGAGGTTTATGAAGTTAAAGGAGCATATGCAAGGAGATATCGATGTTGAAAATGAAGCATACAAAAGGTATACACAGAATATTGGATTACTGGAGGAAACATTCTCTCTCACAGAAGATGCTGCTTTTGAACCTGAAGCTGAAACTACTTCATCAGAAGAAAGGATGGAGGTATTGGTTTCTGAGGCAAAGGTTAGGTTAAAATCTGATCATGCATATGCAGATAGCTTCAAGGAGAGTATTGCCACTATCTTGGACCAGAAGCTGAAGAAACTACGAGAGAAAGAAAGTGCCTATGAGGATGCCAACCCCTCTGACCAAAATCTGGATGACCATATGAAGTGGTTGAAGTTAACCATAAAGCAGCAAATGGCGAGAACTGCAAAAATGAACGAGCTGCTTGGTAAGTTGACAAGAGCACAGAGCAGGGATGATTTGAAGCCTTGCGTTGATATTTTGGCACAGCTGTTTGTAAAGGAGAATGGTTCCTCCATGTGCACATCAAACAAGTCAAGCGGCAATGAGCCGTTACCAATCAGCCAAGATTTTACCGCAGCAGTTGCGCCCTTGTATACCTTTCCAAATCTCTGGACTATGGTAGGTTTTGATGTGGATATGTTGTCCAAGATCAACAGGGAATTCTCTTCGACCCAGATGACGCAGCTCTGAATCTGGAACCTCCACTGTTCTTACCTCTGAACCTGGAACGTGGAGCCCTGGACTGTTCTTAGCACTGAGCTTCGTTGCTGTGTACTACTACTTGAGAACTGTTCTTACCTCTGAACCTGGAACCTGGAGCCCTTGACTGTTCGTAGCACTGAGCTTCGTTGCTGTGTACTAATACTTGAGAACTGTTCTTACCTCTGCACCTGGAACCTGGAGCCCTGGACTGTTCTTAGCACCGCGCTTCGTTGCCATGTACTAATACTTGAGAATGTAATTTACATCACTGCTGAGGTTTACACCGCAATATTACTCCACGAATGGTCATATCGTGTAACAGAGCAATGAAACTTATCCGGCACTTTTATCGGCACCTGTATCTTAATCCAACCATCACATTATTGGCACAGTGCCTAAAGTGTGTTAGAGATAATCACATTAACTTGTCCAGAACTTTTGCTTTTAAGGCACTGCTCTGTGCATATGCAGTAGACCACCCGAGAAATCTCAGTTTTATTAGTCTTCCATTTTAGCAGTATGCTAATGGAAGTTGTTAATTTCCTTTTCACCATGATATTGAATAGCAGCTTCAGGTTTTGTGTTCGAGCATTTACTTAGTGCTGCTGCCATTTGATCATTACTGGTATCATGGAATTTGCTTAATGTTGATTGCTGGAATTAATATGACTCGCTTGCTAAATTTGCAATTTTTCCAACAACTCCTTCCAATGGAGTACCAAACAATTGTACTAAGCCCCTCATTCTGGGAGATGAGGGAGGAGGAGAGTGGATAGGAGATGGGGGGGAGAGAGTGTGAAGAGGAGGTGAGGGAGGAGGAGATGAGAGAGAGAGAGAGAACATGAGAGAGGAGAGGGGTGGCGGCATTGGCGCCGATGAGCACGTAGTTGCGCTTTCTTATCTCCTCCTCATCTCTTCCTCTGCTTGTGGAAGGGAAATAATTGAGGGAGGAAGGTCGATGAGAGAATGTTTCAGTGGTTATGAAGGGATAAGTTGTAGGAAGTATTCGATCGCTGCCGGATGTATGCACTATAGCAATTCTGATATTTTTTAGCTCCAAGATGGATATATATTGGTCTTTTCATATTCTAACATATTTTTTTAGCTCCAAGTTGGACAGAAATTCGAATTTTCGTATCTACCCTGGGCTTGAAGTCGAATACAAGTACGGATTCTCGGAATTCAGGATATGGTCAAAGTTGGATGTGGATCAAATTCGAATATGTCATACTTCACTTCTTTTCTTGGAGAAGAAAAAACCATAATTGTTTATGGAATATGACATCGGACTCTATCTGCTACGTACAGTCTTATGGTAAAGTTTTGGAGTCGGCTTTGGACTCACTGAATTTGCACCACGCGTGACAGCAAAGGTAACGAAGTCGGTCATATCACATCGTATTTCCATTCTTGGAAACAATCACGACTAAATAGGTAACATCGAAAAGGACAGGAAGCCTTGTATTACATGTACTTTAACAACTCTACGTTGGTCTAGCGTATATATTTCGGACACATAAGCATGCAAATATAGTCGTCGAGTAGCTAGCCAAGTTCAAAAAAAAAAACCCGACCAGATGGAGTCGTCGAGTAGCTGCCGTTCTCTTCCTCCTCCCTCTGCCGATGCGTCGCCGGCGGTGAGCACGTCGTCATGCACCACGGAGACTGCGCGCGGCATGCACCACTTCCACGTCCATCACTGGAGCCTTTTCAGAGGCCTTGGCGCTGGCGAGTTCATCCGGTCGGGCACCTTCAACGTCGGCGACTACCGCTGGGCCGTCCGCTTGTACCCGTCCGGCGACGGCAGCCATGCGGCCGGCGACGTTGATCACTTGACGGTGTGCGTGGAGCTCATGAGCCCGAACGTCGAGGTCAGGGCGTGGTGCCATCTGAGGCTAGTTGACCCCGCCACCGGACGGTCCCATTGCTTCTTCAGAAGCAACTCAACCTTGTTCAGCACTAAGCCGGTGGTATCCGACGGCGGCGCGCCGATGAAAGCGGTCTGGTTGAAGAAGAGCAGTTTGGAAGCGCCGACATCGACGTCGGTACAGTATCTGCAAGATGACCATCTCGCAATCAGATGCGTCCTTGGTGTGATCAGAGAGCCGCACGTGTTCGAGACTAGGCCGTTACCACACATCAACCCACCCTCAAATATATGCAAGGATTTTAGCGAGCTGCTGAGGGAGAAAGATGGGACTGAAGATATCACCTTCCATGTCGACGGCGAGGTCTTCGCTGCACACCGGGCCATGCTCATCGCCCGGTCGCCGGTTTTCAAGGCAGAGCTCCGCGGGCCAATGAGGGAGAACATGTCAGGGCATGTGGACATCCAAGACGTGCAGCCTGTTGTGTTCAAGGCAATGCTGGATTTCATCTACACCGACGAGATGCCTAAGGTCGTGGACGATCTCGACGGAGACGACAGGACGGAGATGCTGTGCCATTTGCTTGCCGCGGCGAATCAGTACGGCATAGAGAGGCTGAAACGGCTATGTGAAAGCATGCTGTGTAGCAACCTTGACGAGCATACTATATATCCTACGCGCCTTCTAGCTAACAAGTATGGATGTGACGAGCTTAGAATGGCATGCCATGAGTTTAGCTTGCTTAGGTAACCAAGTCAAAGCTCTTCGAGAGCTCGAAGAGAAAACTGAGCGAGTAAATGAGGTGTATTCTGTAACAGGTATTAGTGCACTTCTACATCACTACACTAAGGTAGCGTTTCTTCGGCGGTTGCGGTTGCGTTTGCGTTTAAGCTGGAAATTTGTACCTCCTCGATAAGGACATTTGAGGGATCAAAAAATTATAGAAAAAATGGTTTTGAGAGATTTGAGAAGAAACAGTAAGACTTACAAAAATTGGCTACCAAACGTCAGAGCGTTTGACTTGTACAAAAATAACAAATTTTCAGCTTATAAGCAAACACAAACGCTGAAAAGACACTACCTAAAACATGTTATATTGACCTATATATAGATAATGTTATCAGTACCAGTTTATTAGTGGACACGGGTAAAAGATTATGTGTGCCGGTAAGTGATTTAACTATATATAGATAATGTTATTAGTACCGGTTTATTAGTGGACACGCGGCAAAATATTATGTGTGCTGATAAGTGATTTACCTATATATAGATAATGTTATCAATACCGGTTTATCAGTGTGGACACGTGGCAAAAGATTATGTGTGTCGGTTCATATCACTTGCTGGCACAACTGTGCCAATTGGTATTACGACCCGGAACATATAATTCGTATATCTACGTCGGATCGTATTACGAACCGGCAAATATAAGCTTTTGCCGCGTGTCACCGAAGAACCGGCACACATAACATTCGTCTCCCCGTTGCATAGTCATATGTGTTGGTTGGTAATTATATAGAACCGACATACATAATGTTTCGTCTTCTAAGGTAGTGTTTCACAGGAAAATATTTTCCCCGTCTACAAGATCCTCGATCTATATCTTCCTCATCACCTATTCGTAGGAACTCCTCTCCAACTTCGATCTTCCTGTCATCCCCGGATTCCTCTCCGATCCGGCGCGTGTGGTTTAGTCACCCGCATCCCTATGGCCTTGGCCATCGTCTTCACCCGCCTCGCCACCGTTGTCTCCACCAGTCTCACCTTGGTCTTCATGGCTGATGGTTCCCCAGCGGTCTCCACCCGCCTTGTTGTCACCGTCTCCGCCCTCATTTCAGGAGAAGTGGTGGTGCCAGCGGGTTCCCCCATCGCCATGGTCGGAAGCTTCAGGGTGCTGCCCCTCCGCTGCTACCACCGTCGAGATCTCTGCGGATGACGAGTCATAGGAGGAGGAGCCGGAAAAGGAGGACACCAATGAGGAGCCTGCCACCGAGTCAGAGGGAGAGGTTGATGGATGGATGCGAGGGTCCGATGATGTGGACACCTTCTTCTCTAGATCCGACGTCCCCAACAGTCCTGCAGGCTTGCCCCCTGCGATTATGGCAATTCCTTCGATGCCAGCGAAGAGGCAGAGTACGATAATGACGACGATGAGCTCTGGATGTAGATAGCTAGCTAGGGCGTGTAGGTAGTAGCTAGTCTAGCTAGTGCATCAGTGGTGCTAGCTAGGCTAGCAAATTTAAAATTTTTTAAAAATATATTTGTGTTGGTTCTAGCGATAAACCGACACAGAGAATGAGTCATCGTTGCCGGTTCCAAACCGACACAAATGACTAGGAACATCAGTACATGTTAGTATGTGTTGGTTCATAAACCAGCACGAACGATGTTTTAGAATTGGCACAGATTAGCTATTTTGTAGCAGTACATGCACAAAGATAGGGACGTTAGATCAAATTAATATGTATAGTCTAGGTGTATTCTTCGTTGATTACCCCTAAATGCAAGTGTTGGATCAAATAAAATAAATACTTGGAAATAGTTTAAGTTGCATCTTAAAAAACTAGTTAAGTGCCCGTGCGTTGCGACGAAACCCTAAAAGAGATAATCCTAAGTAAAAAAGGTTCAAATTACAGAACACTTGTAGTACAACTACAAAGCGGGCAGCTTCTAGCTACAATTTCACTTATATGGTACTGCTTTTCTTCTTAGTTTCTACTACAAATGCAATGATTCCAGTTAGCTATTTTGTTACACTGTTTCCTGATCCTCATCTCTATAATTCTAGGAGCACAACTACAGATTTACATTGGTCTTAACATGGGTCAATGAGTGCAACCCAACACTTTGCTCTTCAGTACAAAGAGAGAATATTTGTTAAAGATTCAACCTTTGTTTGTTCATCACACAGAGGTTAGCTTGTGAGAATTAAGAGCAGTACAAGATAAGTGAAATGTGAATATAACTTTAGCTCATCTCGCACATAAAAAAATATTTTGTTGGTGGTCGGTGCCACTTCCTATAAGCCCTAAAGCTTAATTAACAGACGTCAAGTTCCTTAACACCTCAATGAGTTGCTCTTCAGAGATTTGCAAAGATCTTGTACGAGAGAGATCACAATGATAACACACTATTGAGCGATTCCTTGGGCGAAATTTTCCATCAACCCAATTTAACAATCCATATGTGCGAGAGTAAGATAACATGAAAACATAACACATCCAACAAGATTCCATTTGGATAGGAACGGAATCAAGCGAAGTTTTTCAAGCTAAAATGAAAATTGTCATCGATCGGTCATTTCTTGCAAGTAGCCACATGCAAGATATCACCAAATACCACCTCACCTTCGCACCATGGTGATAGACGCCTCTGCTTTGGCAGCAATCGACGACGTTGATCAGCTACTGCAAATACTTCCTTGCATCATCCTCTTTCAGCCTTCCACACGTACGAGGCCTAGACCAAGAACTGAAGCAAATTAATCGCACACGCACAGCATAAAGAATACATTTAGACGTCTAACTGCAAGACCATCCACTCACAATCTTGTCGAAAAGTTCACCACCGGTGACAAGCTCCATCACGATGTATATCTTTGTCTTGCGGGCCATCACCTTCATAAGTACACATGGCCATTCAGTGGACACGGACATAAAAGTCATGACGAAAAGGTAAATTTTAGAAAGCGAGAAATGAACAGATAATTACTGTAGGGACAACATAAATTAGGCAAAAGATCGAGGATAAATTCATTCTTAGTGGGATGAAATAAAAGGAAAAATCATGTTCTTGAATAGTTTTTACTCTGATTTGACATTTCAGATTGCACAAATACATTCTTATGAGAAGAAAAGAAAATCTATTTTTCTTGATCAATCCTTATTATGCTTTCATTCATAGTTCCAGGTTGCACAAATACATAGGAACACAAATACCAGATTATAAATCGATTTCGTAGGAGCAGATAGGATTGATGCTTAGAAAGATGTATACCTCATACATCTGGATGACGTTGGGGTGCCTGATGAGCTTCATGGTCGAGATCTCTCGCTTTATCTGCAGAGCATAGTGACATCATGCACATCAAAATCAGGAAGCTTTCAAAGTCAGAAGCCAACTCTGATCTCACAACTAACTCACATGTTACAAAGAACAAATGCACGGGACGCCCGCGTTCGCTTGGAAGGTCAGGGAGAGGGAGAGGAGCTAGGCGGGCTGGGGTGGGGCGGTGGCAAGGTCGGGGGGAGGGAGCTGGCTGGGAGGGAGGCAGAGCTGGGAGAGGAGAGGAGCTGGGGCGGCGCTGGGCTGGGGCGTGTCGTGTCGGGACGGGGAGGAGTCAAGGGAAGGGAGGCGGAGGCGCTGGGAGAGGGAGAGGAGCTGGGCGGGCGGGGCTGGGACGGTGGTAGTGCTGAACGGGGAAGGAGCTGCGTGGGAGGAGGGGCAGTGCTGGGAGAGGGAGAGGAGCCGGGCGGGCGGGGCTTTGGGGCGGGGCGGGCAAGAAGCGGGCGGGGAAGGAGCTGCGGTGGGAGGAGGCGGTTGCGCCGGGAGAGAGGAGAGGAGCTGGAGGCGGGCTGGGCGGGTGTGAGGGATCGGGAGGGGGGGGCGACGCGGGTATAGTCTAGGGTTACGGGGTAGAGGGGAGATTGGCAATCAGAGCAGCGAGCGAAGAGGTGGATGGCATTATGGGTGTGCAGTGCTGGAGGCTAGGCAAGGGTAGAATTGTCCAGTAAAAAATGGACTACCACCGCTCACCATAAGTTGCTTTTAAGTAATAGTAGATTCCGAGACAATGATTATTATTAGCACCATCTAATAATGCACAATTGACTGTTTTTTTTTTTGCTGAGTCGATTAGGGCAGGCATGGCATGTGGCGTTAAACTGGCAAACACGCGAAGCTTAAGGCTGTCGATGGATATCTTTACACTTTACCATACGTATGCGCGCGTTCATTGTCAGTTGCGAGTAAGTTGCGGCATACAAATTAATGAAGGTCTCGTCAATCTCACGATCCTACCTAGCAACATGGTACTGCACTAGATGCGATGATAGGCTCGAGATGGTCGATCGTCACAATCCAAGCTATCATCGCTGCATTGGTACCGTGTGATCAGTATTGGATTTCATTTAAGATCTACGTGTATCATGTCAATCCATGCTTTTATATGTAGTAAGTAGGCAACTTCGATAAGCTGTACTTCGAGAGCTTTTCAAAGTTAGTTTGCTTTGTTCAGCCTATTTAATTTAGGAGATTTAAGAAGCGGCTTTGAGATAAAAAAAGCTATGTCGCTGGTAGCAGGCCCTGGTGGTGCAGCAGGTTCGGGAGGTGAAGGAGACGAGGGTGCAGGTCAGGTACCCGATGCTCACACGCACAAACTACAATGAGCGGGCTCTGCTCATGTGCGTGAACATGCAAGCGCAAGGTGTTTGGGAGGCCATCGATCCTGGCGAGGCGGAGTACAGGGTTGATAGCATGGCGCTGGCGGCGATCCTGTAGGGGCGGAGATGCTGGCGACGCTGGCGGTCAAGAACACGGCAAGGGAGGCGTGGCTGGCGATCAAGATGGTGCGTCTTGGTGCCGAGCGTGTCTGGGAGGCCCAGGCGCAGACGTTGCACAAGGACTTCAAGTTGATTCGCATGAAGGAAGATGAGACAACTGATGATTTCTCCATGCGTATCACAGGCCTTGCCAACAATCTGGTCGCGCTCGGTGATCCAGTGGAGGAGGAGAATGTCGTCAAGAAACTGCTGCGAGGAGTGATGCCGAAGTACACCCAAGTGGCCATCACCATTGAGACGATGGTTGATCTGTCCGCGCTCACCGTCGAGGACCTCATTGGCCGCCTTCTCTCTGTCGAGGAGCGCTACAGCCTTTAGGAAGGTGGCAGACAGGGTGGGCAGCTGCTGCTCACCGAGGAGGAATGGGCGGCGCGCATGAAGCGGCGTGCCTAGGACGGCGCCTTGGGCAGCAAGGAGGCCGGCAGCAGCTCGGGCAAACCAAAACCTGGCAAAGGCAAGCCGGTGTCTCCCAACAAGGACGACAAGCCTTCGCTCGGTGGCCGCGACAAGTCCAAGGTCAAGTGCTTCAACTGTGGCATCTTCAGGCACTTCACGAAAGAGTGCCGAAAGCCCAAGAAAGAGCGCAAGGAGCAGGCGCATGTTAGCTAGGCGAAGGAGGAGGAGCTGACAGAAGCCATGAAGAAGGAAGATAGGGACATTGCCCTCAACGAAATCCATGCCCAGGTTCATCTCGGGCAAGAAGGAGATAACGTTGATGGCTCCTAGTACCTTGACACTGTTAACCGAACCGCTGCACTTATGGGTTGTTTAGTTGCCTTCTCTTATGAGCCTGGTCCGTTCGACTCAGCCAGGCTCATGGGATACGGGATGCACAGATGCAGAGACGGTGTTTGGTTGAGTGTCTAGTAGGCAGGTATTTTGAAATTTAAATATTTTAAAATTTATATAGCAAGTGTGGTCTAGTTTTGTTCAAACAATGTCAGGAACCCATTTTTGAAATCGGTTCGGTAATCGGAGATGCTAATCAAAAGATATAAATAAAAAAGAAAAAAAGAAAACTTACGCAGAACACGTGGCACCGCATGCATGGTTTGCTATTGTGGCTGACAGTGGTCCCTTGCGCAGAATACGAGGCTGCCATGCGCTGCATCCAGAGATACGCTCATTTTCTCCGTATCTCTAGAGCCAGGCTGCATGGAGAATCTTGCATCCAGAGAGCTAGGTTTAAAACTAGATGCAGGCAACCAAACATAAGAAAAAAAGCAAGATTCTGCATTTGTAGATGCAAATCTCTGTGCATGCGGCAACCAAATAGCCTCTTAGCGTTTCTGGACCCCAGGTCGTTGGGCTGCAGTTCACTCCCAAACCTAACCAGAGCAGCAGGCCAAGGTCTCTTAGGCCATATCCCCTAAAAAAAGCTAGCTCAATGAGAGAATGCTCTCTCACCCTTATGAACCATGTTCAAGCCCTCTCAACTTCCGATGTGGAAGTATTCCAACAGACATGGGTGCCACCAATCACATGTCAGGCTGCCGGGAGAGTTTCATTGATATGGACTCAGGAGTGCGCGGTGTAGTGAAGTTTGGGATGGCTCGGTAGTTGATATGGTGGGGCACGGAACTGTCATGTTTACCTGCTTAAATGGTGAACACCTTGCCCTCACCAATGTCTACTACCTTCCCCAGTTACGCGCCAATATCATCAGCGTGGGACAACTCGACGAGGATGGGCATCAGATAAGCATTGAAGGTGGCAGTATGTTGATTAGAGACGCAAGTCGACAGCTGCTTGCCAAGGTAAAGCGTTCCAGCAACCGTCTATATGTTCTGGATTTGCATATTGCCCAACCTGTCTGCTTGGCGGCGAAAGGTGATGAAGAAATGGCATGCTCGTTTTGGGCACCTGAATTTCAACTCGTTGAAGAAAATGGCGCAGGAAGGTATGGTGCATGGCTGATGGCTTGCCGCAGCTGAACCATCCAAATCAAATTTGTGATGGGTGTCTGAATTCTGATAGGAAAGCAGCGGCGTACTCCTTTCCCGGGTGAAGCAAAATTCCGTGCTCAAGGTTTACTGGACCTTGTACATGGGGACTTATGTGGGCCTATAGCGCCAAAGACTCCAGGAGGAAGGAGGTATTTTCTTCTACTTGTTGATGATCTGAGTCGCTATATGTGGCTGAAGCTGCTAGCAACAAAAGATGAGGCACCCAAGGTCATCAAGGAGTTCCAGGCCTGCGTTGAGGTAGAAACCGGCAGAAGGCTGAAAGTGCTGCGCACTGACCGTGGAGGGGAGTTTACTTCAGTCGAGTTTGGTGAGTATTGTGCTGCACAAGGAGTAGAAAGACACCTCATGGCGCCATACTCACCGCAGCAAAACAGAGTCGTCGAGCGGCGCAACCAGACAATAGTCGGCATGGCGAGAAGCTTGCTCATGTCCAAGGGCATGCCCGGCTATTTTCTGGGGTGAAGCAGTGACCATGGCTGTGTACATTCAGAAGTTGGACTACAGGAGCGTCAAGATGGTCTTCATCGGCCACGAACAGAGCACAAAGGCCTATCGGCTGTATGGCCCCATTGGGAGGCGGGTGCATGTGTCTCGCGACGTGGTATTTGAAGAGGAGGTCAGTTGGGACTAGAGCAGTGCAGAGCAAGTCGGCGTCGAGGACAGAGTTGATCCTGGCGACGTGTTTACAGTCAAGTACTCAAGTGTTGTGCTGTCAAGACTAGCTTCTGAAGGTGCTATTGATGGAGCAAATGACGTGAACCAAGAGTATGGGCGCCAAGTCCAGCATATGATCACGGCGTCCAGTCGTCGGCAACACCGACAACACGGGAGTCATCACATGCACCTCCCGTGGAGTTCGTCCCACCGCCTGATGATGAGTCGCAACCAAGTGATGAAGCCCTGCGCCGCTACTGCACTATTCAGGATTGTCTTGATGCATCAGGTCCTATTGCAAGTTACCAGTACAGCGGTTTGTGTCTTCTAGGAGCTAAGGAGCCCACGATCAGCCACCATGAGATTTATAAGAAGTGGATCGATGTCCCTATCCGATTGCAACAGTTAACAAAAAAAAACTCTACCTGACTCGGTCTGGTCGGGTGGGGATCTGGTGGATCAGGTGGATATCTATAACTTAGGTGTAGAACATTTCATGACCAAAAGCACAAAAATATATTAAAAAGATATCAATATTTCATGACCAAGTTTATTCTTGATTGGTTCATTGAGTTTTTTAAGGACCAATATGCTGGCTTCAAGTTCAAGAAGCAACACCACCTGAAGTGTGCTGATGCACTGAACAAACAATTCAATATGGGGGTCAGTGTAGCGCAAGTTGACCGTCATTTTAGGCATTACAAGGAAAATTGGAAGTATGTTGCCACGGCTTTAAGCAAGAGTGGTAATGTATTTGACACAATTAGGTGCTTAATGACAATATCAGAATCCGAGAAGGCTTCCCTGACTGTATGTTTTTATTTATGCACATATTTATTTGAACATATTATTGCATGTATGCAAATATATTGATTGTTATTATCATGGAATGCAGGAAAGGCTAGGCAGCTCCTTTGTAAACCCATCAAGTTCTTCCATGAGATGTAAGAGTTATTCACGGGCACTATTGCAGATGGATCTCTAGCCATGGATGCATCAACTTGCATGGTTGAAAAGGATAATTTCGATGATGAATCATAGGGATGTGATGATATGTCCTCCTATGCTCAACCTGAGGATATTACAACCGATGACTTTGACACTTTGCCGTCTCCTTTAGGTGTTGCACCTAGCCATTCACCAGGTGTGGAGAACAGCTCATCCAGCTCTGGTATCAAGCGTAAGAGGCGTGAAGTCGCTGATTAAGAGACCATCTAAGGCGAAGAGCCGCATGTCTAGGACAACAGATGAAATCAGTGCAACTTTGAAGGCATTGCAAGAATCCCTTGTAGCAACAACACCTCCACCACTCCCAAAACTTGCTGACCCACATGCTGCATTGTGGGAGATGATAGAAGCCATGACAATAACAACGGAGCACAAGCTTATGGTAGCTTTGTTCCTCTCACGCAATGAGAATAAAGGACTACGTGGTTTCTTATGCAGCGCGAGTGATATATCCTTAGAAATCTGGGTGTATAAATTCTTGAGTAGTGGTGGTGATATGTGATACATGCAACCGTACGACCTTTTGGATGTATGTAGATTGCTATGGTGTTTGTGTCATGGAAGTATGTGGATTGCTAACTTATTTATGTAATGGATTGCTATTTATGTAATGTAATGGACTGCTATTTATGTAATGTTAAGTGCTTTTGTGCCTAGAGATGGGCAAAGGCAAGGAGAAACATTTTGCTTAATTTTCATAGGCTCACGAATTATCTATTTATGCAAATCTATACATCAAATGCTGAATCAGGTTCAGATGTTGATGATCTTGGATCCCCTGTAGCACCTGAAGATATTGAGTATCATAGTTTGGCTCCAGTTCGTGAGGAAGTAAATCCTTGTTCCCTTAGTACTATCATTATTTTAAGAAAGTTCCATTCATTTCGTCTGCAGCTACTAGCTTGTTTCTTTTGATTTATATAACTAATTTATATGTCTCTTCAAGGACCACTTTATACTAATCAACACTTTAAAAGTGCACTTTGTGAATATTTCAAATATTCCATTGCTATCATGAGGTCATTGGTTGTAAAACTGTAGGATATATTGTCAGTGGTATATAGCAAATGGGTACATATTTACATTGGTACATAGCAAATTTTGCCTTAAAATGTAGGCTCAATTGTTCAACATACTATAAACTACATCCTATTATGGTTAGAGTTAATACTCAGCCCATAATTCATCATATATATGTTATTTGCTTTCCACAATTTAACTGATAATATTGATTTCTTGTATTTTGAATGTCAATATATTTATATGCAGTGCTTTTTTAAATATTTTCCTCTAGGTATTACTACATGCGACAGTAATCAAACAAATGCAGTTGTCTGAGACACTAGAAGCTGTGAAGGAGTCTGATCTTAGGGTGAGCAATAACATATTACGCAGTTGTAATTGCAAGATTGCCAACACTGAGTAATGCAACATTGGATGATAGTTATTCTTCAATTGAAAATAATAGTGCATCGCGGGTCTAAAAGTGACATTTCCAGCATTTGACTCGATTCTATAGGAACATACCATGCATACGGTTCAAGATTTTTCTGCCTTTATAACATAGAATTATATAAAATAGATTACTGATTATGTTAATTCATTCTGCGGCTTATTAAACAATAAAGTTCCTTTTTTTTTCCTTGTTTGGTGCAGAGAAGGAAATTTTGTATATAATAAAATTGGCAACAATGTACATGAACAAGAAGGGTCTGCGACTTACTAATGTCTGCTTTCCAGCAGAAAACTAATCACATTGCTTTGTATATGGTTGCCCTTTCTCGGCTTGCGCTTTTCTTTTCTTTTTTGTCGATGAAAGAGATGCATGAGCGATGCCTAGTGTTAATAAGAGCGGATAGTTGGTGGCCGAGACAAACTGAGGAGATGGTCAACAGTTTTCTGGAAGATCGCTGAAAATAGTCCAGCTTATAGACCAAAAGGAATTTTACACAGCTAGTTCTGTTCATGTTTGTATTTATTCCCCTTTCAGCCTCCTGCTCTGCTGTATGTATTTTAGTGTTTTTATGCATTTGCTTTTTCAGAACAGCTGAGGCTTAACACCCGCAATTCATACCCTTTTTTTGTTGAGATCGTCAATACATGTATCAGATTTCCTCTCTCATTTCACCTGTCAATTGTGAAGTATAAGCTTCTGACTAAACTGTCTGATGCTATAGGTAACCAAGCAAGTAGGACATGGTGTTGCAACATTTTTTGGTTAGATGAGTTCATTTAGGAGGGTCCCCATAGATTGTGACAATTTGCAAATTGTGTGGCAACTATCCAAACACCTACCATAACTTCTTTAACTCTGTCTAAACAAAGGCATAAAACAATCCAAACGGACACCACAAATTTCTTAGGTATGAGCCTACCTTTAGGCGTGGCAGTGAACCAAACACAAGCTAACATCAGAAGCCTAGTCATGCCACAGCTGTGGCACACTACTAATGTTAGGTGAGGCAAAGTTAGCTGACAACCAAACAGGCCCTAAGTCAAGTCAGGGCAAGTTTTGATCCGAACCTGACTCAAGATGGATCGGTGTCCCTATCCGGTCACAACTATTAATAAAAAAAAACTCTACCTGACTCGGCCTGGTCGGGTGGGGATCTGGTGGGTCGGGTGAATATCTATAACTTAGGTGTAGAACATTTCATGACCAAAAGTACAAAAATATATTAAAAAGATATCACAAAAGTGTTACACTTACTGATCGTTAAATGGACGCTTTTTTATGAAACTGTCGTTCATCATCTTATAAGTGCCGGAGTCAGCCGGACACGGGCTAATCGCTAGGAAAAAATTATAACATGCCCGCATCAGGTCATGACAACCATACTTTTTGGCCAGATCAAATGTACGTTGATAGGTATGCCGATGGAGTCTGCTGCAGAGGATGCTTTCGCACGTCTTCTTCAGGCTCTCGATGGAGTATCGGCTCGCCGCGACGAGCAAACATCGAAGCGTCTCCATCTCGTCGTCCCCGCCGTCAGGATCCTCCATGTCCGGCGGCAGAGTGTCGGTGTAGATGAAGTGGAGCATCGCCCTGACGGCTCGAGGTGTCATGTCGCCGTCGTCGTCCATGGCGACTACGTTCTTCTTCTCCCTGTGGAGCTTCTTCTTCATGATCGGCGATCGGGCAGAGAGCACCGTTCGGTGCGCGCGGAAAGAGGTGTTGTGGACGAGCAGCGTAACGTCCGCCCCCTCCTCGTCCTGCAGCAGCTTGGCGAAGTCCGTAGCCATGGTCGGCAGCGGCGCGTCGATCTGCGGCAGCCGCCGGGTCGCCGATACGACAGGGTGCTTGATCACGTCCATCACGCACCTAATGCTCAGGAGGTTGTCCCGGACGTGTTCCGGTGTGTCCAACAAGCTCCTCTTCAACGCCGTGACGCCGCATCTCGGTTGGTAGCCGGCGGCGCGGGTGCTAAACACGTCGTGCCGCCGGTCAGTCTCGCCGTCTAATATGAAGAGAGAGCGCGACTGCGTGACGGCTGTCTGGTTTACCACCCTGAGGTCATACGTTACCCTTGCTGCGGCGTTCGGAGTCAGGAGGACGAGGAAGACGGAGACGCGCGGCTCTTCGAGAGCGGCGGAGGCGGCGGCCTGGCCGGAGGGGAAGAACTCGATGACCCAGTCGAGCTCGCCGACCTGGAAGACGCCGGACCTGACGCCGCTGCCGGCGGGGAGGGCCCTGAGCGCGCTGAGCTGGTAGATGTTGAATAGGTGCATGCCCTTGGCCGTCTCCGTCGTGCACGACGACGTCGTCAGCGTCGGCGGCGCAGGTTTAGGACCTCCGAGAGGACATGGAGGGAGCTGAGGGAAGCTCCATGCCGCTGACATTGTCGTCCAGTACACCACCGGTCGCCGAGCTCGTCAATACTTCATTGCTACTTGGAACGGCGGCGCCAGATATTATATGCATGAGAGCCCCAACAATCGTAAGTTTTTAGAACTCGTTACCTACTCCATGCACAATTTACTGTTCTTTTCCAATTTTATCTTATGCTCATGGCCACAATTCATATAACTTGCTCTTTGATCATTTATATATGGTAGTAGATCATATTTATGGTTTGACGCGTATACGTTGTATTGTGCTTTATGAACACTTGCTCTTTGGTCTCCGAACCGAATACAGCCTTAATTTCCTTGGATTAGTGTACTCGTTATTGGGCGTTCGTTTGCAAACCCGATTGCACTCCTGCAATCAAGCTATCTAGCCCGTCAGACCATGATAGAGTGACGCGCACGTAGGGGTGAAAACGGATGGGATCGGATCAGATGATGACTGAATCATATCCGTATCCGTATTATTTTTCCGATTCGAATCCGGATACAGATAGTCTGGATATGAATACGGAAATAGATATTGACGGATACGAATACAGGTCGAATATAGATCGGATCGAATACAGTTGCGGATACTGACCGGAACATTTAAACCCAATAAATTGTATGCCCCAAAATCAATTATAACACATAAATAGCTCAATTAATTAAAATATTATTATAATTTACACTTGCGAGAAGGCTATAGGCCTAAATAACTAGCCTGGTGGGCGATGAGCTAGTTGGCTCTGGATCTAAATAACTAAATCTCCCCTTTACAACGCATATTTGCCTGTTGGGCCATTGTATTGGGCTGGTGGGCTGAGATTCGAATAAGGATCCGAATTTGTTCAGTTCCGGATATCCGAATCCGAATCCGTCGGATATCGCCTGAATCGGATCCGAATCCGGATCGGAAGAAAAACTATCCGGATTCGACTGTTCTGGATCCGGATCCGAAAATATCAGATTCGATTGGTTCCGAAACCGTATCCGACCGATCCAGATCGGGAAGATCCGAATCCGTTTCCATCCCTACACACGCGTAATGGCGGATTTTTTGCGTTTACCCGCCTGCACCAGTCCCATCTGTGCTGCTTCTTTTGCAAAACACCACCTGCATTCTCATACCTGTTGGGAAAACACACCGGCCACGCGTCGGCTTGGGCCGCGTGAGCCCCGCCGGTGGGGCCGACATGTGGACCTGTCGACTCTCTGTAGACACTATATAAAGGAGAGGAATCCATTTATTGTAAATAGATCAAGAATAGCAATAAAGATTTCCCCTTTACATCTATGTTGATCTACTTTATGCATTGCTCTCGTTCTCCGTCTGTGATTTGCGTGCAAATCAACAACCTCGCACTACGCCCTGTAGCATGATTGTTTAACACGTTATTAGCATGAAGCTCTAAGAAACCACAAGCCACCGGAGATTGAACAACAACGACCGAACAACTACGTTGACAATCTATCGGCGTCGACTCGTCATCACACCGACAGGTCTAGACAGGACCAGTCGATCTGTCCTACGCGACAGTCGTCGAATCCCTACTTCGCTCCACGATGATAGAAGGCATCAAATTGAATCAAATTCATGAATTCTTGGATTGATCTATTAGATCAAAGGGGTTTTTTTGTATCTATTGAACCAGCCGAACCGCTGGACAAATCCCCTTGTTGCTGTGCCGTTCGCATGAACCGACCGGCCGCTGGCCTTGCCGCCTGTCCCCGCCGTGTCCTCGCTGTCACGTGCACCCTCGCCGTTACGCGCGTCCTCGCCATCACGCGTGCCCACAGCGCCGTGCGCCCTAACATGCTGTAACAGCCCAGCTGTTAATTTTTGTTAGTCATGCATATAATTATCTTGTTTCTATAATCATATTTGGATTTTCAAAGATTTTATACAAAGTTGCATGCAACTGCCATCATTTATAGTGGAAAAATTACTTTCTAAACTAGAACTTTCTATTAACCTATTGGCCGAGCAACTACTTAGACGAGACTTAACCCAATAGACATGCCTTAGGCTGGCCAAGCAGGTAGTAGCCCGTACGAGCTTAGTAATGTTCCACCGAGCATGATGCTACTCGGCGAAGACCCACCGAGCAAGGAGCAGTCTGCTCGTGCAAAGAATAGTTCAACTGAGCAAGGCAGAGCTCGAACTAGCACAAACGAGCAAGGCAGATACTACCTAGGCCGGTGTTGTCGGATAGAGCTACAGCCAGCTACTATAACTATATTCATATTCTTTTTTGTCCAGACCATAATTACTAGATTCTCTCATCCATTGGCTGAATTGGGCGGTGCCGCGGACAGCACAGTCTCCCACATTTTCTCACTCATTTTCCCACACATAGCTTCTCTATGACCTGTGGGACCAGAGCCTCACTTGTAAGAGACTGTTGGGTGGCTTTATAAGGCACCATTCCACCTTCCCACCCAGCCATTTGCCTCAGATTCATCTGCCTCCCACGTCAAGCTGCAGGACAACAGCAAGAACAGCAAGCTATTCATCCTTGTTCCTCATTTTCAAACCAAATATGCCACCAAAATACCAAATATTCACCTAGAGTGTTATATATCGTTGGAAAGCTTAGGAGATCAGCTATCCATTGATCCCATGGTAAGCACATGCACAAAGGTTTGCTATGGTTCTTACCCCTTTTTTTTCTCCACTGCTATGTTTTTTGGACAACAAGAGACTGATTTTGTTTTATACTCATCCATGTCAATTTCTTTCATATCCAGGCCCTTGGATGAATAAGAATAGCTTCTCCACTTCCTAAGCATCAAGTACATCCAAGCCATTCATGCATGAACGGTTTCAGATGAGTTCTTGATGCTTTTCTTATTTATACTTTGCTATTTTGCATGGCAGTGAAGTAATCTGTTGATTTCTCACCTTGCATGTCGTTTTGGCTCAAGTGCAAGCTTAGGGATGAGCATGGAGACCCTCTCCATGAGCTGAAGAAGGAGTAGAGCCGGATCCACGGCCTAGGAGTTGAAGGAACCATGAGGAACAAGTCTAGAAGCAGACGGGATTATTTCTAAATAGATTGTAGTTCTCTTCTTCTACACCATCATCCTTTGAACGTCCACCCTTAGCAAGGCTTTCTTTGCTAGGTGAAAACCCCTTTTCTACCTATCCTTCATTTTTTTATCATCTACCACTCTTGGTTATATCATTTTCTTGGATACACCGAAGTGTGAGAGCAGCAGTACTAGAAACACTCAGTTTCAGCCCATTCCCTGCACAACAGTGCACAAAGTAATTTTTATAAAATCACCCGTTGCTCAGATTAAAAAGTTGTCTACATAAAAAATATGTTCCATGAAATTTTCTACAACTTTCATGTAGAACACTTTTACATCCGAGCATGTTTACCCCCTTAAATCTTACTCGTACCGAGCAAAATAGAGTCTGCGCGACCCTCCCGAGCAAGATTAGTTATGCCCGACCAAGAGCTAGTCTTAACCGAACAAGATATGCCATATCCGACCAAGCTAACCCACTCCCAGGTAAGAGGATGTCCTTCCAAAGTAAGAGGATCCTTTCTCGAGCAAGTTTGATCTATTCCCGAGCAACTATACTTATTCCCAAGCAAGCTCTAGTCATCCCGAATAAGAATACCACCCAAACTTCAAATGCCCATATCTCCTTCATCCGAACTCGGATTTCGATGATTCTTTTTACAAAATGTACATTAGCTCATGAACTTTCTGAATATCTAAAAACATTTGATTCTTCTTGCTGTTAAATATTTTATTTGAATTTTATTTGATATGCTTCTTATTGAACAATAGGAACCGATGTTCCGAAAAAGCCCGGACTTGATCAAGAGGCTCTCCCTGCCAGCAAGCAGCATCAAGACACTATATACTATCCCTCCTTTGATTCATATTGATCCCATGATTTGCAATTGCATGATTTGCCTTATGTTTTATGAAATGCTTGCATGCTATTTTGAAGTATGAACTAATGGGTGGGTAGAACCTAGTTATGTTCAGGGTATATGTTAGTACCTTGATAAGTTTGATACCCCATTCCTTTGAAGCTTAAGTGGGTACTACTATTATTTATGTCTAATTTGCGAATGCTTAGCAATGCTTATAGTCAACAAGGTAAAGCGATCAATGGATTTAGTCCATTGGTCGAGCGTCTTCAATTACGAATGATCTACTACTTGATACAAATTTTGGTGATGATGGATTTTGTGTGAGGTCTGAGTTGGACTTAAACGGGTACGTGATAAGGGAATGATGGGAAGATGGATCCCGGACATGTAGCCCCGTTTGAGTCGATTAAGGACCGAACATGGTGCCAGTCTCTTTTCGTAACTATACGTACAACCACACGTGTATTATGGGGACACTTGGCTAATTCCCTGTGCATGCTCGAGCCGTTGGGTACCAGCGGGGCAACGTGTGTTTGAGGGTGGGGTGGAAGCGTGGACCATCTGTGGTGCGTCCTTGTGCTTGGGTGTGATGGGCCTTGGACAAATCCACTGCAACGATTGACTCTCTCCTGCACTTGAGGAGTAGGGACTGGATAAAGCCAACTCGGGTGACCCAATGGACTGGCATGTACATCTAAGAGGCTTCGGCATGGCTTGCTATATCATGTGGGTAAAGTCATACACCTCTGCAGAGTGTTAAATTGTTCAAATAGCCGCGTCCCGGGTTAAGGACGAATATGGGCAAGTGAGACACCACTGTTACCATACATGGGATTGGTTATGGTTGAGATGGATATGGTATGGTTCATGTTCCGAGCACATGGTTGCTCATGTTTGTGATATATTGGTCGGGGAGCGACCAAGGGCAGTGGAGCCCGTGAGGTTGATGATTATGAGTTCATGGTGATGAGATTTATGGTCTTACTACTATTATCATACTTTAAAGGTTTTGGTCTAAAGTGATTTACAACCTACTTATGTCTATGGCTTGCAAAATGCTCTTTATACTAAAAATAACCTTGTAGCCTTTCTATTGCTCATATGCCAATCATGTTGAGGATATATATTACCTCCTAGTGCGAGTACCTTTTTTACTCAAGCCGGATGCAGCCATTTCAGGTTATGAAGATGATTCCACGCATGAGTACTATTATCAAGCGGGAAATGACAATGCTAGCGGGCAAAATACGGAGGTCTAGCTTCTAGTCGGTTGCCCATGGGGTTAATGGGGTATACCACGCTAGTGTTTTGTTTATTTATGATGTTCTTCCACTGCTATTTTGTTGAAAAAACTTGTACTTCCACTGCAAGAAAACTCTCTGATTATGTGGAACTTAATGCTCAGGCGGCAGCCCATGTTGCCCGGTTGTATGAAAGTTATGTTCGACCATTTATGTGTTGTGCTATCGATCATTATGAGGATGTGTGTGTGATGGTAGCTAATCTTGGGAGCCATCACCGAGCACATATCCGGGCTCCTGGTTTGTATTCGTTTCAACGAAGGTCGCCCGTGTGTACCGCTGCATACTCGGGTTGGGGGCTAACATGCTCGGCTTGATTTTAGGCAGCTCGTGTGTAATTTTCCAACCACATGGACAGCCACTGGGCAAATGACTTTATTAAGCCAAATGTGATTTTGGAGGGCGCTACACATGCCATCGCGCGTCCTCATTCGGACGTAGCGCGGCCTTGCCTAGCGCGGCCTCGCCGTCTCTACCGGAGCCGACTGGGCCGACCGCCGCACCATGCCGCCGGCCCCACGCATGCCTGCCGTCGTGCGACACTGCTCGACTGGCCTCCACCTACGACTCGCCACCTGCACTGGTGCCGCCTAGGCCAATCGCCCCTCCTCGCGCCCTACCGCCGCGCTGTGCCCCTACCGCCACGCGGTAATCTCCACCCCAAACCTACCTGCCCTTGTCGGTTTCTAGTCAGCGCCTCACTCATTGCTGCTGCACACATAACGCCATGCCCTACACCACCCTTTGGCAGCGAAACCTTACTGCCCACTAGTAGGCTGACTGGGCCGATAGGGAAAGCAGGCCGTGGGCGGGGGTAGCGGGCTGTTGGGGCAAAGAAGGCCACGGGGGAGAAGCAGGCCACAAGGAGGAGAAGTGGGCCGGGCGAGAGGAGGAGAGAAAAAGGAGGCCGCGGGCCTAGAGAAGAAAAGAAAATGTGGGCCGTGAAATTTGCAGAATAGGTCCTGAACCTTCTAGGAATTATATGAAAATTCTTTGAAATACAAATTTTTGCACAAAGACCCCTAGGATTTGCAACATTATTGAATTTATGTATTCCTAGCATAGAATTATCATGAAATTGTTATTATAATTTTTTAAATTATTATTTTAGCATGTTTATACTACAAATTCCGAGAATTTATGCATAGATCCATGTCACGCAACACACACCGATTACCCAAGTAATCTTATGTTATGTAGATATCTAACATTATCAGCCATGAGTTTGAGGAACTAGTCCCCCATGGCCAAAATTACCACTTCGAACATGAAAATTGTGCTTAGTAATAAGAGTCTCTGCACCGTCATTGGCTTAGAAGTGAGACCTACTTTTCCAGCACAAAATGATCAAGCACCACATTTTATTAGGCACCACCTGTTCAATACCCTAAAGAATGAATATATGGCTGTTGAAAGAGCTATTGACCTTTGGACCGCACTCTAGAAGCAGTACGAGAAGCTCAAATACACTATACTGCCACAAGCACAATAGGACTGGTCACGCCTGAGATTTGTATATTATAGAACCGTGGCCGAATACAACTCTATTTTGCACAGGATTGTCACGAACCCCACTCTATCAGAAGAGGAGAAAATAGAGAAGACACTCTCTACCTTTCTCCCGAATGAGCTAATTGATGTCATGCTAGTTACGGAATCTCAGGATGAAGCCTTAAAGAAGTACTTCGTCTCACAGGCACCTGGTCAAAGCGTTGAAGTCAACGCAAAGCCTAACCGCAAAAGAAAGGGCAGAGGTGAATGGGGAGAGGGTTTGTCCCAGAAGAGAATGAGAAAGTTTGAATCCCGAGGTAAAGAGAAGTCACCACCAAAACCATACGGTCAATAAGACCACGTGTGCTTCAAGTATGGCACCTAGGGGCATTGCTCTAATATCTGCCATGAATCAAATAAGGCGATCGCTGAATACCAGGCCAAAAGGAAGGGCAAAGAAAAGATAGAGACACACTTCGCCATCATGAACAATGATGCCTTTCTAGATGAAGATGACCCTCCCTCTAAGGGAGGAACTTAAAAAATATAGGGTTTTTGAGAAGCCTACTAAGAAAAAAAGAAGCTACTACCAATGAGGTAACAATAGCAGACAATGCCATGGAGAAAGAGATAGCTGCAAATGTAGAAGTATGTTTCATTGAGCCTATCTAGTGTATTGTTTAGCAGCATTAGTTTATTTTAAATTTGTGTGGTTGCTTTAGCAGATATTTGTGATCATTTATGAATGATGAATTCTAAACTCCAGAGGAGCAGACCCTTAAATTCTCGTGATCATAATGCATTTTATTTCCGGTATATTCTATGAATGCTTGCAATATGAATAATAGCCTAATTGAAATTATATACATTTATGTAGTGCCCATATGGAGGAGATATGCATAGTTAATAGTGGAACAACTAATAGCATTTTAAGAGAGACTAAATATTTTGAAACTACTAAGAAAAACACTAGCAGTATAACCACAATCGCATTAAGTGGTTCATGTGTAGTAGACTCTGTTAAGCCACAATCGTACTACCTATGAGTACTCCACTGAAAATTAATGAAGCTTTGCTATACCCTGAATCCACTAGGTCTCTCTTAAGCTTTAAAGACATCCATGCCAACGGTTTCCACGTTGAGACCACCGAAGAAAATGGCAAAGAATTCATGTGCGTTGTGAAGCACGACAGATGTGAGAAAAGAATTCTAGAAAAATTTCCTTCATTTGAAACTGGGCTATACCACACAAAAATTAAAACATCTGACAACTATACTTCCATAAAAACTTCTTTTAGGAGTGCTGAACTCTTCTCTCGTAAGCATAGTAGACTTAGACATCATGGCTTGTGGATGATGAGAAATGTAATCACCTACTCTCAAGGCCATTGAATTAGTGCAAAGAATTTCTCTAATTAAGAAAACTTCATATGTCATGCATGTGCCATTTAGAAAATGATCACTAGGCCCTCGACCATGAAGGTGCAAGTTGAAATTCCCGCGTTCCTTGAGTGCATTCAATGGGATATTTGTGGCCCTATTTAACCTGTATCAAGTCCTTTTCGGTATTTCTTGGTGCTCATTGATGCTTTCGCAAAGTGGTCTAACATGAGTTTACTCTCGACAAGAAACCACACATTTGTGGAGCTGATCTCTCAGATGATAAGAATGAAGAATGCAATCTCGGATCATCACTTAAGACCATTGGAATGAACAATGCCAACGAATTTACTTCAAAAGCATTTGATAATTATTGTATGGCATCGGGAATCAAAGTAGATCACTCAGTGCCACATGTCCACATTTAGAATGGACTAGCAGAAGCACTAATTAAAATGATCAAATTTATAGCAAAACCGCTCTTGCAGGGTTGTAATTTACCGAATACGTGTTGGGGCCATGCCGTCCTACACTCAACAACATTATTGAACTTCAAACCATTAGCATACAACATCCAATCACCAATGCAATTAGTTCAGGGGATCACACCAAAAATTTTCCATTTAAAAAATTTGGATGCATGGTGTATTTACCGATACCACCACAGCGAACAGCTATGGGCCCTTTTCGGAGGCCGAGGATATACGTTGGTTATGCAACAGTGTCCATAATCAAGTATTTAGAACCATCGACTGGTAATTTGCATACCACCTATTTCGCTGATTGCATCTTTGACGAGAATAATTTCCCGTCATTAGGGGGAGATAAAGAACCTTCACAGAAGAATACCAAAAAATCATCTGGCAAGCCACAGACATTCTTGCGCATGATCCCCATACTAGAGATGGAATGAAGAGCTCCAAAAAAATTCTCGATTTACAGAAATTAGAAAATGAACTTCCCTTATCACTTTTGTGATTTGAAGGGTGTGATTAAGTCGTATATGCCTGTGCACAATGCACCAGTGAGGGTAGAATTGCTAAAGAAAATTACGAGCACCCCTCAACCTATTCAGAAGCCTCAAAGAAAAAGGACAGGAGATCTGGTTTCTCAGCCCCATAGTAGCCGGAGACGACCGGATAAAAAGAGAAATGAGAGCTTATCACAACTAGTCACGAAGGTGCCCCGAAAGAAAAAGAAGGGGAGCTAGTTGAGACCTGGCAACTCTGTTAAGAAGCAGCCTGTTAGCGAGGCGCTCCCGGATTTGAATATACCGGTAATAATAGAAGAAGAATAAGCCGATAGAAATGTGAGTGTGCACATCAGCAACAATAAGCTAAAGAAACTTGCTCCTGTGATGGGAAATAGCGGTAAAGAGCAAGTAGAAATGTAGGAAGCACCCCATGATGAAATGGCCATAAACTTTGTAGAATTAGGAGAAATAATGAATAGAGCAATAGCCAATGTCGACATATACTTTACTAAAATAGTTACTAGGCGAATAGATTCTGATCCAGAGCCGGCATCTCTTTCTGAGTGTAAGCACCAACCAGATTGGGCAGAATGGAAGAAAGCAATCACCGCGTAACTAATCTCACTGAACAAAGGAGAAGTGTTTGGCCTGTGTGCCTCACACCCTCCCATGTACGTCCTGTGGGCTATAAATGGGTCATTGTTTGGAAGAGAAATGAAAATAATGAACTGGTATGGTACAAAGTAAGGCTTGTAGCCTAAGGTTTCACTCAGTGCCCATGCGTTGATTATGAAGAAACCTATTCCTCGATCATGGGTGGTATAACCTTTAGATATCTCATCTCAATGGCAGTGAATATGAACTTAAAAATAAAACTGATGGATGTGGTCACAGCTTACCTTTACGGTAACCTGGACTCTGAATTATGCATGAAAGTACCTGACGGCATGCCAACCCCGAATAAAGAGAAGAGGGAATTATATTGTGTACAATTGCAGAAATCCTTATATGGATCGAAGTAGGCAGGAAGAATGTGGTATAATCGCTTAAGCGAGTTCTTAAGCAAGAAATGCTATATGAATAATGAAGATTGTCTATGCGTTTTTATACAACGATCCCAAGATGGATTTTGTATAATTTCTGTGTATGTGGATGATTTCAATATCATCAGAAGTGATGATGAAATACAAGAAGCAAGCAAGTATTTGAAATCTGAATTTGAAATGAAAGATTTGGGTAAAATCAAATTTTGCTTGGGCCTTTAGCTTGAGCATATACCAGATAGAATACTCATACACCAGGCTGCCTACACCCAAAAGGTGTTGAAAAGGTTTAGCTTTGAGAAGGCATACGCATCAAGAACCCCGATGGTCGGACGGTCACTGCAAGCCATCCTAGACCCATATAGACCAAAGGAAGAGGGGGGAGGAAGTCCTGGGATCAGAATTTCCATACTTAAGTGCCATAGGAGCGCTCATGTACCTAACAAACAATACACGATCTAGCATTGCATTCGGCATAAACTTATTAGCAAGGTGTAGTACAGAGCCAACAAGAAGGCATTCAAAGGGGGTAAAGGACATCTTCCGCTACATACGAGGAACAATCGATCTTGGATTGTTTTATAGAAGGAACCAAAATATGATTTTGGTCGGATATGTAGATGCGGGTTATCTTTCAGATCCGCACACCGGTAAATCCCAAACATGATATGTTTTCCTGTGTGGAGAAATCGTAGTATCATGGAAGTCATCAAAGCAGACACTCGTGTCAATGTCGACTAACCATTCAGAAATCATTGCATTGTATGAAGCAGCACGTGAGTGTGCATGGCTTCGAAGAATGACATTCCGCATCCTCCAGTTATGTGGATTGCAAATAGAACGAACATCTACTATTATTTATGAAGGCAATGCAACATGTGTGGCACAAGTGCAGACTAGATATGTGAAGAACAACTTAGCGAAGCATATGAACCCCAAGTATTTTTTTGCTCATGAGATGCATAAAATTAATGAAATTAATATTCAACATACTAAGTCATGCGAAAATATCACGGATTTGTTCACTAAGTCTCTACCTGCGTCTACCTTTAAAAGATACATTAGAGACATAGGAATGATGAGACTTAGAGAAGTGTAGAATCCAGGGAGAGAAACTTCATATATTTTAAATTAAATCTTGAACCTGAAGTTCGAGTACCCAACTATAATAAAGAAAATAAAGCAATTTTGGATGGATTTGTACTCTTTTTCTCCTAAGTGAGTTTTCAAGGAAGTTTCTCACATCAGGTTTTTAAAGAGGCAAATCCGTGCACAAAGCAAGCGTATGCGATGTACTCTTTCTCCCAGAATCTTCCCATTAGGTTTTTACGTAGTTTTGATGAGGCATATGCATCACACGACAAGGTCCAAGGGGAGTGTTGGGAAACCACACCGACCAAGCGTCGGCTTAGGCCGCGCAAGTGTCGCAAGTAGGGCCCACATGTGGACCTGTTGAACTCTATGCAGGCACTATATAAAGGAGAGAAATCCATCTAATGTAAACAGATCAAGACTAGCAATAAAGATTTTGTAACACCCTAATCTTTCCTCTGGGTAAAATTTAGGCTAAAAATATATGTATGATTAAATGCGCATAAGTCCATACTAAATAACTAAGTCAACAAGCTTGAACAAAAAAATTTAATTTAGAAATTAATTATTAAATTGAAATGAAATTTCACTTAAAAGAAGTTAAGGAGAATAAAAGACAATGAGCCAATTTCAAGGCAAATTTTGGTAACCACTATTCATCATTTTGGCAAATGAAAATTTGCTAAAAATTAAATTTAGCATAAAAACTAAAGATTAAAAACTATAATAACAATAAAATATTGCAAAATTCCCCAAATGAGACCATTAGCAAAGTTTACCAGCACAAAATATGAAATTTAAAATTTTAATTTCAAATTTTGACAGAATTACCAAAATGCCCTTTTGGGCTTAACCTTTCTCTCCCCCTCCCAAACCCATCTTCCTTTCAGCCTAAAACCGAGCTGGGCTGGCCTTCCTCATTCCTCCACCTTTCCCAGGCCCAAGCCGGCCCACCAAGCCTAGGAGAAGCTCCCCGAGCTTCCTCCTCTCCATTCCTATGTTTCCTTCTCCAGCGCCGCCCGGATCAGCTCGGAGCAGCTCAGCTCCGACCTAACCCCCACAACGTTGAGTTAGCTTGGAGGAGCCACCCTATTGCGCCACGTTGCTAAACCGCCATAATCACCAGGAGCATGGTGGCAATCCCCATTACGCCACTGCAACAGGAAATTATCTGGATTCACCACCGCCTCGACCAAATCTACTTGGGCGCGATGAAATACCGAAGCAGCCCTCGTTGTTCGCGTTCCAGGATTGCCCCTGCCCCTTAACGGCCCCATAAAAGGGAGCGCTTTGCCCCAATTTTCCGCGTTTCCCTATTTGGCTGAATCCACCCCTTTCCAAGTTCGTGTCAATCGCTGCAGCTTAGAGACTCCCCTTCGTCTTGAAGCTTCCCAAAGGCATTGCCAACTACCTCCCAGAAGCAATCGGTCGGAGGTTCACCAAGGAGAGCTGCCGATGCCACCACCCGTTTTTGTTGTATTCGGCCTCATCGTCGACAGCCCACTCCGATCCACCCCGACCTCAACTAACCCTAGGGTAACAATCCTTGCAACCCCCAAATGCTCCCCAACCCAAAATCAATGCTTAAGCACGCGCGAACCGCCATAGAGCTAGCTCGCCGTAGCCCCTTTCTGCTCCGTTCATGGCTCCCCCTGCTCATCGCCGACCAAATCCCCGGCGGGACGTCCTGCGTCTAGAGACCCTGAGCCCGTAGGGGTCACCGATAAGCCAAGCCGTGCCCTGCACCGCCAAACAGAAGCTGCAGAGCTCACCGAGGCTCGGCCAGGGAAAGACGACAGGCTGACGTTAGCCCTACGTCATGGCGCCAACGTCTCTCTCTCCTCCTCCTCACTGACTGGTAGGACCCAGCGCTACTGTGCGCCCATTTAAAAATTCCCGCAGTCGATTTCGACAGTGACTGACAAGTAGGTCCTAGGACCCACCTATCAGATTAAGTGGCCACGCCCATCTCAAATGACGTCTCCCTAACCAAGAGGCATATATTGAAAATACGTCTTCTCCCGGAGCTCCGTCCCGTCTCTGACTCGAGGACCCTACTGGCCCACGCATCAGCTTCGGACCCCCCTCATGCGGTTGCTGACTGGTGGGACCAAAGGACCTACCTGTCAGTTGCACCTACGCGGGAGCGCGCCCGCTCAGGCCGCTCCGCTTGCGCAATGGCTCTGGACTGTTCCCTCCGTGGGCCGAGCCGGAGCGTAGGCAGGGTTAAGCCTATTACTGTTCCAAAGGAATTTCTAGCCTTTTAACTATTAGAAAATCCAAAAAATGGTTTTGCAATTTCTAAAAATGCCTAAAGCCTCTAAAAATTATGGAAAAATTCTATAAAATGCTAGATCACCTATGGAACATGAGAAAAATAATATTGAGAAGTAAACAGTAGACTTTAGCCTTTGGAAAAATCAGAATAGGGTAAAATAAATAGTAAAACCCATTTAATAAATATTAAAAATGACTTTACTGCAGGACAAATACTTTAAATTATATCTTATAAACATGGGAATATAGCCAAGGATAGATTTATGCACCCACATAGTCATATAGGCATCTCCCCAAGTTAGATCGATCAAGAATTATTAAAACTACACGTTAAGAACCCCTGCGCACACACGCCCCCACACCTCATCTTAAAAGATAGATACTTACGGGAGATACTCAAGTAAGAAAAATCTGTGCAGAACCTTAGATGAACCCTCTCCTATCATGCTTTATCCACTTCTCTTGCAAATCTTTATTTTGTGGTTGTTCGATACTATAGAAAGCGAGACAACAGACGATCTGCTGGATGAGGATTCGACGCAAGACCCGGATTACGAGGATACAGATGAGACAATATCTCTAGATCATTCTCCTTTACCTATTTTTGTATAATTTATGTTGATTTACATATGAAATTGCATGCAATATGATTTCTGAAAATATTATGTTGGAAACAAAAAGGCTAATAGAGCTAGTCTAATTATTCCACTTGGTAAATAGTGTTAATAAACACAAACCCCCTCCTTGGTATGATTACTCTAGCTATCCTGTCCTTTGATAACCTAAGGCATAGAGGTTAACACCTTGACTAATGAGTTTTCGAAATAGCATAGACATGCTTAAGTCTAGAGTCTATGGGTTAAATCTTAACTATCAACGATATGATACCAGAATGACGGGTTGATCCTGTACATTGCCTTTGCAATGATATGGCTGGTTGCTAGCCCCAACTTATTGTATGCAGAGCAGGTACCTGAATGGTATGGTCCCATCATCTCCATGATATGTATCACGATAGGCTCTAGTCTCTTTGTACATGATTATTGGTAAAGCATAGTGTTGCAAAGATGAGCCAGATCCCCTCTGATCAAGACTACAGCATCATAGCATCTGTATAGCTACAATGTTGGATAGTCTAGTCAGCACGTGCATATCCCGAGTACATAATTATGGAGATGTGTTGTGCCTCGTCCCCGAGTATTCCTTGCACTCGATAAGCTAAAGTGGTAGCTCATGCATTCGGGTGCCAGTTATGCCCGAGTGCGAATGTTGGTCGATAAAACTCTATGATCTATTTGATGAGACTAGGATCTGCAGATCCTGGCCATTGTTGAGCTCAAGGGGATCACACCTCTTGGCAAAGAGGGTGAGTCTACCGTCACTTACCTGGGAAACGTGCGCCAGTTGTAGTATGGGCACGGGTTCGCCAGAAGATGGGAGACATGTGCCAGTTGTAGTATGGACACGGGCTTGCCATACCTTTGGGAATAGCTCGCCATAGCCATGGGAGCTAGTCCGCCATTTGTGGAGACCATGACCACAACCATGGCATGGGTCTACCACCTAGGACACGTATTCCATAGCCATGGTTACGTTGTCGCCACTACAATAACTCCCCCTGTTTTATAAATAGTTGGCATATTAGCCTAGTACGTCTTTAATTTGTTAAAAGACTAAGTCTTAAGGCTTTTATTTTAAAAGTATGGCATCTCTGGCTTTAAGAAAACAAACAAGCCTATCCTCCACTAGAAAGTCTTGCATTATTGTGTAGCATTAGGAGAGGTCTTGGCTCGCGAGCACGGATTGATTGCGTGCTCACCCTCGCACCTACTCATGTTTTTATGTAAAGAGGACGGAAGCGAAGACCCGTACGAATGCTTTAGCGGTGAGGACGAGCCCGAGGATGACGACCCGGATGGGGAATAAAGGAAACTCCGGTCACATGCCTGGTGGGTGTTCAACTAGAAGATGAAGCCGTAGCCCCCTCCACTTCCGTCGAACCGTCAGCTAGTAGAATTACGTTTTGGTTCTGTATAAATTGGCCCTACTCGGCCCTCGCACTCTGAACTTTTATGTATCCATTTCCCATGTATAATTAACCTGTACATTATGGCAAATTTGATTCTAGCTTGATGTTTAATTCTTTGTGGTGTTAGCATGATCCTAGTCTAACACTATGTGCGCAAAAATAAAAGGGGTTTCGGTTTTGTCCTATGGAGCCGAGGCCCACAGATTTTCCCCTCTTCATTTGCGTTCATCTATTTTGTGCATTGTACTCGTTCTTCGTCTGTGACCTATGTGCAAATCAACAACCTTGGACTACACCTGGTAGCGTGGTTGTTTAACAGTACCAATCACATCCTAGCCCTCGTCTCCCCCAAGGGCTCCCTCTCTCACCGTGCCTCTCTCGCTTGCCTCGTCGCCCCTTGCCACCACCCTAGCCCTATGTCCAGGAACTGTCACCCTCTCTCTGTCTACTCCTGTTCTTTTCTAACGCCTCACTCCCTTACCGTTTCTTAGGCCCAAAACCCTAGCCAAAGTCATCCCACACGCAGGCGAGCAGAGACACGGCGTCCACCACCTCCATCGCCACCATGCCCGACCTACCAACGCTGTCGTGCCCACCCCCACCTATCGTCCAACGAGAAGACTCATGTCCCACCCCATGCTTGAATCTAGGAGACTCTTTCCGATGGCGTGGATAGAATGAAGGTGAGAGGCATGGGTCTTGGGAGAGGTCAGGGAGAGGGAACAATGGAGATGGGGCACCAAAAGTGTCCCAGCTTGGGTTGATGTGAGGGTGAGTGGAGGAATCAAGACAGGAGGGTGAGAGCAGAGTAGGCAGCTGGGTATCCAAGGAAGAAGTGCTAGATGGGGGGTTTTTAGAAAATGGTGCTAATGAGGGGCTCAGGTGGGCGTATATTTGCATATTGGTGTCCACAGAATGGAGTGTGTTGGATGTACATCTAAGGGCTAGAAGCTATTGATTGCATGAGTGCACCTGAATACATGATTGCATAGCAAATGGAGCACATCATTGGCTACAACTATATAGAGATCTAGATGAGATGGGTCGTGGGCAGGTCAAGCTTCCACTTGACCTGACATGCCTGACCTACCCTATGCCCCATCCTAGAATCGGGGACCAAGCTTGGTTGCCCTGCCCTAACCCTAACCCACCCGATGGTGCCTCAACCTCGTGGAGAGACCGAGAGAGGAGGTGGCTGACTGGTTGCTGCTCCGCAACAAAGCTGAGAGTTGGTGGTGCACACATGCTGCTGAGGTGGTGGCCACCACACCACGCTACCAAGGAAAGGTGGAGGCAACCGGGCTTGCTGCATCGCCGAGAAGAGGTGACAATTGTACCACCACCCCCCTAGAGGAGGCAATCACCCAACATGCCACTAAGCAGAGATGGCGCCTATTGAAATATGTCAAAACATATTTATGAAACTTCTAGAATAAATAAGGTGTGCATGAAGCTAGACATTTTTGTAGGAAGTTTCTGGAAATTATTTAGTAATACTTCGATGGAAAAGATTATAAAAATCAAGAGATAAATATTTCAGGGAGAAAGCTATAGAATTTAGATGTTTCACGAGAAGGGTGTAGAAATAAGATCAAGGGTCATGATCTTGACAAGTGTCAAGAATCTAATGGCCCCTTTCCTCTATAAATAGGAACAACCCTCCCTCCTAGATCTGGGATAGTGCGGCCAAGCTCAGGGGCATTGCCACAACGCCGCCTTGTAGCTTTCACGAGCCATAGTGATGCCTTCGCCTCTCTTCTTAGTGCATTTCGGATGATGGCAGCCCTCTGTCGCTTTCCTCCGGTTGAGACTCGCTACTATCTCCTAGCCAGCCCCGACTTGTCATCACATTCTCCCTCCTAGATCTAGCATGGTGCGACCAAGCTCTGGGGCGATATATATGGATCTGACGAGCTGCAGTGGCGGAGGCTCGTAGAGGGGCCTCAACGGTAGTGATGGCAATGTGAAGGAGATGTAATCAGTGAGTCGACGATCTATGACACCATCCTCCTCCCTCTTCTTTGACCCCTGCTACTCGTCGTTCCACCGGTCGCTTAAGACCAGTCCTCCTAGGTACGGGTACGTACAAGGACTTCGTTCCTCGAGTGGGGACGAGGACGAGGTGAAATCATCCCTACCAACAGAGATGGGAATAGGCTGTAGGGTATCTTTAATGTGTCAGGGGTGGAGGCAGGGGCACCCCTCGCCATGGGGGATTGGCCCCATTGCCATACCTAGCCACAAGTGATGCCCCCACACGGATCTAGGATGGCAACAATAGAAGAGCTCCATGGTGCCACGAGCCCTGTCCTTCGTCGATGACGCCTACCTTGAACCTGCTCACCACCACCGCCGCCGTTGACGTGACTCCCATGTTGTAGAGCTTCCCTTCTAGCCATCCTTACCATAGCCAGCATGCTCGATCTTCTAGCTAAGAGCAGGCTGCCAATAGCTCCACATGCACCCTAGCTGTCCAAGCCTCGCCAAAGCTAGAGCCACGACCACTAGGTCAATGCTACCTTAAATACATGGATACCCCTCCTTCATGCCGCATAGAATCAGATCTAGCCGTTGGCGAGCACCTTCCTAATGGATTGGGCCGTCCTAAAACCGTCGCTTACTCTCTCTAGTCCAATATTAAAGAGGACTCAATTCCGGTAATTTCGGATGCCGTTTAATTTAACTCTGGATTACATTGTTGCTTAAGGATTTGGATCATATGGTTAGCTATCTTCTTGCCGAGTACGTGTCCATGTATACCAGAGCATGTACGGTTGGATCTCTAAACTGCCTCTAAACACACACGTACTCTCTCTTGCTTACAAAGCAACTTCTAACTATTAGGGCACTCCCAGTGTATTGTTTCTATAAGTCGTTTCTAAATATGTCACGTCATATAGAAACGGCTATAGTTACGTACAATCCTTTCAATGCATTGTATCTGCTAATTAATTTGTTCATTTTATTTTTTTTTATTTATAAGCCCTATAGAGACGACCTAACGTCCTCAATGAGGATTTATTGCTGTTTCATCCCCTTGTTTCTAGAATAGAGACTGCTGCTTACTCTCTCTAGTCCAATATAAGTGTCGTTTTAGCTTTCATCTCAAAGCTAAAGCGATATTGCCGTCATCGTGGTGGATCGATGGTCCGGCGGCAGTGAGGAAGAAGAAGAAAAGAAGCGTGATGTCTCTATCAAGTTTTGTATCAGATCCATAGGTATTAAAGAGGACTCAATTCCGGTAATTTCGGAAGCCGTTTAATTTAACTCTAGATTACATTGTTGCTTAAGGATTCGGATCATGTGGTTAGCTATCTTCTTGCCGAATACGTGTCCATGTATACCAGAGCATCTACGGTTGGATCTCTAAACTGCCTCTAAACACACACGTACTCTCTCTTGCTTACAAAGCAACTTCTAACTATTAGGGCACTCCTAGTGTATTGTATCTATTAACCGTTTCTAAATATGTCACGTCATATAGAAACGGCTATAGATACGTACAATCCTTTCAATGCATTGTATCTGCTAACTAATTTATTTATTTTATTTATTTATTTATAAGCCCTATAGAGACGACCTAACGTCCTCAGTGACGATTTATTGTTGTTTCATTCCCTTGTTTCTAGGATAGAGACTGTCGCTTACTATCTCTAGTGCACGCCGCGGTCTCCACCCCGAACTGGCCGCCGCCCTCGCCGGCCTTCAAGCCACGCCCCTAGCTTCGCTGTTGCACACCGCGCCGCCACGCCCTGCGCCACCCCCTGGCAGTGAAACCCTAGCGCCCACTAGTAGGCCAACTGGGTCGCTAGGGAAAGCAAGCCGCGGGCGAGGCAGTGGGCCGTCGAGGCAAAGAAGCCCACGGGGGAGAAGCTAGTCGTAAGGGGGAGAAGTGGGCCGGGCGGGAGGAGGAGAGAAAAAGGAGGCCGCGGGCCTAAAAAAGAAAAGAAAAGATGGGCCACAAAATTTGCAGAATAGGCCTTGAATCTTTTGGGAATTATCTGAAAATTCTTTAAAATTGAAATTATCTGAAAAGGTGCCATGGGCCCTGTCCTTCGTTGATGATGCCTACCCCGAACCTGCTCACCAACACCGCCATCGTTGGCGCGACTCCCATGTTGTAAAGCTTCCCTTCTAGCCATCCTTACCATAGCCAGCATGCTCGTCCTTCTAGCTAAGAGGAGGCTGCTATTAGCTCTGCATGCACCCTAGCTGTCCAAGCTCCGCTGAAGCTAGAGCCACGACCACTAGGTCTATGCTGCCTCAAATACATGGATAACCCTCCTTCATGCCACATAGAATCAGATTCAGCCGTTGACGAGCACCTCCCTGATGGATTGGGTCGTCTTACGCCAACTCTAGCCTCTAGAGACACCACCTCTACCGACCTCAGCTAGATCCAGCCTCCCGGCACCACTCCAGCCTTCAACCCAATAGATCCGACCACCTCCATGCTAGTCGCTCCACCATGAACACCGACTCTGTCGTGGGCACCCTCATCTAGGGCTGCCCACCGTCCACGGGAGGGGAGAAGCTTCTTCCTAGGGATGAGGCAGGCAGAAGAAGCAAGGGAAGCCTCTGCTCATGCTGCCTGCGGTAGCGGTTCAGCAAGCTGGAGGCCCACAATGACAGCCCTATCGTCTCCTAGTCTCCCTTAGAACCATTTTTTTTTAAAAAAAAAGAAGGGGAAACCCTGATTTCCATTACTAGCATAACTTAGAAAAACCAAGTTCATATAGTATCGGAAACGTTATACTAAGAAACCATGAAATTAAGCTATTTGAGCGCCAAAATTAGATCGATGCAGGTTATAAGAGGGCGACGCCTCAAATTGGATGTCTAATGGGATGGATTCCCATCAGACACCCATGTGGACTATTCGATCACTTCGAGTTGGTCTTGTCATTCGTTGGTTTGAGCAACTGAAACATCGACGTTGCCCGATGAAAAACATTGAATTACTGATGAAACATGGCGAAGTGCTGATGAAATATCGTTAAAGAAGTAATTAAACATTATCGAAACAATGTTCCCGCAATTATTCAAAAATGTTTCAGCTCATACGAGCAAATGTTTCACAAGAGTAAACACCAAGTTTCACAAGAGAAAAAACAATGTTTCACCGTAGCAATTAATGTTTTACGAGCAAAAACATGTTTCACAAGAGAAAATAAAAATGTTTCACATTTTTTCACATGTTTCACCAAAGTAAAAACAATGATTCGTACATACCAGTGTGATGTTTCAAGCCAAGTTGTGCTATACATCTTCCCCATTTTGCTCCTTGCACAATGGAGTACTGGGCCTCCACATGCGATGAGTTCTAGGAGGGTGCCGTCCAAAGGAGGGGTCAGCAGGCTTCCAAGCGGCACAACAACGCTCATCGCCGCCCCTTGCCCGAGATAGAGGTAGAGAGAGATGAGATGGGGAATAGAGAGAGAGGGGCATGGGAGAGAGGAGTGGGGTGGGCCCTGACGCCGGTGGCCGGTGAGCGGAGGCTACCCTCCTCGACGGCGAGCCGACCGGCACGGCTGGGTACACGAGAAGCCATCGGACGGCGCCTCCGGCACAGCACATTTGGACTAACGCGCCCGTGTAGTTTCCTCTCCTCGACGAGCACGTGGAATGGATGCGAGTGTACGAGAGAGAGGGAGGGAGGGAGGGGATGAGTAGATAGGGATGGTTGGACGGAATGTATAAGGCGGAGCGAGTGCAGTGCAAAGAAAGCATCGGGCACCCAAGTGGGTAAGGTGGATCAGACGTTCGCAACCAAGCATTACCGTTTAAGCAACTCTGAGAATCAATATAACTGACACCAGAGGTTATCAGCATGGAATTACTAACCACATAAAGGCTAACTTAGTGGAGTTTTTGACAGGGTTAACTTAATGGAGTTTGAGCTTACTACAAATCTCCTTCCATAAACATTTGATGACGGTGGAAAAACAGTTAGGCTCTTCTTGCTCTTCCTCCTTGGTTGCCACCGCGTCATCCTCGATAGCCAAGGTGATGATAAATTCTACGCAAGCATCCTTAAGCTTGTGGCATCCATGGCGATCAGCTAGAGCCAGTGTACTCGTCACACTCCGTGCGGTCAGGCTCGTCGATAGCCTGCTCTCGCATAGCAGCTTCAGCCTGTCCATCTGGTATAGATCCGCGGCCACGAGCAGATGCCGGAGGAGTTCCCTCTTGGTGTCCTCATCAAGATCATCCATGGCGGCAGGCAGCGAATCGGCGTAGATGAAATAGAACAACGTCTTGAAGACCTCAGGTTGTATTCCATGGATGGTTATGCACGGCGAGTCTTTCTCCTTCATTGGCCCATAGAGCTCTGCCTCGAACACCGGCGACCGCATGGCGAGCACCAGCCGATGCGCCGTGATGATCTCCCCCTGCACGTCGAACGTGACGTCGGCGTGGTCCTTCCCTTCCCACAGCTCCCTGAGACGCTCCGCCACGTCCGACGGCGGCACCTCGATTCGCGGCAGCGCCCTCGCCGGAGAGGACTGGGGTTCTCCAAGGACGGTGAGGACGCACTGAATCCTGAGGCGATCGCCATGGATGTAACCCAAGCTCTCCAGCAAGCTCCTTTCCAACTGGTACCCGAACATTAATCTACGTTGATAATGAAACGGCAATGGAGTCTTGGACCAGCGCCCGGACAGCAGATACGGCCGCCGTCCGGCGGCGCAGTCGATCAAGCTCAGCTCTACCGCCGCCCTCACCCCCGCGTCGCCGCCGGTGACGAGCTGGAGAGCAACCGATACGGATCCCGCAGCGTGGTCTGGGTGGCCGTCCGGGTAGCAGCGTATCGTCCACCTGTGCCCGCCGACGGTGAAGGTGCCGGATGCGACGAACTCGCCGACGCCGTGGCCTTCGTGGAGGCTGTAAGGGAATACGTCGAAGAGATGCGTGCCTTGGGTCGTCTCTATCTTGCTTGAAGATATTGTCGTCATCGTGGTGGATCGTGTTGAGCAACCAAACTACCGGGTGTAGTCCGAGGTTGCTGATTCGTACGTCGACGTAGAACGACAGCAAGAACGACAGATGCACAAAGTAGATCAACACAGATGTAGGGAGAGAACGGATTCGGATTCTTTATTGCTTTTAGGTATGTTTACAATGGACGGATCCCTCTCCTATTTATAGTGCTGCTTTATAGAGTTTGGCAGGTCCACGGATAGACCTATCCGGATACGGCTTCGCGAGCCCGTAACCGAATAGGTTTCCTAATACTCTCCCTTAGACCTTGCCGCGTAATGCATATGCCTCATCAAAACTCCATAAAAACCCAGTGGGAAAAATTCTTGGAGAAAGAGTGCATAGCATATGCTTCTTTGTGTGCTGCGGATATGCCTCGTTAAAAACCTTATGTGAAACTTCCTTGAAAACTCACTTAAGGGAAAAAAAGTACAAATCCACCCAACATTGCTTCATTACTTCAATGTAATAGTTAGGTACTTGAACTTCGGTTCAAGATTTAATTCAAAATATGTGAAGTTTCTCCCCAGATTTCGCACTTCTCTAAGTCTCATCATTCCTATGCCTTTAATGCATCTTTCAAATGTAGATGCAGGTAAGGACTTAGTGAACAAATCTGCGAGATTCTCGCACGACTTAGTGTGCTGAATATTGATTTCATTCATCTTATGCATCCCATGTGCATAAAAATACTTGGGGTTTATATGCTTAGTGAGGTTGCTCTTCACATATCCAGTCTGTACTTGTGCGACACATGCTGCATTATCTTCATAAATGATGGTGGGGTTTGTTCTATTTGCAATCCACATGACTGAAAAATGTGGAATGTCATTCTTCGAAGCCATGCACATTCACGTGCTGCCTCATACAATGCAATGATTTCTGAATGGTTAGTCAATGTTGACACAAGTGTCTGCTTTGACGACTTCCATGATACTGCGGTTCCTTCACACAGGAAGACATTCCTGTCTGGGACTTTCCGGTGTGCGGATCTGAAAGATAACCCGCATCTGCATATCCGACCAAAGTCATATCTTGGTTCCTTCTATAAAATAGTCCAAAATCGACTGTTCCCGTAGGTAGCGGAAGATGTCCTTTACCCCTTTCTAATGCCTTTTCGTTGGCTCTGCACTAAACCTTGCTAATAAGTTTACGGCGAACGTAATGTCAGGCCGTGTATTGTTTGCTAGGTACATGAGCGCTCCTATGGCACTTAAGTATGGGAATTCCAATCCCAGAACTTCCTCCCCCTCTTCTCTAGGTCGATATGGGTCTTGGTCTGCTTGTAATGACCTTCCAACCATCGGGGTTCTTGATGCGTACGCCTTCTCAAAACTAAACCTCTCCAACACCTTTTGGGTGTAGGCGCAGTGTCTGAGTATTCCATCTGGCATATGCTCAAGCTGAATGCCTAAGCAAAATTTGGTTTTACCCAAATCTTTCATTTCAAATTCAGATTTCAAATATGAGCTTGCTTCTTCAATTTCATCATCAGTGCCAATGATGTTCAAATCATCCACGTAAACCGAAATTATACAAAAACCATCTTGTGATCGTTGTATAAAAACGCATGGACAGTCTTCATTATTCGTATAGCCTTTCTTGCTCAAGAACTCGCTCAATCGATTATACCACATTCTTCCTGACTGCTTTAATCCATATAAGGATTTCTGCAATTTTACACAATATAATTCTTTTTTTCTCTTTATTCGGGGTTGGCATGCCGTCAGGTACTTTCATGTACAATTCAGAGTTCAGGTTACCGTAAAGATAAGCTGTGACCACATCCATCAGTTTCATTCTTAAGTTCATATTCACTGCCATTGAGATGAGATATCTAAAGGTTATAGCACCCATGACTGGGGAATAGGTTTCTTCATAATCAACGCCTGGGCGCTGAGTGAAACCTTGAGCTACCAGCCTTACTTTGTACCGTACCACTTCATTATTTTCATTTCTCTTCCGAACAAAAACCCATTTGTAACCCACAGGACGTATATGGGAAGGTGTAAGGCACACAGGTCCAAACACTTCTCTTTTGTTCAGCGAGATTAGTTCCGCGGTGATTGCCTCCTTCCATTCCGCCCAATCTGGTCGGTGCTTACACTCAGAAAGAGATGCCGGCTCTGGATAGGGATCTATTCGCTTGGCAATCATTTTAGCAAAGTATATGTCGACATTGGCTGTTGCTCTATTCATCATTTCCCCTGATTCTGCAAAGTTTATGGCCATTTCGTCATGAGGTGCTTCGTGCATTTCTACTTGCTCTTCACCGCTATTTCCCATCACGGGAGCAAGTTCCTTTAACTTATTGTTGCCGATGTGCGCACACGTATTTCTATCGGCTTCTTCTTCTATTACCGGTATATTCAAATCTGGGAGCGCCTCGCTAGCAGGTTGCTTCTCACCAGAGTTGCCAGGTCTCAACTGGCTCCCCTTCTTTTTCTTTCGGGGCGCTTTTATGACTGGTTGTGATGAGCTCTCATTCCCCTTTTTACCCAGACGTCTCCGGATACTAGAGGGCTGAGAAACCAGATCTCATGTCCTTTTTCTTTGAGGCCTCTGAACAGGTTGAGGGGTGCTCGTAGTTTTCTTTGGCACTTCTACCCTCTCTGGTGTATTGCGCGCAGGCACATGCGACTAAATCACACCCTTCAAATCACAAAAGTGATCAGGCAGTTCATTTGCTAATTTCTGTAAATTGAGGATTTTCTGGACCTCTTCGTTTGCTTCTCTAGTACGGGGATCATGTGCGGGAATGCCGGTGGCTTGCCAGATGATTTCACGGCATTCTTCTGTTAAGGGTTCTTTATCTCCCCCTAATGACGGGAAATTATCCTCGTCAAAGATGCAATCAGCGAAACAGGCGGTATGCAAATTACCGGTCGAGGGTTCTAAGTACTTGATTATGGACACTGTCTCATAACCAACGTATATCCCCGGCCTCCGGAGAGGGCCCATAGCTGTTCGCTGTGGTGGTGGTATCGGTACATACACCATGCATCCAAATTTTCTTAAATGGGAAATTTTCGGTGTGATCCCCTGAACTAGTTGCATTGGTGAGTGGATGTTGTACGTTGACGGTCTATAGTTCAATAATGCTGCTGCGTATAGGACGGCGTGGCCCCAACACGTGTTTGGTAAATTACAACCCTGCAAGAGCGGCTTTGCTATGAATTTGATCCTTTTAATCAGTGCTTCTGCTAGTCCATTCTGAGTGTGGACGTGTGGCACTGAGTGCTCTACATTGATTCCCGATGCCATACAGTAATCATCAAGTGCCTTCGAAGTAAATTCACCGGCATTGTCCAAACGAATGGACTTCACGTGATGATCCGGGAATGCATTCTTAATTCTTATGATCTGAGAGATCAGCTTTGCGAATGCGTGGTTTCTTGTCGAGAGTAAACTCACGTTTGACCACTTCGAGGAAGCATCAATGAGCACCATGAAGTACCTAAAAGGACCTGATAGGGGTTGAATGGGGCCGCAAATATCCCCTTGAATGCGTTCAAGGAACGCGGGGATTTCATCTTGCACCTTCATGGTCGAGGGCCTAGTGATCATTTTTCCAGTGGCGCATGCCTGACATATGAAGTCTTCTTGATTAGGAAAATTCTTTACACTAATTCCATGGCCCTGAGAGTTGCTAATTACATTTATCATCATCCGTAAGCCTGGATGACCAAGTCTACTATGCCAAAGAGAGAAGAGTTCAGCACTCCTAAAAGAAGTTTTAAGGGAAGTGTAATTGTCAGGTGCTTTAATTCTTGTGTGGTATAGCCCAGTTCTAAATGAAGGAAATTTTTCTAAGATTCTTTTTTCACATCCGTCGTGCTTCACAATGCACAGAAATTCTTTGCCATTTTCTTCAATGGTCTCAACGTGGAAACCGTTGGCACGGATGTCTTTAAAGCTTAAGAGAGACCTAGTGGATTCCGGGTACAGCAAAGCTTCATTAATTTTCAGTGGAGTACCCATAGGCAGTATGATTGTGGCTTGACCAGAGCCTACTACGCATGAACCACTTCTGCAATTGTGGTTATCTTATCCGGTTTTCTTCTTAATAGTTTCAAAATATTTAGTCTCTCTTAAAATGCTATTAGTTGTTCCACTATCAACTATGCATATCTCCTCCATATGGGCACTACATAAATACATATAATTTCAATTAGGCTATCATTCATATTACAAGCATTCATAGAATATCTTGAAAATAAAGTGCATTATGACAACGAGAATTCATAAAGATCACAAATGTCACTAAAGAAACCACACAAATTCAAAATAACTAATCTTTGCTAAACAATGCACTAGATAGACTCGATGAAACATGCTTCTACATTTGCACTATCTCTTCTTCCATGTCATAAATCACTATTGCTACCTCACCGGTAGTAGCTTCTTTGTCTTCAGTAGACTTCGTGGAGACCCTCAGTTCTTTAAGTTCCTCCCCTAGGAGGTCATCTTCATCATTGTTCATGATGGCGAGGTGCGTCTCTGTCTTTTCTTTCTTCCTTTGGGCTTGGTATTCAGCGATCGCCTTCTTTGATTCACGGCAGATCTTTGACCAATGCCCCCAGATGCCACACTTAAAGCATACTTGGTCTTGTTGACCGTATGGTTTCGGTGGTGGCCTCTCCTTGCCTTGGGATTCTGACTTTTTCTTTCTTTTCTGGGCCGAGCCTTCTCCCCTTTCACCCTTTCCCTTTCTTTTCTAGTTGGGTTTCTCGGCCTGGTACTTGCTTGCATTGACTTCAATGCTTTGACTAGGTGCCTGTGAGATGAAGTTCTTCTTTAAGACTTCATCCTGAGATTCCGTGACTTGCATGACGTCAATTAACTCACTGTAATCAGTGAAATTATCTTGACGGTAGTTACGGGCACTCTGAATGGCATTCGGGTGGAAGGTGGAGAGGGTTTTTTCTATTTTCTCCTCTTCTGATATCTGCTTACCACAGAGAGTGAGGTTCGTTACAATCCTGTGTAAGGCAGAATTGTACTCGGCCACGGTTTTATAATCTGCAAATCTCAGGCGTGCCCAGTCCTGTTGTGCTTGTGGCAGTATAGTGTATTTGAGCTTTTCGAACCGCTTCTTAAGTGCGGTCCAAAGTTCAACAGCACTTTCAACAGCCATATATTCATTCTTTAAGGTACTGGACAGGTGGTGTCTGATAAAGTGCAGTGCTTGATCATTTTGTGCTGGAGAAGTAGGGCCCGCTTCTATGCCAATGGCGGTGCGGAGATTCTTACCTCCAAGCACAATTTTCACGTCCGAAGCCCAAGTAAGGTAATTTCGGCCATGGGGGGCTAATTCCTCAAATTCACGGCTGACGATGCCAGACATCTGCATAGCATGAGATTACTTCGGGTAATCAGTGTGTGTTGCATGACATGGATCTATGCATAAATCCTCGGTATTTCCAGTATAATGGTGCTAATTTGATTATAAAAGTAATTAACAGCAGTAAATAATCACTCCTATTTTGCAAAACAGGAATAAAACAATAATTCCCGAAAGTATAAATAGCCAGAATATTTAATTTTATAATTTCTGCAAATTTCAGGGGTTCTGACTAAAAATTCGTTATTCGGAAGAATTCTTAGGTAATTCTCGAAAGATTAGGGTGTAAGTTGCAAATTCCGCGGCCCAATCCTTTCTTCCACCGGCCCAGCCTTCTTGCCTCCCCCCTTTTTCAATTTTTTTTTCTCTCCGGGTGCGGCCTGCAAAGGTGGCCCGGCTCGGCCCATAGCCTTCCCGCGGCTCGGCCCGGTAGCCCCTTTTCATTGCCTTTTGCATTTCGGCGGCCCGGCTCCCTCTTCCTTTTCTCTTCGGCTCGCCCATCCGACTGCTCTACGGCCCGTTCAATCCGCGTGTGGCTCCTTCTGCGTGGCCTGCTTCGTCTCGTGCTTGGCTCGGTGGCCTATGGCGGCCCGTGTGCGTTGCCCATCTCAGTGGCCGCTTCCCACGCGGCTTGCTCCCCACGCGGCCTGCTTCCCACGCGGCTCGGCAGCCTGCTTCCACGTGGCCTGCTACCGAGCGCGAGGCCCGGTCCGGTGTGCTCCTGCGAGGCCTGCTTCGGTGAGCCATCGTGAGGCGGCTAGGGTTTCTTCCTTCACTGTGCGGCGGGGAACCGAGACGAGGCGGCGCGGGGCCGCGGGCGGCGGTACGCGGCGGGACAGGCCGAGACGCATACGGAGGCAGCCACTTCGGGCTAAAGCCTCAACGTGCGGATCGAGGTATGGTGACACGCCGTTCCTGGCGGCATGGTGGCGATTTCGAGCTAAAGATCCAACATGCGGCAGCGTTTCTAGGCGACGACTTCTCGGCATCGGCGTCTTCACGGCGACAACCCCAGCTTGGCCGCGCACATGACACGCGATCTAGAAAATAGATCTGCAAATTGATCTATTTGCTTATCATGCACATACCGTATAGATTGATGCCGGTAGATCACGTGGTGCAGGATGAATTCGATGCAGTGTCGTTCAGTCGCAGGAGGAGGTAGCAGATCTCTTCCGCTTGCGTGGCCTCCGGTAGAGCGTCGTGCTGATAACGTGTTGAGCAACCAAACTACCGGGTGTAGTCCGAGGTTGCTGATTCGTACGTCGACAGCAAGAACGACAGCAAGAACGACAGATGCATAAAGTAGATCAACACAGATGTAGGGAGAGAACGGATTCTTTATTGCTTTTAGGTGTGTTTACAATGGACGGATCCCTCTCCTATTTATAGTGCTGCTTCATAGAGTTTGGCAGGTCCACGGATAGACCTATCCGGATACGGCTTCGCGAGCCCGTAACCGAATAGGTTTCCTAATAGATCGATGGTCCGGCGGCAGCGAGGAAGAAGAGAAGAGAAGAAGCGTGATGTCTCTATCAAGTTTTGTATCAGATCCGTAGGTATTAAAGAGGACTCAATTCCGGTAATTTCGAAAGCCGTTTAATTTAATTCTGGATTACATTGTTGCTTAAGGATTCGGATCATATTGTTAGCTATCTTCTTGCCGAATACGTGTCCATGTATACCAGTGCCTCTAAACACACACACGTACTCTCTCTTGCTTACAAAGCAACTTCTAACTATTAGGGCAATCCCAATGCATTGTTTTATAAGTCGTTTCTAAATATGTTATGTCATATAGAAACAGCTATAGATACGTACAATCCTTTCAATGCATTGTATCTGGTAATTAATTAATTTATTTTATTTTTTATTTATAAGCCCTATAGAAACGACCTAACGTCCTTTGTGAGGATTTATTGTTGTTTCATTCCCTTATTTCTAGGATAGGGACTGTCACTTACTCTCTCCAGTCCAATATAAGTGTCGTTTTAGCTTTCATCCCAAAGACCAAAGTGTAATGATGAGGTAAATATTGTGACCATATTACCCCTATTAATGTTTGCTTGGTGTACTTTATTAGTACGGCATTCGAAGCGTATGTGCTTCGGGAGCATGTATAACATTAACTACATGCATCATGCATGTGCTTCAGAAGCATGCACAGTCATTCAAAACTTCCACATGGGATTAACTCACATAGGGGTAGTAGTGGCACACCAAGTTAAAAACTTCTTAAACATCATTTATTTCCAACCATTATCCCAAGTGCTAAAACGACACTTATATTGGACTGGAGAGAGTATATAAGAAACAATCCTGCTCTCTCTCTCTCCTCATTAACTATCCTCCACCTCGGCAATCTGTCCTAGATGGCAGCTATAGAAACTACCCACGTCATTTCATTGCGAGTGCCCTCATTTACCCTTTACAAAGGGCCTCTAAGCAACTAATGTATTTATTGTTGCTTATGACTAGTGGATCCAGTGGACCCAAACTTAAAAACAATATTGTCTCTAACTATTTTGGAAAAGCCTCTAGGCCTTAGAAGCTAGTTGTGGATCCATCTTAGAGGCAATATTGTCTCCAGTTACTATGAATACCCTAAGACGTCGACTACCATGCTACCGACGTCCATGACCAAGACAGTCTGTGGTGAGGCTAAAAAGGGACCCATGGGCCGTGGCAAGCACTCTTTAGCTTATTTACTTATCTTATATATTTATCTCTGAATCGAAACTCCAAACGCTTTGACTTTGAAGTTTATTTTTTTCTATCTCGAAACCACGTTTTAGAGCTCTTATTGTTTTAGAGCTCTTATAAATAAATCAAACGATGGGGACTAGAGATTTCCAATCTACATCAAAAAGTTTTCAAAATTCAGTTTATAAACAAATAAGAAGATAAGAAAATAAGATAAACTGAAAATGTTAGATCCTAAACCTGCTTCTCCGAACTCAAAAGCTTTGAAGAGTCCTTGACACGCACTCTAAAGATGCTTCTCCAAACTCAAGAGCTTTGACTCGTCAAAGATCTCGAATTTGCTTCTCAATTGCATCGAATTAAGCCTACCCTAGACTGACCGAATGAACTATTTTTTCAAAGCTGTTTCTCGAAATATGAAACCAGAACCACATGACGTGGAGTTACATGCACACGTGAAAAGGCATTGGATTTGCTCTGACCATTTATGTGTAGAAATTCCATCCTCACTAAGTACTATACGTGCCATCTACTTCCTGCATATCACAAAAATTTAATGTTTGAGATACATGTAAGCCAAAGTTTTAAAACTATATTTATGAATTTTTTAAACTAATTAGATTGAGCACTTGCAAATCATATATATAGATTCGTCTTGTAAAGCTGTTTTATAATATCATAATTTTAGTAGATTTTATAAATAAATTACTATATATTGTGGTCAAGTTGCATTTCGAAGACGTGTCGATATCCAACATGTCAAGTTTTTGTGATACAGAGATAATAACATGCATGCAAACGGCCATGAAATCACACTACCGTTCTATTCCATACTACCATTAATATGTTTCTCATGGAATGAGATCAGTATTGAGTTGCATACTTGCATAACTGAATACAAGGAGAGAATGAGAGAATTTACGACTGAAACCACGTAGCCGACCCTTCTCCAGAGCTCCCGAGCCCGAGAGAAAAATAAAATAAAAAAGACAAATCGCCCTCGGTCTTCTCGGGTGTTGCGGTCAGTGCGGGCGTCCTTCTTGGGCCTAAAGATAGCTTATTTCCATGCAAGGCATGGTATCGATTTAGCCGTCTCTTCTAATTAATGGGATTATTATGCCTTAAAAAAGACAAAAGCTATTGGAACAACAAAATTATATTCAGGTTATAAATTATAAGTAGCTACATGGATGGTTAAGAAGAATCAAATGGACACTGGAAGATTCATCATGGAATACGCGTGTGATTGGTGTGATGGAACGTTATGGTGATGGTAGTATGGTACATGGTTGTCTTGAGGATAAAGCTGGATGCAACAAAGTTATATGAGTTTGTTCGTCCAAAAAGATAGAGCGAACCATGTATCACCCAAAAATTGAACCATTTTATCCTAAGCCTTACCCAAAATTGAACCATTCTATCCTACCTTCTCATCCTTCCAAATCTGACCCAACATGGTACAATTCTATCCTATCTTATCCCACCAAACAAATGTATGTACATAAATCACTCTATCATGCCAACCAAACATTTGAGCCAGGAACCATCACATTTCATCGTCTGAACCGAGAACCATCTCTTAGCAATCAAATACATCATGTCGGGAATCGGATAAAATATCCTAACAGTTATACTTAAAATAAACAATGTGTGCCCTTACTATGTGCCTAGGGAGTATAATGAATAAACAGAAGTTTAGGCTTAACAGGCTTGTATTCGTACCTTAGCTTTGCATGCTCAGGGACGAGAATTTTTGCTCGTGGGCCCGATATGCGAGATTGTCATGGGCCCCAAGGAGATGCGCCAAGACGTTTGGCCCAACTCCAAGGATTCAACTGCTTTAGAGTCCTTCTATATCTGCAGCCCGTGATTTTCTATCTTTGAGAATATCTTAGAGCACAAGTTAGCATGTTTTAGGATGTATCTACAAATATGGTAGGATTTAGAGTTGTCTAAATAGATTCCCGGTTCGTATGGAATCAGGACTATATGTACCCTGTACTATAAATACCTCCTCTCCCATAGAAGGGGGAGGGCATTGAGATCCACATCAGGAGAGATTCACATCAAAATCAATCTCATTGCAATAACATAACGCCCATGTGTGACTAGAGTAGGGTTATTATCTCTTTTCGAGAGGTTCGAACCAAGATAAATCTCTGTCCCTAGTTTGTTTTCCATCACGGTGACTCGACGCATCTCCGACGAAAACCCTTTGGCAGGAAGGGTTGTTTGATCCCTTAGTAAACAAGTAAGTTCGACAGAGAATCTGTTTCCTGATCGTTGTCACATCACTATGAGCCATCACATCTCATCACGTCTCATTCTGCTTCGTCCCACTTTTAATGGAGTTTGATACCACGGTTTTGTTTTTTGGTTTGGAAAAAATCGGAGGGGACGAAAACCGATTTCACCGAAAGCTGAAAAAAAAAATCAGTTTTTTTTGTCTAGTTTATAATTTTGAATTTTGAATTTAAACAAGAAATAAAAAAGTTCAACAAAATAAGGTTGTGGCCTATGGGGGTTTGAACCCACAACTTGTAGTCTTTCTTTTCGTCTAGGGGCTGTTCTTTTCGTCTTATCTTATTTACTGAAAAGCTGAACTTTGAGAGCTTCCCGAAGTGGTTTAGAGAGTCTGGCACATACTTCGTTCGACTTGATTTTTAGAGCTTTGAGACGCACCTCCAAGGAAAAAGAAAAAGAATGGACCGAAAATATCAAAGTATTTGCGTTTTCAATACTAGAGATAAGCAAATAAGTAGATAAGCCGTAGAGAATATGCTAGTGGAGACTAACCACTAGGTTATGCTAGCTTTGTTGTATAATTGGCCCACTAGGCTATGCTAAAATATTTTATGTGTTGATGCAAAGATTATCAAAAACGATTTTTTTGCCCGAGCTTATAAAAAATCAGCCCACCCCAAAAAACCGATTTTCACCGAAAATCAATAATTTTGGCCCGAAAAATCAAACCCTATTTAAAATGCACCCTTATAAGAGCATGTACAAGGTATACCGCTATGTCAGCTTTTGATAACGTGACTGAGAGAGAGCAAAGAGAGAAAGAGATTGTCTCTATGTATATAGTTGAAGAATTAGAAAAACTATATTAAATACAAGAAGAATTGTAATGTATATAGTGATAAATGAAGCGTGATGTGGATAAGAATATAGATGGCTACTGTCTACGGTACCGTCCATGCTCTAATGGAGTTTGGGTTGCTACAAGGAGTTACCTACCGTTAACGGGGCTTGAGATGCGCATTATCGTGGAGTTCGAGGATGCTACAAGCAGTTTGAGGATGCTATAGATCGTCTTCCATAAATAATTGATGAAGATAAAAATACAGTTGAGCTCGCCTCGTTCGTCCTCCTTGCTCGCTTCCGCGTCATCGTTTATACCCAATTAGATGATAACACAAGCATCGCTAAGCTCGTGGCAAACATGGCGATTAGCTAGAGCCAGTGTATTTGCCAAGGGGAGGAGAAGGGGCGGCTTGTCTGTATAGCGGCGCCGGCATCCATGGCAATTGCCGGGTAGTCTATCCTTTTTAAGAGCATCTCCAACACAAAGCTTATAAAACAGAATCTTTTCTATATTTAGATTCTCTTATTCAGTATAATCTATATCTCAATCTCTAAATTTAAAGTTTCTTTCTTCCAACCTTTAAATCTAGAGACTCTCTATATCAGCCTCTATAGTTTCTCTGGATAGAGATTTTGCTAGAGAGGATAAAAATATAGAGAGCGAATAGTGATTTAGAGGGGATATATAGAGACTCGATTTTAGAGCTTCTGCTAAATTTAAAGTTTCTCTCTTTCAATCTTTAAATTTGGAGGCTCTCTATAGCAGCCTCTATAGTTTCTTTGGATAGAGATTCTTCTGAAGAAAATAAAAATATAGAGAACGAATAGTGATTTAGAGAAAATATATAGGGACTCGATTTTAGGATGCTCTAGGGAGAGATATATAGAAGAAAGATGTACCGTACCGTGTAGGTGTAGAGTAGTGCGCCCCCACCCGCCGCACATCGACGCCACGCACTCACACTTCAGGCGCAGGCTGCTTGCTCCTCCACCGTGTCCGAGTCGCTCCCTTCCTTCCCGCTTCCCTCGTCAACCAAATCAACTCCCTCCTTCCCCTTCCCCCTCGCATCGACGCCGCCACCTCCCTCTCGCGCGCGCCCGCCGTCCAATTCGCGAGCCCTAACCTCACCGCGCCCGCCGCCGAATCCCTGATTCGATCGACCGCCGGCCCTCCCAGCCATAGCCAGAGTTGAGTTGAGGCGAGGCGAGGCTCCGATCGCGGCGGGCCCCCGATGCCTCCCCGGGCCTCTCCGGCGGCAGAGGTATGAGCCCACGGGGCCTCGCTGCAGCCGTCCTTGATGGAGCCCGCCGCGCGCCCGGCCGTCGTCATCGACAACGGCACAGGGTAAACAGCACCACCATATCCTCTCTGACCCTGACCCACCCCAGTAGTGCTTATCTATCGTGTACCAGTGCGGGGTTTGCGCGCTTGTTCTAGATGGTGCTAGGGTTTCCGCGATGGATGATGATACTCGTGTACCCGACCCGACCGTCGATTTGTTTGGCGGCTGTAGCCGTTACGGCTCGTGCTTGGATCATCCACGGATTTGCGTTGCCTTGTTAGGTTGAGAAACATTTATCAGAATCAGAGCACATGCCGGGTTGTTCCGATTGGATTACCAAGTGGTGTGGGTGGGAGATACTTTGGAGGCTATGTGGGTTGCATCTGTTGCCAATGGAACAGGAACTACAATACTCGAAAAACATTTGAGGGTTGCCCCCTATTGGGACACATCTTTCAGAGCGATAGGATTCAATAAGAAATTGTTTTGCTCTGCTTGAATCATATATTCATACTGTATTGTACAGTATAGTTTACACTTCTGCAGTAGTTTTTTTGCCTCTCATGGTTTGTAGAAGAGAAACCAGTAACCAGCTTCCAGCATGGCAACGCACATCTTCAACGATGATTTCATGAAATTTCCATGGCATTGTTTATCTGGATCATGGTTCAAATTATCAAACTCAAAAATGATATGTTGCCCTTCTGGGAATGTAATTAATTCACTGGGACAATTCCTAAAGAAATGTACAAGGACATGAAAACAAATGTTTCTAGGACAGGAATTGCATGCTTTTGGTCTACTATTAAGGTTATTCATGTGTTGATTTTTTTCTTACGCCATTTTTATGCTCTGATGTTTAGGTATAGCAAACTTGGATTTTCTGGTAACTCTGAGCCATCCTTCACCATCCCTACAGTAGTAGCTGTGAATGAATCGTTTTTGGACCAGTCAGAGATGTGCAGTAGTGCAAATTGGATAGCACAGTATAATGCAGGTGTCATGGCTGATCTTGATTTTTTTATTGGGGATGAGGCTCTTTCACATTTTAGATCGAGTGGGTTGTACAGTTTAAAAAGCCCAATCCATCATGGTCAGGTATGTATACAAATTTTGTGTTCGTGATATTGTCCTCTTTTGTGTGTGCTATGCCACTATTTCATACCCTTTTTCTGTTTTGTAGGTTGATGACTGGGATACAATGGAGAGATTTTGGCAGCAATGCATTTTTAATTATCTGAGGTGCAATCCTGAGGAACACTACTTCCTTCTTACAGATAGTCCTGTAAGTACACCTGAAAGTCGTGAATGTACAGGAGAAATAATGTTCGAGACCTTCAATGTCCCTGCTTTATATATTTCTGTTCAATCTGTCCTCAGTCTTTCTGCTGGATATGCTTATCTGAAAAGTCTTTCTGATGAGAATTCAGCTTTTTCGGTAGGTTCTGTAAACACATCTTTCGTTCTTTTGTTTGATCAGTTGTGGTATTGGTTGTCAACAAATGACTGCATCTCCTTGGTTGATAAGCGTTATCATTAAGATGTTTAGTGTAAATTTGTTGTATTGATTTCATGCTACCATTAATACAAACTCTTCTTTTTATTTTTTATACAATTTTTTGTTTGCATAATTGTGTGTTTCGAGAAAATATGTTCATTTTCATGTTATATTATTCATACACATACTCATTGCTTGTTAGTTCCTCGAACTTGTATTCCAGTTTGGAGCTTTGTTTTGCTATCCAAGATGGATAGTGATAGTAATTTGTGAATCAATAAGCAAGGGTTGCGAAAGGTTTTGAGCATGAAGATAAGCAGATATTTTTGTCATAACAAAGCAAGCATTTTGGGGCAACTGTGGAATGATATTTAGACAAAACTGATTGTTTGTGTCTAAACTTTGCTGCTTATATCTCAGTTGAAAATGCCAGAGTGAGTACACATTGCTTTATTATCCACCATAATTTTATTATGATTGGGACCTCTGATTGTGAAGACCTGTAGGGCTATTTTTGGTATTTACTGTGTACTTGGGAGAAGTATACCAAAGAATATGCAAAACTACATGTAACTTTGACGCCACAAACTTATGCTTATTTAGGCATCAGAAGAAATCAACATTGATGGAACAGAGTTATTTAAACATCATCTTTATGTGGCCAATTTGATTGATGATAATGATTAGAGTTTCTATCTATCAAGCACTTAACTGTTGGAAAAGTTTTAGTACCAAAAGTCCATGACTGTTGGGCATTCAATTTTCTTGTCCTTTTTTAATTACATTTGCCCATATATTTTCTGGTATAATACATTACTTCTTGTTAAATTTGACCAATACACTTTGTCAGTCTGATATGACAGGTGTAGTAGTTGATATTGGGGATGGAGCTCCACAGATTGTACCAGTTGTAAACGGCTATGTTATTGGGAGCAGCATAAAATCTTTCCCTTTTTCAGGAAGTGATGTAACTCAGTTTGTTTTGCAGCTTTTACAGGTATGTCTATCTTCTTTCCAAATATCCTGGGGTTACATTGAGGTACAGGTGTTCTCATGCTGTGCCTATTTAGTGTATCTACCTCTGGTATGCTGCAAATACATTAACAGGAGCAAGATTGTGTAGTATTTTACTAACCAGAACAGTTGCGTAGCATTGCACTAAATTGCAAAACTTTGAGCGGGATGGAGGTAATTGTCCAGGAAAATAGAATATTTGTTACTATATGTTTTTGTCTTTAGGATTGCTTGACCCTATCAAGATGTCACCACTGAGTTTTTAGGTATGTCGACAGCAAATATTTTTCATATGTTGGTCTGCAAGTTCGTCAAAACTATGATGGCTTAAATGATATGTAATTACTAATTAGTCAAATGATTTTTTGGATAAGCTTCCTCGTTAGTGTTATTAATCCTGGACTGTAGTTATGCTGTATTGAATTGCTTCTTGTTATTAATGTTAGTAGTTATGTTGTACTGAATTGCTTGTTATTACAAGGAAAAATATCTTACATGCCATTGCAGAGCCGTTTAATATTTTACATGCCATCACTTAGATGTTTGTCTCTTCTATGCCATCACAATTTCGATTATTGTCCTATGTGTCATTGGTAAAAACTTATCTTTTTTGTTTAAACTATGTAAACATTTCAAAAATCCTAAAAAAAACATAGAGTTTTTAAGTATGAAACAATTTGAATGTACAATTTTCTAGTATTTTAAAGATAAATATTTTATGTTTAAAACGTTTTAAAGTGTAGATTTAGCATAAAAACATTTATAAAAATACCAAAAAATATAGATTGAAAGTATTTGCATATGTGAAAACACTTTATTTTTTTGAGAATTTTTTTGTATGTTTACATAGTTTAAACAAAAAGGATAAGTTTTGAACAATAGCATACAGGACAATATTGGAGCAATTGCGATGGCAGATAAGAGAGAGACGACTAAGCGATGACACGTAAGAGGCTATCTGGCTATGCAATGGTTTGCAAAAATTTAACCATATTAGTAATGTTAGTTTTGCACTGCTTGTCTGTATGGACCCAGTACTTGCTTGCAAACATACATTATCCATGAAAAATGGTTTTTTTTTTTTTCTGAATATCAGATCTTATGAAATCTGGCTATTGTTATGTGGGTACATGCTTCTATATTAGAAGTGAAATCATATGCTATTCACTAGTAGAAAAATCTATGCCTAAAAATGGGAAAGTGGGCATTCACTTGCCGCTGTAGCTAGTCATCCGGATAAGAAACCCCATTTCACTGCAGAAACACTGCGAATATAAATCATATTTGCAGTTGTTAAACAAGTGGTCTACTGTAACTTTCGAGTTACTCTGCTTTCCATTTTTTATGCCCTTAAGTTAATTGTAGTCGTTTATTGTATAATGAAATGCTTTTAAAGATTAGTGTCATCTTGTGATGCACAGGAAAGAGGTGAACTTCTTCCACCTGAAGATTCTTTTGATGTAGCTCGTAAGGTGAAAGAAATGTATTGCTATACTTCTTCAGACATTGTCAAGGTATGTGTTTCTTGGAGCTAATGGCTCAATAATAGCTTTGTTCTTGTATTGTCCGTTGGTCTAGACAAGCACATTGTTCAATGGAATAGTTGAGAGTTGAAGTCTCTCTATTGAAATCGAGCGTTGATATAAAACCTATTCTCTCTGAAAAAGGCTACTGCTAACCAGTATTTGATTAGTTTAAATGCTATTTATAATGGCTTGTGTTTCTCTAAGAATGATTACATATCTACAAGACTTACCCTTTGAGTCTTTAGCATCTTGTTATCCTGTATGAATCTGTGTGTTGACAAGTATGACATCAGGTCATTCTTCAAATTCAACCAGCAAGATTGAACTATAATATAAACTTCTCTGTGAAACAAACAGGACTGTCGTTTCTTATGTGTCCATTACAATTTTAGGAGTTCAAGAAGCATGACAAGAAGCCTGATAAGTATATCAAACAGTGGTCCTCAATCAAACCAAAGACCGGAGTGCCATACACAATTGACATTGGATATGAGCGTTTTCTTGGACCAGAGGTTTGTTTCCATCTCTATGATCTCCTCTCCATGGGAATATATATTTTCCTGAAGTGTTCCTTCAGATTAATATGATCAATAATCATCCTTTTACTCCTAAAAAGTATAGCACGTGTAAAGTAAGAGTGCATTTACTTTTGAACTTGAACTTTTTTTGAGTTTATTTGAACTTGCGAAATCGAAATCAGATGTATTCTAATATTCTGCTAACACAAATGCAGATCTTCTTCAATCCTGAGATTTACTCTGCTGACTTCTCCACTCCTTTACCTGAATTGATTGATAGTTGTGTTCAATCTGCACCAATTGACACAAGGAGAGCTTTGTATAAGGTGCTTTCTTTGAGCACTGCTTAGTGCTGACACATTTAAAAATAGGAAGTGATATATGTTGATGTGATTCTGTGGTACTTTTTACTATTTGCAGAACATAGTATTATCTGGTGGATCTACCATGTTTAAAGACTTCCACAAGAGACTTCAAAATGATATAAAGAAGATAGTAGATGATCGTGTAGCTGCAACTAATGCCCGCCATCGTGTGGAGGTGAAAGTAAGTAGGACGATGCTTGATTCACTCATTCATATTTTATTAATAATTGAATTGTTTTATTCTGGTTTTGGTTTCAATTTGAAGCGTTTCATGTGTCTATTATTTTGATGTCAGCCTGTTGAAGTCAACGTGGTTACCCATCCTATACAGAGTTATGCAGTGTGGTTCGGGGGTTCAATAGCTGCATCTAACCCTGAATTTTACGAGGTACCTGCCACTTGACATTTTTGACACCTCATTTCGTAGAACACGCAATAATCAGCATATGTTACTGGTACATGCCATTAGTAGATTTCACAACAAACATTGTCATTGCGCTCTGAACTCGGCCATATTTAATCTAGACATGAATTTGATAGAATCTAAGTGTTTTCTGTTCTCATTCAGTGTTGTCATACAAAGGAAGAATACGAAGAACATGGAGCAAGCATCTGCCGAACAAGCCCTGTATTTAAAGGAATGTACTGATGCTTCGACATATCTAATCTTTTGGTAGGAGCTCGTTTAGGTTTCTCCTGATAGAGTACAGTCAAAATTGATTCTTTTTGGCCCATTCCAACCATCGTCGGGGCCATACTAATTAGATGAGTATCATGTTCTGTATCGCATGTTGTGTATAGCCAGCAGCTCGGTTCCTGTTCGAGGTGCCATGTTTGTAGCCAAAGCCTTGGGCAGCGAATTTTCTCCCGTTATATTTACCCTTATGCAGGAAATGTTTTTTCTTGTATTTTGTTGTTTTACCCAGATAGATTTGTTTTAGAAAATTGTCAATAAGAAGTCAGGTTATATATGAGACTGTCCAGGGCATTAGTAGACTGAACTCTGAAGGTATTATTGTTTATGCATGAATTGGACAATATGGTGAAATATCATTATTCTCAACGAAATTTCTGTTCGTTTATTTTCCATGGATGCAGAAAAAGGGTGTTCTAACGAGGGCCAAAAGTTCACATGGCGCGCATCTTGATACATACCTAAAGTTGCATTTAGGTGATCCACTCGAGCATTGGAAAAAAGTGGAAAATTCTTGTTGTATATATACCTGTGGTTTACCTGAGTACATGT